>OY756424.1:6579927-7915856 GCA_963576905.1 Mystacides longicornis | reverse complement strand
TCTTTATGAAAACTCAAATACCTACAACTTAAACTTTTAATTACAAACTGTACATTCAAATAGCTTTTGGCATGTGGGTATTTACCGATTTGATTGATTAAACTTTTTCATGTAAACTTTGCATTCGTATTGCCGAATTCTTATATGAGACTTTAAAACACTTGATTAATTGAATTCTTCATGAAAACTCAAAAAACAACGTGAACTTTTTATAACAAACTTAACATATGTATGGCTTTTCAACGTTATGAATTCACATGAAAATCTTTAAAAAATTACTCTAGGTGTGTAAACTTTTTATTGAAAACATGACATTCGTATGTTTTTTCTCCGCTATGATCTCGTGTGTGTGGATTAAAGATTCGTGATTTGGTAAACTTTTTCATGGAAACTTTGCATTCGTATTGCCAAATTCTTATATGAGACTTTAAAACACTTGATTAATTGAATTCTTCACGAAAACTCAAAAAACAACGTGAACTTTTTATAACAAACTTAACATATTATGTATGGCTTTTCAACGTTATGAATTCACATGACAATCTTTAAAAAATTACTCTAGGTGTGTAAACTTTTTATTGAAAACATGACATTCGTATGGTTTTTCTCCGCTATGATCTCGTGTGTGTGGATTAAAGATTCGTGATTTGGTAAACTTTTTCATGGAAACTTTGCATTCGTATTGCCGAATTCTTATATGAGACTTTAAAACACTTGATTAATTGAATTCTTCATGAAAACTCAAAAAACAACGTGAACTTTTTAAAAAAAACTTAACATATGTATGGCTTTTCAACGTTATGAATTCACATGAAAATCTTTAAAAAATTACTCTAGGTGTGTAAACTTTTTATTGAAAACATGACATTCGTATGGTTTTTCTCCGCTATGATCTCGTGTGTGTGGATTAAAGATTCGTGATTTGGTAAACTTTTTCATGGAAACTTTGCATTCGTATTGCCAAATTCTTATATTATGAGACTTTAAAACACTTGATTAATTGAATTCTTCATGAAAACTCAAAAAACAACGTGAACTTTTTATAACAAACTTAACATATTATGTATGGCTTTTCAACGTTATGAATTCACATGACAATCTTTAAAAAATTACTCTAGGTGTGTAAACTTTTTATTGAAAACATGACATTCGTATGGTTTTTCTCCGCTATGATCTCGTGTGTGTGGATTAAAGATTCGTGATTTGGTCAATTTTTTCATGGAAACTTTGTTTTCTTATGGCCGAATTCATTTGTGTGACTGTAAAGCACTCGATGATAGATTATAACTATTCATGATAATATAACTATTTATAAAAATGCAAAAAAAAAACTTTTTATAACACACATTGCATTAGCAAGGGTTTTCTTGGCAATGAAATCGCGTCTGTGAGTTAAAGATCTGATTTGGTAAACTTTTTCATACAAACTATGCTTTCTTTTGGCTGAATTCACATGTCAGACTTTAAACAAATTTTGAACTTTTTCTAACAAAATATGCATTTAAATGGCTTTTATTATGATTTTATCATTTGATTGATTAAACTTTTTATCACAATGGTTGCATTCGTATGGCTTTTCTCCGCTATGAGTTTCAAAACTTTTTATTGCACACATTGCATTAGTAAAGCGAAGTCCGGCTGTGCGTAAAAGTTTCCTGATTTGTCAATTTTTTGACCGAATTCGCAACTTTACAGCACACGGTTGATTGAACTATTTATGCAAACTTAAAAATGAAATTAAACTTTTTATTGCAAACTTACCATTCAAATAGCTTTTAGCATGTCATTGGTTGTTTAAATTATTTGATTGATTAAACTTTTTATTGCATTCGTATGGCTTTTCTCCGATATGAGTTCGCATGTCATTCTTTAAATTACTTGAAACCGCAAACTTTTTATTGCACTCATGGCATTAGAAAGGCTTTTCTTCACTATGAAGTCCCGCTGTGCGTAAAAGTTTCCTAATTTGGTACACTTTGCTTTCTTATGGCTGACTTCGCATGTGAGCTTTTTAATAACCCAAAAAATTGTTTTTCTCTACGTCAAGACATTTAAAAAAAGTGCTCAGCCACCAGGCATAATAATATCATTATGTTACTGTCAGTTGTCACTGCTGTCAGCCATATTGTATTAGAAGAACAATATTATTATTTGTCTTTAGTTGCGAGTGGCGCGCCATCTAGCGGCGTTAATGACATCAGTCAGTCAGGCAGTCAGTCAGTCAGTCAGTGTTCAAGGCAAATATTATATAGATAATCATAAATTTAGGATAGATCGTAAATAATAATTTTGGAACTGCAGAGGGCCTACCTACATGCAATTGCTTGAACGACGCAAAATTAAGGCCTGGTTCACACAAGCGCCTATTCAACGCGCGTTTAAAATGCGTTGAAATAGAACAAAAATACATTCACAAGTTTATGTTCTCAAGTCAGCGCTTTAAAAACTCTTTTTTAAAACGCTTTTACCGCGCAGAATTATATTTATATTCATAGTATAATAATAATAATAAGTTTATTGAATACAAATACAATATTTACACACAGATATTAGTACATTACATTTAAAAAGAAAATCATATAAGTAACACAAAGCATGTCCCAATCAGAATTTTTTCTGGTATAAGGGTCAAGCTGTAGTGTCCTATTTGCCATTTGGTGTTTGACCACTTACTGTTATTAACACTATTTATGTATATATACATATTATATTTAAACTTTATCTCTCACTTATTATTAACTTCTTCAACTCTCTCTTAAAGATATTAAAACTTGTCATGGATGTAACTGTTTCTGGTAGTGAATTATATATTAACGATGCAGTGTATATACAACCAAATCTCGCTCTATTCGTTCTTGGATATTCCATTCTAATATGTTCTCTTTGTCTTGTCTGGTAACCATGTATCCCACCAGCCGTCACAATGCCAATATTACTTTTAATAAGTCCATTTCTTAATTTATAAATCATCTTAGCTTTTTCAGTCAATATTAATTCCTCCAGATTATATTCATTGGTCACATTGAACAGGTCAACAGTTCTCGTGTATCTGTTTAAATTATAAACTATTTTTAGTGATTTATTGATCACCCTTTGAACTTTATTCTTCAATTGAAGGCTGCACTGCGACCATACCAATATTCCATAAGTAATTTGGGGCAGCACAAATGCACCATAAACCGTCCTTTTGGTTTCGAAATTAAAAAAGTCATTTCTTCTCAGTATGCCAATAATTGGACCAAGTCTCTTCAATATTAGTATAGTTGTATATCTATAATAATAAAGGAAAGTGCCTGACTGTCTGACTGACTGACATACTCACTCATCAACGCACAGCCCAAACGGCTAATCGAAGAGAAGTGAAATTTGGAAATCAGGTAGGTCTCAATACAAAACCTTCCACTAAGAAAGGATTTTTGGAAATTCCACCCCTAAGGGGGTGAAAAATAGGGTTGAATGTTTTTCAAAGTATGTGAATATCTCGGAAACTAGACATGGTACGAACTTGAGATTTGGCATATGAATTCTCCTATAGAAATAAGTAGTAGTTGTTTTGGACAGTTTTTCCAAATTTTCACTAAAAGGGACGAAAAAGGGATGATTTTTAAGTGGCTCCTAAAAAGTTTAAAACTGGTTTTATCGAAATTTCAAAAAAATGATTTCTACAAAAAGAGTCAAATTATACTATTTTGTTTTCAAAAGATATCATTAATTAGAGGGGAGGGGGTGAGGGACACTTTTCCAATGTGTGTGTGTGTGTGTGTCCGTCCCCCCCTTATAACTTTTTATTCGCTTGATGCAGAGATCCTAAAATTTCAGAAAATATTTAATACTACAAAACTTGTATACTCAGAATTTTGTAATTTTCTTTCAGTCAGGGGTAATAAACCTTTGAATTTTTACTTAATTTTTTCGAATATCTCGAAAACTATAAAAGCTAGAACACTAAAAATGTGTATGTGTATAGAAAAATACAATATCTCAAACAGAATTTAATGAAAAAGTTCCAGGGTTTCTCAAACTTTTTTTATAAAGAAAATATTTTTTTTATGACAAATTTACGAGTTTCAGTGCATATATTTCAGAATTTTATAAAAATATCGATAAACGCCGAAACCCTCCAACTAGATAATTGATTTTTCTATAAAAAATATTTACATCATAGCAGTACATCTCAAACTTTTCTTAACAATTTTTGTAAAAATTTAATTTATTGACGACATCGTTTCATACAATAAACATACCGACTCAGGCCATCGACAGTTGGATCTCATTTTTACATGTAACTTTTTTTATAAAGTAAAACATTTTTTATGACAAATTTACGAGTTTCGGTGCCTATACCTATTTCAGAATTTTATAAAAATATCGAAAAAAGCCGAAACGTTTAAAACTGGTTTTATCGAAATTTCAACTGCAGATAGAGTCAAATTTTATAATTCCGATTAGGGTGCGTGGTAGTTTTTTTCGAAAAACCATATCTCTTAGATAAATTAAGTGAGAAAGCTGTAAATTAATATACAGATTCTTACTTTAAAATAAATATCGACCGGTTTCATTGTTTTGTCAAAGATTTATTTTAAGCAGTGTTATGGTATGATAAAGATTTTTGCAACAAACAAAATAATACTATTGAGATCCTAAGCTTGAAACGCGGCAAGATGAAGTTACACGTGCGGCTAGGTATATACATACTTCATGTACCTTATTGTAATGCCCAGAACAGTAGTTTCCAAAATTAAAGATTATTTTTGTGAAATTAAAAATACGTTGAAAATATCCTGTATCCAAATAAAATTGTAACTTATTTAATTAATTTCGCTAAAACGATCAAATTTTATTTCGAATGCAAAAACTTCTTGCATTCTTTTTGCACTGCCATGTTTTTGAGGTGATGGCAATACCAGTACTTCATTATTTTGTAATTGAACAGCCTGGCGAATTTTTGTATAATAATTCCTTATTCAATTTATATTTTTTTATCCTTAATCTCGGCATCTACAAAAAATACATTACAGCTTCAATATTTCATTGATTTGATAAAAAATAACTAATTGTGCAAAAATATTCACATACAGGAGGTATGGGGTATGTCCGATACCTCACTCAATGAACTGTCCGAAACCTCCACCATGAACAATAAAATGGTAAATGACATAATTTAAAACAATAAGTTTTAAGTTATGTTAAAACAATGCGTTAATATGACGAATAATTATCGCAGGTTTAGGAATAAAACATAAAAATAATCTTACCTTTGGTTTACTTTCCCCCAAAAGGATGGGTTGTAAAAGGTATACTATTACTTTTTATGTCGTCAATGATTTTTTACTAAACGTACCCCTATATTCATCGTTTGACAAGTATATGAATATATAACTGCGCCAAATATTAATAATACGAGTACTGTCCCATACCTCCACACTCTCCCCTACTAAATTATTCGTCACTCGACTAAAACACTCAACCAACGTAAACTACCCTACTGTGAACTAGGCTAACGTACCTAACTGTATTAATTGATCACCAGAATTTCTTTATCCTTATGTAGGTACCTACATACGTACCCGGTGTTATTTTTATAGCAACACGAGCACGCCTCATGGCCGTGAAAGCCAACAAGGACACTGTTCTGTTGTGTAATCGGGAGTTAGCTGGGTAGGTAGGTACCTACCTACCAATGACGTCATTAAATTATTTTTATGAATAGGTACGACTTTTTCCCAAACTGTAGGTAATTTACATACGGCTGTTATTGTGTGCTATAAGTTTGCCTATATTGATGGTACCTACATTGAAAAAAAAAGAATAAATGCACGTGATTTTCCCAAAAGGCGCCCCTCTTCCCTGGTTATGTTTCGTGATTGTTTTCTTTTAACAAACTCCACCGTTTACGCCGTTTTAGAAATTTTCATACAAAATCAACCGAATTCTCGGGCACGTTCAAATGTTAACTCGCAGTACTGTAGTAATATTTCATAGGCGAGGTATATTTTCTCGCCTATTTGTTCCCACCTGGGATACGAATAAAATAAAATATGGATGTTGTTTCCGAAATATTTTAATGATGATTTTAATTTATTAGTTTAAATAAGACGAATTAATAATGTATTTTTAGCAGGGAGCACAGTGCACATTATGCAGATATATCAACGAACCGCCTCTTCGTTAGTTTACTCACGATACATACAAGAGTTATCTTCTTTGACGAATTAGAAAATGCTGATACACAGTGAATGTAGGTGTCAGCGTTCCCCCAGTTTAGGAAGAGAAACCAAAAAGCACGTGAGCGAAGCCACGGGTAACTAGCTAGTAAGCCATATACACAAATGCCCCGTAAAGGTACACTCCCACGCTATGGCGATAACGTCATATTTCTATGCTACATAGATATTGTAATATGACAAGAGTACATTTTATATGGTGCCATCGATAACTGCCAGCGCAACATAGCCTAGTGACACGCTATGATCATAGGAAATTATTGACAAATATATGGCGATATTGCCATAGCGTGGGAGTCTACCTTAAGAGCCACGATTGACCGTACGGGAAATTGTTTTTGTATAAATAATATTGATAACTTATAAATAAAGACTTTTCTATACAAAGGTGTCAGTATAGCCGGCGGAGCTTATTGCCTGAGACTAACGAAGTGGTTGGTAGACCAGTGGTATCAGTCGACGACTTTCGTGCGTACAGCGTATTGGAGGTCGTGGGTTCGAATCCCGGTGCCGACCATTTCCACTTTTACTTTATGTGTATTTGTGTTCACTTTAGGAGATTCCAGATTCATTTAAAAAAAATCCCAGTCAACCGGTCCCGTCCAATCTGAGACAGGCCAATCCCGGTTAGGAATTTCAATCTACATTGGATTAATGTTTCCATCAAAGCTTGATGCAACATATTACTCGAGAAAGTTGTACATAATTCTTCTCACTCACACTGCTACAGAAACGTTAGAAAATGGTTTGATTAATGATGAAAGTTGTTTGTGAAGATAAATAATCGTAATTCAAAGCCGACCTGGCGGTTATTGCGTTTATTTTTCATCACATTAAAATAAATTGTTTTTATGTGAAATATGGAACATGTTAGCGCTGAAAGACTGATGTATTCAATTTAGATTTGAAAATATTAATGTTAATATTAATATCTATATTATATTGTAATACGTGAAGGAACAACTTTGTGACCATTTTTACGAAAATTGCGCGGACGGAGGAGTATGAAATTAAGCACATTTATAGTTTACCTATACATATGTATATAGAAAAGGGGTGGCGAATGTTAACATTTTTTTTTAAATTATGCATAAAAATAGATTAAATCAGTAAAAAAAACTGCGCACACTACTGTAATCTTGGGTATTGGTTGTTAGAGATAGAAGGTTTTGCGGGTCTGATCAGTTTTATTGTGGAAGTAACGTATTATAAAGTATGAAGGAGATGTACTGCGCGGACGCCGAGTGGCGTACCGCGATGCGCGTCGTGAGACGGAAGGTGCGTGTTTTCTGTATGCAGACTGGTTTGGTAAGTGTTAGTGCTGCCTTGTACGATGTGGCAGGCTGCTACCGGATGACTACATCTTGGAGGAACGCTATTGGTGAAAGCGAATTGCGAACCCTTTTAACTCGAGATCGGCTGAACAGATTCTTTCGATGTTTGATTTATTGGATACTTCTCCGCTCCGGATAACAGAATAACCAATAAAAAGTTGAAAAATGGATAAAAAAAATGTAAAATATAATATTAAAGTAAGTATGCAACGTATTTCCTGCGACGCCCGCACCATCAATGAAACATCTATAACAACAAAATGATTGTTTACCTACTGCACCTGATGGTAGTTCTCTCTCATTCTCGCAAATGTAATTGCCGCTCTTACAGGAGTCCATCCCACTTACTCCACCGTTTCGAGCGTTTTATAAAATGTTCATACAAAGTGAACAAAATTATCGGGCGCATTCAAATATGCACACGTAGCATCTGTACGTCATAGGGGAGGTAGGGGGTTGTACGTGTGCGCGCTCACATATTATCGCGTTGTTCCCGCCTGAGCTTTGAATTCGAATGAAATATGGATGTTTTAGAAATATTTTGATGTTATTATTTTATTACTTTAACTCAATCGAATTAATTATGTGTTTAATTCGTTTCTGGAGGCGCAGTGCACTCTATGCACATATGAACGGGCAGCCTCTGGCTACGACCACAGGACTACGTTATATATTTCATACTAGCTTATACCCGTCATGCTTTACGTTTTTTATTCCGATTGTCAGGCTTGATCGGTAGGTGGCTTGATCGGTAGGTAATTAAACAGGTTCTAGTCTAGCTTCCCATTGCTTAACAGACCTCTATAACTGACATAAGCACAGAAAAAGAAGAATGGCACTTTTACAATTTTTGTTTTACCGACCTCATAATATTATACGAACCTACCGACATAATTTGCAAGTTTTACTCTCTCTATGGTTTGATTCTTAGCTACATTCCCTACACCCTCTCTAATGTGTGATAATTAATTAGGCATTCCACCCATAGAAGGTGATTTGTGCTATGTGTGATGAAGGCAGCTGTCAAACTTCAAAATGGAGGAATTATTTTGCAATTTTTTTTTCATTAAATCTTTATTTATTGAGAATAATAAGATTTGAATAACATTTATATGTATAACAAATCAATCTACAATTATTTTATTACATTTTCATACCGTAATACCAAGATTCCATTCAACGTTTAGATGAGTAATTTTGTTTCCAAAAGATGGGTTACTGTCTTTTTGAGAAATTTGTATGAAGATCCTAAAAAATAGAGTTTTTTTTAAATAGCTCTAAATATATTAAAGTTAATGCAGCAAATTGTATTTAAGAACCTTCTCCAGCATTTTGTACCGCTCTGGGCATAATAATATCTGACCTTAACGTCTGTTTTCTACGATTGATGCGCCTTCAAAAATATAAACGGACTAAAATATTATGTAGATTCATACACACTTCGATGTATTTGATATTATTTGACACAGATCATTTGTTTATCTGTGGTCAAATTGAGAATAGTTTAATATTTTTTTGTATTAAATAACCATAAAAAAAACTTTGAAAATATCAACATTTCAAATTCGACGTATCCTATATCCATATTATCATTGTTTTTGAACGAAAATTGTTAAATAGCGCTCGTTCAGTCTTTGAAAAAGAATCTTAATATTGTTCAAACTTATACTCTGAATTAGTTATGATCAAATTTCGAGCACTGGCCTAGTAGGTATCTGTAAAACAGCCAGAAATTCATTGTAAGAAATTATTAGTCTGTATTTTTTTTTGGTGGAGCAGTGAGATCGATGATGATGCAGATATACTGCCGTTGATTTTTTTTTACCTATTAAGCCGTGATTCTTAAGAGATAGGCAGAGAGAACGGACCTTTACTCTTTTCTATTCAAGGAAACTTCTTTTGCTCCTATTCATTCAACGTTTCCTAACTCTTTTACTTCTGATATAGTCTTCCTCGAGAACTCAATCGAAGTATTCCACTTTGTCATTCGCGGTCGGCCGCGCCTTCTTATACCTTTCTTTTTAGCTTTATACAGCGAAGTGGTTGGTTGAGACTGGCGGTTACGACGCTGGCTTTCGTACTGTTTCGTTTCGGAGGTCGTGGGTTCGATCCCAGATGCCGACCATCTTCCTCTTTCACGACACAAGCTTTAAGTAGCTTACTGTGAAAGAGTCAAGGAGTGTATTTGTGTTCACTTTGAGTGAGCACAGATTCATTAAAAAAAAATAACTCTCGCATATGAGATGATATAATATAGACCAGATGATCGGGGACATGCGCTGCAGCACCAACCATCAGGAGCTGAAGAGGCTGGCCGGTGACAGGGAGGAGAGGAGGATCAGAATATGCATGCTTGGTGCAGATCAATCTTAGGATTATGACTCAAAAGGAGAAGAATGAGAAATTTGCTTCAGAATTATCGGCGGACTTATTCCGAAAGATAAGTCTTGAGAATGTTTGAAACTAAAACTAATGAAACAAAATATGATATAAATTTTTCAGTAAGGAATAAAACAAGTAGGTATTCTTTTTCAGTAGAGCTGACTATGAAAAAAAGAGAAAATCTTTCACGTAAGGGTTGTAGATTTATTTTACCCTTGTTAAATTGAAACGAAGGTGATTCAAAAAGAAGGCAAGTGTCAGGCGAATAAGTTTTTTTTTAAATTGTTAGCAGGTAAGAACAAGTCAAGACTTCAGTTATAAGATGGGGGGACAAAATGATTTTATGGTTGGTTAAATAATATGTCATGATGGTTGTATTGGCGAGGGATAGTAAGGGGGGGTTTGTAAAAAGGCGCAGATGTACCTCTCTCAATAAAGGTACACAGGCGATACAAACCTCGAATAACGTTGGAATGATGAATCCAAATGAATTTTTGCGAAAAACGAGATTAATGAAAATCTTAATAATGTTCTATGATCTTTGTTTCTCTTCCAAGAATATACATACAATAAATATCTACTGAAGAGATAATTAATTGATGAGACAGCCAGATAATATGTAATTTCTTTTCGTTCTCACCTAAAATATAAGCGAATCACATCTACTATATAAATGAAAGTCGGGTTAGTGCGAACACTTATAACTCGAGATCGGCCGAACAGATTCTTCGCACGATTGATTTATTGGATTCTTCTCCGCTCCGGATAACAGAATAACTAATAAAAATTTGAATAAATGAATAAGAAAGATATAAATTATACATTTTTAATTAGTATTGAAAGCATTATCAGACAGAACTGCCACCGCCATCTATCGTAATAGTAGTGAAATTTTGGTAGAAAGATTCAATAGATAACGGTAATGATTTATTTTTTTAACCGACATATCTATCTACTATATAAATTAAAGTCGGGTTAGTGCGAAAACTTATAACTCGAGATCGGCTCAACAGAATCTTCTGATTTTTGATTTATTGGATTCTCCTCCGCTCCGGATAACAGAATAACTAATAAAATGTTTAAAAACTTGGCAAGAAATGATGTAAAATACAATATTTATGTTTGTATGGAACGGTTACCTATGACGCGCCACAACGCCATCGCGGGTAGTTCCCTCTCATTCTCGCAAACGCTCCTACAGTAGCCCATCCCACTTACTCCACCGCATCGATTCGAACGTTAGAAAATTTTCATACAAAGTCAACAATATTATCGGGCACGCTACATTTGTGTTGGTAATAGGCGAGGTAGGGTGTGTGCGCGAGCGCATTATTCTCAAGTTCTTCCCGCCAGAGCTTTGAATACGAATGAAATATGGATGTTTCAGAAATAGTTTAATGTTATTATTTTATAAGCTTAACTCAATCGAATTAATTTTGTATTGTTTCACGGGGGCGCAGTGCACATTGTGTACATATCAACCGGCCACTTCGGCTGGACCGATTTTCATGGTTTTTGATTTGTTGTATTCGTCTCCGTCCCGAATAGGCTACTAGCTATTAAAAATGAAAAATTGATAAGGAATAAAAAATATTAAGAAAATAAAATACCCATGAAAATACCAATGCAATCCTGATACCATCCCTGATTTATGGGAGTGAAACTTGGACATGGACGAACAATTTGGAAGTTGGAATAAATACTGTGAAAATGAGATTACTGCGTAGGATATGCGGAAAGAGACTGATTGATAAGATGAAGAATGATAATATTAGAAAGGAATGTAGAGTGGATGTTAGTGTAGTGACTAGAATGAAAGTGAATAAAGAAAGGAGGTTCGGGCATGTAAAGAAAATGAACGAAGAGAGAATGAAGAAAGGGATATATGAATCTGAAAGAATGGGTGCACGCAGAGGAGGCCGACCTCGAATGACATAGACCGACCATATCGTTGCCGTCTTACAGGAGGGCCAAGTCAGAAGCAAAAGAAATTTATGAGCATGTATGCGGAATGTGATGGGTTTGGAGGAAGCGAATGAGTTTGGATTGGAAAGAATGGAAGTCCATACTCTCTGCCTACCTCCTTCGGGAATCAGCGTGATGGGTAAAAAAGCCAGTGACACCTCAATGCGTATTTTGAATCGGTACGGAGATATTCCTTATCGTAATTTGATCAATCAATCAATATTATTTTAAATGAACAAAATAACTATTAAAATATCGAATATAATGACAAACCTAAATTCTTTTTTTACATATTAAGATCAAATCAATCAAAATTAAAACTCCCTTTGAACTGCATTCAGGAGTAAGATGAAGAAATATGAACTCTCCATTGCACTCGATCTTGCGCAACACCATATTAACATAGGTTAAATGTTTGATCTTGCGCCACACCATATTAACATAGGTTAAATGTTTTTGATGAAAAAATAAACTCAGACCCAATGAATGGAGCGTGGTATGCAGTTTGCTAATGCCAGTAAATAGTCATCCGTATTAAATAACTAAAAAAACGAATTTGAGCTCTGTTGCAAAAACCATAAAACCCATATTATTTATTTCGATACAAAGTTCGACGGGTCAGCTAGTAATCTTATATATAAAAATGGCTGAGCTATTTCCCGATGTCATCGCATCACGCCTAAACGGCTGGATCGATTTCGCCAATTCTTTTTTGTCGTGTATAGGCTTTTATCAGGAGAATGTCCTTTTAGAAGAAAAAAATTATAAAAAATGCACGGAAAATTAGAAAATTTAAGAAAACTCTACGTAGACAATCTTATTAGTACTTTTTACCTTATAATTTTTATTCCAATTTTGAAATTTGGACAGAAATTGTTAGATAGTTGGTGCGATTGACAGAGTGCGAATGGAATATACATGGCTTAAAACAATCACATTGGTCAAATAATGATAATTAATTCATCACCACACAAATTCGAATTCAATATTCATAGTTAGTAACACAGGATAAAAGTCTGTCGGGAAAGCTAGTATTATAATATCTACCGACTGATGATATTATTGCCTCAATATTAATAACAAAGAATTATTCAAATATTGACATTTAAAACAGAATATTGACATTTGAAAATATTGAATTCACTGAATGCCAACAAAAATCTGTTAGACGACCTTACATGTTTCTGGAACAACTATAAATCTTTGATGGTGTAAGTATTTGGGAATAAGTACTTAAAAAAAGCTGCTAACCTAGGGTAGCCCAGAACTCATAGTATATTAAAACAGCCAGAAGACAATTAATTATCTTCTCTAGAACAACATATTCAATATTAATCGGTACTTTACAGGGGACCCACTGAAGTTACGGACCTCAAATTTTACGTGCTTGAGCAGGAGCATAAGACCAACCCGTATACCATATGTATTTTATGAAAATCGAAGAATTTTTTTTTTCATTTTTAGCCCCTTTTAAGGGGGACCCACAAAAGTTACGGACCTCAAATTTTACGTGCTTGTGTAGGAGCATAAGACCAACCCATATACCAAATTTTATGAAAATCGAAAACTTTTTTTTTTTTTCTTTTTTAGCCCTTTTTCTAGAACAAGTGAAATTTTCTTTGGATACTTTAAGAGGGTTCCTCTGAAGGTACAGATCTCAACATTTTACTGACTCATCTACATTGAGGGGCTAACCGTTCTACCAAATTTCAATCAAATCGGATAAGAATTACTATGAGTTATGGGTGCGCACACATTTTTGGTGTACGCGTACGGGTACGCGGAAATTTTCTTCCTCTTCTAAAAAAATTTTTTTTTTGCATTTTTGGAATCTACACCTTCGAAAACGTCGAAAAAATTAATTTCAGCGAAATCTATTTTTTTTTTTGAAATCCGATCACAAGACTCGTGTAAATTCCATATACCTACTATGAGTCATTATAGAATCTTTTGAGATGTGATTGTTGATTCATCGAAGAATGTTGCGTACCATTTGGATGGATATGGTTAGCGATTCGGGCAAATATTAGGCAAATATTTATAGAGAGTTTGCTGACAAACATTTAGATACGTCATACGTTTACAGAGGCGATAAGTTCTTGCTTCAGCATCGTGGACAAGATCAAGGGAAGATAATTTCAAATCTTTGGGGAACTGATTTATCGGATGCTTTTGCCCAATGTCGGAGGCACCATCTGTGTTTTCTTTTAGGTATCTCATATTACTGAAGATTCACTACGGAAATACCTACACAAAATATTTCATTGAACTTTATTTTTTCTTTACAGGTATGTACATATTTGTACGTTTTCAATCATTCTTAGGACAAGACACTTCTGTAAAGTACAAAGCAATGTAAAACGGTCGATTCTTGGAATTGTAATGAAAGAACGCAACGCTATTTACCCGTTTCAATCGAAAAATACAGAAAAAAATATCGACGTTAGTATGACAGCAAATATTGGACATGTTTGTGTTTTTTTATTATTGGCTATTTTTTGGACCACAGTAGCGTCTAAATGGGATTTTTTTATAACAAAATTCGTAGAATCGTTTTTTTTTTTTTATATAAACTTGCTTTCCCGACAGCAACAATGTTTTTGGTCATTGATTTTATGTCCCCTTTTGACCACTGATGTGGGTAGAGAAACCTCACATAAATTTTATTATAAAATGTAAAATTTAATAATTTTTACTGTGCAACATTTCAAAAGTGTGCCAAAAACATTTGTTCTAACTTCTCCTCAATCAATAGTTCAATTCTACATAATATCATTATGTATTTTCAGTCAGCCTACATACAGAGAATGTAAATCTCTTTCAGCATTTTCGAGACATTTTAGCCATGGTGTGCAAATAGTTCTTGTTTTAAGCTTGCTATCTTAGAATTTCCAAAAAACTTCCTGTACACATAATACAAGAGTTTTTTTTTTTTTTTTTGAGTTAATAGATAATTTTTTTAGGACGTCACTGAATCACGTAGGTAGATACTAGAGTTTGTACACACTTCGTTTAAAGTTTTTCAAAAAGATTACATATATAAAATAAAAATAAAACAGATTCGCCTAAACGAGTACACGATTTGAATACTAAACATTTCGATGAAAGTTTTGTTTGGAACGAGCCAATAATAAACATTGAATATTAACCTTATTCAAATGGTTATTGTTTTTTACGTTACTATATTTTTAAATTAGTTTTTGGTGGAAAGGTTTATGCGGATACACTAGTTATGTGTAAATTATAAAATGTAAGGGGAAAATACCTGTGTCACCTAAATTTATTGGGTTAAGTATATCAAACTATTACTAAATCGAAACCATTATTGTTAATTTAATTTTGTACTCTACGATTGATGGTGGATTTCACCAAAGTTACCTAAACTCTCACATAGCTGGGGATTTCTTAAACTTAGGTAATCCTTAGCTTATCAGTTGATTTTCACCAGTCTATTAATTGTGCCCTTTCCTTAGTTAGGTGACAGCTACAACGATCTTTCTTATTTACCATGCTAACCGATGTATAGAAACGTAGAGCTATGAAAAATTGTTTATGCTATTACAGTAGTTATTGTTGTCCATATTATTAGGGTCATTACGAAATTCCTTATACTTACAGTTTAATTAATTGAATATTTCAACGTTATGTTGAATCTTTAAAGTGAAATAATATAAATTAAAGACCTACAATCTAGTAAAATTAATCTTATTTATTTTGTGATGACATCTTGTGCTGCAACTAGAACTTCTATGCGCCTGAGACACGCTCAATTACAAACAGTTGTAATCTGTTAAAATTACGTATTTGATCAGAGTTTCAACTAACTGGCTCTTGGTTGTGATAACTTCCTTGGCAATCGCCCATTTTGAGAGTACTCCCATTGCCTTTATAGGGGTCTTGTCAAGTATTTTGCCCGGACGTACCAAAACGGTTATGTTTAAGTGTTACCAAATTGTGCATAAAATATTCTCATGGTCAATACCGGATCATTCTCCAAGTTCTGGAAGCAGTCGAATTTCCATTACTCACTTATACTGGACCCGCTCATAATACTTTCTATGAAATTTGGAACAAAAATAACACACTATTCATACATAAATTAAATATATTTTTTTCCGAGGAGATGACGGTGAAGCAATGAATTTTTATCGACCAAAATCTGGGAAACCGATTCATCGAATGAAAAAAGTTTATTTTTTGTTTTATAATGTCTCTTATAATTTGGCCACCCATGTATTGCTGTATTCTATTTGCATACATTTCTGTCAGTTTGTAAGAACTTTTATGATAATTTTAAAGCAAAAAATAAATATCACAGGTACGTATTATTATTACAAAAAAAAAACCAAAATCCTAATATTATACCGAACGAAACTTGAAAAAATCGTACGTACACCAACAATTATTGATAATAATGATATTTATGGTGCATTATACTTACGAAATTACAGCTAGGGACTTCTTAAGACTCTGTTTAGGTGGCGAAAATCGGCCACCCAAAATTAGGGAACTCTTAGCGTCTAAGGTGGTGTGGTGAAAGCCAAATTAACGGTAAGGGTTACTTAAGATTTCTCAGGCATTCCCTAAATGTAGGGAACCGTTGGTGAAAGTCACCACGAGTCCTTTAACTAGTTCAAAAAAGGATAATAACGATACAGAGAACAAAAAGTTTGATTCTACAGATTTGTGTAATTTTTCACAACATTCAAATTTTCTTGTTTACATGGATAATTATTGATGAACATTTTATTGTTTGCATAGTTGAAACTTTTTTTCAGATTACTTTGTAAAGGGGAAAATACTGTAGGTACTTTGAATGCGTTTAACCTTAGAATACTTCCGAATATCAAAGTTTCTGGGTCGTGCCAAGTAAAAATAAAATATACAGTTTAAAATATTTCATTCAATATTGTGTCATTGAAGTTATTTGTAATTTTTTTGAAAATTAATTGTTTTTCACGAAAAGGTTTTTATTTCTTCCTTTTCTGAGCATTAATGTGTTTAAACTAAGAATAAACTAATGTTTTCAATTTAACAAAACGGTATTGTGGATAAATTTCTTAAAAAAATATATTTAGTGAAGTTCTACCCCAATTTTTTAAATTATACATTAGATTTGACATTGGTACATAGTTGTACCATGAAATATTTTTTTTGTTATTCCTTGAAAACATAAGCATCACCCAGAAAATTGAACTTTAAAGCAGATGTATGCGAAAAGCTCGTATTTTGAGAGATACTCTAGAAAAAATGGAACCAAATAATAAGTAAAGCGCCATAAAAACGAACAAAAATGATGGCAAAAAAGAGTTGCAAGAAGATGAAGTTGAAAGATGATGAAAATAACTGTGATATGTATGATGTTTGTTATAACTTTCTTAAATAATAATTTAATTTAGCAGTTCTATGAAAAAAATATAAACCAACGAGGCTCTTTATTCTATTATATAAAAGCCCCAAAAGAAGCCTACAGATGCAGGATTGATGTAGGTAGCCATTATTTTTAACCCATAGGAATAATAGGCCTTTGGTGGGCGAATAAAATGATAATTTTAACAGGACCTTAATAACAGTATATTTCGAGGAATCATCTTTTCAACATTATATTGTATAATGAAATTTAATATAAGGTTATAAAATATTTTCGTAAATGAAGTAATAAAATCTGAACAAATTAATTAAGCGTGTTTCCGTTTTATAGATAGAATCTTAGCCTGCCTGCCTTATTTGCCAGGGTGAACCTTTACCTTGTAATATTAATAAAGTTATTAATTAGGTAATTCAACAATGTCACCTTGGTTGTAAATATTATAAAAGGGTGTGATTTATTTACGAATATAATTTTCATTATCATTTTTATTATGTTTAGGAAGAATTATTATTACAAAACACGTGGCCTGTTTTATCTTTTTCTTTACGATGATTTTAAACAACAATAATTGGATGCGCCTTTATGTGGCTTGGTGTGAACCTTCCTTAAGTTCCATCAAGTCATAACTTCCTACCTGATTATTGTTCCAATCCTTAATTACCCTTGTGACAATATTGGAGCAATATTCAGTTCCTCTGAATAACTCACCGCATACGCATCATCATTAAATCATATTATCAATCGCATCAAATAAATAAACTTAAATAATCATAAAATTAAACACGAGCTCGTGCCGGATTAATCCATAAAATTAAATTATTTAAAATAAAAAGTGTAGTTCAAACTAGTGTGAGGAGAGCAAGAAAAACAAGGGTAAGTCCATATATCTTTCATCCTCCTTTGTGATCTCACACCGAAGCCATTAAGGCGTATCATACTCTTTTCATATTGAGAGAAGAACACGCAAATTCTATTCACCAATCGATCGCAATCTACCAGAGCAATCCTAAATCCTATCTACAGTCCACGAAACTAACGAACCAGCGCCAACATAAAATCTGTTCACTTCGGCCGGATCATAAAAATTTGGTAACTTAGAAAATCTTATCATTTTAGCTCGATTGTATAATTTCATATTCAATCGAATATACCGCATCAAAAAAGGATCTCTGTGGATTGTGACGGGTTGGTGAGCAGGTCACATCAATATCATTAGTATTTTTGTTAACAATAATACTGTTAACAATTTATCATCATAGATAGAATATAAAAATAATTTATTCTATAATTAATTGTGTTTCCGCTAGGAAAAAAGAATTGTATCGCATGCCATAGAAGTGTTAATTTGTAGCATTATCATTATTATCGTCTATGGATCACATTGTAGAACATTAAAAATACTTATGTTCTATGGTTGTGAAAGTGACATTTCATGTAAACAAACTTGACGTTGACAGCCAATGTCAACAATATTACTAAAGTTATTCGAACTTTTGGTTAATAACAAATACCGCACTTATATCATTTAAATACATTACTTGTTATTAATTTATAGATATTAGACTACATTCTATATTTATATTGCAACATTTGTAATATTATTTATAGTTCTACAATATATTTTCACAACATCGCATACTATCTAAAGGTATATTACTTCTTATTAACATTATATCAAACTACGTTCAATCTTAATATTGCAACATTTTGTAATATTGATATTTCATTCATATATAACAAATAACTTGAACAAGTTTTCTAAATACGTTCAAAATGTCTCAAAGACGCATTGCAAATTTAGAAGCTAAAGTGTCAGCAAACCTTTTAAATATTCAAAAAATAGTAGACACTATAGAAAATATTGGGGAAAACCCTAGATTAAGAAAATTGTTCCTGTCAAAGGCTTCAATTTTAAATACAGTAAGAACGGAATTCATAAGTGATTTAGAAACATTAAATGAATTAAAACTGTCTTTAGAACCGCCTGGTGAAGTTGATTACTGTTTGCTTGGGCAATTCGACGAATTGTATGCTCTGATTAAATTAGCGGAGCAAGACTTCACTCAGGAGTTACAGCCTAAATCATTGAAAGAAGTTAAAGATATTAAGGAGGTTAAAGAACTAAAGTTAGTTAGTAGGGTTAGATTACCTAAATTAGAACTTCCGTCCTTTGATGGAAGTATTGAAGAATGGCCTAGGTTCTATGAAACATTTAAAAATGCAATTCATGAAAATATTGAGTTAAACGATACAGAGAGGGTACAATACCTTACAGGCAGATTATTTGGGAAGGCATTAAAATTATGTCAAGGGATCAATCCCATTGGTGAAAATTATCAGACACTATGGAAAACTTTGTGTGATAAATATAATGATAATCGGGCTCTTGCCATATCATATTTAGATCAATTATGTAAATTAAATAAAATTTCTTCTTCTTCCTCATTGGAAACATTTGTAGATAAATATTCAACATTAATATGTGCCATTAAGCAATTAAAAATTGAAAACTTGTTAGAATATATATTAGTGCATTTAGGTCTTAAATGTCTTGATGCTTCTACAGTGTCGGCGTTCAAAGCCACACTGAAGGAAAAAGATAAATTTCCCGATACTGAAAAATTTGTTAGTTTTTTGAGGGATCAACAAAGAATACAGAATAGAACGGACATTTATACAATGACGTCGAATCGTCCAATTAATAATTCAAAAAATAAATCACAATATACAGTACCAAAAACATTTGTCAATACATTTGCTAATAAATGCCCAATATGTGGGAATAATCATGGGATATATGAATGCGAGAAATTTAAATCCCAAACCGCTGAAAAAAGATATGCCAGTATTAAAAACTCTAAAATCACATTGTGCATAAATTGCTTAAGTGACCGACATAAGATAAAGGATTGTTTGTCAAAAAGCAGATGCAAAGTTTGCAATAAAGCTCATCATTCATTGCTGCATTTCAATGCAGACTCACGTCCAAAAGAAACTATCGATATTGCCTCACCCACTCGGGAACAATCTGATGGTCATAGACCAAATATTAGTCCAGTGTCCCTGTATTCAACTAGTAATCATGTACCGACGAATACCGTTCTACTCGGTACGGCTACGATCCTAGCAAAGGACGTTAATGGTCATTTTCAAACAATTAATATTTTATTAGACTGCGGCTCACAGAGTGAAATTATTACTAAAAATTGCTGTGCTCGTCTTGGATTTAACTCATTTTCGTCCACACGCACACAAATTTCTGGATTAGGAAATTCTAAAAATAACATTAATGGATTTATTAATTTAAGTATCTCTTCTCGTATTGACAAAAATGCTGTTTATGAAATACAACCCCTAATAGTAAATCGCATCACAGATAAATTACCTACAACATTAATTCCAATAGACAATCTTAGATATATTACAGAGCTTGAGCATCGGTTGGCTGACCCCACGTTTAACATACCTAAGGAGGTGGACGTGATTCTGGGAAGCGACATCTTTGCACAGGTCGTGTTGGATGGAAGGATTTGCCGCTCTCTCAATGAGCCTGTAGCCTTTGAAACCACTTTCGGTTATGTTGTAATGAGTAAAATACGTACTTCTTGTAACTCATCACAAGTCGCACAAACTTTTTGCACATTTGCAGAGAATGATGAGGTGTGCTTATCTCGATTCTTTCAAATAGAAGACATATCTGTCAAACTACCATTAACATTGGAAGAAAAAGACTGCGAAGACAAATATGTTCATACAGTTACGCGCGATACAACGGGGCGGTATCAAGTCGCTTTGCCCTTCAAAAACAATACGGATGTGTTAGGAGAATCATATAAGTTTGCCAAACAAAGATATTTGTCATTAGAGCGTCGTTTATTAAAACAACCAAAATTAAAGCTTGAATATGACGCTATTTTCAAAGAATATTTAGAAAAGAAATACATCTCCATAGTAGAATCAAATAATGAAATAAATAATGCTTATGTTATTCCGCATCATATGGTGATACGTGACGACAAACAGACAACAAAATGTCGAATGGTTTTAAATGCAAGTATGAAAACATCCTCAGGTGTATCTTTGAATGATATTTTACATCGAGGTGAAAACTTACAATCTGATTTGTTCAAAATAATACTCAACTTTCGTTTATTTAGATTAGCCGTCTGCACTGATATCAAACAAATGTACTTGCAAATTATTGTACAGGAAGAGTTTCGTAAATTCCAACGCGTCCTCTATAGATTTGGAGAAGATGAGGAAATTAAACTTTTTGAATTTAATAGAGTAACTTTTGGCATGACTTGTAGTCCATATTTAGCAATGAGAACAATCAAACAACTAGCCATTGATGAGAGAGATCGATTTCCTTTAGCTTCTTCAATAATAGAACAGGAATCATTTTATATGGACGACCTTGCTGTGAGTTTTTCAACGGTAGATGATGCAATAGTGCAATCAAAACAATTAATTGATTTGTTCAAATCTGGAGGATTTGACTTGGTTAAGTTTTCGAGTAATTCTCGAGAATTCATGAGGTCGATACCTATAACAAATACATCTCAAGACTTTGTAGATTTTAATGAAGCAGATGGTTTGAAGGTATTAGGTGTTAGGTGGATGCCAGCATCCGACTGTTTTACCTTCGTAGTTTCAGAAGACGTACGTCAATGTACAAAAAGAAACATTCTTTCAGTAATAGCTCGTCTCTGGGATGTCATGGGACTGGTAGCTCCAGTCACTCTTTTAGCAAAATTAATTGTAAAGTCCTTATGGGAAGCCGGTATTGGATGGGATGAAATACCACCTCCAGCCATTGTAACATTATGGGAAAAATTCAGAAATGAGCTTCCCTCATTACAACAAATATCAGTGCCTAGACATATAGGAGTGCATAACGAATGCATTATCTCATTGTTGGGATTCTCTGACGCGAGTGAGAGAGCATACGGAGCTGTCATATATGTGCACATCTCCTTTCCTAACACGGGACAAACAGCAATAAAACTATTATGTGCGCGTTCTCGGGTCAGTCCTGTTAGAACGGAGTCCATAGCTCGACTGGAGTTATGCTCAGCATTATTACTTTCAACTTTAATGCGCACCGTTCTGGATGCTTATCAATCACGATGCATCATACAAAATATTTACGCTTTCTGTGATAGCACAATTGCTCTGTCATGGATAAATGCACCACCATCACGATGGCAAACCTTCGTTGCCAATCGTGTCGCTAAAATACAAAATAATATATCATCAGATAGATTCTTTCATATTAGAAGTGCTGATAACCCCGCAGATTGCCTCTCGAGAGGACTACTGCCATCGCAACTTTTATCACACCCTTTGTGGTTTCACGGTCCACCCTTAGCAAAGTTGCCAGTGGATCAATGGCCTCTACAGAGAGTGGATACAATCGCATCCGCCATTGCACCTGAAGCAAAGGTCAATGTCTTAGTAAATATCGTTGATAAGGTTGAATCCTTTTTACCCGCATTAGTTCGTAAAGTATCGTCGTGGAGAAAATTACTCCATATTGTCATTTACATTTGTAGATTTGGAAAGTTATTGCCAGGCAATCTTTCTCCTGATCATTATGTTTTCGCAGAAAACAAAATAATTGCAATTATACAACAAACCCATTTTCAAAAAGAAATAGAACTCTTAAGGAAAAATAAACCTCTGCCACCAACAATGGCAAAATTACAGCCATTCATGAGGGTTTGTTACGAGTAGGTGGCAGACTGTCGAATTCTATGCTTGATTTCGACAGAAGATATCCAGTTTTATTACCACACAATGAGCGTACTGTTGAATTAATTACTAATCATTATCATCTAATTCATCTCTATACAGGACCAAACTTATTAATGTCATTATTGCGACAAAGGTATTGGATTCTGTCTTCCCGTAGTTTGATAAGAAAGTGTGTTCACAAATGTAATGTTTGGTTCAAGGCAAATCCTAAACCACACTTTCCATTAATGGGAGAATTACCCTCTCACCGCGTACTAGAACCAAATACGTTCGCTCATACAGGCGTAGCTTACGCCAGAACTCTGGCTATAGTTCCATCCCGGAAAGATGGAGTTATGCGGGTTGTTAATGTGAGAGCGTCTAGAGGACTCTACCGTCGATCGGTGGCCAATCTATGTCCGATTCCCACACAATGACCCCCTTTTTTCGTTACAATTTAGTCTAAGGAACATAGATTAAGTGATTTGTTATAGTAATATTATCTCTATGGCATGCGCAGTTCTTTATTATTTAATCCTTCATTAAGGAAACCCAGGTATAATACCTTTTCTTTTTCTTTGTTTTGTTCATTTGTTTGTAGAAGAAGTGTCTTTACTTCATTACATTTAGATATTGATTGTGACCTTTTGGGGTTTTGATTTTCTCTTAATTTGTTTAGAAAGGCATGGCCTTCCAACCCCGGGGGCATGGATGCGCCTTTATGTGGCTTGGTGTGAACCTTCCTTAAGTTCCATCAAGTCATAACTTCCTACCTGATTATTGTTCCAATCCTTAATTACCCTTGTGACAATATTGGAGCAATATTCAGTTCCTCTGAATAACTCACCGCATACGCATCATCATTAAATCATATTATCAATCGCATCAAATAAATAAACTTAAATAATCATAAAATTAAACACGAGCTCGTGCCGGATTAATCCATAAAATTAAATTATTTAAAATAAAAAGTGTAGTTCAAACTAGTGTGAGGAGAGCAAGAAAAACAAGGGTAAGTCCATATATCTTTCATCCTCCTTTGTGATCTCACACCGAAGCCATTAAGGCGTATCATACTCTTTTCATATTGAGAGAAGAACACGCAAATTCTATTCACCAATCGATCGCAATCTACCAGAGCAATCCTAAATCCTATCTACAGTCCACGAAACTAACGAACCAGCGCCAACAATAATTATTTATATGACTTGTTTCATAACAATCAACGTCGGGCGAGCTTACCACAAAGAGTTTAACTCTGTGAACGGTGTCTTAGAACTAATAAACAAAAGAATTACGCAACAAAATATATAAAAAAAAAAATTAATAAACAATAATAATAGTATGTATTATGAAAAACAAACCAAATGTTTGTCATTAGCTAAGAGACCTGACTATTTATATGGAATAAATAATGTTGTATTGTTGACCTATCTTGTTAAAACTCTTGCTATACCCACAGACAGGCTATGCCTAGTGGGATTTCTCAACAATAGTTTACACTCATGTAATGTACCTATTATTGTTTTTTTTTTACTTGTGTTAAAAATGATATGCTGTATAGTGTATACCTACTTACTTTTTTGTAACATTTTTTATCTGAGAAATATACTTATTATTATTAAAGACGATGATGGTCATTGAGTGTCGATTCTTGCGCGCTTCGATCGTTGCCATGTTTTGCTATTTAATTTACGCTCACGGTAATAAAAAATAAAAAAATTATATGGCAATAGAAGAATTTATTCATTACATTAATTTTAATTTTTTTAATGCTGTTTTGATACTTTTTTATTATTTTTATGATAGCACTCCCCGTTACAGGCTTTTGCCTAGTGTGGATGCTAATTTGTTTTTAAATTCTTACTAAAATTATGACGAATGTACACTTCCATTATTGTCTGTTATATCATAATATTATATACCTACGAATAAAGAAAGTTATTATTATTAATTGTTTTCTGGATCAGTAGAAAGAATGAATAAAGATTCTGACGACATTGAATAATATATGTTTGGCATTTAAAAATATCAGACGAGATTTTCTCTGATGTTGCACATTTACAGCGAAGTTGGAGTCCCGCTTAGAATGTACCTACCTACAGAAGAATTCCCAATTCCTGATATATCTGTTGTTGGAGTGTCTTTCTCAATGATCACTTTGCCAACCTTAAAAAAAAGCAGTATAAAACGGCAATAAAAATCGAAGAACATTATTAAGTGCAGGTATTTCAAATTTGGTGTTTTAAAGTAAAAGTAAGGGAAGCAAAGAGATGGAAGAATGAATTTGGCTAGTTGAATATGATATCATACGAATATTTACTGACATCGACCTTAACATTCATACACATTCAATGTTTCCAAACATAGCCGCAAAACTCGTGTGCATCGTTTCGAGCATAAAATGTTCTTGATTACGATGCATTCAAATAGTCCAACTGTCGATTTGTTGAAGAGAAATTATTTCTCGAGACAGATCTGCAGTATCAAGCCAAGATACGTGAGATTTGTATGGCCAGGTCTAGATTTTAAACGGTTTTTCAAACTTTGACGACAAAAAACACCAACTTAGAGGCTTCGCAGCATATATGTTCCATATATGGATTTACTCAGGATTCGGAGGAGAACATTTAGTGTGTCTCTGTGTGTGAGGGTGTGTGTGTCTGTGTGTGTGTCTGTGTGTCCATCCCCCCCTTATAACTTTTGATTCGCTTGATGCACAGATCCTAAAATTTCAGAAAATATTGAATACTTTAAGCCTACAAAACTTGCATACTCAGAATTTTGAAATTTTCTTACAGTCAGGGGTAATCAACCTTTGAATTTTTACTATTTTTTTTCATATATCTCGAAAACTATAAAAGCTAGAACCCTTAAATTTTGTACGTATATAGAAAAATACAATATCTCAAATTAAATTTAATGAAAAAGTTCCAGAATTTCTCAAACTTTTTTTAAAAAGAAAAATATTTTTTTACGACAAATTTACGAGTTTCAGTGCCTATATTTCAGAATTTTATAAAAATATCGAAAAACACCGAAACACTCCAACTAGATAATTAATTTTTCTATAAAATATGTCTACATTATATCAGTACATCTCAAACGTTTCTTAACAGTTTTTCTAAAAATTTAATTTATTGACGACATCGTTTCATACAATAAACATACCGACTTAGTCCATCGACAGTTGGATCTCATGTTTACATGAGACTAGTATTAGGTATGTGTGTTTGTCTAGCAGGGAGTAGAGAATTCTACAAATAAGACTAACAGTCACTTCAATCATCACTATTAATAGTGGCAAAATGCATTTCAACAGTTTTTCGGATGTAGGTATAACTTATGAAACTATTGCTGTTTACAAAAACGTAAACTTATCGTGTAAAATATTAAGAATTGTTTGTGTCAACTTTGGCAAAGGTAACCGATTGTCTATGCGAAGAAGGATTTTTTTAAGTAAATCTGGATTTAAAACTAAAGTATGGAAATTTTGTGTTTTGAAATTCACGCATACAATTGTTTAAATCACTTTAACACAATACATTGACAGAAACAACTTAAAACAGAAAATAAAAAAGAAACTGAATTATATCCTGTACGGATAAACATTCTCTTTCGAAGCTTGATCCAATACCACCAGAAGACCTGACAAGTTCGAAATGAGAAAGCTGCGATGTAAAGAGGGTGTAGTTTCACGTCAACTTTTGGAACAAGGAGTAAAAAGACGATAGAACGTGAATATTTATTCCAAGTAGATGATATCGTCAGATTGGATAAAGATAGAAGAATGATAATAATCTTGATAATAAGTCCTAAATTGCCTCCAAGGAAACTCTTGAGTGTCATCAAATAATTCGATTAAAATGCTGAAATAATAGCTGTAGGGCTAGTACGAGCTTTATCGAATGCTAATTGCACGCAAATAAGCGCTTATTAGCTTGCAAATAGTGGTCTTAAATCAAACGATCGAATCATTCGATCATTTTAGAATGAAAAATTTCGAAACCCTTTCGATGATCGTTTCGTTTTTGGATCATCGAAAACTTATACTAGGGCTACTGTACTCAGAGGACTCAGAAGGCTTAAACCAAATAGAATAACCAGAAGTCATACATGAATGATGATCTTTTCCTTATTATTATAAAGTCTGGAAGAAATGAGAACCAAGGTTCTTTAAACATTCAGGGATATGGGAGGGTACAGCCCTTAATGAAGCCCCAATATCATGGCCACCAATGTTTCTTTTCATAACATAGGCAGCTCTAACAAAACTATGTAAACTGGCTTAAATTTATATAAAAACGTATAGCGTTTATCGTAAAAATACAATATCAATTCACCTCACTTTAATGCAAAAAAAAACACTCACTATGGAGATGCGTACGCGAGAGAGGTGAAAATAATTTCGTCAGTCTGGTTAGGAAGTAAATTGTATTCGAAACCTTTATTATTCGGAAATAGGAAATTTATAATACAAGTAGTACCGAAACGGATAGAACACTCTGTGGGTGAACAGACAAAAAAAAGAAAGAAAATTTCTTTGGGATTTGGGGAATATATACAATTCGGTTTTTTGGTGAATCTCATTTTAAATAATGGAAATTTTTATCAAGAGCCGCCGAAACCGAATTTTCGGAAATAAAAAAAAATGAAAATTGAATTTTTACTATTATTACATTTAAATAATAATGGTATGAAGTGTTGCCGATGGGATAAAAAAGGTTTGAAAATAATTATTAGTGTTATATTGAATTTCGAATCGATTTTCTGGTTATTGCAGTCTGTCAATGATAATGATTAAAAAATGGTAATGCTGCCGCAGATTAAGCGATGTTACTCACTAAGATGCTTTAAAATAAACTGTTTTTTTTTAATTGAAACACAAAAAATGAAACTTTTGGAATGAAAAGTAATAGGATTTTTTTCAACTTACTCATAATAATCAACTACATACCAAATTAATGTTCGAGTGAAATTTGTTTATTGTCATTCTTAACCCTATAAAAAAACAATTTTTAAAGAGTACCTACCTACTTTGAATTGAAGTAATTTTTAGTGTAACTGATCCTACATTTTATGCAAATATTACTCATGTAACATTTCATAAGGTTAGATATTTTGATTACACTGTAGACAGTTTCTACAAATTTCGTTATTGGAATATGACATGGTTGGTTAACTAAAAATGTAAAGTTTGATTCAATGTATAGGAGGTGGGCATCCCTGAACGATCCCAGATCTATGTTGGTAAACTGTTTTGAAAATAGGGAACGGTGGGGGTTGCTTTTCGAATCAGTCTTCCTATTCAGACAATGCCACCGTTGCTGGAGTGTGCGTCGCGCCCTATTGCATCCACTATGGAGGATATATTTGAGGCATCTCCGCATGCTGTGTATCGATCTTCTGGGCCGATACGATAGATGAATAGTGAATAAACAATAATTTAATTAACAATAATTTATAAAGAAAGTGGGATCATATTATTGACTCTTCGTGGAACACAAGTTGCCATTATTTGGTGGCCATGCTCTGCGCAGGGATTGATTTGATCTCAAGTACCTATCCACACCTCCTCGAGATTGGTCTCTCCTGGTAATCATGCAATATATTATACGCCGGGTGCCTTATGATATATTGCATGGCTAGTGTAGAACCATGGGCCAACGTGGAAGGACGTCCTCGCCAACCCGCCTGGCAAGCGTGGTGTATTGCTAATTATCTCTGGCATATATCAAGTTCAATTCAGAAATGTCTGGATATAATATGCGAGGGAGGCCGTCATCCAGCAGTGGTTACTTGTTAAGGCTTGAAAAGAAGAAGAAGAAAAAACATTTTTTTTAATCTATCTGTGCTCACTCAAAGTGAACACGAATACACCCTGTGACTCTTTCACAGTAAGCTGCTTAAAGCTTGTGTCATGAAAGAGGAAGACGGTCGGCACCTGGGATCGAACCCACGACCTCCGATACGAAACGGCACGAAAGCCGGCGTCGTAACCGCCAGTCTACCAACCACCTCAAAATATTGTTTACTAATAACGATTTTTAGAGTAATAAGATGATAGTAAGCAGAAAAAAATCAAATAAACGCCTAATTTTTTAACAAATCTTTAAATTTAACATTATGAATCTTTGATCTATAAGTTGGAGGGAAAATAAGGTCTTTGTGGGTGTATTTTATCAAATTTATCGGCTGACAAAGCTTTACAATGTTTTGAAAACCTTATCACAATTACTTATGTCTCTAGCATCCGCCTCCACCCGTTTAAGCAAGTATTTCTCTCATTAGAACCCCTCGTCCCTCAACTCCTTCCCGTCGTGTTCTCCTATTTTTGTCACGTCCGTATCTTCATCAATCTTCAACGAGAACTCTTTGTCCGTACGATCCCAGCAACATTAATTCCGCACAACATTTTCGTGTTACAAACTGACCGTAGGTATATTATTTGGGGAAACCTCTGGCCGTAAACGTTTAGCTACGCCTACGGTACTGTATCAAAATAATTAATGTCCACCCATAGATATTTTGTCTCAATATTTTATTGCACAAACTCCTCCGTCAAGGATGACCAATGGTCAGGGGAAATATTTTTCTATTTCATTTACTTTAATTAAGTGGATTCCAGTATATGCTGTGTATGTGAGATACTCGAACGTTAATCATAATCATGTGATGCTCCCTCTTTTAGTGTATCCTGGATAACCCCGAACTTTCACTACATATGCAGTTTGTCATAATCCCTCTCATCAGCATCCAAGGAGTTATAAAATCGTGTTTATCGGGCTTTGGTTTGACCTTTTTCCCTTTATCACGTTTCCAGCAACCCAAATATAATGTTTTCAGAATGAACATTAACTATTTCAAATATATTTTGGTATTTTTTGTAGTTGTTGTAGCTGGGCCTCGGAGTAGAGGATCCCCTTCGCGCTTCCAAGAATATTAAAATAAATAATAGTATTTAATAAAAGTTGAAATGTCAAAATTGTCAATATATACAAAATTTTTAAAATGTCAAAGTTTATTTACGTAGTGAAAGTTCATCATAATGAATTAAAACAAACACAGTTGCACTTTCACGATATTTTATTGAGGCTCGAGCGCTTTCGTCCATCTCATGTAGACATTATCAAGAGACTAAAGATACATACGTAAAATTTTAAAAAATAAATTGAAGACATGGTACAATATTAGTAGGAGAAGATAATACTACTACCAGCAGACTTACTCTCGAAACTCGATTCGAACCCAATTCCAATTTTAATCACAAACTCGATTCCAATTCCAAAACGGTACTCTTGAACCAAATTCCGTGCGATTGGAATCGGATTTGAGATTGGCGTTCCAAGCCGTGAAAACGTTTTCCTTTCAAGTTTGTTATTGCAATATTAAAATATTTTCGCTGTTAATTGGGAATTGATAATTGTTGTTATGTTCGTTATTCTGAAAGAAACTGTAAGGAAGTACACCTGACACCCGTGAGGGGTATATATTATTTGAAACATAAAATAAGTCGAATTCGATTTACTAATAACAGTCCTACTTAACAAATATAATAATTTGACGTTGCTATAATATTTAAGGATTTGTTTTCTTTAAATGGAAACACTCATTTATATTTCAAATATACATTTTGACGTTTCTGTATTAGAGTGTTGCGTTATTTGTTTACTTATATTTTATTATAATTATTAAAAATGCTAGCATTATTTATTTGCTGATTTATTTTAATATCAAAATAGTATATACTTTTTAAGAACGAGAGCGTCTCACATTAATGGAAGAAAAACGGGTGGAAGCACAACGCTTCACATCAATTAATAATTGCGTTTAAAGAAGCTGCAGAAAAATTGGAACAGTGTGCCAGAATCTTTAATCGCAACTACTGCTGCCATTCGTTCACGGGCTTTTGTAGCGGCGGCAGCCTTGAGGGAGATTGCAAAGGAAAAAAATAAATTCCAACAGAAAATAACCTTTATATATATTTTTTTATTTTGTATTTTTTACAATTTAAATATCTAAAATAAATAGTCAATAAAATTATTATGTATTACATTAAATTACAATTCTGTTATTTTTACAAACCTTGACAATTTACATAATATACCTACTATTATATACGTGAAATTTGTAATAAAATTCACAATACAAAAGCTATTTATAATAAAATGGTTATTTCTTAAACTCTCTTAAATTATTCATATTCGTCTATGATGTGAATTCCACAGTTGATGAACTAAATCATATCTGGCTTGCATTCCTCTAAGTCATGAGCTACAGAAAAAACTTTTGGTACTATGGGTATGGTTATATTATGATTTTCATGACTTCCAATGGTAATGATGTCGTGTTGCATGTTGTGCACACAAAATATCACTTTAAAGGTTTTGCCATATGAGGTTACAAAATCCCGTACAAGTCTTCATAAACCTTTTTTGATATTCCATTTGCTATAAATTCCCCACTACTCATGCTAAACGCATTTTGCGAATATCTTGCTATTCAACGCAAGTTATTTCGTTGACGCATATCGACTTGATGCGCGTTTTCCAAAATATTAAAAAATAATACAAGACGAGCCATTTTTTTAAGTAATATAATTAAAATACGTCTTCTCGATTTCAAAAAAGTTACTTTCTTGCGATCTTGTAAATAATGACAGTTAGACGAATCCAACACAATTTCGTGGAATCGAGTAGTTGTCAAAACGACGTCAAGAGTACCAATTTTCAAATTTTACACGATTTCACATGTTCTTCAAATCACCACTCGATTTGAATCCAATCGTGCGCTAGCGTCGCATTTCAAGAGTACCATTTTGGGATTTTACGATTTTAGGATTGGAATCGAGTTTCAAGAGTAGCCGTGCAGATGACAAAATTATTATTATTGCGTTAACATGCAGTTGGGCAAGATATTATGATAAAAATGTGTTCGAAGGTAACAAAAGGATGGATGTGCGTGGGTTGGGATGTTGGGAATTTATATAGAAACATATGTAGGTATTATTTTAAAGTAAAATGACAAATTGATTTGAAATAGTGGAGATGGTGCTGGGATTTGTACGTTCACAATATGTTCGCGGTTTTTATGTATTTCTAATGTTTCTAATGCTATTCTTCGGTTTCTCTGTCTTTCTGAGTGTAAGACCTTGACATTTTCCATAACGAATTTGTGGTCATGTTCTATGCAGTGATCTGCCATCTCAGAGGAGCCAGTGAGACCACGGAATGCTTTTGGTGCTCTTTGAGTCTAGTAGTAATTGCTCTGCCTGATTCGCCGATGTATTTTGCATCGCAATCCCCGCACCATAGCATATAATATACTCCCGCATCATCCATGCTATCTTTTTTATCTTTGTTATTGTATAAAAGTTTATTAATATTACTATTAGTGTAAAACGCGCTTTTATATTGTTTCTTTGTGACTTTACTAAGTGATTCGGAGAGTTTACCCGTAAACAGTATTTTTCTCCATGGTTTTTCATTATCTCTTAACTTTAAGGTAGAATTGTAAAGGTTGATATAGTCGATATGTAGGCGGCAAAACTCCAAAGTGCTTATTGTTCGATTTTTCTGTTAAATTAAGAGTATTTGGATGCTTTGACTTATAGTGGGCCTTGAAAAATTATGTTATACGAATAATGGCAAGGGACGACTCTTTGTTTTCTGTAAAAGAATAAGTAAATGAATGAAACGAATATTGTTTTGAATAGAGTCCTTGCTTCAAAAGGTCCAGGGTTATAAAAAAATAAAATAACGGGAAGGAATTTTGGCGCAGATATTTGACACGTGCGTCCAAATATCAACATGTGTAAATTAGGCTGTGTAGCGTATCCTCGAAAAAAAAAATATTGTACCTATTGTTAACTAAAGAAGTCAAATAAAAATATAGATGTTTAGAAAGCGGCTCTCACTTTGAGACGTCGAACATGATTTTTTTCAAGCAGTAAAGATAGGTAGGCATATATTCTTTGACAAATGTATGTACCTAATTGCAAAAGAAAAATAATCATGGTTCTTGCTGTTCAATTTAAAATGTATGTAATAATGTAGAGACTTTCAGAATTATGATTTAAATAAATATTGGACAATCGAATTAAAATGACATTTGCAAATTATGATAACAGGTACCTATGTAACATTGATGTAATTAATTATTATTTTCAAACTATAAATTTCTGTAATCCTCAAAAAAAAGATTTTTGTAAAGGCATGTACCTACAAGCGTGTATGGATTGATTTAAGGTGAACCATACCATATTGTCTATAAAAATATTGACGAATTAATTGTTAGTAAATTATGTAAAAGGCAACGTGTACGGATTAAACAATGGTGGATTCATTAAGGATGATTGTTTAGGTTAGTAGGTACAGAATTTAAACAATAATTATTGTAATATTATTACTTGGCGATGGTGGGATGGTAGGAACATAAGTCCAAGGAAGGAGGTGTGGCCTAACGAAGGGATGCGAACCAGTAAGAGATGTGAACGGTCCGCCCTAGCAGAACGGAGAAGTGGTCAAGAGACCCTGCTATAAAAGCAGGTACTCGACAGCCAGCAGAGAAAAGAAGAAAAACAAAAAAGAGAGAGGTGTCACGAGAGAAAAAAAGAGAAGATTGTCAGAATCTAAGTGTTTCGGAAACATCGTACATATGTAACGGTCAAGTGACGCGTTCGTCTGAAGGGCAGCGTCTCGGCGTGCTGTCCACACATCTGACAGTGCCGGAAGGCCAGACGATGGATGTGAGGTGGGAGTCTGCCTGGGGATCATTGAGAGGGCGTCTCGCCAGAGGTCTGGAGGGCGCCGACAAAGCGAATGCAGAGATGGGACCGCACATAACCGGACAGAGGGTCTCCGGGAAGAATGGACGAGAGGACTCCTTGCCTGCGTGGCCGCGGCAAGTGGAGATACTCAGGAAGTGGATGCGGATGATAGGACTTCGAACGAGAACAAAGTGAGGACAAAGTGAACAGACAATGACAATATAATTAGTGTACGAACTTTATGGACTGTGAGTGCCTAATAAAAGATACAGTGTTCAGTGCCACCCGCCATCCCAAAACTATAGGTATTTTTATTTTTATTTTAACATTTAAGCCTTTTGATGTGTTGTTTTGTAATGTAGAATAATTAAATTTCACCATATCCGTACACGACATGCCAATTAATTAATTTCATTTTTTTGTATGATTTTTACTGATTTTAACGTCGTCCTTGCCATCATTTGAATTTGCCCTAAATTATGTTTCAAATGAATAAAATTTATTATTTTCTAAATTTGGGTTTTAAAAAAAATCATGCATGTTCCTTCCCATAAAAGTCACAAAGCCGAGGAGCCATAGAAAGAGAGAGAGATTATATTGTTTGTTGATGCAGCGAGCGGACTATACCGACATCGGTGAGCTAGCCGGATGACGAAAAGTCCCTCGCGCCCTCTCGATTTTCTGCAGCAAAGGGGCTGAGAAAACGAAGGTGTATCAAGGTATTGATCAGTTAATATTTTAAACTGTTTTTTATGTAAAATTTCATCAACTATGTGACTATTATAATCGTTATTAATTGCTATTTTTTTTAATTGCTATCATTATTTATTATTATTTTTATGTTTATGGCATCCCATCCCTAGAGGGACGATTTGTGCCAGTTTCAAATATTTGATGATTTGCAAAACAAAAATATTATGCTTTAATTTATTATTTTTCTTTTATTTTATATAAAGACTTACTATTTTTACATTCACACTCGGCCTTACATACTTACAATCACGCCCTTACGTACATACATTCTCGCATTTATATAAAAATATATACATACACGCACACACACATACTGTTTATATAATTAAATAATTCTGTTTTACTGATTTTAAAATTTTTTTGTAGACAGAAAGCTTTTCAGAGTGTAACAGACAAGACATATTAATGGGGAACTGAATTTCATTGATTTCGTAATAAAGTTCATATGAATCTCTTATTGGGCAACCGAGGAAGACGTGGTCTAATGTCTCCATATCGAGTTCGCACTCACAGAGTGGAGACGAGGCTAAATTTATTTTAAATAGATGACTATCCAGTCTATGGTGATTGAATCTCATGCGAGTCAGTGTGACTATTTCTGATCTGGAGAATTTGAAGTCTTGGTACCATGGCTTTCTGGAGATAGACTCCTTAATGTCCCGATAAATCGATCCCTTAGCTCTACCTACCTCATCCCAATGATCGGTCCAGGCCGACATTGCTCCGAGAAAGGCAGAACGTTTTATATCACTCAGGGGGAGTTCAAAGTTTCGAGGGACCAATCCATTGCTGGTGGCCTCTTTTGCCAATGCGTCTACGTCCTCATTGGGTGTTATACCACAATGAGCCGGGATCCAAGCTATGACAATATCTCTCCCTTTTACTTTATGACTATATAGGTTTCTCCTAATGTCTAAGATGATACAGTTATCAGTATCTGAGCCGGACGCAAGTACATTTACTAGAGATAAGGAATCCGTGAAGATGATTGCCCTTTCCAATTCATGGAGATCACACAGAGTGAGAGCCTGGTGCAGAGCAGCACACTCTGCCGTGAAAACGGAGGCTTCCGGAGGAAGTTTTAGCATTGATTTTATTTTGAGTTTGGGGATGAGAACCGCCGATCCAGAATGATCACTAGTAGAAAATTTGGAGCCATCAGTAAAAATTTGGATGTGGTTTGGCCAAGAAGAATCAGCTTTTGAAAAGAACGTCTGATTTATTTGATTGGAGGATATTTTAGGAGTTTTACCGATACCGATATTTTCAAAGACGGTTGGGGAGAATTGCAAGACTTCCAAAGGAAGGTCATAAACAGCGGATGGAAAGGGGTAACGTTTAACGCCAAACTGAGTCATGTAATTACTGTAACTGTTGCATAAATAAGGACTCGATTTATTTTTCCAGTAACCGTTAACGTGATATAGGTTACGTAGTATGGGTAAATTTTTCAGCAATGGATGATCAGTGAAAGTCCGTTTTTTAATAAAGAAGGAATCAGAAAGATATTGTCTTCTAATCTTTAGTGGCATATCAACACATTCCACCTGGAGAGAGTTGTTTGGAGTGGAGGGCATTGCGCCAACCAAGAGCCTTAAAGATTTTGTTTGTACCGCATCCAGCTTGTTCACCAAGGCTTTGGATATTGGAGTCAATAAAAAGCTACCGTAATCTAAGTGGCTGCGAATTAATGCATTGTATATGTTCTTCATAGAGGAAGGGTGGGAGCCCCAAGAGGTGCCAGAGATCGCTCTAAGTATATTTAAACCTTTTTCGCATTTGGCCAGTGTATGAGTTACGTGAGGGCTCCAGGTCAATTTCCTATCTAAGGACATACCCAAAAATTTAACCTCTTCGCACTGAGGGATTATACTTCCGTTAAGCTCTACAGAAATAGATGGATTCACGTGCTTTCTGGAGAATGATACAACTCTCGACTTTTGAGGGGATAGGAATAAGTTATTCCGTTCCATCCATGAATTGACAATATTTAAGGCTCCTGTCAAAGCTCTTTCAGCACATACATTATTTTTATTAGTAGTATATATTGCAATATCATCCGCGTATTGAATCAATTGACAGTCATCAGGTATCTTGGGGATGTCTGAACAATAGACGTTAAACAAGATAGGGCTTAAAACTGACCCCTGAGGAAGGCCCTTCCAGACCACCCTGTGGTCTCCAGGGACGTCTCCGCTCACTGAAATGCTTCTCTCCGTAAACATGCGAAAGATCAATGTGGCAATTTGGTGAGGGATACCGAGACTTACAAGTTTTTTGAAAAGAAGAGGGATAGAGACATTGTCGAAAGCAGATGTTATATCAAGGAATACGACCGACATCGGATTTTTCTTAGTAAAAGCAATCTGGATATCCGTGATCAATACACTCAAATTATCTACACAAGACAGTGACTTTCTAAAACCAAACTGTGTAGAAGGTAGTATAGAGTTGTGTTCTATATACCAAACCAGTCTGTTTTTCAAAATGTGTTCCAGAATTTTCATGGCGCATGCGGACAAGGCTATGGGCCGGTAGGAGGAAGCGAGTTTAGGATTTTTTCCAGGCTTTAAGATGGGAATAATTAACTGGTGTTTCCAAGAGTTGGGAATGTTTCCCGAAGATAGTATTTTATTGAGAAGGTCGAGAAAAGATTCGATAAAGATGTCAGGAGCTTTCTGAAAGAAAGCGTACGGAATTTTGTCTTCACCAGGAGATGAATGCCTCACCGATAGTAGGCAGAGCTTTAGTTCATACATATTTACTTTTTCTAACAATCTATTGTTATTTTGAGGAAGATTTCTGTTATTTATACAAGGGGGAACTAGTTGGTCCAAGTTAGGGGCAGTAGGAGGAGCTAGATTATTTAAAAACTCTGAAAGCCAGTCAGAAAGAGGAGCAGAAGCTCTGGAGGTCTGGAAGGAACCCTTGAAGCGTCTGATCATATTCCAAACATGTGAAGGGGGAGAATTCGGGGACAGAGAAGAGCAAAAGGTTTGCCAACTCTGTCGCTTTTTAGCTCGTAGTTTTTTTTTTACCTTGGCTTGTATGGCCTTTGCCTGTATAAAGGAGTCTGAATCAAATTTTTTCCTAAAGTTTCGCATAGCTTGTTTTCTTTCAGTGATAAGATCACAGCACTCCTGATCCCACCAAGGGGCATTTTTCGTGTTTTTGCTGGATTTATTTCTAGAGGGAATGCTGTTATTAGCCGCCTCGTAAATAATCTGTGTCAGGTCATCATAATGCTTTTGGACAGGAGACTTGGACGTATCTCCGATTTTAGACATGGATTCCTTTACAATTTCGGCAAATCTAGCCCAGTTTGCCCTTTTTGTACTGTATAATTGTCTGCTGTAAGAAAACTTTCTGGATGGAGCTACGGATAGAGTAACAAAAATTGGGTAGTGGTCGCTAGAAAACGGGTCGTCTAGGATACTCCAGCTTGATGAACAAGCCAGATTGCCAGTACAAATTGTTAAGTCCACTGCACTTGGATTCTGATTAGGGGAAGACAGTCTGGTTGGTGAACCGTCATTCAGGATGCATAGGTCATGCTTATCTACAAATGACAGTATTTGGTTACCCGCTCTGTCAGTTAGGGTATTCCCCCAGGCAACGGCATGGGCATTGTAGTCTCCGAGCAGGAAAAATGATGTTGGAAGTAAAGGGACAATCGAGTTGAAATAATTACTGTCAAATCCACCATTTGGGGGAATATATACAGAGACGTATCCAATACCGTCAATGCAGACAGCAATTATTTCTAAGAAGGGATTGCTTGGAATTGGAATAAGATCACAATGGAGAGATGATTTCACCAATATGGCTACTCCACCTCCCCTGCCCTCAACTCTGTCATTTCGAAAGACAGAGTAACCAGGAATATTATAGGTATAATGTGGTTTGATCCATGTTTCGTTTAAAGCTGAAAGGTGAATAGAGAATTGATTTAACATATGTATAATATCTGATTTGTTGGAGATTGCGCTTCTGCAGTTCCACTGAAGAATATTCAATTGATTATTATCTGACATATTGAATTATTAGTAGGTAATAAACGTTTAGTAGAATAAATAGTTTGAATTCGAAATAACAAATAGCATTCTCCAACGAAATGTTGAGAATATTGTCTGTTTATTCTTTTTCTATAATTGTTTTAATAAGAGGAAGTATTTTTGAAGTGAACATATCAGATTTGTTAAAAATAATATCAAGCAACAGCTCTAAGGCTGATTTCAAAGAATTTGTCTCATCGGTGGAAGATTTTGAAATGTGATTTTTGAGAGATGAGGAACTCTCATTTGAGATTTCGTTTTCGGATGATGTTGAAGTGAATGACTCTGGAGTTATAAGAGCACATCCTGGAGTTAGATTCCCAGCCTGCCCGTTAGTGTAAAAAAGGTTGTCTATGTAAGATTTATCATTATACAGAGGTGAAACTTTTTTGAGAGGAGCTGAGTTAGCTTTAGTCGAGATTGTAACTCGTCGACTAGAGTTTTGGGAATTATTAGGAACTTGGATTGAGGGGAGTTTCCCTTCTAAGGGCTTGACGATTTCACTATAGGGTTTGCTAGATTTCGGGAAGAGCTTAACAGCCTGGGCGAACGATAAGTTGTCCGCAGCCATAACCTTTTTTATGTCTCTTTGCCTTTTTAGTTCGGGACAACTAGAGTGCAGAGCACTATGATCTCCATGACAGTTAGGACACTTCACCTCTTTAGAGGTGCAATTATCCTTGTTATGTTCAGTGGAACTACAGGTTGCGCATCTGGGTTTGGATCGACAATTTTTCCTTAAGTGCCCAAATCTAGCACAAAGGTGACAAATTATAGTAGGTTCAGAGTATAGTTCTACTGGTAAGGAGTTATAAAATAAGTAAATGTTTTTGGGCAAGATTTGCCCGCGGAAAGTCAGAATACAAGTAGTTGAAGGGACCCATGATATTTTATTAGTGTCTTTGTCAACTTTTTTCCTATTAAGTCGGCGGGCTTTTAAAACTTTAATCGAGGATCCAAATGTGGAAGAGTTTTCAACGATATCAGATTCAGATAATTCCAGGGGAATATCTCTTACTAGTCCTGATTTAACCAACTTATAAGTCGGAATAAAGGCCTTCAATTTGTTTTCAGAGACAAAGGTCGATTTAACGAACTCGTTTGCAGATAAATAATTATTAAATGTTAGAGAAATTTTATATCTGTTTTCGGCTCTAATGCATTCAGGTTTTATGCCGAGAAAGTTTCTTCTGTATAAGAAATTCCCGAATGTTAGCGGGTGCAAATGTGTGTCGTCAGCGTTCTGAACAAACACGACAAACGGCCCGGGAATATCCGGTGTATATAACAATTCATTTTGGATCATGTTGCTCGTGTTCTGAGCAAGAGAAACATCTTTGTCTTTAATTGTATTTTCAGAGATAGTTTGAGAAAGTTTACGTTTTTTCCCCGACTCTGGAGGGTCAGAGACCGATGAAATCACCCCAATGTCAGGGGGGATCTCACCTCCATCACGTTCCTCCATTTTTTAACGTCACATATATTAATATTCACAAGTGATTTAAATACAAAATAAAGAAACAAAAATAATAAAGAAATAATAATGACGTATTTAGTACGTACCGTGCCGTCCCGATGCAACAATAACGTCGCACGGGACAAACAAAACAAAATAATATAAAAAAATAAATGTACAGTAATTTAAATGGTGTTAAACTAACTACAAAAATAATATCTAAATAAATAAAAAGATAGTAAGAATTAGTCAAAAAAATTAAAAAAAAAGCTTATCGAGTGTAGAAAAAATCAATTTCCAATAGTAGTTGAATTCACGCAGCACAAAACACGTCCAGCGGGGAACTCGTTTCACCGTCAACCATCTAATTGCTATCATGAGATAGACGAAAGCGCTCGAGCCTCAATACAATATCGTGAAAGTGCAACTGTGTTTGTTTTAATTCATTATATTTTGGTATGTTTATCCGTCACGAAGGACCATGTAATAAAATAAATTCACTGTTGTGAAATCCGATTATCGGTTATATTCCAATCCAATCCACACTCCCTTAACGCCCCATAAGGGACATAGGGAGGCAACAAGAGCCCTCCATTGCCCTCGTTCTTGCGCCATCTCAGGGGGAGATTAAATTAGTAGCCTGAAATTGGACATAGGTAAAACATTTTTTTGTGTTTGAAATTGGAAGTCATGTCATGGAAGTCATTAACGTTGCGCAGGATCGAGCGCAATGGAGAGCTCTTGTTGCCTCCCTGTGCCCCTAAGTGGGGTCTAAAGGGAGTTTGGATTGGTGTTTGAAATATTATATGGATAGTGATCTCAAGCCATTTATGCTTATTGCCTTTCAAATGGAATCTTGCGCAATGTTTATGACCTCCTCCCACACCATGTCCAGATCCCTCAGCTCTGTGTCAGAGGGTCTTCCTCTCTGGACGCGCTGGCGTATTGCGTCGTTCGTGATGCGGTGGTACAATATTACACCCAAAATTCTCCTGAGGCACTGCATTTCGAATGCGGAAACTTTTTGTGCCTGGGATTTGGTCAGGTGCCAGGACTCACACCCATACAGGAGAATGGGGAACACACACGCATCAAACAGTTAACATTTCGTCTCGAAATTAAACAAATCTTGGTCATATTGTTAAAGGCGCCACTTGCCATACCGATACGTATCGGGAACTCAGCCCCGTTTATATTTTCCGTTTATGATTGGCGAGAAGAAAGCACTAAGTTCTTTTTAAGCGCTGCACTCGTTTTCGAGTGATTCGGCAAGAAAGCACTAAGTTTATCTGAATTAAATTTGTACGGAGCTGTTAAAAAGTCACGATTATGGCGGCAGTGCAATAAGTTCAACAACATCTTTTAAGACTTGTAGCTATTGTAAGATGATCAATACAAAAACTTTTAATTAATCTTATATATAAAAATGGAGAGCTATTTCCCGATCTTATCGCATCACGCCTAAAGGGCTGAAGACCGATTTCGCTAATTCTTTTTTTGTCGTATAGGCTTTTATCAGGAGAATGTCCTTTTAGAAGAAAAAAATTAAGAAAAATGCACGGAAAATTAGAAAAATAAAGAAAACTCTACGTAGACAACCTTTTTAGTACTTTTTACCTCATAATTTTTATTCCAATTTTGAAATTTTGACAGAAATTGTCAATTGGTGCGAATGACAGAATGCCGATGGAATATACATGGTTACAAGCAGACGCATCGTTCGGAATCACGTTGGTCAAATGATAATTAATTCATCACCATACAAATTTGAATTCAATATTCAAAGTTAGGAACACACGACAACGTCTGTCGGGAAAAATTTATAAAATCACTCGTCAGATAACATTCTGTAAATACTATTGGAAAAATAAACCGATAGGATTTCATCCCAAATAATGTAGTTCTCAATAATTTAAGAACAATACAAGAAATTTCAATATTTACATTGAGTTTATTTTTCAGATGTGCTCTGTGGTTAAATTATTTTTTATTCAAACTTTAATAGTGATATTTTGAATGAATTTTTAAGCCACAGGCCATCCCACTGAAAACTCACATCATTAACATGGTATCATTTTATTTTCCTGAAACTTACAACTCATTTAAAATAAAACTAGGTAGAAACAAACTCTTTTGATTCAAATTAGGGTCAGATCTTCATCCGTCTCATCGTGCGTATATATCGCAGCATCATTCTGTTTTTTATCGCAAGGTTTTCATTTTAGACGCGTCCCAAGAGGAAGGCTTTCATGTTATACTTGTGGACATGTGGAGTTAATAGGCGAGCCTCACATTTTTGCTAAACGTTTATCCCTTAGCCAGCAATCTGTTGTTATTTCATAATTATTTTTAATACTATCTTATCAAGTTTTTATGGCATTTGAATATTTCAAAATTAAATATTCTTTTATAAATGAATTTACCCAGACACAATAATACACTTTCACCAAATATCGAGCGATTTATTTATTTATTCATTTTTAGGTCCTTTGTGTCGTCAATATTACACATAGTACATACAACGGCCAATTAAAAGTAGACAAAGCAATGCATCAAAAATATAGAAATAAAAATAGGAGACTGATGGTAAACACAAACAACATAGAATGCAGTGCTGTAGCCCTAGTATAAGTTTTCGATGATCGTTTCGATATTCGATCATCGAAAGAGTTTCGAAAAATTTTCATACTAAAATGATCGTTTGATTTTAGAACACTAATTACACGCTAATAAGCGCTTATTTGCGTGCAATTAGCTTTCGATAAAACTCGTACTAGCCCCACAGATCGAAAGGTCTGTTCGATGATCGAACCATTTGACAAGTCGGTTTGTATGACAAACTCCTATTTCGTTTCGTAATTCGTTCATCGTTTCGATGATCAAAAACTTGTACTAGAGCTACTGGTCGAAGTAAAGGGTCAACCGACAAATTTTCTTCGACAAATTGTAATTTTGCTTTTAGTTAATTTAAAATATTCAATGCTAAGCGCTGCTGTTAGCCTCATTTAGCATATCACCAATGGGATAAAAAGATTTATCAACAAGATACTCCCCTATCAAACTCACAACCGTACAGATTATGGATACCTTTTTGAAGCACATTGAACAGTCTATACACTCTGGGAAATGGTGCCCATACTTAGATGCATGTTTTCGTCAATACAGAGGTATTTTGGCAATGTGTCATGTCATTTTCATCAAACCAAGGTGGAATTAGACTCATGCTGACGACTGCGTTATTTACGGGTCTGTAGGCTATAAATACTAATGGATGCTCCTAGATACCAGGCAACCTTAGGGTGACTTAAAGCCATTCCTCTACACGATGAGCTCTATGTGGGCGCACTCTTATTTTACTAGCTCTGGGTATAGAGGTTTTACCAGGACCTGGTAGCTCTGTTGAGATTATAAATGTGCATGGAGAGTACTTCCATACATCTTAGGATATGTATAAATACAATGACATTATGAAACATGGAAAAAACAGTAGGAAGGAATGTGATATGGAAGTTATTATGGTGGCAAAACAAGTTGAGATGATTGCTTTGTAGCGGTCATGTTTCGTATGATAACATCATCCACCAATATCGTTTATCAATGATGTCGGCACCTGGTAGCAGCCTGTTACATCATACAAGCTGCACAACTATCAGTCACCATCAAGTCTTCATAGAGCCGACACAGAACATGCTATTTCATCAATAAACATATCATCCATCCAAAACGTTTTATCTACACAAACAACCAACACCCAAAGCTTATAGGATTTAAAAAATAATTTGAAAGTGAAGAAATAAAAAGTTCAAGAAGGCTGACAGAACACGTCAATTCTGTCCTCAAAGAAGGTCTAATGATGAGTAAAAAAGAATGTAACGTCAAAATTTTATTTTTGGTATTTTCTTCTAACATTCTTAAAAAGGAACCTTTAACAAATTATTTGCCAACACACCGACAGAATATTCAGATCAGATTAACTGAACTCAGTCCGTTTAACAAAATTATCTGTCGAAAAAATCTCTTTGCTTTCTCAAAGATTTGTCTCATAACAAAACTTCATTTTCTACACGAATAAACACGAGGATAAGATTCGCATTTCTAAAAATAAAAGGAATATCATTAAAATTCACCTTCTTTTATTTTGGTTTGAAAGAGATACGGACGGACGGTCTGTTTATGTAAAAAGTCAATCAAGGAAATGTCAAACGATATTAGGGACGTTTAAAAAAACTCAGAAAATGTACAGAAAAGGCCTAGAAATTAGTATGTAGAGGAATCCTTTATTATATTTTATACATTTAAAATTAATTATTGAATACTATAGTTTTCCCGACAGATATATTGTCCTGTTTTTACTATGAATATTGAAGTTGAATTCGGATAACGTTAAATATATTTTGAACAAATTATCTGTTTTAAAAGATTTTCACATGCACAATTTTTCAATCCTACAACATGCCATCCAACGGGTAATTATTTAAAAAGCCAATTAAAATTAAAAAAAGATGAAAAGTTTAATATGTTATTGTCAAAAGCACCAAGAAGGTTACCTACGTTTTTTTGAAATGTTTTATCTTTCCCGATTATTTTTCTTACTAGTTTTTTAAAGGCGCCCGTGACGCCCACCTATGATCTTTTCCTGCAAACATTGCTTTCTCATAGCTGAATTCACGCGTGTGACTTCAAAATACTTGGTTGTTTTAACTCTTTATGAAAACCCAAAAACAACTTAAACTTTTAATTACAAACTTTCCATTCAAATAGCACTTAGCTAAAATGAGAGGGTGCAGGTGCAGAACACAATTATTTTGTTGTAAGATTTTTCAAAGATGGCGTCGCATTAAATTCGTTCCGTACTAACTTTAATATTATATTTTATATTATTTCTTATCAATTTTTCAGCTTTTTATAAGTTATTCTGTTATCCGGAGCGGAGAAGAATCCAAATTAATCACACTTCGGAAGAATCTGTTGAGCCAATCTCGAGTTATAAGTGTTCGCACTAACCCGACTTTAATTTTATATTAGAGATGAAATTTTTGAAAATTAATGAATGTATTCAAGTATAGCAGCTGTTCAAGGGGTAAGTGTACACCTGTTCATAAAAAAATGTTGTATTGTTCGAATGCTCACGTGACTCAAAGAGGGTTAGCAGGTCCCTGAATATTTGATGAGCTCTTCTCTATTCGGGCATGATCGATATACTCTATTCATAATTAATTATGAACATGATTTTGTACTCTAAGAACAATCATCAAATATTGAAACAACATCAACGTAGGTACAAACGAAATTTTATTTATTTATTAACAGTTTGAGAAGAGGAAAATTATTGTTTTTTTGTTGTTATTTAAGACCTTAGAAAAATTCTCAAAGTTTTGCACGATTTTTTTTCGATTTAGTTACAAGTCGAACAAACTTTTTCGTGTTGAAGATTAATCTCATATTTTTGACGAACAGGCCAGAATATGGCTGAGGGATATTAACGTGACTTATAATTTTATTTTTATATAGCGCCTGATTATCATACGAGTAGGTGTATAATTATATACTAGCTTTCCCGACAGACGTCGTCCTGTAGTCCTTACAATCAATAATGATATCAAATTTGTAATTTATACAAAAATACGTTATGTTTGAATGATAAAAAATTATTCCTGAAAGCTCGATAAAAAAAACCCATCAAAAATCTGCGTTCCAAATTTTTTTAATGTCAACAGGTAAACAATAATTGAAGTGGTTGGTAGACTGGTGGTTACAACGCCGGCTTTCGTACTTTTTGATGCGGACGTCGTGGTTCAATACCAGGTGCCGACCATCTTCCTCTTTCACGACACAAGCTTTAAGTATAGCTTACTGTGAAAGAGGCAAGGAGTGTATTTGTGTTCACTTTGAGTGAGCACAGATTCATTTTTATAAAAAAAAATTGTTGTTATAGAACTTTTCATAGATAGCGTTGGCGTCGCAGGAAATCCATTCCATACTAAATTTAATATTATATTTTATATTATTTCTTATACATTTTTCAACTTTCAAATAGTTATTCTGTTATCCGGAGCGGAGAAGAATCCAATAAATCTGTTTATGCGATTTCGAGTTATAAGTGTTCGCACTAACCAGACTTTCTTTTATATTATAGATATATCTCACCAAGATTCGTCAATAAAACAAAAATTATCGTTTATTCCACTATATTATTTACAAAATAAAACAAAAATGAATATTTGGTCAAATTTCAAACTTTTTTTGCGTAGGTAATGAAAGGAAGGCCTTGGCACTTTCATACAATAAAAATGCTTACATAGTTAGATTTCAATTATGGGCATAATATGATAAAATGGTGTGACCCGCCTTTAATCGTACAAAAAAGTTACAAATTCATGTCGATATTCTTTTGTTCATTCTAAAAATATCCACTAATAAATAATATGTCATTGATTAAATTTCCTTTAAGTAGGTACTTATTTTTAAATATGACTTAGTTTGTGATATCCCTTGGGACAATTCTACATTTTCATCAAATATATATTTTTTTCATATGTTTTTCCTATAATACTTTAAGTACCTACTTAAAGTACATTTTGCTGATTTTTGGGGTGAATAGATATCACAAGTGACTGGGGCTGTTTCACAATAAGGGCGAGATGATAAGACACAGTAAGAAAGAAAATCAAAAATTTTCAATAAGCATAATGCGAAAAGGCATACTTGCATATTTAATGACTGAGTGCGCATTAAACCTCTATAGGTAATCTACCCCTGACATGCTCTAGACACGCCGACAAAGGCGTCATTGGAAATTAGATATGTTCTATCTGACTACACAATAATGAAGGCTTTACTAAATGCTACCTACTGAATTCCGACTAATTAATTCACTAATTTATTAGCCGCTACGTCAGTGGAATACCGAGATAGTTTTAAAATAGAGATGGTAAGAAAATAAAATAACACCATAAACAAAAAAAAAAACGATTTTAAAAGATCACTAAATTCTCTTTTTAAGACCGCATTTAGGAGTTTATGTAAGTTAGATGAGCACTCTCTTGCACAGCTTTAATGACCTACTCCCACACCATGTCCAAATCCTTAAGATCTGCTTCGAGGAATGGAACATGGTATGAAAGGATCTTCCTCATTTTTTGGGAACTTGATGACAGGAAGAACAGTGCTCTCCTCGGCCAACTGTCATTCGGTATCTTATATTTCAGCCATGTTCACATCATACATTTTACCCATTTATATATAGGTAAATAAAAACTCATAAAAACCTTTCTGGCATATTTTATTTTATTGTATAGGTATATCTTAATGATCCTGTGTCTTGGATTGTTGGAAAAAATAGCCGACACAAATAAACCCGCAAATTGGTTGATTATTAATAATTATTAGAGCATCTATTGAAGTGTCTTTCATGATAACAAACCTAAAGAAGTAAAAATTAAAAACATTGTGTAGGTACTAAGCACGTAAAAATGACTGAAATATTTTTTCAAGTCGTCTATTTCTGCATCAGCTTACCGATTCATAGTTTAACATAGGTACCCTTACTATGAAGTTTGCAGAACAATGGTGTCAAGTATCGTATACTTACGCGAGCAAACCAATTATTATTAGCTATTGTTATTGGTACATTGAGTGCAAATATCATTTGGTACATACTCGAAGAATACTTCTCAATTGTTTGCGAAACAATAAAATTGATTTCACCATACAAGTTTATTATTTCAAGAACGATTTTTTTTTTTGGAATTTATAATTGAAATTTTTTTATTGATTCGGGTTGATTAAAAATACATTCATTTAAGTGAGCAAGTTTCAATTTTTTCGTAAGCTCCGGATCAAAAAAAGTTATGCTCACGTCTCGAATAGTTAGAAAAGTCAAATGCGTGTCATAAGAAACTAAAATCTTAAGACGTATTATACCTAAGCCCTAGATTCTAAGACAACATAATCTTTATTGAACTATAAAATACGTATGTATTACTGGAAATCAAAGGAATCACATCAGCAAAAAGAATATTTATTTTTAAACACAACATCAAAAGCCCTTTGAAATAACGTAAAATATGTTTAAAACAATGTGTTTTCAAATTGTTAAGCAAAGATTTTTGGTAATTAATTGATAAAATAACACGATAACAAGAGAAGGTGCGAAAAGGGAATACTGATTATGAAGGGTTGAAGGATATAATATTATTATCTGATAATACTCGGGTACTTATTATAAAGATCATAAAGGGTGAGGGTTAAGATTGTTTGATGTGCTCACCAACTAACTGGTGGGTGTTTACTTATTCAATGCTATACGTATTATAAAGAATATAGGTACCTACATACATGTTATAAAGATTAAAATATTTCGAAGTGATTGGTAGTCTGGCAGTTACGTCGCCGACAGTCGTACTGTTCCGTACCTACTGGAGGACCTGGGTTCGACACAATTAACTACACAAGCTTTACTACACCAAACACCTTCCACCCAAGACTACCTAAAAGTTTGAAGGATAGCTGGTGGACCGCTTGCGAAGACGATACCGCAGAAGCAACAACAAGCAAGAACGCCTTCAAAGAAGAGAAATCATCGTTGTGTTTTTTACTATATTATATATAGGCCTCCCTTCCCGGCGATTCGCTGTCTTTCGCCATTCTGTGGCACTGATTTTCGGCCACTCTCCTTACATCGTCAGGCCACTCAAGAAGTAGAAAAAAGGAGAATAAAAGACAAACTTTAAAATCTATTATCCATACCTATTATCAAAATAAAATTATAACTTCTTAATAAGTTTGGAAAATCTTTTTTTTTTTAAACTGTCAACCGAATCGGATCACTAGAAACGTTATCTACATAATATTTTAGTCCGTTTATTTATATGTTTGCAAGAGCATCAATCATAGAAAACATACATTAAGGTCAGATATTAATATGCCCAGAGCCGTACAAAATGCTGGAGAAGGTTCTTAAATACAATTTGCTGCATTAACTTTAATATATTTAGAGCTATTTAAAAAACTCTATTTTTTTAGGATCTTCATACAAATTTCTCAAAAAGACAGTAAGCCATCTTTTGGAAACAAAATTACTCATGTAAACGTTGAATGGAATCTTGCTATTACAGTATGAAAATGTAATAAAATAATTGTAGATTGATTTGTCATACATATAAATGTTATTCAAATCTTATTATTCTCAATAAATAAAGATTTAATGAAAAAAAATTGCAAAATGATTCCTCCATTTTGAAGTTTGACAGCGGCTTTTATACTCATAGCACATATCACCCTCTATGGGTGGAATGCCTAATTAATTATCACACATGGGTGTAGGGAATGTAGCTAAGATTCAAACAATATAGCTCTCTCTATGAAAACTTGCAAATTATGTCGGTAGGTTCGTATAATATTATGAGGTCGTTAAAACAAAAATTGTAAAAGTGTCATTCTCCTTTTTCTGTGCTTATGTCAGTTAAGCAATGGGAAGCTAGACTAGAACCTGTTTAATTACCTACCGATCAAGCCTGACAATCGGAATCAAAAACATAAAGCATGACGGATATAAGCTAGTAAAACAATATTTATACAAAATTTGGTAGCTGCTTCGTTTATTTAAAAATATTTCATAAATATAACAGAACATGATTAAACTCAGACAGTCAAATCATTTTTTTTTCATGAATAAGGTATCAATTTTATATCGACACAAATCAGTGAATTGAACGGCTTAAATTGGAATGATTTTACACAGAAATATTAAAAAAAAATCCTCCCAATATTCAGAATATCGGATAAAATGTCGGTTGGTTATTACATGCATGTTAAAATGTCTGATAAAAATCTACTTCATAATAATTCAAGAAAGTTTGTATTTCCGGGAAGATAATAACTACATTTCAATATTCTTATTTCTGTCGTATCTGAATATCTCGAAAAGCAATGCAATCAAGATCCAAAGTCTGCTTCTTAGAACTGCGGTGATTATGCGCTTTTTACAAGATTCGAAATAAATGAAACTATACTAAAATATTTATGAAAATGCAATAATTTTTTTATCTTTGACATACGCTGCAACATGTGAGCTACGAATGAAAAGAAGATCGACCAATTCATACAGAGAATAAGAATCAGGATTGTAGGATTTTTGTGATAAAGCATTCGTATGATTGTCTTCTATGAAGATGATCTATGTCATTGTATCGAAAGCTGTAGTAGTGACTTAATCCTAGGACAAAAAAGTCATAATCGATATCTGAATCCATAGCAGTGTCAGAAGGTTTGTCAACAAAATCATCTTCTACGTCATTTATCATGAAATTAATGTAGTTTTTTTATGATATTTTAAATTATGAAAATTCCATAGTTATCGAGAAGGGTTAAAATTATTAAATTCATAAGAATGAAATAATTAAGGTTGCAAATAATACATTAATGTAGAACCATTATAGATTATGGATGACTTTATTCATTAATGGATAGTGTAGTATGATCCTTTTACGTATGAAATATAGGTTTTTTGAATCGAGAGATTTCCTCACTGTTAGTATTTCGGCGCTCAAAGGATTTGAACTAAGCCACCTTAAAGTCTGAGGTGATTCTGTTCTGAAAGTTAAACAACCTCCACAACATATACGAAGCCTAGATATTTGAGAGATTTTTTACCACAATATCTTTATTTTATAGTCTTAGTATAGTCTTTTCAGCAATAAGAGATGTTATTAAGTACTAAAATTAGAATAATATCAATCTACTTTTACATTTTCTGCGGTTAACAATCTCCCACTATTCGCCTTTAAACACGTATTGTTAAAAATACAAGTAAGTACCCGAATTCCCATATAGGGGTTGAACATACGCTGGGACAATGTCTCCACCCTATTCCGCTCGACTATTATATTCGAGCAATGAACCGTTTAATGGTAAATTTATGTAATATCTCTTCAATATTGTGAAAGCTGTTCGGTTTGCTTACTCCAGCCTTGCCTCTTTATTCGTTTCTACCGAGAGAGACGTTCTAGTATGCGTAATACTGCGTACTAGCTTTCACGGTCGTTTATTAACTTTTATTTTCCTCAGCACCGCTATACCTATACAAATTCAACAATAAGTGATAACCAGACTTACCAAGCAAGTAGGACTGACTTCTTTCGCAGACACATGTCCTGTATGGTAACAGGTGACAAAAAATTAATGTTCGTTTATTTTATTCAAAGTGGAATAGTTTAGAAGAGGCCTGTATACAGAAGTGGAGAGGTAGCTGAAAAGAAGAAGGTAAAGCCACGGCTAGACTATGGGCCATGTTGGCCAAATAGAGGCTCTGGCCCATCATGGGCAAGTAGTGTGGCCGCTTCACCAATGACCAATATCGCCCAATATTTGACATTGGCCGTTACTTGTTTACTTGTCGATCGAGTCCGCAAGTATTCACCAATATTGGGCCAATGTTGACAGCTGTCATGTCTTCCATGTTGTTATTTTCAGAGTTTTGTACATTATTTTTGAACAATTAATAATTACAATCGATATCAATACAATAGACAACAATATAAATAAAACAGTATACGTAAAAAGACAGTAGGTTTAATATTGTGTTGCCAAATAATGCGTCCATTGGTTTATGTTGACAAAATAATAAAATAAAACAAGATTTGTCACAGAAGAGCAAAATAACATATAATTTTTTAATAAATCATTAATTCGTTTCTTTTATTGTACTAAAGAAAATATATTAAATATTTACTTTGGTCTATTTTAATACACAAAACACGCTCAAGATGCGTTCACGATAACCTAAAATCTAAAATTTGGTGTGCGTACCACGTACCAGCTATCAAAGTTGGGCCAATAGTGCAGCCAGGTGTACAAGTGTATTTGCCAAATGTTGCTACTTGCCAATGATTGGCCAGAGCCCGTATTTGGCCATCCTGGACCAGCATGGGCCATAGTGTAGCCGTAGCCTAACACAGATTGGAACATCCCCTTTTATTTAAACTTTTACGGTAGCTTAGGCTTAGATCGAATGAAAGTGGCATAAAAAGAAGAAGAATGGTATTTTAACGTTTAATCATTACTTGAGAAACATACAGTTTCTTCTTGATTTAGGTCAATTAATGGAACTTTTGACGTAGGTACTACCAGGTATTGTTTTAAATTTGTAACCTTTGACCGTAATCATTAGCGTTTTATCACAATGTAGCGCAGTCACAAAATTTAAAGCAACGAGTTTCTTGTGTCGCGACTTTGCCTGAGATTCAAATGCTAGACAGTTTAAATCAGTGTTATCCCATTTCCGTCTTTCCCCTTAGATAACATTAAGTAAAACATCATTAAATAGTTCGATTACATGTTTATGAGCAATAATATATAGATATTTTAACACATTTCATGAAATACGTAATTATTGTGAAGATTTTTTTACTTGACACGAAAAACTGTTAGCATTCGTTGGCGCACAGGCATGTAAATATATTATTATTATAGTATGAAATACTCTTTTTTATCGCGATGTGCCTTATAAATTGTGAAGTTAAGTAGCGAATTATGTAGGTAATTGAAAAATAAATCGACTATTAAAGTACGTCGACACGTGATCCAATTCTCCCATTTCATGTGCGATGGAATCCTTATCGCCGTAATGCTTGAAATAGCGCACCCGAAATTTTACGGCCGTAATACATAAAAAAATAACTTTCAATAATACCAACTAATATTACATTAGAAAGATTGCTGGGAGCGGGTGGATGCGACTGGCGCAGGACAGAGAAGGGAGGGAGTCACAGAGAGAGGGCCTATACCCATCAATGGACACGAGAAGGCTGATGAAAGAAAGAAAGAAGAATAGAGAGAAACTATTTTAAATTTAACCCTTTAATGAATTCTATTTCGGCGGGCGTCTTCTTTACTGGATACCACATATCCAAGCTACGCTTAGTGACACTTCACATACAGCTTACAATGCCTCTGTCGCGCTTTAATTATTTTACTGCCGGCATTGAAAAATGCTTTGTACTTGTCTCGTAGAATAATGCGTTCGTTATGTCAAGTCGTTTTTCATTTCCAGGAAATCATAGCATAAGAGAAGCCTCCGACATTATTGCCGTCACAAAAAATAGAAATTCAAATGACGACAATTTGGGAACAGCTTTGAAAATCTCAGAGAGTTTTTTGAGAATTTTCTGTGTTATTAAACGAATATCACATATTATCAACTCTACGTTCATATGTTACTTATATCGATTTCTGTATTTTCTTTTTCTTTTGCTTCTGACTTTTTGCTTTTGCCTTTTTGAGTACGGAATGGGTGTGTTAGATCCACGTCATTCTGTGGGGCTATTACGAGTTTGATCGAAAGCTAAGTGCACGCTAATAAGCGTTTATTAGCGTGCAAATAGTGTTCCAAAATCAAACGATCGAATCATTCGATCATTTTTGTATGGAAATTTTTCGTAACTTTTTCGATGATCGTTTCGATATTCGATCATCGAAAACTTATACTAGTGGTACTGTGTCGACCACGCTTTCTTACACCTTTTTTTTAAGAAATATTAAACTAAAAATTTACAATGGAGAAGGTAGTCTTCAAAAAACGGTTCATGTTGAAAAATAAATTTTTTGATAAAACTATGCAAGTTTTATTTTTTTTTTTTTTATTTGGAAAGGACTTTCAGCAATATATTTTTCTGCCCAAAACATCGAAAATCTCAATTTGTTCGAGTATTAATAAATTGGTACAGATTGATTACGACTAAAAAAATTAGGTCAAATATAATAGAAATATTCTAAATTTATAATAATAACACTTTGATATCTGATAGTTTATCACATGAAGGGTGAATATATTATTATTATGAACCAGTAAAAATTCTTTTGAGGCCATATTGACACAATTATTGGCTTTTGTAATATAAATCCCTTACATTTTCAATGACACTCGAATAAAGATTCTTATCATTTTTCACCCTTTAAAGATAAAGGCACGTGTATGAAGCTTCTTTTAAATGCGTTAACCTACATATTTTTGAACAACCTTTGATGGCGAGAAGACCAAGGTTATAGTAAAAAACAAATACTGTTTAATAATTTGTACTTAAAGTTAATCAAATTAAATGAGGGGTAGCCCATACACTGAATTGAGAAATAACTTTGTTCTGAGTAAATCAGTTTTTTAAACGATTTTTTATACTGCAAAACACAAGACAGCTGCAAAATTGGCCTATTATACCATGAACGAGCATACCTTCACAAGATATTTTACCACATTTTTATCACATCCTGTTTGTTACTAGTGTAGGTATTTTTTACTGTTTTGGTTTTCTTTTTTTTATCTATTAGAATTTATATTAGTGTGCATTGTGTAGATACTTGGATGGAATTATTTACTTGATGTGCATGAATGAATGGAGAGCTCTTGTTGCCTCCCTGTGCCCCTAAGTGGGGTCTAAGGGGAGTTTGGATTTAGATTGGCATGAATGAATGGGTCTGTGGATGAAGAAATAAATAAATAAGTAGATTTAATCATCTCAAATAAAGTGAAAAAACATTTAAATATACATATTTTTATCCTTTCGGATTGAATAATAGTTTTTTCTCGTTTCTCTGATAAACAAACCCAATTATTGGGAAATAATGTGGATGGATAATGAGTCCATCAGATCTTGGACAACGTTTCGGCCAAGTAGAGTTATTTTAACTCCTAAAAAATATTCACTGTTCCTCCAACTTCATAAATTTTCGATTCGTTGATATATTGTAAAAAATTCAAAATGATTTTGGAAATATTTCGAAATAGATTTTTCGCTGAAATCAATTTTTGTTTTGACATATAAATATGACCAAAAGCAGCTTCAACTCTTCAGTCCGAAATTTCAGAGACTCATTGTCTCTTCAGCAAGATAGATCTTAAATGAAAGAATAGGTACAAAAAGCTCTCATTGGTATAATTGAGACCATCTGTTGAAGAAGATATCAAACTAACTTTACTTTATCTCAGACATTCAAAGAACGTAATACCTAATAAAAATAATCATAAAATTAACCAACTCGTGAACATGCATTTCTTGATGGATATATTTGAAAATAATGTTCAAATAAAACAATGTTTAACTTATCCACAAATTTTTATTTTCCCGACTAGTTTCGTCTAGTCTCGACTAGTCTCCCGTGACCATGTAGGACGTGTACCTACGAAACTAGTCGGGAAAATAAAAATTTGTGGATAAGTTAAACATTGTTTTATTTGAACATTATTTTCAAAAATAATCATCATCAGACATTTTACTAAAGTGTATATAAAACTGAAGTGTTTTTTTTATATTTAGGTAATATACCTTCTGTTGAGGAATAGCTAAGATTATTTAAAATCTTTTATATAAATGTCAAATTATGATTTGTCGTCTCGAGTGAGTGGAGAACGTTGCGAGCATTATATTGCAAAACCTCGATCCAGATATCAAAAAGGCAGAATTAAAGCATTGGTAGCAGTATTTTGTGACTTACATCAACATGAGACCTCGTAAATTAATGTAACGAACCATGCACCCTCAAAGTGAGTAGCATAAATTTGAAGCATTCGAAAGATAGTTACATTGCAAAATGCTAGACAGACCACGTACTGGCATGGTCAGCGATAGTATTTCAGTTCTTACCATGGTTGGCAAAATCCAGTTGTTGGCCAATGTAAAAATTCTAACTATTTCCTATTTTGCCATGTGCTCCGAAGAGTGTTGTACGGACAAAATATACTAACTATACTGTAGATACTTTTCTATTCTTTCCTATTCTACTATAATCCTTTTAGGACCCCACTCAGAGGCACAGGGAGGCAACAAGAGCTCTCCACCACGCTCGACCCTGCGCAGTTTCTATGACCTTTTCCTACAGCATGTCCAAACACTTCAGCTTGATTTAATTTTGTTATCACTGTACCTGACGGTAATAATTAAGTTAACAGCTAGTCTGTTATGCCATAGATGCTCGGTAAAAGAAAAACGGCGCATAAAATATTTGTTTCTTGTGATGGCGGTATAGCAGGGAAAACTAGTAACAATATAAGAATAAGAATATTAAACGGAATATCGTTTCCCTTTTCATTCAAAATTCCTCTTACTTAAGTTATATTTAAGTGCTTAGAAACAATTAGAAGTAAAATATCAGAATATTAAGTAATAATATTGTTATCGTTTCAGTGATTGTAGCATTGTTTAGTTTAGATCTGGAGGATAATGATAAATGATAAGGCTTTTGTAATGGATATTAAGCCTTCTCGCTTTCAATTTGTGTTTATTTGTGACACTTAAGGCTTCATTTTCTTCGTTCGTTAGATAAGATTGACGAAGTAACTTTTGTTCATTAGTTGAAGGTGAATTTAAGATAATATTTTTGAGATAACACTTTAACTATTTATCATAGATTTTTATCATAAAAATCTACTTTGATAAAACAACAATAATTATTCTTATTTGAATTCTTCGTCTTACTATGGTCGCTCACGATTTGACCTCCAGCAATTGTACCGCGTCACCCCAGTGCGTGCAATCCCTGCAGTTCTTGTTTGAATTAATATTTTTTTTTCTAAACTTAATTTTTTCCACAAGGTTTCTTCCTGAAATCTTTATTGATACGGGATATTTCTTGATTAGTTGTTATCAAGGTATTTTTTTCTATACCAATCAATCAATCAAATCTCCCTTTGAACTCCACTTAGGAGCATAGGGAGGCAACAAGAGCTCTCCATTGCGCTCGATCTTGCGCAATGCTTATGATCTCCTATTTTTTTCTATATATCCACTCTTTAATCATATGTTTGAGATTCTGATTAAGAACATCAGATTGTCTATTCAAAAAGCTGCAAAAATTTAGGCCCTGTCCTAGCTGGTCGCATGATTGCGATGATGATATGAACGCGGACGCCCTGTTCAAACATATAACATTGAATGAACGTGTCCCTGGGCAGACGGACAGACGTAAATTCGACCGTCCGATCGGTGCCTCGGTTGAAATGATTGCCCGTCGCTTTTTTATCGATAATTAAAACGACACTTACTTGCCAAACATTAATATTTATTTGTTTGCGTTATCAAAAGTGGACGCGCGATCATGCGATGGCAGTTAGGACACAGAATTTTTCATCGTGCGATCACAAATTTGTTTATGCGTTCATGCGATCATCGCAATTGCACGATCGTACGATCATGCGACCAGCTAGACAGGGCCTAAAAGTCAAAACCATTTTTTAATGCATATATGTAGCATATTTGGCCTGGCGGTTACAAATTCGGTTATGTTTCTCAGCCAGTTGGGTGCGTCTGTAGTAACCCCATGAATCTAATTGAGACCACGCTCAAAATCAAAAATTGGACACTGTATGGCCCATCGTTTGGCGGTGACCACACTCACAGCAGACCTTATACGTCGATGGCAAAAGGCCCATCGATGCATAAGGTGTGCCCATCTTCCGTGCCCTGTCCTGATTATAATAAGCGCGGCCCACTATTTTCGGGGTAGGTCGAATCCAGGTACACCCTCATTGAGATGGCAAGCGTGACAAATGGGTTCCTTATAGCCAAAACCATTTACCAATATACATGCATTCATGTTATAAACCTTGGTTGTTTAAAAGCATATTTAGTTGTTACTTGATATTCACAAATGTACCTACCTACATAATATCAAATTCATCTTTTGAATGTACCTACATATCGAAAAGTTTACCTAATGGGAGGTTTTCTGGGGAGCTTCCGACGCTACACGCTAGGTCGCATCGCTTCTAATCCGGTCTATTGTCAAATTATGACAGCTGTCAAACATACCATCTAGCATTGACTGATGAATATTATGCTAATATATCTCCTCTTTTTTTTGTTTTCTCAATTAAATATTTTAACGTTTTAATTATTGATGATTGCAAAAGTGGCTTTTTCTAGGAGGTAAACCATAGTGTGTCCTTTTACACTACACACAAACAAAAGCACTAGGTATGTATTTGTCTTCAAGGGTGGATTTGCAATAGTTCTTTGAGAATTAGTATCAGTTCTGTATCTTCTTGTTTTATTGTTTTCTGTCACGGTATTTTTTCATTTGTATTTAGGTTGGTATATAAAAAATAAAATAAGATAAATAATTATTTTATTTGTAATAGTATGTAAAAAGAAATGTACAATGGTTATTCTAAACAAATGGTTGAGGTTATAAACGTTAATTTGACCAGTGTTGCCAACGTCGTTTTTCAAACGCAAAGTAGCCCAACTGAAAATTTGGTATGCGGTCATTCCGAAAATTTTAGTATCCGAAGAGAGGTGGGAGTTCACTTTAAAAGGTCATTTAGTATCCGAAAGGTGAAAATTCGCTTAAAGGGAAGTAGCCCAAGTGGCTACCTGTCGCCTTTTAGATTTTTTCGTGGCACATTCTCGTTCCAAATAGCCCAAATGGCAGTATATAGCCCCCTTTGGCAACACTGAATTTGAAAATAGACCAGATTAGCTAGGGCGCCTCTAGCGGCACAAAATGGAAAAAAACATCCCATTAATAAAACCTAAAAAGGTATGTTTTGCTTCTATTATCGTTCGAGATAAAGTATTAAAGGGAATGGGAAATGAACTAGGTTCGATTCCCGGTGAGGTCAGAGTTTTGTGTTTTTTTCACTTAAAATTTCTATCCGGGGTTGGCCTGTCTCAGATTGGACGTGACCGGTTGACTGGAAAAAATTGCCTAAGACAAAAGTTCCGCCGGCTATACTGACACCTTTGTATAGAACGGTGTTATATTATTATTATTTCATAACATTTATTCATTAAATCACAATACATCACATAAAGTATACATCATTGTATAAAAATTAATCATAAAAATTAAATAGGTACAATGCTAGATATATACTAAATATTAAAATATCGGTGATGTCTCTCATGATATATCACGACGTAATGTAATCGTGAGAGATTTTCGAACTACAGAGAAAGGAACTTTCTTAACATCCTACATGAGGACAACAAAACTGCCTTTTGAATGGCATATCTGAGACCACTACAGATGCTGAGTTTCCCTAGATAAGAGACTTAGGAAATAACTCCATTCGTCGATACCACTATAGGTATTATGTGGGTGGTTGGTGTATGCCAAATAATATCCTTGATTTCTTGAGCAAGATCAAGATATTTAATTATCTTATCTAGCTCAGCTTTTTTCAAATTTTTGTCTTACGATATAGTGATATCCGCGAGATACGTTATTCCGTTCCTACGATCAACCAATACAATGTCCGGACGATTTGTGTTAATCTTTCGGTCAGTTTTACATTTTATATATTTTAGGGGTATATCCCACTATAACTTAATATTATTGTTTTGCATTACCATAATTAGGGTGTACCTGTAATAAGGAACTTCAAAATCGAGCAAACCATATTATAATCAAAATATTAATCAGCTTAAGCTATATGCAATAAGTTTATGCAACCAGTAAAAACTTTAAATATTTGAAAAATTCGACGTGATATAAAAATAAATTATACTTTAAGGAGAAGCAGTTGATGTTTAGAGTTTAAAAAAGAAGCGCTCTTAACCTCTCAAGTGAAATAACTTTGAAGTGTATAATACTTCTACAGAAGCACTTAAAATTCGCGTCATGGAATACATAATAATAGAAAGTTGGCCATGCTTCCATCACTACAACCATTCCACACAGAACATAACCATTTAAGTAAAACATTATATTAAATTGAAGAAACGTGCTAAAAACAAGCCTCTCGGATCATGGACGATGGGAGGTTTCTCTTTTTCTTTTATGATAAAAATTTTGGAAAAATTCTTTTTGTTTGAAATATTACTTACTGTAGATGAACTTCAACCAAGAACACTACATCCCTTTCAATGGGGTTATAAATGGTAACTCCTAAACTTTTTTGCAATATCTTTCTACCTGTTTTTTGTCCTCATGACTGATTTTACGTTTTACTTTATGATAGTTATAAAATTGATTATTGAATATGCGTTTTGTAGGGAGCAAAATGGACAAGTCGTGATTTCATGTTCGGTGGTTTATTATTAACAAAATAAATTATTTATCTACATGGGTGCAGAAGTGATTTTGTTTTTACATTTGAACAATTCGAAGTAATGGTTGATAAAATGGTTTTTGTACTAAAAAAGATCGTGGGTTCGAGATTCGGTTGTCGTCTATTTTTTTCTTCGTCGATAAGTACAAACTACAAATTTTAATGTGGTTAGTTGAAAAAATACAAAGCTGTCTGGCGATAAACACACCCTCTGTCTATAAAATTGTGCTCTGTTTTCATATTGTAAAGAAGTTAATAATAAATTAAAAGGTACATAAATAAGGTACCTTCACGGTTGACAGGGAGAGAGCCCCTGACAGTCAACTGAAATACAGAGTAAATATTAATTATAGAACCCGCTTTAAAATATACGGACCACTTTCTTAACAAATTGGTTAAGACAACGACACGTGTACCGAGCAAACCGCGAGCATTCCAATCAAATAAAAAATCAACTCAAAAGATCTTACAATAATTATTCAAATTACTTTTTGTAATCAAATAAGGTTTACGGAACGATTTGGTGTATTGACCATAGAAATAACCCAGTAGTTTGCTTAATATCGAACGACAATTTTCAAAATTTTGCTGGTACCTTTAATGTAGTGAGAAATAGCGGGGAAAATTATTTATAATAAATTTAAAAAAATAGTCACATCAAAAAGAAATAATAATTTGCTTAACAGAAATTAATAGCCTTGCCATTTTGCGAAAGAATTCTGAGTTTGTGATAAAAAATATTTATTTAATCAGAAATTCAAAGGCAGTTAGTAATAATATAATCGATGTTTCGATAGTCGGGGGGTTTTACAGTTAAGTATATTATTACGGATAAATAAATAAATATAATTTCGGTTTATGTTATCCCCAAGCGAAGATTTCACTTTACCCTTACCCACTGTTTAACTTTTGAAATGCTCGAAAACGACTACCTACAAATCTCAAAGGATACAGCAAAAATTTTAATTAGCACATATTATGTACATCATTGTAATTTTAGTAATTACGAAAATATAAACCAGAATTATGTTGTAATTTATATCAAAGAATGTGTGATATGCCTTTTTGATTCGATGTTAAACGTATTGTAATTTCAACTTCAAATTAATTAAACAAATTTACCACTTCAAGCACCTACCGGATGTTGTTCATAGTTTAAGGGAAACAATAATGTATTACCCAACACACAATGTTTGGGATTAGTCGAAAAACAAAATCCTAATTTTCGGTCCGTTTAGCGAACAAAACAATAAAGTTTAAGGAGCAAACTTCAAAGTCAAGATGGCGAGAGAGTTTGCCTCTACCCCTGACGCACCCTTAATACACAAATAAATTTCAACACTTCCCCGGAACTCAAAAACAATCAAACTTATAATATTATAGTACCTTTTGTACCTACGTTTATTAGGCGATTTATGAGCCCGGACTTCTATTTAAGTAGGGACGTAGAAGGCGTTTAATATAAATAAAATCAACAGTGAAATTATACACATTTGTTTTCATTGAGAAAAGTTAAATTTGAAACCTTTACGGTCTAAAAACCCTTAAATTGAATTGAACCTACAAAAAAGCATCGTTTAAGACATTCTTCCAAATTTTCGTTGGTTTCTAGTCAGATTTTTAACAAGTCGGGTTAGTGCGAACACTACTTATAACTCGAAATCCGCTCAACAGATTTTTCCGATGTGTGATTTATTGGATTCTTCTCCGCTCCGGATAATAGAATAAATAATAAAAAGTTGAAAAATGGATAAATAATAATATAAAATATAATATTAAAGTTATATGGAACGAATTTCATGCGACGCCATCTTTGAAAAAATATAACAACAAAATAATTGTCGTCTGCACCTACACCTTCTCATTATCGCATACTTAATTGCCACTCTTACAGTAGCCCATCCCACTTACTTCACCTTTTTGGGCGTTTTAGAAATTTTTCATACAAAGTCAACCAAATTGCGCGCATATACTTAATAATAATGTTCTCGCGTTGATCCCGTCTGAGCTTTGTATACGAATGAAAAATATGGACGTTTTAGAATTATTATTTTAATGTTATTATTTTATTAGTTTATTTTTATTTCTGGAGGCGCAATGCACAATGAAAGGGCCGCCTCTGGTTAGGACCACAGGGCTCACAGGACCATGTCTGTCGGGAAAGCTTTCATAAAATTGGTAGTGGTGTGGTCCATGTTTTAGTATTTGTTTGAGTCAGAATATATCCACATGAAATTTCTTCTCGGGTACATATTAGACGGTATAAAGACTTAAAGATAAAATGCAATTAATTGCTCAAATTCTCTAATACTGTTTAGTAAGAAATTAAGCATATGCCGAAGCCAGCTTCCAATCTCCCATGTAAAACTGAGAAAAGAAATCAGATCATAATATGCTTACGCAATTGCCAATAATTCGTCCATTCTCTCATAACATAGGGATTATGACCATGATAACAAATGGAATCGTTGGTAGACTAGCGGTTACAATGCCGGCTTTCGTATATTCGGAAGCGGTGGGTTCGATCCCAGCTTTACGTAGCTTACTGTGAAAGAGTAAAAGAGTCTATTTGTGTTCACTTTGAGTGAGCGCAGATTCATATTTTTAAAACTTGCTAAATGTGTGATGTGTAATGTGGATAAATAATTTGCATTCTACGATTTGAACGCACTTATTCATCCATGAACAGTTTAAGATGTAGTGCCATAAATATGTTTTAAATAATATGCTAACAAGAATAATATTATTTAATTCGAAATCACAAGTTTCAAATTAGATTAAAGATCCAATCCAATCCAAACTCCCTTAAGACCCCACTTAGGGGCATAAGGAGGCAACAAGAGCTCTCCATTGCGCTCGATCTTGCGCAATGTTTATGACCTCCTCCCACACCATGTCCATGTCCCTCAGCTCTGCTTCGAAGGAGCGGAACACAGTGTGAGAGGGTCTTCCTCGTCTTCGGGACCCTGATGGGAGGAAGAACAGCGCTCTCCTCGGCCAACTGTCATTCGGCATCCTTAACACATGTCCCAGCCAAGTCCATCTCCTCCCCACAATGGTGGAGGTGATGGGCTCACGCTGGGTGCGCCGGCGTATAGCGTCGTTCGTGATGCGGTGGTACCATCTTACGCCCAGAATTCTCCTTAGGCACTTCATCTCAAAGGCTGAGACTTTTTGTGCCTGGGCCTTGGTCAGGTGCCAGGACTCACACTCATACAAGAGAATGGGCAACACACACGCATCAAACAGTTTACATTTCGTCTCGACACTAAACGCCGACGCTTTCCAAATCTTGGTCATGTTGTTAAAGGCGCCACTCGCCATACCGATACGTATCGGGAGCTCTGCCCCGAGGTCACCAGAGGTGGTAATGGTTGCTCCCAGGTACTTAAATTTATCCACCCGGGAGACCTGGTGACCATCGATGGTTATCGGTAGCTGTTTATCGGGGCAGGCATTATTCGCCAGGCATCATTATTCGTCTTACTGGCATTGACTCGAAGGCCGAGGCGTGCTGATTCGTCGCAGAGTCTTGAAACACTGCGCTGTAATTCCTCCACTGTCGTACTGAACAACGCTAGGTCGTCCGCGTACTCCAGATCGCACAGTTCGCCCATTAGACCATCTCTCTGTGTTATCGGTATACCTCTTGCTCCTTGCATGGACTTTCTCAACAGGAAGTCCATGACTATTATGAATATAAAGGGAGCTAGTACGCAGCCCTGTCTGACTCCCGACAAAGATAAAAGATAAACGAACGAAAAATTTCAAAACTATTTCTAATAATTCAATAGACCTATATGGAATCCTGATCGTAAATCTACATAATAATTCAGAAATGTTTGTCTGCTTTCTATCGTATATGGGAGCATCACGCTCAAAATACAAATGTTACGTCAGATATTAATATGCCCAGAGCCGTGCAAAATGCTTGAGAAGGTTCTTAAATACAATTTGCTGCATTTACTTTTATATATTTAGAACTCATTTTTCATAACTCATCATCATAGAAAAACTCATTTTTTTAGGATCTTCAAACTAATTTCTCAAAAAGACAGTAAGCCATCTTTTGGAAACAAAATTAGTCATGTAAAATTTGAATGGAAGCTTGGTATTACGGCATGAAAATGTAATTAAATAATTGTAGATTGATTTGTTATACATATCAATGTTATTCAAATCTTATTATTCTCAATAAATAAAGATTTAATGAAAAAAGTTGCAAAATGATTCCTCCATTTTGAAGATTGACAGCGGCTTTTATACTTATAGCACAAATCACCCTCTATGGGTGGAATGCCTAATTAATTATCACACATTAGAGGGTGTAGGGAATGTAGCTAAGATTCAAACCACAGAGCTCTCTCTATGAAAACTTGCAAATTATGTCGGTAGGTTCGTATAATATTATGAGGTCGGTAAAACAAAAATTGTAAAAGTGTCATTCTTCTTTTTCTGTGCTTATGTCAGTTATAGAGGTCTGTTAAGCAAGACGCTAGACTAGAACCTGTTTAATTACCTACCGATCAAGATCAAGCCTGACAATCGGAATCAAAAACGTAAAGCATGACGGGTATAAGCTAGTATTTTATACGCGTAGGTTAGTAGTCACAGCAATACTCTGTACGCTATCAAACGCAATAATTCCTCCAAAGGTAAAAGCCGGCTCTATCACGGATATTATTTTATCGTTGAGAAACAAAGGAAGCTATCCATACAATCTAACAAAAAGCATTGACTTCGTATGATCTTCAAAAGGAACCCGAGAGCGGTTGGTCTATTGCGTGTAGAGTATGTACGTACAATGTAACGTTAAAAACGGATTTAAAATAGCGCCTGAATATATGCAACTTTTATATCACGTTTCAAAAGTACGTTATTTGTGTCCAACCGATTTTATAGTTTTTTTTTTATTTCGGGAGCATGCTTAAGCTTTAGATCATCTAAACTTCATACAACAAGGTTTCCGCACACTGGAAATAAGTTTGGAGGAGATTAATCCGAAGCAAAATTGATTTGTATGAAGATGATCATCAAACATTAGTCTGTTCGCTTCAGTTTCGCGGACCCATACATCTTCATACAAATCAAGGTGGCTGCATTATTAATTACATCCAAACAAATTTACAGTATGCGGAGAGTTTCATAGTTTAATGGAACTAACAAATAATATCATGTACTATGATATTTTTAATGTATTTTGCTGTTTTTATCAAACGTTTTGAAACACATTGTATGTAGGTATAAATAAAAAATAAGAGGTTAAACCTAAATCTTAAAGAATGAAATAGCCCGATTTGCATTAAAAAAATAAACCAAAATGAAGATTTTACATAGTCGTCTGATAATATGGCAATCTTTCAAAATTATGACAATGAATTTTGAACTACGGTAACAATATTGTCAATATTCTAAACTGACACGTTCACCGCTATTTATAGCAGTACCGTATACAAAGGAAAACACACCATTATTTCTAACAATTCTACATACAAACCAATACAAGATTTATTTAAAGATTTAAATAAGAAAACTTAACAGACAACAGTTAAAAGTATACACATTTTAATATCGCCAAGTCTTGCAAACAAAAAAAATCTTTTGAATTTTTAAATTAAGAACTAACAATGGAAAGAAATAAAGTATTTCGAAAACAAATGCACTCGCTACACACATACATACATACTTTATACACTTCAAAGATGGGAACTTTTCACTACGAGTGGGAGTAGGGGAGCTTATATTATAAACAGACGTACCTACTATTCTCTTTGATACGAGAGACTTCAGTCTCTTCACTAGTTGAGATTGTGTCAACATAGTCTGGTTGAATGTTGAACACTTAGTGTCCAGTGCAATGAATGGAATAAATTGTTTACTCGACACGACATTTATACTGTAGGACCGGAACACCTTAGTGAAAGGTTTTTGACCTCTCGTATCTCCCTTTTAAAAGGGTCCTCAGTACTAAGAGAATTTTAAATGACGGATATTTTAAGCAAAAGAAACCTTAAATACAATTTCTTAAGGCTTAAAATTTATGAGACAACTATGAATATTGATTGCGAGTTAGACAAAGAAACGTTTAAAATATGTATAAAATAATGTTAAAAATGTATTTATGAAAGCTCTAAAGAAATTCTATAAAACAAAGGAATAAGCTTTTAACATCCAGGTTATACCACGGTTTTAGAAATTATTCCAGATTTCGTAATTCTATGGTTTATACCAGTAATAAGGTGTTTTTTTGAATAAAACTGTTATTCTTCTTCTTTTGGGTTTCAATCCAAAGATAGGTCTGTCCCAGGCATTTTAATTTCCTCTTTCTACTCATCTCTGTCACACATTCTGTCTTCTTGCCTAGTGGGGTGATAAATTCCAATAATTTTATTCTCATTCTCATGTAATTCATATTTATTTGTATTATTTTTTGGAAATAAAATAAATAAAAACATCTGCGTACCAATGTTTTGAAAATCAATGGTTGTCAAGAAAAGAAAAATTGTGTTGTTATGGAATTTTTCACAGATGGCTTTGTTGTCAATAAATCCATTCCATACTAACTTTAATATTATATTTAATTTAATTTTCTATCCCTTTTTCGATGTTTTATTACTAATTCTGTTATCCGGAGCGGAGAAGAATCCAATAAACTAAGCATCATAAAATTCTGTTCAGCCAATCTCGAGTTGTGATCGATAAGTGTTCGCACCAAACCGACTTTCTTTTATATTACACGAGGATATCAAAATATTGTCTCACTTTGATGGCGCTACAGCCCATATCCTGCCTTGGTCTCCGCTATCTTTCGTCTCCTGGGGGCTTACTCTGCATTTAGTTTGCGATTTCGATACAAATTACAATCATGGCGATGTCATTATGACATTTAGATTTTGAATCCGGTTTTGTTTTTCGAAACAAAATTACTAGATTGAATTTCAAGAGTAGTCCCCTGATCCCCGGTCGCCGTCTTCCAGTTGATCGTACCTAGCAGTTGTGCTGCACCCCTCTTCCCTTTGTCTTCCCAACAAATTATCGGCCTCCCAAACCCTCTTCTTTCCACCCGAGTGTCTGGTCATGATGAGTTTGGGGACCCGTCCAGCCCACCTCAATATAAGTAGCTTGATGTGCGAGGAGATGTATGATGAGATGATGGAAAAAATATATTTCCTACCTTTATTATAATATAATATGCCTATTGTGTAAATGGCGCTTTAATTTTCTACCTGTCTAGAATCACGTATTTAAAATGCCTTAACCCATATCTTCCCAGACATTGAAATAGCCGTTAGATTTTCATGAAAATCATATCAGGGACTATTTTTGGTCTATGTATTGATAAATAAGTGTCAAAATTTTTTTTGGATTTTTGGATTTTTAGTTATAGAACCGTTCCAATAATGGAACACTGGGAAGATAAATACATGTAACATTTGGGATTTTGTATGGGAAATCTAAAACGATATAGAGCGTAGTAAAGTACTTTATGAAGATTTTTCAAAAATTTAATCCACAATTTATAAATTATAAACCTTGTATAAAATAAAAAAACAAAAAATCTTCTTCTTCTTTTATTTTAAAGACACGGGAGTGTGTTTTATCAGGGTTATCATCTTGACTTGCGTTATTCCAGGTTTCTTACCATCGCTTAACGAGTATTTTTGATCGACGCAGCCCATTTGGTACCCTCATGCAGGGCTAGTTATAGTATTCTTGCTTTTGTTTAATTTCTCAATACAATACATGCCAATAAAATATATTATAGCAAATTATGACGTATCCACCTGCCCACATTGTTCGACTTATTAGATATCTCAAATTACTGTGTTTCTCATTCGATCACGCAGATATTAACCATGGAGTGTTTTCATTTTAGATGTCCTTAGCATGCTTTTTATTTTGACAGTGTTTGCCCTGGATTAATGCCATGTATCTTTCTTCACGAACCTTTCTGTCTGTCCTCATATCCTTGTTTTTCCATATTATGACATCTTTCAAGCAGACTGCTTCTGCGGCAGCTTAATCAACCTGTGACCTTACTTATCAGGCAAGCAGGTTATATTGCTATTGACTGTAAAGCAAAGCACTTAAACACAATAGCTTTCTGATGCAGGATTTTCTCCTGTTTTGGAGATATAACATCTGCTTTAACGTTATTCATAGCGTTTTTGACGAAAAAATTCATCACCACATCCTGGTGGTATTATCACTCATCAAGTCCAATGAATTAACTTTTTTCTGTTTTTTAGCGTAGCAGATCTTAGGTGGAATCCGATGGTTAAGATGATTTTGCAGATCCTTTTTGAAAATCAACAACATTCACCTTCAAAGTAACCATACAAACAACGTTTTCTTACTGTGTAAGGTTCAGTTCTACCAGCTGTGTGCGCATATTTTCTCTACATAAAATACTTTTTTCGTTTCTAGATGTTAAAATACTTAGTACACTATTAAACTAAGACCAAAAAAATAAATTGCCAACAATAAATACATTTATTGCATGAAAATAGGGTAAACTTGAGTTTTAGCGTCGCGAACATTTTTATTCGAATTATCCACAACTTTCATTTCCATTTTCCATGGTCATTTCATATGACGTTTCCATAGATTTTTATTCACGTATTTGGCGGTATCAGTGTTGCCTAGTCGCAGAAACGCGTCCAAATATTTCAAAATTTCGACCGACGGCAAACAACGCATTTTCTTTTTTATTTCCACTGACTTGCACCCGAAATCGACTGATGCAGCAAGACAACGCATTTATTTAAAAATAAAATCGTGCGACCAAAAACAAAACATTAGTAAGTCAAAAAATACCTAATTTATCACAATAATAATATTTATTTATTTATTTATTCATTGTACGGCTAAAGAGCCTTTTTTATAATAATATATAATAATCACAAATATACAATCATACAAACATTATCAATAACATATACCCATTTACAATTGAAAATAAATAAAAAATATTACACTTTACAGTTTTCAATGCCTATACCGCTTTAACAAATAATTTAAATCAAATATGCGGCAATTTATTTACATAATAATGTTTGATGACATTAAGAACATCGCAATGCAAAACAAGATTTTTTTTAATATTATGTAATTTTTACATAATAACCTAAGTTGTGTCTTTTTTCATATAAAGGCCCAGGCAATGGATTTTATAAATAGGTATATGTGTAATAAATAATTTGTGTATGTTGTATATTCTTCTAGTGTCGCCGATCACCTGCTCTATGTAGCTCTTATAAGATAAATTACATATTGTGATAAATTATTTTTGAACTTACTGAAAATGTTTTTTTTTTGTGGCACGATTTTATTTTTAAATGCGTTGTCTAACGCCGGTCGAAACATCATAGATATAGTACTATTGGATCGGTAATCTATGCAACTTTGGGGTATCATGATAAAAATAGCTGACTAGCTGCAAAAGTCGGAGGTTTTGTTTGCTAGAAGTCTGTATAAAACGTTCTGATTATCATATATTTTCGTGATTTGTGTCTACGTGAAAAACTGAACATGGTTAAATCGTGTTGTGCGTAAAATTGTATTCATTTTTTATTTATACAAAAAATTTTAATGAAAAGAAAATAAATATACTGGATGATAATTTTCAAAAGAAATGATTTCCAAGGTATATATTGCAAGGAACACCAGTGTAAAAAATAATTATAACGCAATTAGCTACTAAATATATGTTTTCTTTCAAAGAAAAAGTATGGAAAATAGAGGTTCATAAATATTGTCCTAAAAATGTGTATTCTGTATTATTCGCTATAGGAGACAAAATACATAACAAAACATGTCCATTCATCACAAACAAACAGAATTTTTTTAAGGAGAGTAATATTGTAATCGGAGAATTTTGCTCTAAACAAATAATACAAAGAATTCCCCCTTGCCGCTAGTCACGTGACCTTCCATACAGTGTTGTCGCGGTTGACTGTATGTTTGACAGCTCGCATTACCAGTCCGATGCGAAATATTTGGACGCGTTTCTGCGACTAGGCAACACTGATACCGCCAGATACGTGAATAAAAATCTATGGAAACGTCATAGGAAATGACAGATGTGGACAATTCGAATATAAATGTTCACGACGCTAAAACTCATTTTTACCGAAAATAGTACAAAAATTTTACATTGGCATATTATCCCAGTGTTCCAAAAATGGAACGGTTAGGAAAAAGGACAAGAAAATACCTACTTATAGTCATCTTTATTTTTATTATTTTTTATAATGACAAAAGAGACAGCAATAGAACTGGTAACATATTATTTGAATGTTAATTATAACAAACAAAAAATATACGGATATTTTACAACGAGCAATGTTTTTCCACAAAATCTGCTATAAAGAATGTTTCATCACAGAAAAAAGCAGACTCGAATATCATGCAACAATATCTCTAACTAAAGCCCATTAATCGAAGATTTTAAGCAGAAAAATATTAACGAGTTGAGATTTTCCAAAAAAATGATAAAAATTATCATCTATACCGTTCCAATAATGGAACACTGGGAAGATATGGGTTAATATCTTAATATAGTACCTACTAATCATAGAAATGATCACTCATATAGAAATGTTCATCAATCATTTACTTAAAGGTTCGTATTATAATCCTAAGCACAATTCTATGAGCAAAGTATAAACGCGCTATTACTTACTCCCGCTTAGGTCTAATTTGTGAAATCTATTTGATAATGTACCTACCGCGTTTACCTGCTAATTGAGTAATATTTAATGATTCCAGAGTTGATAAGCACATTGGAGTAATCCGCTTACAAGCTTGGAACAATAACACTAAGGCGCTAACAAATGAATTCAAGCTACACGAGCTCCTAATTAATTCCATGACAGGATATTGTCTACTGGCTGTATCGTTTTCTCTCTCTCGCTTATTAATGAGGCGCGCTATTTTTTGTTGTTTAGTCGGCAAAACTTAGGGAATAAGCATTTGGAGCTATTTCGAAGCTACCAGCAAGAAAAGTATTTCAACTGTTAAACTGAGACTAGGGAAATATCTCGTTAAACTTTTTGTAAAAACTTTACAGAGTGAAAGTTGTCGGTAAAAAATTTGCGCAGTAGGTTCTTACTTGATTTTGTAAAAAGAAACAATTTAGACTAGTAAATATTAGATTAGTAATAGCTATAAATGTTTCTATATCGATTATAGGCACAGATACCATCCAACCAATGTGTTATAAACCGGTTTCATTTGAAAGGCAATGAAGCAAAGATGGTTTGAGAACACTATCTATATAATACATATATCAAACACAAAAAAATGTTTTTACCTATGTCCAACTTTGACATCACCCAATCGTATTACCCAAACCCCGCCTCGTTCGAATGATAACAATACGAACATGCTTTTAAACTGCTAAACCACATTTTGACCGCATTTGTTAAAGACTTTTAAGCTAAAAACAATGATCTGTCCATCTCATAAAAAAGTTACCTATATTATTCGTGGTCGCGTCAATCATAATAATAATGTCTTCTTTGAACAAAGTTACTCAGCCGGGTATTCGATTGTCTATCATAAAACTCAAACTTTTCGTGATAAAAAATATTGACAACAGAATGAAGATTCTTGGAAAAAATGCTTTTGTGTGAAAGAAAAAAAATCACGTTAATGTGTTCTTTTTTGCATTACGATTTCAGAATTATCTTCTGGTAGCCTTTTTTGTATCACCAAACAATAGACATGACGACATAAAATACCAATAGCCGCAGTCTACGATATCATCCAATATTACCTACAATAGCGTTTGCCCAATGTCCATGACGTAGCAACTTGCCACATCAAGTTGAAGACTTATTTGTAAATCACAACTGTCACAACACTGTAATAGGTTAATCAAATATTTGTTTTTTTATCACTTTTTTACTCAAGCGAGAACCAGCTGGATTTGGCTCAAAAAGTAAGTCAATTAAAATTGCTAGAACTAATCTTAGAAATCAAAACAGTTGTAAAACATTATTTATTAACTTCTCAGAATTTTATAAAATACCAAAAATCCCTCATAAAATACAACATTATTGTTGTTTAATTTGGTTTACTCGTCTTTAACGGATTCTGTTATTTATTGCGAATGGACGTGCTTTCATTCTCAGAAAGCATTCAGTTAAATAAACACGCTTTGTCTAGGATCATAATAAAAATCTAATGTACATCTTAGAAGGGAATTCTCTCGCAGAGATTGTCTGATGAAAAATACGTATTTACACCGGTGATGCATTTGTGTGAATTTGTTAGGAGATTGCATCATTTATCAGAGTTCTTACTTTGTATTGGAATATTATTTCGAGAATATAAAATATGTTGTAAACATACATCCTTATTAAGCTGATTATGTTTCGTATCATACGTATTGCTGAATATAAAAATGTTTACTTTTAAAAAAGATAAGTTTGCACATAACCGGTCATAAAAAAGTTATTCAAATGAAATATTTAATTTTCTATGACTAGTTTCACAGAGGCACAGGTCCTGCATGGTCACAGGAGACAAAGAATTAGACCATGCCGGTCCTGTGTTTGCTTTACACTAAATACAATTTTGCAAAAAAATGTGGTTAAAAACCATTGATTGTAATAGTAGTTTCAACAGGTTTGATAAAAAATTTCCATATCAAACTCTAAAGTTTGATATGGAAATTTTTTTCTCCTTAGGGAGAGGGGAGTCAAAAAGTTTGAAAAAGCCTCCAACTGCTTTATTAAAATCTGATCAGTGGAAAATAAGAGTTCAGCGGTAGAAAATTTGCGATCAAGCCGTTGTCGAGGTAGTTTAACCCATATCTATTGATTGCGAGCTGATCTCTGTAGATTTCAGCCCGCCATGTTGGATTTTATGTCAACTGACAATGGTTTCGAGTGTACAACAACGCTTTCTGTAATAAATATACTGTTTTTAAGTTTTTTTCCCGTCCAATTAGATGCTCCCTTCATATTTTGTCCATTTTGTTTTGGTTTATCATTTTGATAATAGAAATTTCAAACAAATAAAGCAAATATTGCATTCCCGTAATCGTCGAGGTCTTACAACCAGCACCAACTAAATTTATGATTAATATAATGACGTTTTGAAGAAATTATTCAAAGAGTACTTTTAAAGTAGGTACAAATATTAAAATTGAAGTGATCAAACATAAATTAGTTCATTTTGGCCAAAGCATAAAGGTTTCGTGCGATTTTATAAGGACTTAAGAATATTTTGATAATATAAAATAAATAAATTAAAAAATAAGGTCTGGCACTTATTCTGCACCTACTCGAAATCATTCAAATCTGACATAGCGCATCTCGGTTCCAAGCACTCTCGTTGCCGGGCCACTATTTTGTTTGTTTACAAAATTTTGTATGAAATGTCATCTTCATACATAACAAACTCGGATAAAATATATTTTTCTAAATAAAGTAAAAACTGATCAGTGAGTTATGCGTAATCTTACGATTAACGAATTTTTTTATAAGTTAGACGGCAAATGTTTAGTTTTGACTTGAATTATTACGAAAGTTTGGTATGTTGTAGTAAACGTTTTTAGCTCCATTTAGTGAATAAAATAATTGCTCTCACTAGCTGCAATGAAGACCGGAAGGTTCTGCAAAAAACGGGCAAAAAGGTTTCTACGTCCGTTCCAAACTACACGAATAGTCTGGGATTTCTGTAAATTAATTAACGACCATAAATTATTCATTCGAAACTACCAGTTTTGGCACGAGCTTTGAAACCCTCCTTTCAAAACATGAAATTTAAATTATATACGAAGATCAAAATAAGAGAGAATAATATTTTATACTTAAATGCACTATTGTTCGTCGAAAGAAGATTTTTTTTACTTTTATTGATTTACTCTTCTCTAAATATTTTCTACCTTCGCCCACTCAACACCTGTGTTGGGAGTTTAGTTGTAAGAGGTTAAAAGCCACCCTGCACTATCATACATTAGATTTTTAGTAGTATAGTACCTAGTAGATTTTTTACTGAAATTGATCCATCTAACAATTTAGACAGTTATTACGAAATATAAAAATAGATTTTAAGATTTAATTTTTTATCAATTTTAACTTTATCAATTTTTTTTTATATAAAATCGATCAAATATTATAATATATGGGGATCCTTTGAAGGATAATTAAGAGATATACATAGATAGTTTGGGTCTCCGCGTCCATTATATAGGATAAAGCCTACGTGAATAAGGCTCTAATGGTCACCAAAGCGGTAGTTTGAATCCAGTACCACATAACGACAGTTTGTACGATATTATGGGTTCTGGTAATTGTGAGAAATCGGTGACAAAGGAATCAAAGATATTATTCAAGAACTTGATAATGTAAAGTTTCAACATGTTTAGTTTACTCTTGAGAATTTTCAAAGATACATTTCAAGATTGTCTATAACATCAAAATATCTAGATTTCATAATAAATGTTGTTATAAAATGTTTGAATTCATGCTTGTGCTGTACGACATATTGTGATAAATAAAAATGATCACTCTAAATTAGCCTTTAAAAAACGGTTGTAAGCACATAGTGGTCAAAATTAACCCTTGCTATAAAAAGTAAACATTATATTTTTCTTTTTATACTTACATACTTATTACAGTATTAAAAACGTTTAGCTTGTGTCTCGCTAAAACACGGGAACTGATGGACCGTTTTGGCTCAGTTTGGTTTCAAAATATTCGTGTAAGCTCAGGGTATTTTTGTTGGTGAAAAATATGACTAATTGCGAGGAAAATAGAAAAATAACCATATGTTTTGTTTTCCCATACAAAGTCTTCCTGACTGCCATATGAGTCACAACAAAGTATGATTTATTTTTAATGTATGTTACTGGAAATGAAGAAGGTAGACTTAGGATTAAGTTGATAGGTACGACGTTAGCTGAGTCATTTTGATTATTTATAAATAACGTTGAATAAAGTATAAGTGCTGAATCTTACCAATAGATCCAGCCTGCCTGTGAAGATTTTGGTTAAAAAGCTACAAATATGACATAGGTACTCATTGTCTTAAGAATGTATCTTGTGAGATGTTAGGTCGGATTATTGATAAACTTCACTTTAGATGTTTACAATGTTGTGTTTAAAGGACTCAAAATTAGGTACCTACCTTTAACCAGCGCTTAAGTTGTGGGAGGAGAGTTTTAAAGCAGGTCGAAAGGATTATGACTAGGGATTGCAAGCCGGAAAACCGGATCCGGTATTCCGGCGGATCCGGCATCAAAATGCTCATATCGGATCCGGCGCAAATTGGCGGATCCGGAGATCGGATCCGGTTTATCATATCAAAGGATTTTTCAACAAACTCAACATGGACAGAACTCGAACCCGTATCCCTAGTAATTTCACAGGGTCATTGTAGGTAAAATTGTGGGTACCCATAAAGATAAAATGAGAAAAGGAGGCAAATACGTAACACTGAGCGCAGTGTAATGCTGCTTTTTGCCTCCTTGTGCCCAATGTAGGATTTTAAAGCTAGTGTTTACTGATCGTATTGAAAGTATTGACTGTCGAATGAAAAGACACCTGTTAGAAAAATGGTGAGAATATTAAACAATTATTTAGCCAATAAAATATATATTAACCTTTTTAAAAGCAAAATAATTGTGATAATTGTCTGCTTTTTATAAGATTAGTTCGGTAGTCTATCACAATGTGTGTGCAGTTATATTCAAGGATAAAACTGAAATAATTTCTTGATAATAAGTACCTATATAGGAGTGTCTCTGCATTATTCTCGGTTATAGGTATTACTCCTGGGACGCGCATGTCCAACTGCTCATCCATCTTTTTGGTGCTCGTACAAGGGTCAGCTGGTTGATGTGATTTCATCCTCTTATAATTTCCAGAATCACCGGATCCGTTCCGTTGACGTGGTCTTTCCAATAATGCCTTCTATTTCTACCCCATTGCCTGACGTTCTCGATATCGCAGAAGCTCCGAATCTGGAGTTTCTTACTCTGCCTCGAATGGTTTATTCCACTATGGGTTGGTGATTTTTTGAGTATCTTTCTTTTTCGTGTTGTCGGTTTTAGTTTGCACATCGTATATCATTATCAATCAAGTAGGTTATATAAATATGTTACTTATTTTCGATGAATTTCAATTTGAATTTTATAAAACGTAATCTAATTTGTAATTTTATTTAAAAAAAACTAAATTTTTATAGTTTTTACTATTTAAAAGAAGTCATACCCTAAATAAATTAATTTCGTATACGTACCGTTTTATTTTAAGCCTTTATTATTGTTAAAAATGTTAATTCATCAAGGTTAGCTCAATCCGGTCGGATCCGATCGGATCCGGCCGGATTGACGAAAATCCGGTTGGATCCGGCCGGATTCAAAATGAGACCGGATTGCAATCCCTAATTATGACGTCATCAATGTTACATAATAGAAAATTTACCGAGTACCTAATTTTCAAAATTAGGTATTTCATCAATTTTATGCGAAATAAACAAATCCTTACAAAAATAATCCATGTATGTAGGTATTTTTGACGTAGGTGTAGAAACAACCGTGTATTTAAACATACTTATAAGCATTTAGGTAGGTACATGATGAAATTGCTTTATATTTTGAATATTAATATCATTAAGTAGTTGAATTACAAGAGAATCACCAAAATGACATTATAATAATATAGTGATTTGCATAGACAATAAACTTTGAGAAATAGTGACAAGGGTCTGGGTAGTGTGAAATACGATAGGACTAGTGAATGGGAGATAAGTGTGATGGTGCTAGGCTGGGAAGGGGTAGCCACCCTGCGTGGTATTAATAACGATTATTAATAATGTTAGGATAACATGAATCAAATACAATCACTTGATGATATTACACAAGCAGGTAGATAAGGCAGTTTGCTTCCATAAACTGTTTGTTATCTGCCTAATGCTCACCCACATTAAAACTTTATTAATTTAACTGCTAAATTTCATGTTCTCCTGTTACATTTTTCTTGTGTTTGGGCTTTGTTTAGGTGCCAGGACTCACACCCATACAGGAGAATGGGTAACACGCACGCATCGAACACTTTATATTTCGTCTCGCCACTAAACGCCGACGCTTTCCATATCCGACGTACCTGACCAAACTCCAGGCACAAAAAATCTTTGCATTAGAAATGAAGTGCCGCAGAAGAATGTTGGGTATAAGATGATACCACCGCGTCATGAACGACGCTATACGCTGGCGCACCCACTGTGGACCCATCACCTCAACCATTGTCGATAGGAGATGGAGTTGGCTGGGACATGTATTTGGGATGCCGAATGACAGTTGGCCAAGGAGAGCGCTGTTCTTCCTTCCATCAGGGTCCAGAAGACGAGCAAGACCCTCTCACACTGTGTTCCGCGTCTCCGAAGCAGAGCTGAGGGATTTGGACATGGTCTGGGAGGAGGTCATAAATATGGCAAAAGATCGAGCGCAATGGAGAGTTCTTCTTGCCTCCCTATGCTCCTGAGTGGGGTGTAAAAGGGAGAGTTAGTTTTTTTGTTACATTATTTTATCACATTTCCCAACAAAATACCTACCTAGATACTCATACATAGTATTGAAATTTAATACACCATTAGACAAGCCCTGTTTAGTGGCAGTGCTATTAATTATAGAGTTATGAAATTTTACACACTTTTTTTTAATTGCATAGGTACCTACCTCAAACAGACCAAACTACATATCAGTGCAAATATTTTAAGCAAGTCAGCTAAGCATAAATTAAAACATTACCTTCAACCTACATTCAAAAATCAAACAATCCGCCATGTATGTCACCTTTCACAGACCTGTAGATTCAGAAGTAGTTATCTGCAATCCTCGAATTGAAACAAAAATCTTTCACTATCCGTTCAAATATTGTTCCTCTGAAAATCTCAGAACTCGATCTCAGAATACTAAAAAAAAATTTCACTACTTCTTAGAAATTGTTAAGTATGTAACTATATTTATTTTATAACAATCCGATAATATGTATTCAGCTTTTACTTATAGTAATTAAGTATTAATTTTCATGTCTTTTGGAATAGATTCTGTTACCTAATTCCATACGCTATCAAAGTAAATTCTCAGAACCACTAATCAGTTATTTCCATCAAGTGGGTAAATTGGTATTTATACTCAAGAATATAAGCGCTTACCGCTTGTTTTAATTAAAACAATACCTTTAATTTATTTAAGCAATTCTATTGTTAATAAATAGAGTTCCTGAATGAAGAACCTACCTAATTATTTCATCAGTTTTAGTTTACAATATAATATTTACGCATGTACGTACTTTAAGGAGCACAGGGAATATTGGAAGTTTGGTCAACCATCCGACTTTGTTAAATTTATTTATAGTAGAGGGTGACCAGTGCTCGAAATTCGACCATAACTAATTTAAATTATAAGTTTAAACAGTATTGAGGTTTCATTGTCAAAGACTGAGGGAGCGCGATTTCAAAATTTTCGTCGAATTTGAAATGTTGCTATGTACAAATTTTTTTCTATTATTATTAAAGACTAACCACGTTACTCAATTCTCAATTTATATCCCTATATTTCCAGCTCCACCTTCCATTTCACCTGAAATTTCTACCTGGGGTTGGCTCGTCTCAAATTGGACGAGATCGGGTGACAGGAAAAAGTTGCCTCAGGCAATAAGTTCCGCCCCCTTATACTAACACTTTTTTTATAGAAAAGTGTTAAGTTTTAGAACTATAAGAAATCCTTCAGTATCTTTTGTTGTATTTGTTTAGTTTCTAATTTAACGTATGCATATTTGCAGATTTTACTCTATTTTGAAATAATCCTACGTATACAGTCATTATCCATTCGCTGGTCAATACTAGAAGCACTAACAACCATTATAATAAGGTTTTCATGTAAAACGTTATATAAATCAATTAGCTAAAGCCAAAATAACGTGTGCGAATTGTGAGGTTAGGTACCACAAAACGAATGGACACATTACTCTAACCCACCTTGGATACCTACTCCCTGACCCATATTTGAGGGCCACCATCCCGACTAATGACTATAATAATATGAATTATTAACCCTTATGAAATAATAATATAAACAACACTACGGGAAATGATTCACCCCATAAAGCCACGATCCTGTGATAATGTTGATCCTTGAGTTAAGTATAATTACAATTGCTCCTGAATAGTTTATCATTTCTTTAACTAATCATTTTTGTTATTTTTTTTATGTTTGTATGAAAGAAACGTGCAGTGATACGTATATTTTTTTTCACTTTTATTGGATAAGTGCATGTCATGCGATCTCGGTACACGTAATTTTTGAACACAAATACTATATACTGATCTCGGTACAAGTAATTTTTGAACACAAATACTATATACCGATCTCGGTAGCCTAGTGATATAGGTATGGACTTCACTAGGCTACCGATCACGGAGGTTCTAGCCTCAATTCCTGGTCTGGTCGAAGCGTTTATTTATTTGAAATTTACTGCTGGGTTTGGTCTGTCTCAGATTTGATGGGACTGGCGGAAAAAAATGGCTCTGGCAATAAGTTCCGCCTGCTATACTGATACCTACCTAGTTCTGCATACTATTTTTTCAGGTCTTCGTCCATCTATTAGTCTGTCAGAATAATTAACCTACTACGTGCTATTTTTAATGAATTTAGGTTCACTCACAATGAACACATTTATCAGCAAAGACCTGGGTCGTGAAATTTTAAACGATCCGTACTGGGATTCGAACCCCGACCTTCCGTACACTGTACGTGGGAAGGCTGTTGACTAAACTGCTGGGCTACCGATCACCTCAGCCTTAAAACTTTATAGCTAGCCTATTCATTTTCTTCTTCGAACAGGTAAAAGGCGATTATTCAAATTGCCGCCCATAATGATTCCTTTGACGGTTATAAAAGCAGAACACATCAGCGTCAATGTTGAGACTTTGTATTGTACAATATAATGACTGTATTAGGTACCTTGAGTAATTGCCTACACAAATATGGTGAGAGTTGATTGCAAAATATGAATTCGTTTTCCTGCATTTCTTCATTTTTTTACCACAGGAGTATTTGGTGTATGTATCCGCCCGTATCAAACAACAGAACTTAGATACCACTACATAAATAATACCAGTTGTCTGTTTATGTGCCGGTCGCCACGTGGCTTTGCTTCAGGATAACGTAAAAGCATTCAATCAGCCAGTTTTGGGTTATTCCAATATGGAATGTTGAAATATAAAATAGCCATAATACTCAGTCGACCTCTCTGCCTACCCCTTACGGGAAGCGGGGATGAAAATAACCTTCTCCACCTTTTTCATTGTAAAATGTGTTTATAAAATATTCGATTATCGAAGTATTTGGTTATTTAATTTCAAGAATTTTTGAAATAATGCGACGGTGTGCCACTCTACCGATATTTGGAATAAGATAAAAGCACTTTAGTATAAAAAAACAATACATAATCCTATTACCGTACATGTGTTTTGAATAAACAATTTTCAAAGGTAAATATTATCAAACAATATCATATGTACGACTCCATAGGGGATGCCCGAGATAAAGATATTAAGAACAATAACATTCAAGAAAACATCAAAGGCTTGTTTGAAGTTGTTTTACAACAAAAGAAGCCGACATTAGTTGTTGAAATCTTTAATATGTTTAAATAATTCATTCTTGCGTGAGTATTATTATTTCTTGGAAGACGTTTTGGGGATTATTTTTCGTATTTCCATTGGAGAAGTTTTCAAAGCAACAAGTTGAAGAATGTTTTTTTATAAATAAGTTATGGTTATTATAATGACTTCCTTACTTATACTAATTATTATACGTGCGGACGGTAATTAGATATTTACTACTCATGAAAAAATAATTTTACTTAAAATGTCTGCTCGGGGTTGGGATCTTGTCTCGGACTGGGATTGCCTGAACCAGGAAAATTTACTGCTCCGACAATCGTGTATAGTTATATTTTATTGATAGAAACTAAAAAAAGTAGTTAATGATCAACTTATGTTAATATTTAGATTAATTAATGATGATATTTTAATGTTCTATGTATGTTTAGATACAGAATCTAGACATACTTAAAACGTTGTGAAACAATCAAGTCAATAGGGAATATTAAATAAACAAAAATGGATAATTTATATTCTTGCGCCAACTAAATGACAGCAGTTGCAGCCTGTAGTATGTTGGTTGCGATATTTGTTCTCAAAAATTTATAAAATATAATATACACGTATTACAAAGGAATCAGCGTCGGGTCAATGGATCAGTGGCTAGCGTCTTGTAGGATAACCAAGAAGGACTCATTAGATACTCAAATCAATCAAATCAAAATTCCCTTTGAACTCCACTCAGGAGCGTAGAGAGCCGAAAAGGGCTCTCCATTGCGCTCGATCTTACGGAATGCTTATGACCTCCTCCCACACCATGTCCAACTGCTTCAGCTTTGCCTCGAAGGAACGGAATGCGGTATGAGACCATTCCATATTAAGAATCAAAATATTGATGTTAAGTCGGTATTCATAATGACACGTCATTATTCGTAATATGGTCCTACTTAAGAAAAAATGTGACTAAAATAAACGTATTTTTTTTCAGAGTAAGCTTCATTCACAGGATAGGAGCAATAATAATATTTTCAAACCGGTAGGTAATAATAATATTTTCACAGTCTAACAAGAGGTTGCCAAAATATTAAAAAAAAATTACTTCGATTTATAAAAAAAAAACAAAAATATATATTTTATTATTCATAAAAATAATAAAGTTTTTCAGTTCATGTATAGAACTATTTATAGGGATCACCCGTCATCATGTGCTGGGCGTTCATTTTTTATAGTATGCATTGTATAACATTCTCTCGTTTTCAGGGTGGTGACAAACAGCTAAAGACTTTAGGAGCCTTATGAACTATCTACACAAAATTGACAATAACTGACTCTATACCTGTGGGGCAAGTATGAGTTTTATCGAAAGCTAATAACACGCTAATAAGCGCTTTTTGCGTGCAATAAATATTCTTCCAACATTTTGTATGATCGATGATCGTTTCTATATTTGATCATGAAGAACTTATACTAGGTGTACTGAATAGGGCGTGTGTTTTTATTTTCAAACAAAAGAACTCACGCATCACTATAAGTATATGTAGATTTTTGTGTTTGTGTGGCCTGTGGGTATCGTGGGCTTTGGGTAAGCGCCATTAGTCGATCAGACATTGAGTGTTCTGGGCTCTAAACGCTAGTATGGATTATTTTCATTCGCGATCGATATTTACCCCAAGATCGTCGAACTCTTCGTAACGAATTCCAAATTTGTTTAGTATCGTGTGCTTAGGGTATGCGTCATTAGTCGATCAGTCAGTCAGTGTTCTCGGTTATTCTAGTATGGATTATTTTCATTCGCGATTGATATTTTCCCCAAACATCATCCAACTGTATATCTTCGTAACGAATTCCAAATTAGTTTCCGATATTCCCTCGAAATAATATTACCTTCAGAGCCTGAAGATGATATAATAATAATAATAACTGACTGGGTGAAGTAACAAACTGTACCCAATTTATGGATCATTAGGTGGATGGTTTTCCAAAACTGGGTTATGTCTGTCGTAACTATAATTCAGATCAGGTTAGCTCATTTTAAAGCCAGTAAATTGGAACTAGGTATTTACATATCCGATTGACTAAATATACTTTTCTATAGGAAAATTGCCAACAATTAATTGAATATTTTTAATAAAATTAACGAATTGAACGTGCATTCTTGGTGGAATTATTTAAATAAAATAATTTAAATGAAACAATTGATTTGTTATTCCACTATATTTATTTACTTGACTAGTTTCGCAGGAACAGGTCCTGCATGGTCACAATGCAGGACCTGTTCCTGCGAAACTAGTCAGGTAAATAAATATAGTGGAATAACAAATCAATTGTTTCATTTAAATTATTTTATGAATATTTTTATGCCATTTAAAATGACGAAGACTTATTAATCATATTTATAAGCATCACTACTACTTTCATTATTTTACAAACCAATGAGTAATGTTTTAAGTATTTTTATTTTAATCAGTGGTCAAGCAGTGCCCGAAATTCGAACATAACTTATTCAAATTATATAAGTTTGAACATTATAAAGGTTCCATCGTCAAAGACTGAGCGAGTGCTATTTCATTTCAATTTTTTTTCAAAAACAATAACATGAATACGTCAATAAATTTGAAATGTTGATATGTACAAAGTTTTTTCCATTATTATTAAAGACAAACAATGTATTCTCAATTCGACCACAGATAAACAAAAGAATATATGCGTCTGTGTCAATGTCAAATACATCGAAGTGTGTGTGTGAGTATCAAATACATAACAATACTCTAGTGTTTTAATGTTTTTTTTTATTAATAAAATCTATTATTTATTCACAATAAAAAAAAGCCACTCCTCTATATAAACCATACATACATTCTCCCTTGAGGCCCTCCGCACACCGCAAGCTTGCCCGGAGGAGACCAATCCGCAGCATACCCGACCCGCACGAAACCAACCCCCTAGTCTGGTCGAAGCAACCAAACCAAATTGTTGGCCCCACACAAATAAAGCTCGCCGCGGACCTCTCCCCCAAACCGACCCACAACACGGGGGCCTAAGCCCCACTAAGGAGCATAGGGAGGCACAAGAGCTCTCCATTGCGCTGGACTATGCACTTTTACAGGGGGGACACCATCTGCCTGTACTACCACTGATGCGACCGAGGCTTATTTCTTGTGCCTTTGCTGTCCTGTTGGGGTTTAAGGAAGTGGGATGGTCAATCTCACGGTCCCGATCTGATTTTTCGATTTCCTGGCTCTTACAGGATGCTCGAAAAACCAGCAAAAAGAGCAGAGGTTCTATTCTTAGCCGGCAACCCCACGGCACCATATAAACCATAGGTGTGCGAATTTTCATACTCCTCCGTCCACGCAATTTTCCTCAAAAATAGTTTGTAACAAATAAGTTTATATGATCAATGACCATACACGAGATTTTCGGACTGTAAAGAGAATGGAAGACTGTATCTTTATATCTTTATCATTACCATTTCACGATTTTTTTGTAAAATCTCAGACATTATATCCCAATAAATAAGAATGCTTCACAATAATTGCGCAAGATTGAGTGCAATGGAGAGCTTTTTTTCCTCCCTATGCCTCTAAGTGGGTTTCAAAGGGAGATGTATGTGTACATATGTCAATAGGTATATTATTAATGAATTATATGATATTATTATATTCACTACGAGTTAAGATATTATAACCAATATATTACTGTGTAACTACCTTATATGTGCTAGATAAACCAATATCAGAACATATTGAATGATATCGGCAATATATTAGGAACAGAGCTGCTGGTTTTATGGCAGACTGGGTAACTAATAGAAATTATTAATCAATACTATTTTGGTAATGTGTTACAATTATATGAACTTACCAATAACTTATTTGATATCATACCTACGTTTGTGTCGAATTAACGCTCTGAAACATAAGTTTTTGGTATTATTCTATTGATTTAGTATTATTATTTTCAAATAGTAGAAACCTAATAAGGCCATGGTTGAGGCGGTCTGACGACATTAGGGAAGTGGCCGGAAAGCAGTGGTATAGAATGGCGAGAACCTATATAAGAATAAGAGATGTTGGAAGGGAGGCTCATGCTCAATATTTGATGAGTAAAGGCAGATGACGATAAAAAATTTCAAGGACGCAATCAAATGGTTGTCAACCGTTTGGATTACAACAAAAAAAACGTAATTCATGACCACTTCAAATGGATGCAATCCAATGAAGGTTATATCTTGTAACAGAAGTGAAACAAGTTTCTGTAAGATCTAGTCCTGAAAAAAGGTCACAAGAATCTAGACATAATTAGAACGTTGTGCACCAACAAAGCCAATAGGCAATAAATATGAGACAGTAACAAAAATGGATATAGTCATATCCTGGCGCCAAATATATGACAGCAGTCGCAGTCTTTAAATTTGGTTGCTCCCTTGTTCTCAATAATTTCCAACTTTTTTCTCTATGTTTCATTAATAATTATTAAATTTCTACTTGTTGACCACATGATCACGTCCACTCAAGTTTCCCAATGACGAATCGTTGGTGATGGACGCATGGCTTGGATTTTGTACTGATTGTATATCTAACTCATTCTATCACTCTATTTGATAGGAACAATGCCGCCCCAAAATCATTATGTGGTGATTGTGAATGGAATGAATTTGAATCGTCCATAACTTCAACTATTCAACGTAGGAACTTTTACATAATTTTTTTTTCAGCTTAAAACAAGGCAAAAATTTAACAAGGCGATGTATTTTTGAAAGTATTTCTATGTATAAAGAGGGTGTACTACCCAATATTATGTACAGTGTGCGTACGGGGAGTGATAAGGGTTGAACCATATTATGAACTAATGATTTTCATCAAAAACATCCCTTCACCACGATTAGGGCCGCCATTATTAAACATGATCTTCTTCTAAATGTCTCTAATTTTCAGCTCACAGAATCCCCATCAACCTGATAACTCTGCCAACTATTTTGGGAATTCGTTCATTTTAAGGACAAGATATTACATTGTGAGATGCATAGTTGAGACCCCTACTATTATAATACTGTTGTTGATCAAATAATTTTCTCACTTATAGGTTTTTACTATAAATGTATATCATACTATAAAATCTCTTAAAATTTCTACAGGGAATTAGTCTCTTCAGCAACCTGCCGGCGGATATCAGGAGCGCGGCTACGCATCTATCGTGTGAAATGTTGTGAATATCTAAAAAGTAGCTTCTGTTAATTAAGTATGTAGTATAAGTTTCGAATATCGAAACGATCGAAAAGAGTTTCGAAAAATTTCTATACAAAAATAATTGAATGATTCGATCGTTTGATTTTCGAACACTATTTTACACAACTATCTTTCGATTAAACTCGTACTAGCCCCACTGGTGACGTCTAAATCTGTATATAGTAGTATTATATTGTTATTTTGAAGTTACACAATTTGTATTTTTTGTAACTTAATAAAAGTTTAAACAAAAAAAAGCAGCATTCAACTAATTGTAACAGAAATTAAAAATAAAGTATTATTACGTTCGATTTTTTAATGGAAAATTTTTCATGGCTTTCGACCGACGTCTTCGGCTGTTTCAATGGATGAATCAGTATGATCACTTGAATCATTTGGAAATTCAAACACTTTGTGCTCAGTAGGTGTCGGTAACTTTATTGTAGGAAAAATTTAAAGCAATTTCATATAGTTTGATATAATTATATTCCCCAGATCTAAAATTCCCTCGAGAGAGGTTACAAAAAATTGCTTCAGGCAATGTGCTCCACCGGCTACACCAACGCCTTTTCCTGTCAATTACAATATAATAGTTTTAATGAAATTTCTTTTATTTGATACAAGTGAGAAAAGTTTTAAGTCCACAAATGTAACCCTGTGATAGCCCAGTAGGTAAGCGTTGTAATATGTTAAGATAATATACAAATTCCATGGTGGGTAATAACTTATTCAAAAGGCAATCACGTATAAAGGCATAATTCGAAACTTCAGAAAATTATTGTTCATAAATTAAAAACCTGTACTTTATAAAATATTCAAACGTTTTGTTCAACAAACTGTTTGAATATTTATGGGAAAATCGAATTTATTAATTAACCTTTTTTTATTCAGAATTGGTTGGAAAAAATTGATGAGTTTTTTTTTTGGTCAAAATATTAAACTTTTTAATTAAGTATACGTAAAAAGCGTTATATTTTGAAAATATGAAATTATTTATAAAAAAAAAACATCGAACACAGAAATTCATTATTTACAAACTTTTCAAAATGAAAGAACCCATAATTATTTATGAGGTGTAATTTCAATTTATTTCAGAAAATCCCTTACAAAAACCATAAGAAATAGGTAAGTTTAAAAAATATGTTATACAAAATAAATGCCTACTATATCGGTGCTGTAGGGCTATTCTCGTAATCAATCGCTTTTAAATATCACTTAACGATAAGATTAAGACACGATCGCAAGCAGTCGTATTCACAAAACTATCGGAATCTAATCTTAAATCCTATCTTGAACTGGAGCATTTTCATACTGATATTTCAAACATAACGAATTTTTAAGATATCTACTAGATATCTAGTTTTGTGAATACCAATCCGCCATTTTATGATTGTCAATCAAGATAAGAGCGTATTTAGACCGCTACTCGAATAAGGGCACTGATACTTTTAAGTGATGCCAACAAATCGAACACATTACCTATTTTCATCATAAGTTAGCGTCTTAGAGGATAATTTTAAGCCATATGAAGTTGTATAGAACAATATTATCCTCTTCATTTTGGCAATCAGTCTCTATCATCCCTTAAAAAAAATGTCTGGAAAGTATGCGAATGTAAAAGTTCAGGACTATAGTGAAAAATCCCAAAAAAAAAACTTTAATAAATTAAACAAACTCATAATTCACTAAATTGTGAATGGAATTGCAAAAAAAAGTTAAACAAGTAGATATTAAATCATATTTTTTAAGTTTGCCAAAAATAGTCAAACAAAGTAGAAAAATGAAAAAAATATGCGTTTTGAAAAGAACCCTCATAAAAATAATCCGCATCGGGGTTTTATAGACAGGATCTCTTATCCAAACCAGGGGTTGAAAATGCAATTCGTTTAAACTAGGCTCCATATAATGGCGGGAAGAATGATCAATACAATCCTAATAATATATAACCGACTCTTTTTCCCTTCCAAAATAAATAATTTATGAATATTTCATAAGTTCCAAGTACGCGATATTCAATTTTATGTTTCCTTCTATATTTTCCATAAATTGATAGATAGAAATAGAAATTGATAGATTTTATGACTTAAAAGTTTTTGACTATTGCTTAGATTTTTTCTTCTTGTTTGCAACGTACAAAAAAAAATTTCATTAATAATTGTCAAATTATAAATTGATGTCCCAAGAAGATGACAATTTTATTGGAGCAAATACGGATCTCCGTTTGATTGTCATTTTTGTAAATGGATAGGTAACTTATTAAAGAATCTCAGTGGACATAATGAGCATATTATTGTCAAGCCAGATTATTAAGGGCTTCTGAATGACTGGGAAAATAAGCTGCTGTCCCATTATTCGTATGGTTTTATTTGAGACGTAGTCGTACCACCAAATTGTGTGGCAAGAAACTTTTCTTCATTTAAGTAATTAATATTCAGTGAGGTTCTTGAAGACGTCTTCAAATCTCTTGATTGGATCACCAAGGGTATTAACATAAACGGAGAGATGCTCACGCTCAGTAATTTGAAGTTTTCTGACGATATCGTAATATTTGCCAACGATTTAACAAAATTGGACGACATGCTCAACGAGCTGGGTAAATCCGCACCACAGATTGTACTGAAAAAGGCCAAAATAAACAACATGAGCAAATCAGCCCGACAACACGATATCAAAGTGGATGACAAACTTATTTGAAAAGGTCGATAGCTATGTGTACCTAGGCCATAAGAAAATCTAGAATCAGAGATGGAAAGAAGACATGGGCTTGCCCGGGCGGCATTTGGCAATCTATCACATATCCTGAAGTCTCCGAAATACTCACATCCACACAAGAAAAAACTTATTGATGCATATATTATGTCCTCCCAGTTCTAACATATGGTATGGAAACAACTGTACTGACCAAAAGAATCACACACACAAACTGCCAGTAACACAAAGAGCCACGGAGAGTAAGATGTTGGGTATTTCTTTAAGAAACAGAAGAACAAACACATGGATATGAGAGAAGACCAGGGTTGTCGATGTGGTGGAGAGGGCTGCCATCCTAAAGTAGGGATGGGCGGGTCATGTGGCCAGATTCCCGGACGACAGATGGACTAAAAGACTGGTGGAGTGACAGCCTAGACAAAGCAGAAGAACTGTAGGCAGGCCCCAAGCCAGATATGGACGGACGACATCACGAAGATTGCTAGCCGCACATAGATGAGAGAGGCTCATGTATAATTTCTAAAAAAAATTAAGTCAGAACAAGCATTTTTCCTCTCGGTGGAGAGTAATTAAAATTTAAAAAAAACCTTCCGAGCACATTTGCAGATTTTTTTTCTCCTGAAATGCTTCGTGAAAACAAAATCTTCAGGAGATCACAAGATATTTATTAACTGATAGAGTGAAGAATACGAGAGAACGGGATATGATTCCTTCTATTTTGTACCTACTCATTTTTATTTATTTATTTATTCATTGTACGGCTTAAGAGCCTTTTTTTATAATAATATATTATAATAATCATAAATATACAATCATACAAACATTATCAATAACAATATATACCTATTTACAATCAAAAAAATATTACACTTTACAGTTTTCACAAGCTATACCGCTTTATCAAATAATTTAAATCAAATATGCGGCAATTTATTTACATAATAATGTTTGATGACATTAAGAACATCGCAATGCAAAACAAGAAAACAGTACGTACTAAGGAAAATAAATTTGAGACTATAAAACACTATAAAACCATACATACATATAAAATAAAACTTATAACATAAAAAACGACTTATGTGTATGCAAATCGCCAAATAAAATTGAACACACTGTTCCTAATATTATCAATATCCAGTTTATCGCTCGTCGTCCTTTTTTTTGTTTTCTTCTTATCTTAAGATGTGGTCAGATTTCAAACTCCTTTCCACCCCACTACAGCTGAAGTTGAAGATTTATGTCCGACATTACAGTAATATTATTTATGACCAGAAGGGCCAGATGCCATTTTTATAGATTGATTGTTTATACATAATAATATAAAAACAATCGGATGAATAATAATTTATCTAGATAATGCTGTTGTGAATTACGTCATTAAAATTATATCAATTTATAAAGAAAATAAACTTTGCAGTATAACTATAATGGATTATATTATTTCCGAAATATATTTTCGGTCTACTATGGGACCATCTTCAGCGGAGAGTTTTTTTATTAGAATTAACACAGTTATAGAAATTTGGAATTTACCTTGCTTTGGCAAAAGCGTTAGTAGCGTTAAAATGGGGTTTTCATTTCTAAGACATAAATATTGATCGACCATGAAAGATTATCGAATTGGAGAACTCTTCTTCTAGTTCAATAAAGCATTTGGTTAACGTTATTTTAACTTATTTTTTAGAAATGCTTATCATTGCACGCCTCGCAGAAAAGTAAAAACTGCTGAAAAAAGCGCACTTTAGACGGACAAGAATCGATATTTATTTTTATATGATACAAACTACGATAATTGGTTGGATAAATCTATATTATTTACTAAGTGGGTATATTCTTTTTTATTTTTTATCCAATAATATAATGATTTTGGCAGTCAATAGTGAAATTTGTTCTAAAAAACAGAAATATTTTTTTTTTCAAATTATCGATATCGACCTATATGAAAAATTGAAAAATTGTAAAAAAAAAATTTCTAACATTTTCAAAAACTAAGGCCCATCGCGCACTAGGCAGTCTGGCTGCGCAGCCAGAATATTCGTAGGAAATCGTGGCTGCCTAGTGCGCGGGCTCCCATACAACGTCATATGTTTTACTGGCTGCCGCAGCCAGGCTGCCTAGTGCGCGATAGGCCTTGGTCATCTATTATTTAATTCAAACAGCAAATATAAATAAGTGAAGGGTTTTCGTCTTTAGAGCCCAAAACGCACCGCCGATTTCGATTTTTTGAAATACTCATTTTTTTTTTCATTTTAAGTGAAAGCTTGTACCTATAAGTAAGTTATATTTTTACAAATCAAGATTTTCATAGCCTCAATGAGTTTTGAGATTAAGAATCCCAGAACAATTTAATATTTTAACACTTTCACTAAAAATGGGGGCCATAAAGCAGGGATAGAAAGGAATGCAATAAAGTATTCATAATGATTCATTATGATGGGCATATTATAAACCGATAGTATTTAATATAAGTAGTATGAAAGAATCTTCGTCGAATAACACCGATAGTATTTAATATAAGTAGTATGAAAGAATCTTCGTAAAATGGTCAATCAATATTATGTAACGAAACAAACTCAAGGGATCGGTGTATTTTTGTGTCAAAAGAATATACGAGTATGTATTTATACTAACTCTTATAAAAAAAAGAAAGCAAAAAAAATGAAAGCAATTGAATTTACAACCCCAAAACTTTAAATCCAGCAAACGTTTCAATCACTTTAAGATCAAAGTGAGCTAGTTTGCTGATATCATTAAACTTTGAAAAGAGACCGGTATGGCAAAATGACTTAAAATATTTTCTCAAAGAGGCAACTAATTAAAACTACAAACTAGATAAAGTTTTTGGTACTAAGTAAAAATTCCTCTTATAAGCTTCTTTAAGCAGGACTAATAAAAAAAGGTCATTTAAGTCATTGAATGTGCGTTTTTTTATAACGACTTTTAACTTGAACATTCTTCAAAGTAATGCTTGAACTTTGAAACTAACAAATAAAAACCGGTAAAAAATGATGTTTTTAAAGAATTTAGGACTGTAATAAGAGAATGTTTATAATGGGAATTCCTCAAGCCCTCAAGCTAAAACCGTTTTGTTGACATAATGCCTAAAATAAGGTAGAATCGCTTCGCAATTTTGTCTCCAGGAGAATTTTTCCAAAGCAATGGAAGTTCGTTGGAAATGGAATGCGTCATAATATGGCCGATGTGATGCTATGAATTCAAAGCTTAAAATTTTTTCAAAGTATATCAAAATAGACTGTCACAGAGCTTACCCCTTTTTGTCATGCAACCAAGTACTTAAAATAGTAGGGTATATTTTTTTTTAATGAATCTGTGCTCTCTCAAAGTGACAACACAAATACACTCCTTGACTCTTTCACAGAAAGCTACTTAAAGCTTGTGTCGTGAAAGAGGAAGATGGTCGGCACCTGGGATCGAACCACGACGTCCGCACCAAACAGTACGAAAGCCGGCGTTGTAACCGCTAGTCTATCAACCACTTCATACTTCCTTATTTTTCTCAACAAATAAACTTCCATATTTAAATTATTGACGTGGGGTTGCCGGTTTAGAATAGCACCTCTGCTTATTTTGCTGTTTTTCGAGCATCCTGTAAGAGGCAGGAAATCGAAAAAACAGATTGGGAGCGTGAGGTTGACCACTTCACGTCCTTAAATCTCAACTGGTCAGAAAAGGCACAATGAGCCTCGAACGCTTTCGAGTGCAATGGACAGCTCTTGATGCCTCCCTATGCTCCCGAGTGGAGCTTAGGCCCCCTGCATTGCGGGTTGGTTTGGGCGTGATTCGCGGCGGGCTTGATTTGTCCGGGGCCGGCTTTTTGGTTTGATTGCATCGATCGAGCTAGGGGGTTGGTTTCGTGCGGGTCGAGTTTGCTGCAGATTGGTCTCCTCCGGGCTGGCTTGCGGTGTGCGGGGGGCCTTAAAAGGAGAATGTATGTATGTATTTGAATTATTATTCAAAAAAAGGTTATTGTAATCAGTTTAAATTGTTCTTTTCTCATCCAAACTAACACTGCGATAAAAACATAATAATATGTAAAATTTTGGTGCTTTTGGATATTTCTCGGTGATTTATTTCAATGCTTTTTTGGAAAAAATATACGTCTTTTCAAATGACACTGGTATCATAGTATTAATAGTTCATACATTTATTAACATTTTGAAATAAAAAAACAAAGAAGTTGAACTTTTGAAATTTATTAATGTCTATACAGAGCGTGACAAAGGTAACAATTACAGATTTATCTTTACCACACAGGTTCAAAGTATGTTATTGAGGAATAATCAATTTTGGAATAATGATAAAGAAATGTCGAAGTGTCATTGTAAATGACATTGAATGCGGAAAGGTTATTAAATGTTGACTTCTGTGTAATAATAAGTCTATAACGTGACAGAGTGCTCAAAGAGACAGAGTACTTACAAAGAAAAGTAGTGATTTGGCATTAAATCCTGATAAATTACTCGTAAAATTGGGAAAATCTTACCATATACACATACATAGTTCTAAGTATGTCTAGATTCTTTTTCCCATTTTTAGGACTAAACTCTTACGATTCACTAATAATGTTCGATTTTAAGCGGTATTAACAAATCTCTTCTACTGTTATTTTGAAAAACTTGCTTAGAGTGAACATTATTAGTCATTAGTTTATCGTTATGTATTCTTTTTCGCCTTGATGTTTTTTCTATTTACTTGAAGGATAATATTTCGTAAAAAAAGTTTTTATTCGTACAGATAAAATTCTTAGAACATATTGTATTGTTATATTTTTTAACTCACTTTTATTATTACTTTTGTTCGTGATTCACTGGGATAAAAATACCCATAATATGAACGAAGGTTTTCTTGAAACACCATCAAAATATTCTAAGGGTTGCCGTCTCTATCGAAGGCTCATTGATTCGGTTTGTTGGTGGGATGGGGCTGGACAGGGCACCTACTTGATTTATGGCAACAATTACTCCATAAACTTATGATATTACTCCTGATACTGCGCCGGGATTTTGGAGGAAGCCTTGAAATTATGTTGTCATACTGACATGGTATATGAAATATCACGCATATTGTCATTTCGTATACTAAAATCATCTTTCATCAAAATACACTTCATCCATATTTTGTTTATTTCAGTAAAACTCTTAATTATAGAACGTAAAACACTTTTCTTGGCATTTTGCCAATTAACTTGTTCTAACCCAATGAAAAAAAGTAAAAAAAAAACAAATTGAATAATACATTTGCGTGTCTACGTATGAACGTATTTACGTTAAAATGTGTCTCACTCTCTGTTTATGATTCAGCGAGAAAGTTATATGAATAAACTAGCTGACCCGTTGAACTTCGTCCAGCATAAGAACATATTATAAAATATTGTAGGTAGCATTGTAACATAGCTGAATTAAGATTCTAGTTTAGTTAACATGAATAGCTATTTTGTGGCATTGCCAGAACTTACATTCAATGGTTTATTCATTATGCCCGTGTTTATCTTTTTATTAAAAGTGTTTATCTTTTTATTAAAATTGTTAGTTAAAATTAGCGAAATTCTGTCAAAAATCTACGTACTCTGGAAACTTAATGATTGCTAAATAATGAAAATTGTGATGTGAAAGAATTTTTCATAGATGACGTTGTTTTCAAGGGTAATCCGTTTCATACAAACTTTTATATTTTATTTAATTCGTTATCTGTATCATTTTTTCATGTTTTAATAATAATTATTCTGTTATCCGGAGCGAAAATGAATCCAAAAATCAAACAACATAAAAATCGGTTAAAATAGGGGCAGGGCTAATAAAGTAAAATAAAAACCTATCTACAAACCTCCCAGGAGGCTATTCTTCTTCTTCTTCGATGGCGCTACAGCTCAAATCGAGCCTTGGCCTCCTGTAGACAACGCCTCCAACTCCTTCTGTCCTTCGCTGTGGTCCTCCAATCCGTCACCTGCAGAAGTTGTGCCGCATCCTTCCTAACTTCGTCTTCCCATCTGAGCCTAGGTCTTCCGACTCGTCGTCTTCCGCCTGGGTGACCCTCGGGAATCCTCCTAGTGACCCGTGAGGATGGCATTCTCAGCAGATACCCGGCCCATCTCAGCCTACTCAGCCTGGCATGTACAAAGAGCCTGGGAGCCTTGTAGATGTTATATAGCTCTTCGTTGAATCTAATTCTCCAGATTTCTCCATCATTCATGGAGCCCAAGATTTTACGCAACACCCTCCTCTCAAATGTATCCAGCATCTCAGCAGATTTTGCCGTCATCGTCCATGCTTCACATACATATGTTATGATTGCATCGGAAAACCCAGGAGGCTATCGAAGAAGCACAATATCGAGCGCAGTGAAGGGCTCAAGTTACCATCATGTTTTGCCTTTAAATGGATCACAGAGGGATTATTTTGTTATGTCACTAAGTTATTATTACTATTAACTAAGCCGATTAACAAAAACGGTTGTAAAATTTCAAAACTCTTTTTAAGATTTAGCCAATATTTTACAACTGTCAAATACTGTTTATTTTTTGTTTGTTTGTTTTTTTTTTCTTGCAATAAAATAATATTTAAAGTTTAGTGAACTGAAATAGTATTATTCTATCACAATGAAAACCTATGAATGTTTTTGACGTTTTAATTTCAATCAATTTTAGCGAAACAATTATTATATCGAGTTTTTAGCCAAACGCCTGTTATATTTGCAAATTGATAATAAAGCCTCATTTATTAATAATAATTTTATTAACAAATTCAATCATAAAGTTTTATAAAGTTTAGGGTGGAGGCAGTTTTCCGTCTGTACCTACCCACTGGATTAAATCTTATTAATCAACAACGGTCGAGCCCAAATAAAATGCTTCTCTGGGGAGCAGAATCATTATTTTCAATAATAAAAAAAGCTGAGGATTAGTCGTGTGTTGATCCAGGATTAAAATAAGGTTAAAACATATGTCGAAAAATCTCCATCTTAACAATGTTTCTTAACGTAAAACATATCTCTATGAATTCTCATTTTGATATCGAAAATGACCTTCAATTAGTTATTAAATTAAGGATCAATAATGTATCTTACCTAAATTGTGAGTGGAATTGCAAAAAATTAAAAAATGACAAATACTTCATTCTTTCCGTTTCTATCATGGCTTTGTTTTTTTTAGGACTCGAGTATGTAATGAATCGAAAAGAATATATAGAGTTAGCAAAAAGCAAAAACTATGGTCTATCGATTTGATCGACTATGAGGTTTCCATGAAGTTTTAAGCATGATTCATATTATGATGAGTCTGGGATTGTAATTTATTATGTAAATATTAAAAAAACTTAAGACGTAGGCTGTTCTATTTCTAACTTTTATAAATTGGAGTTGGATGGACTCAACAGCATACACATGTGGGATAACACAAACAGTTATTGATCATAATATGATAAACTTGCACAGTACAGAGGGTGGCCAAATTAATGTACTCGTGTAAAAAAATTTACATATCCCAACATAAAACTATAAATATCTTTTCTTATTAGGGAGATATTGCAATATTTTTTTCTATGGTTGATTACTGGCAATATTGTTTATTATTTTGAGTGATAACAACACTTTAGTGCTATTGAAGTGAAGTTGGCTGCAGATCTTAGTTAGGCTCATGCTAGTTTTGCATAAGGACGTGCAGCATACGTGCGGTTTTGATTGACTTTTTTGAGTTAATTCATATACTTTTGTTATTTCTTTTGGAGTAATATTGCTTTTTATCGCGTAAGTATGTTGTATTTGAATATTTTGTGATGAAATAAACTATTTTATTGCATTATTAATTACATTATATAATATCATATTAAATTTTCCTTTTATGACCATTATTTATAGAATGGCCAGAAGATGTGACCTGACACCAAGGAAAAAAGCAAAAATATCTACCCTTCTAAATCACTCAAAACACAGCCAAAGAGAAATCGCTCAAATTATAGGAGTTTCTCAGTCAACGGTAAGAAATATCAAGAAAAAGTTGGATAATAATGAAAGCGTTGAAACATCAAGATTGGGAAATTGCGGTCGAAAACGCATCACAACTCCCAGAACTGGGAGGAAAATTCGCCAGGTCGCTTTGGAGAATCGACGAAAACCTAGAAAAGTCCTAAAGTCTATGCTAGAATTGGATGGTGTGAGTATAGCTGACCGCACACTAAGAAGAAGATTTGCTGAAATGGGCCTTGCTTGTCGTCGACCTGTTAAAAACCCAAACTTACACCAGCAATGAGACAGAAACGATTGAAATGGGCTCTTAAGTACAGACATTGGACCGCAGAAGACTGGAATAAGGTTTAGAACATGATTTATCAAAAAAAAAATATAATTTTAATAGGTTTTTGTTTATTTCATTGTAACGTATGGAATGATACTTTTTTTACAGGTATGTTTTTCCGATGAGTCATCTATACAAATTCTAGATGACACTTGTGACTTCGTGAGAAGAAGAACCCATGAAAGTTGCACAGTTGAGAGGGTGAAGCATCCATTATCAATCATGATCTGGTCTGTCATCAGTAATAAAGGAAACGGCAGACTTTACATTGTGCAGAATACGATGAGACAAGACCAGTATAGGAAGGTTTTGGAGACAAAGCTGAAGCCCCAGGTTCACCAATGGTTTCCTAATAAGGATTTTGTATTTATGCATGACTCAGCTCCATGCCACAAAGCAAAATCCATAACAATGTATCTGCAGGATGAAAACATCAAGGTTCTTGATTGGCCAGGAAACTCGCCAGATATGAATCCCATTGAAATGTTTGGAGAGCACTAAAGAAGGAAATTTCAAAGGAAAAAGTCATCACAAACAAGCAGGAATTAATAGAGAAAATAATAAAAGCTTGGCACAACACTCCAAGCTTAGAAGAAATAACTCGAAAATGCATTTTAAGCATGCCAAGAAGACTGGAAGCAGTGATTTCTGCAAAGGGCAGTTTTACAAAATACTAACTTCATGATGTAATTCTTCTTCCCATATGACTAAAAATAAAGATTTTATATCTAAATGTGTTTTATTTTGTTGCAATTAAAGTCTTTTGATAACACTTAAAAATAAAACGCTTCATCAAAATAATATTATCAATACATCAATTAAAACAGAAAAAGTGGAAAATATTGAGTTGAGTACATTAATTTGGCCACCCTCTGTATGTAGGTAAGGATTCAAATATATACTGCAGGATTGATAGATAATGACTGGTATTCTCAAATTCACGTTCTAACTCAACGCAAGAAGTTCTTGCTTAGAACTTAATCGGTTGCCAGTAGTAACGTAACTAATGTATGGGATAAACTATCTTCAGAATACAGAAATGTCAAAAGTCTCAATAAAAATTAATTGGATACGACGCAACTAAATCGTCTGTTTTTCATTTCAGAATAATAGTCAATAATTGGTTCCGATGGCTTCCAAATTGTGAGCGACCATAAGAAAAAATAGATTATCAACCTAATAAAAATGATTCTAATGAAAGCAAATTAGTCATAGAAGGTAACATATACTACTTAATGAACCAAAAATTTATTCATTTATTGCTTTTTGGATGCTATCATTTAGATCGAGTCTTAGAATAGGACACAATAATCCTATAAAATATCCAAATCAAGTCGTGAAATAGGACACAATAATCCATAAGCATTTAAACGTTGTGTAATTTTTTTCAAGTCTATTAAGACTATGATTGTCTGCGAAACAACGACAAAGTAACTTCGTCATAAAATGATATTAGTAAATCGTCAAAGACTAAGCCGTCACTATAAGAGTCATGAAATTCTATCGTGATTACAAGTTTGATTGAAACTGTAACTCTATTCTATTCATTTAGAATGTTTTACTTGGAAGATATTGGCAGTCGTATAAGTATCATATAGGTATGTAGGTATGTCATGTTTCATATCACGATCCTGCTTCACGAATATTAATTACTAGCATTCCGGACAGACGTTGTCCTGTGGACCTTGGGGTCCTAACCACAGGCGGCCCGTTTATTGTGCACTGCGCCTCAAGAAACAAAAATTAACTAACTATTAATAAAATTAAAAATATTAATTCTAAAACTTCCATATTTCATTCGTATTCAAAGCTCAGACGGGATCAACGCGAGAATATAATTATATGCGCGCAATTTGGTTGACTTTGTATGAAAAATTTCTAAAACGCCCGAAACGGTGGAGTAAGTGAAATGGGTTACTGTGAGTGGCAATTACGTATGCAAGAATGAGAGGCCGCAGGTGCAGAAGACAATAATTTTGTTGTTAGATTTTTTCAAATATGGCGTCGCATGACATTTGATCCATACTAACTTTAATATCATATTTTATACTATTTTTCTTATCCATTTTTCAACTTTTTATTAATTATTCTGTTATCCGGAGTGGAGAAGAATCCAATTAATCACGCATCGGAAGAATCTGTTGAGCCGAACTCAAGTTATAAGATTTCGCACTACCCCAACTTTAATTTATATTAGAGATAATTCGTAGAATGCGGTCAAATCAAATCAAAGTCCCTGAAGTAATAAGTATGGAAATTAAATCGATATTGCATAGTAAGTCAATTCTACCGTAGTAATTCCCAGCCTGGCTGTCAGCTACAGTAACAAACATACAGGAAATCTAGAAACATTTCAAGCTAAGGTAGCCAATTTACAAAGTTGAAATTAATATGAAATTTGTATCGACACAAGCTAATTTGCTTAGGTACTGTGTAAGAGTCATAATATAGTGTATTTGAAAGTTCATTTGAGTGAGGACAGATTCATTTAAAAAAACTGATTTACCTACTTGCCTTTTAGTAACAAAATTGGATGTTATCAACATATCTACTTAAAACATTTTTTTTTCTAAATGAAAGTGGATTCGTATCTAAGCCCCCTAATAGCATAAACATAATCCTTCTTGAGGCTTTCGATTTAACTGTAGATAAGTTTATAAAACCGTTGCTTCTTTTGGACATTTGAGAGATCTCAAATGTCCAAAAGAACAACATCTGTGGATTGATTGATTATGCGAAGGCGTTCGATAATGTATAACACGTCAAATTTCAACTTCATAGTAAAATTGTGACGGATTTAAGACAAAGAGACGTTAGCGGAATGTACACTACACCTATAAACTGCCCCCATAGACAAATTCAAATTGGAGTTCGACTACAAACGAAGATTCCGCCAATATATAGTACGAAAAAATTAACTGTCCATTGGAACATAATATAAATAATTATTTAAACCAAACAATGACCAAATATAAAAATATAAAAGTGGAAGTTAATTTTCTTCCTACTCTACATTGTCGAAGAATTCGGTTGTAGTCGATCGCCAAATGCATTTTGTCTAGGCCTACTGGTAACAAACATCGATAAAATTCTCATTCAAACTTTTACAGCAAAGATTTTTTTCCGTTTACGCGACTGGTCTGTCCGGAATATAAAACTGGCCGGATTAAAAAATGTTTTTTTGAAATATTGCGTAATAATTATATCTATCTTACCTTTAGGGGATGTGCAGAGAACCAGCTCGGGGTTGTAGCGCTCAGTCAATCTTCTCACCACGTCAATCTGCTCCAAAACAAGTTGCACCGCGTCCTTGTGCTGTGCTGCACATGGCACATAGGCTGCCCAAAACTGAAACCAAACGACAATAATTCAAAAGGTTATTTTTTTTCATGTTTTATTAGTGCATTTCATACTTTGACATGTTCACAGTCATCCTATATAATAATTAGTAAATTCGTTTGTAAGTCGGTATTTCGTTTGAAACACTCACACGCGTAATATTTTTCCCATATATGTCAAAATCTATCTTACTACGGGAAATATTTTTCATACGTATATCAGGGCATGTAGAAACGAGAAGAGTGGAGTAGATATTCGCACAGACTACCAACCAATCTACAGAATAAAACCGTGGGTAAGTATAGAAGAAGACTGGAAGTCGACGGTTTCTGTGATAATAGTTAAAGGTGTTACAGAAGACAACAACTATTATACAACTGTTTATTCGGGGAGAAATTTCAAATTATCTACAGAAAATAAAATGATTTAAAGAACAATCAAATATTTTTATTTTTCCGTAACTCACACGTGCAGTAGAGTTTTTAACTGAATTGTAATCCCATTCTTTAAATTAAAGCCTCTTATAGTTAAATGAATAAAGCTCGGCGCTAGACAAAGCCTAATGAGCAGAAACAGGTGTTGTATAATGCCTTCAACTTATAACAATAATACCGGGACATAACTTCTCTATTTCAGATGGTACTCTTGGTGATGGTACGTTTTCGCAGAGGAGCTGAAAGGAGGAGGATATTATCCTGGAAGCGTAATATACGAGAATAGACGGGTTTCCGTAATGTGGAACAATAGATCAGAGCGTCCCAGGACAGAGAAGGATTCGCCACAATGATCGTCTACGTTGGGACTACCTGACATGCCACCAAACGAAGAAGAAGAAAAATATTCTCGTTTTGATCGTATGCCTTCAATAAGAGTCCTAATACTTGAAGTTTGTTTATAAACTGCTCAACTTTTTATATCCATCCTACAAGATATTCTACAAGATATTGATTTTAATGGGATGTTTTTTTTCCATTTTGTGCCGCTAGAGGCGCCCTAGCTAATCCGGTCTATTGTCAAATTCAGTGTTGCCAAAGGGGGCGATTTACTGCCATTTGGACTATTTGGAACGATAATATGAGACGAAAAAATCTAATAGGCGACAGGTGCCCACTTGGTTTACTTCACTTTTAGCGAATTTTCACCGTTCGGATACGAAATGACCTTTTTTAGTGAGCTCCCACCTCTCTTCGGATACTAAAATTTTCGGAATGACCGCATACCAAATTTTCAGTTGGGCTACTTTGCGTTTGAAAAACGGCGTTGGCAACACTGGCCAAATTAACGTTTATAACCTCAACCATATGTTTAGAATAATCATTGTACATTTCTTTTTACATACTATTACAAATAAAATAATTATTTATCTTATTTAATTTTTTATATACCTACCTAAATACAAATGAAAAAATACCGTAACAGAAAACAATAAAACAAGAAGATACAGAACTGATAGGTACTAATTCTCAAAGAACTATTGCAAATCCACCCTTGAAGACAAATACATGCCTAGTGCTTTTGTTTGTGTGTAGTGTAAAAGGACACACTATGGTTTACCTCCTAGAAAAAGCCACTTTTGCAATCATCAATAATTAAAACGTTAAATTGTTTAATTGAGAAAACAAAAAAAAGGGGAGATATATTAGCATAATATTCATCAGTCAATGCTAGATGGTATGTTTGACAGCTGTCATAATTTGACAATAGACCTGATTAGATTAGTAAGTCGGTATTTCGTTTGAAACACTCTTATCACACGCGTAATATTTTTCCCATATATGTCAAAATCTATCTTACTACGGGAAATATTTTTCATACGTATATCAGGGCATGTAGAAACGAGAAGAGTGGAGTAGATATTCGCACAGACTACCAACCAATCTACAGAATAAAACCGTGGGTAAGTATAGAAGAAGACTGGAAGTCGACGGTTTCTGTGATAATAGTTAAAGGTGTTACAGAAGACAACAACTATTATACAACTGTTTATTCGGGGAGAAATTTCAAATTATTATCTACAGAAAATAAAATGATTTAAAGAACAATCAAATATTTTTATTTTTCCGTAACTCACACGTGCAGTAGAGTTTTTAACTGAATTGTAATCCCATTCTTTAAATTAAAGCCTCTTATAGTTAAATGAATAAAGCTCGGCGCTAGACAAAGCCTAATGAGCAGAAACAGGTGTTGTATAATGCCTTCAACTTATAACAATAATACCGGGACATAACTTCTCTATTTCAGATGGTACTCTACATTTCACATTCAAAGCCCCAACACACATTTCACATTCAAAGCCCCAAACACACATAACTAGCTTTGTAAAGTAGGTACGGAACTGAGCCTTTTCACGGTGTGAAAACTTGTGAAATAACTTTGAACGTAAATACTCACATTTCGTAAAAGCATTCGCTATTATAATCAGCTTAAAGGAAGTGAAATCAATAATCCGGCTTGAATAGCTAAATTTAAATTTTATATTATACACATTTCTCTGATATTTCATTATGTGTTAATTATCATTGTTGTTTGTTTATTTCACAAATTTTGGAATATACGAATCGATACGCAATAAACAAAATGGATTCAAAGGTTATTGTTTAAGTTTTTGAATTTTATTTTCTTCATAAGTATTACAATAAGTTTGTTTGGTTTTGATCCAGATTTAAGACATTTCATTTTCCTTGCTGCTTTTCTCATCACAAGATTGTGACTCATTGCCTGTGTGTTCCTAAGTTAACTAAGCAAACTAAGAGTTAATTATTGTATTGCCTAGGCTGTCATTGAAGTCAATTTAGACTTAATTCTTAAAAATAATTATTGAGATATAGGTACATAGGCGAACTTTTGATAGCATCATAATAAGTTATTCAGATTTTTCTTTCTATATTTATGAAAACATTGTCTATTCTTTTTGTGAGTAAGTACTTACTTACTTACTTATTTAGCTACCCGTCATTCTTCATTAAGGTACGGATGTCCGATTACATTTTGATTAATATACTACATTGTAGAGTGTTTAATTTTTACATTACTCATCTATAATATAAATGAAAGTCGGGTTAGTGCGAACACTTATAACTCGAGATCGGCTGAACAGATTCTTTCGATGTTTGATTTATTGGATTCTTCTCCGCTCCGGATAACAGAATAACTAATAAAATGTTGAAAAAGTGGGTAAAAAATAATACAAAATATAATATTAAAGGTAGTATGGAACGAATTTCACACGACGCCATCTTTGAAAAAATCTAACAACAAAATTATTGTCTTCTGCCCCTGCACCCCCTCATTCTCGCATACGTAATTGCCACTCTTACAGTAGCCCATTTCACTTACTACACTATTTCGGGCGTTTTAAAAAAAATCCATACAAAGTCAACCAAATTGCGCGCATATATTCTCGCGTTGACCCCGTCTGAGCTTTGAATACGAATGAAATATGGTAGTTTTAGAATTAATATTTTAATGTTATTATTTAATTAGTTTATTTTTGTTTCTGGAGGCGCAGTGCACAATGAACGGGCCGCCTCTGATGGTTAGGACCAAAGAGTCCACAGGACAACGTCTGTTGGGATAGCTAGTTTATCATTAACATGCACCTATGGGATATCTATTATGCTATTCTGTGACATCCACATAGGTATTTCTATTAACTGAGATCGCATATGAGCCAGGAAAATAATATTATCATTTTCTTACGATGTCATACCTCCATCATAGCTGTGAACGGCCAGGATTTCTAATTGTAGTCCAAGGGGGCCAGCACAAGAGGCGTTTTCGCAGAGGAGCTGAAAGGAGGAGGATATTATCCTGGAAGCGTAATATACGAGAATAGACGGGTTTCCGTAATGTGGAACAATAGATCAGAGCGTCCCAGGACAGAGAAGGATTCGCCACAATGATCGTCTACGTTGGGACTACCTGACATGCCACCAAACGAAGAAGAAGAAAAATATTCTCGTTTTGATCGTATGCCTTCAATAAGAGTCCTAATACTTGAAGTTTGTTTATAAACTGCTCAACTTTTTATATCCATCCTACAAGATATTCTACAAGATATTGATTTTAATGGGATGTTTTTTTTCCATTTTGTGCCGCTAGAGGCGCCCTAGCTAATCCGGTCTATTGTCAAATTCAGTGTTGCCAAAGGGGGCGATTTACTGCCATTTGGACTATTTGGAACGATAATATGAGACGAAAAAATCTAATAGGCGACAGGTGCCCACTTGGTTTACTTCCCTTTTAGCGAATTTTCACCGTTCGGATACGAAATGACCTTTTTTAGTGAGCTCCCACCTCTCTTCGGATACTAAAATTTTCGGAATGACCGCATACCAAATTTTCAGTTGGGCTACTTTGCGTTTGAAAAAACGGCGTTGGCAACACTGGCCAAATTAACGTTTATAACCTCAACCATACGTTTAGAATAATCATTGAACATTTCTTTTTACATACTATTACAAATAAAATAATTGTTTATGTTATTTTATTTTTTATATACCTACCTAAATACAAATGAAAAAATACCGTAACAGAAAACAATAAAACAAGAAGATACAGAACTGAGACTTATTCTCAAAGAACTACTGCAAATCCACCCTTGAAGACAAATACATACCTAGTGCTTTTGTTTGTGTGGAGTGTAAAAGGACACACTATGGTTTACCTCCTAGAAAAAGCCACTTTTGCAATCATCAATAATTAAAACGTCAAATTGTTTAATTGAGAAAACAAAAAAGAGAGGAGATATAATAGCATAATATTCTAGATGCTAGATGGTATGTTTGACAGCTGTCATAATTTGACAATAGACCTGATTAGAAGCGCTGCCACCTAGTGTGTATTGTCGGAAGCTCCACAGAAAACCTCCCGTTTAATTAATTGAAGTGGTTGGTAGACTAGCGGTAATGACGCCGGCTTTCGTACTGATTCATGCGGAGGTGGTGGGTTCGATCCCAGGTATCGATCATCTTCCTCTTTCACGTCACAAGCTTTAGCTAGTGTGAAGAGTCAAAGAGTGTTTTTGTGTTCTCTTTGAGTGGGCACAGATTCATTAAAAAAAAACATTATACAGACGATGTTCTTTTTATGTATGTATGTATCACGATTTATTATTTAGTTGAAATAAAATACAGTAATTCTTCAAACACATTATTTTCAACTTTGTAATGCTTAGAAACTATAAATGTTTATAAATAAAACTAATAGATAACGAAGTAATGCTGTAAAGTTAGTTTTATTTATAAACATTTAAAATACAGTAGTTTCTTAAAATGTAATTCGATACAATCAACAAAACGAATGCCACCTAGAGCCTAAAACCACCCCCAAAGTAATTAAGGGATGCAAGAATCAAATGAACGGATCGTTAGAAATTCGAAGGGGTGGCATGAAGCTGTCTGCGAATTACAGACAATTTTGCCTTCTTAGAAATAATAATATCTTAATTAGCAATTAGCGTGAATAGGGTAGGTACTCTTCATTGTATAATTCGAGTATCTTATTTCATTTTGCTTGTGATTTTTTCGGTCTATTTTGTATACAGTGCTATTTTTGCGTTTCATTGGTAAGAGTAGGTACTTACGTTAAATATTTCGAGGAAGTACCTACTTGGAAAAACCCGTGCAAAAAGAATACAATTTACGTTTATTAAAAATGTAAATAAAATAAGCCTTCAGAAATTATGGAAAAACTACATTTTGAGTTACATTAGATTTTAAATACCTACTATGTCTGTTACTTTTTTAAATGCGGTTTTGAATACCTGTTCACTCCGCGTTGATTATCTTTCAATTGTAAGAGACAGAATCGACTGGTTGATTCATAATGGTATTTTATTTATTATAAAACCACCTTACATTTTGGGACTTAAATCCTAGAAACTATTCAAAACATTAATCGATGTTTCTGTCATATGTATGATATTCTGCGGAGTTGATTCTCATAACAGTTCTTTTACTTGAAGAGCAAGGAATGCGCATGTACAAATTTAGTGAGATAATTACGAAACAAAATAGTTAATAATTGTAACAGCACATTTAAAATAATAATAAAAAAAAATATGAAAGGACGTGCTTTCCATTCTAATTAGAACTTTTAGAGACCTTAACAGACAAGATAACTTACAGCTTGACAATGGTGTATGGATACGTATAAGGTCTGATCTCACCAATACAAAAAAAATCTCACACCGTACCGATCTCACATTAAATCAGCAATAAAAATATTCCAATACAGAAAAAATGGATATTGGTGGATTATAACTTCGTATTATTTCTCAACTCATTTGTATCAGTTTGTTTCATTTCACCGAACTTACAAGATCTTTCTGTACGCCACAGAAAGGCAATAAAACAAAATTTATGACATCGAAAAGTTATTCAATTGTCATTTTCATGGAATACGAATTATTGATTAGAGGTCTGTCGTGTTTTATATTTTGTTCAGTTGTCTCATTAACTTCCGGAAATTTATTACCAACCCAGAAAATTATTCTAGTCATTGTAGTCTAGCGACTAGCCAAATAGTTCTTAACTATCACAACGATTTTGGGTCGATGACATCGCAGCTAGATCGATTTTTTTTTAAATAATGGGCTTGGAGAATTTTAATCGTTGTGCAGGAGTAAGATTTTTTAGTGAAGATTACAAGCTTCATAATAACTTTGTTCATAAGAAATAGAATTTATTTTTAACTAGCTGACCCGTTGAGCTTCGACCCGCCTCAGAATCAAAATTTATCGTATTGAATTATAAGCTGAATAATAATAATCGTTTTTAAGGTTAACATTTTTCACTGGCCATCCGGAACAGTGTCCTACAGCTTCAATTTTCCACAGTTTGATCAATGTCTTATATCTGTTAATGTTTTTTACAGTTTACTTACCTACTTTTTTTATGCTTGAGGATATTTATTGAGGCTTAAGCGCTACTTAAATTAATCATTTTCTTTACTACCAGTATTCATCACAGTAGGTTTTTCTCTATTCTGAAAGAGACAACTACAAAAAATCATAATTATTGTAAAATTTTGAAAAACATCGTTCGCTTTTTTTCATATAGTGATTATTCACTCATTGAGTAGGTATTTCATATTAAAAACTTTTTTATTAATTATGATTGAAAGATCACATCAAAAATCTCTTGAGATATCTTAAATTAAATGTCTTTCCATATTTTTGGGGGTCTTCTGAGTTAGCGATTTCCCACATGCCGAGGTACAAATACTAAAAGCATTTTTTTATATTATTATATTAGCCCAAAACAATGACTGAGTAACTGATTGAATGATCGACTAACGCTATTGTATCAGGCGACACGGCGAGACACATATTACACACACACAGCCGGCGATATCTATGTTGTGGTGCGTGAGTTCTGTTGTTTAATGCTAACGGATACTTTCAATAAATACTCCGGTGGTAGAAAAGTGAACTAATTCATGAACTTTGAATTAAGAGTTCTTTGGAATATAATATTCTCACCATGTTTGTAGGTATAGACAAGGTCTGAGGAACCTAAAGCCGCCATTTACTCCTCAAATTGGAAATCAAAAGTGGACAGCATGTATTTTTATCCAAAATAACTTATAAATAAATGGTAATGTGTGTAAAAAGAGTTAGTTAAGTGTTACAATGAAGAGTGTGGATTGGAATGAAAGCGTTTTGATAGAAGAGATGCAGGGCTTATGATGGATGTGTAAATGGTCTATATGCGTATAATTAGTTGAATGTTGTGATTTAGATGTATCTTATGTTATTGAATGGGTCCTATATTGATGGCTTAATCGGACGTATTTGCTTGATGCAGCTATTATTTTGCAGTTGTTTCTTCCTGTGTCATTTCAGGTCTCTCCGACATCGGCTACCACTATATGACGAAGGCTTCTGTAGGTACTATGCCGGAAGAGTTCTTACACCCGCTAGATTCCGGTCCATTTCTTGTTGTTTCTTAGCCAGAATTTCTGCCGTCTTTTCACACCTCTTCCTTCTATTTTTTTTACTAAAATAGATGGTCTACTTTTTTCTTTCATTATCAGGTGAACCTGGTGCTGTAAAGTATGTGTTCCAGGTAGGACACATTCTCTTGATATATTATTCTACATCAGATTTATTGTATTTTTTTTTTACTTTGTTGTGAATTAAAATAATATAAATGCATTATTTTTTACTATCATTGTGTAACGGTAAACCCGGTCGTCACTAAATCCGTCACTTGGAAACGGATATTCCCTAAGTTTTAATATAAAGAACGGAAATATGTATTTTATTTAGTTCAGGAAATACTCGAGGGAGAAGTCGAATAAAAGCATTAGGTATCTATCGAAAAAATTATAGCACTCTATATTTTTCCATCCCCTTACATAAATATTTCGTTAAAGATTAAAACGGAAAGTTTGTTACGGTGAATTTCCCGAGTTACAATTTTCACGTATTTTATTTCCGAATTCGCTCCGTGATAATTCCTATTTTCCTTACCCTAACTATTTGTTTATCTTCCATAAAAATATTATTATTATTGAAAATCCGATTCGAAGAAAATTTCGTTTGTTCGTTTTAAATAATAAAAACTTTAAATGGCACTTTATATCAAATTATCCGGACAAAACTTTATATCTCTTTTTATCGTTTTAGGCCTACTTCAGCGTCATCCTGTTAGACACTAGAGAAAATTTACAGGATTTTTTTTTACATTACCTTTATTTGGAATTAGAATAAATCCTTCAACATTCATTTCTTAGAGAAGCAAAATACATATGTATTGTTAATCTAACATCCATTATAAAAATTTACTGTGTATTTTCTATGCACGAGAATATACCTATTTTTATAATCGTGATATTGGATAGATGGTGATATTTCCAGTTTTGTGTACAAACTATCAAAAACAGTGACGCTGTTCATTAAAAAAAAATATTAAAAGGTAGGTAGGTATATTTATTTTTAATTTTGTTCAATTCTATTGATTTTTTACTCACGATATTTACAAGAAAAAACCGTTAAATTTCTACTTGTACCTATACAACAAGTAGAAATTTAACAATAATTAATGAGATAAAGAGTCAACTGTTGGAAACTATTGAAAACAAGTAGAGCAACCAAATTTAAAGACTGCGACTGCTGTCATGTATTTGGCGCCAGGATTATATTATATAAATTTTTGTTAATGTCACATCTTTATTGCTTATTGGTTCGTTGGAGCACAACGTTCTAATTATTTCTAGATTATTGTACGTACCAATTTTTCAGGACTAGATCTTAACAAATTTACATATAACAACTAACGAATCTAATAATTCATTACTGATGTTCGATTATTAAATTTCAGCAAGAGCAAGAAAGCAAGATTTAGCATAACATCTAACAATGACATTTATGGGGAATCATTTGGAGCACACACAAAAAACTGCAGCCATATCAGGGTGCCTTAGAGAGGTGGTATGGAAAAACGAACATATTATTAATATTCCCAGCAATATACAAAAAAATCATCCATCCAATTATGATCTACGGTATAGAATCCAGAGTCGACACTGTCTGAACCAAGAAACTTCTTTGTACGAACAAGATGAAGATTCTCAGTATCTTCGAAAAAATCTAGAGTTAGAAACTCGTAGATCCGAAGGATCTGCGAACACGAGTTGTAAGTTGGGGAAGACAGAGATTTTAGAACGACCACATTTCAAGAATGGAAGACACAAGAGCCGCGAAAATCGTCAGAGACAAATATACCACAAAGAAGCAGACCTCCAGGACGATCACCTAAACGCTGGAGGGATAGTGGCAATCAGCTTCCCATCAAGAGGACAACATAGAAGGAACTACAGGCCAGAAGACCTTTTCTAAAAAGATGACAAAGAAGATAGACGTGACTACACTGTTGTTTTAAAAAATACTGGTATTGTTACAAAAAATAGTTATAAAATAAAACATAATTTTTATCGGGAAACAAAACCGGATATTTTCTTTGTGTGTTGAAATTAGGTACTGCAAGTCTGTTATCAATATTACTTGTAGGCCTCTAATAAAGCGGAAACAAGGACAAGGAAAAATATGTTATCAAGAGAACAGAAGAAATCATAAACTATAAAACAATATCCTGGACTGAGAATTAGTATGGGAATCGATAAGAAAAGCCAAAACAAAGCAATTAAGAACAAAAATATATAGTACCTTAGTTCCGTTAGGTATGTGGGTATATACCTATGTAGTTCAATTATTACGCAATAATATGAGTCAAGTGTAAATTTAAAGGCACGCAAAAATAGGCACACGTGCTTATTTAAAAACTCATATTGTGTGATATTACCTATGTCCTAAATTTCGACAAAAAATTGTACGTTTTAACTTAATCTTAGTTACACATGTCTCATATTTTGAGTGCATAGACGTTATGGGGAAGAAAATAATCTTACATCTTTTTTTTTAGTGGTGAAAAATACGTTTTGTGCCAACGTGTGGGATTGAGCGGAATTAAATGAACATGAGGTGACCGTTTGCCGGGAGTAATCCGGACCAACAACTGTGTCGATATATCATGCCGTGTCACCACTACGTACCTACTCTATATTGACCATCGTCCTTCTAAACCACAGTTTCACAAACTTTAAAGACATTTCAAAATAAGCCGACGTGTAAATTATTTAGAAGCAGTTTTGTTTCTTTTCAGATTAAATAAAAAAAATGACAACTTTCTTTACAAAAGTATCATTTTCTACCAGTCAACCGGTCCCGTCCAATCTCTATATTGTAAAGTCTGACACCTATGAAGCTTCAGAAATCGAATCGAAATCGACGTCTAGTCGGTTTCTACTTTCAGCTTTATTTTTATTTAGGATCTCAGTCACCTTGCTCAGCACAGCCTTAGACAATTTATTTATAACCACACATGGCCATTGGCCAATAATGTTACAATGGTGCAAAACAGGCATGGTTAATCGATTAAGTAGCCTATCCAAGTTGACCTCTATTAGCCAATAATGTTACAATGGTGCAAGCAGGCCTGGTTAATAGATCAAGTAGCCTAATCCTAGTTGACCTCTATTGCCCAATATTTTTAAGGAGTTATTTTTTTCAAACTCTTCATAGTACCTCTTGGTGATGACGTCCTCCACCCACAAAATTTTGAAATTCGGTTACTTTCTACTGTTTGTTGTTATCTTGATTATTGCTGTTATTTACCCAAGAATTTTATATATGGATCTAGTATCGCATTCGACCGAAATACTCATCTGGCGATGCGATTTTACACTTGTCTATCCATATGTCCTTCAATGCTTTGTTGTTGTTAAATGAATTAATAATTATTGTATTAAAACATGTCGAAAGATCGAGGATCGCATAGAGGCCGGAAGAAGGCAGATGTCCTGGCTGCGCAATAAACGAGAATGGACGGGTTTCCGTACTATGGAACAATTGTTCGAGCAGCCCAGGATAGACGCAGTGATCGCCGACGTTGGGAATACCTTACACGGCACTAAAAAAAGAAGAGGATTAAAACATGTACATAAATGGCTAACGCCGTAAATTGAATTGAATAAATAATTTTGAGAAATTCATCAAATTGACACCGTAAGTGTCATTCCACTTCGAAAATTTTATCACCGTTTTACGCATTCTTCTGTATGATACTTCTGGGCAAAGCACAGGATCAAAAAAAAATCCCCGCATACTAAAACGATGTGCCTCAGAAGCATCATGGAAATAAGCTGTATGTCCTACAACATCAAAATCAACGCTATACGCTCCGATGAACCTGTTGGCGCGGGTTCATCAGTTCTGCCAAATGTAGAATAGATGGATACCTATAACATTTGGGACATGGGTGAGGTTCTTTCTCCTACAGGAGCCCCCAAGGCGAGGAATACCCCATTATATCTTTGTACCTATTGTGATTCGTTTCTTGGAAGTGGGTAAAAGGAGTAAAGGGATTTGGAAATGGTGTGAGAGGAGGTGATTGACACTTCCCAAAATCTAGCACGGTGAATAATTTTTGTTGACTAATTACGGTCAGATATGGCGTAAAGACACCTTGATAGGTTTTCGGTAGGCAATTATTGATCCTTTAGATTAGAATCTTAGAACCTTTGAAGGTTTAGAATCTCTGCACCATATTTTTTATCTTGTGGATACACGTGGACACTGTATAGTGTATAGAGCTGACCTAGAATATAATATTCTTCCAATGCTATAAGAAAAAAAAATTAATAGCACCATTTATAAAATAATACATGGTTATGATTTTTTTATTGTGTTGCGATATTTATTATGTTACCCGACATTTTATTTCAATCAGCTTTGAATTTTGTTATCATACTGACATGTACCGATTACTTTTTTTTAACATAGTCTATTTTGTGTTTGAGATACGGGTAACTGGAGAGTGCCCTGCATACAATGGACAGATGATCAGCAACATAAAAGTTCCGTAAAGGGCTAGAGTTGAAAGATCCGAAAAGGGTCTACTTGGTTCATGGATTTTTTGGCTGCACCTCAGATATCCTGGCACCGAAATATTCGTAAGAGAATAAAAATCAAAAGTGTTGAGAATCTGTTTAAACATTCTCTAGAGTGATAGTCAACGTTGGGGAAACCTAACAAGAAACAGAAAGAAGAAAAAAATTATATCAATCATTTTATTTATGAACTGTTTAATGCATTAAAGGATATAAAGGACCAAAATACAATATTAGTCGTGTTGTTGTTTGAAAGATTTTTTTTTTAAATCAAAAGAAAAAAAAACTGAGAAAATAAATATAATGAATAACATTTAGAATAGAAATAACATTTTCTTTTTTATATACCTACCTAATAATATGATGAGATATGCCTACATCATTCTGGAAAATCTCACATATTGAAGATTTGATCGGCACCATGAGTGGGGCATGAATTAAACATGATATTCCTTGTTGTCAACAGACAAAAAGGCTTTGTAAAAATTATACGTTGGGTTAAGCCTTATGTGTATCTCGCTATTAAGGTTCTAAGTACCTTCTACCAAGCTTTGCCACCTTGATCGGGTGAAATATAATAAGACTAACATAATTTTTCCTACAGAATTGAGTTCCTTATTACCTTTTACATATTTATGGATGAAATATCTATATTTTAAGACCGTTATTTAGTGAAAATGACAAAATGCTGATTTTCAGCAAGTTTGCTGATCTTTCTTAAATCATGTAAATGCTATGAACATTTTGATTTAAAAAAAAAAATATATATAATTTTTTTTATATATATAATGTGATTATGATCTGGAGGTGAAATATACGCAGTAGTATATTAAAACACAATTTAGTTTCTTCTGAAAAAACAAAGTATTAACTAAAATATTTTTTATTAATCTTGAATTACATATTAAACAAAATGAGGTTCACAACAATTATTAATAGTACACACTTATCCTACCTGAAAAAACAAAGAAACGACAATTGATGTTTATACTTTATCATTAACTTTATTAATTCAATCTAATTTATTATTTACTACAACGTGTTTTATACCGTCGCCATTAGCTGTCAATATCCAAAATGCCATCTATTGAAAATTAAGTAAACTAAAACAGAACTAAGAAACGTACCTACATGGTACTTTCTTACATATACAAATTTTAATTACCAATAGTAAAAAAACTTATTTTTAGTTCAAAACATTCGTTTATAAAAAAAAAGCATTTTTCATAACATCGTAATGTAGGGTGTGACTGCCCCTATCGAGAATTTCATACAAATAATGTAACCCAAATCGAATTGTTAGCCTTTTAATATTTTTTTTATTAAATATTGTAGGGCTGTTCTCGTAATCAATCGCATTTTAAAATCACTTAACGATAAGATTAAGACACGATCGCAAGCAGTCGTATTCACAAATCTGTCGGAATCTAATGTTAATCATATCTTGAACTGGATCATTTTCATACTGATATTTCAAACATAACGAATTTTTAAGATATCTACAAGATATCTTGTTTTGTGAATACCGATCCGCCATTTTATGATTGTCAATCAAGATAAGAGCGTATTAAGACCGCTACGAGAATAAGGGCATTGATTTAAACAAGACGAATTTGGAATGGGTATAGATAGAATATGTCATCAAAGTAATTAGTATGTACCTACAAAGTTATAAATTAACACCCATATGTAGCAGTTAATGATGATTTCATTTATTTTGTGATCGACAAGGCTTATAATCCAAATCAAAATTAATGGTTTTACACTGACAAAACACGATTTATTAGGGTAATTAGCCAACATTTATAGTTCAATCAAGATAATGCTCATCGGGTCATTAAGAGTACTCAACTGTTTTTCATACAAAAACAAAAATAAAATTAACCATCAGAAATATTTTTCAGGATAGCTGTATATTAAGCAAACGAATTTTTGTGCTTTAAACAAACAGTCATAATAAGGCCATTCTCGATCACTCCATCCATCCAAATGCAGCGATGTCACTCCAAAAAATTACCATGAGTGGGGAAAATCAAATGGATTATGTGGAGTGATAGGGTGAGTCGGATATCCATCAGTCATTAATTCATTCAATCGCGTCAAGCCATTTCTTCTGTCACTCCAAACGGATCGTTAATGGGGTAACTGGAGTGGAAGTGGTCCGAGTCGTCCCTACACTTGATTGTCAATGTTAATAACGTGGTCTCTGACATTTATGTATTTATGTATAGCTAATGTTACAGAAATTGATTTTTGTTTGCCGTTTCCCGGAAAGAGAAGGCAGCAAATAATATGTAGGTACCTACTTCCATTCTTTTTTGTATCCATACAAACCTCTTTCGCTTGTCGTTAAAGCTTTTACGTAAAAACTAATACGATAATAATTATTATTGTTATTGGAATCTTAATATGGATAAAAAATCGTACTCTACTCTACTCCCTATAAGAGATTAGTTTCGTAGTAAAAAGTTAAGATTTGTAAAGCATAGAAAAAATCCTACATTTTTTTTTTATTAAATTAAGCCAAAGTTAACGGCTTTTTTAAAAAATCCTGAAAAGGGCAAAGAAAATTCGAACTCAAAGATTGACCTATGTACCTATATTCTTAACTTTTGATTCCGAACCCTCGTTCGTCAATTCTGACGTAGGCCCGTTTTATTGCCTTTGTAAAGTCACGGAACAGTTGGCGCGCTCAACCCGTGAACAACTCAAAAGTTGTTTTATGTAAAGATATGAAGTAGATTACTATAGACTAGCAGAAAAACATGTCGTACAACAATACATTAATTGTCAGTTATATCGCTCCTTAAGTTTCCAAATTTATTTTTACTTTACCACGTTTGAGACTGCGAGCAAACTGTCATTTTTACGTTCATTTCGTAGAGGGATTTGCTTAGTCGTATAGCGGGACAGTAAAAAACATAAAAGGGTGGAACAGTAGAAAAACGTTAATTGGTATAGAAATATCTGCATTTTGGGAGATCATACCCCCTCAACCCTCCCTCACCCAACCCGACTTCAGATCATGAGGTCCCGGGTTCGATTCCCGGTCGGGTCAAAGTTTTTCTAAGTGTTTTTTTTACATGAAGTTTCTACTCGGAGTTGGCCTGTCTCAGATTGTACGGGGCTGGTTGACTGGAAAAAAATGCCTTAGGAAATAAGTTCCGCCAGCTATATTGACACCTTTGTATAGAAAAATGTTAATTAATACTTACTTCATTCGGACACCTATTATTAATAATAATTGTCAATTGTATTGTATTGTATGAAAAATATTATATTTCCCTTGGGGTGAGAGTGTTTCAAATAAATTTTCTGAGTTACTTACAAATTATTATATATGTAATATACACAGGTAGATTTAGTGCAAAATAGAGTGAGCCACAGAGGGAGAGATCTACATAATAATATTATAACGTTTGAGGCTTAGTTTGGAAAGACCGCTTCTGTAGGCTTGTTGTGAGTAGGTATTTGCGCCCGAAAGATGACATTTATTTTAATAGTTAAGTAGAACTTATAAAAAACCCTACTACTAAGTATTGATATGGTCAGCGATTATTATTTAAAAGCTTTTTCGAAACGAAAGTCTCCCATTGTTGTTTTAAAGTATAGAGATTTGAGATATGCGGGCAGGTACCTTTTGTTTTCAATGATAACAGGTAGCAATAAATACTTTCGCTGATATGAAAAAAATAATATTCTTTTAACTTGTTCGGCTATTTGGAATGTATCTTATCCTATGATTTATGACTATGCACGTATGTCCTAGGGGATTTGCCAGAAGGACAATGAACCTGATGTTTTGAATAAAATTATTACCGTGAGACAGTATTGTTTTAATGACTCCTTTCTAGGTTCAGCTATTTCTCGGAAGGCCAATGCACTGGTGTAATCAACAGGTACACCCCTAAGATGATTCTAGAAGTTTTTTTAATCAGCTGACAAGGATATTTAAGCACACGGTCAGTAGGTAATCTCCCTCATTCCTGTCACTCAGCTCGCGACGCGAAGACTTGTTTTGCTATTTGCTGAGTGGTTTTTCGACTTGCATATTTTGGCGTAGCAGAATTAAACGTTGCGTTCTGTGAGGTACCTAAATTATTTCGGGATCCGGTTTCTTATTTATTTATTTTTTTGTGTGTTTGTGCTTACTTCAAATTAGTAGCAGAGAAAACGTTGCTCTTTGCGAGGTGTTAATAATTTTGATTCGCGTGTATAGCTTATTAATTTTGTCGCGTGCGTCGGGGTTCTGTAAGGTATTTAATCTCGGATAGTGAAGTGTGAGGTAATACCTATTAGTGATAGTGTTCTAGTGTTCTGGTAAGGATTATTACTACATACCTAGCTGCCGATTGGTAAGAGTATCATAATCATTCATTTTTCTTTCAGTGGTTTGTTGTGCTTATTATTTGTGACATTTTAGTTTAATTGTGTGGTAATATATAATACGATAATACTCTGTAAGTGGGTGGTTGGGTGGATACAGAGTCGCGTCGGGGAGGAGGGGTCAACAAAGTTCCGAAGCTCGGAAACCAGTTGTGAACCTCCAATACTAGCATTGTGCAATTACAGCACGCTGGGTTTATCGTCACGCCGACGTGACGAGTTTTTACATGTAATTGTCACTGCTGAAACTATAATAATTATTTCCATTTCTTTTTAGGACTGATTGGAGAAAAAATTTTGATAGCGTACGACCTACGTCATATCAATTGACGCCCAACGATTGTTTAGTTATACTAAACTGGGTTGCGAATTCACACTGAGATAGAGTTGTTTTCTTCTATAATTAATTTTCAGAATTTTATATAAGTTAAAAATATTATCGTAACTAATTCCGTATTTACCGTGGACTCCAATAGGAATCCGACCTCATACCACCAATACTTTGCTGTGTATTTGAATAAGAATCTCATTGGTAGCACGAGATATTATTCTTGTAAGTTTTTTTAATCGAGTTAGCTTTTCGTATACAAAATGTTTATCTTTAACTGGTTTGGGTTCTTGTTACGTATATTTAAATTTTTTATCTTCGCGGTTGTAACACGAAACGGTGCTGGGTCGGCAGGGCCGATGACTTGTGATGAAATTCCACCCCCTTCATCACAAGATGACGAAATCGAAAACACGCAACCACCATACCCATTGGAACGTTCAAATTCGATTTTTGAATCTAGGCCGCAAATAATTTATGTTCGAGATGAAGTTCTGAACGAGAACTTTTCCTTTTCGGGGCTACCTCAACAATGCCCTAAGGCATTTATTCAAGATTGCGAAGAATACTTCACTCTTCGTAACATTAGGGACACAGAGAAAGTAAGATTGGCTGCTCTGAAGCTGCGGGGTGATGTAAAGACATGGTGGGATAGTCGTGGAAACGGTTTAATTAGATGGGCTACGTTTAGTACACTTTTGATGCAAAGATACGGGGTTGATAATAATAGGATGAGTTTGACAGGCCATTTGCTTTCAGATAAGCAGAAAGAAGGGGAATCAGGTTCAACGTTTTTAAGTAGGAAAGCTAAAGTACATGATCGCGTTTATGGGGATAATTGCGTATATTCAGCTGAATTTGCGATGCATGTTTTAAATTTGATGTTACCGCGGTATACTAATATTCTTAGAAGAGACTTTACTAGAGAGACAATTACATTCGATGATTTAGAAGGTAGAATTACAGAAATAGACTTCCCAACGGAGCTAGTTTACACAGTTAACAACACTCAATCGGTATCGGTGCCCCAACCACAGAATAGGAGAGCAGATATTAGTTGTTTCACTTGCTCAGGTCCCCACTTGCAGAGGAACTGTCCAGTAATTAGAACTAGGAATTTTAACAGTAGAGATAGAAACGGACAGTTCAATAGGCAAACATATAACAATCATTCAGGTAATTTTAGGAACAGGAACAGTGCTAATTTAAATCAGAATAGGAATTATGACAATAGAAATTATGAGAATAGGACGAATAATCATAGAATGGATAACAGAAATAATGATCAGAACAGGAACAGAAATACAAGAAACAACAACAGACAGGATAGGCATAACGATAATAGACAGACGAGAAATAATGATAATTGGAATAGAAATAGGCAAACACAGAATAATAGGAATGAATTTAATCAGAACGATAGACAAAATAGAAACTGGAACAGAAATAATAATAATAATTTAAACTCCCAACGCCCGGGTCGGAACGAAATCGGTCAGCCGTCCCAGGGCCAATAGATATAAACCCTGTAGAGAACAAAACGGTTGGAAGAGTAGCGCGACCAACTCCTCAACCTAGCTTAGTAGAGGTCGCTAAAAATGAGCAAATTCTTAAAAATAATAATGTTACGTCTAAGAAGACAATAGTGCAGGAAAATAAAAGCGAGGATGAAGTTTTAGTGTGGGTAGATTCGGGAGATAGCAATGACGGGGAAGTTGAAGTGCAGGCATGGGTACAGAGAGAGAGTAACGGAAAAGATATTGAACAGGAAAATATTAAGCTCTCGAGCTCGAATACCGAGAGGATAGCGAGTAGACAACGAGGGGACAGACCGAGGTTGTCAGATATAGATTTAGATGCGATCGAATTGTTTGAAGAACCACAGTGTGTAGCAGTTTTAGAATCGGGATCGTCTCTTCTTCCGCGAATCAGGTTGTCATTTAATGGGTGTGAATGGACAGCACTGATAGATTCTGCGTCGTCGTATAATATTATTAATAGCCGGTTAATTAGAAATTTGAATATCGAACGAAGCCAGATTGACACATTATATTTAGCAGAGCAGGGAGCTCACATGAAGGTTACGGGTAAAATAGTAATAAATATTTTGGTTCAGGGTATACAGATAAATTGTGAGTTTTTAGTTGTAGATAAGCTTAGGGATGATGTAATTCTCGGAGTGCCGTGGATGACATCACAAAAGTGCGTGATAGATTTTCATAGGGGTTGTCTTCATTTCGGTAGAGTAGAAAGAATGACAACGCATTTGATACCGGTGCGTGGGGAAATGAAGTGTGAGGTCGAATTGCCAGTGTTGCAATCCGATATACCGCGCGGGCAACGAGAGAATCTTAATGATATTTTAAACGATTTTAAAGAGGTATTCCTTCCATATTCTGGTCCTGCTCCGTTACAACCTCACGAGATAAAGCTGAGAGATACGCGCCCGATTCGTTTACCTCCGTATAGGCTCTCTGATGAGAAAAAGAAGCATCTCTTAGCTCAGCTGGAAGGCATGCTAGCTGATGGCGTGATCGAAAGCAGTAGATCATGTTATAGTTTCCCGATAGTTATGGTCCCCAAACGAGGGAAAGATGAATATCGATTTTGTGTAGATTATCGTAAACTCAACGACATCACTGAAGATGAGCCTTCACATCTACCCATTATTCACGAAACATTGAAAGATTTAGGTAACGCGAAAATATTCTCATCGTTTGATTTACAAAAAGGTTATTGGCAGATCCCAATGTCTGAAGATTGTAAACATTTAACCGCTTTTTCAACTCCTGACGGAGCTTGCTATCAATTTCGAGCTATGCCCTTCGGTTTGAAAGGTTCTCCAGGAACATTCCAAAGGATAATGAGTCAAGAGGTCTTGGCTGGATATCTACGCGATTTTTGCCTTGTGTATCTCGATGATGTGATCGTTTATTCTAAAGATTGGGCTTCACATATGTATCATTTGAGATTAGTTTTAGAACGGTTACAGCAATATAACTTGCGGTGCGCTTCGGATAAGTGCAAGATCGGTACCACAGAATTAGAATTTTTAGGTCACGTAGTTTCGTCTAGTGGTAACCATCCTCAGAAGTTACATGCAATTTCTATTGCAAACTTCCCTGTGCCTACTTCAAGAAAGAAGCTGAGGTCTTTTCTCGGCTTATCTAATTGGTTACGCGAGTATCTTCACCGTTTTGCAGAGATAGCAGCTCCATTAACGGATTTATTGAGCACGAAGAGGCCATTCAAATGGAATGCCTCAGCACAAAAGGCAATGGATAGCATTAAAATTGCTATAAGTAGGCCACTCTCCCTATGCAGGCCAGATTTCGAGAGGCAATTCGTATTGCAAACAGATGCCAGCAAGTTCGGCGTTGCCGCCGTTCTATATCACGAGCGACCTGATGGCGGTCGTGATATTGTCTCTTACGCTAGTGCTCGTTTTTCTGATGCAGAAAAACGCTGGCATTCGAATGAACAGGAAGCATTCGCGGCTGTTTGGGCGATAAAGAAATATCGTCAGTATTTGGAAGGTACACATTTCATCCTACGTACAGATAACAAAGCGTTGACATGGCTAGAAAGGGTTAAAGATGAAAGAGCTAAGTTAACTAGGTGGGCATTATTATTACAGGAGTTTAGTTTTACATTAGAACACTGCCCAGGTAGGGAAAATGAGTTACCCGATTTCTTGTCGAGAAATCCGGCCGAATCAAGTATCGCTCAAGATATTGATTCGTTAGACAGGGGAATGTATCCCAATGTTAGCCAGGAGGGTTGGAAAGCAGATGGAGGTCTACCTCAGGTGACGCTCATTGAGAACGGTCTGGATCTTCGGGACGCTGAAGATCAGCAGTCTGGAAAACTGGCAGATCGTGTGCGTGGGGCCCAACGCACCGATCAGCGGTTGTCTCGAATGATAAACCATTTGGAAGCCTTACTGTCTGCCAACAGTCCACCAACAAATGCTCGTGATAGGCATTGGTTGGATATATATAAAGTAATCAATGGTTACTTATATAGACAAGTTAGCGGAGGAGCAGCTCCGAAACTGATTGTAGCTAAATTTATGGTCCCCCACGTATTAAAGTTTTATCATAGTAGTAGACATGCTGGCCACCCTGGTGAAAGGGAAACGCTGAGAGCGACGCGGAGATATTTTATCTGGCCAGGTATGAATAGAGATGCTAAGAGATTTGTAAAGAATTGTATGACTTGTGCTCAAGCGAGAGCATTACCAAGTCGTCCACGCGCGCCTTTAGGATCATCAGTAGCACAGAATCCTTTTGAGATTTTAGCTATCGACTTGATGGGCCCATATCCTAGATCAGCTAAGGGAAATACAGTTATTCTAGTAGTTACAGATATGTTCACAAGATGGGTAGAAGCATTTCCTATGAGGTCGGGCAGATCACCTCAGATTGTTAGTTTATTAGAAAGGGAAATTTTTTCACGATATGGGTATCCTAGGGCAATTCTTTCGGATAATGGACCACAGTTTGGCCACGAGTCATGGAACTCGGCAATGGATAGGTGGCAATGCCAGCATTGGACCACAGCCATTTATTTGCCCAGGGCTAACGTAACCGAACGCCGAAATCAAGATTTAAAAAAATTGCTCCGTATTCACCTACTAGGGCGTGAACACAAGCGTTGGGATGAGCACTTAAGCTCAATTTTGGAGTCAATTAGGGGAAGACGTAACGACGCGTCGGGAATGACTCCAAGCCAAGCTCTATTTGGCTACGAAATTAAACGACCTGGCGAATGGTCGTCGTTAGCACCAAATACTAAGCCGGAAAGATTAAATAGAGTAGAGATAAATAGAAACATTCGTCAAAACCAGGATCAGTATAGAAGTAGTTACACCCAAACTAACGGAAATACTGCCGGTTTTGTAACGGGCCAGAAGGTAATGATGAGAGAACACCCACTCTCTAATCGCTTGACAGGTTTTCATGCAGGTTTCGCTCCTAAATACTCGGGTCCTTATACTGTTCTTTTACCTTTAGGACGTGGAAATGTTTATTGGATTGACAGAAGAGGTAAGGCGGTAAAAGTCCACGCCAATGATTTAAACTTAGCCCCTGAAAATCAGGAAGAGGTTCAGGAGGAGAGTAGACTCACCTAGCCTAAATAAATAATTTATGAAAAAAATAATGATAAAGGTGACATATGTAAATATGGTGGATTATAAAAATAAATATTGCTTAGGATTAAGGTTGCATACAATATGACAATTTTTAGGCTAAGGAACCTTTATACATTCTTGTAGGTTAAGAAATTTAAGAATAAGGTACAAATAAAAATATATAAAAAAAAAAAAACAAAAATAATAAAAAAACAAAAAAAAAAAAAAAACTGATTAGTATTTAAGTTTATAGATTAAGATATTATTACTTTTAGGAGCACGAATTTGTACAGCACACAAGCTCATTGAAGGATGTTTTATAAGAAGAAAAAATCTGTAAATAATTAATTAATACATATCAAACAAGGTATCACCTGTACGCTTTGTCTTTGCTAGATCGCGGTTAATTTTGACTCTGTTTAAATGTTGCTTGCCATATCAAAACGTCTTTAGAAAGGTGGTGGTTAGATACTAAAATTAGAATTTAGGACTAACAATAGATAATAATTTAGCTTAGATTTTGTGAGTTGGTTGGTGAAGGGTAAACGTAAGATATTTATAGGGACTTGTGAGCTAAGCTTTACTGCTGTCTTGTTTATTCACAGCTTTATAAAAAGAATAAACTGGCGTCCAACACATTCTATATTCCCGCGATTCATTTTTTAAAAACGATAGAATAGACACTTAACTCACGATTCCCAGTAGAAAGGTACCGTCATTAGACTTAGTTAATATGTAGTGCAGAAAAAATGCACATCTTTCGGACGTTTGAGAGGGGGCGGTTGTTGTGAGTAGGTATTTGCGCCCGAAAGATGACATTTATTTTAATAGTTAAGTAGAACTTATAAAAAACCCTACTACTAAGTATTGATATGGTCAGCGATTATTATTTAAAAGCTTTTTCGAAACGAAAGTCTCCCATTGTTGTTTTAAAGTATAGAGATTTGAGATATGCGGGCAGGTACCTTTTGTTTTCAATGATAACAGGTAGCAATAAATACTTTCGCTGATATGAAAAAAATAATATTCTTTTAACTTGTTCGGCTATTTGGAATGTATCTTATCCTATGATTTATGACTATGCACGTATGTCCTAGGGGATTTGCCAGAAGGACAATGAACCTGATGTTTTGAATAAAATTATTACCGTGAGACAGTATTGTTTTAATGACTCCTTTCTAGGTTCAGCTATTTCTCGGAAGGCCAATGCACTGGTGTAATCAACAGGTACACCCCTAAGATGATTCTAGAAGTTTTTTTAATCAGCTGACAAGGATATTTAAGCACACGGTCAGTAGGTAATCTCCCTCATTCCTGTCACTCAGCTCGCGACGCGAAGACTTGTTTTGCTATTTGCTGAGTGGTTTTTCGACTTGCATATTTTGGCGTAGCAGAATTAAACGTTGCGTTCTGTGAGGTACCTAAATTATTTCGGGATCCGGTTTCTTATTTATTTATTTTTTTGTGTGTTTGTGCTTACTTCAAATTAGTAGCAGAGAAAACGTTGCTCTTTGCGAGGTGTTAATAATTTTGATTCGCGTGTATAGCTTATTAATTTTGTCGCGTGCGTCGGGGTTCTGTAAGGTATTTAATCTCGGATAGTGAAGTGTGAGGTAATACCTATTAGTGATAGTGTTCTAGTGTTCTGGTAAGGATTATTACTACATACCTAGCTGCCGATTGGTAAGAGTATCATAATCATTCATTTTTCTTTCAGTGGTTTGTTGTGCTTATTATTTGTGACATTTTAGTTTAATTGTGTGGTAATATATAATACGATAATACTCTGTAAGTGGGTGGTTGGGTGGATACAGAGTCGCGTCGGGGAGGAGGGGTCAACAAAGTTCCGAAGCTCGGAAACCAGTTGTGAACCTCCAATACTAGCATTGTGCAATTACAGCACGCTGGGTTTATCGTCACGCCGACGTGACGAGTTTTTACATGTAATTGTCACTGCTGAAACTATAATAATTATTTCCATTTCTTTTTAGGACTGATTGGAGAAAAAATTTTGATAGCGTACGACCTACGTCATATCAGGCTTTATTACCAAACTGAATATCCGTTTCCGATTACTAACGACAAACTTTCAGCTGAGTTTAAGCTCTGTCGGTGAAAACTTACCATGTCTCTATTGGCTGAAAATTACTTCACCGTTTAAGCCTGTGAATTAAAAAAAAATAATAACGTATCTCTTAAATCCAAACAGTTGATGCACAATGCAATCCTGATTCCATCCATGATGTATGGTAGTGAAACTTGGACATGGACGAAAAATCTGGAAGTTGGAAAAAATGCTGTGGAAATGAGATCACTGCGTAGGATACGCGGAAAGCGACTGATTGATAAGGTGAGGAATGATAATATTAGATAGGAATGTGGAGTGGATGTTAGCGTAGTGACTAGAATGAAAGTGAATAAATTAAGGTGGTTTGGGCATGTAAAGAGAATGAACGAGGAGAGAATGACTAAAAGGATATAATATAAATCTGAAAGAATGGGTGCACGCAGACGAGGCCGACCTCGAATGACATGGTCCGACCATATCGGTTCAGTCTTAGAGGTGGGCCAAGTCAGGAGCAAAAGGAATAGAAGAGCATGTATGCGGAATGTTATGCGTTTGGAAGAAGCGAAATAGGTTTGTTTGGATAGGAAAGAATGGAAATCCGTACTCTCTGCCTACCCCCATCGGGAAACGGCGTGATGGGTAAAATAAAAAAAAAATTAAAAAAACTCAGTTATAATTAATGTGTATATTGTTTATTGATAGAATCAAATACAAAATGTATTAATATGTTAGAAACACTTTGCACAGCGTACGCTAATTACGAAGCAGACACCTGGACCCTAAAATAGCAATCGATTCATCAACTACAAGTAGCACAGAGAGCCAATGTTGGTAATCACATTGCTAGACCATATCTCTAACGTCGGAATACGAAGACGAACAGGAGTGTCTGATATTGTGGGCGAGGTACGTGTGTCGTAGAGAGGGCGGTCGCTGGGCTTCAAGATATTAGAGTGCCAGTTTAGAACAGGAAGAAGGGGAGTAGGCAGACCACCAGCCAAATGGACGGACGACATAGATGAGGAGAGCGAGTTGTTGAGAGAGTTGGAGGAGAGATGAAGATGCCCTGGTCCAGCAGTGGAACCCAACTGACGATGGTGACGCTAATTAATATTATTTATTGAGCATGCAAACAGGTATCGTGTTACCCTTTTTTTAATTTGTAGAGTTTTGCACGCCTACTCAACTGTATTTTGATCACTCCCCATAATGGGTAGTAAGGCATGTTTAATTATACATTATGTACAAGTTTTATAAGCGACTTTGTTATAGAAACTGCTCTTGTTGCTTCCCTATACCCTTAGATTTAGCACCGCAAACGATAAATTGTCATAAATTATTGAGAGAAGTTATTGTAGTACATAATATATTAAGTAAAGAGCAAAGCTGGGAAGACTCTTATAGAAAGATCATAGCTGGGAGTCGACCCCGCAGGCGGCTATTTCTTGAATACAGCGGCCACAAGCTCTTTTATTAATTATTTTATTAATTATGATATCTTTTGAAAACAAAATAGTATAATTTGACTCTTTTTGTACAAATCATTTTTTTTAAATTTCGATAAAACCAGTTTTAAACTTTTTAGGAGCCACTTAAAAATCATCCCTTTTTATATGTGCCCTTTTTCGTCCCTTTTAGTGAAAATTTGGAAAAACTGTCCAAGAAAACTACTACTTATTTCTATAGGAGAATTCATATACCAAATCTCAAGTTCGTACCATGTCTAGTTCCCGAGATATTCACATACTTTGAAAAACATTCAACCCTATTTTTCACCCCCTTAGGGGTGGAATTTCCAAAAATCCTTTCTTAATGGAAGGTTTTGTATTGAAACCTACCTGATTTCCAAATATCACTTCTCTACGATTAGCCGTTTGGGCTGTGCGACGTGCGTTGATGAGTGAGTATGTCAGTCAGTCAATCAGTCAGTCAATCAATCAGTCAGTCAGTCAGGCACTTTCCTTTATTATTATAGATTACAACAGGAAGGCCAATAGTTGACTGAAACAGTTTCAAACTCAATCAGAGATTTAAAAAACAAAAAATTCCTGTATTTTATGAAGGTTTTTGCTTGTTATAATGACAGTTCTCATGATAAAATGGATAACTTTTCCCGACCACTCAACATAATTTAATTAGCCATCGTTGAATATAAAAACTTTTTTTTGGGAACGCGTGTTTTATAATCCGGAGTTTTTATCTGATAAACATTTTTTTAGTGAAGAGTTAGTGTCAGCGGGATGTTACACAAAATTATCAAATTTTGAGAGTGATGTTATTTTTAGTTTACTGGGAATGAACATTTTTGAAATATTATAATTTGATTTTTTATTTATAGCAGCAAGCATTTTCCAATTTATTTTTAACTAGCTTTCCCGACAGACGTTGTCCTGTAGTCCTAACCAGACGCGGCCCGTTCATATGTACACTGCGCACCCAGAAACAAAAATACATAATTAATCCGATTAAGCTACTAATAAAATAATAATGTTTCTAAAACATCCATATTTCATTCGTATTCAACGCTTAGGCGGGAACAACGTGAGAATATAATATGTGCGCGCACACAGTCTGCCTCATCTATGTAGTAGGTACCGAAACGAATGTGCCCGATAATTTTGTTGACTTTGCGGTGGAATAAGTGGGATGGGCTACTGTAAGCGCGGCAATCACGTATGCGAGAATGAGAGGGAACTACCCGCAATGGCGTTGGCGCGTAGGTGATCATTTCCATACTATTTTACATATTGTATTTTATATCATTTTTAAACTTTTCATTAGTTATTCTGTTATCCGGAGCGGAGAAGAATCCCAATAAATCAAACATCAGAAGAATCTGTTGAGTCGATCTAGAGTTATAAGTGTTCGCACTAACCCGACTTTAATTTATATTAGAGATAAGCAATACCTATCTCGAAAAAAAACTAAAAAGTGGTTGGTATCCCAGTTCTTACATACCTTTCTTAATCTAAGTTCGCTCTAAGTGTGGTGCACGATATTCCTCCAATCCTCTCTATCTTGCGCCAATTTCACAGATGACTCTTGGTGGACATACGGAGAATATGAACAATTTAGCTGAATTTGCTGTTTTTTGATGACTAAAATGATTGGCTTTTGTCGTGTTCTGGCGCTTACGGTCTCATTTGATACCACATCATGCCCAAATTTGTGTCGCGGTCTAACGCATGCATTATTTTTATCTCCAGTAAAAAATGATCTTGTAAAAACAGTTTTTTTAACATCTGAGAATTCATTTAAACCGTAAAAATACGGCACAGTAATATTTCAGCAAACATTTTTTCATTTCTTTTAGTTGGTTTTATTCTGTTTATTTTCATTTTTATCCCAACTCGTGTTATTAATAAGAACGCCTGTAATAAAGTAAACAACCTTTGTTTCAGTATTGGACTGTTGATACAATATAAAGTGGGTAGGTCACACTGCGGTATACCGACAATATAGAAAAAAAGGTATTACTTTATGATTGAACCATAAATCATGAGAGAGTATTAAGTATTTTCTGTCTCGCTCGCTTACGTTTAATAAATGTATATCCGAATGATACAACTCCATGGTTGTAAGGACCGTTGCTACATAACAAACTATCGGGCTCTTTGCAGAAAATATAATCCCATTGTAGGTATTATTATTATATTAGTAAGCAATGCTGTGAACTTTTCGCGAATCCGTCGTTTGACAATATTTTTAGACGCTTTGTCGACATAATAATGAATGATTGTAACAGCTTATCAGCGTCAGCAAAGTTATGGCCTGTACACATCTGAACACGCGGTAACGTAGCCAATGCAACGTTGCATGCAACGTAACAAACTTCCGGTGGACAACGCGGTGGTTCATCACGAACTGCGTAGTATGGAAGTTTGATACTTTCCATGCAACGTTACATTGTTTACGTTAACGCGCGTCCAGATGTGTACAGACCCTTTGACATCAGCAGGAAGGTAGAAAAACGCTGTGCCTTCAATCAGCATCAAATGGTTTAGAAAGGTTGTGAACAGGTTTTCAAAGGCTACAGAACCTCTTGATAATCTTTTCCTAGCCTAGTGCCTCAGATTGAATCGACTCCACTTGACATCATACTCTTTGGATTTTTTGTCCGTGCTCACTCAAAGTGAACAAAAATACACTTTTTGACTCGTTCACAAGAAGCTACTTAAAGCTTGTGTCGTGAAGGAAGAAGATGGTCGGCACCTGGGATCGAGCCCACGAACTCTGCAAGAAACAGTGCCAAAGCTGGTGTTGCAACCGCTAGTCTATTAACCACTTAAAAATGATAACGTCAATAATTTATAATATATTTTGTACACAGTTATTGAAGTTTTTAAGTGTGTTATCTATGTACATATTTTGATTAATAATTAATTAAACAGAACTGGAATAGCGTCATTGGCTTCATCATCTTTTTGGATGTAATGCCATTTAAATAAAAAAAAAAAAAAAAATAAAAATAAAAAAATAAACAGAACCTTTTGACAAATTTTACGCCTATAGGGTACTTCTTGTGATAGAACACATTAAATTATCTTTTTTTTTTAATTGTTTGAACATTTTTTGGACCTAATGCGACACAAACCCCGATATGAGTAAACAAAAAAATGAGCAACTAATGATTATTAAACAACTAAATAAGGAATTTGACTACAGCGTATCCTAAGCTATAAATGAAAAAAATAGGTCGTTTAGTCATTCACACTCACACTTCAGGAAAACACCACGTTTCAGATGGGGCGCAATATCTACTAAATATCAATTTATTTATGCTTTTAGATACAACACTGTTTCAATTGTAAAAAAACACGTTATATCTATATACGAGTATATATATTATATATGAACAACTCACAACGCGACAGTACCCGAAATAACAATTTACATATTCCGCGTCGCGAAAAGCTTTATATATATATATATATATATATATATATATATATATATATATATATATATATATGTCAGACGGCATATGTTGGCTCATCTGATTTTAACACACCAAAGTTGATCAACCTTTTACCTGGAATATATAATTACCTGGTTGATACATAAATTTGAAAGTTACACCCCCGCGTTACGATTATGTTTAGCTTCCTATATACTCTATTCTCCACTTATATATTCAATTATTTACTGTCTATTTTTAAAGAACACTAGTTGATCAAGAGTTGTTAGCTCTTACAACGTTGCCAAATCGATCTCACTAACACACTCACGATAGCATAATACATCTCCTATTGTAGACGTAGAATTGGTAGGTAGGTTTCTATATCTGATCGTAATATTCACACATCGCTGTTGGTTTCATATTTTCCGTATTATTGAGGACCTATATGTACCTACCTACCTACTTTATTTTTGTTGTGATTTAGACTCGTATATTTTTTTACTTGGCTAGCGTTTATGACAATATTTTTTTAAAGTATTTTAGAGTAGGTATTTAGATTTTTTCTAACGAGAAGTTTATGAGAATAGCGTTTATTATAAATTGATGAGAAGAAATAAATCATAAAGGCTTTAACTTGGAATCTATTTGGTCTACAGAGACAAATCTAGTTATCATATTGTAGCAAATTTACTCTTCTTTAAAAACGCGCTAAAATGTTTTTTTTTTTCAAAAAATAGTGCTTTACGGTTATATTCGCCAAATAATAAAAACATAGCGATTTTTTCGCGGTTTTTCGATTTTTGACAAAGGTGCATTCGGCGCTCGAGGTCAAAAACTTGGATTATTCATCAGACCAACATCATCCCGAAGACGACTAAGACCCTCCTACACCGTGTTTCTTTCCTTCGAAGCAGAGCTGAGGGATTTGGACATGACGTGGGTGGAGGTCTTGTCCAAATGCCTCCCTATGCCCCCAAGTGGGGTCACAAATGGACTATTGATTGATTGATTATAGTTCATCCAACTCCAGAGTCGAGATATTTAGAAATTTGATATTACAAGTTTGCAAAAAAACATAACTACCTTATTTGACGCATTCTGTAATGTATAAAGTTACTGTGGGGCTAGTACGAGTTTTATCGAAAGCTAATTGCACGCAAATAAGCGCTTATTAGCGTGCAAATAATGTTCTTAAATCAAACGATCGACTCATTCGATCATTTTAGTATGAAAATTTTTCGAAACTCTTTCGATGATCGTTTCGATATTCGATCATCGAAAACTTATACTAGGGCTACTGTACTATAATGGGTTTAATTATCAAAGCTGCTTAGTATCTTATTAAATCTTATTTATCGGACATAATACTCTAAAAGTTACACTTTTCAATTTACAATTTCATTCATGAATAAAATATATATTTTTTTTTAAATTTTGCGTGATGTTCATCCAACACCAAAGTTGAGATTTTTTTAAATTGATATTGCATTTAAAACAACGCTGTTAAGCGTCCCTAATGTATTTTTTTATTATTTTTTGCAAAGAGATAAGCCTTTAATACTATAATTCATAGTAAATAACCGCAATATAGGTACAAACGCGAATTAAATATACCTACCAGCTAATTTGTGTTTCATTGATAATAGGATGAGCTGATTCGGGATCTTGGCGGTTTGTGTCTGATGATCACTTGATCAATCAATCAATACTCCCTTTGTGACCCCACTTGGGGGCATAGGGAGGCAACAAGTGCCCTCCACTGCGCTCTATCTCTAGCAGTTTCAATGACCTCCTCCCACGTCATGTCCAAATCCCTCAGCTCTGCTTCGAAGGAACGAAACACGGTGTGGGAGGGTCTTCCTCGTCTTCGGGACCCTGATGGGAGGAAGAAAGTTCGTGATGCGGTGGTACCATCTAATATTCATGATTCTTCTGAGGCACATTGTCTCAAAGGCAGATACCTTTTGTGCCTGGGCTTTGGTCAGGTGCCATGACACACACCCATATAAAAGAATAGGCAACACACAACATTAAACAGTTTACATTTCGTCTCAACACTAAACGCCGACGCCTTCCATATCTTGGTCATGTTGTTGAAGGCACCACTTGCCATATCGATAGGTACTTATCGGGAGCTCAGCCCCGAGGTCACCAGTGGTGGTAATGGTTGCTCCCAGGTATTTAAATTTATCCACCCGGGAGACCTGGCGACCATAAATGGTTATCGGTAGCTGTTTATCGGGGCAGGCTTTATTTGCCATGAGCTTCGTCTTACTGGCATTGACTCGAAGGCCAAGGCGTGCTGTTTAATTGCAGAGTCTCGAAACACTGCGCTGTAGTTCCTCCACTGTCGTATTGAAGGAAGAAAGTAGTATGAATGCGGTAGAAATGAGAATGTTGCGTAGGATGTGCGCTATTAATGCTGAAGATGAGATCGGAAACGGAATGATAGATGAGGAAATAATGAGAGATAAAAAAATAGTGTAGTAACAAGAATGAATGTAAACAAAGTGTGGTGTTTGGAGAGTTTGGACATATAGAGAGGATGAATGAAAATAGAGTGACTTTTTACCTGCCTGAAAGGATAGGTGGAAGATCGACATGGGTAGAATATATCGATATGTGATCTTAAAGAAATGCAACGTCTAGAATAAAAGAAATAGGATACATGCATGCGGAATAGTATGATAGTGAAAAAAAGTATGTGGATAGGAAAGAGTGAAAGTCTCTTCTCTCTGCTTACCCCTATAAGGACACGGCGTAAAAGTTAATAAATTGATAACTTTACATTTGGTCCAAAGTTTATTCGTTTTCTTACTACCTGTACCTTACTTTCCTTCATGGGTTGGGCTGATCACGTAACTTGCATACTTTATAATAATCTTTGGGTTAGTTAGAGACCACAACGAAGTTGTGGTTAGCTCGTATGTTGATTATGTGATGTCTTTTTTATGTCAAATCTAATGTGTTGTTAGTTTTATTTATTATAGAATTAATAAATATATAAAAAACTTCCATCATACTACCATGTGGTTTGGCTGGAATAGATTTTTCGGGATACGTTCGCCGTTTGACTCTGAATGTACCTATACTATATCATATGTGTAATTTATTTCAATAATGTTTTATTTATTTATTTACCTGATCGACTCTGTATATAACTCTCATTAGGGTTGGAGGTGTCATAGTGAGAGGTGGAGTGTACCTACATAGAGTCGGAAATACCCCATGGGTCAATACTTTTTGCCTCTCTGTGTCCTTGATTAAGAATGGGTACTTATATACTTGGGCAAACTTTTAGACCTAATGAGGCATATTATCGCGTACAATATTTATGGCTACTAGGGTTACAAACTCATCGTCCTCCTGCATTGATAATATATTCACTGATATGAAGTATTCTGACGTAAAACTTACGGAAATTGTAAAATCAGACCATTTTGGTCAATCAATTAGCGTAGAAATTAGTAGCGGAGGAAAAAATGGTGATAATACGTTTATCTACAGAAGAAGGTTTAATGATAACAACATGAAATCCTTCTGCAATGCAATAAGAGCATGTCAAAGCTTTAAAGTAAATGATTGCTCCGAAGTTATGTTCAAAAATTTTTTGAAAATTTAGTGTTAAATCTAAATAGTTATATGCCTGTCAAAAAGATCAATTGTAAGCAAAATAAGTCTTTTAAAGGCTGGGCTAAGCCCGGTATATTAATCTCTAGGAAAATACTGTTTGACTTGTATAGAGTGAAAGAGCGTGACAACTCGCGGATGACGAAAGATTTTGTATCGACTTACAGTAGAGTATTCGGGCGGGTCTGTAGAGAAGCCAAACAAATGTATATCAGAAATAAAATAGAAAGTTCTAACAACATAATCACAACAACTTGGAAAGTCATAAAGGAAGAAACGGGTAAAACATGGGAGTATAACGAGAGTTATAATTTTAGTGATCTTGATGTGGCAAATAGATTTAATAACTACTTTGTAAATATAGCCTCAGATCTTACTAGCACTATGCCTAAATCAACTGAGACTGCTGAATTTTTACTTAAATCCACAAAGAAATGTAACAATGATTTCAGGTTTAGAATGAATTCTAGAGCTAATGTCATTCGTATATTCTTCTTCTTCTTCCCCCACTGCGGCATTCCACTGTCGAGAGTGATTTATGATCATTCGTATATGTAGTCACATAAAATCCAAGGACTCAAATGACCTATGGTATACGTCGACAAAGTTTATTAAACGGATAATCGATCATCCGGTGGATGACCTAGTACTCATAATAAATAAATGCTTTGAAGAAGGTGTTTTCTCAGATACCCTCAAAATTGCTAGAGTAATACCGACATACAAAAAAGGAGACAAACATGATCCTGGTAATTACAGAACCGTTTCAGTGCTTCCTGTATTGAGTAAAATTTTTGAAAAACTTATAGCGGAACAACTTACTCACCACTTGATAGAAAATGATATATTACACCCACAACAATATGGATTTCAAAAACACAAGGGTACGAGTGATGGGATATCGCACTGAGAAAAATTCTAGTAACCGTGCTAGTAAAAAGAGCGCCGACTAATTCGAGGAAGTACCGATAACAATATTTTTGTTAGTAATACCAGTTAGTATTTATTACAAACCATGAAAATAACTAACTCATTCCATAGTTAGTTGAATCCACTACCATCTTTATAGTGAAAACGACTAGAAAAGCTATTACTAGAAATAGCTAGTTAATTTTCTAGTAAAATCGTTATTAGAAATTACTAACTTTTTTACTAAAACTGAGCTAGTAAAAAGAGCGCCGACTAACTCCAGCAGTAAAAGTAACTAACAAAGAAAATATTTTAGCACATATTACTAACTTAAGCTCCACCCATTTTGAAAGGAAGTAAAAAGAACTAGCTTATTCTATAAAAAAATACATCCTTTTTATTTGTGCCAGGGACTGGTTAGTTAAATATACTATCGTTGTAAGTAAATGCGACTAACTTCCATAGTTTCAGCTAGTAAGTTCCACCTACTCAATTATTGGACTTGGTGAATATAACTAACTTCTTTAAGTAGTCTCAACTAACTAGCCTAAAAGTTACTAGCTCCGCTAGTAGTTTTGAAAACCCTTGCTAGTAAATTTGACTTATTTTGTTAGTAGCTCCAGTGTTTTCTAGTAAACCTTGCTTTTTTTTCTAGTAGTCCTTTCTACCTGTATTAGTAAAGGTAGCGAAATGATTCTAGTAACCTATCTGCAGGTTACTAGCACATTCTAGTAGTTTGCGGTAGCATATGCTAGTAATCTATCCACAGGCTACTAGCGCGTGCTAGTAATCATCAAAGTCTTCACTTAGTTGCCATGACTATTTTCGTAGGCTTATTTTGTCAGGTCTTCTATACCGCTGATTGGTTCCAAATCTGGCTCTTTTGATAGGATCCTCATAAAAGATTTCTCAATCTTGGATGATGATTCAATCTATATGGAGCCAAATTCTAAACACAAGACACAATATAATTGCGAAAACCTGATGAAATAAACCTACGCCATAGAAACTCAGGTCCAGCAGTCATGGCAGCAAAATGAAGTCCTCGACGCGATGCAACTATGTAAAAAAATAAGTCAAAATGTATGGTTAATAAATTATAAACAAGTGCATACATTATAGCAATTGGCAATAGTTTATTGATTGTAAAACATGAAAATAATAAATATAATAATAAATTTAATTAAATTATTTTCAATATTGGACTGTTGGATAAATAAAGGTAGGTTATATTTTTGAAAAATATTGATTAGATTGTCAATATCACCACTTGTTAGAGATGTTAAATTAATGAAGACATTTACTAATTCTTCCCGTGATAGTCTCCATCAGTTGACTTTTCTATTGCTGACTGCGATGATATTTGACGGAATCTTCAACATCAAGCGGGAGATGGCCATCAAGGCTGCCAAATCTCTCTGCTCCTCACCACCTGCAAATGAATAATTATTCGATTACATTGTCTTTTTTCGCTAAATAAAAAATGGCTTGGAAGGGAATACAATGATTTAATTATTTTATTACATTTAATAATTATATGTAAGTACGGGATACATAGATATAAAGTAATCAAAATATTGGAGAGACTATCGCTGAAGCGATTTCTTTCTTCTAACCATAAAGATATATTAGATATTTAAAAAAAAAACACACACATGCATGCATTAACAGATGTTAGTATATTTGCCTTGTATTATGATATGAATGTACTTGCATATATTGGAATAAATAAAATAACATAGATAACTTGCAAACCTTTGGATAACTGGAGCAAGTCCTGTAATTTTTCCTCAGAAATGAAATCCAGAAGTCTGCTCCTAAGTATTGGAAAACGCTCCACGAATTTGTTAACTTGATCTCTGTATCCCTTTTCAAGGAGCTGCAAAAAAGTACAATTTAATTAGCTATTAATGTAATGTTATGTAAAATATATCTAACAAAAAATACACATTTCATTAGAAAAAACTTACTAAGTCAAGACCAAGTGGTGTACGCAGAGCTTTGTATTTGTGAATATACTAATCTAGATGTCTTTTTTCTGAAGCTCTTCAGCCCTAAACTGGACCGCGTCCACAGATTGCACCGCGTCAATACTGGATGTCAATTTATACTCTGTAAGGTGATGTTCTATCTGTAAATACAAAACATACTCGCATGAATACAGGTACATAACATCCATGGTAAAGGTATGTAATATGTATTATGCCATCTAAAAAAAATATTAAAAGTATAAAAAAAAGAAAAATTGTGGTAATTAAGGGAAATATTCATAAAATCTGCAAACAAGCAAAAGAACTACTTACCAGTTGCTGTGAATCTTCATTGGAGCATAAAATACTTGCCAGCGATGGGCTTTGATCGCTTCGGTTATCCTTAATGAGCTGAGGAGCTTGACGATTATTGTGTGACAGTTCAGAGAGGCTTAGAAGTGGGAGATTGGTATTTTCAAAATTAGAGCACTCAATATTAATAACTTCCGATGGCTGATGAGAGACACTGGCGACTGAAAATGGCTCAGGGACGTTCAGCGTAGCTTGATCCTGTGAAAATAACAAAAAAAACATATATGTATTTTAGGATAGGCAGAGAGAACATTTCTATTCTTACACCTCATCCACACTCTTCATGCATGCATGCATTCATTAATTATTCATTCGATACTCCATGAGTGATTCGGCCATATTACACATTCTTCATAATGCTTTAAAGCTTATCAAGTTTTATTATTATTCACCTTTACTTTTCGAGCAGCCATGCGAAGGCGAACAGCTTCCCCTAATGTAGAACAGAGAGATATGGTAGAATGTCAACAGATATGCCATCACCTACAAAGTAAAAATTATTCTTGTCTGTAATGCAACCATTAAAAAACAATTAATTCTCTATTGCTTTGTCCTGTATTCTAATGAATTACTAAAAATCTTCACGTGTTGTTCAAATGAATCAAAATTGGTTAGGTTGGCAAACCACGTGGGCAAAAAAACATAATCTACGCATGAACTTGTAAAAAATATCATTTATTGTGTATTTATTAACATAGATCTTAAAAACTTACCTAAAAGTTTTCCATATAGATGTGACAATCCTGCATTAAATAAGAAGGATTCCATTTCAGTATTTTTGGCTGACGCGGGACGCACACTTCTTACTACTCGAAAATGGCGTTTCAATATAGTTTTTTGTAACGAAAACGGCATGTATGGAGACACACACACACAAAATTTACTGAAAAGAAGTTACAACAAAGGAATGAAGAAAGAAAGAACAAAGAAAGACTATCGAAACACATCCGCACAAACACAACAGCCCATGCACAGGCCATAAATAATACTGATGCGAATGGGGTCAACGGGGTTATATTTATAGCCTCCATTTTGATGGCGCGAATTATCAAAGTTCGTAAGTCGTTATAGAATTTTCTATTAAATTTTACAAGAATATTTTGTATCTGGTAAAAATAAATAACAAACCGTTTTGGTACCTATGAAGTCAGTCGCGTTTACTAATTATTGTTACTTAAAATAGAAAACAATTTTTTTAGGTACTTGCAATTTTTGTAACATTCACAATTTTTTGTTAGTGTAGTTAAAAAACATTTTTTTTATAAAAACAACATGCGGAAATACAAGTCCAGGGTTGCCAGATGTAACTAGCCAATTGTAGTTTATTTATTTAAATTCTATTCTCCTGATTCAACGAATCGCGTTTATATGGAAGTATATAATATACTTCTACTAATAATAATTTAAAGAATCTGGCATTGTACAAGGCCAGAGTACTTAATACAGATATTGTATTAAGTATTAGAAAATAATGCGAGGTGAATATAAGAACAGTATATATGACGAGAATGAAACTATAAGTAGGTACCTAAGCTAAGGTGGTTTGGTCATGTGAAGAGAACGAATGACGACAGAATATAGATTAGGATACAATTATATAGCGCCGTTTTGTGATATAAAACCACTTTAAGGGCGCCTTGTGAACCGTTTCTTGAACTCCGTTAGAGATCGACCAGGAAGTTCTTTCCGTCAAGCTCGCAGTTCCGTTACAATAATCAAGAATGACAAAGCAAAGTTTATGGTTGAAAGGAGAAGAGCCGACCCAGAGTTATTTGGAGATCAGATAGATTCAATTTTGCTTGTCCTTATGTGGTTGGATATCCTTATTGTCATAACTAATGTAAATTATTATTATCCTTGTCGCAATTTCTTCCATCTATACATGTACCCATTCATTTATTATTATAGAATATTGTTTCTGATTTCTTCAAAATGTTCACACCTTCTCACTGGCAACCCTGAATACAACTGGTTGCAACTTGCAAACAATACTTGAATGATATGTTTTTTTGTAATGATCTATGTATATTTATATGATATAGGTACCTACCATGCGTATATTGCATATTATATAACTACTAACAGCAAAACCTGTCGGACGACAGGCATACAAAAGGGTCATTAATTATTTGATTGTAATATAAATCAGTTATATCGTCCATTATAGCGTCCCAATGTTACTTGACATATTATCCTCCCGTAGCAACAGTTTTTTATGTATATATAGGAGCGGACACGTGGGTTTAGAGCGTTTATTGAGTTACGGACGAACTTCCCAATTATAATACAGACACCCCGCGTCGCTATTACAGCAGAACTGTGAATGACGCGCATACTCAAACTAAACATAACCTACAAATAATAGTATTTTATGCATATATCTTTTTCAGTTTTGTAATTTATGTCAATTAAATGAATATCTTAATACCTATCAATGATATTTAAGTGTTAAAAATGTACTTTTAGCCATACTAACATTGAACTTTCTCGTAATTTGGATCTGTTTGGTATTCACACTACTGTATAGGTAGATATAAAGTAAGCATGTATGAAACCTTAAGTTTTTTTATAAAAATAATAACCCTAAGAGAACTGGACTACTACACTTTTGACACCATTCACAAATTAAAGCTTGTGCCACAAAGAGGAAGAAGGTTACCAGGGACCAAACTCAAGACCTTCAGTATGTAAGTCAGCGAATGAATCGCTAAGCTATTTACTACTACTTTCCTTATAGGAAGTAAATGAAAGCTTTAAGGTCAAGTATATTGTATTTAACAGAAGTCCATTCTTGTCAAAAATCTTTATTCATGAATGCTGGTTGGAATTTTGAAAATTTTTAGTATATTAACTTCAACTTTATTATACTCACCCTAAATTATTATTCCTTCAAAGACAATTCTTTCCATTTTCATGAATGATGATAAGGGACTTAACAAAGTGTGTTATCCCAACAAATGACAGAATATTATGGTAAAGAAAAAACAGATTCACAATGTAAAATTTTATTTGAATAAGAATCGTGAAATAATTTGTTAGTTCGTTTAAGTTTGTTAGTTTCAACATTTTATCTACATATACAACACCATACACAGTAACAAAACACATCAGGTAAAAAACTAAATATCAATATACTTACATACTTGTACAATAAAAATAATAAGAAAAATAACTTAATTTGACGAACACCTCAAAATCAAAACCAATACATACTTACACTTAGTATGTAATAATATATTTAAAAAAAAACATTTAAAATTGCAAAGCGTAGATTGATTGGGACATCACAAAACTTCAAACCGAACCTCAATCTTATTGAAAGTATGCAAAAAACATTATAGGATTAATAAATAATCAAACACCAGTTAACTTAAAAAAACCTGTATCCTAATACAAAATTATATATAAAAAAAAAAACAAAAAATTCTTCACAAATATTAAAAAAAATATTTTATAATACAAGCCAAAACATAAAGCATGTAAACAAAGAATTAAAGAAGGTTAACTAGTAATTTTAAATACTATCCATCATTGTCAATGACTTCTGAAAATGAAAATAATGCATTGAAAAAATTTCAATGGCAACGGGGTAAATGATTAAATTGAACAGTGTTGTCTGTAGCTGTCCTCCCGTCTTCTGTATCTTGTTTCTATCGCAAAGCGGTTAGTAAAACATTCTTTGCATCTTCATTTAAAGCTGTTTGAGGTTATGCTTCTTATATAGATTGATGTGGTGGTTTGGTAGCACAGAATCTTGGTCACTGATTTTCCTACAGATGTACCTACTGAGGGTTGTGGTCCTCGTACCTAAAAGCCAATAAATAATTAAGAAAAAAAAACAATAATATGACTTGTTACTCCCAGATGTTTTTTTTATAAACATTTGTGAGTAACAGATTTATTGCACTGAAGAATGAAGTCCCTCTGCGTCATAACGGCACAAATATTCCACCAGTTTTCGAATATCGATGAACGATCATCTACTGATATTTTTAGTGTGTGTGCACACACTAATCTGCATTTGTTGGAAACACAGGGTCCTTAACATTGTGGCAAGGGACTGCTTTTTTCGCTGATATACTTACATACGTATCTCTTAAACTTTTTAATTTGGGTAAAGCTCTACTAAACGGACATCGTTTTCTTTTCTTGTTGGTGTGGCCGTAGTCAGAAGATTTATAATGATGGTATTGTTGTAATTTAACTGTTCAGCCATACTCCCACTTCCAGCAGATGAAATAGTTTTTTCTCTATCTGATATCTGCAAATATGAACAGAAACATTAATAAAATATGAATTTAATATGTATAACGTTTCTTCTATCTCAAAGATGATATAACTCTATTGCCGAATATAGATAAGTCTCTACTCTACAAACTAAAATTATTATCTATATTATACAAGCTCAAAAGAGTGCTCATCAAGAATTTTTACTTGAATTCTTTGTAACCACTTTTACTGAATATTGTTCACGAAGCCCTTATCTTTGAAAAGCTTGAGTAATATAAAATACTTGAGTAATAAATTGTTATTAAAACAAACCACAAGTGAATGCATAAGACGTGGTTAAATGAATTAAGGTATTGGTATACTTACTTACAACTTTTTTTCCTTTTATTGACCTTCATCCTGTTCATGGTGTTCTTGGTCATGCAGTCTCAAGTTCAGCAGCCCGATTCACGGAAAAGTTTAAGTCTAAGTTTAGTTCGAAGCTCGAACGAAGTTCGATTCAAACTTTTCCGTGAATAGGGCTGCTGGTAATAATAATTGTAGGCGGCGACTATCTACAGTCTATGTACCTATTCACGGAGGGTTTGAATCGAACTTCGTTCGAACTTCGAACTAAACTTAGACTTAAACTTTTCCGTGAATCGGGCTGCAGGACTTACAACTATGTTTATGTTCTTAAATGTTTGCCCTTACATCTTTACACGATCTGCTGGGCTCATCACATTGCTAAAATAAATTAAAGTATTCTTTAAGTCATAGAGCGTGATCAAATTGTCATTTGAATGTAGTTTTATAGAAAATAATCAGCTAATCATAATGAACTACGAAATGTCAAATTATACAAGAATATTAATACTTACATTTATGTAAATAAATAACACTTTCTTGAACTGCTAACTGCAACATAATAACTCATGTCTTTAGGGTACTCCAAAGCACTGATTTTTTTCATTTAAATGCATTTAAAACATTAAATTTCAATAAAACACAGAGCGGGTATACTGCGCACTTACAAGTAAACTGACAGACATCATGATTTTGAGGTTAGAATTTACGCGCGTACACATACCCAATTTGCCGCGCAACAGCAAGGAGACTAGTAAATATTACTAAAATAAATACTAGATCTAATTAGTAAGATTAACTATCGAGATGCCAGTAATTCACAAATCGTGTTAGTCAACCAAGTTAGTGATTTCTAGTAACGTGAATTTTAACTAACTTATGTTAGTTGATGTCTACAAACACAAGTTAGTACAATCTACTATTTCAACATTTCAACTAACCAAGTTAGTTAAAATTCTTTAGTAAATGTTACTAACAGGTTTTTTTTAAGTACCCTCAACTAACAAGTTAACTAACTCTGATTTTACTAATTTCGAGCTAGTACCCGCTAATAACCACTTTTACTAGAACTCATCAACTAACTCCGTTCTAGTAAAAAATGGCCAATTTTTTACTAGAATTTTTCTCAGTGCGCACTTAGTCAAAAGCGTACTCGAATGTTTAGATAAAGGTTATATATGTATTCCATTTTTTGCGATTTGACTAAAGCCTTTGTGTTAACCATAAGATACTTATAAAAAAGCTGGAATATTATGGAATTAAAAACGTAGAAAATATTTTCTTCAAATCTTATCTCAATAACAGAAAACAATCGGTAGAAATAGGAAATATCAAATCATCAGTGGAAAATGTTAACTGCGGTGTTCCTCAAGGCTCTATTCTGTGTCCTTTATTATTCCTAATATAATATGTAAATGACTTACCGTTCCATCTTAAAAATATAGCCGAGACTGTTCTCTTTGCTGATGACACGTCCCTTATGATCAAGGATATGGGACATAAATCTGATACAAAAAAAATGTTGTTGAAGTACTAGATATGGTGAGCGAGTGGTTCAGAGTCAATAGCTTAATTATTAATTTGACAAAAACAAATGCGATGCATTTCTGTCTGAAAAAAAAACTGCAAAATGATCTTGTACTGTCAGTTCTTAGCAATAGAAATGTGGAAATGACAGAAAAATAATATAAGTTTCTGGGAGTTGCAATAGACAGGACTCTACAATGGCATATACACATAGATCTGTTATGTAACAGGCTGAGTCCTGCCATTTATGCAATAAAAAGATAAATGAAACTTGTGGGTTAAAAACAGCGAGAACTGTCTTCTTTGCGTATTTCCACAGTCTTATGTCATATGGAATATTGTTCTGGGGCAGAGGAGCGGATGCGCAAAGAGTTTTTGTACTTCAAAAAAGAGCATTAAGAGCCTTGTGTAACTTGAAACCAAGAGATACGTGCAGACCATTGAGATCAAATATTGGTCACAAAACGATATCACATAATATTGATCAACCTTCTCGTATCCCATTCAAAACAATAATAATCAAGTGCGTAAATACGATTCATTCATAAAATCGTAATATTGAAAAAATAAGTTGTAAGAATGTAAATCATGCGTATTTATTAAAATGTTTAATCATTTGTACGACTCTCATACGTGTTTTTAATTGTTTATATTCGCATTTTGATAAAATTCCCCCAAGCCTAGCGACGTTTAAGTGTAATAGTATTGGTAATGTCTTCGTTACGCAACTGAGCCAAACAAAATATGCGCATTCAACAAAAGGTTCGCGCGTTCGTATAGGCGTTGTTTCTGATCTTAATACAAATGTTATCACATTTTTACAAATGTGGGGACTTGCTACATTAATTTATTTACTTTCGTGGATGGCATTGATACAGTAATATGATTTGGCAACGTTGCAATTTTTGATCGATTATTGTTGTTTAATAAATTGTCAAAATGATTTCCTAAGTGAGAATGTATATTTCAGATAAAAAGGTATATCGGAGTGTATATATGGTCACACAAAATGTCAAATATTGGCTCAAAATGAGTTATAGGTAGGAATCGGCTCAGGATCACGTGGTGATACCGAAAATGTAAAAATCTCATTTTGACTCTGATCAAGTATGTGACAAAAGAGCCAAAAAGTAGAAATGAGCCAACATCCCCGGTAATTAACAGACGGTTTGAGCCACGAAGTGCTAGTTGACAAACATATATATATATATATATATATATATATGAAGCGTACGCGAAACGTTTTGGGTACTCCGTGTACTCAGGTTGGCTCTGAAAAGAGCCGTTGGTCGCCCGACGTTTCGATTGGATTCCACCAATCATCATCTGGGGCAGATGGGAAGCCGCTGGGAAGCAGCTCATATATATATATATATATATATATATATCTTAATATATATAAATCTCGTGTCACAATGTTTGTCCTCAATGGACTCCTAAACCACTTAACCGATTATAATAAAATTCGCACACCATGTGCAGTTCGATCCAACTTGAGAGATAGGATAGTTTAAATCTCAAATTATAGTCGCAATTTTAATTTATTGCTAATTATTTGTCTGTTATTATTTGACAGTCACAATTATCTGTTAACTCCAAATGATTCTAACAGATGTCGATACCTTTCGACTGGGTTGAGTAAGTAATCAATAGATGGCGCTGCTATGGTAAATCTACGAACGTGTCATATAAGCTACATTTTAACAGCATAATTACCACGTGTTGTTGACGCTATACATTTAATTAAATTTATAGTATGCTATAAAATATTTTGAAAAAGTTAGGGATCTGTATGAAAACTAAATTATTTTTAAGAATCTATCTACCCGTGCGAAGCTGGGGCGGACCTCTAGTATATCTATAAAAAATCGGAGCCCCCTTTCCCTTGGCCATCCCATCACACGTTAAATTCTAATTTTGAAATAAAATACCTAGGTGTTTGACAGAAACTGTAATTTGTTTTAGTTGGTGCGATTGGCATAATGCGGATGTCACATACCTATTTGAGTTAAACAGATAGGTACATCGGTCGGAATTACATTAATTGAATTTCTTCGAGGTTTAATAAAAAAAAAGTATTTATGCAGTAGGATCACTTAAAACTGTAATCCAAATCAATTGACGCTTGCACTCATGAATGAAATACCTATACTGAACTACAGCAGCTTCAGGATTCTTATAATATTATTTTTTGTTTGAAATACCCAAGCTGCCATTTTCTTTAAGCTTTACACAGTCTTAATTTGAATGGACGTTCCAAATTTGATTTTAAATTCCCTTTCGCAGGAATTTTAAGATAATCCCTTTTTTGTCTATGGAATAAACACGAAGACGTTTTATTATAGTGACGATAATGAATTTATTCTAAAAAAAAAACTAAAAAACAGAAACGAGTTTTGTGTCGTTATTTTCGTTGTTCACAGACCTTGTCAAGAGACAAATAAATGTCGAAACAAAACTTCGAATTTTTCTCTTGGAATGCCAACGTTTTAAATGGAGTTTTTTTTTCGAAAGTAATACCTAATTGAAATATCTTGAAGTAGGTAAGTGACTTTACCAAATTAAGGAATAAAAACGAACGAAAATTTAAGACTTTTTTAAATTAAAATAATGGTTTTGTATTCTCTTTTGGAAAGTATTTGAAACATTGTTTCTCAGTTTTTAAATTGCTGAAAGAATTGAAAGAAGAATTATTTCTTTTTTGTTTGAGTTGCTTCTTTTTATTTTTAATGTAACTTAAAACTGTTGTATTATTAACATTACCGCATTATTAATATAATAATATTAAAACTTTTCTTTTATATTTTAGGAATTAGATACTTACCTAAATTTGATGTTACCGAATGATTTGAAATTAAATTTTAATTTCTTATCCCAAAGTTTGTTTTAAATTATTTATTTATGTATGTATTTATGAAATCTACGGTCTATGCCTTTTACATGTTAAATGTTCATAATACTTACTTCAGATATATACAAATATTTTTAATAGTAGATGATAAAAAAATAAAAGCGAAAAGGTTGTAGTAGAATCACTAAAATGACCATGCCGTGTAATGATACTCGATACAATGCATCTTTTTTATGACACGTATCCAGTGAAGTAGCGAGACAGTACCTACTTCTTAGCTTTGTATTTATAACGGCAACCGAGCTACTACTGTCTCACCACTTTTACTCAGTCGAACGTTCGGACAAGCATACAACACAACATTTAAACGCACCTACAGATTCCTGTCTCGCCAGTTCACTTGATAAGTAGTGTTTAATCAAGACAGTAAGTCTCATAATGGCCGCAAAATTAGATTTCTCTCAAACAAATTCATCATGATCAAAGAATATAACACTGTTAACGTATAATTTATGATGAAATCAGAGAACAATAATTTTCATACTGTGAAAGAGTCAATGAATGTTCACTTTGAGTGAGCACAGATTCATTTTTCTAGATTTTTTTTTTAAGATACCTACTGATGTTGATCTGATGTGGACTTTAAGACACTGATTTGGATCTGATAAAAAATGACATGAGTAGTAGGTAATCTTGACATGAAAGCAATTTTGTTGCTCTAAAATTTGGCGGGTTTTTCTAAGATGCCGCTTAAATTGAAGAAACAGCAACTATGATCATTTTAGTAGAACTGTCAGTTTCAATAATCTTTTTACATATATTTTAGCGGATTCTTAGCTTTAGCGTAACTCATAGAGAATGGAAGTACCTAGCTTAAAAAGATCAAAGCTTAGAATAACACTTCCGTTTTTGAGGTAACCATCTAAAAAATTATGTCTTTTTTCCGCCTTTCAGTCTGACAAACTACCCCTTCTCTATCCCCGCTATATATTTCCCAACAATTCCTTTAAAATCCGAAAATCTCTTCACCTTGCCGAGAAAAAATATTGCCTGGGATTTATCTAAGCACCAAACGTGTCCCTCCTTTATCAGCTCAACTAGATGGTACCTGCCTACTAACTCCCTTCTGTATTATTATGAGGACTACACGGACATGATATATAAACATAATGTCAGCATATTTTTATCACGTTAATCCACATATTTCTACAAACTAGCCTCTGCAACAAAATATTGCTTGACTTTAGAGTGATGAAGGCATTAACAAGAGAATATATCTTATAATATAAAAGAAAGTCGGGTTAGTGCAAACACTTATAACTAGACGTCGGCTGAACAGATTTTTATGATGCTTGGTTTATTGGATTATTTTCAAATTTGTTATCCTATATGGGCTATATGTTCATCTTGTCTATATATTTTGTGACCATTTTTACGAAAATTTCCTAGACGGAAATTATGAAATTTCGCGCATTTATTGTTTGCTAGTGGTCGGCCAGTGCCCGAAATTCGACCATAACTAATTTAGATTATAAGTTTGAACATTAGATAGCGGGATATTCAAACTCATTGCGTCAAACTGACAATAGATGAATATTATTTTGTCTCTGAAAAACTTTGTAACAGAAAAAACCTATCAACATTTCAAATTTGACGTATCCATATCATTGTATTTTCAAGAAAATTATTGTGAAACAGCGCTCGCTCAGTCTTTGACAATGGAACCTTAATAATGTTCAAGCTTATTTAATATAATCAAAATAAGTTATGGTCGAATTTCGAGCACTGGTCGACCACTAGTATCCATAAATATCCTTTCATTATACATATTTAATGGGTTAAATTTATTTAAAAATAATCCAGTTACAGAAACGAAAAAAAAGTTCTTAAAACTTCAGTACCTAATCAAAGGTTCCACCATCGCTCAACGAAAACCACGATCCTTTGACTTTTATAACTTTACAAAAAAACTTTTTGAAAGCTTCGTAAATTCCCGTAATGGCTGTAAATAATTAAAAACGACTGAATAGATCTGTAGCCTTCGAATGGGGGTTGGGATAATGTTTTTAATTCTACTGTAGATACAGTTTTTTGCTAAATATTCCCCGTTTGATAATATTTCCAGCTAAAAAACCGTTAGATTAGCCCTCAGAGTCCCGCATAATGCTCCCTATTAATCCTCATTGTGGTTACAAAAGGCTCATTTATTTTATAAAAATCCCTTACGTGGAGTGTATTTCTTGAAAATAACAATAACGAAACAGAAAAATAGCACAACACAACAGAAGCCGAAACGGAACGTGTAAAACCGATATTTTTTCATAATATTTCCGATAAACATTTCTATGAAAATAAATTTCCTGAATGAGTTCGTAAGTACATCAACTTGGAAACTATGTACCTTTCTTAGTTTCTTCGGATTGTGTGTTTTTATTCCTTTAGGTACCTGTGTAGGTAGTTCCAAATGTATTTATACTGGTAGTGTACTTCTGATCTTTTACTTATCAGGACGTCAAATTTTACCACTCCAACGTGCAGTGACAGATATCGCCATTCTGTCACCCTATCAAAACCTATTTATAATTATTGTAAAATTATTTTTATTACGAACAACTGTCAATTTTACAAGTTAAAACATAGCTATCCGTTGTTTATTACATATGTGCAAAATTAAAATGGCATTTTGCTTTATTGATTAAATGACCCCCACAGCTCTTATAACAGGCCATTACTCTTTTCATGAAATTTTCCATTACTTTTTCACAGAGATGTGGTTGTATCTCACTGATGATACGTTGGATCTCCGATTTGAGCAGAGGAATTGTCTCTGGTTTACTCGTATAAACCCTAGATTTTACAAAACACCAATGATAAAAAAATCACACGGCGTAAAATCTCATGATCTTGGTGGACAGTTGACATCAGATTTTCGTGAGATAATTTGTTCTGAAAATCGTGACTGCAATAAATCGATTGTTTCATGCGCGGTGTGGCAGGTGGCGCCCTCTTGCTAGGACCAAATTTCGTCCAGATTCATGCCGTACAGTTGTGGCTACAAGAACTTGGTTACCGTGTTTCTGTAACGAATGCCGTTCACAGTCACTGCGCTTTCGACCGCATTTTCAAAAAAGTAAGGCTCCAATCACGCAGCCTTACCAAAATCCGCACCAGACAGTAGTTGTTCGTTGTGGGTAGCAAAGGATTCCCTTCGTTCCTAATCGACCCAGTTTCTTCAAATTTTTTGACCACTCTCGGAATGGTTGACACATTAGGTACACTTTCTCGACTGAAAATTTCGCGAAGTCTGCGAGCGGTCTCAGCGTAGCTTTTCCCATTGTTGTAACGAGTTTTCACAATTATAACTCGTTATTCTTTTGTAAAAGGTGCCATTTTAATTTAAATAATCAGAATAGACATAGAGGCCAGTTGCCAAATTTCAGTGTTGCCACATGCACGAAAAAGATAGTACTGAAATTAAAAAGGGCACGCTTACTGAGACACCCTTAAGTTAGATCATTTTTGTCCTTCCGTCATTCATTCTCTCACCTATGCCCGAAACACCTCAATTAATTCACTTTCATTCTGGTCACTACGCTAACATTCACTACATATTCCTTCCTTTTCAATCAGTCTTTGATTAGATTTGATTTGAATCATTGTTATGTATGTAATTTCGAAAAAGCTGCTTTCTATTTTCCGATAAGCTTGTGTACATGATACAGTTTGTAAATCCTAAATCACTTTAAAAGTTTCTCCACTTGTATAAGGATGAACCTGTTTAAATAACAATATGCAGACTGTATAAAGTGAGTTAGTATGATATCGTAATAATGTGTTTTATGGAGATGGTGAAATGATGAGAGTTCTCCAGTAGTTCACGCAGACTTCTATCTTGAAGTTTTAATGTAATGATTGTTTAAATATTCATCTTGTCGTAATGAGAATCGCTTTCTCTTCGTACGAGAATAGATTTATTCATGTTCTTTATAGGTGTTGAGTTTATAACTTATACCAGCTGACTAAAGGGAGATGGCCAACACCAAAAATTCTAATATAAATCTGTCTAGCAAATTGTAACATTTTGCCATTTCACCAAAAAAAAATCTTTTCTAATTTTTTAACGAAAATTGCCTACATAAGATATACTAATATGATGTTAAAGAAATAAATTATTAAATGTTGACCGATATCGGTCAACACGTTATTCAAGCAGCAACTTCTAATCTTAAGGTCCCGGATTTAATTCCTGATAAGGTCAGCCTTGTTGGAATCTTGTCTTAGATTAAACGGAACTCGTTGACTGGTGGAATAGTATGTATATATGTAGAAGTATGCCCAGTTAGGACACGTTCATACAATGTTATATGTTTGAACAGGGCGTCCGCGTTCATAATATCATCATCGCAATCGCACGATTATGCGACCAGCTAGGACAGAGCCTTAATCATATTTCTTTATGTATTTGATATTTAAAAATAAAAGTTGAGTCGAATTCTATAATTCTTTAACATTTTGATTGTAGACCTCAGAAATTATAGGCAGACCTATGTGGAAGTTCTTTTATCGATATCTTCTCTGTACTTACTCCACCTTGGCGACTACTGTCGTGTTGTCAAAGTTCCACTGCTTACAACACATTGATAAACTAAAATTTCACTGTGAACTGTTTCAAAATACCTTCAATTTTTTTCAATTCGGTGATTTTTACATTTTTTTCTTACATAACTACATAAAAAATCACATTTTAGCTTTAAGACTATGCGTATGTCAATGAGTGTCAAAAACATAATCAAACAATAGACATCGAAAGTATATTAACTGCCGGATCTGAAAGAGTGTCAGAATTTCAAAAAGCATATTATTTTTATTTCTCCAAAGGATGATGACATTTCACAGGTTATTAGGCAGGCAAACATCGCAAAAAAAGCATCAGTCAACTTTTTTTTTTTTCAAAAAAATCAAGACATCATGTTTTATGTCGAATTTTTTTTTGATATTCCTCCGAAATATTTTTCCTAAGGTTTGATGGTGACGAAAGATAATATACCACGAACATGTAATCTTTTGTATGTATTGACCCCTGGACGGTATCAAACGATCGAAGTCTTACCCTCGCTATAAAAAAGGTGAATCGAATCTGTTAAAGGGAGTACAGGGCGACGCTATAATATAATTAATGGACGCTGCCGTCACAGGATCGTGCCGTATATACGATATAATAATACGGTATAATTTATCCTGATGTATAAAAACTAACGATGCGGAAAATATAGCCATTTTTTTGCAAAACATCATTTTGGGGAGGACTTTCCTATATAATGATCCGCATAAATTGTAATACTTTTTAATATAAGTGTTACATATTAAAAAAATGAAACATTTTGAATTTTAATGGCTATCCGAAATTTGTGCAAAGTTTTCCTCTTGAAATATTCAAAACAAATTAGTTACACTTACTTTCTTAATGAGGAAAAACTTTTTCTTGTGATTTCAGATAGATTATGCATATTATATTAAGTACGTCGCTTAACGATAACATAATATTGATTTTGATTTTGACAATGTAGAATGATCCCAAAATGCGATTTTGTAAAATATTATTAGGTACATACGTTAAACAAATTTTATTGTATAAAATATATCAATCAATCGATTCTCCTTTTTACACCCCACTTAGAGGCATAGGGGAGAGAGCTCTCCATTGCGCTCCATCTTGCGCAATGTTTATGACCTCCTGCCACACCATGTCCAAATCCCTCAGCTCTGCTTCGAAGGAGCGGAACACAGTGTGAGAGGGTCTTCCTTGTCTTCGAGATCCTGATAGGAGGAAGAACAGCGCTCTCCTCGGCCAACTGTCATTCGGCATCCTTAACACATGTCCCAGCCAAGTCCATCTCCTCCCCACAATGGTAGAAGAGGTGATGGGCTCACGCTGAGTGCACCGGCGTATAGCGTCGTTCGTGATACGGTGGTACCATCTTACACCCAGAGTTCTCCTAAGGCACTTCATTTCAAAAGCTGTGACTTTTTGTGCCTGGGCTTTGGTCAGGTGCCAGGACTCACACCCATATATAGGAGAATGGGCAACACACACGCATCAAACAGTTTACATTTCGTCTCGACACTAAACACCGACGCTTTCCAAATCTTGGTCATGTTGTTAAAGGCGCCACTTGCCATACCGATACGTATCGGGAGCTCAGCCCCGAGGTCACCAGTGGTGGTAATGGTTGCTTCCAGGTACTTGAATTTATCCACCCGGGAGACCTGGTGACCATCGATGGTTATCGGTAGCTGTTTATCGGGGCAGGCATTATTCGCCATGAGCTCCGTCCTACTGGCATTGACTCGAAGGCCAAGGCGTGCTGCTTCATCGCAGAGTCTTGAAACACTGCGCTGTAATTCCTCCACTGTCGTACTGAACAACGCGTAATAAAATATATCCAATCCAAATCCAAACTCCCTTAAGACCCCACTTAGGGGCATAGGGAGGCAACAAGAGCTCAGAGATAAAATATATTCCGAAAAGATTTCATTAAGATCATCATTATCAGTCCAGTATAGAATATAATATAGGCCTCCCATCCCGACTTCCATTGCTAATTATTAGTAGTCATCCTGTGCCACTGGGGTCCGGTCACTTTCCTTATATCATCGGAACATCGCATTTGTGGATTCCCTGGGTTTCTACCACTAGTTCCCGGATACTAGAAGAATATTTTTCTTCTTCTATTGATTTTTGGCTTGCACCCATTCTTGGATGATGCAGCCACAATGTTATAACCATATACCAGCAAGTTGCGCAGCAGAATATTATTTATCTATAAGAAATCAACCTTCAGTAAAAATACACAGGAAGTATATTTTTTTGATACTTTCATTCTGTTCCATCATGGGGGCTTTCTTTACAAAAGTTTTGCTTACCGTGAAAAATGACAAACATTTATTTGTGTCCACTGTGGGATCCGAGACTCATTGAAACATTTTTTGTAACTATGTATGTAGAGGGTTCCTAGGGAGCGATGCGGCGTCTGACAATACGGCTGTCTTTCAAAATCGCGACAATGTTTTTTGTTACTAAATTAACAATTATAGACAATATTTTACACTGACACGTTTATAGCAGTACCCTATTCCTAGGAAAACAGACCATTACTGTGAAAGAGTTTGAGTGATTACAGTTCCATTTTCATAAAATAAATAATATGAAAATAAAAAAAGCTCAAAACAGACTGTTTATTATTTTATTATTCTGTTACACGATCATATTATGTAACTATGAAGGTCTGTTAAAAGCCCAATTAATATTAGAACTTTCTCAAGGTAAATAGGTATATAAACGTGACATAAATCCAGAAAAAAAAACTGACAGAAGACTTTCGATGTCTTAATATTATAAAGCTTTCATAAATTCCTAGAAAAAGGAAATAAACCAGAAGAAAACTCGTTTTTCTCACTTAAATACTTCTTTCTCTACGCAGCTACACTCGTACGTTCCCCATTTTTCTTTCTCATCTTCTCTCCACCTTTTTCGAGAATATATTTTTATACGTCGATAGGGATAAAATAATACCTACTTTCCGATCGGATCCTTCGGACATGTCGAAAAGTCTCGATTTCAATTAATCTAATGGAACCATTTCGGCGAGAAAGAAATAAAAATAATAATTATATTTCAAGCTTAATTGAATTTTTACAAATATATATAGGATAATATAATATAAATTCGTACCTATCGAAATGAATGAGTGTTTCGTCCGATGATAACATTTCGTTTTTCCACTTCGATGTCGAACGAAAAAAAGATATTCGAGATGATTAGATCAATTTATGTATTTATGACAGCGATCACTTTTATTCATATTTTTTTTATTAAAACGCAAAAAAAAATTCGCATAAAAATTGACATTTTTGACAGCCGGCCGTATTAATAGAAAACCACAGTTAAATTATTATTTGTTAATTTTGAATACCTACTTACGTTTTTAATTTTGTAAGCAATGTGGTAATGAGTTTCTTAATTTTATACTTACCTAACTAGCTGACCCGTCCGTCGAACTACGACCTAACTCAGAATAAAAAAAAATACTCTTGGTTTATGCAATGTTTGTTTCATTTTAACCTTTTCTACTTGTAACTACCCTCGAAGGAATGGCATTGAACTCATACTCCGCTTTAAACTTCCCGGACATTAATAGAACAGATCACCAAAGTTTCATTGAAATACTTTCATTGGCCTTTGACTATCGAGTACACACACATTCAGTTTTATATATAACTAGCTTTCCCGACAGACGTTGTCCTGTAGTCCTAACCAGAAGCGACCCGTTCATATGTGCACTGCGCTCCCAGAAACAAAAATACATTATTAATCCGATTAAGCTACTAATAAAATAATAATGTAAAATATTTCTTAAATATCCATATTTCATTCGTATTCAAAGCTCAGGCGGGAACAACGTGAGAATATAATATGCGCGCGCGCGCACACATTCAACCTCACCTATGAAGTAGGTACCCATACGAATGTGTCCAATAATTTTGTTGACTTTGCAGTGGATGGGCTACCGTTGGCGCGTCGCAGGTGATCATTTCCATACTAACTTAAATATTGTATTTTATATAATTTCTTACCCATTTTTTCAACTTTTTATTAGTTATCCTGTTATCCGGAGCGGAGAAGAATCCAGTAAATCAAACATTGAAAGAATCTGTTCAGCCGATCTCGAGTTATAAGTGTTCGCACTAGCCCGACTTTAATTTATATTAGAGATAAGGTGGTTTTTACGTGGTTTTATATTAACAGCTCTATATCCCAAATTTTATTTAAGCAATATGTATAAATAATTATAATTGAGAGTACACTTCTCTCTTAACCCTATTAATTATTTTCCAAATAACTAAGTAGGTACTACATAGTTCTTTTAATTTTTTATGATTTTATTTGTCTTTATCTTGGTATTTTCTTTTTTTATACCCCTTTGCACTAGTCGTCGAGTAATTTGGGTTGGTATTTTCTTTATTGGGCTGTGATTAGTATTCTCGTGTCTTGGAAGTTTCTTACTGACGCTGCCTTTAACGGTCTATTGAATATTATGCTGTTGATAGTTTCGGCCGAGGGTGCTTGGTAGTAGTTCATTTTCACTTATGCAAAATGCATTGCGATCTAAATGCTGAGTAAGGCCCCAGGTTAAGCCGTTTCTGATGATATACCCGCAATGTATATAGCAATAAAATATCCTAATATTAGAATATGGATCTCTAAATACCGGTACAATATGTTCCTAACTGAACGAGTCGCCGGAAATCTCGAAAAAAATATGGATCTCTATGTATGTGTAATTCTATTATTCGTGTACAAAACAATATGTACAAACAGATAAATACGGCTCATACAGGCATCATACTTTAATTGACTCGTAACATCTGTAGATTCACTATATCCGTGACCCGATAAACACTCATACCAACTCTATTTTTTATGCCGCCCCGCAAATGTCGAATTCCACGTGGCCGTTAATGGTCCCTTTAATTTTTTGGCACCTTCTTTATTACAAAATATTAAAGCCTATAATCGAAATTTGGATTTAGCAAAAATTCAAATTATTTTTGTGCATCAGTATCATAATGTATTGAGTAGAAAAAAAATATTTCCAACTTCTTTGAAATCAGCAAAAACATACATAATACCTAACTTTAATATAAAATAAATAAAAAATATCGAAAATATATAGCTGAAAATATATATTTACCCCTCATCGCTACGGATATGAGATATCGTATTTGCTGAAGATCATGTCTTCATCAAAGACTCCTTTGTGGGATTGTATAAATAAAACGGGGTATATTTTATTCCGAATTACGTTTTGAATAATAAATAATTCGAAGAAACAAAAAAAAGATAACAGTAAAAAAAGATCTTGATTATGTACTGATGATTCTTAAAAAATGAAACTGAATAATTGTCTGCTTACGTTCATCGGACACTTTTATCTTCAAATAGAAAGGAAAACTTGAAAATGAAATATCAAAGAATTTTAAATTAGGGTATTATGTATCTACCAAAAATAATATTTTGGTTAATGATAGCCTTTTTGTACTAAGAGTTTAAAGGTAGCGCTTGTATAAAGCTGTTGCATTTGAGCATAATAAATAGCTTTCAGCTCTTTTGAGGAGCAAACTGTGAGTAATGTCGCAAAAGCAAACATTTTGTAATGATGACATTCACCAAATAGTTGTCAACAAATTTCTCATTTTTGTAAATCGAGTCATCTCACGACGAACGTTATGATTGATCACATTAAGACAGCATTTAAAATGTGATTAGAAATTACGAATCCCGTTATTAAACCACGGAGGAATCCATCATTGAATAATTTTGACGTCGTAATAGTTTTCTGTACAAAATGTGTGGAAATTATTAAACAGTTCGACTAGGAGAGCACCCATCAGGGTCTCGAAGACAAGAATGACCCTCCCGTATCGCGTTCCGAGGCAGAGCTGACGGTGAATATGGTGTGAGAGAAGGTCATCGAAGCTGCGCGAGGTCGAGCGCAGTGGAGAGCTTTTATTTGTTGTCTCCCGATGCCCCTAAGTTGGGTCAAAAAGGGAGTATGTTATGTAGTAGGTATTATAATGAGTCCTATGTTGAAAATTGACAAAATATTTCAGTTCTTTCGTCTCGAAATATATTTTTGACAAAAGGGAAAAACCGATTGGATTTGTTTAATCCGCCCCGTGTAGAGTAAAGAGGCAGAGAGTTGATTTCGAAAATAATTCCGAAAACATCAAACAAAGCTTACGTAAAGAATATTGAATTTCAAAACGGATAGTCAGTAGTATGAAAAAGCGTGTAGTCTTATAACTATGGCGGTAATAATAAATTCACGGTATTCACATCCCCGAGTCCCTTATATGCGAACGGACAAATTTCGGTCTTTGCTGAAATAAAAATAGTGTGTGGACTTGTTATCTTCTCGTGTTCAGCCCACAGTAAATAGTTTTCTTTTATGATGTCGGCGTCGAAGTGTAAACAGATTGAGAAATAATACTGAACTCAAATATAGAATGAAAATATAGACCGTGTTTCAATATTCTGAAAGAAAATAATATGATCGTGTTTGTTTCGTAGAGTTAATAAATAGCATTGACGTAAAGAAATTTGTGAGCGAAACAAAATACTTACAATGTATTTTTTAGACACAATTCGCTCAAATTATGATGTGATGTATGGATTTATTTTGTTTTTTTAGTACACACTGAAAAAAATACAGAAAAGGAGTAAAAAGAGTAAAATGGAACAGGGTAAATTTTTATGCTTGTCAGATAGGAGTTTTGGAGACAAACATTACCACCTAATGGCGAACGTTGTTAACGTAAAGTGATCACACTAAGCCAGCCTTCGAAATAACAGTAGAAGACGGTCGTAAGCCCGTAGTGGTTTGTTCCATTTAAAAATCGAACATTAGTAGTGAATTGTTGAGTCATTAGTTGTTATTTTTTCTTTAAGATGCTATAATGACTAAGGAATGTTTCAATAAATGCGATCACTCCGTTCATTAGGGTGAGGAAATCTTGGAAACCATGCCATGATTGATTCATGGTCTGTCTTTCAGCACCACAGTCGCACCTAGAGAGATTGGTTCATCCACATGTGTATGCGAAATCCGCTCACCTGCTGCATTCTTTATCATTCTTTCCGATGATTCTACAACCCATGTTGAGTGCCTCTTCTGCTGCAGTCTTCCAACTGAGGATATTCAATATGTGTGCAGCATCTCTCCCGACCTCTTCCTCCCACCGCAGTCTAGGGCTGCCAACTCTTCTTCTCCCATCTGGTTGTCCTTCCAGTGTTCTACTGCATCCAAGGGGAATTATATTGTGGACCAGAACCTTTTTGGCTGTTCAAAGCCAGGTGGTCTTGTTTTTATGGTCGGTAGGGATGTTATGATACGTGTAATCAATAGAGTAGTATTGGGACAGTCTTACCAAGCAAAACAAAATACGACGAACACTCAAAGATATAATTACTAAGCCGAATATTAAAGCAAGAAAGAATATCTTCTAAGCTTTCCAGTCCCACAATCCATCGATAAAATTAATGAGGAGTTCTTTGCTGTGTAAACTGAAACCTAGACTAAAGCCGATGAAGAAAGCTTGAGAAGAATCTTTCACGCAAAGACAAATCCTGAAGAAGATAAGTTATCTATGAGGAATGGCATCAGGAACCCACGTATGCTTATCGAAATGACAGAGGAGCAGTCAAAGGCATTGAAGTCTCTCAACAAACAGCTTAAACCAAATCCTAGAAAATTTACTCTGTGGCAATTGATAATCCTTTTTGAGCGGGTAGTTATATAGCAAAAAAAATACGTATAAAAGAGTATGGTGAATTCAAAGAGATCTTTGACCTGTGAAAAAACTGGCAATACAAAAGCTATCGGATTACCGTGTTGAATTTATAGGATTACCATATGTACCAGGCCAGGATTACTTTTATCTATTTAAGCCTACGATATATATCCAAAAAAGGTATAATTCGTTAAGTCAAGGATGAAATAATAAATATAAGCTTTCTCTCACCTGGGCGGCGACTAGTCCTTTTTTCAGTCTCGGTAAATCAGTGTGGCTCCAGGGACTGGATGACCAAGGTGGGATGTTACGTAAGTCTTCACTAAACCTGAAAAAGTAATAAATTATGACGACATTGAATTAAATATGGAGGAAATTCTTAAAGCGAAAATCCGAGTAAAATGTCAAAATGTTATGTCTTGGTTTTTGAGTTACGAAAGTGATGCGCAATCATGGGGAAGGATTGATTATTACTGATTAACAATTACTATGCCATTCCTTATACAAGTGCTGCTTCTAGGAGAAGTACTTTCCATTAGAAAAAAAAAAATTCTCATATTTTGGATTATGAGGTAATGAGGTCAATGCATCTCGACGGGAAGTAGTGTTTGTGTTATTACTATGCTCGGCAAGTCTTTTTTCTGCGAAAATAATATGGCAATCTATACATATACGAACAGTTCTTGTAGATGCCGCGTACGTATTACATATAAACTAGTAGTCGGCCAGTGTTCGAAATTCCATCATTACTAATTTAGTCAAAGACTGAGCGGGCGCTATTTCACAATTTTCTTCAAAATATAATGACATAGATATGTCAAATTTGAAATGTTTATATTACGTACAAAGCTTTTTCTATGGTTTTCTACGGTATATACAAAATGTTATTTGAAGTGGTTGGTGACCCAGCGGTTACAACTTCGGCTTTCGTACTGCGGACATCGTGGTTCGATCCCAGGTGCCGACCATCTTCCTCTTTCACGACACAAGCTTTCGGTAGCTTACTGTGAAAGAGTCAAGGAGTGTATTTGTGTTCACTTTGAGTGAGCACAGATTCATTTAAAAAAAAAAAAATATTAATCTATTATCAATTTGACCACAGATCAAAGTGTGTGCAAATACAGCAGTGGGCGTAGTGTTTTTTTTATTGATTTAATTTTTAATTTATGCATAATTTAAAAAAGTATTAGCATTCGCCATTCCTTCTCTATAGAAACTGTAGGTGTGAGAAATTTCATACTCCTCCTTCCGCGCAACTTTCGCATAAATAGTCACAACGTTTTTCCTTCACGTATTAATATATAGAATTCTGATAGTCACATTTCTTATAAAAAGTTTTCATACCTAAAGTCTTTTAACTTGTTGTGTAGAAATTTTCTAATATTCCAAGGAAGATCATTATGGCCATCTACCAAAGGAGAGTCTGAGAGAAGTGCTTGGGCGAGTTCTAATCTCTCATCTAGAGACGCTCCTGCGGAAACCCTTAATGCTAAAGGTACGGCCACCCCAGCCGCACCAGCAACCAGCAGAACTGTTGCTATGGCATACCAGTGCTTCTGCGCCAAGTCCATTTCTGCAACAACCAAAAAAATATATCATAAGTCAATTTAAAAGATCCTTCAGTTAAAGCACTTTTAGTATATATTATAAGCGTTATCGAAAGTAAGAACCTACAACTAAATTGATAAGGAGCATATACAAGAACACTGAATATTATAAGACAATACGAAGGTCTCAAAAAACAAAAATGTTACTTTTCAATCAATTACTCTTGGGTTCATATTTATTTCAAGGACAACAAAAAACACAATATGTCTTGTTTTTAATATTATAGACTGAGGCTTTTTTTTAACTGTTTGGAAGGCGTTGGCGCTTGAGAGACACGATGTTTAAAATAAATAAAAATTGCATTAAAGTTAATGATCAGCTTAAAATATAAAAGAAAGTCGGGTTAGTGCGAACACTTATAACTCGAGATCGGCTGGACAGATTCTTCCGATGTTTGATTTATTGGATTTTTTCCGCTACGGAAAATAGAATAACTAAGAACTAAAATAACTTTTAAAGTTGAAAAAATGAATCCAATCCAATCCAAACTCCATTAAGGCCCCACTTAGGGGCATAGGCAGGCAACAAGATCTCTCCATTGCGCTCGATCTTGCGCAACTTTTATAAACTCCTGCCACACCATGTCCAGATTCATCAGCTCTGCTTCGAAGGAGCGGAACACAGTATGAGAGGGTCTTCCTCGTCTTCGTCTTCGAAAAAATGCATAAGAAGAAATAATATAAAATATAATATTAAAGTTGGTATGAAACGAATTTCCTGCGACTCCAACGCCATCTATGAAAAATTCTATAACAACAAAACTATTATTTTCATTACAAACATTGACATTAAAAATACTGTTACGTAGATTTTGATGGAATGTTTTTCGATCATTCAGAAATAATTTTTTAACATTAAAAACAATATATTTTAAACTTATTTTTGTATAAATTACATATTTAAATCATTATTTATAGCAAGGACTACAGGAAAACGTCTGTCGGGAAACCTAGAAAGCTAGTTTTAAATAAAAGCAATTTTTAATGTATTTTCCCGATTTGAAAAACTATTTAAAATACCTACTTTCTCCTTTTACATATTTATTTTATTTGAGTTTCAATAGCTTTTTAACTTCGTTGTTTAAACATTCACAATGAGACAGAAAAACTAAATAAAAAAATTTCTTCAAAATTTTCTCTCAAGGACCAATGTAAGTGACCTAGTGGCATAGGCGCCGACATCAGATCGTGAAGCTTCAGAATATTTCTACTCGAATTGAACGGAACCGGTAGAGAATGCTTCAAGCGCTAAGTTCACCCAAGTTGGTGGGGTATCGATCGCAACGTTTTTTTTTTACCAATCACGTCGTTTCCCGAAGGGGGTAGGCAGAGAGTACGGACATCCATTTTTTCATATTCAAACAAACCTATTTCGCTTCCTCCATATGCATAACATTCCGCGTACATGCTTTTCTGTCCCTTTTGCTCCTGACTTGGCCCTCCTCTAAGACGGCACCGATATGGTCGGACCATGTCATTCGAGGTCGGCCTCATCTGCGTGCACCCATGCTTTCAGATTTATTATCCTTTTAGTCATTCTCTCCTCGTTCATTCTCTCTACATGCCCAAATCAAATCAAAACTCCCTTTGAACTCCACTCAGGAGCATAGGGAGGCATCAAGAGCTCTCCACTGCCCTCGATCTTGCGCAATGCTTATGACCTCCTCCCACACCATGTCCAACTCCCTTAGCTCTCCCTCGAAGGAACGGAACACAGTATGAGAGGGTCTTCCACGTCTTCGAGACCCTGATGGGAGGAAAAACAGCGCTCTTCTCGGCTAATTGTCATTCGGCATCCTCAACACATGTCCCAGCCATGCCCATCTCCTCTCCGTAATGGTGGAAGTGATGGGCCTGCGCTGGGTGCGTCGGCGTACATCGTCGTTCGTGATGCGGTGGTACCATCTTATACCCTAAATTCTACTGAGGCACTTCGTTTCGAATGCAGATACTTTTTGTGCCTGGGATTTAGTCAGGTGCCAGGACTCACACCCATACAGGAGAATGGGCAACACACACGCATCAAACAGTTTACATTTCGTCTCGATACTTTTTTTTTATTATTTTTTTTTTTTTTTTTATTAAATATAATACATACAAAAATAATATAACATTCTTTTCTTATAAATTACATAATTATCAATATACTTAATTCACTTATATTTATTTCTTTTTTACCCTCCCTAGAAAGTAAAACTTGTGTTAAGGAGGGGAGTAAACTATAAAGAACTAAAGAAGTACATACTATGGGTACATATCCAGCTAATTAACACCTTAAACATTACAACAATATAATGGTACATCAAAAGTCCCTTCAAAAAAAACAAAGCGTGTCCGGCACACAGGATTTATATTGTCACAAAAATTTACATTTACAACTCGAGTACAAACGATCCGCGATGTAACGAGTCTATTCACATGACTCGGTTGTGCAGGTGGTTCTAAACGCCGATGACTTCCATATCTTGGTCATGTTGTTGAAGGCGCCACTTGACATACCGATACGTATCGGGAGCTCGGTCCCGAGGTCACCAGAGGTGGTAATGGTTGCTCCCATGTACTGAAATTTATCCACCCGGGAGACCTGGTGACCGTCGATGATTATCGGTAGCTGTGTATCGGGGCAGGCATTATTAGTCATGAGCTCCGTCTTACTGGCACTGTTTCGAAGGCCAAGGCGTGCTGTTTCGTCGCAGAGTCTTTCAAGACTGTTTCAACACTGTTTCAACACTGCGCTGTAATTCCTCCACTGTCGTACTGAACAACGCTAGGTCGTCCGCGTACTCCAGATCGCACAGTTCGCCCATTACATGCCCAAACCACCTTAATTTATTAACTTTCATTCTAGTAACTACGCTAACATCCACTCCACATTCCTTTCAACTAATATCATTCCTCACCATATCAATCAGTCTCTCTCCGCATATTATTATCCTAAGCGGTGGTCGCAGCGTAACACCGGAAAATATTCTTCTGAGACCACGTTCATAAAATGGTGATAATCCACTTTTGAACTTATAATATTTGAATTGAATAATAATTTATTTAGTAGAAATAAGAAATAATTTATAATTCATCTAAATTCTTCAACTCCACACGCAGCAGGAGTTGTGGGTTGTTTATTAAAGAAATTTCTGTCTGTTTGTCAAACGCCACCTACATTCCTTTCTTCTCCCGTCATTTCATATCACATTCGATTCACATTTTCTTTCAAGGTACTTCAAATAATAATATTATTTCCCTGGTCTTAAGAAAACACGAAGTTTTCCCTATTTCATTTGATCAATGGTGTTCCAGAAGTTGATTTTCATTGCTCAAATTAATAGTCCTTCATTTTTCTATTCTTATGAAACTAAAAACAGAACTAGGTACACACCTTAATTTCGACAATAATAATTATTGTAATAAGAAAAGAACTATGATCTGATGATAAGATGATTTACGTACAACTAGAGGTCGACCAGTGCTCGAAGTTCGACCATAACTTATTAAAATAATAAGATTGAACATTATTAAGGTTCCAATGTAAAAGACTGAGCGAGCGCTATTTCAAAGTTTTCTTTCAAAAACAATGACATGGATAGTCAAATTTGATATTATGTACAAAGTTTTTTCTATTATTATTAAAGACAAACAATATTGATCTATTCTATATTCTTTTATGCATAATTTAAAGAAAATATTGGCATTCACGCAAAATATTGACTATTCTCAGAAATAAATCATGATCGTAAAATCAATGGTTTGGCCACAGTTCTGTATTTTAGTCTGAAATCCGGAATTTATTCAAAATTCACAAAAAACATAAATAACTATTGAAGCACCCAATATCGCTGAACAATACATGGGGGTTAAATCGATAGGTATTGAGGTCCTCTACCGCCTTGCTTCGGGTTACTGTTACATCGTGTATAATAGATTTTCAAACGTTATTAAAGTAATGACAGCTCAACATTATTTTTATAAAATGATGATACAAATTAAACGTACTTTGATAGAAAACAGCGGAGACACTAAATCATGAGTAAATAATGAAAAAAAAAAAACATCACAACAAAACTGTGAGATCGAATGATATATGCTCGTAAAACATAACGTCAATTTTTTGATGCCAGGTAATTTTACATTATTCTGATCAATTTTTAACGGTTAATTTTCAATTTGAATTATGAGTACCTACCTATACCGCCGTTTTGGGGGCTCACTGAAAGGCACATGACAGTCATGATAATAAAAAGCTGTAAACAAACCAACCGAACTAACCAGATTAAACCAAAGCATAATAATGAAGTGTTTTTTTTTTTGTAAATCAAGTATCCCAGTAACCATCACTTAACCAAGGTAGCTGATAATGTACCTCCAGATATTATCCACATCACTGAACACAAATCAAACTAACTTTTTTTTGTGTAGGTACCTCCCCCTTTTGGCATTCAAATGAATACGTCCGCTTTGGTATGAAATAACATTTTTTGTTCGTTTGTTTTTATTTCCCACCCAACCCTCGTCTCGTCTCACGGCAAAACATCGTCTTTCCGCCACCCATCCAAATAAAAAAACCTCGTCAAAATCTCGTATCTAAAAATGGAGAGCTATTTCCCGATGTCATCGCATCACGCCTAAACAGCTGGACCGATTTCGCTAATTCTTTTTTTATCGTGTAGGCTTTTATCAGGAGAATGTCCTTTTAGAAGAAAAAAAATAAGAAAAATGCATGGAAAATTTGAAAATTTGAAAAAAAATTTCGTAGACAACCTAACTAGCAGTTTTTGCCTTATAATTTTTATTCCAATTTTGAAATTTTGAAAGAAATTGTCAATTGGTGCGATTGACAGAATGCGGATGGAATATACATGCATGGCTTAAATCAGACGCATCGGTCGGAATTATATTGGTCAAATGATAATAAATTCATCACTATACAAATTTGAATTCAATATTCATAGTTAAGAACACAGGACAACGTCTCTCGGGAAAGCTAGTTTAATATAAAAAACACAGCCTATTGATTCAGTCGGTAAACGTCGAGAGCTTAAGGGGAGACTCATTTATGTCATACCAAGTTTAACGAGAATAAAGTGACAAATCCCTAAAGAATTAACAGAAAAATATTGTAAAGATAGTTAATACTCATTTATAGATAGATATTTTTGTAGAGAAATAAATATCCCTTAGTCCATTTCTTACATATTTTGTGTTCGGTTTATAATTTGGTACAACAGTAAGCATCAGCGACAGTGATTTATTTATTTTTATCTGTTATATATCAGTGCAATAGACTTAACAGCTTCAAAAAGCCTTTGCGTCTATAACACATACAAGAAAATACATAAAAAAACAATAAACAAAGAAGAATAACTAAAAAATACAAGTTATTTTCATATTAAAGTAAATCATTTCTATTTCTACACTAAATACTCGATTCGCCTGCAGAAAAGCTCATATGTAATATTGAAAATATCAACATCATCAGACAGCTGATTGATCAAGAGCATCGCTCGGTTGATTGGTGAATTCTTTATAACGTTAGTACGTCCTCTATGCACATAAAATAAAACATGGGAGCGAGATCTCATGTAATCGTGATCGCCTTGTCGTTAGCTAGGATAAAATAGCTTGCAACTTTTACCAATCAATGGGGTTAACTATTTTACGGTACGGAGTTAAAATATGCGCAGGTAATGATTAAAAGGTAGGTACTCTCATAAGCTCATCATCAAAATACTCAAGACTTCCATCAAAAAACATACATACATAGTAGGTACCTGGAGTGGACGCTATAATATTATTTGAGTGCATTAGCCTATATCCAAATTTAAACCCCCAAATCCTGCTCAGAGGGTAACGAAACTACAATTCATATCTTCTGAAACTGATGTGATGCACTCGCTGAGCTAAAGAAGTGATGCTCTCGTAATGCCACTGCTGAACTCTGAAAAAAAACCAAGCAAGAATCCTTGCACCAGACAGATTGTAAGCTACATGACACACATCGGCCTTGAGGGCGAGTTGTAACATTAACATAACAAGGATATCACAATAGATTTTATTTAGTTTGCAATAATACAAAGAGCATACATCTCCAAACAACCAATCTATATATGTAAATGTACACGATCCGCCTCAAATACATCTGAAATCCCGACATCCTTACCTACTGCTTATGTGCTGCTACTACAGGTGCGGATTGCTCGATTGAAGACAAATGGAAACAACTATGAACTGCATCGTTAGTAAGAAATCAGAACCTAGAAGATGAACCGCCCAAAGAACTGCTTGGCTCAACACAACCCAGAATGATATGGTATATAGAGACTGTATGATTTGCCCGTACTGACACGATTATGTGATCCAAAAATTGTGAGTGAACATAAGAATGACTACCAAAGAAAAGGAAATTAGTTGAATAGGTTTCAACTACCCTCGATCTAAATCAATAATTCTTTGTTTTAAACGCGTCATCACTGAACATTTTATCCTTATAATATAATCAAAGACAGATTTTTTTTTAAATAAACTAAATTTGACAAAATCCTCTACGAGTAATTCATAAACAGTCGCACTTCATGTATTAAACATGTCTGCGCCGAAAGAGTGAGGAGTTGATTAAATCCCAAATGTACACACAGACTGATATTAAATCTCCACTGAGCGCGAGATGATGGGAAAGAAGCAAACACAATTCACAGGTTAAGATGAAGACGAGGGTTCTTTAACCTCGCCTTCTTGTTGCTATCCAATTATTGTCACCTCCTCTATAAAGGCTTAAACTTCGTGCTCATATTTAGAATTTCTACACTACTACACATATGTAGGTTTGCGACCATTTATAACATCTGTACCCGCGGAAAGTATACTAAACGTTGAAACGATTCTCTCAAGATTTTTTCGTAGCTATTTTATCTGTAGTGTAGAGAAAAATGAACAAAATTCAAACAAATAAAGACATTCAATCTTTTAAAATTACATTCTTGAAATAATTTGTTTTACGAGATAGTGAAAGAATCTCTTATACCATATTCCATTCCTTCGAGGCAGAGCTGATGGAGTTGAACATGGTGTGGGAGGAGGTCATAAGCATTGAACACGATCGAGCGCTTTCAGAGCTCTTGTTGCTTGCCTATACCCCCGAGTAGGTTTCAAAAGGAGATTGATTCACGAGATATGTAAACGTGACACAATTTCAAATAAAAATTTAAAAAATCTGACCTGACCGGGAGTCCACCCCAGAATCTCTCGATCAGAAGCTAGCGCTTATAACACAAGGCTATTTGGTTCTGTATAAACCAATTGTCAAAACAGATGACGAGCCACGTTCCATAGTATACAATCGAACCGTTCCTTTAATTCTCAAGTTATATTTTTAAAGTAGGTACCTAAATACTTAAAAAAAGAACGTATTTTGATAAGAAATATTATATAGTTGAATTATTATATGATCCATTTTTGCGAGTACTTTAAGGAATATTTTCTAACAAACTACGAAGAATCATCAAAGAAATAAAAAGCTGTGGAACTTGTCAAAACCGTCCGTTTGCTCAGGAGCGTCTTTTGAATAATGCCTATTATTGTTATAATAATCTGACATCGGACAGAATGGGAGGAATTTAAGGTTCAACATGACAGCTGAAACGTTGACAATTATTTTGAGATCATAATGCTATTTTCAGTTGCCTCTATTCTAAGAAGAGTTGGTAAATAGGTAGGTACCTAATTTATATTGAAATACTAGCTTTCTCGGTAGATGCTGGCCTGTGGTCCACACTATGAATATGATATCTATCAAGCATTGATGGATCTTTTTCAATCATCGATATATTTTCCATGTCTCTCAGCTTTCAGTCAGTCTCCAGCTATTTCCTGTTCATTATAAGCTGTTTTTGAGGTGGTTTCTGTATAAAGAAATTACCTCGGCAACTATAGTTGCCGAGGTAATTTCTTTCTTTATGGTAATTTGAATCAAATCTGGGAAGGCAATTTCTGTATGCGTTTTATTTCTCCTTATACCAGCTTACAGCTGTCTGGAGGACATAATGATATCTGATAAATATATTCTGGAATGATGAATAGGCTGGAAGCCTTCGAAATGTGGGTTCACAGGCGGATGCTAGATATATCGTGGACTGATAGAGTTACACACTCGGAGGTCCTGTTACCGTGAGCGTGAGATCTCATATCTGGGTCATGTGTTAAGGGGTGATAAAAGTACACCTTACTCCAGCTAATTATGAAGGGGGAATTAAAGGGGAGCAGATGGATTGGGAGATGGCAAAAGTCTTGGCTGCAAAATGTTCGAGACGAAGCTTGGAGGGATTGTTTCGCAAGACAGAAGCTTTCGCCGACGTACGGCACACGAAGAAGAAGAATAGGTATTGTGCTATTTATAATTTGGTTTACACTTTTCTCTCTTCCTCGACTCTATTGCCTGTCTCTAGCCATCATAACCGCAGACAATTATTTAAGAATACATATTTGAGTTGATTACCTATGTACCCATATTATGCCAAAGGGTTTTTATTGACATCATTTTAGTTTAGAAACAGTAAGTAGGTAGTTATAGTTTTTTTTTTAAGTTTTCAGACAAAATATACTGACATACATTTTTAAGTTGGGTTTTTATTATTATTGATGAGTAAAACTGTATGTTTTCAATCATGAAATGTCAAAATGTACCTAGTGCTGATATAACCACAAAGAAAAGACTTCATTTTCAATGAGTTCGTCCAGGCATTTAAGGCAAAAATATCTTAAATACAGAAAATATTCCTTTCTCGGTCGATTGTTCCTTTAAAAACAATACCGTTTCCACTTTTGTCTTGAAATTATCCTTTCATCAAAGATGGAAGTTGGGACGGTAAAAGATGAAAAATATTTACTTATCATTTATCTCGAAGAAAAAAAGAAAATACATTTAAATAAAAAAGCTTTTAAAACATTGATGAATGGGCCTTTGAAAATATTGTATTATCATTATACCTTCTTGCTTTAAATACATTCAAATAATCATTATACGAAGAGATAATAGAATTATGTTACTTTTATTCAAATCCTATTGCTTATAATGAAAATGCTAATGAATAACTTAAACTTTGTTAAAATATTTGCGGGGTTTTCAAGTTTGATTTTAAAAGGATGTTTTGAATTAATGGGTACTTAAACAAAGGACAAAGGGTGATTGCTTACTTTAAAATCTATCAACTAAAATGCCAAAAAAAAAAACATTAAATATGTTACATAATTAATTCTTTCTCAGAAACGTATAAAGAAAGTTTATTTTATACGGCAGAAACGAAACTTTGACCACAAGAGAAATGACATAAAATATAGTATTTTGACTGAGAAGATTTTAGGTATTATCGTTTCTAAATGGTTAATTTTTCAAGAAGATGGTCTCGTTTTGTTACTCCAAAGACTGGTACAGAGAGAAAACTTCTCTCTAAAAGGAAAAGATTTCTCCTGCCAAACAGATCTCTGAAAAAAAGTGTGGAATCAAACAACCAAACAGCAGGAGTAGTTGGATGCTCCAAAGATTTCAAATGAAATGATAAGTACGTCATGTGGTCGGTAAGCAGAGTGCGAATATACAAAATCCCTTGCATACATGTATGAGAAACGGAATTGCATCCAGAGCAGACAAAAGCTCAATTAAATCACTGCGTAGAACCGCGAATCACGTCATACGTGAGTTTTGCAAAACATCGTCAGCTTGAGTAGTTAAAGAAGGTGTTTTTGTCAAGACCACGTTGAAAGGGTAGCAACCCACGCCATACCGATGGGAAATAGCTGAAAGAAACATTATTTATAATATTTAAAAAGACCATCAAAACAAAATAAAAAATTAAAATAAATGAATGCCAGTGCCATAGAAGAAACGAAAATGGGAAAAAGGCTTAACATGAAAAATTTGTACACAAAATACGGCGACAGGTTGTTAAACGGAGAACAATTTGGAATAGCCACAAAATGGCGTAATCGAAATATTTCGAATTTCCTAAGGCATTGTATCGAATTAAAGGGTTGTAATTCAAAACATTCTTTTCGTAAAACAAACAAACAAATAATTACACTTTGTATTTCCAATTTCAGCCCTCGAAATTGTGTCTACCTACGGGGTGTCCTAATGAAATGAAAACACATTCAGAAAAAAAATCTAATCTGGTATATGAATGGTTAAAAAGTAACTTTTTTTTGGATTTTTTCTAACGATAAAAAAATGAATCTGTGTTCGCTCAAAGTGAATACAGATACACTCATTGACTCATGAAAGAGGAGAATTGTCGGCACCTCGGATCGAACCCACGACCTCCGAACGATACAGTACGAAAGCCGGCGTCGTGACCGCTGGGCTACCAACCACTTCAAATGATGTCGGAACTCGGAATATCCATTATCCAATCGTTTTAGACGCTCTTTTGCAGTCTACATCCTCTATACTCCACATCCTCTATGTTTTGAAGCTTGTTTCGACGAAGTTTTGAAATAAAAAAATCCCATCTGCTGTTAGCACTTGGTCACACGCGTTTAGAGAATACTGCGGTCACACAAAAAAACACGCAGTGTCTTTAAATCTTCGACTTTTTAATTAATGCTTTTTTGCAACATTTCTGTTTCATAGCATGCAAGTATTTTATCCAAATTTGTAGCTTAAAATGTACTTCAAAATACGATTCAATAGTTTAGTATCTATAATTTACCGCAATTTCAATGTTATTACAAGTCATCAGACTTCTGCCGTGTTGAGGGTTCTATAGGAGTAGCCTTCCCGCGGCTATAAGAAATCGTCATAAAAGTAATCCAAATTTTCCCAAAATCTCAAAAATTGGCCATAATAGGTATGTTGCGTTTCGTAGTTGTCAAGGATATCATGAAATATGGTATAGATCAGCGATGCACAAAGTGCGGCCCGCCGACGAATTAAAATATTGGAAAATCAAAAGAATATAAATTACTTTTGTAGCTTTTCGAAGGATTATTAAAAAACTGTTTATTATTTACTTTTTTGATTTCTTGTGTGAAATATCGACTATGGAAGTCGTGAGTAACAATATTTCTTGACTTTTCATTGAAACTTTTGAATTGTTAGTAATAAAAATGAAGCATTAAGTACCTACCTTCCACTTTCTTGTTCAGCTTTACTACGTACCTATTCTACTCGTCGTACCAAGCACATATATCAATTTCGATACGGATAAGCCAGGAACTAGTAAAAAACGTAAGGTTAAAGATGAAAATCGGCATTTTGAAGATATTTGGACCGAGAAATACTTATTTGTTTCATCACGTAATAATATTGTGTGTTTAATATGCAACAGCTCTATTGCCTTTCCGAAGTAATATAACGTGAAAAGGCACCACGAAACACAGCATCCTACTTTTACAAAATTAATCGGTGAAATACGAAATCAAAAAATTAAAACTTTTAGTGCGGCCCGTCCTTGGCTCATAATCTTCCCCAGTGGCCCCTGTTCCCTATAAGTCTGTGCATCCCTAGTCTAGATACTTCAAATATTTATTTTTTATTTTATTTTATTTGAAATAATATTTTTACAGAGTTATAACAATATAAATATTTAAATGAAACATCAATAATAATATACATTTAAAAACAGTTACAGTAGTTGGAAATGTTTATTTATTTATTTTTTTATTTTATTTTATTTGAAATCATATTTTTACATCAGAGTTATAACAATATAAATATTTACATGAAACATCAATAATAATATCTAATACAATATTTCCTCTCTCTTTTAAAGCTTGTAAATATTTATCAAGAAAATTATAGGTAAGTACCTCAAGCAGCGTTTTACCGCTCTGCGTGTGATCAAGTATTAAGAAGTGTTGAATTTCGTCGTTTTCTGGAATTGCAACAATGCATCCAATGAAAGCCTTCATTTTCAAAATATTATGAAAACATTAAAACAAATCTTGTATCATAAATTTTGTGTGCAATAAATGTTGGCATTTTTTGTTGTTGTTTTTTTCAAATGTTCTCGATTCATTGCCGCTTCCTGTATATCTACCTCAATACAATGTACAAAACAAAGATAGCTTTAGACGTCTGTGTAGGGATAATATTTCAAACAGAAACATAATATAGGAGAGAGAGGAGTGCCTAGTATACATTTTATGATAATGAGCAGTGCAATATGAGACACATAAAATAAAAGACGTTTTATTTTTCATCACATAAAATAAAATGATACCTACAATGCGAGAAAATGAAAAACAAAATTGTAGGATATTTATGACCAGGAACCGAGTAAAATGCCTACTTCAATATAATTCATTCTAAACAAAAATGTCATGAAAAATGTCGATAAAAATTGCGATATCAAACACGTGCTAAATTGTCTTGAACATCTACTTATCAATAAAAATTTCACATGAACTTTGTTAATTTCACTACCGCCATCTATGGATTTTTTTGTGATATGTAACAACGTTACATAATAATAATTTTCTATAGGTACTATTTTCCATAAAAAATGTTTAACATACGAGTTTGTTATTATATACTTATTTTGTTCATTTGTACTTATTATGTTCTATACCTACAAATTTTTAAATTGGATCACATCACACAAAGGGATGAAGCGGTTACAGCATAAGGGTGTGGGTTAAAAGAGTTTTCAATAAATTGGCATTGTGTCAGCTGTACATGCGGTCGTAAAAATGTCAAAATTAATTTCTGTGGAATTTAAAACCAACCATAAAGTTTCCAGACAAAACCTGTCAAACATTACTATGAGATTCCGAACTTTAGCAATGTGTGAACAATCTTTTTCAAACACTTCAAAAAAATCTTCTATTTCTATATATCTGCGGCGATATCAAGTATCTGCAGCAGTCGTCCCTATTAGCTACATTCTTTAAATTTATAGCATTTCTGCTTTATCTTCTCTCGACGAGTTCATTCTTTGAACATTCCCTACAAAACGCATTCCATGTCTATTTCATCTCACTTTTTCTTTGACTGTCATGAATTTTTTTGGATCATAAAAGAACTCCAGTCTCCAATTCCATTGTCTTGAGTAGGTTTCTAATTGTTTCATCCGGACTTTTGCTGCTCATATGTCAATTTCATCATTATTTGTTCATTTTTTAAGACCTTGACTCTGCACAACTCTTGCGCATTGTTCTCCATTTAGTGTTTTCCAAACTCTTTTACTTCATTCTACCGAACGTTGCAGCTGGCTTTCTCCACATATTCTTCTTCTTTTAGGCAAAAGTCTCCCTGTTACTAGCTGCATGAATCAGTTCCGGTTTGGATCCAGTTCACGCCTTTATGTTACTTGTCTTCTACCCACACCACGTCTGCCCTCGATAATTAGCTGCAGAAGCGAGTTATGGTCTCAGAGAACGTGACCAAGGTATGAGATCTTTCGGATCTTTTGCCAACAATTCTCTATCAATATTTGTCCTATTGAGGCCCTCCAAATTGCTGACCATATATATTCAAGGGATACGAAACAATATACGATGAATCCACATCTCAAAAGCTTATATTTTGTTCATCGTATTAACTTTGAGCGTCCACAGCTAAATACATGTTTCTATGAGCTTTATCTTCTGCAACTAGGTATATTTTACTCATCATAGCAAAATCCATATTTTTTCTAGTTTATAGTATGAAAATAAATATTTTGAATCGAAGAAATGATCATAGTATTTTATTTCGTGACACTTCTCATTACAGAGCAAACGACAGAGTTCGCTTATACGTGAAGGAGAAAAAGAATGAGGACATTAAAAACGAAAAGGCGACATTTGAGAAATGTGAAGCAATAAAAGAGGTGGTTTTCACCTGTCATGATAAATTACTAACAGTTTCACTTTAAAATCTCTATTTGCCATTCCAGCTACTTCGTTATACATATTATAATACTCGTGTAAGAAGTACCATAGAATGGTGATCTCCACCAATAACTTTACTGCTACATACTGTCCAAATTTTTTACTTGTTTTAAACAAGCAAGGAGTTATATGAAGTGAATGGTGCACCAGTAGTTTCAGTCGACTACTTTCGTGCGTACAACATATTGGAGGTCGTGGGTTCGAATTCCGGTGTCGAACATTTCCACTTTCACAACACAAGCTTTGGTTTATGTGAAAGATGTCGAAAGTGTACTTGTGTTCACTTTGGGTGAGCCCAGATTCATAAAAAAAAAGTATTATGTAACGAGAACTATAATACAGGTAGGATTTTTAGTATAAAAAGTCTTTACAGGGTAAGTATGTTTTTATAAACAGTACGAGAGGGTGGGGCAAAAAATGCGTTAAAAAGAGCCGAAAGTTGCTTGGCGAATCGCGGTCACCATTTAGCCGATGTAATTTTACAATCATAACGAAAATAATGTAAAGATCAAATAAACTTTTTATGAAAACCAAACCTACCTACTTATCTTTTCATTGAACAAAGTTATATGCAATCAAATTGGTAGCAGGAGTATTGCCCCACCTATAGGTACTATTCATATGGACCCCGTTTGGGAAGACTCTCACGCTTAGTATTACCTAAGATAAAAGCTATGTATACAATACAAATTCAGTTAACGAGTATAATAATTTTAACAACCTCATAAAACTAACGATTCACTTATAATTCTAACATATTGTCTGGACTAAATTTTTACAAATCTACATAATATTTCAGAAAAGTTTGTTTTTTTATTTGCCTTTGACAATACTTTTACCTTATATGTGAACATCACGCTCAAAATACAAATGCTACGTCAGATATTAATATGCCCAGAGCCGTACAAAATGCTGGAGAAGGTTCTTAAATACAATTTGCTGCATTAACTTTAATATATTTACTTAGAGCTATTTAAAAAAATCTATTTTTTTAGGATCTTCATACAAATTTCTCAAAAAGACTTTTGGAAACAAAATTACTCATGTAATGTATTACGGTATGAAAATGTAATAAAATAATAATTGTAGATTGATTTGTTATACATATAAATGTTATTCAAATCTTATTATTCTCAATAAATAAAGATTTAATGAAAAAAATTTGCAAAATGATTCCTCCATTTTGAAGTTTGACAGATAGCACAAATCACCCTCTATGGGTGGAATGCCCAATTAATTATCAAAGTAGGGAATGTAGCTAAGATTCAAACCACAGAGTTCTCTCTCTCTCTATGAAAACTTGCAAATTATGTCGGTAGGTTCGTATAATATTATGAGGTCGGTGAAACAAAAATTTAAAAAGTGTCATTTTTCTTTGCCTGTGCTTATGTCAGTTATAGAGGTCTGTTAAGCAATGGGAAGCTAGACTAGAACCTGTTTAATCACCTACCGATCAAGCCTGACAATCGGAATCAAAAACGTAAAGCAAAACGGGTATAAGCTAGTACATAATATATAAATTAACGACGTTTGAACAAACCACTACGATCTTATATTATAGAATACGGTCATAACCTCGTAGTGGTTTGTTCAAACGTCATCAGTGAATTGTAAGGGGCAAAAAGGATCAATTTGTAAAGATCGAGTCCTGAAAAATGAGCACAAGAATCTAGACATACTTAAAACAGTAAATAGGTATTCTAAAGCAAAAAAAAACTCAATTGCGCTGTTGAGATTTCATGCTCTTCGGGATTCTGCGGTAGCCTTGGAATTTGAGATGTTCGTTTTATTATGATCGAAATATCGAGAAACGTTGGTTTTGCCAAGACCTTTCTCCGCATTGATCAATGCGAGAGATGCCTGTTATAAGAATCCTTTAATTAATTTATGTACAAATTTGAACTATGATTTAACATAAAATAAAATTTACAAAAACCCATGCAATTGCTTAAATATACATTTTCCTGGTACCGTGAACCCATTTTATTACAGTGCTTGCTGTGTAAATAATATAACTCAGGATTTTTCTTCCTCTGAGAATTTATCATTTTATTTTATACAAGAAAACATTGTTCCCATCAGCGGCGATATGTCTTTGTGTAGCTAATTTGGAAGGAGGTAAACAAATCAGAGAAGACTTATGAATATTTCACATCTTGGAGGCATTGTGGATTATCATGCAACATTGCGTGGCTGTACGTCGAGAAGGCAAATACATTACAATAATTGAACTAACATTCTGTCTCTACTGGAAAAGTCAAAGAGATGAAAATGGCAGATAAATATATATGTATACAAACATCTAATGCTGGTTCACGTACCTATATTTTTCTCGCTTATTCTAAAATTAATAAATCCAAGTTAATTCAACGCAAAAGCAAACAATTCAAGATGCATGCTTGACATATCAAACAAAACTATACAAGTATTTTTGAGGATGTGGCAAAACCAGGTAAACTTGAAATCTTTGTAAATTTCAAAATGTAGCTGGATTTTTTAGTACTCATCATACCATGTTCCCAAAAAGAGAGTATAGAGAGCGGATCTCCGAATTGGTTGGCTGCAATTTTTTCAACTCTGCCTCTCCACTCCGCTTTATCCATTGCTGAACTTTTCACATGTCCACATGTCAGAATACACGTCTTGAAGGTCTCCTACATACCAATGATGGCATAAAAACAAAAACATTCTATGTTTTTCCTCCAGCGCTCCAATAACATGTATCTTCTGTATGGCTATTGTGCATTGTTAGGTATACACAATCAGCTTCTTTTAGCAATCAAATATGCGACCATACTATACCTATCTACATCTTTATCCAATCCAATCCAAACTCCCTTTAGACCCCACTTAGGGGCATAGGGAGGCAACAAGAGCTCTCCATTGCGCTCGATCTTGCGCAACGTTAATGACCTCCTCCCACACCATGTCCAGATTCCTCAGCTCTGCCTCGAAGGAGCGGAACACAGTATGAGAGGGTCTTCCTCGTCTCCGGGACCCTGATGGGAGGAAGAACAGCGCTCTCCTCGGCCAACTGTCATTCGGCATCCTCAACACATGTCCCAGCCAAGTCCATCTCCTCCACATAATAGTAGAGGTGATGGGCTCACGCTGGGTGCGCCGGCGTATAGCGTCGTTCGTGATGCGGTGGTACCATCTTATACCCAAAATTCTCCTGAGGCACTTCGTTTCGAATGCAGATACTTTTTGTGCCTGGGCCAGAGTCAGGTGCCAGGACTCACACCCATACAGGAGAATGGGCAACACACACGCATCAAACAGTTTACATTTCGTCTCGACACTAAACGCCGACGCCTTCCATATCTTGGTCATGTTGTTGAAGGCGCCACTTGCCATACCGATACGTATCGGGAGCTCAGCCCCGAGGTCACCAGTGGTGGTAATGGTTGCTCCCAGGTACTTAAATCTACATCTTTATAGGTACCCATAAAAGTCTACCTAGTGCTTACATCATGAGATTAATGCATATTTTCTATCAAATGTTATACCTACTTGAATTATTTTTTAATATTAAAATGAGTAGGAACAATGAGATCTTAAAGAATAGGTTTGTTACAACAAACTAATGACTAATAATTCATTACTGATGTTCGATTTTTAAATGGAACAAACCACTACGGGCTTGCGACCGTCTTCTGCTGTTGTTTCGAAGGCTGGCTTAGTGTGATCACTTTACGATAACAACGTTCGCCATGGTGGTAAATGTTTAAGTCTCCGAAACTCCTAATCATGGGAATTCTCAGCATGTTCAACATGTCGATAAATCTCTTTTTTTTTTTTTTTTTTTAAATAAAAAATGAATCTGTGCTCACTCAAAGTGAACACAAATACACTCTTTGACTCTTTCACAGTAAGCTACCGAAAGCTTGTGTCGTGAAAGAGGAAGATGGTCGGCACCTGGGATCGAACCACGACGTCCGCAGTACGAAAGCCGACGTTGTAACCGCTGGGTCACCAACCACTTCATGTATGCAACAAGTAGATATTTAATAATTAATGAAATATAGAGATATAAGTTGGAGATTATTGAGAACAAGAGAGCAACCAAATTTAAAGACTGCGACTGCTGTCATGTATTTGGCGCCAGGATATGACTATATCCATTTTTGTCCATATCCATCAATAATGAGATCATTTTAAAGTATATTTACTTGTAAACATTAGGGATGTTCGAGTTTTTTTTTTTTACCCATCACGCCGTTTCCCGAAGGGGGTAGGTAGAGAGTATAGATTTCCATTCTTTCCTATCCAAACAAACCTCTTTCGCTTCTTCCAAACGCATAACATTCCGCATACATGCTCTTCTGTTCCATTTGCTCCTGTCTTGGCCCTCCTCTAAGACTGAACCGATATGATCGGACCATGTCATTCGAGGTCGACCTCGTCTGCGTGCACCCATTCTTTCAGATTTGTATATCCTTTTTGTCATTCTCTCCTCGTTCATTCTCTCTACATGCCCAAACCACCTTAATTTATTAACTTTCATTCTAGTCACTACGCTTACATCCACTCAACATTCCTTTCTAATATTATCATTCCTCACCTTATCAATCAGGCGCTTTCCGCATATCCTACGCAGTGAACTCATTTCCACAGCATCTATTCCAACTTCCAGATTTTTCGTCCATGTCCAAGTTTCACTACCATACATCATGGATGGAATCAGGATTGCATTGTGCATCAACTGTTTGGATTTAAGAGATACGTTATTATTTCTCAGTAGAGGTCTAAGTGCACCGCCAACCCTTCTACCAGCCAGTTTCCTTCTTTCACTCTCATTTTCACACCTTCCATCAGCTCTATTAAACAGACTACCTAAATAGACATACTCATCCACTTGTTCCAAGTTCACATCATTCACTTTCACACAACATTGCGTTCTTAAAGCTTCTCTTTCAAAAACAAGCACTTTTGTCTTCGAGTGTGTAAACGTGTAATTTTGTAAACGATGAATAAAAGTAAAACGATTTCTCCCTTTGTAGATTATACAGTAGGTAGGTATTTAACGAAGAAGAAGAAAACAATAATTCTTGTTGCTTATCAAATTAATTCAGACTTTGTCAAAACAATGTTTTATGTTATTTCGTCAAAACAAAAACAAATCTATCAATTCGGATGTAAAAAAAATCCATAACGACAAATTTATACGACAGAACCTCGTTGTTTTTTTTTTCCAACAATAAAAAATATTAATTCGCAGCAGTGTCATAGAATAGTATGAAAACTTTGTTGCTTATTTTTATGTCCTAATAAATTATATTCGCAGCGTTTGACATTTAATGGCTGTTTATAAAAGAGATATAAAAGAAGATCTCACCTCCATGTTATTATTCTAAAGGAGGCCAAACGGTGAAAATGTGAGTTGTTGTAGGGGTTTCAGGAATAAGTCAAATAAATATTAATCTATATATTAATATCTGAAGGAAAAACTTGTGACTATATATACGAAAATTGTGCGGACGGAGGAGTATGAAATTTCGCACACTTATAGTTTATATAGAGAAATGGCAAAATATATGGCAAAATGCTAATATTATTTTAAAATAGATTAAATCAATAAAAAAACACGACGCACACAACTGTATTTCATACTCACACACATTTCGATGCATTTGACATAGATCTTTTGTTTATCTGTGGTCAAATTGAGAATAGATTTATATTTTTTTGTTTACTTGGATATTACACAAGAGCAACTACTAAGGTTGGAACGTCTGCAAAATGTTTGTATTCGTTTCATCTTTGGCCTCAGAAAATTTGACAGAGTATCTCAGTTCAGAACGGAACTTAAATGGCTAACTATGTCACAACGACGAGACTTACACATTCTCACATTACTTTTCTCAGTACTCTCTAACCCCAACGCTCCTAACTATCTGAGGTCTCTATTCACTCCATTAGCATCTCATGGCCTTCCTCTGCGGTCTGCTGCACGTGGCATCCTGCAAATCCCATCACATCGTTCTTCATTTTTCACTACATCTTTCACTGCACAGGCGGCCAGGTTATGGAACCAACTACCTGATGACATCAGACTCGCTCCAACGTTATTTTCTTTCAAAAACAGATTGAAACGTCATTTCCTCTCTGCTACTCCTGCTCCTGTCTCCTGATCCTTTCCTTCCTCGCTATGCTTGAGTGTGTAATGCATTATAATATATATGGTTTAATCTTCTTTTTCATATATGTATCTTTTTTTATTGTTTTATGTATGTATTTGTCTATGTATGTGTATGTATTTTATTTTTATATATATATAAAAAGCAACACTTGTTAAAATGTAATTTATAATAGGTTGGTTGGAAGAAATTGCCCCAGGCAATAAGCCCGCCAATTTTGGTTTATTATTTTACCAATAAAGTGTTTATTATTATTATTATTTCAAATCATTTATTCATTAAATCACAATATATCATATGAAGTATACATCATTGTAAAAAAAAATTAATAAAAATAAATTTAAATTAAATACAATGCTATATACTAAATATAAAAATATCGGTATTATCTCTCATGATACATCACGATGTAATGTAATCATGAGAGATCTTCGAACTATAGAGAAAGGAACCTTCTTAACATCCTACATGAGGACAACAGAACTGCCTTTTGGATGGCATATCTGAGACCACAACAGATGCCAAGTTTCCCTAGATTGTCTTTAAGAGACTTAGGAATAACTCCATTCGTCGATATCACTATAGGTATTATGTGGGTGGTTGGTGTATGCCACATATCCTTGATTTCGTGAGCAAGATCAAGATATTTAATTATCTTATCCTGCTCGGCTTTTTTCAAATTTTCGTCATACGGTATAGTGATATCCACGAGATACGTTATCCCGTTCCTACGATCAACCAATACAATGTCCGGACGATTTGCGTTAATCGTTCGGTCAGTTTGTATTGGTATATCCCAATACAACTTTGTATTACTGTTTTGCATTACCGAAATTGGGGTGTACCTATAATAAGGTACTTCAAGATCGAGCAAACCATATTTCAAGGCAAGTTTTTGATGAACTATTTTAGCCACATCGTTATGTCTGTGCAGATACTCAGAACCACACAGGAGAGAACACCCAGACAAAATATGTCTGAGTGTTTCTCCTGTTTGGCCACATGCACGACATTTATCAATTATATCAGGTGTTTTAATAATATATTTTTTATAATTATTAGTGACGATGATCTGGTCTTGTATTGCACAGACAAAACCTTCTGTTTCGCTAAATAGTTCACCAAACCTCAACCATCCAGTCGAATCTTCAAGACTTACATGAGATGAATTTAAAGTTTCGAAGAATCGACCGTGGAGAGACTTGCCTTTCCATATATCAACCCGATCTTGTACCCCAATTATCGGTGGTGAAACAGGATTTGATAAATTTAAGGGCGTGTACTTCAAATCACATGCAATGAGGTCTTCATAACCCAATTTATTCCTTGATGAGATAAAGTAAGATTGGAGGAGGTTTATCTCTTTGTTATTCATGTTTTTGATGTTTAACATGCCTCTACCACCAATCTTCCTTGGTAAATATAATCTCATCAAGGAACATCTTGGATGATGCATCCTATATTGTGTGAGCAAACTACGTACCTTTAAATCCATCTTGTCTAGTTCCGTTTGGTTCCACTTAATGATTCCAAAAGAATACAAAATTTTCGGTACAACCCATGAATTAATGGCCATAATTTTATTTCTCCCGGAGAGAAAACTTTTCAAAACTTTTTTTAATCGTTTAATAAATTCATTTTTAATGTTATTTTTAATAATTTTGTGGTCAAAAACTAGATTTTGTTGAAAGCCAAGATATTTGTAATTTTGATTATCTAAAAGAGGAATGTCTGTAACAGATGAAGAACTATTTTGATGATTGTTTCGGATTATTCCTTTTTGAACATTAATTTTTGCACATTTTTCTAAGCCAAATTCCATTTTTATATCATCACTAAATTTTTTTGTAATTTTGATTAATTTTTCTAATTCAACTAAATTTTTACCAAATAATTTTAAATCGTCCATATAAAGTAAATGACTAAATTTAATACCAGACCTTTTTAATTCATAGCCACAATTTGAGGATTCCAATAATTTACTCAGTGGATTTAGAGCTAAGCAGAACCAAAGCGGACTTAGACTATCTCCTTGAAAAATACCTCTATTGATATGGATTGAATCGGTAATATATTTTCCAGAAGGTTGAGAAACAGATATTTTTGTTCTCCATTTTGACATCAAAAATTTTAGAAATTCTACGAGATTGTTGTTAATTTTATATATTTCCAAAACTTTTATTAGCCAAGAATGTGGGACTGAATCATATGCTTTTTTGTAATCAATCCATGCCATAGAGATATTTTTCTTTTTGTGTTTCACCTGCTCACAAATAATACTGTCTATTAAGAGCAATTCCTTTGTCCCACGAGATCCCATTTTACATCCGTTTTGTCTGACAGATAAAATATCATTTTCAATTAAGTATGAATGAATTTTGTTTGAAATTATAGATGTCAAAAGTTTATAAATTGTTGGTAGGCATGTAATTGGTCTAAAGTTATTTGGAGTTGAAGCATTATTGATTTTTGGGATCACGTGGGTTAATCCTTCTGTTAAGAATTCTGGAAAGTTCAAATTTTCAATTGCAGATTGAAACTGTCTTGCCAATATTATATGTGAATTTGTAAATTTTTTAATCCAAAAGTTTTGTAGCCCATCTTTTCCCGGAGATTTCCAATTTTGTATTTTTTTTAATGCAGTTTTAACGTCAATCAAATTTATACTAAAATTTTGCATTTCTGGATGTTCAGAATTAATTTCTTCTAACCAATCACTATTAGTGTTATGGGATATAGAATTCGACCAAAGATTTTTCCAAAAAGTTTCCATATCATCTTTATTAGTAATTATTATTATTATTATTATTATTTTTTTTTTCTATAAAATAGCCATAGAAAAAACTGTGAACATATTATCAACATTTCAATTTTGACGTACCCATGTGCATTACTTTTGAAAGAAAATAATGAAATAGCGCTCGCTCAAGTTTTGACAAAGCAATCGTATTAAGTAATGATTAAACTTATAATCTAATTTAGTTATGGTCGAATTTCGAGCACTGTTCGACCACTAGTATAAGGTATTTGTATAGATCCTACTATCTGTTGATTTTGTCAATATTTTTTTCGATGTGATATTTTTGACAAAATATCTATTTAAGATCGATTAGATAAAATACATTTCTTCTTTTAAATATACATATGAGTAGGTATCAACTAATTGCTCTGACAATTCAATAATACTGTTCGATTTTAGGGACAACGATCATCCCTTACTGTTTTTTTTTTATTTAAAGTATTTTTATCAACTTTGTGGTACTTTTCCATAATGATAATAAAAAACACAACTTTGCAAAGTATCACTTTTATTTTTTATAAAAACCAAAATATTTTCAACCACAATGTGGCCATCTTCAGTGGTGATTTAAATTAAAATCACCACTGAAGATGGCCATATTGTGGTTGAAAATATTTTGGTTTTTATAAAAAATAAAAGTGATACTTTGCAAAGTTGTGTTTTTTATTATCATCCCTTACTGTTATTTCGAAGGGTGGCTTAGTGTGATCACTTGAAGTGCTTGGTAGCCTAGTGGTTCGATCTTGGTCATGGGTTCGATCCCTGGTGACGACCATCTTCCTCTTTCACAACACAAAAAGCCTTTGCTTTATGTGAAAAATCTGAAAAGTGTATTCGTATTCACTTTGGGTGATCCCAGATTTTATTATTAAAAAACTTAACGTGATTTAATATTCTTCTGCTCTAACCCATTCCTGTCCCCTCCTGGACAAAGACGCACTCAAATTGCTTTAATTTCTTTCTCTCCAGCCTACACTTTTTGCATCCTGGTAACCACAGCATGACGCTCAACATCGTCTCGTCATCTCAGCTGTGGTCATCTTACATGTCTTTTAGTAGTTCGAGGTCTCCATGGCACTGCACTGTCGACCCATTTGTCAGACGCGTTTCTGGCCACACATAACCAGCCACTGCCACTTCATTTTTTTTTGTTACTTGGTTTGTGATTTGATCTTTTACTTTTATTCTTTCTCCCACCGTTTCTACATCTCTAAGGGACAGTTTCATTATAGCTCTCTCCATAGCTTTTTATGATACCCATCATAGTTGATCATTTCACGTATGTACACCGCTGTCCAAAAAGTATCCAAAAGTATAGAGAGAATACCACCATTCATAGAAATGACTCTAAATGCCATCGCATCCGGCTCAGTACCATTAATTCAACTATTGTGGAGAAGACAGATTCTGATAAAATTGCCGAATGATGGTTAACTCAGTAGAGTGCTTTGCGATTCATGAACATCATAAAAACTATGTTCACGAATCGCAAATGCACCTTCGTAAGTAGTGAATTGATAGTTTAGTAATTTCTTCAATAATTCCTTTCTTGATGCTTTACAAATTCAATCGTCGAATTCTCAACATTCAAGCGTTAAAGGTACCTATAAGGTTTCATGGAGATTCTGCTTTCAAGCATTTTAAATAACTACCCCTATTGTGCTACATTTACGTCTTTCTAGAGTATTTGTATATCAAAGGAATGAAATTCTTCCTTTAAACACAATCTCATATAAAAACACTAGTTTTGACATCTCGACAAATGCAAAATATGTCTGTCCCGTCTACAGAGTGACACAAAAAGACCATTGAGATATTCATATATAGAGTTTTCATTTTCAAAATTATCCAAGGACACTGGCCTTGTAACTTCATTGAGGAAGCGGATTATTAAATGCGGGAACAAATAACTTTCATTGGTTCATGTAAATAATTATTAAATACTTTAACCTTTTCCGTTTCTTTTCGTCGAGGAAAAATATACTTGAAGGTAACATTTTACATAAAAGCTTAGATTCCTGTCAATTATTGATTGTAAAAATCAATGTAGATAAAAATTACAGTTGACTTTAATTGAATTTCGTTTTAACGTAGATGCGGTAGCAAAGACGGCGGTATGTATGTAAATATTGAAATTGTTATGGGACAAATCGTGAAAATTTATGTTTTTTGATTGATTTGATTTTCAAAATTTAAGATGTAGTAGATGTTGTTAAAATGATCACACGAACAGGTATATCATGAAGTATTAGACTATGTTCAAATTTATAAATGAATTGTTCAGTATCTTAATCAATGTGAAGAAGAGATGGATAGTAAATTTTTCAACGATGCCGAACGATAATTAGTCGAGAAGAACGCTGTTATTCCTTTCACTAGAGTCCCGAAAAGGAGCAAAACTATTTTTTATGGACGCAGAGCTGAGGGATTAATAAAAAAATGGTGTAGGAAGAGGTCATCGAAGTTGAGCAAAATCCAGGGCAGTCGAGAGTTCAAAAAAGGGATAGTTGATTGATTGACTTTAATTTACCTATAAGTAGTAACGCAGATAATCTCGTTTTAGCCTATTTTTATTCCATGATCAACATTGCCGCAACTAAGCTTTAGAATCTTAACTCAATTACTGAGTTTAAAATCCAAATCTTCGCGAAACCATGTGTATGTAATTTCCTGACTCTTGAATGGTGTTTGGAAATGAACATTATGTCTATAGATTATTGGACCTGCCTGTTTCTCATTCCGATACTTCAAATTTATGGCACGCACGTGAGGCGTGGCGCCCCCACTTATTTAGGACCGCCATAAAAGTAGGTCGTATATTTACATACACTTATGGGAATTCAAATTCAAAACACCGGGGATAATTTTGAAATAAATTCAATTTGTTATTGTTTTCACTGTCTGTTCAAAACACGCGTTAAAAATGTGAAATACAATTTGTTTTTTTACAGAAATACTAGCTTATTCGGCATTGTCGTTCTGTCAAAATGTTTTTTTTTAACCAATACTTTGACATTTTTAATTGAGCTGATCACAGCATATTTTTTTCGCTAATCGGTTTCTCTGTTAATGAATGAGTAGTTAAGTCACACGTTATGTAACACGTGAAGAAATGAAATTTATAAATATAGAGAGCACTGTGGAGTATTGCGTAAAAAAATGTTGATATAATATTTTGTAAGTAAGTACATAGTATTTAAGTAAATGAACAAGAAATAGATGTTTTCACCTCAAATTTTCTAAGAATATAATCAATTTTCTAGACAAAGAAATGTAGTAACTCAGAAAAAGTGAAACCAAATAAGAGGAGCTGAAAAAAGGAACAATTTTTGAATTCTGTAATACAGACCAATATTAATTTGAAATGGACAAAATTTATGGATCCGAGTTTTGAAGTAATAATAATATTAATACTATAACACTTTTCTATACAAAGGTGTCAGTATAGCCGGCGGAACTTATTGCCTGAGGCAATTTATTCCAGTCAACCGGTCCCGTCCAATCTGAGACAGGCCAACCCCGGGTAGAAATTTCGAGTGAAAAAACACTAAAAAACTCTGCCCCGACCGGGAATCGAACCCGGGACCTCGGATCTGAAGTCTACGCTAGTACAACTAGGCTACTGAGGTCGGTGTAAAGTAGGTACATGCATAAAGCAATGAAAAATACTAGCTCAGTCAGCGTGCAAATCACACGGCTCAAATGCTTTTGCAATAAGGTTCTTATGTTTTGAAGAATAGAATGGCTCTGAAATAGGTGAAAGAAGATTATTATAACACAAGCTCCTTCTATAAAACTTTCGCCTATTTTTTTATTTAGGATCAACGGCTAGAAACAGTCTTACTTAAGTTAAACTTCAACCTATCTACTTTTCATCATGAATAGCCACGAGCATCCACGTTCAGCTCAAGAAACTTTGTATGTAGGTATACAAAATGACGTTTGTTTAAGACGTTCGTCGTGCTTCCAGCACCAAAAAGCAAACATCTTTTGTACCTAACGTAGACTTCCACATTGACGGGCAAAAGCGTGTTTTCAGGTCTATTAAAGCAACCGTAATTGAATAATTCATTTTACAAATTTGGTACATAACTGTAAAATATTTAGTACATTACGGACTTATAAATACGGAGCTAAAAAAACCATTATAAAAATTTCAGTTGGTTTATTTAAGTAAGAAATATCACGGTTGATGTCAGTTCCAAAAAGAAGAGATTTTTTCATCCTTCCTGTACGGATATTCTTTTTAATACAAAAGTACACCCATACACAACACATAGGAGGCAATAAAACCTAATAGTATACAGGGAGCTGGATAGGTACGTTGATACACACATATTTTCTGCCATATCCGGCGCGTACTTTTCAACTTATATTATTACCCTGAATATTTCCATATAGGTACCTACACATTGTATTTTTTTTAATAAATCATCGTCACTTTTAGCATCCTGGCAGCGTGGCTTTTATTGTGTCTAAGGATTTGCCTTCATCCTGTTAGAATTTATTACACACCATCGTTATATCTTATAATAATTCTAGATCCATAAAATATTAAATTGCTTGATTTTCATTTTAATAATATTCGACTTCGAGGGATATTTCTCTATGTGTTCAATACATTCTGTAAAATAATCATTAAAATATTATAACTAACATGTTTATTTATTTATACTTTACTGCACATTGATAGTATGAACACATAAAATTTCACATAACAAAGACATCACATAATCAACATACAGAGAGCGAGCTTACCAAAACCAAGTTGCGGTCTCTAACAATTAACATAGATGACTGTATCAACAAAACCCCAGTTTATCTAATTTATTCACAATCATGCACTAACAACCAGAAATATAACGATTCTATTTGTGATTATAAGACTGTATGGGGAAAAAATGTTAGGTATTCTTCTTTTTTCTCGCAACTTTTCAATATTTTCGCATCTTTAATAAAATACCCTGAGAATATATTACAAGTATATATAAATCCAAAATAAACGATAATCAGTCCAGCCGTTCTTGAGTTACAGCTGAGACACACGCACAGGTAATCATTTTTATAAGCTTGCTGCAGCGCTTCAATCCTGTTTTGACAGTTTTATAGTATACTTATAGAATCTCGATGGAGAATCTTAGGATACATTGGACTTACCAAGTCTTTGAAAAAGACACTCAGGTCTATTCCCAAGTACCCAAAGCTAAAAAAACCACCCAGTTGAGTAATTTATTTATTTTTTTATTTATTTTCAACACACGGCTTAAAGCCATTTACATGTTAATAAAGTATTGATTTCGTACATATAAAACAACAACAAAATTTGAACAGATCAAAGGGGGTAATATACATTATGATGATAAACAGGAGTATAAAATCGCATCGCCAGTCATTTTGGTCTAATGCGATTCTATATCCATCGTCGATTAGATAAAATTTGTAACACATAAAAACAATAACGATATAACAAATAACAAATATATAGTCTCCAGTCGTAATTATCACAGTTAAATAAATGAAATAAACAGAAAGTTAATATTTAAGTCAACGTGGTGAAATTTTGGTCAGATCAAGTGAGAAATAAAATGAGAAGTCAGAGTAAAAACTATAATGATGAGTCAGAGGGAATATGGTAAATGTAGATAATTATTATATAATTAAATAAAATTTGTCCATTTTAAGTGATTTCGCAAAAAAAATAAAAATTAAATTAATTCAAGCATGTGTCAATAGGAACAAAAAGGATAAATAGCGTTGAATCGGGTTATCGAGTTGCCCATTGTCAATTATACAAGGAGTGGAAGAAAACATTTATGTCAGATTTGAATTTGAGGAAACTGTCGGCAACGATGTCCACACAACCATCCACCAGATTTCCAAGTCTATGAATACGTATCATAGGAGAGTGGAACATATAATTATTTCTAGTAGTCTGCTCCCGAAACAGAGACGTCTGTCGAGTTGATCTAGCTGGGATGTGGAATTGAATAAGTGCGAGAAGTTCCGGGGAGTTTATGGCACCATTAATCAGCTTATGAAGGAAACAGAGATCTGATATGTCTCTGCGATTTCGCAGGCTGAGCAATCCGAGTTCATTCATAAGGGCAGAATAATCTATTTTATCCAATAGGATGCCCTTTCTGAAGTTGACCAGCCTCAAAAACTTCCTCTGCACCCTCTCCAAACTATTTACATGAATGGTATAGTTCGGAGATCACACCGTGGAGTTGTATTCAAGCAGTGGCCTAACCAGGGAAACAAACAAAAGCTTGTAAGACTGAATCAATTGCAAGTCAGCTGACAATCTAAATACAAAGCCCAGAATTCTCATCGCTTTTCCAACAGTTTCAGAGTAATGACTTTCTATTAATACAAGTGGTCGACCAGTGCTTGAAATTCGACCATAACTAAATTAAATTATAAGATTGAACATTATTAATGTTCCATGGTCAAAGAGTGTGCGAACGCTATTTCACTATTTCCATTCAAAAACAATGACATGGATATTGGATAGGTACGCCAAATTTGAAATGTTGATATCAGTTTTTTGATATGTACAAAGTTTTTTCTTTGATTATTAAAAACACAATATAAACCTATTCTAAATTTGATCACAGATAAACAAAAGATTTGTGTCAATGTCAAATACATCGGAGTGAGTGTGAGTATTAAATACGTAACATTAAGTGTGCGTATTAGATTTTTTTTATTGATTTAATGTATTTTTGAAGCTTAATTTTAAAAAAATATGAGCAATCGCCACTCCTTCTCTATATAAACTATAAGTGTGCGAAAATTTATACTCCTATGTTCGCGCAATTTTCGTAAAAATCGTCACAAAGTTTTTCCTTCTCGTATTAATATATAGATACTATATAGGTATAAGTATGTACTCTTAAATTCATCTCTAGAACACCCCTTTTTTATTTCTCCACAATTAGTTATTTTCATTCATTTTATTAATAAACCGTGAAAAAAAGACATCAAATCAAATCCAATAGGTACATACATCAAATCCAATAGACAATTTGAATTTTTAGCAAACTATTTTTTCGTCAATTTGAGTGCGAAAAAAATTAACTGTAGGTACTGAACTGAACATAAAAACAATTATTCAAACCAAACAATGACACTTTAATAAAATTAGAAAAAGTGGACCGTTAATTTTCTTCCAACTCTACATTGACGAAAAATCAGATCGCAAAGTTCAAATTGTCTAGCTCTGCTAGAGCCTTTGGTTCATATGGAGTTGAGGTTAAAATTTCAATTGTTATCTCCTTCAACACATCTTTTGGCACTGGCAAGATTCTGTTGCCAGAAGTGTCATTTTTTATATTATCCCGAGATTTTATTAGAGGTAAGACTGCTAGTTAGATACTTAAGAAGAACCTACATTACATATATCTACATAGGTGACGTGATAATGTTACACAACAATCATAGTATCAGAGAAGATTCTTTGTGTTTATCTGTAGGGCGAGCTGCTTTATGGAGAGAATTTGTATCATGTAAATAAGATAATATGTATTCGATTTCTCGGGATCTAATGATAATTTCATATTATGAACATTACTTTGTATTTTGTGTTTTAGTTTGTTATATTGAATTTCTCATATTTGCATACATCAATTTGGATAAATTTATTTAATTTCGCAGAACATATTTCATTAAATACAAACCGAAAATGTATATGTTTTCAATGTTTATTCTAGGCATTGGAGTTTAGTTGGGATTTATAATTAGCGCTTCAGCCTATTTGATTTTGTCAGAAGTAACTTTTTTTTTACCAATCACGCCGAGTCCCGTAAGGGGTAGGCAGAGAGACGGGCCTCCACTCTTTTATATCCAAGCATACTTCTTTCGCTTCTTTTACCGACATAACATTTCTCATACACCCTCTCCTATTTCTCTTACTTATTACCTGGCCTTCCTTGAGGACGGAATCGATGTGTTTGATCCACGTTATTCTCGGTCGGCCACGCTTTCTTACACCTTTTCTTTCAGCCTTATAAATTATCGGTCATTCTGTTTGCATCCATTCTTTCCACATGCCCAAACCATCTCAACTTATTAACTTTCATCTTTGTCACAACACTTACTTCCATACCACAGAAGTAACCCTTAAAGGCGATATTCAAGGTACTACTGTTGACCTTTGGCTTATTAAGAAAGTATATAAAAAAATTCTTTCCAAAATTATGTTAAGAAACTAACCAATCTAGGTTTTATTATTGAAAAAAATATCTTGACTCATGTGTAATTTGAATATAATAATACAAGGTAAATTGAAAATTACCAGAGTTGATCAATTATTGCGCGCTAAAAACGGCAGACAACAGTTTATTATTCTTTATTACACTGAGCCTTATTAAGACTTAGGAAAACTTGGTGCACTTAAGTCAAAATCACTATAATATGGTACAACTCTGAAACTGTTAAAACAGATGAAAGAATAAACGGGCTTTTGAACCTGCATGTACAGGAAAATAATACTTAAATAATTTTTAAACTAAACTGTAACAAAATAAAACAAGCAAAATTCGGCTAACAAGCTCTCTTTGCAGCTTATCTACAAAACATTTTAAAAAGATATGCATTTAATAATAATAATGATAAAATATGTAATGCATACGAGTTTTCGAAATTAATAACATAACTTCATACAATGTTCTATGTAGCTTTTCCATAAGCTCCAATCTTTGATGCAAACAAAACAGACCTATGAACTACGGATAACCTACCCACAAAGCTTACCACTGTTATGTTCATCTCAACCCGAGTATTCTATGATCCACAGCATTAGTTTCTCCTTTCAAGAATGTGAATTTTATTTCTATTTCGAAGTCTTTTGAAATCCTTTTCCATACTAACAACTCAAGCCCCCTCATTACCTATCACTCCATCCAGTTCAAATGGAGCGATGTCACTCCAAAAACTCCACTCCGTTTCGAAAGTGGAGACTTTTTGTGCCTGGGCTTTGCTCTGGTGCCAGGACTCACATCCATGGCAACACACACGCATCAAACAGTTTACATTTCGTCTCGACACTAAACGCCGACGCTTTCCATATTTTAGTAACGTTGAGTGATAGTGAATGGTAGGCTTAAAAAAATAGAATTATTCACTCAACAATATTCGATGGTCATATCTTACAATGATGTAGTTACCAACACACTCAAATGTTATCATCGGTTTTCGAAGATTCAGGCCTCTCTGAACGGTCTTCATCTTCATCGTTTTTGTAGCCTTCAAAAAATGAATTTCATCTGAGAGTGTTCTTTTAGAGATGAAGACATGAACGAACGTTCCATAAAATTTATAACAGAGATATTAAACGTGAAAACAATGATACCTCTTCTTGCGGGGTGTGCAAGTAATAACGTATACCCCCCGCATTGTTATAAATGAAAAGGTTGTCTTATCATCTCGCACATAAAAAGGCCTTTCTTATCGCTTCAAGAAAAAAAATAAAAAGGTTTCTATAAGGAAAAAGAGCAAATGACGGCGTGTTAATGACACGCCACTCTATTGAGAACTTTTGGCAACAATACGACGTGTCTAAGTGCGTAAGATATGGGAAGAAAATACAATACTTCGACCCTTTATCTCATGTAGGAGCAGAGGAGTGTTGATACAGCCAGGAGGATACGGAAATGGCTCTTTCTTATATTATACTTCTCCGTATAGGTAGATATATGACTTGAATTGATTTGCCCCCTTATCAAGATAATAGATACATCAGCCGTGGCAAAAAAAGTCGATCGCCAGGAACACAATAGTCAATCGCGACGCGAAGTATCGGAAAACTTATGTAATTTTTGTCTATTTGTTTTTCGGTATAACTCAATACATACCTAGTGTAAAGAAACAAATAAAACAACTGATTGAAGGCCAAATACAACATTTGTATCTATTATTATTTAGACAATGAATAAAAAATGGCATGTTTATAACATGAGAACATTAACTTCAATAAAAAAATTTTTGATTCCATGCTTCATATATATCGATAGATTTCACAGCAAGGTATAAGAAACAATTTAAATAGCTTTTGTGTCTTCGAGATGATAATATGTCGCAAAAAAATTAACGGTCCATTGAACAGTATTTATTTTACGAAAAAAAAAACCGTCCTATTGACGAATCATTAAGAAAATGGAGATTAATCTCCAGAACAAAGAAGTATTTTACATTTTTTCTTCATTTATCGTCGAAGGTCGAACAGGATGTGTTTTTTCTTCTTTAATTAGTCACTCCTTGGAATCTTTTTCTCAATAGAGGGTTTTTTAGAAAGAGGATAATTTAAAATGCCTATTTAAATACCTGTTGGGAAATAAGACACCCCTCTTTTATTCCTGGCAATGTCAATATTTGAAAATAAATATTCCAAAGTATTCATTAAGTAATACTTTGGTTACGTTTTTTAATTAAAATTCTTATCTTTAAACCGAAGAAGATATCATCAAACATATCTATAGGGATGTGTTTTTTTCAGAATACAAAAGATTTCTCAAAATATTGAAAACATTCTTCTCTTTTCTTCCTCGCGGATTATTTTGTGTGTGAGACCCTTATAACGTCGCCCCAATTTCTAATTGAAACGTGAAAAAGGGGAGCTGGTGCTTTGGAATAAGATTTTTCGATTCTATTGACTAAAGCGTTACATCTGGAGATATTACCAATAACCTTTTGCCGCACGAAAAGGATAAAGGAAGATTTGTGACAGAATAAATACCGTGTGACAATGAATGTAAGTGATTCAAAGGAACATGTGTGGAAACAACCTATCTCTTACCATATCTTGTTTATATCCTCACGGATTGAAAACTGGATTTTTCATAGTAACATTGGTTTTGATTATCTATGTTACTAGGAAAAATCCAGTTTTCAATCCGTGAGGATATAAACAAGATATGTTTATATAGACTGGTGATAATCAGTGGTTAGCTAAAATGGATTAATAATCCTGGCGCTATCTACCTTCAAAATATTTGATCGAAAGATTATTTGAGGGATTAATAAAAAGATAGTTGCTTTCATAACCACCGCGTATTGGAAAAATAAATCCTCGTCAGCTAACGAAAAAATATCAAGTACATTCAACAACACCTATTGAAGATAAATAGAAACAAAAATTGGATTCTCAGTTGACGACTTGTTTCCACTACATTACAACAGATGGCATTCAGATAGAACTCCAGTTAGTAAATAAACCTTAGAATCAGTCCAAGTATTGTATCGATCCACCAGTAGATGTCAATAGCCTCGAAAATCGTTAAAAATTGGAATATTTTCCCCACTTACTGTATATATACAAGTTTCAACGAAATGACAATTGGCAACAGAGAACAGCGAATGTTTCCTAGGAATAGAAAGCGCTTTTAACCTGGCCTAGGAGGTTGTAAGCCCTCAGCTCTGTTGTCCAAGATCTGATAGACTCATTGTCTGTTGAGATTGTTTTCCAATACATTGGTCTATCTCTTACCGTTCGTATTGCCAATAAACTTTGAACATTTTAAACACCTTTGTCTGATTTTTTGCAGTTAACCAAGTATAAGTAGGTCATATTGAAAAAGTACTTACTCACACAAAACATACCTACCCACTTTTATTTTTTTTTAAGTAAAAAATTATAACATGTGCAAAATTAAAATTTGGAGAGACTCTCTTGTTTTCTTTAAAAATGAATGTTTTTGATGTTTGAACTCTTCCCGCAGGCTATAGTTACGTCATGTCTGTGAGAAATAATTGAATATTTTACATTTTTTCTGAAGAAACCTTTTAAACGCAGTGTTTTTACACTAATAATAATAAAAAAACTGAGGATTTCATAAGTCTTTTTGTTGCCTGAATACCCATTTCACTTAATGAAAAAAAAACAAAAAGCTAAGCGAAAATAAACAAATAGATATGTACATAAAGAAGTGTATCAGGTTGAGAAAATTCAATCGATGATTTGATTTACATCCAGTTTGAATTGTTTTTTTTATAAGAATAAACTCTTGACTTAATCAAGAGATTGTAAAAATATTCTTAGTACCTATAATGAAACGAATAAAAAGATTCCTTTTCAAATAAAAGAATTCCGAGTAAGATTTTATCCCTGGGCTTTTAACACAATCGTATCTTTTTTCTGAACCAAATCAGTCGTGAAAAGTCTTCAATAATGTGTGAAGCATTTATAAAAGTGTGAAATAATATACTCAAACGTAGATCCAACACTTAAATAAAACCTATACTTTGCTTTATTTCCGTTATCTTTAAGTATACCTTCATGCGAAGACGTCAAATTTTAAGAAGTGTTCGTCTTTTAGGTTCGTTTTGTTTCCTTGGCGTTAAAACCCTCTTATTTCTTATCCAAAATTATTTTTTGAATACCGAACAAGTCAGTAATAAAGTTTTACCTTAGTTATACTAGTGCTAATAAAAATGCGCATTTTTAGACCTTTTTGTTGAACGATTTCACAATATACGCTTTTCAAGAGTGACAACAGAACTTACACGCAAAAACGGATGCGTTATGATTGTTTTGATATCTAAGGGTTAAGTTGTGAGTAGCCAAGAAGAAAAAGCACACTCTCTCTTGCTAGGTAATTAATTTTCAATGATTGTTTATTGTAATACCTAGTGCTTTAATTGATGGGGAAATAACGGGTGTTTTTTTAGAGGTTCACAACTTTGGGATGGCACCACTGCTTTATTAGACAACCCATTTAACAGCTTATAGTTGTTTTTGTTTAGTTTGGTTTGACATTTTATTATGAATTGACATCCATCAGAGCAACTCTTGCAAATTGTTGAAATTTTTTTATCAAAATAATGGTTCTGTTCGTCAAACGTGCACGTTGTCCATTTTATGGCGTACATAATCGTCCTTCATTTTTGGTTGAATGGGTACGTAAATAAACAGAATTGTCGCATTTGGAGTGAGGATTATCCACAAGCTTTTGTCGAAACATCATTACATCCATAGAAAATTACTGTTTGGTGCGCTTAATGGGCTGGCGGAGTCATTGGTCCATATGTCATTGTCTTCAAAAACGATGATGGTCACTATGGTCAGAATGTTACTGTCAATGGTGAGCGGTATAGGGACATGATTAGAATTTTTTTCGTACCTCGATTAGCTGAAATTAATCTTGTTGACATGTGGTTCCAACAGGACGGAGCCACATGCCACACAGCGCGCGCAACAATTGATTTACTCAAAGAAACTTTTGATGAAAGAATAATTTCGCGTAATGTTGCAATTAATTAGCCACCAAGATCGTACGATTTAACCCCATCGGACTACTTTCATTGGGGCTATGTAAAGTCACTTGTCTACATCGATAAAGCAGAGACAATTGAACAGCTGGAAATTAACATTGGAAGAGTTATTGGCGAAATACGGCTGCAAATGCTGCGAAAAGTTTGTGAAAATCGGTGTACCAGATTGCGCCTTGTATGCACCAGGCGTGACGGCCACATGGCCGAAATTATTAAACATTAATGTCATAAAATTTTATATCAAATAAACCCGTTTCCTTTATATTAAAAACATATTTCTTTGTTTTATTATGATTTAAAATTGTGTAACTCTATTAAAAACACCCTTTACATGTAAATCAAATTGGTATTCACATACTGGTACTTATTTTACTGTCATTCTTAATACAGATTTTTTGTGATGACGATATGAACGATTTTGATAATTTCGAAATATACCTTTTTAATAATGATAACACGAATTTCCTTAAAAAGTTTACTTACACCAGCTTTTGTGTCTTGAAATTTTTCGAAATAATTACTTGGACATAATAAAAATATTTTTTTCTCGTTATTTTTGCAAACTTTCGTGTTGTTTTTTTTTGTTTGATCCAAGCAAGAGAAAACTTTTTTGTTGGCAAAAAATCATCATATTACACTCAAGAGTACACAATTCTGATATAACACACTCGGCAAAACTGTTCCCTGTCATCCCCTTTTCCGAGTGACTTGACACTTTTATCTTAATCCAATTTCCTCACGTTCTTTCTTTTTCAGGCTATAATTCTCAAATTAGTCCATACCTGTGTCAAATGGCCAAAAGAAGAGGAGCATTAGTGAACTTATAAGTACAACGAAAGAGAAATAAAAAGAATGATTGGATAAAGAGTGATATTATTATTCTCAAATTTGTCATCAAATTTTTCTTCATCTTCAAATCGTTTTAAATTTTTCTTCGAAGGTATCTTAGGTAAGAATTTTTTTTGTATTATGTACCTACGACTTTAGAGGTTTATTCAAACGCTCAAAAGTAGTGTGATTAATAGTTGTGATTACTAGATTAGATGAATAAGTTAAACGAAGAGAAATTAGAAAGCAGAGATCACCATGTTTTTAAATATTCACTGAAAAACATGAAACAGTAAATGAAAATTACGCATAGGTTGGTAAAATGTGGGATGATGACTTTTTTTACATACATTTGGTCATACAGGTTTGTGATCATAAATAGCCTAGAAAAAAACATTTTAAGGGTTATCTATGACTTAATATTGAATAATAAATGTGCTTTTCTATGTCGGTGTTTTATCATTATTATTTCTAGAGATGGGCAATATAACGATAGCTGATAAAAATAAAAAAACGCCTCCAACGTTATTAATTTAATTTTTTCAATTGTCTTTGGGTTTACTTTGTGACAGTTATCCATTTTTAGATAAATAAATGTATAACTACGTTGTTTCTGTCACTAATATTTTTATTTGAGTAGACATGTTTCGGCTATTACCTAGCCATTATCAATACTGTTATTAATTTATATTAAACGATATTTGTACATATTAGTTGAACAAAAATAATAGTAAGCTAATTCAGAAAATTAATAAACCTTTTTCACTATACTAAATGACCTTATTTGTAAAATAAAAAAGCTTTAAGCTTTCAATAATAACGTTATTTCAATTAATGAGACTGCTGTAACGTTTAAGAATTTGAAAGACGTTATTCCCACCTCTACTTATTTCCTCAAGTTTCTTGTTACCTCAATCATAGAATTAGAAAAAGAAAGTGGACGCCTTGGTAAAGCAATTAAGAAGGTTAGAAAAGACGAGGGTTTGAAGGGAAAAGATATTTTACGAACGGTGGGGTAAAAACCTCCCCGGAAGTTCTTTTTAGAAACGAAGAACATTTGGGGGCGTAAAGAGGACAATGGAATGCCAAGCTGAACCTAATTTGCTAAGAAAAAACAAAAAACAATTGATGAAGACTTACTTGATGATGTTCCAGTAGATGTGGACGTGAGACTTGGGGGCCTTGGCGCAAGGGCACGGGGTGGAGCCCCTAACGGTGCGAAACCACTTTGTCTGCTGACGGGTCGCGTCGATTCCTGAAAAATAAAATCAAAATTTTATTTAAATAACTGAATGAATTGACAAACATTAATTAAAACAGCCTACCCATATCAGCTTAAAATTATGTTTCGTTAATCGATTCACCCAAACGTGTTTGATGGAGCATTCGGCACCATTTAAAAATATACGTTTTTTTCTCATGGAAATGGTGGCGAAAAATGGTCGAGAGTATGGAAGCGTCAAAAAATCATCGAAAATAGTCTTAAGTAGAAATAATGACTATACTAGATAAGTGCAATTTTGTTGGGAATATGAATACTTAGGTATTTTGAGAGAAGTCAAGTTTATTTTAATGGTTTCCTTATCTTTCGTCTGTCTCTTTCCATCTTGTTGTTTATTATTATCGATTTGAAGCTAGAAAGCAATAAAACATTAGAGGAAGGCATCTCTAATGTTTTATTGCTTTTTATATTTCGTCTGTCTCTTTCCATCTTGTTGTTTATTATGATCGATTTGAAGCTAGAAAGTAATAAAACATTAGAGAAAGGCATCTCTAATGTTTTATTGCTTTTTTATATTTCGTCTGTCTCTTTCCATCTTGTTGTTTATTATGATCGATTTGAAGCTAGAAAGTAATAAAACATTAGAGAAAGGCATCTCTAATGTTTTATTGCTTTTTTATATTTCGTCTGTCTCTTTCCATCTTGTTGTTCATTATGATCGATTTGAAGCTAGAAAGCAATAAAACATTAGAGAAAGGCATCTCGAATGTTTTATCGCTTTTTTATATTTCGTCTGTCTCTTTTCATCTTGTTGTTTTATAGGATCGATTTGAAGCTAGAAAGCAATGAAACATTAGAGAAAGGCATCTCTAATGTTTTATTGCTTTCAAGCTGTCTCGCATAAACAAGAGGGAGATGCTTGTTTCATAGTAATAATTATAATATAATATAACACTTTTCTATACAAAGTTGTCGGTATTGCCGGCGGAACTTATTGCCTGAGGCAATTTTTTCCAGTCAACCGGTCCCGTCCAATCTGAGACAGGCCAACCCCGGGTAGAAATTTCAAGTGAATAAACACTTAGAAAAACTCTGACCCGGCCGGGAATCGAACCCGGGACCTCGGATCTGAAGTCTACGCTAGTACAACTAGGCTACCGAGGTCGGCATTATAATTATATAATTATCTCACAACTGACTATTTAAAAAGTACCTACAGTTTAAGTACAGGAAACGACTATGCTGGTCGTGTTTACTTCTTTGACACCAGCATCACCCGTCTTAGGAGGATCACTAAAGAAGCCTTCTGATAGTTCATCCATTACTAATGCATGCACTCATCGGAGTCTGCATCTTTTAACTAACAGACCACTACTCTTCTTTGAATCAATTATTTCTTTGTATAATTATTGAAGCAGTTAATCATCTGTTTACTAAAACCATTATTGATTGTTTTTTTTTGCATTTAGGTATTTGACTGATTCATTGTATATGTTTATTAAATTCCCAACCATTTTCTTTCTTTTGAGTATATATTAATTGTAAAAGACTTCGGCCGTATATTTATTGAAAATAAAAAATAAAATCATATGTACTTAAGTGAATTGGCAAGTTTATTTGAAGAAACTTCGATCCTTTATCTAACGAAGACGATATCAAGGGTGATGGCCCGTCAACCGTTTTCATGGCTCCTTTTTACGAAAGATGCCACTTCTGCTAATCACACAAAATTAAATGAATTTATTGTTTTTGCCGTTTCGTCACATATTATTAACACGCTTGTGTAAAGAAGAAATATATAGATAATATTATTATGACATAAAGATAATTATCATTATACCCAAGTTATAAAATATATAAGGAAATCATTAATTTACCATAACCGTGTCGAAATGAAGAATCAAATGTAGGAATATCCTTAAGATAAGATAATGTCAACATTAAGATCAGCCCCTTCTTACGGAGGAAATTTTTGGCTGTGTTCGCTGGAGAGTTGCCAGATTAAGCTGTTAACTTTATATAGCCCGTTAAGGTGAAGTTATACCCCTAATATAAGGGGAATAAAACCCCTCATACACTTAAGCAATTTAAATTTAATAAATCCAAATAAGAATTGTTTTTTTAGTGTTTATGAAAACATTGGATTTCTCATTTTTTTTTCTTTAAGTATTATACAATAATTATTATTAATTTTCCTTTCTGTAATCTGAATATGTTATTAAGAATTCTATGATATAATAATTAATTAATCTTCTTCTTTTGTTCCTCGTATATCAGATCTTGATGTAATGAAACACCAAAGATTGTTCGGGGATGCCATGAATTATATTATTAAGGGTAGAGTTTTAGACTGCCAATCAGGATATACCTATATTTGTAATCAATACATAAAAGATGTTTAAATACTCCGACACAAAGGAGAAATGTGTCGCATTCTCCAGACGTATAGGATCACAAATGAATATATTTTTAGAAAAAGTATCTGGAGAAGTTTTGTCAAGTATAAATTTCATACTTGAACCTGTATTTCGTTGCGAAAAATATTTCCCACTGCGATTTATATCGATTTCGGTAGTCTAGTTACATAGGTGCCGACTTCTTATCAAGAGGTAACGAGTTCGATTCCCGATCAGATAAGTCACTTTCTGTGTTTTTTTAGTTGAAAGCTGTTCTACTTGGGGTTGGAATCTTGTCATAGATTGAACGGGACCGTTTGACTGGTTGAGAATAGCTCGAGCCTAAAATACAACCGGATTTTCTGTCAACTTTGTTCAGAAGTGTATTATTTATACGTATTTTCTATATTGTATTATGAATTATTAACTATTTCCCGATGTCATCGCATCACGCCTAAACGGCTGGACCGATTTCGCTAATTCTTTTTTTCTAGTGTTTGCTTTCGTCAGGAGATGGTTCTTATGAATGAAAAAATTAATATAGTTGCGTGGATATGTATAAAATTTAAGAAAACTCTAAGTAAGTCAACATTATTGGTACTTTTTACCATATAATTTTTATTCCAATTCTTTTTACCATATAATTTTTATTCCAAATGTTGTCAGTTGTTAGATAGTTGGTGCGATTGACAGAATGCGATTGGAACATACATGGTATAAAAAACAGACGCAGTGGTCGGAATTACATTGGTTAACAAGTAATAAGCTTATAATTATACAAATTCAATATTCATAGTTAGGAACACAGGACAATGTCTGTGGGGAAAGCTAGTTCTTTATAGTATTGTAGTGGCGCACAATGATAGAAAGCAGACATATGGATACTGAACGTTGGTGACTGATGGACCACTATAAGGAAAGGATCAACAAACAGAAAAAAGGATTTAAAAAATGCTACCTATAACAGTTTATTTAATTATTACCCTTATCATGTTAGCTTTCATTTCGAAACTTTATGTACTGAGAAGGTTAAAAAATAACGATTAAAAGACCTCTAGTCGGGTAAGTTGGGTAGAGGAAGAAATAAACTATTTAAGTTACTCGGAACGGGCGGAGAATCGTGTTAATTTAGCCGTCATTTACCGCATCTTGGTGTGTGAATGTTCGCCGTTTGCTGCCGGCTTCTGCCACCACATTATTTTAAACATTTTATGAACGAAGATTAAGTCGATCGATGAAAATCTGTTTCGCCGTGAAAACGAGAACCGAAATTGAATTAACAAAACGCAGTTCAAGGAATAAATTATTGTTATTATTGAATGAATGAATGGTTTTACTTTTCTGATGTTTATTTTGTTTGCATAATAATATATTGTATTCTTGCCATGGAGTTGTGAACCTGTATAGTGTCGTGAGACACCTTTTGTTCTTTTCATATCATAAGTTTACTATTCAATCATTTTATATTTATATTTTTTTTTTATAGCTAAGAGAGTTTTTTTTGTTTAATAGCTAGAGAGTACGAATGCTAAGGGGCGTCCGCGTCAAGAGTACCTCGAACAGTTATATGAGGATATGGGCTGCGCATCTTACATGGAGCTGAAGAGGGCTGCGGAGGACCGGACGAGATGGATAATTAGATGCAGATCTTTGCAGCAAACCAATCCGTAGGATTGAGACCGCAGAAGAAAGAAGCTAAGAGAGCTGACTGTTTATATGATCTGATTTATATGATGTTAAAAAGATGCGAGAGTTTCATAGCGAATCGCGATCACCATTTAGCCGATATAATTTTCCAATCTTAACGAAAAAATTATAAAGACCAAAGAAACTTTTTATGAAAACCAAACCTACTACTTATCTTTTCTTTGAACAAAGTTATATGCAATCAAAATGGTAGCGGGGCTTTTGCCCCACCCCGTACAAAAAGTGCACAAAAATATTGGCATTTTATGCTCCACACAAAGAGGTGATTTGATACCCCTTCCTACCCCGAACGTACTTACTCGTTATCATTCATACCAAAAAATATTTTTTTCTTCGATCTAATTATTTAATTTCATGGAGTAGGTATACTCGTGTAACTTCGAAAATAAATATTGAATGCCGAAGGTATTTTATTTTCAAAAAAAAAAAACAACATTATAATAACGCGATTATAGTGAAGAGGCTGAAGATCTAATTTGTATATATTATTTTTGTTTTTTCAAATAAAAAAACTGAAGGAAAAAACATATTGTGTATGATATATTATTATACCTACACAAAAGACGTCAAAAATATCCTGGGGCAAAGGAATTACGCGCTTCTAAATTGGATTATATCCACCATACGTTGGTCGGGTTATATTTTAAGGTTTACATAATATATGGGGTATATTATGTTACGTACATTTTTTAATCGCTGAATTTAGGCCTTATTAGTAAACTTGAGATTTCCTTAGATCCTAAAGAGAATAAAAAGAAAATTAACCACTACTTATTATTGAATGATTTTTTGAGATTCTTCTTTAGGTTTTGTAGGGTGGGAGGGTACACGAAATGTTACAGCAACGCCTGAAATTTAATTACTTCACTAGATATCCATTATTAAAATAATAATGTGAAGGTTTTTTATGTTATAAAATCTATGGTTAAACTAGCTTTCCCGACAGACGTTGTCCTGTGTTCCTAACTATGAATATTGAATTCGAATTTGTACGGTGATGAATTGATTATCATTTGACCAATGTGATTCGGAACGATGCGTCTGTTTTAAACCATGTATATTCCATCCGAACTCTGTCAATCGCACCAATTGACAATTTCTGTCAAAATTTCAAAATCGGAATAAAAATTATAAAGTAAAAAGTAGAGATGCAACGGATATCCGGCAACTATCCGGTATCCGGCCTATCCGGCGCCTAAATGCTATCCGGCCGAATACCGGATAACTAGCACCTATCCGGCCGGATACCGGATAGTAAAAAAATATATTTTTGGATAACAAATACACCTTGAAATCACAAGAAAAATGTCTCCAACTTAGAAAATTGATTAACAAACATACTGCAATAAGGGTAAATTATGGAGAATGAATATATAGAGGTAGCAAGCGGCTTTGCTTTTCTCCGGAAATAAGGAAAGTTTAATGAAATAACGTTTCGTCATATATCATTCTGCTGAAATATGCAGATCCGCGATTTTTGGAACAATAACGTTCCGGCAACGGAGTCAGTCCAATTATTTGGTATAGGTATGCCGCCTACGTACGCGTAATTCATGCGTTGTACCCACTGTAATGCCCGGGCTCTACTAAAGACTTCTTCAGTATTCAGCGAATTTAATTAATTTTGAAAAAAAAACACTCATATTTTAAGGGGAGCGCTGTTCTCCCTCCCATCAGGGTCCCGAAGACGAGAAAGACCCTCTCATACCGAGAGGTTCTTCCTCGTGTTCCGCTCCTTCGAAGCAGAGCTGATGAATCTGGACGTGGTGTGTGAGGAGGTCATGAACAATGCGCGAGATTTAGCGCAATGGAGAGGTCTTTTTGCCTCTCTGTGCTCCTAAGTAGAGCATAAAGGGAGTTTGGGTTGGATTGAATATTAAAGGAGCCGTAAACCTAAACAGATTGGGAACCTCTGCACTAATGCTATCCTGGCTACAACCTTGGTTCCGAGGGTAAATGTTAAAAATCTAAGCGCTCTAATCATAGGAAAAAATATTATTACACCACACTAATCCAGACTAACTAATGCGGTTGATGGTTTTTTCGACAATGTTCCCAATAATCCCATATTGATGCACAAACTAACCAGAAACATACGCCGGATATCCGGCGGACGGATATCCGGTATTCGGCAGCTAGTTGGCTGAATATCCGGTATCCGGCTATCCGGCTAAACTGCTATCCGTTTCATCTCTAGTAAAAAGTACTAATAAGGTTTTCTACGTAGAGTTTTCATTAATTGTAAAATTTTTCCTGCATTTTTCTTAATTTTTTTCTTCTAAAAAGACATTGTCCTGTTAAAAGCCTACACGACAAAAAAAGAATTAGCAAAATCGGTCTAGCCGTTTAGGCGTGATGCGATGACATCGGGAAATAGTTCTCCATTTTTATATACAAGATTTTGGCCACTACTAAAATTTACTTTGAATTCTAAACTAGGAATCTATAATCTTTTCACCGAGAGAATGACTTTGTCACGCCCCTTTTGAGGCGGTATTTTAAAATTTAGTATCCGCCTGATTGTCAGCCATTTTTTAAATTTGGCTGAAAAACTTTTTCATTGGTCAACATTTTAAAGACCCGCCTTAATTAAAACTTTTAAATTGGTATTTTATTTTGCTCTATCTGAAAATGAACCGACAATAGAGGTCCTCATTTCAGCAGTTAGACAGCAATACAAACAATAATTAAAAGTACCTATTGATTTGAGTGCCGTGGGGTTGTCGGCTAAGAATAGCACCTCTGCTCTTTTTGCTGGTTTTTCGAGAATCCTAACCCTAAGTGAGGTTCAGGCCCCCCGCATTGCGGGTTGGTTTGGGGGAGATCTGCGGCGGGCTTGATTTGTGTGGAGCCGGCTTTTGGATTCGATTGATTCGATCAGGCTAAAGGGTTGGTTTCGTGCGGGTCGGGTTTGCTGCGGATTTGTCTCCTCCGGGTTGGCTTGTGGTGTGCGGAAAGCCTTAAAGGGAGAATGTATGTATGTGTATGTATTGATTTGAGTAAATGAGACGGTTCATAATATTGGGTGGCATTCTGGTCTGACGTAGATACAAATGGCATGGGGAAGATGGCTGATGAAAATCGTAATCACATAGACATGTAGGATAATACGGATTAATGTGCACATTTAGAAGTAGGTAACGCTTTTCATTAAGAATAAATAAAATAAATAATAAATAAATCTTTATTGGATATAAAAAAAATACAGTGTTAATACAATTTTGAAAAACTACCGAAAGGCGGACTTATTGCTGCAAGTAATGTCTTACAGCCAACCTCAAGTAAGTATGTAAGAAAGTATGTACTATCGGTGAAACCCATAAACTCTTCTAAACCATGATTGTACATCTTATGTTAGTACGAGTACTACAATATTGTCGGTTCTGTAAAAACATTTTTTTGCGTTTTTACATGAACAAAATTTCATGACTATTCGGAAACACGAATATGACAAAAAATGACAAATTAGATAATGGTGGAGATGAGACTCACCTGATTGTGGTGGCAGTACCCGCCGGGATACCCCGCGTGATCGCATCTCTCACACTGACACCCGCTCACGTTGTACATCATCTCGAACGTATCATCCTGCTCGCATCCATCTGGCACGATCACCCTTCTTCCTCCCAGCCTCTCCCAGCTCTTCCTCGGTCTCATTTCTCCGTCCCTCAATAAATCTCTCCTTCCGTCGTCGTTTCCGAAGTGAGGTGGCAGAGACCTGGCACACGCTTTCCCAGCTTCGTATTCATCCATGAAATAATCGTCGCAAGTTCCGTCACATTTGTCACCGTACAAATGTGCCTCGTACGATTCTCTTTCGTAATTATTCCCGTAGTTACTGTTGAATTTCCTGCAGTGCGGTGCGTGAATTTTGGGTGTGTGGAAGACGCCGGAATAAATAGAATGTGCGCACCTACTTGGAGAACACGCCTCTCTGTTGAAGTTCCTGAATTGATAAATCTCCCCGTCCAACGATCGTTCTTTACTCACCGGTAAAAAGTTGGATTCGAACTTATTATTGTTCACCCTTCTATCTAAAGTTCTCGATGTCTGCGATTTTCTTTCGCTCGAGGAGATTTGTGATTTGGGTCGTATTTTCCTATCGAGACTCCGTTGGCTTATAATCAATTCTTCGCTGGATCTATTGTGGAAGGCTCTCGACGCTATGTTTTGATCGCTGAAATAAAAGGGATTATTTTTCTTTTCTCGAGGCAGGGTGCTACTCGTATAGAAATAGTTTGGCTGCACGCAATTACAGACAAGCTCCGGCTGGTGGGGGTATGGGTTGCCGTACGAATTAGCAGGAATCTGATCTGTTGAATATTTCTGTTGATTATATATATAAGACGCCATTCCTTGTTCGTCATTGAAGGAACTATCCATAGTTGAATTGTTGAGGAGATACTCTTCGCTGGTGTGATGCCCATCGCTGTATGTGCGACGTAATCTCCGTTGGTGTCTTGGTGGGATCCTTGGAGCCCTTCCACCTGGGGAAGGTCCTCGACCTGCTCCAGGCGATGGTCCACGGGATCCATACGCTATCGCATGGGGGGTTGACACTAGTTCTGTATCTACTTGAGTGCATTTTGAAACGCTTTTTTTAGTAGACATCAGACAGGTTTGATGTCTCACATTATTTCTATTCACCGCGCACTAAACACTAACACTACACACTTCCAATTTCGAAACGCACGATATCTGTAAAAAAAAAGAAAAAAATGTATTATTATTTGAACATCATATAAGTTTTCTACAAAACCATTCAAAGTTTTTTTTAAATAAATTTGGGCTCCCTTAAAGTGAAAACATCTACTCATACAAATAATGAATTATTATCATTTCAAAGACTCGTGTTTAAACAATCAGCTCGTGTTAGTTTTTCGAGTTACTTGTGTGTTAATAATATTGATGTTAATAATAATCACGCTCGTGGCTCAAGTGAGTACGCGGCTTTATGTAAGCTTTTATTCAACAAAGAGATAGGTACCTACCTACAAAAAAATATCGTTATAGATATCAATTAATTATAACTTTATATTATATAAAGATATTCATTTCTGATCGACGATATGCGTTTCATTTGAAGGTGCATGGATGGTTCGTTCGTACAGTTTTATATTTTCACAAAAATGAGAAAGAACGAAATAGAAAAAGAGAGGGGATGAAGATGAAAAGCTTTTATTAGAAGATAAGAAAACAAATAAAACATTTCCGTCAGGCAATAGACAATAAACTTTTGGTTTTATCCAGATTAAAAGACAAATTAATCTTTCAGAGTCTTTGATTCTCGTAAGCTTAGTTTATTTACTAAATGTATGGAGTTTTTTTTCTAATTTAGGCACAATCATTAACGGAAATCAAATTGATTTAAGAATTTATTAGAATTGTTACTTAAAAAGCATTTGGTAGGTATAAAATTAATAGAAGTAGAGGTAACGCGTCATCATTTGACACGCTTTTTCGTCAGTTTTCAGAATTGCGCAATGTTTTATCACAAACTTCATTATTCATTACGTAGGTACACTTTTTTTTTCTGAAAAACCTCATTTTCTGTGTGTAGGCACCTAAATGTCGTACGAAAACCACTTGATGGGTGCAAAAATAATAAAACGAAGAACATCAATTACATAAATGTCCCCGAATACATCCCTTATCACAATTTTTTTCATGTAACAACATATCAAATGACTTTCTTACGTAAAATCTCGGGGGATGATAATCAAATATTAGTTTTGTAATATGATACTCTACAATAATAAATTGATACGTTTCTAATAACATAACATGATGATACCTATTTTATATACCTACAACTAGTTTTCCCGACAGACGTAGTCCTGTAGTCCTTACTATGAATATTGAATTCGAATTTGTAATTTATACAAAAATACGTTTCAAATAATATGTCATTGTTTGAATGTTAAAAACATATTTCTTTCTGAAAACTTGAAAAATATTCTATCAAAAATCTGCGTACGAATGTTTTGAAACTCAATGCTTGTCAAATAATTGAAAATAGAAACACACAGTAAATAAATATTGTATTGTTATGGATTTTTTCACAAATCAAATGGCGTTGATGTCAGTAAACCCGTTCCATACTAACTTTATTATTATATTTTACATTATTTTCTATCCCTTTTTCGACGTTTTATTAGTTATTCTGTTATCCGGAGTGGAGAGGAATCCAACAATCCAATCATCATAAAATTCTGTTCAGCCAATCTCGAGTTGTGATCGATAAGTGTTTGCACTAACCCGACTTTCTTTTATATTATAGATGTGTTTTTCTGACACTTGATCTAAAGAAAATGTGCAAATTAATAATAGATAAAAATTTATCGTTAAAAACACGACAATTTTTTGGAAAATAAAAAAATTCATACATTGTGCTTTATTATTAAAAATTCATACATTAATTTTTCTTAAAGTAGGTACGCGGCATATTTTCTTTAAGTAAATCTCATTTGATGGTCAAAATGTGCACATCTATGAAAATAAATAAAAGTAACAACAGCATAATATGTAAACTTGGTAAAAAATAATAATTTGTTAGAAATTTGTGATAAAATATTGTTCTTTGATTGTTTTTGGTCTGTAACATTAAACTTAAGATATTGAAGTAGACTTTTTTATAGTTATTATTAAATTTCACAATGTTTGTTCCATTTCTTTTCATTCTCACGATATTTATCAGCAAAGTTGATAGTTTTTACAAAATTTTAGCAATTTCATGGATACATTTTTGTCTATTATTCGCACACTTCCTTTGATCAAGTGTCGAAATAACACATTGTATACCTACGACTCTATTTCGGAACTCTAATATTACCTAATATGTCGATTATTTGTTGCGTATTTTATTTTTACAACATTATATACATAAAAATGAATCTATGTTCACTCAAAGTGAACATAAAAATATACTCATTGACTCGTTCACAGAAAGGTTGTTGTTGTTGTTGTTGTTCACAGGCCGCCAGACAATCATTGATCTCCTGGCAGATATATTCATCACAACATCTAAGTACAAAGCGATACAAGTCAAGATAATGGAATTTTCGAATTGACTATTTAACAAGAAAAACAAAAATATACTTATTAATTGAATTATATATAAATTGTGATGAAATGGCCATACGCTAAATAAATAATAATAGAAAGGTTGTGTCGTGAAAGAGGAAGATAATCGGCACCTGGGATTGGACCCATGAACTCCGCACGAAATAGTACGAAAGCCGGCGTCGTAACCGCTAGTCTACCACCACCACATCTACATATATAATTAAGCATCGTTTGTGAGCTGTTTCTCAGAATACATTTTTCGGTAGAAAATTTAAATAAAATATTATTTTTTTTACAAGAAGGGCCTATCTGTTGTTATTGATAAATTTCTTATTTTGTGTAACTTTGCTATACAGTAGGTATGTAGGTACCCACATTTTTTTCTATAAAAATAATAAAAAAAAAATTGGTAGACCAAAAAAGCTTGACACGTGTTGCTTTCAATATTCTCAACCATACTAAAAATAAAAAATAAATTTATTTTAGATAAGTAATAATTCTGAAAAATGTAAAAACACGAAATACACTTGAGATCAAAATAATAATAATGTGAAACACTTGGTAACATTTTTTTTAATTTTTGAAATATTATCAAAGCATGAATATTTCAAAGATTACATTTCTTCTTTTAAGGAGAAGACACAATTATTCACAATGTTGAAAGAAACAGGGCGTTCATTCGTACAAAAATCATTCACCTCGAGAAAATCGTAAAAAAATAATCCTAGCGGAAAAAAGCAATATATTTTATTTAAATTGCGAATCTCCCACATCATTTAAATACCTGTATATTATATTTCCCAGGGGTGTTAGCGAGCTGAGGGTGTACAGCAAAAAGGAGGTAAGTACAGAAGCTTATATTTATTTTCTCGCTTTGCCAACGTATACCCTTTTTATATATTATTTACAACTTTCAAGGTGTAACACATTTTCACCTTCAACCCGAAAGTTTTTGTCATTTTTTTGCGATAAAAATAACGGTGTGGTAAATTCATGAAACTTCGCTATTCCCGCGGGGCCTATGTTGAAATGCTAATATTTGTTATCTAGATGTTAACTTAACCATCAATCGAGATTTTAATCCTTCAATTAGCCTTCGTTGTCTCCACGAATCGTAAGTAAGTACGCAGAGTACGCTACATGTCTTTAATGGACTAGATCGTGCATCACTTACCTACAGTGTAGGACACCGTGTCCAAATGTCTTTGTTACCGTTTTTTTTTATTTATCAATGTAAACAAACGGTCATTTACAAAACATATTATTAACTCTTAACAATAGACAGTTAGTGGACCAACAAAGAATTTAAACAATGTAACCCAATATGGCGGTAGACGGTCATGTTTTCAGAATTCTGATGGGAGGAATAACAGTTTTCTATTCAAAGCTTTATTCATTCGACAAGATTCTAATGAGAATCTCCATTTCACATTTTTAGGAGTAATTTCATTGACCTGCACACTCACTTGTTGGTTGGTTCCATATATTATAGAAAACATTTTACGAGTGCACTTTTTCTTACTTCATTTCTGATACTTTAAATCTTCTGATCTATTGTACAAAATTATGCAAACCATCGGATTCAAACTGGCGACCTTCAGCACGTCTATACAAAAGCTAAGCATTCTACCGTTTTGATTTGAACCTTCGTCACTTTGAGCCTCGCCACAGCTACCTACAGGAGACGTCATCTTCCACACTAAAACCCCACTTGTGCATGTTTTAACTACACTTGCCGAGATATACCTGTGAAGTGTGATATGCGGTACCTTATTATGAGTAATGACAATGCTATTGCAGGTGATGAATATTGGAGTGGAGTGGCTAGTGGGATGGGTGATTCTAATTTTTATAAAAGATTTTATAAAAAAAACTTTCCGGTAGCCACTGGTTCGGGCTAAAGCATTTCCCTAGTACGACATGACATTTCAATAGCCATCACTCAATATTACCAACATCCGGCGATAGAGAGGCAGGAGCTCGCACCTACTTCAAGGTAGGACCCGACAGATAACATCTAACAGTACCTAGTGCCTACCTCCATCATAATAATATTATCACACTATCAAAATATCATGTTTGATACAGGGATATATTGTCTAGCTTAATAGATAATAATCTATACAAGAACATCGTCATCTCTGTGTTACGCTAATTAATATTAGAATGAAATATGAACTCGCCTTGGTTATCTAGTCAATTTTGATTATTTTGTGGATTTGGTGGAATGGGTTCCAAATACAAAAAAGTGTTATCCAATAATATGGAAGACTGGATTTTCCTTCAAGTTTAGAAAATGTGTTAAACACTTGAGCTATTAATTATTATCTCCTTCCTTATTGTTCACAAACTCTATCTATTTAAATATACACCCTGTAAGATCAATCTATCAATACTCTCTTGAAGGCATTCCATAGGGTTAATCACGACATACACAGATCCAAAAGCTTGCGCGAAATCGTTTTTCTTTTAATTATCTTATTATTACGTATATGTAGGTATGTTCGTGCACATCTGTTTAAAAATATATTTTTAATGTCAATGACTCTAAGTTTAATTTTAAGATGCTTTTTGTCCACATAAAAAAAAATATTATTGCTGATTTGTACAAAACTTAGTTGAAAGATATTTGAACAATTGAAAGGGTGGACTTATCTTAAAAAATCTCTGGCAGTCAAACCACATAGCATTAGGCTAGAATTGATTAATCTTTGTTCAAATATAGGTATGTTTGTTATTTGTATTTTTAACCTTTCTTAGGTTTGGAAATAAATATTGTTATGAAAATTTCCCATTCACATTTCTCAGAATGTGGGTTACAGAAATACACATTCCATTATATACCTACTATATTTTGGAAACCCTTTACTGACACCTTGATGAATTGAAAGGCTAAAAGTAGGCATACGTTTCACAGTACATAAGTAGAACGAACATTATATCAATTTCTACTTTAATAATTCAGCTACCTTCAGAGATCAAATAATAGATGTTATTACAGAGTTTGAAATACCGTGTTAACCTGTCGCTCCAAATGAAATCCATTTGACAGCTGCGAAGTTCAGCCTTTTAACTGCCTGGCAGCGGACCAACTGGTAAACGAGCCGTCAATGGTATTTTCACATCACGTTTCAATTTCGCCGTCACTGTTTTTTTTCATCGAGTTAGCGTCACAACAGAATTCAAAATAGCTCGTTCAGAATAAATCTTGGAGTGGTTGAAATAATTGAGTTTAATCGTTATGAAGATTTACAATAAGAACGTTCGGAGTAGTTCAAGAGGCTGTCTGAACCTATGGAGTATTTTAATTTATTTATTTTTTCAATAAAGTGTTTTTCGTTATATGTTACCATAATAATTCAGTAAAACGTGGTTTAAATGGGGTCTATTTTTTCAATAATATACCTACAATAAGTTATCAGACTTCACATGTGATTTATAAATCCTACTACACCGCCATCTCTTGGATTTTTTTAAAAGTAAATCAATTATAGAGGAAATGTTTTGATTTAAAACTTATGACCCATCGAACTTCATCCCGCATCCGAATAAACGATAGCTATTACAATCATAATGTAATAAATTATTAGCTAAATTTAATTAAGTTTTAATGTCGTAAATCACATTTTATTCATGTAATAAGTCAATATTATTTTTTTATTCTGGGTTAGGTCGAAGGTTGACGGGCGGCTAGTTAGTCATATGAACATTTTTATAAACATCACATGTCTGAATATACGTATTGCAAGCATTCTTGACGTGGTCGTCCATGGCAGTTTGTCCACTCGGTCATCGCCTGAATGATGATATGCAGGAGACCTGAATTTCGTAATACGTGTCTTATCCATCTTGCACGCCTTTGAAACAGGGTTTTGAACAGGTACCCTCCTCCTTCGATTCTTTGGAGAACTTCTTCATTTGTTATGTGGCCCCTCCAAGACATACATACAAGTCTTCTAAAGAACCACGTCTCAAGGTAATAACAGATAATATTATAAAATACTTCTTCTTCTTTTTCTTCTTTTTCTTTCCATAGATCCTGGGGATCTGAATGCGCCGCCGCCTTTTCCTCCTGATGTGATGTCGGCTGCCAGCTGTCTCTCCATCTCTTAGGGGGTCTGTCTGGGAGTCTGCGTTCTTGGGGGTTTCCTTGAAGGGAGATACGTGGATGTCTGTCCTCTGACATTCTGTTTACATGTTCATTCCAATATCGCCTTCGTCGTCGTCCCCACCTCACTATGTCTTCCGTCTTACGCGTGCTCCGATATCAACATTTTTAACACGGTCACGCAGCGTGTTTCCAGTTAAGCTACGGCTACACTATGGCCCATGCTGGTCCAGGCTGGCCAAATACGGGCTCTGGCCAAGCATTGGCAAGTAGCAACATTTGGCAAATATACTTGTACACCTGGCTACATTATTGGCCCAACATTGACAGCTAGTACGTGGCACAATACTAAACTGCCATACAATGTTTCTATCGCCGATCCGTTAATTAATTTTTGCTTTTATTCATTATATTAGGTACATTCCACTCTCCAATTATTCACTGTATACTCCTATCTGAGTGGGGAATTTCAATAGAGTTTATCCCCCATGGGCAAAAAGGAAAACTTTAATATAATTTGCAATTCACAAATATACACAATAAAAACATTCATAATTTTATTAAGCCTAACCTTCAATTCTAATTGATGTGCATTGTTTTGCAATAGGTATATATTTACCTAGCTCTTACAGGTTTATTTGGACTATAACATAGATGAAAAAAAAAATAGTGATAAAAAAAATAAGAATCATGTGTACATACTTAGTTCTCGAGTGGTTTATAGAAAGCATCCACCACCGTCTTTGCCGTTTGCGTATTTCATTAGGTATTTAATAACAGAAAAGCAGATGCCGAATGTATCACTGAATAGGATGCTGAAATTAATGCCATATCATTGTCAACATTCATTATTTTATCTGAATTTAAAAAAAAATGTACAAAACACTATGAAAATAACAACATGGAAGACATCACAGCTGTCAACATTGTTCCAATATTGGTGAATACTTGCGAACTCGATCGGCAAGTAAACAAGTAACGGCCAATGTCAAATATTGGGCGATATTGGTCATTGGTGAAGCGGCCACACTATTTGCCCATGATGGGCCAGAGCCTCTATTTGGCCAGCATGGCCCATAGTCTAGCCGTGGCTTTACCTATAGATCGGAGAGTTTTAATTTCTGAAGTTTCTGAAGTACCTTATTTCCCGACTAGTTTCGTAGACTCACGTCCTACATGGTCACAGGAGACTAAGAAACCCTATAAAATACGAAATTAGAAAATATAATATGTATATTTTTATACTTAATAATATGTTCGCGAATTTGACATTATTTTTTGGTAAATAAAGTTTTAATAAAAGAAAGCATTTTTGTTTAATAATAATAAAAAGTAATGACTTTTTTTTTTTCAAAATATGATCATTATTAAAATAAAGGCAAGTTGTGTGTCTCATTAAAATATCTCTACTCGTGTTGAGGTAGTTTTATTATTATTTTGTAAAGCTTTTTACTGGAGTACCTATGTTTTATATTTTGTAATAAAATGTGTTACCTACTACATAATATAATATACAAAGTAGGTACATTTTTTACATAGAGCTTTGTTGAATTATATCACTATTTTCAGTATTGTATCACCATTTTTCCGGGGCCTATCCATGCTTCTGCGTCCTGTTCTAGACTTTAAGACCAGCACTTTATTTGTTCAATAGGTATATATACTAACATACATAGGGCCATATGACCTGCCGAGTTCCATTTTTTCCGCTATTGTTTGGGCGAGATATTTACAAAAAGGTTATTAATGGTTTTATTGTACTATAATACATCTACTGTCATCATCTCTTTAAGAATCCCAATGCTAATCTACGCACGTTGGGGAGTTGGGGATTGCGAAAAATTTGATATGTATTACCGTTATAATAATTAATAGTTGTATTCAAAGATCCTTTTTAATTTTAAAATATTTTTTCGATACAGTAGGTACCTATAGAAAAAAAATAGTACACAAAAAGAAAAAAAAGCTAAAGGTAGTCATTAGAGAAGTTACGAATACTGAATGAAAGTTGGCCGAAAAATGTTTTTCTTTTTTCAACATTTAATTTAATGATATCAAATTATTAAGACTGAGAAACTATTTTGTTCTTTTATTGTTTCCCTGTGTTCCTATTTGCAAAGTTAAGACAGAAAGTGTCGCATAAAATCGGTCAGACATAATTAACATCCTTTATAATTATTGTAGAACTGAAAACTATTCGTTAAGCAATTTTGAGTTCTACTACAATACCTATTGAATCAATGCGTAGCTGGGACCAATTAATGTCTAGTGGGGTTTAATTAATACAATTAATTTACAATTTTCAAATTGAACGGATATTTTCCCGGGATCAAAGGCTTAGCATAATGCGATGCTGTGTACACTATCTTTATAATCATTGGTAAGTTCGTTCGTGATTCGATATTTTCATTGAAACATCCATGCACTTTTACCCGCAGGCGAAATATTTTTCATACATGAAAAAACCAATCCAGCAGGGGTATTCACGAAAACGTTTAGTTCGAACTAAACTAAATTATTTACTAAAAATATGTAATGTTTAGTCCGACAGGTTTTGCTTTTAGGTGATATCTACGTTGAACATGTTGAGAATTCTCATGATTAGGAGTTTCGGAGATTTAAACATTACCACCCAATGGCGAACGCTGTTAACGTAAAGTAATCACACTAAGCCAGCCTTCGAAAAATCAGTAGAAAACGGTCGTAAGCCCGTGGTGGTTTGTTCCATTTAGGAATCGAGCATTAGTGATGGATTGTTGGAGTCATTGGTTATTACATATTCTTTGAAAAAATATTAACTAGTGAACAAAAGTTAAAGTAAAGCCAGCCTTCGAAATAACAGTAGAAGACGGTCGTAAGCCCGTAGGGGTTTGTTCCATTTAAAAATCGAACATTAGTAATGAATTGTTAGAGTCATTAGTTGTTACATATTCTTTAATAGCCTTACTTCTGATTGGCTTACTTTTGAAAAAAACTCATTATTAATATTTTTACTGTCCCATAACCTTCCAGCCACAACTTCGCTCGCATCTTCCCCAGATAAAATTACTACACGAACCACATCTGTGAAGATTTTTCCTAACGCGTCCATCTTTGTTCTAATTCTGTGGAGGATTTTCTACAAATGGTCATTGTGTCAAAAGTTACTCCTTGTAAGTAGTTATCTTCTGTGCCTCTCCACAGCGACAGTCTTGCCTGCAGACAAAACATTAGCTCTCCCAAATTTTCTTCTACTTCTTTACTTTTTTTACTACTTATGTACTTAATTTTTTTTTTTATTTATAAATTGCATGCATAAACAACCAGTGATTGCGTACTTTTTTTCTAGCACTGCACTCGTTTGCGAGTAATTCGGCATTCGAATTTTAATTTTAATTAATAATTTTAATAGTATTTATACTTAAATATTGCACTCTCTAAAGGTTTCATTATCACGTATAAGCCTTACATACATTACATTCTCCCTTTAAGGCCCCCGCACACCGCAAGCCAGCCCAGAGGAGACAAATCCGCAGCAAATCCGACCCGCTTGAAACCAACCCCCCAGTTCGATCGAATCAATCAAACCAGAAAGCCGGCCCCACACAAATCAAGCCCGCCGCAGATCCCCCCCCCAACCAATCCGCAATGCGAGGGGCCTAAACCCCACTTAGGGGCATAGGGAGGCATCAAGAGCTCTCCATTGCGCTCGAAGGCGTCCGAAGCTCCTTGTGCCTTTTCTGACCGATTGAGGTTTAAGGACGTGAGGTGGTCAACCTCACGGTCCCGATCTGATTTTTCGATTACCTGCCTCTTACAAGATGCTCGAAAAACCAGCAAAAAGAGCAGAGGTGCTATTCTTAGCCGGCAACCCCACGGCATAAGCCTTAAACTTTTATAAAACATTCAGTTTTGATCGAATTTATGTTACTGTTTTTTTTTTAATTTCTCGTGGAATTTTATTTTGTATATTAACGGCGTCAATTTTTCTAATTTCGGACATTGACAAAAAAAAATACACAAGGAATTTGGTCCTTTTCTTAACCGAAACGAATTCAATCATTTTAAATATAGTAAGTATATAGAGAAGATAGTAGACTTTCACAATTGTCTTCTGTGTGCAACTAAATATTCAGTTGTTTCCTGAGTACAACTAAATAAGGAGTTGTTCGTTATGGTCCTTAGTGTATAGCAAAGTAGTAAAATATATTAAAAGTTTACGAAACAAAACTTGGGTCTTGACTGTTTGAGAAAGGTTCTAAAAGGACCAATACTTGTCCTTTAGAAGACGCCTTTGGGAATCAAAGGACTTTATAATAATATATTATCTAGGACAGACCGTTGTGAAAACTAATATGTTTGCCTTCCGAATATTTGGGATAGAAAATCCCAAATAATCAAGGCTCAGGATTATAATTCAACAGACACCTAATGCGATAAATCACTACAAATGTGATGACAAGGGTAGGCTGTTCCTCAAATAAAGGCTAAATCTTTTTTAGTAATTAGCCCTAATCTGTATTGAATGATTTGGATATGTGAGTTATGCCCTAAATATCTTTCATACATACCTATCTAGGTGTAGTAAAAGTTAATGAAAGAATTTTAAAAATTATTTATAAAGATTAGGTATATAAATTAAAGATAGCATAGCTCGAAATATGCTTTCAAAATACGAATGCAGTAATGAGTGAATCAAGGAGAGGTATTGAGCATGAAAGTCGCCAAAAAAAGCCCGGCTGCTTCATTCATCAACAATATAGTAATAATTCGACTGCCTGTATCTCAAAGAAAGCAACTTCAACCTCTTGTGACCAGCAAGCATATAGCTATTGAAATAAGCTAAATACATAATTGCTTGATATTGAAATTCTGGCTTTATGTATGTAAGTATTCAGTCATATTGATGCATTTTAGTATATATAATATATTTTAGTAAATAACTTTGTTAATAAAATTATTTTTGTTAGATTTTGGAAATATAACCCATTTTAAAACTAAAGAAGTAAGTATGTAAGGATTTTTCGACATGTTGAACATGTCGAGAATTCTCATGATTAGGAGCTTCGGAGACTTAAACATTACCAGCTAATGGCGAGCGTTGTTAGCGTAAAGTGATCACACTAAGCCAGCCTTCGAAATAACAGTAGAAGATGGTCGTAAGCCCATAGTGGTTTGTTCCATTTAAAAGTCGAACATCATTAGTGACTTGTTAGAGTCATTAGTTGTTACATATTCGCTAACATCTAGTCCTGAAAAATGGTTACAAGAATCTAGACATACCTAATTAGAACGTTGTGCTCCAGCAAAGCCAATAGGCAATAAAGACGAGACATTAACAAAAATGGATATATTCAATATTCATATCCTGCCACTAAATACATAACAGTAGTTTCAGTCTTAAAATTTTGTTGCTCTGTTGTTCTCAATAACATCCAACTTTTATATCTACATTTCATTGATTATTAAATATCTACTTGTTGTGTACATGGGTAACAGTAGATGACGGTCGTAAACCCGTAGTGGTTTGTTCCATTTAAAAGTCGAACATCGGTAATAAATTGTTAGAGTCATTAGTTGTTACATATTCGTTAAGTAAGTGTGTGTTCATTCTCCTTAACGCGCTCGACAATGCAGATGTATAACTTCGACAAAATAAGTTTGAAGCACATGTCTTTTAACGTATTTTGTTAATACATACATACATTCTCCCTTTAAGGCACCCCGCACACCGCAAGCCAGCCCGGTGGAGACCAATCCGCAGCAAACCCGACCCGCACGAAACCGACCTCCTAGCTCGATCGAAGCAATCAAACCAAAAAGCCGGCACCGGACAAATCAAGCCCGCCGCGAACTACCCCCAAACCAACCAGCAATGCGGGGGCCTAAGTCCCACTCGGGAGCATAGGGAGGCATCAAGAGCTCTCCATTGCGCCTGAAGGCGTCCGAGGCTCATTGTGCCTTTTCTGACAAGTTGAGATTTAAGGACGTGAAGTGGTCAACCTCACGGTCCCGATCTGATTTTTCGATTTCATGCCTCTTACAGGATGCTCGAAAAATCAGCAAAAAGAGCAGAGGTGCTATTCTTCGCCGGCAACCTCACGGCACTTGTTAATACAAATTAATTTTATAATTTTGTTTAAGAAGTCCGATTAATAAATCATAATATTAAAATCATTGTCTTCGATTATTCTCCGTCCACAATAGAACTTTAAATAATACAAAAGCTCCGTAATACGTAATAATTGAAAAGGACTTTCGAGTAGGAAGCTTAGCAGCCAAAATTTAATTATAAATTCAAATATAAATAGGGTGTTTGACTCTCTTCTGTGAAGAGTTTACATAATAATATAGTTCTGTTCCGAATAGAATAAAAACAAAACTAGAATAAGTATAGGTATATATTTTCTAGAATAATCAACTAAAACACCTAATATTATACACACTCTCTCAAACAATAAGTTTGTTGTTGAGTAGGATCCAAAATTTGTACATCAGTTTAATGTTTGAATTTTAATTTCAGATTTGGATATTGTTGAGAAAGTACCTGCATTGTTTGGTGCTAAAACTATACTTTAAAAGTTTTTTTTCTATGCTTGACCTCTGGGAAAGTCATTATGCTGACATTTCAATGATGATGTCATTTGTCATCTTGAGAGATTTTCTGCAGCTTCCTCAGCATGGTTTTATGGACTTTTTTTTTAAATCAGTGGATTACGAACGAAACCATCTTGAGTAAAAGCTGAGGTTAGGGGTTCGCCTCAAACCACCGCGAACGGAACGCAGCGATCCGACAGAAAACTAGGTAGACACCGATTTGTCATGTATCATGCAACGTTACCAAATTCATAGTACGCGGTGGTTTGTGGTTGTTCGCCACGAACCACCGCGTACTATGGAAATTTGTAACGTTGCATGATACGTGACCTGCAACGTTACCAAGTACACATCTGAACCAAGGTAACGTTACTGCGCGCGGCGCAGGTGTTACACAACTAAATAATTCAAATACTGATTAAAACAAAGAAAAGTGTCGGTGGGAAACGAGTATAGTATAAAGTTTTCAGCTTTTATAAGCATTTGTTTGTGTATAATAATATTATATTCGATTCATTCCAAATCCAATTTAATTCGATATTAGCAAAGACGATTTTGGAATCAAAACACCATTGACTCGAATCTGGTCGTTAGCTAGTGGAGAGAATACGATTTCCAATTATGGGAACTCCGTTAAGAGTGATCGTTAAATTTTATACGAATTTTAACCTTTGTTATTTGGAAAAAAGATTGAATTTCGATTTGATTATACAAAGTGGTATTAGATTTACATAATCTTATAATTATATTGAATTTGAAGAAAATTAAAAGATGTTCATTCAACTGATCTAATTGATTGTATTTTTACTATCTCACTGACAGAATTTTTTTTCAATAGCTACATAGAGTGTTGAATTTTTTTTTAACAATATTATAGTGAGCACCCAACAAGTTTTTTGTCTGTTTAATGAGGGATGTCTGTTTAATGTTTAAGTGAGGGAGAAAGAGATGCTTAGGTGTTGTATTCTTCACTGATTACAATCCTACGAATGGTTTGCAGCAATGCAAACCATTCGTAGGATGTGTGAAAGCGTGTTTCCGGATGATCGTCTTCGGAGGTTTCTCGCCACTCGGTCAACCCCTCAATGATGTAAAGAACAAGAACATAAATAAAACCCGTTCACAGATGGTTGTTCTTGGGCTATCCATATAGCATTGAGATACCTTGAAAAAAATCAACCCTAGTGGTTTCCCGTTGCCTTTTGTGGTGGAATGAACTGGATACCTGCCTTCAGAGTTTAAGACACTGGAAATTTTAATTAAGACTTATTTTTTTCACTTATTTAATAATATTATGTGAAAACCTTTTTTTTCATACTAAAGATTTTTTTTCTGACCTCTTGATTTTCAATATTTTGGATTCGTTTTCGACCCAAATCGTTGCATGATTTGCCTTGTATGAGTTTGTGTAATTTTTATATGTAAAATGTGCTTATTTAATGCATCTACCTTTGTATACTTTTTATTTATTTTAAATCTATATTTTCTACGTTATTATTGTTACTTCAGACATTAGTTAACTGTTTTGTGTTTTTTATTTTCTTGTGGAAATTTTAACAATTTATTATACCTATGTACTGATTATTTTGTTCTCCTTATACTAGCCTAGAGCTGACTGGAGAATTTTGTTTGAATAAATAAATTAAAAAAAATAAAAAACCTTCCCTGGGGTACCTACGCGCAAGAGACGCTAACAATTTGACCTATCAATATTGCTGATATGGAACTCGTCGTTTTACAGCTTTGTATAGACGTACCTATTTCTTTCAGCAAGATATATGTAGCTTTATATGAACTGCCGGCCCATCGAACCCAAAATTTCATATTGTTCTGTTTCATAAACATTTCTGAGATTTTAAGGAAAGTATTAAATTATTAATTAAAATTCCGCATATTAAGTTGAGCGCGTCTAATGTTTTACCCGGAATTTGTAATCAATTAGACGGTTAAACGTTTCTAAAACATTTTGTTAAAACAATACAGTAATTAAAACAAGACAATTGAAAAGTTCTCTTTCAAAGAAATCTTAAAATTCCAGTAGAACTCGAATTGTTAAATTAAAAAAATACCACAACAAAACAATAAAACGTTTAAACAAATATTTTTGCAAGTTTTACAGTCTTTTATATAAGCAGCAATTACTAGAAATAGATAGATATTCCTGGAAATATTGTCGATATTAAAAATTCGGCTATCAAATCGATTATTTAAGCGTTAGGTAAAAAAGGATGAAAATTGTTAAGCTGTAGCATAAATGCAAAATTGAACCCTCTTGACGTATACCTTAATTTCAAGCAGTTTGTCAACGCTTTCTGCTTTTGAAATATTTTTTACGATTTGATTATACCTATAGATAAACAGTGAATTCAATAACATACTGCACATACGAATTTACGCTAAAAATAATGTTTTAGGCAGAGGGCTGTTTATATCAGTTGATTTCCGCTGGCTGTCACTACAACACTTGATGGCCTTCCTTTTATTGAAAAACCCCCAAAAACTTCCTTGGAGAAAGTTTTGTAAATGTTGTTCTATCCACATAATCCTTCCAAAAACGTCTTCGGACAGTGAGGGAGGACAAATTCAGTTCATCGTCTAGGTTAGGTTAGGCTAGGTTAATTTCCTGGCTATAGTAAAGAATAACTTGAAAATTGTTGCCAATGAACTCATACTTAAGATACTTATTAGCGTTATTTTTAAAAATTACAATTAATTCGGCTCGGAGAATTTTAACCAAAAACATACCTACAAAAATTTCCTTTATTGTATTCCAAAATAATAATATTATAATATTATTTATAGAATAAAGAAACATTTTGAATAATAATTAATTATAATACCGGAAAGAAAGATCCCTCCCTTATGAATATTAATGTAGAAAATAAGATAATATTTTTTCGTTGAACGAAATCATAATTCAAACATTTTGCAGTCATAAATATTATTAATTTGGTGGTGAAACAATAATAATATTAAAAAATGTACTGTAATCCTACTACTAGTACTCAAGTAGGTACTGTATATATCTTTCAGACTCATGTACTTTAAAGTCATTAGAGATTTCAGTACATGCTTAAAGGTATACTGTACAGTGGACACTGTTCCAGATTTGGCACGAACCGTAATAATTATCAATATATTATTTCTAGAACGTTAGAATTGTGTTACCGTTTCACCGTCTAAAACAATCATGCTCAGCTTATTTCTAGGGTCGATAAGCCAAGAGCAAAAGAGGGCGCTGAATCCGGATGTGGTCTTATTAAGAAATTGGTTTGCACCAGACTCCCTTATATTGCTCTGCACAACCCGCTCCGGGGTAATCGTCGCTAAAAGGCTTCCCCAAAGGATGATGAAATAACTAGTTATCTTACACGAGGAACTTCTCCGATACCTAGACTAGACCTTGCCAATATTCTTCAGAATAAACAGAAAACAATTGACACTCAGATATGGAGTTAGCGCCTCCGTATGACAATTCAGGATTATCAGTTCGAATCCTACCGGGATCAGAATAATAATATTATTATTCTAAATATTGAGTTAATCCGGAATGAAAAAATGCTTTTAAATATTTTATAAGCAGATTTTTTTTTAACTTGTGCTTTTGAACTTTGTTCTGTTTGTAATAAAGAATGATGACTTACATCTCTTTACCTTGTCACCGTAGATATAATACTTGTTGAAAACATATTCGGAATTTGAACATCTCATGGCAAACATAGTTAACGTAAAGTGAACACACAAACCAAGCCATCAGCCATTGAAACAACATCAGTAAAAGATAGTCTTTAGCACGAAGTGGTCACTATTATATATTTAGCGGCAGATTTCTCTCGAGTTTTCATTTTACAAAAAAGGCAGTCAGAGCGATCCTGGGTATGCGCCCGAGGGATTCATGCCGGGATAAATTTGAATCCCTAGGCATACTTACTCTCGCGGGTGCATACATAAGGGAGTGCTTATTGTACGCACGAAGGAATCTGCCAAGAACCCCCGAAAATGGCGATGCACACAGATACGAGACAAGACGCAAACACGACATCAGACCCGTCAAACATAGACTGACAAAAACATCTAAAGGCTATATCTGTCAGAGCGTCCGATTGTTCAATGTGCTCCCGGCAGACATCCGAAATCTGGCTGGTTCCGAGTTTGAGAGAGGAGTGAAGTCGTACCTTATCGAAAAATCATTTTACTCCACTGACGATATGCTAAAAATGAGGCTAACAGCAGCGTTTAGCATAGACTATCAACTTGTTACTAGGTATGTACTTATTATTATACTTTACACATTTTTAAATTGATAATAAAATACAACATGTCAAGGACAATGTGCCGGTTGACTCTTTACATCAACCGGCACTGCAAATTTATATTTGTCTTCTATTTATTTTTGTCTTCTATTATATTATTATTGTCTATATTGAATTCCTTGACTATTGAAAATTAATATTTGTTATATGTAATAATGACGCCACCAAGTGCCTGCAAGGGCCTATGGATGGAGAAATAAATAAATAAATAAATATATTTTTTTTTTAAAGTTGTTTGTTGTTGTAAGTAATACTTGTCAGCAACAAAACCGAAACATATTATAAACATAAATTTTGATTTAATATATAATTTAAAATTTAATTTGTCTCATACCATGTTTGAATAAAAACTAAGTATCAAAATACTCTAAGTACATTATTTAACGATACCTACCAATACCTCGTCAAACACAAAGGAAATCTTTTTCCTTTTTTTATACTAGAGTTACCTAGCTATTTACCTGATTTATAGTTTATTTCCAAAATCTCATAAAAGTGTTTTACACGAGTTTTCAATTCAGAAACGAATGTTACAAGTAGGTATATGAGTACTTAATGTTACCTTTCTAACTTTCCTGTTGTAGAATTTACGACAGTTGAAATGTCAATGGACGTAGGCGCAAGGTGTGTCTAAGAATCGGTAAGTAGCCTTAGTACCATTCAGACGAAATGTGACAATCACACACTTTCTAATTCTGTGATTTATAAAAAAAGAACACCGTAACGAAACTTTATGTTGTAAAGGATACACACATTCAAATTATTTTAAGTTTCATACAATAGTTTTAGTATCTGCACGGGAGTCAGACAGGGTTGCGTATGGCTCCATTTATATTTTTATTATTGTCATGACTTCTTCATGAGAATGCCCATGAGAAGAGCAAATGGTATACCAATAAATCCTACAGATGCGGTCTCACTTCCAGCATTATGAAAAGGAGAAGGACTTGGCTGGGATAAAGATTAAGGATGTCGAATAACAGTTATGTAGCTGAGGAGTGCGCTGATCCATTTCATGCACGAAACATTATATTTTGCATCATTATTAAGACTTTAAAACATAACGGACAGAAAATAAATTTGTTCGTTCGCCGTAGTTTAAAATTATTGGTATTACGAATGGCTGATCAAGTGAGTGCATATAAGACAGAATGGAGACATTTTCACACTTCTATCTACACATACGCTCTACCTATGTATCAGCTCTAGGTTTTTTATCTTTAGAAAGCGTTTTTAATTCATTGACTTTATGTAAAATTAGTCTGTCTAACAAGCTATTGAATTATTCAACTCTATTCGATCGTAAGGTCAAAATTACAAATTTTAATTAATGTAACAGCAGAACTGCAAACAAACATCTCGTACTTTGGGTACTGGTCTATAAGAAATAATCGTATAAAACTAGTAAGACCTATTTCACATTAATGCGGTTCTATACGGTTCTGCTCTCAAGCGGTCGCTACCAACATCCTTGTGAATTCCAATCCAAACTCCCTTTACGCCCACTTAGGGGTATAGGGAGGTAACAAGAGCTCTCCATTGCGCTCGATCTTACGCAATGTTTATGACCTCCTCGGAACACAGTATGAGAGGGTCTTCCTCGTCTTCGGGACCCTGATGGGAGGAAGAACAGCGCTCTCCTCGGCCAACTGTCAATCGGCATCCTTAACACATGTCCCAACCAAGTCCTCCCCATAATGGTAGAAGTGATGGGCTTACGCTGGGTGCGCCGGCGTATAGCGTCGTTCGTGATGCGGCGGTACCATCTTACACCCAAAATTCTCCTGAGGCACTTCATTTCGAAAGCTGAGACTTTTTGTGCCTGGGCTTTGGTCTGGTGCCAGGACTCACACCCAAACAGAAGAATGGGCAACACACACCTTGTGAATTAGAGCTTCTTTTTCTATTCGACCGACCGAAAACGTTCCGAACCGAATGAAACCGAAAATGGGTAAAACACACCTTAATGTACCTACCGCTGGTACGAAGTTAGCTAGCAGAGAGTGTTACATGACAATATATTATTTCAGTTAGGGATTGCTAAACGATATTACCAATACGTTTCCACCGCCGATTACACGTTTCGATGTCGTAAAATAAATCGATAAAATGTCACACGTGGGTCTAACACAACTTATCAAGCACACGCACACGCTGTAGATTCATAAAGCGTATCTCAAAGTAAATTCGTTATACTATTATAATAATTATTATTAATCTAAATCAGCCGATGTAAACGCGTCTTAATTATATCCCATATAATAATTGGGAAGTTTGTCCGTGACTTTCGTTTTGAAATTCTAGCCCCACGCGCAAAATTTCAGACACACTGTAAAAGCAATCCAACTACGGGAAATATTTTTCATGCTCATGTGATTCGTCTGTAATTCGATAGTTCATAAGTCGAAAGATGCTATGACAGTTATGTTTTTCGCGCGAAATATTAAATCGACAAAATCTATAAATTATAAAAATGGAGAGGTATTTTCCGTGGTCATCGCATCACGCCTGAACGGCTGGACCGATTTCGCTAATTCATTTTTGCTCGTGTTGGCTTTTATCGGGAGAAGGTTCTTATGAAAGAAAAAATTAAGAAAGTTTCGTGGATAGTTAGAAAATCAAAGAAAACTATAAGTAGGTAAACTTCTTAGTATATACTATTAAAAATATAATTTTTATTCCAAATTTGAAAAATTTAAATTAAATTAATGTTTGACAGGAACTATTGGTTATCAGGGGGCTTACATAGAGTGCAACCCTCAATTAAAATATTTATACTTGACCTTTTACACCTATCCTTATTTCATATTGGAAGTGATTGGTAGTCTGGCGGTTACAAGGCCCGCTTTCGTACTATTTCGTATCGGAGGTCGTGGGTTCGATCCCAGGTGCCGGCCATCTTTCTTTTTCACGAAACAAGCTTTGAGTAGCTTACTATGAAAGATTTAAAGGGTGTATTTGTGTTCACTTTGAGTGAGCACGGATACATTTTTTAATAAAAATATATTAGACTGAAAACGTAAGCGACTGAAAAAACTCTCTTTTAATACAGTATGTCTACATGTATTAATCTGTCTGATTAACAAATCAATATTATTTCTCCTCAAGTATTAGCTTTATTATCAAAACGATTAAACCTTTACAATATTGAATGACGATTGACTTCAAAATCATGGTTTAATTTAATAAAAGGACAATAATGTGCTCACAGTTTTAATAAAATCTAAAAAAGAGCCAAGTGAAATGGAACAGAGAATTGAGCAATAATATCATTATTATGTGAAATAAAGTGAACGGATTGTTAATAATATCAAGCTAAATAGCTCGTTTAGAATTTCGCGTAATCGTTGCACTAAAAGTAAACGGGTTTTACTGTAAGCACTCAAGTCTGATCCGAGTCATAAAAACTCAGTGCTAAATAGGTACAGTCTGTTGAAAACGTCTGGATTGTTGAAAATATTTCACATGTTAAGGATAATATTGAGAAGAAAATCAAATTGATAGTAGAGTGAAATCAATTCATAATATTGATGAAAATCGCCATAAGAAACTTTATATATTTTTACGCGCCAATAAAATTGTAATCATTTTTCTACTATCATTATTATTATCATCACAAATCTTAGCTCCGGATAACAGAATAACTATTAAATACGTGAAAATGCATAAGAAAAAATATATAAAAGTTAGTATGGAACGGATTTTCTGCGACGCCAACGCCATCTATGAAAAATTCTATAGCAACAGAATTATTGTTTACCTGACAACCATTGACATTAAAAATATTAGTATGCAGATTTTTGATGGAATTTTTTTCGAGCTTTCAGAAATAATTTTTTAACATTCATACATGTTTTAAATGTACACTGAGAGAAAAGTAAGGGGGAATAGCTCGTATTTCTTGAGTTTTTTCTCGTAAGAACTGTTTTTTTTGACTCAGAGTGAAGCATTGGTTTTTTCAATGCTCCGTCATTGAATTTTCATACGAGGTATTTTCCCGTACGGTTTACTGGAAATTAGCAAGTATTGGAGAGGAATTGATCTATGCAATGTCATTGAATTTTTAAATGATAGTTCATTGGAAAAGGCAATGCCGTCATTGATATATCTAAGTAAGAGACTTCATATTTTCTATTAACGTACGGGAAAAAATCAATGCCGTACGTGGTATAAACCGTTACATCATTGAAAAATCTTAGTAAGGGCCTGTATATTTTCTAGTAGCGTACGAGAAAAAACCAATGACGTACTTGGTACAACCCGTTACTTCATTGATATATCTAAGTAAAGTCCTTTATATTTTCTAGTATAGTACGAGGAAATACCAATGCCGTGCTTGGTACAACCCATTACTTCATTGATATACCTAAGGAAGAGACTTTTTATTTTCTAGTACATTACGAGGATAAACCAATGCTGTAATTGATTCAACCAGGTAGCAACCCCTTTCTTACCTATTACATCATTGCTATCTAAGCTCTCAATACCTACCTAGATCTAAAAATTCCACACATCCAGGTGATTGAGTTTGTCTTCTTCGTACTTGATACGTTTTCTCCCAGTTGATCAAAGCAAGACACTATGGAGGTATTGATGACTTGATGAAATTTTTGCGTCTACCTAGATCACATTCAGCTCGTTTTGTGAAGTTTCATCTAAATTATAAACTGATGAGTTGGTGACGCATAGTCTCCTTAAGGAAACTCGCCAAACAGCTGGGAGAATATACCGTCTTCTCAGGCTATCCCTCAGTTGTCTTCCGTAGGTATGGATCACACATGTTTACCTAACATCTACAATGTGTTAATTTCGAAACTTGATCAAACGAATTGTACGAATAAAAAATTAACAATGAAATTGCGGAAGTTTTTTTGGAATATTCTTCTTTATTAAGACTTCACTTATAAAAGAAAAAGAAGAAGAATTTCCCAAAAAAAAAATCGCAATTTCATAGATATTTTATTTTGTCTTTTATATTTATTTATTATCCTTATACGGCACTTAATTTTTTATGTCCACACTTGATCAAACGAGTTTTATGAACAAAAAAAATATAGCAATAAATTGATCATATTATTATTTTTTTTAAGTAAAATCACTTGATCTCAATTGAAGGTCTTTAAAATAAAATAGAAAAAAAATAATTATTTCCCAAAAAAATAATTTCCAAATTCATTGAAAAAAAAATCTGTTAAGTATACCTACTTATTTATAAGAAAATAATAGGTTGTTAACCTGAAGAGAAAATAAATATGAACACGAAGTTTGTATTAAGGTATCTATTTCAATTTAAAGTGCCAATTGCAATATCAACGTAAAATGTTTGTCTTTTGTTCGTACAATTCGTTTGATCAATAATTATCCAGATAACACATTGTATAGAGAAATATAACTAGGTACATAGTTTGTAAAATAATTTTAGTATAAACTTTTTAGTAATGAGTAAACAAGTCTTGCATCTACGAGCTCAAGCAAACTAATGGTAGATCTAAGAGGTAGGTCGATTGCGTCTGGTAAAAAAATATCCCTACTCCGTCTGGAAATCACGGACGTACTTGTGAAAACCCCGTACGAATTTGGTTTTAACAGGTGCCGCACGGGAGAAAGTCAAGGGCCTGGATTTTTTCACGTTGTCCTTGCGAAATTCTCGTATTTACTTGTTTCTGTTGAAATTAATTATTGTCATTGGATTTTTCAAGTTTACTAGCTATTTTCCATTACATACCAGCTCTTACCTAGTATCCTATTATTTGTACTGGCTTTAATCAAAACCAAAGAAATAATGGAATTTACAACAGAAATATATTTGACTTGCATAGGTTTTTGAAATTGTACGGATGTCCAGGAAAAAACTCCATGCTCCATCATTGAAAATACCAATGATGCTGCGTTTTCATATAAACCATCTCCGTAATAGAAAGAAACAATTCCCGTACGGGATATTTTAAATTATTATAAATTGAATCATTGTTTTATTCCAGTTGCATTAGTTTAATCAATGACATACAGCATTTACATTATTTCTATTCTTACTGGAAAAAACGTAAAACAAGTAAACTTGTTTCTTTCTATGAATTACTTGAATAATTCCCTGATCCGAGAATTTCGGAAATTCCATTCTTGGGAATGGAAATAAGCAGATAAGGTGAATTGATTATTTCAATGATAATGGTTTTTTTCATAAAAGTTTATGATTTTTTCTTGTATTCTGCGGTTTTTATAAAACCATTTACTGTACGTGCCCTCATCATGACAAAATTTCTCTCAGTGTATTTTCGTATAAATTACAAATTTGAAATCAATATTTATTTATAGTAAGGACTACAGGACAACGTCTGTCGGGAAAGCTAGTTGTATATAAAATCTGTTTAAGATTTTTATTGCTAATATTAGCGGAGTATGTAACTAATGAATTTCAAGCAAAGTCTCATCTTACGGCTGATTTAGGAGGAAGATCAGTTTAACTACTTTTTTAAATGAATCTGTGCTCATTCAAAATGAACACAATACAGTCTTTGACTCTTTCATAGTGATCATATTATAACCTTGTGTCTTGAAAGAGGAAGATAAATCCACATTGGAAGTGATCAAGGGTAATTGAATGTGATCAAGGTTAACACTTGGTAACACGCGTTCAGAAAAGACCGCGATAACACGCAATGTCTGTGAATCCTCGACTTTTTTATTATTGCTTTTATTTGTCATTTGCAGAGTATATAGTGCAATTATTTTATACCAATTTATAGCTTGAAGTGTCTACTTTAAAATAAGATGCAACAGTTTTGTGTACATATCTATAATTTGTCGAAATTTCAATAAATATTACACCCTATCTGTGTGACAAACAGTTAGCTACCTTCGTAACACGCCTTGTATGTGAGTCCCCGTCATTTATTACACTAGTCTCCGGGGCCGGTGTCAGGTAAAGGAGACGTGTATTGTTTCGGCGCGACGTGATTTTATGATGTTTGGCACCAGCGATTATCTTTTATTGATCTTTTTGACATTGTATGTTTAGAAATATTAATGCATCCACAAATTGCTTCTCCAGGATTTACCCATATTTAGTCCATCGAAAATTATTTACCTATTAAGGCAATAGCGACCTCGGTAGCCTAGTGGCAAAGGGTTCGACCTAAGAGCAAGAGGTCCCGGATTCGGTTCCCGGATGAGTCAGAAATTTCAATGTGTTTTTTACTTGAAATTTCTACTCAGGGGTTGGCCTGTCTCAGATTGGACGGGACCGGTTGTCTAGAAAAAATTGCCTCAGTCAACAAGTTCCGCCGACTATAATAACCCCTATGTATAGAAAACAGTTATTTTTTTATTTAAAACAATGTATTACGAGTGCCCGATTACATTTTAGAAATCACTTTTCACAGTTTTTTTTTCCAATGAATATAATGTTTGCTTATAAAATGTCAGTATTATTTGAATATTACCACATTCACATAAATTTATTTTTATTTTAAAAAATCTGCAATTTCTTCATGTTAGTAATAAAAAATAACATTTACAATATTTAAAAAATCGTCCTAGAACCGCTCACCACAATGTCAACTTTACGACTGTTACCGCCATTGTGTACAACTGTGTACCACGGTAACACGCCTCTATAAGGGTTTCACCGCCGATATAGAAAATTGTCATTAAACCCATCTAAATTTTCCCAAAAATCTATTTTTTTTGCATGAAATTTTGTGATTGAATGGTGTGAAGGATATCGTAAAAGGTGGAGTAGATACTTGAGATATTTATGAAGATATTTAAAATAATACACCTCGGTCGAGGTCTCACCGCTTTGCGTGTTACCGAGTGTTAACTGACGGAACGATTCGTCCGAACGAAAATCGTCCGGACATTGTATTGGTTGATCATAGGAACGGACACTCAGAAATGCCATTCAAAAGGCAGTTTAGTTTTCCTCCTGAAGGATATTAATTAATTTCCTTTATTGTATTTAATTTTGTTTTTTTTTTTACACAATAGTGTATGCATTTATTGATATACCTACTTAAGTAATTTTATGACTTGATAGAAGATCACCTTTTAAATTATTATACAAGTTATTTAGTTGAAGTTAAAACATATTTCCATCCAACATTCAGAAATAGATATATAAAATAGATTACAGCGTTTCATCGTTCTATTTCGCTCAATTAGTACAATCGCAATAATAGAAACGGATGATTATCATCCCTCAAAGTTAAACAACAATAATAATCCTTTATTGCTGTTCCCGGATTACCGCAACTTATCAATAGCACGATATTGACTAACCACCCACAACCCTTAATAGTAAGACGAAGGCTGTATGCCGTATGGAGGTTTTGCCTGCTCTACATGACCTGATTGCGTAACATCTGTGACACGACAAATAATATTCGTGGTACACAATTCTATACACGGATATTAGAACCAACATTGGATGTTTCCTTCGTTCTGGAATATATCTTAAACTAGCTTTCCCGACAGACGGTGTTCTGTAATCCTAACCAGAGGCGGCCCGTTCATATGTGCACTGCGCCCCCAGAAACAAAATACATAATTAGTGCGATTGAGTTAAACAAGTAAAATACATTGGGAACAACGTGAGAATATAATATGCGCGCGCACACATTCTACCTCGCCTATACGAATGTGCCCGATAATTTTGTTGACTTTGTATGAAAAATTTCTAGAACGCTCGAAACGGTGCGGTGGAATAAGTGGGATGGACTACTGTAAGAACGGCAATCACGTATGCGAGAATGACAGGGAACTACCTGCGATGGTGTTGGCGTGTCGTAATCCATTCCATACTAATTTTAATATAATATTTTATATCATTTCTTGTCCATTTTTTTTCAACTTTTTATTAGTTATTCCGTTATCCGGAGCGGAGAAGAATCTAATAAATCAATCAAAGAATCTGTTGAGCCGATCTTTATAAGTGTTCGCACTAACCCGACTTTAATTTATATTAGAGATATCGTATAGTATATTCCAATTACTTGCAGCAAAACCTGTCGGGCAACAGGCAAAAAATGGTCATCAACAATTATTTAGCTGTCCTGTAAATTTGTTACATCTTACGTTGAGAACTGTGAATAATATTTGACAATACGAATGAATTGACCAATTTATTATATACTAGTGGTCGACCAGTGCTCGAAATTCAACTATATAACTAATTTAAATTATAAATTTGTCATTCCATTGTCAAAGACTGAGCGAGCGCTACTTCACAATTTTCTTTCAAAAACAATGACATGGATACGCCAAATTTGAAATGTTGATATGTACAAAGTTTTTTTCTACGAGTATCATTATTAAAGACAATGTTAAGCTATTCTCAATTTGACCACAGAAAAACACAAAAATATTATGTGTATGTGTCAATGTCAAATAGGTACCTACATCTAATTAAGTGTCAAATACATAACATTACAGTAGTGTTTGTATTTTTTTTTATATTGACTTATTGTTTTTTTATGCATAGGTAGGTAATTAAAAAAATATTAGCTATCGCAGCTCAAAAAAATAATAAGAGTTTTATCAGAAATGAAATATAGTTCGAGATCAAAATTGAAAAGAGGGCTGTTCTGCCTCCCATCAGGGTTCTGAAGACAAGGAAGATCCTCCCGTACTATGTTTCGCTCCTTCGATGCAGAGCTGAGAGATTTGCACATGATGTGGGAGGGAGGAGGTTATAAGCAATGCGCAACCTCTTGTCGCCTCCTTATGCCCCTGGGTGTAGTTTAAAGGGAGAATGTAAGTTTTATTTAAATGTAATATTTATATATGTTCAAAATTATAAATATTCGTGATTTGATTTTTGAATCATGGGCAAATGTTTAATAGTTACATTTCTTTGGTTATAATAATGTATTTTTTACGTGGGGTTGCCGGCTGAGTATAGCACCTGTGCTCATTTTGCTGCTTTTTCGAGCATCCTGTAAGAGGCAGAAAATCGAAAAATCAGCTCGGGACCACCTGAAATCTTAACTGGTCAGAAAAGGCACAATGAGCCTCGGACGCCTTCGAGCGCAATGGAGATCTCTTGATGCCTCCCTATGCTCCCGAGTGAAGGTTATGCCCCCTGCATTGCGGGTTGGTCTGGGGGTGATTCGCGGCGGGCTTGATTTGTCCGGAGCCGGCTTTTTGGTTTGATTGGTTCGATCGAGCTAGGGGGTCGGTTTCGTGCGGGTCGGGTTTGCTGCGGATTGGTCTCCTCCGGACTAGCTTGCAGTGTGCGGGGGGCCTTAAAGGGAGAATGTATGTATGTATATATATTAACCTTTATTTTGCCCATGTAGATAATAAGGGTTAACCAAGCGACTTATCATTGCTAAATATGAACTTCGCCAAAAGCTCAAAGGTAAAACAAAACATCAAACTGTGAATTATTAATATATCAATTTGCGCTCAGGCTTTATCAATCTGTTCCTTGAAGCTTCTCAAAGTTTCATCTCACTTAAATTGTTTACCATCTCCGCACGCTTCCTGTTATCTTATCACCTTGAAAATTCTCAAATTGTCTTATTCGAAACAGATGTCTCAATGATAAACTTTATTTTATTTATTTTTATTTATTAAATCAATATAGACCCCGTTTCTAAAGCGAAAAGACGCTTAAAATCATAATTTACAATTTTTTTTTTGAATTGTACCTATCTGGTCTCGCTCAAAATGAACACCAAACGAAAGTTTAGTTAAAAGAGAGCACAGTTTACGAAAGCCGGCGTCGGCGTCGTGCCAACCACTTCATTATTACTGTTCTATGCAGGTCCCCTTTTATTATGAAGCGAGGCCATATTTATTTTTTATTCTAACGATTTCCTGTCTTTTTTCCATCTTCTTCCTCTTATGCATCACGCTACGCATCCAAGATATTTGCCTTCGGCCAGGACGTTTTCGACCATCCACCTTTCCTATTAGCAAAAGTTGGAAGATCTCGTATTTTAACCCGCGCAAAATGCGTTTCATATTCTGGTTCAAAAGAATGTTTATAAGTGAGATGGCAGTACTTACCTACAACATATTGTGTATAACTAGAAACTTTTAAAAAAGGTAAATAGGTATCTACCTAAATCAAAAATATACCAGAGAGTGTACCTATCTATGTACATTTGAAAATATACAGGTCGTTTATTGAAAACAGATCGTTGCAAGGGTGACCGCTGAGCGCTGGTCCCCCTGTATAATAATTCAATACTTGTAGACCGCGTTCTAACGGAAAATGATCGCGCGATGAGCGATGGTAGTTCAATCGCGCGATGGGAGTTCAAACTGTGAAGATATTGGGACGAATAGTATCAAACCTAACAGGAAAATAGGTAGAAATTACAGATATAAAAATATTTTGAAAGTAATCCGGGATCAGATTCAAAATTGGGATATTGGGGAAAAAATTATATAGGTAAATAATGAAATCATTTGATTTTATTGGAAGAATTTTTAAAGAATATACGAGTTTATTGATTAATTCTAAACATAATTATCGTGGTTAAATATTTACAAACTAATTTATTTGTGATAAAGTCTATAGTTTTGTTTAATGGGGTAGCTCTATTAGAAGGGCCGATAGATAGGGTTGCCATAACTTCTAGGAACCAATACGGGACGCCTTCTCTTACAATTCCTAAAAATAATACCACATTCAACTTCAGCATAATGTACATACGCACACATTTGTGCATAATGAGAGACAAACTGGCAATATCTTTTTATGACCTGAAAATCCAGTACATCTTAGTCCCAAGAGAAATTAAATAAATAATTGACATTTTTATGGACTTTTGTTAAATGGACAATTAACATTAAAAAAAAAAAACTAAAAAAGACAACGTTTGCCTTCAATACATCTTCCTAGTTCAGTGTTTAGTCTAGAAAGGACATTGTTACTTATTTTGTCGAAATACGGGACAATTACGGGACAATATGTAGTAATACGGGACGGGAATGATCAAATACGGTGACAGTACCGTATATAATACGGGACGTATGGCTACCCTACCGATAGACCACAATCATTTATCAGGCCGGTCCTTAACAGAATACATACATCAAACACATTTGCCAAGAAATCAATCACGGTAAATGTATGCTAGAAAAGATTCCCTAGAATTGGGTACAAACCAAAACCGTTACTCGCAGCGTTACAAAATAAACTACGTAGACTCCTAATTCAAGAGTAATTTATTTTGTTTTGGCCATGATGTATTAAGCCATTTATACAGCACTACTAGCGGATACCCAGCGTGAGCAACTATGCTTAAAAAATACTCGATAACCAAATGTTATAGTAACTAATACAAGATAGAAAGATGTTTTTATATATGTACCAAATTGACAAAAATCTTGCAAAATGTCTCTTAGACCGCTGTGATTTTTGGCTGCAATTTGACACTAGGTAGATTTTCTCCAAATGGCTCGTCACGTCATCATCTTATAAGTGATTTGTTGCAAATCTTACAGTTGTACAGCTTTTTCAACTTTTTTAAGCCCCAACCTGACACCAATGCAAATTGTATTTATGACTTAATATTATTTTATACGCGAGTAATACTACCCTTACCCAAATCACTCGACAACGAGTGCAAAGGGTTTAAAAAAAAATACTACCCTTTGATGGGTTTATGAACAATATTGATTATACCTACACGAAATATGCATGTTAAAAAAGGATACTTATCCATTTTCGTTTTTTATATTTCATCCATATTACATTTCGAATGAATAAGGTTTAGTTCACATTGGTTGGATGTTTTCAAAGTCTGCAATCCGTTTTATAAGTATAGATAGATAGATTGCTGAAAGTAGTTTTCGTTGTTAGAACATCAATTATTATCATTGTCTTGGTTGAAACAAAAGACACACAACATATTATTTTGAACAGTTTGTGTGGCATTATTTTTATCCATTTTTCTTTACATGGTTTTTATTTAAGAGTATAAAGAAAAATATTCGTAGGAACGTGGAAATTTTTCGTACGTTGCAAGTCGTTTGTCTTCTTTTAAGTCAAGGCGATTCTCAGCATTCCGCGTTAGCGCTGAATTTCAAAATCTTGAACCGTGAATCGATATTTTTCCATTTTACAAGGGCCAGTCATCATAAATCACATAATATATAGGAAACATACACATGTCCTCAATTTGCAGTAGGTACCAGTTCTACAGAAAAATTCTCATTATTAGACGGTAACATCGCATCACAAACATCAGTAGACAAACCCATATCACAGACAACCTTTGAGGTAGGTAGTAGGTGACAAGCCTGAAGTTTAAGTACCTACTTAGGGGTGAAGAAAGCTAGCTGCGGTGATCTATGTAATGTTAGTAAAAGAGCAGACTAATAAAACGGTGGTTATCTCTGGATGCCTCAGAGATTCAGTAGAGTAAAAAAAAATTAATCTGACACCGCGAACTGACTTCAGGAGATTCTTTACATAATTGATCAAATTCACTAAAAATTAAATTTTTCACAAATTTTAACGAGCTATGCGCGATCGACGGAAGATATTATCTAAACGCAACAATATTTTTTATTTTTATTCAACTATACAATCTGTAACTATTTTTCACTATAGCGATTAAAAAAATGTGTGCGTAAAATTTTTGAAAAATTCTGAAAAAAAAACGAAATTTTAATTTTTCTTCAAACTTTAGGTGGCTTGCGGGATCGGAAGATAAAGACCGATTTGAATAATTCTTTTTTTGTTTTTCTTGTATTTACCAATCGCAACTTTTCCGCACTATGGCGAATCGATATCATCAACTTGATGTTTTTCGCACCACCCTTATATTATATAGACCTGTTTTTTTTTTTTTTTAAATGAATCTGTGCTCACTCAAAGTGAACACAAATACACTCCTTGACTCTTTCACAGTAAGCTACCGAAAGCTTGTGTCGTGAAAAAGGAAGATGGTCGGCACCTGGGATCGAACCACGACGTCCGCAGTACGAAAGCCGACTTTGTAACCGCTGGGTCACCAACCACTTCAAAATATAGATCTATTATAATGACCTACGGAGTCGAGGCGAGGAGGGCGGGACACGGTAAGCACGAAGCAGCTACTCCGAACAGCGGAAATGAAGATTTTAAGACCTATCCTGGGCAAACCACTCAGAGATAGAATCCCAAATTATGAAATCCGCAGGGCTTGCAAAATTCAAGATATTGTTAAGGAGGGAGGGGGGGGGGGGGCAGAGAGGGGATAAGTTACTGGAGAGACCACGTTGACAGAATGGGTCCAAAGAGACGTCCGAAAATAGTAACGGACTACCATAGGGACGCAGACCACCAAAGAGATGGAGGGAGAGTTGGCCATCGGCATCCCAAGGATTAGGCTAATTCCAGAAAAAATAAATCCTATCTTATAAGACAAATCACTATTTGAGGGTGGAATGCCTAGTTAATAAAAAAAATATTAATGAAAGTCGGTTTAGTGCGAACACTTATAACTCGAGATCGGCTAAATAGATTTTTATGATGCTTAGTTTATTGGATTCTTCTCCGCTCCGGATAACAGAATAACTAATAAAAAATTGAAAATGGATAACAAATAATATTAATGTTAGTAGGTATGGACAGCACTTCCTAACAACAACGCCATCTTTGAAAATTTCTTAATAACACAATTTTTATTTACGACAACCATTGAGTTTCAAAACACCGGCACAAAGTATTTGATAGAATCTATTTGAAGCTTAGAGAAATATTGTTTTTACATTCAAACATATTTTAAGCGAATATGTTTGTTTTAAATTAAAAAGCAGAAAGTCAATAAAAAGAGATGAGTTAAGTTTGATTAATTGTTGTCAGGTGATGCCGTTTGTCATCGGATTTTTTATTTTTTTTTTGTTTGTTTGATTAGGCATTTTTTATTTCCCATGTTGTTTCAGAAAGTAAGCAGATATTTTGGAAAAAAATATCGTACGATGATGTTGAACGAAGTTTGACGGGTCATCTTGTAGTAAATAAAATACATAATAATTATTATGTTAGCTTTCTAGAGACTTTTTAAAAAAGGTTTTTAAATTTTAAAAAAATGTACTAAACAGAGAACATTTGAAAATAAAACGGGCGTTTATCGAGCACATACCTTTGCAAGGGCGACCGCAGGCTTTTAAAGACTCATTTAAAAAGGAGAAGATGCTACTAATACATATTTTTTACATATTATAATTCAACGAATAAAATAATATGGTTGTATTATATAAATAATATAAAATGTAAATAACCGTTAATAAGAAAAAGCAATTAAAATTTGTAATAAACTGATTAACAGTTTGGTCCGCGTATCAATCAACAAACTAGATCCACTTATTGGTAATTTCAATCTTTCCCATCCCGCGTTTGGGAAGAACTTCGCGCATACCAACTAGGCTGGTACCAATCGTTCTTTTATTCAAAACGCGTTTGACCCTAAGAATCTAATCAACAACTTGATCCTTCTAATTTTCGACAAGTCACGTCTTCTCTCAGCTCCTGCAGATTAATATTCTCTCTCCTTCTTTTCTAACTTATTACTTCTATGTGTCAAAACTGTCGGGGGGAATTAGTGCTCCTTGATAATCTGTCATTGGCAATTAACACTTTTCTACAACTAAACTGTATGTAAGTCCACAAGTTTTTTCATTACTGTTTTGTACTTGAGAAGTTTGCATTATGACATCAACTTTTGCACTAGTAGGTAAGAAATTTTGTTGCTCTCGTTGCTCTCGAATCGACATACTTTTTATTTTTGTTTTCCTTTAAAGATTATAATTTTTGTTCTATCAAACATTAACTGCTTTATAAAAAAAACTGTGATTAGTGGAAAATAATCATACCGATTGACTGCGAGCTGATCTCTGTAGCTCGCCATGTTGAATTTTATGTCAACTGACAGTGGTTTCGAGTGTACAACAACGCTTTCTGTAATAAATATACTGTTTTTAAGTTTTTTTCCCATCCAATTAGGTGCTCCCTTCATATTTTGGTCCATTTTGTTTTGGTTTATCATTTTGATAATAGAAATTTTAAACAAATAAAGCAAATATTGCATTCCCGTAATCATCGAGGTCTTACAACCATGATACACCAACTAAATTTAACAGAAATATAATGACGTTTTGAAGAAAATACTCAAAGAATACTTTTTTAAGTAGGCACAAATATTAAAATTGAAGTGATCCAACATGAATTGGTTTATTTTGGCTGAAACATAAAGGTTTCGTATGATTTAATAAGGACTTAACTATATTTTGATATAAAATAAATAGGTAATCAAAAAATAAGGTACCTATTCTGCATCAATAACTCGTTCAAATCTGTATAGCGAATATTGGTAGTTACCACTCGCGTTGCCCAGCTACTTTGTTTAAAATTTTTAAGTTGTTGAACATGCATTTTTCTTGGTGGAAGTAATTTAAATAATCAAATTGAGTTTCAAATAACCTGTGACCATGAAGGGCGTGCCCCTTCGAAACATGTCAGGTACAATAAATTTGTAGAATAGTTACAAAGTTTTTTTATTTAAATTTGATTACTATTTGTTTGTTTACAAAATTTTGTATGAAATGTCATCTTCATACATAACAAACGCGGATTAAATATTTTTTTTATAATTTAAGTAAAAACTGATCACTGATTTATATGTAATCTTACGATTAACGATTTTTTTATAAGTTAGACGGTAAGATTCAAAAGATGTCGTAGGTACATTGGTCGCGTAGGTATTTCATCATCCCCGTTGTGGTCCACTGATAAACCAGGGCCTCTTCAACTTTCCTCCACTCCAACCCTTTCTGCACCTCGTCCTCCACATCCAACTTCGTCCGGCCGCTCTCACAACGTCGTCCCTCCATCTGGCTGGTGGTCTGCCTATTCAGCTTCTTCCTATTCTGAGCTGCCAGTCTAGTAGGCTGGGCATAGGTACTTAGAGGCGATAAATTCTCACTTTTGCTGGTCATCGAAGGCAAGTTCGACGGTCGACGTGGTAAGTGTAATAGACACGTGTCATATCTAATTACAATATAGGGGTTGACCGGAATCCAAAACGTCAAGGAACTGATTCATGCAGCCTTAGGCAGGGAGGCTTTTGGGAAAGTGATAACAATGTCAGGGCAACCTGACTGGGTACACACAAGAAGAAGGGTATTCGTCACGATACTCGAATGAAAGTGACTGACGATGGAGTTGAAAAACGATAGACTGGACCCAATATTGAACGTAGAAGCATGGACAGACAGCAGATAAATGAGGAGTTATCGTTTGAGTCGCTGAAATCAGACAGATGGAGGCTGCTGAAGACGTATAAGAATTGCGTGAACAATTGAAGATAAGTAATCCTATGTCCTACAGTTGGATATTAATAGCGATGACAGTTCTTTCTCGTTGTTATTTCCTTGGTGACCATATCAACGATCAAGAACATACATATATACTATGTATGTTATGGAACTCTGACTTTGTGTTTGTTTGGTATAAAAATACACCCTAAAAGTCAGCTCGATCAAATGAGAAAAAACAGACAAACACAAATTATTGATTTTTCGGTGGAAACTTTGTGAAATCCCATATTTAATAGGTACCCACTTATAATAAAATCATTATTATTTTAAATAAAACTCTGTTTATTTCACTTTTTTTTTATTGGCAGAGGCCTTTCGGTCACACGACCATCTTCAGTGCCACAGAGAAATAAACAGAGTTTTATTTAAAATAATAATAATTTTATTATAAGTACCTATTAGACAAACACAAGCCTGTTTCTTTTACGTACAAAGATAACTAGATCATAATAGATTTTGTGATCCGTATTATAAATGGCTTTCGATTCTCAAATACCTACTCTCAAATTTCAGTAGGTACCTAAATAATCGTTAGTAGGTATATTAATTTTCCACACTTAGTGAAGAATGATTTTATAAAGCGTAGTAAAATGTTATTCATATTGTAAGATATAACTGAGGTTCTTTTGTCTAGCTCGCCTGAGTTTGCGAGGTTACATAAACTTGGGTAACCTACAACTCCAAGCCAAAACATAAAGTCTGCGCCAACAGAACCAAACTTTACATTATCCAAACTGCGGAAAGCTGACTTTATCGTTTCGTTATAACTACTTAATAAGTGTTATGTTGTAGTGGGAACTTTAAACAGTGTGTATTTAATTTTCACAAATTAATTTGATCTCTCGAGAGTAGGACGTACAAGCCTAGGAATTAATAAATTATCATAATTAAAATATTCAAAATATCGCCCATGGGTTGTCAAATCAATAAAATGAAATGAAACTAAGTAATTTAAAGTTAAAATAATAAAATAAAATATTGTCAATTTAAAATTAAAAAATAAATAATGATGGAATTATTGTGTCTCCTTGTTAAAAATTAAAATTGCTATTGTTCAAGTATTCAATCGCCCTTTCGTTGAGATAGATGAAGTCGAGAAAGTCGCCGTCGTAAGCTCTGAGACTGCATTCGGACACTATGTGATGCACTGTCTGCCTTTCCGCCCCACAGTCGCACTCTGCGGAATCTTGCCATCCGCATTTGAAGAAGAAGTCGGCACATCTGCCATGACCAGTGCGGATTCTGTTCAGTGCTGTCCAGTGTCTTCTAGGCAGGTTGAAACCGGGTGGTGTCTTAGTTATACACGGTAGAGCCCCGGTCAACTGGTCCGAGGCCTCCTCCCATCTGACCCTCCAGCTCTCCACGATATTAAGGTTACTGTCGTAGAGACGCTTTCCAAGTAATTTTAATAAAAATTTAAAAAAAGTAGAGAATGACTTAAAAACTAAGAAAATTGTATAATTGCGTTGATTTGGTTTTATCAGAAGAGAAATATTTCGAGAGGGGTTAAGAAGAGCTCCTTAACGAAAATACCAAATTATGGACAACTTTATAGACAAATTATAACATAGAATTTTCTAAATTGCCCGTTTTTTTATTTAACAAAATCGTTGGCTGGCAGAGATCCTTCGGGATAAGTCCTCCCTTTCTACTGTCTCTTTTACTGTCGCCACACTTTACTTTTGAACAACAAAGTTTTATTTATTTATCAGTATAAACTAAGGTTTGCTCGCTATAAAATTCAATTTAAAAGGCTTTTTATTTGTCAAATATTTGATTCAAATTTGATCGTAAGTATTTTTCGACTCATTATCAAAGTAAGTAATAGGCTGTAACTCAGACAGTGAGTTAAGCCTTAAAAAGTTTTTATATAGAACCTGAAGGCAAGGCGTGTGTGTAACTGAGGTGGGACCGGAAATGAAGATTAATGAACATCCTCCGAATCTAGGGAGGTAAATATATAACAAACTTAACCGCGACGGATATAGGCTAGAGGGATTATATATATTATATCTAATCTTAGTAAAGTTTCTACATTATTTACATAAATTAAAAACATTTGGGCTGCCAGAGGGTAATGGTTTTATAATGACTACTATATACCCTTGTAACGGACTCAGGAGTAAGATAAAGCTAAATCGAAATACATCGCCTACGGGTGCGTTTATACCAAATGAACATAGAGTCAGAGCTCCTTAACAGAATTTATTTTCTTGATCGTTGACAATATGGTCAACAAGGAAATAACAACGAGAGAGAACTGACATCGACCATTGATTAGTTTTTGCTCGTTGTTGTTTCCGTGGTATCCAATATCAACTATCATGAAATATCGTGTATTTTCCAACTCTGAAAGTATGTTATTATATTCATGTCTAAAGGGCACTTGCCTGGCGTATACCTAGTAATCAAATATATCCGGGATATTACTTTTCCGTCGATGTCTTTTTAACTCCGCACCTCATAATAAACCAAAAATGTGACAGACATCGAAAAAGAATTATGTTAAAAAGTTTTTTATTTAAATTTGATTAGGTATATTGATTATTTTCTTAAGGGACATTATAACGCTAAAAATAAATTATCTTTAGGTAAATTAGACAAATTATAGTTAGTAATAAGATTATAAGTATTTTGGATTGAGAAAAAAATTGAGAGTGGTTCCAGAAAAAAGGAAATGAGTCAAAAAGCTCACTAAACTAGCTTAACTATTTTTAATATAAGTTCATTCTACAATAAAGCGTAACATAGAGAAAAATATGATTTTATTATAGATAGCTATTTTTTTATTTCGTAATTACTTTTTCCTTTCTCTAACTATGTCTATTTTCCGTCTGTGAGTAAGTCTTACTTTGCTGCCAGTTGGCACAAATCCAACACCACCTATATAAGAAGGCCTTAGCGCTACGTCACAGCGTGAGGCCCAGCATTCACTCTTCTATATCTGTATGTACTTACCTGTACGCTATGATATCTGTCTATACGCAGGCAGCCGTGACGCGAGAGGCCAAAAATGGCCGCCAGCACTAAGGCCTTCTATAGGTGGTGTTGGCACAAATCGTCCTCTATTTTATGTAATAATAATAATAAAGCGTAAATTTCAGATTCGTGTATTAATTTTGACGTGGTTGGTAGACTAGGGTTACGACGGCGGCTTTCGCGCTGTTTCGTGAGGAGGTCAGGTGACGACCATCTTCCTCTTTCACGACACAACATAGTGTATTTGTCACAGAAAAAATAACAACTAATGACTCTAATGATTCATGACTAATGTTCGATTTTTAAATGGAACAAACCACTACGGGCTTACGACCGTCTTCTACTGTTATTTCGAAGGCTGGCTTAGTGTGATCACTTTACGTTAATAACGTTCGCCATTAGATGGTAATATTTGTCTCCGAAACTCTTAATCATGAGAATTCTCAACATGTTCAACATGTCGCAAAGTTTTATGTATGTAACAAGTAGAAATTTAATAATTAATGAAACATAGAGAAAAAAGTTGGAAATTATTGAGAACAAGAGTGCAACCAAATTTAAAGACTGCGACTGCTGTCATATATTTGGCGCCAGGATATGACTATATCCATTTTTGTTACTGTCTCATATTTATTGCCTAGTGTATTTGTGTTTACTTTGAGTGAACACAAATTCATTTAAAAAATCGCAGAAACGGTAAGTAAAAAAGTTTAAGTAAATGTGAAAAAACGGGTATTTTGGAGCAAAGCACCTTTATGTTTAAAATATTTGACAAAAACAATTTGGGAATAATCATGTTGCTACGTATAGACTCATCCAGACTTTGTCATGTTGTTTTACAGAACCTATACCATGGAAGACGGTTCCTGGTAGACCACAATAGAGGTAGAAGGACAGTTGGGGTCTTTCGATTTCGCAGAAGTGCGAAAAAAATTAAAAATAACATAGGTACATACCATCTACGAAAGATCTGAAAATGATAAAATGAATCGTCTACCGTAAAGATTCAGTGATGATTGCATACAAAATGTAAAAACACGCCCGAAACCAGTGATATTTCAAAAGAGGTTACGTGGACGATGTGTTTCCACGTTAGTGCCGAGATTATTTTGACCTTTTCGTAAATGTGTACGTTGTGTGGTTTTGAACCGGAAAACCGCACAGCGTATCGCGGTCACCCTTTTGTTTGGAAGCCTTCGGGGCTTTTGTACAGAGCTTTACACGAGAAAGTCGTATTTTCGAAATGAAACACGGGACCTATCTACTAACATACACGTGGTGGTGATGTTCGCAAAACTCTTAATTAAGGAGTAGTTTTTTTTTTCAAATGTTTTCTACTATTCCTCCAACATAACTACTTTTATGTTACATAAATTGTAGGGTTTCCTCGATTTTATTAAACTAAAAGGAGGTTATGTGGTCTGAGTATATAATAAAATGTACATCTCTAAACATATTTATTTTTTTATTTTACTTTAATAAAAAGGATCGCGCTCAGCATAATAATATGCCTTTTTGCTGAGTGCGAGATATCATTTTAGATATCTGCATACTAATTCAGTTATGCACCTACTAAGACCTACTTACTAGTGTTTTTTTTTTATTTCATCGCATCGTAAGAATTAGTATTTTAATAGAAGAAAATTTAAACAAATGAAGCAAATATTGCATTCCCGTAATCTTTCGAGGTCTTACAACCATGATGCACCAGCTAAATTTTTAAGAAAGATAATGACATTTTGAAGAAAAAATTCAAAGAATACTTTTTGAGTATCTAGATACAAATATGAAATTCGGTGGATATTAGGTATAAACATTATGGAACTCTTTATTTTAAACTAGCTTTCCCGACAGACGTTGTCCTGTAATCCTAACCAGAGGCGGCCCGTTCATATGTGCACTGCGCCCCCAGAAACAAAAATAAACTAACTAAATAATAACATTAAAATATTAATTCTAAAACGTCCATATTCCATTCGTATTCAAAGTTTGACGGGATCAACGCTTGAATATTATAATTGTATGCGCGCAATTTGGTTGACTTTATTTGAATGAAAAATTTCTAAATCGCCTGAAAAGATACAATAAGTGAAATGGGCTACCTACTGTAAGAGTGGGAATATGCAAGAATGAGAGGGCGCAGGTGTAGAAGACTATATAATATTGTTGTTAGATTTTTTCAAAGATGGCGTCGCATGACATACGTTCCATACTAATTTTAATATCACATTTTACATTATTTCTTATCCATTTTTCAACTTTTTATTAGTTATTCTGTTATCCGGAGTAGAGAAGAATCCAATAAATCACACATCGGAAGAATCTGTTGAGCCAATCTCGAGCTATAAGTGTTCGCACTAACCCGACTTCAATCTATATTAGAGATTTTGATAGATTAAGATAACCTTAATTTTATCTCTATATTGGAACGATTGGACCCTTTTTGTGTTTTCTATTGTCAGAAGAAGTTTCTTAGAAAGAAAAAATAATTAACAAAGTTGCGCGAAACATTAGAAAATTAATTTTTGATCTTAGTGCTTTTATTTGACAAGATAAACTTTACTATTTTTGAATTTTAATTGACGTATGACATCTGTCAGTTGTTTGATGGTTCGTGAGATTATCTTTTACAATTTATTACCATTTGTCTTTTTTACATGTTTGAGGTAGGAAGGTAGGCAGGTACTTAGTTTTGGTCTAATCTTTGATTAGGTATGTACCTCATGACAATTATTCGAAAAAACAGTTATACGAAGACACATTTGGCAAAAACTACGATTGTTCGAATTTTTACAACGTCATGTTATTCCATCATTATCACACTACATATTTGTTCCTTACATTTAGTTTTTTACGTTTCAATTCAATCATAAGGTAAAGTTTAAATAGTTTTCATCAAACTATAAAGTAGGTATGTATTTTATTCAATAACTATGTTCGGACATGACAATAAGTAAAAATCAACTGCAGTGTGGACTGGATGTGGATGGGGAGGCGATAGAGCAGGTGACACAATTACAATACCTAGGCATTGAATTCTCTATAGCCACAATGATCTAGATTAATCTAGAAAACGAAGATAGACATCAGGCAAACAAAGCAGCAGCTGTAGCGGGATATCTGAAAGACATTGTGTGGGAAAATAAATATATGAGAAAAGAGAGTAATGTGCGTATAATACAAGACATGTCAGGCCTGTCATGACATTCGCAATTGAAACTCGGGCTAACACCTCCAGAACCAAGTCTATTCTCCGTACAACTGAGATGAGGACTCTTCGCTCCATCGCGGGTAAAACTCTAAGAGACAGAGTCAGAAACAGCACTTTTAGGGATATATGCAATCTTTCAAATCTTCTTTCAAATCTTTATTACATCCCCCATAGGCCCCTCACGAGGCACTCGGGTTCATTAAAATATTTACAATTTAATAGTACATAAAAGACAAATAAATTTCATTATACAAAGACATCAATCAATATTATGTAGAAAGTAAATTCGATGCCAAAGGGGTGTAAAGGGTCCCATTGGCATCTCGTCAATGTACAAGGCCACTTCATGCAGCAGCGACAAGAACAAAGTCGAGAAAAAGAAACAGATAGGTATTACAAATTGTCAACACAGAAGGTAAAATTAATCTACATGTCATTAGTTGAATAAAAAGCATTCTCAACAAGATACCTTTTGACCTCCCTCTGGAAACAAACAGAGTCAGATAATTTGAGTTCGAGAGGGAGGCGATTATAAAGCCTCACGCTCATACAAACGAAGCTCTTTGACAGTTTTGTTAGTCTATGCTCAATAGGCCTCAGTAGACTTTTATTGCGGGTATCGTGGTGATGAAAGTTCAAGTTTTGTGGAGTGTTTGACAGATTTTTATGAGCATACTTTAAACATTCAAATATAAATAAACCAGGCAATGTTAAAATGCGCTGTTCTTTAAAAGCGTCCCTACATGAGTCTCTAGGGCTCATACCCAATAGAGTTCTTAAGGCTCGCTTTTGTAGGATGAACACTCTTTTTGCACCAGATCCCATACCCCAGAACATCACCCCATATGACATAATCGAGTGGAAGTAGGCATAGTACACAGATTTAGCGGTGCTTATTCCACATATTTCCCTTATCTTTTTGATGGCATAAATTGCCGAGTTCAATTTTGTGCACAGCTGATCCACATGGGGATCCCATTGAAGACCTTTATCAACCGTGACACCTAAGAACCTACAGCTGTCTGTCAGGTCTATTCCTTTTTCAATTAATGCAGTTTTAACTGCATCAGTCCCATCAGATCTTCCCAGAGAGAAGCCAATGGCACTCGTCTTTGTCATGTTAAGGACTAGAGAATTATCAACAAACCAATTTTCCAAGTTAGATAGAGTGTCTAAAGAATTTTTATAGGATAAATCATAATTTTTTCCACCCTTTAAAATTAAAGAGGTGTCGTCAGCAAACATAACAATATCAGCGTCCGTGTTAATAATACTAGGCAAGTCATTTATATAAATAATAAATAATAAGGGGCCCAGAATAGATCCTTGAGGAACTCCACTTTTTATCATACCTGAGTCAGATCTAACTCCATTAATTTCAACACACTGTTGACGATTTTTTAAGTAGGATTGAAAAAACTTATTTTCTACATTTTTTATACCATAAAATTCCAGTTTTTTAATTAATATGTCATGATTTACACAATCGAACGCCTTCGACAAATCACAGAAAATGCCATAAGCATTGTGTTTATCATCCAGCGTTTTTAAGATAGTATTGAGTAAGGAAGCAATGCTATCTGAAGTGCTCTTTCCTTTTTGAAAACCGGATTGAGCTACATTTATTAATTTGTTTTTGTCTAAATACATTTTTAGCTGATTAAAGACAAGTTTTTCAATTATTTTGCTTAACGTTGGAAGTATAGAGATTGGCCTATAATTATTTGCTTCAAGTCTGTCTCCTTTTTTAAAAATTGGTAAGACCCTAGCAAATTTCTGACTCTCTGGGAATATTCCATTTTCAAAGCAAATATTAATAATATGTGTAAGTAGAGGGGCTAGGCTATCAATTATTTCTTTCAATAGACGTGTTGAAATGTACCAAAGGTCAGCAGTATTTTTCGATTTCAACTGTTTACATGCTGTTATTATATCCTTGTCTGTAACCTTTGTAAATTTGAAGTTTGTGGTCAAAATTGGGCGAGTGTTAATAAGGTGTGTTAAGGCATTGTCAATAGAAGGTACAAAGGAGTTTGTTAGTGTATTAGATATATTTACAAAGTAATTATTAAAAAAGTTAGCTGTATCTACAGGAGTTAAGTGGTTAGTTTCCTTAAGGTTAATTTTCTTCTTGCATGAACAATCGTCACTAACTGATCTTCCAGTTTCCTGTTTGATAATTTCCCAAGTTGTTTTAATTGGGTTATCGGAGTTTAATATTTGTTCACTCAAATATATCTTTTTTGCCTCTCTACATACTCTTTTGAAAACTGCACTATAGTTCCTTACATAGATTTGAGTTGTTTTGGAATTATCATAGTTTTTTATGTTATAGAGTTTGAAGAGTTTTTCTCGAGAAATTTTGATGCCTTTAGTGGCCCATGATTGAAATGCTTGCTTAGGTTTGGGTTTAATTTTTTTCAATGGGAGGTGATGTTCCAACTCAATATAAAACGAGTTCAGTACATTTTTAATAGACTCATTTACATTGTTGCAGTTATATGAAAAATTCTCCATTCTAATTTGAGATAGTGAGGATTTAAAGTTATCCAAACCTTTTTTACTGTACATTCTCTTGTAAATTGCTTCTTCATTACAAACATTTTTTTTCTGTGTTGCAATTTCTACACTTATTGATTGACCGAAATGATCTGATTTAACAAAATTTACTAATTTAGTGTCGTATACCTTCAGGTCTGTGAAAATATTGTCAATACATGTTGAAGATTTATATGTAACTCTAGTGGCATTGAAGATGCTTCTTGTAAGTAGAAAACTATTTAATAAATCTACTAGAAGGCAACTCTCATTTGAGGTATTGTCAAAATTAACATTAAAATCACCACATAAAGCTACATACTTATTGTTCTTGTCGCATATCTTTGTCAGAATTTCATTTAAAACAATTAAAAAGGTACTAAAATTCCCAGATGGGGGTCTGTAGACGCAAACAATTACAACATTCTTCAGTTCCACACAGCTCAGTTCACAAACACCTTCCACCGAGGCATCCACCACATCTTGTCTGTTTTTCATTTTAATGCCGTGTTTCACCATAATTAATGTCCCTCCCCTGATCGTTTTCATTCTATTAAAATAACTTAATAATCTATAATTTGGAACACTGTATTGTAAAATATCACCGTTGGTTAACCACGTTTCACTTAAACAGATTATGTCAATATTTAGCAATTCGTTTGACGTACACAGTTCGTGAAGTTTTCCTTTTAAACCTTGAACATTTTGATGTGCTATCCTGAAGCCAGCTCCACCAAAACTCTGCTCCTTTCCCTCGCTCCTCTCCATAAAAAAGATGCACTAGGTCTATGCAAACCTGGAGTTGATTGGATCACCGTAATGTTTGAATTCCTTTTATCTTCTTCATTTTCCCCTGATTCCTGAATAACATGGTTATTAGACGTTCCAATAGGTCTAAATTTGAGTCTGAACAGTATCTGTTCTGATATGGATATATTTTGTTCATTGGTTTCAATAACATTTACAGTTTTAAATTCTTTAGTCATTTTGTAGAGTTCCAGATTGAAGTTGTATATCTGTTTATTTATGTTCCTGTTATTTCCATACTTTATGGACGCTATATAAAGAAAAACATTCATTTGGTGGGACATTTTGATGATATCTTGGATAGCCTCCTTCAATGCCCCCCTGTCCTTTAGGTTTATACTGTTGGCGGCAATCAATGCCAGTGCGTCATTTTTGGTGCACTTGTGTATCATATTCATGGCGATATCTCTATAATTAATCAATCTGTCACCAGGTCTGCACTCGCAGCTTATTTTATATTTACTCATGTGTGACATTTTGGTTCCAAGACCTTTCGCATATTCATCGCCCACTATGTATAGCACAGGTTCCTGATTTTTTTTATTTTTTTTATTTTGAAGAAAGCACTTAGTGGGTTTGTTTTTAACGTCATCAGCTTGGAGTAAGTTTGATTGGTCCAGATGATTTCCAACATAGTTCCTGTAGACCTGCAATTTTTCGTAATTATCATCATAGCTTGCTCGCAAGGCTTTATTGCAGTTCTGTGCCTCTGCTAGTTTGGAGGTAATATTTCTGTTATTTTCCTGGTAATTATCTAGCTGAATCTGCCATTTTTTCGTGTTCTGTTCCATTTCTAGCTTCATTCTCTGAATTTCATCATCCCTCTCTGATATCGTATGTTTTAAATGTTTATAATCATTTTTAAATTTATTGAGAGTATCCTCATATTTTTCCAATGTAGACGACGTCGTGAGATGGGAAAGAAGCAGGTGAAGACACTGGAGGGATCATGTATGTAGAATGGGAAACGACTGCATGGCCAAGGTGGCGGCTGACGGTATACCACAAGACAGAGGATTGCCAAGCAGACCGCCCAAGATGTGGCACGACAGCTGGCAGTCGGTGTCCGCGGAAGGATTGACTAAACAAAACAGATCGCAAGATCTAGAAGAAGAATAAGAAGAGCTAGGTTCGGGTTCGGGAGGAAAGGCAAATATTGAACACCATATCAGAGAGACGCGCTTGATAGCTGGCGCATGTAACGAGACCCGAAAATTTACCGAGTACAAAATTGGAGAGAATGATCGAGGGTTCAACTGGTAGTGGACGCCCGTATGAGGAGTATTTGCAACACAGCAACACTGAAAACACATACAATACAGCTCATAATCGAATAAAAGAGAACGGCGAAGAACCAAAACGAGTGGTTAAGGATATGTTCGCGCCTTCTGCCAACCACCCCAGAAGAAGAAGACCAAGGCAGATATCCTACTAGGTCAGTGGTTCCTAATCTGGATTCGATGGAACACCAGGGGTTCGGTGAGTAAGTCTCGTGGGTTCGGCAAAGGTCAAGACATACACCTGACTCATATTAATAACTTATCACTGAACCCCTCTTTAAGTTAAAAGAAGGGTTCTGCGTATTCGCATATGAAACTGATGGGGTTCAGTACCTCCAAAAAGGTTAAGAACCACTGTTCTAGGTTTATAAAAAAATATTATTCTGACAAACTGTGTATTATCTTTTCGGCAATAAGAAAAGAAAAATAAAATTGGATTTTAATATGAACCGTTATAATGAAACAAATTTTCTGCAAAAAATATTCGAGACGAACAAAATTATTATCTCCGCAAATTCTATAGGTAATGCTTATTCCTAACATTGCGCACCTTTTATTTTCCTCGAAGAAGAATATGTGTTATCTTTGGAAAACAGCTTAATAAAAAAATTCTTTTCATTTTCGTCAGATTTTTTTGAACACACAAAATTAATAAATTGCATAGATTTGGCTGAAAAAAATTCAATACAGAGAGAAAATACATAATAAAAAACCTGATATTTTCCATTGGAATAAAAATATAAAAAACCAAAGTATCAAAAATTACCTTAACATTAATTATTCAATTCATCAAAAAGTTTTAAACAAATTAAAATTACCTTCAAAAAGTATTTAAATTTATTCCAGAAGTTTCACAAAAAGAATTACTTTAACACAATTCAAAAACTTTTATATTTTAAATAAATTAAAAATAATAATTTATAGATAATATAAAAAAAAACAATGTTTTTAAAAAATTGTAATATTTTACGTAATCGTTACAACGAAAACCACGACCGGCGTAAACGCGACCCTCTTCAGCGAAAGTCCAAACCAAACTGAAGTAAACTAAACGACGTGCTTACTGAGAAGTTCTTATACCATAGATGTGTATATAGAAATATTTATATTTTATTTTTCTGAGTTGTCTATGAACCATAGATGTTTAGGTAGAACATGACTATAATATAGTTAGGTAGCTACCCTGAAAGTTCACTATGCGCTGCAATTGATTCGTCCATAATATAACACTTTTTCAAGTTGTAAAATATTCACATTGAAATTCATGAAGAAGTAATATGTGTAAATCTATGGAAAAAAGTTTTGCATTTGAAATTATATAGATGTTTTGTAAATGCGTTCAATGAATTGTGAAGGAGAAATCGTATGAGGTTTGAAAATATACTGTTTCCATTTACAGAAGCGAACTATTTTCTTTTCTGATTTTACGAGCAAAGGCTATGCTCATATTGAATGATGTGTAGGACTGTGACGCCTGCTCGTAAAGTACGGTTGTTCGAAGCTCTATTCATTCCTTCAAAAGAATTTTATTTTGAAAGTCGTTGATATGAATTTATGAAATATGTGAAATTTTGATTTATTTATTTTTCTTAAGTCAAGACGGCAATATAATATTATTTCAACTTCTTAATAATATTTGGAAAGTATATTATTTAAATTGAAGTGGTTGGTAGATTGGCGGTTACGACGCCGGCTTACGTGCTGTTTCGTTCGGAGGTCGTAGGTTCGATCCCGGGTGCCGACCATCTTCCTCTTTCACGACACAAGCTTTAAGTAGCTTACTGTGAAAGAGTCAAAGAGTGTATTTGTGTTCACTTTGAGTGAGCACAGTTTTTTTTATATATATAAAAATTCCTATCCTAGTAAATATTATTGATGGAATGAATTTGTTAAGCCTATCTTCGAAACAGCAGTAGAAGACGGTAGTAAATCTCGTTTTGATTCAAATTTTGAAAATATTTATCTCTTAAAATCAAAAACCGATTGATTTAATGATTGCATGAAATATAAAATGGTTCTATATATAGGTATGGCAATTTGATATTTACATATTAGGTACTTCTATCGACAATTATTAATTAAATAACATTGAACAACATGAGATCACTCTTCTACGATGATAAAATCTATAATATAAAAGAAAGTCGGGTTAGTGCGAACACTTTTAAGTAACTCGAGATCGGCTGAACAGATATTTCCGATGTTTGATTTATTAGATTCTTCTCCGCTCCGGATAACAGGATAACTAATAAAACTTTGAACAAAAATGTATAAGAAATAATATAAAATATAATATTAAAGTTAGTATGGAACGGATTTACTGACAACAACTCCATCTGTGAAAAATTTCATAACAATGCCTACCAATTTTATTTACTTGACAACCATTGAGTTTCAAAACATTGTTACCTACGCTAAATTTTTTACAGAATTTCTTTCAAGCTTTCAGATATATTTTTTTTTAATATTCAAACATACTTTAAACGTGTATAAATTACAAATTCGCAATCAATATTCATAGTAAGGACTACAGGACCACATCTATCGGGAAAGCTAGTATTAATTGAAGAAGTGATTGGTAGACTGGCGGTCACAGCGCCGGCATTCATACTGTTTGGTGCGGACGTCGTGGTTCGATCCCAGGCGCCGACCATCTTCCTCTTTCACGACACAAGCTTTAAGTAGCTTACTGTGAAAAAGTCAAGGAGTGTATTTGTGTTCACTTTGAGTGAGCACAGATTCATTTATAAAAAAAAAGAAAAAAATTAAAAACTAAATCAGAGAATGGTTAAAATGTTATGTTTGGTCCACATTGACCTATGATGAACCGTATAGAATCATTTTTATAATGTCGCTCCACCGCAAAATGTTATTGGCTGACCAATGTGGTCACTTACACGAAGATGCTGCGAAGAGCTGGAATAGATAGAAAACTTTTGGCATCCAGAAAACGAAAATGTCCTACTTGGGACACATACTTGCGAAACCAAAATACAATTTACTTCGACTGATAATGAAGGGGAAAATTGACGGAAGTCGAGTTGTAGGTAGATGCCAAATGTCCTGGCTACATCTAGTATCAGGCAATGGAACGGAATCCAGCGAGTGGAAGAACTCTTCCGGGAAGCCCAGGACAGAGAAGCCTATATGACATAGTGGTAAACCCGTCGGGGGGACCTGACATGGCACAAGAAGAAGAAGAAGATCGACAAGAAAGCATCAAACATCGTCAAATTAAGTTGCCTATGGGTATGGCCTTATCAAAAGTTTGAAAGACATTTATTATGTACCTATAGGACCTGTCGCGCCAACTTCTTTTCTTTTAGACATTCAAAATTTGTAGGTGGTGTATTGTGACGGGACTAACATTTTAGTAAAGTATTTTAGATTTTATTTATAGATTTATTCTTAAATTATAATAACTTGGAGACGCCCATGGGGTTATACACCACTGTTCTATAACACGTCACAGGTTTATCTCAAAATATGTCGAAACAAATTTTAATAAATAGGGGTCGCAAATACCTATTGGGATCACTCGGAGCCAACGTTTGGATCAGTTAGGACCTTCCATTAGCAAGCTGCCGAACAAAGGGGTCACTTTGGAGAACCTTCCTGGAGTACGGACGTCCTCCCAGCGTGCTGCAGACGGCGGATGGATCTCTCGGCTGATTCAGATAAATATAATTTTGTTTTACTAATTTATTTATTTTTTTTTTGTTCAATTTGTTTATTTTCCTAGAGATTTTGATTTTAATTTTTACTAATTTAAAATAAATGAATGTTTCGTTGTGAAAATAATAACGATTTGTTTAGACATTTGATAGGGAAATATTCTAGTATAATTTAAATTGGTTCCAAATTGATTTTTATTCATTGAATTATACATTGAATATTTTGTTTTCTACAGATTAAATAAAGACAATCTTTCTTTTGTGTAAATAATAGTGATTTGTTTTTAAAACATTAGATATTTCATTTTGAACATTATTTATTTTATTTTGGCCTTCAAATTTATAAATAACTAGCTTTCCCGGCAGACGTTGTCCTGTGTTCCTAAATATGAATATTGAATTCGAATTAATGATGATGTGATGAATTATCATTTGACCAATGTGATTCCAAACGATGAGTCTGTTTTAAGCCCTCTTTATTCCATCCGAATTCTGTCAATCGCACCAATTGACAATTTCTGTAAAAAATTCAAAATTGTACTAAAAGTTTGATGAGGATTTTTTGTGATTACGACAGAAACCCATTATCGTGTAAGGAAGTAATAAATTTGAATCCTGACTCTTTAGAAATGGTCATCTATTGAACGGGTTGTGAGAATGAAATGCGATACATGTGCGAAACTACGTTATTGTCTTTAACTTATGAGGATGTGAATAGACCAAAGGTTTTGTGTGAATTGACAGGGCTAAATATTTAATTTATGAGAAACAGGCGAGTCAATGAGGGTGACAATAATAGAATGATTTTATTGACCACTTCATTCAGGGCTATACTATACTAGCAACACCCACCCCGTGCGCGCTCAGGTCCTTTAGATAAGATGATCTACAGGGACAGTAGAAAAGGAGATAAATAATCACTACACTTACGTAGGTAGATGATAGTAATCTTGGATCGATAGTTGTTTGAGCTTAGGATGTTATATAATAACGTAGAGACCGCACGAAACGCCATGTACTGCTACCTTCGCGGACATGAGAGCCTATATCGTGTACAAGAATATGAACGGCATGCTTTGGAAGCATTTAGAAAAGCACAGCTAGTGATTGTTGGTATGTAGGTAGATTGAACTAGGTGGGTGGCATCTCTTACTAAATGACACACCATTTCACAATTTGGCATCAGCTCTTAAATATATGTATAGATACCCACACGTGTTAACAATTAGCTAGTTTCAAGGGCCTGTAGTAAGGACAATGAAAAAGAAAACAATACTATGGTGCGTATTGTCTACCCAAAGAGCCGACCACCGACGATCGCGATAAGTGCATCTCTGGTCAACACATGTGTACTTTAGTACTGGAGGATGAAATAAAAAGAATTGCGTAGGTAGGTACCTACATAGTTAGATATAATTAAATTTTGTTTAATATGTAGTTGTAATGAAATTCTTCGCGAAATCGTCATCTCTCGAAAAATTATTATGATGGTATGTAAATTGTCTTAAATGGAACTAGACTAAGCAGTGTATAATCATATGAAATAAGTTGTTGTAGATGTTTAAAATAGCATAGGTATCCCATCGAGCGCATATCTATGTGATTAATGATTAATGTATTAATTTTTGTATGGACAATAATGGTGTAAGAAAGTCATAATTGATAAAATGACAGCAAAATTTTACGAGGTTGTATACCTAAATACATAGATGTAGGCAGATGAATATTGTAATTGTCTTAGTGTTATTAAATGTAGAGTTGATTGATCATTGATAGGAAAATATAATATCAGACTAATTTCATTTGCTTTCTTTTTATATTGCTGCCTCAAAAGATTGTAATTAATATATAACAAGCGCTAATTGAAAGCGTGATTAATATTTTTGTAATGAGTAAATAAATGCAAATATTATAAAATGGGGGTAAGAATCTAATTGGATTAATAAATAATGGAAATGTTGAGATAATCGAAATTAGGTAGGTAAAATGAGTAAATAGGTAACAATGTACCTATGGAATTATAAATTTGTACTGATGAGTATTATAGAATTTTGACTCCTTGGGAAGACAGATCCTAAGGCATAGTATACCTAAAGTTCATGTTATAAAAATGAATAAAGCAAATCTTCTGATGATAAATTATCTAAATGTATATATGTACTATGGGTTCGATATAGTAAAATTATATTTAAATAGTAAACTGGACACTGACAAAAATATATGTATTGTAAAACTGGACACTGACAGTAATAATAATTAATTAATAATAGAGTCTTAAAACTCCGTGTAAATAATCAATGATTTTAATTATTAAAATAGTCATCTTCGGAAGAGGCGATAGACACACGCTCATCAAGGGACCGTGTGTCAAATGCATAAATCATTGTGTGAAGGACGACCCTTTTTGACATATGGTTTGAGGACATCATGGACAATGACGAATCAAGACTGCAGATTCACATACCACGCCTACATGTCAGAGTGGAGAGAGACATGTCGGGGATGAATTTGCTGAAGGGTATAAAAACAGCCCTACTCTTAGGCAAAGGAGGTTGTTGTTCTACGACGTTGTTGTTCTGCGGGTTGTTTTGCGAGGAGTTGGTTAACGCGTTGTTGTTTGCGAGAATTTACGGGAGAGGTTACCGCGAGGAGTTCACGAGAGAAGTGACTTACGAGACGGTCACTTACGAGGGACGAAGGGAGAGTTCACGTGCGATTCAGATCACGAGAGACGTAGTTTACAGTAGAGTCTTTTTACGACGAGCTCAGTTACGAGAGGTTTTGGAGAACCGCGCCGAGTCAGTTTTCGGCAGAGATTTTGGAGAACCGCCAACAGTGAGTTGCAAGGCGAGAAAGCCCGTTAGTTTCTTTTAAATGGTGAAGATAAACAATTTAACAGTGCACAAACAATATAAAAAAGTGAATAGAAACAATAATAACATTACTGGTACCTATATGTGTGAAATTGTACGAGACTGATATTCAAAAAGGGGAGAAGACACACCTCCATCAAACGGAACGTAATTCGTAAGTCGTTATTATTTTTTTTTGGATACGAAAGGGAACCAGCTGATCCGCCACTCAAGGACTTTCACTTGAAGACCAATATTATTTATTGCACCATTCGTTTTTTTTTTTTGCATTTGTATGGCTTCTGTACGCTATTAATTCACATGAGAATCTTTAAAAAAATACTTTAGTATGCAAACTTTTTATTGCAAACATTGCATTCGTATGGCTTTTCTCCGCTATTAGCACTTGTTAATAGAACTCTATGAAAATTAAAAAAAACTTGAACTTTTTATAACAAACTTTGCATTCAAATGGCTTTTATCATGAGTTATTATTTGATTGATTAAACTTTTTATCGCAATTGTTGCATTCGTATGGCTTTTCTCCGCTCAGAAAACTCAGTCACACGCGAACATTTTTTATTGCACACATCAGTGATATGTTATGGTACCATAAAATAAATGGTTATGGTACCATACCTTTAAAGCACTTGATTAATTGAACTCTTCATGAAAACTCATAGAAGAACGTTATCTTTTTATAACAAACGTTGCATTCAAATGGCTTTTATTCTGAGTTATTATTTGATTGATTAAACTTTTTATCGCAATTGTTGCATTCGTATGGTTTTTCTCCGCTATGGGTTCGCGTGTGATTCTTGAGTCTGCGAACTTTTGATTGCACACATTGCAGTAAGGCTTTTATTCGCTATGAAGTCCCGCTGTGCCTAAGTTATGATTTGGTACACTTTTTCATGCAAAATTTGCCTCTTATGGCCGAATTCATATGTAACTTTAAAGCACTTGATAATAGAACTCCACGAAAATTAAATCTTTTAACATTTTATAACAAACTTTGCATTCAAATGGCTTTAATCATGAGTTATTATTTGATTGATTAAACTTTTTATCGCAATTGTTGCATTCGTAGGTCTTTTCTACGCTATAAGTTCTTAAAGAAAAAATAACAACTAACGACTCTAAAAATTCATTACTAATGTTCGATTTTTAAATGGAACAAACCACTACGGGCTTACGACCGTCTTCTACTGTTATTTCGAAGGCTGGCTTAGTGTGATCACTTTACGTTAACAACGTTCGCCATTAGGTGGTAATGTTTGTCTCCGAAACTCTTAATCATGAGAATTCTCAACATGTTCAACATGTCGAAAACTCCCATGTATGAAACAAGTAGAAATTTAATAATTAATGAAAAATAGAGAAGAAAAGTTGGAAATTATTGAGAACAAGAGAGCAACCAAATTTAAAGACTGCGACTGCTGTCATTATATTTGGCGCCAGGATATGACTATATCCATTTTTGTTACTGTCTCATATTTATTGCCTATTGGCTTTGTTGGTGCACAACGTTCTAATTATGTTTAGATTCTTGTGACCTTTTCAGGACTAGATCTTAAAGAAAAAATAACAACTAACGACTCTAAAAATTCATTACTAATGTTCGATTTTTAAATGGAACAAACCACTACGGGCTTACGACCGTCTTCTACTGTTATTTCGAAGGCTGGCTTAGTGTGATCACTTTACGTTAACAACGTTCGCCATTAGGTGGTAATGTTTGTCTCCGAAACTCTTAATCATGAGAATTCTCAACATGTTCAACATGTCGAAAACTCCCATGTATGAAACAAGTAGAAATTTAATAATTAATGAAAAATAGAGAAGAAAAGTTGGAAATTATTGAGAACAAGAGAGCAACCAAATTTAAAGACTGCGACTGCTGTCATTATATTTGGCGCCAGGATATGACTATATCCATTTTTGTTACTGTCTCATATTTATTGCCTATTGGCTTTGTTGGTGCACAACGTTCTAATTATGTTTAGATTCTTGTGACCTTTTCAGGACTAGATCTTAAAGAAAAAATAACAACTAACGACTCTAAAAATTCATTACTAATGTTCGATTTTTAAATGGAACAAACCACTACGGGCTTACGACCGTCTTCTACTGTTATTTCGAAGGCTGGCTTAGTGTGATCACTTTACGTTAACAACGTTCGCCATTAGGTGGTAATGTTTGTCTCCGAAACTCTTAATCATGAGAATTCTATAAGTTCTCGTGTGACTCTTGAGTCTGCAAACTTTTTATGTCACACATTGCATTAATAAGGCTTTTGTTCGTTATGATGTCCCGCTCTGCGTATAAGTTTCCTGATTTGATACACATTGATTTCTTATGGCTGACTTCGCATGTTAGTTTTAAATAACCCGAAAAATTGTTTTTCGCTACATCAAAACCTTTAAAAAAAGTGCTCAGCCACCAGGCATAATAATATTATTATGTTACTGTCAGCTGTCACTGCTGTCAGCCATATTATATTAGAAGAACAATATCATTTGTCTTTAGTTGCGAGTGGCGCGCCATCTAGCGGCGTTAATGACATCAGTCAGTCAGTCAGTCAGGCAGTCAGTCAGTCAGTCAGTCAGTCAGTGAGTCAGTGTTCAAGACAAATATTATATAGATTGCACCATTCGTTTTTTTTCCCGCATTATTATTTTATTACTGTATTGTGGTCAGTGTCCAGAGAACCTAAATTTTTTTTTTCCTTTCTACCTTTAGAAAATTTTTTTTTATGACATTATTTTTTTTATTATTAATTTTTTTCTGTGTCTCTGTTCAACGCTTCTCCCAGATGTCTGAGAACGAAAGGGAAAGTATTTCGTTTCCTTTATAGCTTATTTCTGTATCCCAAACATCAGCTGGTAGAACCGTTGAAAGAGTGCATTCTTTGTTTCGATAATTTGCTCATGTATTTTTTTTTTCGACGAGATATGATGATTTTAAATTTATAAGTGGGTATGAATAATTATTAATAATGTGTCGCTTATCGACCAATAGTTATAGTTTGTCCTATTTTGTTCATCGCACCAATGTATGTTAGTTTTAATTTTTTTTTTGCAATAAATTTGTTATTTTGTTTAAATTACGAGGGTTTAATTTAACAAAGAAGTAGTTAGTACCACCATACTGCATGCATAAGATTTCACAGAGAGAGAAAGAGATATAGTGAGATAAAGCGGTGGATAGGTCAGATTTTGGCTGAGCTAGGCCGGGGCAGAAGGGAAGAAGAGGACCTTTATCCACTGGCCCTCCCGATTAAGAGGTATAATCGGAGGGTAGGAAACCAGTTTATATCAAATGTCGCCCAGGCGTGGGGTTTGCTTAGTCTAGCAAGCCTAAAGTCGCTTGAATGTGCGAGCCGATAAGCTTGCAAGGTTAGATTTAAGCACGGACCCGAAGGGTACCTACTGATAAATCAATAGGTACAAATTGATTAGTCTCTCTCTCTGTGGCGTTTTACGTGTCTTTCATGTGTCAGAATGGTGGACGCGTATTTGTAGAAATAGATCGTTGTTTTTTAGAAGCATAATTTTAAATTAAAAGTGTCATTTATTTTCATATTGTTTTATACGATAGGCCTTGTGAGTAGATAGGGGGTTATAGATATTTTCTCTTGTTGTCTTGTTCTCTGCGAATATGAATCGTGCTAGCAGCACTAAGAAGGGGAACACCGCGAGGGTAGTGGCTTCGAGTGGGTCGGAGACAAGTAGCGGAGCGGATGCTCAGGAGATCCCTCTGTTACAGACGGAAAGGATACAGATCGACGATTCGCGAAATGAACGAGTCATTTATATAGATAGAGGCGATGGTGAGAGACGAAATATCTCTGTAAATTTCGACGGACGCCCAGATGAATGCCCGGAAGCATTCATCGTAGCCTGCGAGAATCATTTTCGGCGCTATGAGACACCTGATAGGGATCAAGTTAGGAAGGCGGCACAAAGGCTAGGGGGCGCAGCAGGTTCTTGGTGGGGAACGAGAGGGAGTGACCTCCTTCGCTGGGAGGTGTTCAAGACCCTCCTTCTACAGAGGTATGGGACCGAGGAGGCGCAGCACTCCCTCTTAGCCCACCTCTATGGTGATAAGCAGGGGAACCAGGAATCTGGACTGGCTTTCCTGGAAAGGAAGGCCAAAGTTTTCAGAAGATTGAATGGGGAGCAGGCGTGGGGTCTGTTGGTGTCACACGTGGTGACCTTGATGTCCCCGAGGTATCGGGAGTGCCTAGAGAGGGACTCTAGAACAATAGATAGTTACGAGGAACTGTATAGGCGGGTAATGGGGATTGATTTCCCCAGGGAAATGGTCCACCCCATTGGGGTGACGGTTAAAAATGAGAGGCAGAGGATTGAAGCAGAAGTACGTTCGGGCCCAGTCTCGAATGAGCCTCCACCACAGAGGTACCGCGTTACCTGTTATAGATGTGGTGGAGGGCACCTGCAGAGGAATTGTCCTCAGCAAAGGGCGGATGCACCACAGAATAGACAGTCGTGGCGGGGAAACGGACCGCGCCCAGGCCAGCGAGAAGTCGGGGACTCGCAGGCTCCCGGGCGGAACTAAATTCCACGATGGACGAGCCGGGAAGCGCGAGGCTGCCTCCTTCCCAGCTCAGTAATACTGAGGGGGTAGCGGGATCATGTCAGGTGTGTACAACTGACATAGTTCCTGCCCTCCCACGAGTGCGGGTAGCTATTAATGGTTCCGAATATATTGCACTCATAGACACGGCGGCCTCCCATAATCTCATAGGAGAGGGAGTGGGGGAACCATTGCAGGTGCAGAGTGTTGGTCATACTACGCTGCGACTTGCAGATAGGAGACACACTATGACACCTAGAGGAAGGGCTCGCGCAAACCTCCGAATACAGGGCTACGATACCCCTGTAGACTTCTTGGTGGTCAACGGACTAAGAGAAGATGTCATACTGGGAGTGGAGTGGTTAACCTCCCAACGGGCAGTCATAGATCTGTACCGTGGTTGCCTCCACTTCGGAAGGAATGAGAGGGCTACAGTGCACCTCCTCCCACAACAGAGAGGTAAAACAGACGTCGAGGTCGTGTTACCTGAAGTGTCGAAAGAATTGACGAACGAACAAGGGAGTGAGTTAAGGGGAATTCTCAATGAATTCAAGGAGATATTCGCCCCTTATGCAGGGCCGGCTCCACTACAAGCTTACAAAATTCAGTTGAAAGATAGTAAGCCAATCAAATTACCGTCATACCGACTTTCGGACGTAAAGAAGAAAAATCTTTACGCACAACTAGAGGGAATGCTGAGCGACGGGGTAATCGAAGCCAGCCGCTCGAAATACAGCTTCCCTATCGTGATGGTTTCGAAACGGGGGAAGGAAGAGTATAGATTCTGCGTAGACTACCGACGGTTGAATGACGTCACGGAGGACGAAATGTCCCAGCTCCCCATAATTCAGGAGACGCTGAAAGATTTAGGTGGAGCTAAAATATTCTCCACTATTGACCTACAGAAAGGATATTGGCAGGTCCCCGTGGACGAAGCCTCCCGAAAGTACACCGCCTTTACGACACCCGATGGGGCCAGCTACCATTTCCGAGTGCTCCCATTTGGGCTAAAGGGGGCACCTGCCCATTTTCAGAAAACGATGTGTCAAGAGGTTCTCGCTGGTTACCTCAGGGACTTTTGTATGGTGTACCTTGATGATATAATTATTTATTCATCAGACTGGAAGACACACATGTATCACTTAAGGCTGGTCTTTGAACGACTGCAGCAGTTTAGTTTACGTTGTGCGGCAGATAAATGTAAGCTTGCTTCGGAAAAGCTGGACTATTTAGGACATGTGGTAACTAACGGGGGTAATCACCCACAATTAATACACGGGCTATCCATCAGAGATACACCCGTTCCTAATTCTCGGCGACAATTACGCGCATTCCTCGGCCTGGCGGGCTGGGTCCGCGAATACATTGAAAGGTTCGCCGAGATTGCGGCACCTCTAACGGACCTACTTAGTACTAAGACGCCTTTTAGGTGGAACGAAGAAGCAGATGACGCCATGAAGAGACTAAAGGATGCGTTAAGTAAGCCTCTGTCACTAAGTAGACCCGATTTCAAAAGAAAATTTATTCTACAGACAGACGCTAGCAAAATTGGTTTGGCCGCAGTGCTGTTTCATGAGCGTCCAGATGGAGGACGAGACGTAATATCATACGCTAGTTGCAGGCTCTCGGAAACAGAGCAGAGGTGGCACTCAAACGAACAGGAGGCCTACGCCGCGGTATGGGCTATTCGTAAGTACAGACCATTTTTAGAGGGAAATTCGTTTGTACTACGAACGGACAACAGAGCGCTTACGTGGTTAAATAATACGAAGAATGAGAGGGCGAAATTGACTCGTTGGGCGTTACTTTTACAAGAATTTTCATTTACTGTAGAACATTGCCCGGGCAAAGACAATGAGCTCCCAGATTTTTTATCGAGGAAACCGCACGATACACCGGCGGTGGGAGTTAGCTGTGCGGATCGAACTATGTACCCAGAGGTGAAGCAAGAGGGTTGGAAAACGGAAAATCAAGACCATGTAGCTATGCAGATCGAAGGTGTCTCTGCTGATAGCTTAGCGGCTCAGATAAGGAATGAGCAACGCTCTGACGCGAGGTTGCTGAAATTGCTGACTCAACTAGAGGAGAGTCAGAGTCGTCTTCGAACAAACGAAGCATCGAGAAGGGTTACTGAACTATATACTGTGAGGGACGGCGTCTTATATCGGAAGACTGCGAATCGAGAAGAGTATAAATTAGTGGTCCCTCGTTGCATGGTGAGAAAAGTGGTGACCGCCTACCACGACGACGCCCTAGCAGGTCATCCAGGGAAGCGCGAAACCCTTAGAGCCATACAACAGTTTTACGTTTGGAAAGGAATGGGCAGTGATACACGGCGACACGTACAAGGTTGCATGGTTTGTGCGAGGACTAGGGCGGTTCCTCCGCGTCCTCAGGCACCTTTGGGATCCACCCATGCTCAACATGCCTTCGAAATATTATCAATCGATACTATGGGACCGTACGTGAAGTCGACAAGAGGGAATAAGAATATTCTGGTAATAACAGATTTATTTACGAGGTGGGTGGAAGCATTTCCAATGCGAGTAGGTAGATCCCCACAGATAATTGCGATATTAGAGAAAGAGGTATTTCCGCGATATGGGTACCCTCGTGTCATTTTATCAGATAATGGCCGGCCATTCAGACACCGAGCGTGGAAGGAAGCTATTAACAGATGGCACTGTCAACATTGGACAACAGCCACGTACCTCGCCAGAAGTAATCCTTGTGAGAGAAAAAATCAGGACTTAAAACGAGGACTTCGCGTGAAACTTCTAGATAGACCACACAAGATGTGGGAGGAGTGCTTAGTCGAAGTTGTTGGGGCGTTGCGCAAGCGAAGGAATGAAGCCACGGGTTTCACACCGAGTCAGGCACTCCTGGGGTACGAACCCAAAAGGCCAGGAGAGTGGGAGCTGATCGGAGAAGGTGTCGATGCAGAGCCCATCAGGAACAGGGGAGACCAGGATGAGCAAATCCGCGAGAATCAGGAAGGATACCGGAAGAGGTATGCCCCCGACTCCGATGTAGCACGAACATACAAGACGGGGGACAAAGTTATGTTGAAGGAACACCCGCTATCGAACCAGGAGGCGGGAATACACGCAGGTTTCGCCCCGAAGTGGTCGGGACCGTACGAAGTTCTTCTGCCTGTAGGCAATAATCGAGTGTACTGGGTTAATAAACGCGGACAACCCCAGAAAGTACATATAGATAGCATGCGAGATGCACCTCTGACTCAGGATGTGGAAACAGAGATGTCACCGCCTCAACCTGAACCCGAGGCGGATGTACAGATGGAGGAAACGGACTTTATGGAAGAAGAGGACTAGCCGATGTAGGTGCGGTGGAAATTCTAGAGAACCGTAAGCTTATTTGTTATTAGATTAGGGAAAGAAAACTTAACGTAATTTCGTCGGTATGAATAATTATTCATTAGGTGTTTTTTTTTTAAAGTAATAAGTAAGGTGATGATTAATTGAATTTGGATATTAGGTAGCAATCGTAAATTATGGTGAGATAGGTAGCAGCGTATAAGAATCTCCTATGCATCGAGAGTTATGTTTTACGCGCAGGGAAAATATAGAATTTGGTTGGACAGGACAGGGAAGTATTTGTAAGTGAAGTAAGTGCATAATGGGTAGATTTTATTACGAGTTGTGAGGACGAAATAGTAGGCTGTATTTCCAATGATGAGATTTATGTCGTATGACAATTTATGTGGTATGTACTTAGTGTAGAAAAAGCACCGTGGAACGGCGGTTGAAGAATACCGTTCCAGCTCCTTTTGGTTAGATTTCGAGCGTCCCGTAAGAGGCGGGTGAAAAGTAAAACTAACCAATTAGATTAGATAGGTAGTTATATTTTTTCGTTCTCATAAAATAGATAGACAAGCACCGTGGAACGGCGGTCTAAGAATACCGGTCCAGCTTCTTTTGGTTAGAGTTCGAGCGTCCCGTAAGAGGCGGGTGAAAAGTAAAACTTACCCATTAGATTAGATAGGTAGTTATATTTTTCGTTTTCATAAAATAGATAGACAAGCACCGTGGAACTGCGGTCTAAGAATACCGTTCCAGCTCCTTTTGGTTAGATTTCGAGCGTCCCGTAAGAGGCGGGTGAAAAGTAAAATTAACCCCTTAGTTTAGATTAGATAGGAAGTGTGGTTTTCCTGCAATTTTGTTATTGTTTTAATGATGAAAATATAGATAGTTACATAGGTTACCCGCTGTGAGGTTGCGGCGTAAGAACTCAACCTCCCCTCATTTGCTTGGTGTGCGAGGGTTCTGTAAGAGTCAGACAAATGGAAAACCAATAGGAAGAGTGTGCTAAGGAACACTTGATATGCTAAGTGGAAGCGTATCTTAAATGGCCGTCGGGTTGTCGATGGTCGGGGTAAAGGATAGGTTAAGCGTAGGTAGATTCTTAGGTTTCGGGTAGTTCTGTAGGCTTAAGCAAGCTTCAGGAGATTGTACGTGTAGAGCGGTAGTGGTGTTCAGTTGGTTAGCGATTGGAATGGAGGTTTCGTATAGAGGGGCGGAAGTCGTTAGGAATGGGATGGTTCGAAAATTGCACCGAACGACCAAATCTTCGGGGGCATTCAAAAGGGACCATTGAGCGTATAGAGAGGTTTTTGTATGCCATGGCGGCAAGAGGTTGGCAGGCCTGATAGCGAGATATCTTTGTGAAGGGTAACAAAATGACCAAGTCTTTTGGTGGGATTCGGTATGGATTCCACAAGCCCGGATAGAAAATATGGCTATTCAGATGGAAGTCGATATTCGTGGGATGATGAGTAGTGAGAGGGGATCAACGAAGGATCGCAGAGTACGTAGCGAGAATGTTAGGGGTGTGAAGGACGGGTAAGATAGAGAGAATTGAGGGTTTGGAAGAGAAGGGGTAGAGATAGTAAGATGCTTTCACGAAGGGAAACAAAATTGACTAGTTCTTTTGGTGGGGTCCGGATGGATTCCACACGCCCGGATGGGAAACATGGATAAAATGGCGACGAGGGGTATAGTGATCGGAAGGAAGCTAGGGGATATGCAGTATGCATTTGTGCGGACAGGTGTAGGAGGAAGTGGAGGAGGCTTGCAGAAGACCGAAAAACTATCGAGAACTTAGAATATACCTAATATAATTAAGCAAATATAAGATACTTATTAACTGTATGATTTAGGTGCGATGAATAAACAATTTTTTTTAGAATATAGGATTATACGTTGAAGGCAGGAAGTTAGTTCGTAGGATTTAGCGTAAGGAGATCTCGATTTATACATAGTGTCGGTTAATTGACCAACGAGGTCAGTAGGATGATCAGAGCGGGCGGGCATAATATCTACACGTAGTGTAAAACCTGGGATACCCCTTTACCAGATTTAGGGTATTGCCAATAAACATTGTAGGTAAGAATAGAAATTTGGTTGGCGCCTCCGGTAGATTTAGAGAATGTTTAAGATAATTAAGAATTGGGGATAAATAAGATTATTTAGGGAACTTTAATAATTGGGTTTAGTGATAACACGACGAATGGGTTTATGTCGTTCTGCGCGGTGTGGAGTTGATGAGGATTTTTTGTGATTACGACAGAAACCCATTATCGTGTAAGGAAGTAATAAATTTGAATCCTGACTCTTTAGAAATGGTCATCTATTGAACGGGTTGTGAGAATGAAATGCGATACATGTGCGAAACTACGTTATTGTCTTTAACTTATGAGGATGTGAATAGACCAAAGGTTTTGTGTGAATTGACAGGGCTAAATATTTAATTTATGAGAAACAGGCGAGTCAATGAGGGTGACAATAATAGAATGATTTTATTGACCACTTCATTCAGGGCTATACTATACTAGCAACACCCACCCCGTGCGCGCTCAGGTCCTTTAGATAAGATGATCTACAGGGACAGTAGAAAAGGAGATAAATAATCACTACACTTACGTAGGTAGATGATAGTAATCTTGGATCGATAGTTGTTTGAGCTTAGGATGTTATATAATAACGTAGAGACCGCACGAAACGCCATGTACTGCTACCTTCGCGGACATGAGAGCCTATATCGTGTACAAGAATATGAACGGCATGCTTTGGAAGCATTTAGAAAAGCACAGCTAGTGATTGTTGGTATGTAGGTAGATTGAACTAGGTGGGTGGCATCTCTTACTAAATGACACACCATTTCACAATTTGGCATCAGCTCTTAAATATATGTATAGATACCCACACGTGTTAACAATTAGCTAGTTTCAAGGGCCTGTAGTAAGGACAATGAAAAAGAAAACAATACTATGGTGCGTATTGTCTACCCAAAGAGCCGACCACCGACGATCGCGATAAGTGCATCTCTGGTCAACACATGTGTACTTTAGTACTGGAGGATGAAATAAAAAGAATTGCGTAGGTAGGTACCTACATAGTTAGATATAATTAAATTTTGTTTAATATGTAGTTGTAATGAAATTCTTCGCGAAATCGTCATCTCTCGAAAAATTATTATGATGGTATGTAAATTGTCTTAAATGGAACTAGACTAAGCAGTGTATAATCATATGAAATAAGTTGTTGTAGATGTTTAAAATAGCATAGGTATCCCATCGAGCGCATATCTATGTGATTAATGATTAATGTATTAATTTTTGTATGGACAATAATGGTGTAAGAAAGTCATAATTGATAAAATGACAGCAAAATTTTACGAGGTTGTATACCTAAATACATAGATGTAGGCAGATGAATATTGTAATTGTCTTAGTGTTATTAAATGTAGAGTTGATTGATCATTGATAGGAAAATATAATATCAGACTAATTTCATTTGCTTTCTTTTTATATTGCTGCCTCAAAAGATTGTAATTAATATATAACAAGCGCTAATTGAAAGCGTGATTAATATTTTTGTAATGAGTAAATAAATGCAAATATTATAAAATGGGGGTAAGAATCTAATTGGATTAATAAATAATGGAAATGTTGAGATAATCGAAATTAGGTAGGTAAAATGAGTAAATAGGTAACAATGTACCTATGGAATTATAAATTTGTACTGATGAGTATTATAGAATTTTGACTCCTTGGGAAGACAGATCCTAAGGCATAGTATACCTAAAGTTCATGTTATAAAAATGAATAAAGCAAATCTTCTGATGATAAATTATCTAAATGTATATATGTACTATGGGTTCGATATAGTAAAATTATATTTAAATAGTAAACTGGACACTGACAAAAATATATGTATTGTAAAACTGGACACTGACAGTAATAATAATTAATTAATAATAGAGTCTTAAAACTCCGTGTAAATAATCAATGATTTTAATTATTAAAATAGTCATCTTCGGAAGAGGCGATAGACACACGCTCATCAAGGGACCGTGTGTCAAATGCATAAATCATTGTGTGAAGGACGACCCTTTTTGACATATGGTTTGAGGACATCATGGACAATGACGAATCAAGACTGCAGATTCACATACCACGCCTACATGTCAGAGTGGAGAGAGACATGTCGGGGATGAATTTGCTGAAGGGTATAAAAACAGCCCTACTCTTAGGCAAAGGAGGTTGTTGTTCTACGACGTTGTTGTTCTGCGGGTTGTTTTGCGAGGAGTTGGTTAACGCGTTGTTGTTTGCGAGAATTTACGGGAGAGGTTACCGCGAGGAGTTCACGAGAGAAGTGACTTACGAGACGGTCACTTACGAGGGACGAAGGGAGAGTTCACGTGCGATTCAGATCACGAGAGACGTAGTTTACAGTAGAGTCTTTTTACGACGAGCTCAGTTACGAGAGGTTTTGGAGAACCGCGCCGAGTCAGTTTTCGGCAGAGATTTTGGAGAACCGCCAACAGTGAGTTGCAAGGCGAGAAAGCCCGTTAGTTTCTTTTAAATGGTGAAGATAAACAATTTAACAGTGCACAAACAATATAAAAAAGTGAATAGAAACAATAATAACATTACTGGTACCTATATGTGTGAAATTGTACGAGACTGATATTCAAAAAGGGGAGAAGACACACCTCCATCAAACGGAACGTAATTCGTAAGTCGTTATTATTTTTTTTTGGATACGAAAGGGAACCAGCTGATCCGCCACTCAAGGACTTTCACTTGAAGACCAATATTATTTATTGCACCATTCGTTTTTTTTCCCGCATTATTATTTTATTACTGTATTGTGGTCAGTGTCCAGAGAACCTAAATTTTTTTTTCCCTTTCTACCTTTAGAAATTTTTTTTTTATGACATTATTTTTTTTATTATTAATTTTTTTCTGTGTCTCTGTTCAACGCTTCTCCCAGATGTCTGAGAACGAAAGGGAAAGTATTTCGTTTCCTTTATAGCTTATTTCTGTATCCCAAACATCAGCTGGTAGAACCGTTGAAAGAGTGCATTCTTTGTTTCGATAATTTGCTCATGTATTTTTTTTTTCGACGAGATATGATGATTTTAAATTTATAAGTGGGTATGAATAATTATTAATAATGTGTCGCTTATCGACCAATAGTTATAGTTTGTCCTATTTTGTTCATCGCACCAATGTATGTTAGTTTTAATTTTTTTTTTGCAATAAATTTGTTATTTTGTTTAAATTACGAGGGTTTAATTTAACAAAGAAGTAGTTAGTACCACCATACTGCATGCATAAGATTTCACAGAGAGAGAAAGAGATATAGTGAGATAAAGCGGTGGATAGGTCAGATTTTGGCTGAGCTAGGCCGGGGCAGAAGGGAAGAAGAGGACCTTTATCCACTGGCCCTCCCGATTAAGAGGTATAATCGGAGGGTAGGAAACCAGTTTATATCAAGTTATAAGGTAAAAAGTACTAATAAGGTTGTATACATAGAGTTTTCTTTAATTTTCTAATTTCCTATGCATTTTTCTTATTTTTTTTGTTCTAAAAGGACACTCTCCTGATAAAAGCCTACACGACAAAAAAAGAATTAGCGAAATCGGTCCAGCCGTTTAGGCGCCAACCGATGACAACGCGAAATAGCTCTCCATTTTTATATATAAGATTATCGTAAAATATTTCGGTTTATTTTATTTATTTTCTATTCATATTGATTTACTTTTCAGCGAACAAACAATAGTTTTGAAATATTTGTTTTCTGCAGAATTAAATAAAGACATTCTTGTTCGGGAAATTATCAAAATTTGTTTTAAACATTATTTATTTTATTCCGGTTTTAAATTCGATAAATAATTATTAATAATAACAAACTCATCATTTTGTACCTAATCAATTAGGGTCGTTAGGATTATATTTTTCACTTTATTTTGTCTTTCAATTGGAGTGATAACATTAATTATTTTATATTTGCTTTCAGACAATTTTCAGCTTTTATGGTTTTAATTTGTGTCGATTAGAATTATGAATTTATTGGTTTATTTATGATATGAATTTAATGGTATTTTAATTAGGTCGTTATTGTGTTATTAAGTGTTGCGTAATATGTCGTTATCAGATAGGTATTGCATAAGTGTTACATCATTAGGTGTAATTATGGTGAAATACTGATGATACTAATCAAACCCTTCCGTTTCAGATAAGGATCCTGGAGAAAGGATTCATTTCAAATTATTATTTTATAATTAACCATAAACTTCTAAATTGTTTGTGCTTCGCTTCTTTTGCATTCCAGATACCTAATATATTAGATTTTATGTGCTTTCGCTTGCTGTGTTTGTGTCTTGGTGGAGGGTAGTTAGAGATCATTATTTAATTATTTGAATTAGTAGATTGGTGTTTTTCTTTATAATACGCTTTGAGTAGTATTCTAACAATTATAGATGCGCTATTGTGTGACACATAGAAAATATATATATTATTATTTTATTTTATACTAACAATAGTCCTATCCTTTTCTTCCCTAATGCAAATTGGGAATTGACTAATATTCTTATATTCGTATTTATACTTATTTTATTTAGTTGCATGGAATTTATCTTTAGTCTCTGCTGGATTTATGTAAGCATGCGTGCATATTACTATAATGTGTACTCATGTGGGTAGATGTAGCAGCGAATACTTATAAACTTAACAACCTCAGTCCAATTACCTCCGAGATTCGGTAATCGGTTCCCTTCTTCGTTATATTTCTAGGGAAGAGTCCAAGAGCTACCGTAGCGATTGCTCGTTAAGGCCCTATTATGAAATATTCTATAATAATTACTAACCTTTATGTTATGTATTGGGTGCATGCTTATGTATTTATGTATACCTTAATCTATGTGTGTTTATCCGCGAATTAGTCTAACAAGCACAGAGATTCAGCACTTGTCTAGGCCGGCTGAAATCGAAATAGGCGGGCCGTTGGGGGCCTATTTCCCCCTCCCCCATTAGGGGGGGGGGTGTGTTGTAGATAGAATTGTAGAATTTGAAACTGTGGTTGTGGTAAATAAGTAGATTTTGAATCTTTATTTCTAATAACAGGCAAAATTCTCTCAAGACAATGGATTCACACCTGACCAGAATTGTCCTTTAAATTCGAAGGGCAATCGAGAAAGATATTATTATTTGTTAGAAAACTAATAAATTATTTGCAGAATGACTATAATCACGATGTGACGAGAAATTGTGCAATATTTATCTATTTATTTTATGTCGCTATTATTGCAAATTAAAAACAAATCAAGCAAGAAATACTATTTAAGTACCTAATCGTTATCTAAGTATGATGTTTTATCATATTTTATTTCATAACTAATCTGACTATTTTATGTTTCAGGATTATCCAGTTGAACAATAAATCTCTATTAGACTAAAACCACAACGTTTGGGTCCTTAGGTTAGTTTCTAGACGATCACGATATGGCCATTTCGTAGACGAATGTTCTAGGTTTTCTAGATAGTTTTCAGATACAAGTAGAATAGAGCTGACAACGTCATATTCAGCTTAGGATTATTCTATAGCAAGATTTAGTAGCCCCTAGCTTTGCAGATGGTCTGCTTTGCTCGCAGGGCTTAGGTAGTTGCATAAATATGGTGCAATCGATAGTTTAGGTATAATGGGGTTGCGAAATATAGTGTCATAGTAGGTTTAGGTATAGTAAAGCTTAGATTTAGCTTAGATCTAGTTAGGTCAGCTTAGGTAGAAAGCCTTTCGTTAGGGGGGGCTGTGACAAATGGTGCCATGTGTCCAGGATATCACTTTATCATTGTAAAGTGAGATTTGGGTTGTTGCGGCGGCTTAGAATATCTGGGAAAGTGTGAAGAAGATGGGAGAAAGTGGTAGGCTAATAATCATTTTGGGGATGGGCCTATTTTGCAAATAAATAAAAATTTTGTTTAATTTTAGCCAGTTCAATTCAATTTTAATTAGATCTAATAGCTTATTAATGTAGGAGGGCGGAGTAAAATAGCCATTTTTCGAATAGATAGTAATTTAGCTAGTTTAATGTAGATTTAATAGCTTATTTACAAAGGGGGGTGGGTTACTTAGTAATTTTGCAAATAAATAATAATTTAGTCATTTAAATTTGGTTGGGTGTGGATTAAATAGCTTATTAATCAAGGAGGGAGGGTTTACTTAGTAATTTTCCTAATAAATAATATTTTAGTCATTTAAATTTGATTTGATGTAGACTTAATAGCTTATAAATGAAGGGGGGCGGGGTTTCTTAGTAATTGTGCAAATAAATAATAATTTTGTCATTTAAATTTGATTGGATGTAGATTCAATAGCTATTGTCGAAGGGGGGGGGGGGGTCGTAGCCATTTTGGCAAATAAATAATAATTTTGTCGTTTAAAATGTGGTTTAATGTAGATTTAATAGCTTATTTACAAAGGGGGGGGGGTTACTTAGTAATTATGCAAATAAATAATAATTTTGTCATTTAAAGTTGGTTGGGTGTAGATTAAATAGCTTATTAATCAAGGGGGGAGGGTTTACTTAGTAATTTTCCTAATAAATAATATTTTAGTCATTTAAATTTGATTTGATGTAGATTTAATAGCTTATAAATGAAGGGGGGCGGGGTTTCTTAGTAATTGTGCAAATAAATAATAATTTTGTCGTTTAAATTTGATTGGATATAGATTCAATAGCTATTGTCGAAGGGGGGGGGGGGGGATCGTAGCCATTTTGCAAATAAATAATAATTTAGTCACTTAAAATGTGGTTTGATGTATATTTAATAGCTCATTAGCAAAGGGGGGTGGGGGGGGGGGCTTGGTCAGTTTGAAACATTAAATTCACTTTTGAGCAAAATGTCTTATGGATTTATGTTGTTTGGTTGACAGAGAAGAATGAGACTTTATGAAAGAGTGGAAGTATAGTGTTAGACAGGAGAAAAGAAAGAAGATTTAAAAGCTTAGTGTTAGATAAGTACCTAGTAGAAGAATGAGTTAGTATCGTAGGGGAGGAAAGCATATTTTTCTAACTAAAATGAGTTTTGTCTTAGGCATTAATTTAGATCATTAAAAATATTAAATAGTCCTCGTATTTTATAGGATAGCATCAAAAGATTTTTTTCTATAAGTGTGATCGGGGTTGTTCGACGTTGCAGGGGCGTCGGGGAGACTCGGGGAGATGGGCGGCCCACCCCGCGGCCCGTGGACTGCGTGTAAGAAGGTGCGCGAGCGCCGACGAGGGCTGGATGTTGGTCTCGTGAGTCGTGTCGGCGTGGGGTGCGCATGCGCGTTCCATATGAGGGGCGAGGCTCTGCGCGGTCTAGGTGGACACGAAACAGCTTTCGTTCGGTTGCGCAATTCTATAATTTTGTTTCGTACCCCTCGATCTTGTTAGTAAATAAATTGATAGTAAAATGTGTTTTATAGTATTTGGGTTTTGTGTCCTTGTTTTCTTGTCGTTTGGAACTCAAGGTGGTAAATAATTGAGGTTGGTATTTATCTTTGTGCAACGGGAGCGAGCGGTTTTGACAGGAGTTGGGGAGGGGGCGTTTCTTGCCGTGTTCTGTTCCTTCGGGGCGATGCTGAGGATTTTATGGATAGTGTGTGAGAGGGACGTTAGATTTACGCAGGTCGGGAACAGTGTAGGGCTCGTTTTGGTTGGCGTTTGTTGTCGGTTGCGGTCTTTTGTTCCTTCGGTGCAATGCTGAGGATTTTATGGATAGTGTGGGAGAGGGACGTTAGATTTACGCAGGTCGGGAACAGTGTAGGGCTCGTTTTGGTTGGCGTTTGTTGTCGGTTGCGGTCTTTTGTTCCTTCGGTGCAATGCTGAGGATTTTGTTGATAGTGTGGGAGAGGGACGTAAGATTTACGCAGGTCAGGAATAGGGTAGGGCTCGTTTTGGTTCGCGTTTGTTGTCGGTTTTTGTCTTCTATTCCTTCGGGGCGATGCTGAGGATTTTATGAATAGTGTGGGAGAGGGACGTTAGATTTACGCAGGTCAGGAATAGTGTAGGGCTCGTTTTGTTCTCTGCACCCTTGATTGGTTTCAGAAAAGGGTGACTGCTTGTGAAATGTCTGTTTAGTTTGTTTGTTTCAGAGAAAATAATACTTTGCTTTTAGTTGGTAAGTGGTCCTCTTATGTTTTAATGTATTTTCTTGTGAACTAAAATACATAAACATTCTAGTTGTAGTTAAATTGAATCGATCTCGGTAGATTAGTAGTTTAGGCTTGGACTTCAGATTCAGTGTTCCCGTGTCGGTTCGCTGTCGGGTCAGGTTTTTTTTTCGCTTGTTATTTCTACTCGGGATTGGCCTGTCTCAGATAGAATGAGACCGGTTGACTGGGAAGAATTATTGCCTCAGGCAATAAGTTACGCTGGCTATGCTGACAACATTGTATAGGGAAATGTTAATTAGTTATTTATTTATTATGCATGATAATATTCAGTGAAATTCTACTTGGTAGTAAGGTTGTCGGTTGCAAGATAATTTTTTGTGAGGCTCGGTTTCCGGACGGATAGTTAAAAGTTTTTTTTTTAACTTTTGCGTGGCGTCGGTTTGTCTCAAGATTACCTTAGAAGTTAGGTAGTGTTGTGTGTTATTAATAGCTAAATTAATAATGTAACAATACATTCTTTTGAATATTTCATCTAATTTTATTTAGCATCTATGCGCGATATAAGTTAATTATTATTTTTTTGGTTTGTGGTAATCTAATAAAAATATAATTATTGTTTTGATTTTTATTGGATTTTTGTGTCTTTACAGGGTGTTTAATGAGTTATTTGTATATAATTTATATGTTTTATAGTAGGATATGAATAGATATTATAATGATTGTCTGAGGTAATTAGAGTGATAACTCATTTTTTTTATTTATCTACTCTCATTAATTATTAGGTATTTCCATAGTGTGCATTGTAAAGTAGTTATGTTTTTTTTATTTTTATTGTGAGGTGAGCATTATTTTTCTTCATAACTTTTGTTTATGGGAAGTTTTTTTAGAATGTTAGCATAGTTCTTCTTCTTCTCACTTGTGTTGGATAATGGGAATGTTTTGTTTTGTTGATACGCCGGGAATTTAGTATATAGTGGGATTTCTTTTGTCGTTTAATATCTAGATTAATATAATATTTTGTATTCCTTATGAAGTGGGTAGTTATCAACATTGTAGTCCTAGAATGTCTACTGTAGAGTCCTGTTCTGAAGAATAGTGTTGAAGTTTTGCTGATACATTTAACTTTTGTTGAGGTCTGTGAGAGATCAGATTTGGCTTATCCACTTCCTGGATGATCCAATCGTGCTCTCTCAAAGGGGGGTCTGTGACGGGACTAACATTTTAGTAAAGTATTTTAGATTTTATTTATAGATTTATTCTTAAATTATAATAACTTGGAGACGCCCATGGGGTTATACACCACTGTTCTATAACACGTCACAGGTTTATCTCAAAATATGTCGAAACAAATTTTAATAAATAGGGGTCGCAAATACCTATTGGGATCACTCGGAGCCAACGTTTGGATCAGTTAGGACCTTCCATTAGCAAGCTGCCGAACAAAGGGGTCACTTTGGAGAACCTTCCTGGAGTACGGACGTCCTCCCAGCGTGCTGCAGACGGCGGATGGATCTCTCGGCTGATTCAGATAAATATAATTTTGTTTTACTAATTTATTTATTTTTTTTTTGTTCAATTTGTTTATTTTCCTAGAGATTTTGATTTTAATTTTTACTAATTTAAAATAAATGAATGTTTCGTTGTGAAAATAATAACGATTTGTTTAGACATTTGATAGGGAAATATTCTAGTATAATTTAAATTGGTTCCAAATTGATTTTTATTCATTGAATTATACATTGAATATTTTGTTTTCTACAGATTAAATAAAGACAATCTTTCTTTTGTGTAAATAATAGTGATTTGTTTTTAAAACATTAGATATTTCATTTTGAACATTATTTATTTTATTTTGGCCTTCAAATTTATAAATAATTATCGTAAAATATTTCGGTTTATTTTATTTATTTTCTATTCATATTGATTTACTTTTCAGCGAACAAACAATAGTTTTGAAATATTTGTTTTCTGCAGAATTAAATAAAGACATTCTTGTTCGGGAAATTATCAAAATTTGTTTTAAACATTATTTATTTTATTCCGGTTTTAAATTCGATAAATAATTATTAATAATAACAAACTCATCATTTTGTACCTAATCAATTAGGGTCGTTAGGATTATATTTTTCACTTTATTTTGTCTTTCAATTGGAGTGATAACATTAATTATTTTATATTTGCTTTCAGACAATTTTCAGCTTTTATGGTTTTAATTTGTGTCGATTAGAATTATGAATTTATTGGTTTATTTATGATATGAATTTAATGGTATTTTAATTAGGTCGTTATTGTGTTATTAAGTGTTGCGTAATATGTCGTTATCAGATAGGTATTGCATAAGTGTTACATCATTAGGTGTAATTATGGTGAAATACTGATGATACTAATCAAACCCTTCCGTTTCAGATAAGGATCCTGGAGAAAGGATTCATTTCAAATTATTATTTTATAATTAACCATAAACTTCTAAATTGTTTGTGCTTCGCTTCTTTTGCATTCCAGATACCTAATATATTAGATTTTATGTGCTTTCGCTTGCTGTGTTTGTGTCTTGGTGGAGGGTAGTTAGAGATCATTATTTAATTATTTGAATTAGTAGATTAGTGTTTTTCTTTATAATACGCTTTGAGTAGTATTCTAACAATTATAGATGCGCTATTGTGTGACACATAGAAAATATATATATTATTATTTTATTTTATACTAACAATAGTCCTATCCTTTTCTTCCCTAATGCAAATTGGGAATTGACTAATACTCTTATATTCGTATTTATACTTATTTTATTTAGTTGCATGGAATTTATCTTTAGTCTCTGCTGGATTTATGTAAGCATGCGTGCATATTACTATAATGTGTACTCATGTGGGTAGATGTAGCAGCGAATACTTATAAACTTAACAACCTCAGTCCAATTACCTCCGAGATTCGGTAATCGGTTCCCTTCTTCGTTATATTTCTAGGGAAGAGTCCAAGAGCTACCGTAGCGATTGCTCGTTAAGGCCCTATTATGAAATATTCTATAATAATTACTAACCTTTATGTTATGTATTGGGTGCATGCTTATGTATTTATGTATACCTTAATCTATGTGTGTTTATCCGCGAATTAGTCTAACAAGCACAGAGATTCAGCACTTGTCTAGGCCGGCTGAAATCGAAATAGGCGGGCCGTTGGGGGCCTATTTCCCCCTCCCCCATTAGGGGGGGGGGTGTGTTGTAGATAGAATTGTAGAATTTGAAACTGTGGTTGTGGTAAATAAGTAGATTTTGAATCTTTATTTCTAATAACAGGCAAAATTCTCTCAAGACAATGGATTCACATCTGACCAGAATTGTCCTTTAAATTCGAAGGGCAATCGAGAAAGATATTATTATTTGTTAGAAAACTAATAAATTATTTGCAGAATGACTATAATCACGATGTGACGAGAAATTGTGCAATATTTATCTATTTATTTTATGTCGCTATTATTGCAAATTAAAAACAAATCAAGCAAGAAATACTATTTAAGTACCTAATCGTTATCTAAGTATGATGTTTTATCATATTTTATTTCATAACTAATCTGACTATTTTATGTTTCAGGATTATCCAGTTGAACAATAAATCTCTATTAGACTAAAACCACAACGTTTGGGTCCTTAGGTTAGTTTCTAGACGATCACGATATGGCCATTTCGTAGACGAATGTTCTAGGTTTTCTAGATAGTTTTCAGATACAAGTAGAATAGAGCTGACAACGTCATATTCAGCTTAGGATTATTCTATAGCAAGATTTAGTAGCCCCTAGCTTTGCAGATGGTCTGCTTTGCTCGCAGGGCTTAGGTAGTTGCATAAATATGGTGCAATCGATAGTTTAGGTATAATGGGGTTGCGAAATATAGTGTCATAGTAGGTTTAGGTATAGTAAAGCTTAGATTTAGCTTAGATCTAGTTAGGTCAGCTTAGGTAGAAAGCCTCTCGTTAGGGGGGGCTGTGACAGTATGTAGCGGCGTTGCTCTTGCTTTCAGAGTGACGTAGGTACACATTTTTTGTTTTAGTATTATTTACCAACATAATGAGTTATGAAGAAAAAAGAATCAGGATAGCGCAGATGTGTCTTGAAACTTTTTTGCGTGTGTAATGCGTGCTACATTTTTTAGAGTTTTGAACAACTAACTCATATCAAGAAGTTGGTAATGCTTAACGCTTTTATTTCACGTCTCTATAAAAACGTCAGTAAAGTTTTTTACACTTTTTTTAATACTCTTAGGCTTTTACAAGCCTTGTCAACAAGTTCTTTACATAATTATTACAAATACAAAAATAATTAACCTAACTCGGTAGATAACTTTAAAAGTGTGATTAGGCTTAAAATACATTATGGGAATTGTAATTTTTATTCTAAAAAAATGTACGATTGATATTATTCTCTATTTTTGGAGAGAATGATAAAAAAGTATATTATGAATATGAATATTTTTGAGCAAATAATAATGGTAGGTCACACCCGTTTATCGCACACCAAAAATAATTCTTATTGAAATCTGACTAATAAACGTTTTTATTATGGTGCATTTATACCAAACGAACAAAGACCCAGAGCTTGAAAATAGAGTTTATTTTCCTAATCGTTGATATGATCACCAAGGAAGTAATAACCAGAAAGAACTATCATAGCCTACTAATGAAAAAAAAAAAAAAAGTTGTTGTTTCCATGGTGTCCAGTATCAACCATTAGGGGAAAAATACTATATTTTCAAGCTCTGGGTCTTTGATAACATGTGATTGGTTATAAGTATTAGGTATGCGAACGATTCTAGCTGTTGCCGTGGACCCTAATGTCAACTTGGCTCGGGAGAATCGATTTTTTTAATAATTTTGAAGATACTTTTGTTGGTTCAAGAAATAAAAATTTGAGCACTCTATGGCAAACGAGCTGAAATTGTACCCCTTTCTTAATTACTGCATTATAAAAACACAAAAAATTGATGGCTTACTCTTAATATGGATATACCAAATAATGTACCTATTATTTAGTTGTTATTTAGTGCATTATGTACCTAAGTATATTGTAAAAGCAACAAATTGTTTCGTAACTAGGTACCCATATTAAAATTATAATAAAGAAAGAAAAAATAAATAATGGTGAATTTCAAATGAATATTATCTTGAATTCTGAAATTACCAATTTCAAGTAAATCTAATTTTATCAAAGTCTACAAACTGAACTGTTAATACCTAATAATTTCCTTTTTCCGCCTACATAGATTTACATTTCAATAAAATAAGGTATATTCACTGACATTCTTCTGATGTCAGTGATCATGTTTTTTTTTTTATATAGCTGTGTTTATTTTTCCTGTTACTAAAATAGCAAACCAACAGACTCATAAATAAATAAATATTTATAACCATTTCTGTAAAAGGCTTTAGCCGTTGATCTAATAAATAAATATCAGGTCTCCCCGACTTTGGCGATCACTTCGGCGAAAGCTTCTCTGTCTTGCGCTATCCGGAACAACTCCTCCACGCTTCTTATTCCGGTCCAGTCTCGAACATTTCCCAGCCAAGACATCTGCCTTCTCCCAATCCTCAATTTCCCCCTTCATAATTAGTTGGAATAAGGTGTAGGTATTTATCACCCCTCAGCACGGGATCTTGCGCGTTTTAATCGTCATGAGTAGCTCACAGTCAACTCCGGCTCTGCGGCTCTGAGTTTGTAACTCTCTCAGTCCACGATATGTCTAGCATCCGCCTGTGAATCCACACACAAGATCATTTACAGCAATGCAAAATATGAGTTACAGTATAGGTAGGTAAAATAAATAATACCTATCTATGTATAGCTGTCAATATATCAACAACTTTACAGTATATTATGTAGGTAGGTACCTTATCTTTCCTCCCATATCTCGTACTTCCATTCCTCGTCGAAAAATATAAAACTCGGTAAAGTTTTCCGTCAAAAGAAAAAGCTCGCAAATAATAAAAGGTTATTTCGTGCAGGACAATAAAATTTATTGTTGGATGTTTTATTATTTTTAGGATTTATTTTATTTTGTGTGTTTTTTTTATGTGGTATGTTCTTACAACGATAATAATAATAATTGCAGCCCATACCTATAGTAGATAGTGTTAGCTTATACTTATTTTGCGTTGTGTGTTTGTATTATTATTTATGAATAAATAAAAATAACAAATTGATAAATAAAAACCATGATTTACTACTTGTATGAAATAACGCACATCAATATTATTATTATTGTAAAAAGTTGAACACTTGCCAAAAGTCAGTGGCGTACCGAAAAGCCAAAATGCTCAGCTTTCCCTATATGGTTTTCGAAAAAAAAATACCAAATAATTCACAAATATAGGTACTTGTATAACTTGGAAGTCACTGCAAAAACTCAAAAAGCAGTATGAAAATGTATAAAAATCTATCTATATCTATTTAGGTACCTTCAGTGAAATACTTAATAATTCATGAAATGGTCGATTATTTACCTACCTACTTACTCAATGTAACCATGTAATATTTTACTGTAAGTTTGATTAAAAATAACATTTTTCTAAACAAAGGTGTCCAGCATACCCCACTGAATTACTGAGTAATTTTTTTTTCTAGTCAACCGGTTCCGTCCGACCTGAGACAAACCAACCTCGAAAAACCCAAAGAAAATTCTGATCCGATCCAAAATCGAACCTCTCTACGAATAGGACCTCCTAATAGTTTGTCTAACGCCTCAATAAACAAACAACTATTCTACAGAGGTCAGAATTATATTTAACATTTTAGGTAAACTTTATCAAACCAAACATATTTTCTTTTGGATTGTGTTACGTAGTCTTAGTAAAGGAAACGTTCTCTTGTAAGGTTCTAGATTGGTTGTAAAATAGTTGTGCAAGACTGAACAACCTACTGCAAACCTTTTCTAGCTCAGTGTCAACAAGCATAATAATTGTTGTGTACCTAATTTATTTGACCTTGCCAAAATCATGTAATTTTAATACCATGCACTTCGATTTATCGAATATTTTCTCTACTTTATAGTAGAGAAAATATTCGTAAAACTTCTGAAGTGTCTCAATAGAACAGAAATTAGTGAAATTCAGAACTTTTGCTCACTGGATTCTGATTTTTCAAATTGAAGATTCAGATGCACACATAAATCCAATGAATTTGCATATTGGCAACTTTATAGTCACAGTACTAAACTTATAGGAAGTTTTCTTAAAGTTTTCAAGCAAAAGATATTTTAAGATTTCCATTTTTAACAAACCGAATACCTATTGCTTATATTATTATCAAGATCTGTTTTAGTTCAGCATTACATGGATTGGAGGATGTAGATAATTTTTTACTTTTGTTATTTTTTACCATTATCTATTAAGAGATCCGTGCTTTGTGAAACTATAATTCACAGCTTCAAAGGTAGGTATTATAATTTTGAATATTATGTAATATATCGAGCGCTGTTCTTCCTCCCATCAGGGTCCCGAAGACGAGGAAGACCCTCTCACACTGTGTTCCGCTCCTTCGAAGCAGAGCTGAGGGACATGGACATGGTTTGGGAGGAGGTCATAAACATTGCGCAAGATCGAGCGCAATGGAGAGCTCTTGTTGCCTCCCTATGCCCCTGAGTGGGGTGTAAAAGGGAGAATTGATTGATTGATTGATGTAACAACTAATGACTCTAACAATTATTCATTCCTGATGTTCGATTAAATGCAACAAACTACTACGGGCTTACGACCGTCTTCTACTGTTATTTCGAAGGCTGGCTTAGTGTGGTCGCTTTACGTTAAAAACGTTTGCCATTAAGTGGTTATGTTTAAGTCTCCGAAACTTCTTATCATGAGAATAATTATTCTCAACGTGTAAAAAATCTCATGTAAACAACAAGTAGATATTTAATAATTCATGAGATATACCTAGAGATAAAAGTTGGAAATTATATTGTATTAAATTATAGAAAATTGTCTAAGGACAGGAGGACAGGTTAACTATTCGTGCGTGTATAGAAAAAACGGAGTTTTGCAGATATGCATAAGATAAATTAGTAGTAAAGAAAGAATCTCTCACACTGTATACCGTTCCTTCGAAGCGGAGCTGAGGGATTTGGACATGATGTGGGAGGAGTTAATCGCAACTATACGCAGGATCGAACGCAGTGGTTAGCTCTTCTTGCCTCTCTATGCCTCTTAGTGAGGTCTTATAAGAAGTTTAGTATTGATTGATTGTTTGAAGTAGATAGGTATATATTGTTTTCAATTTTCAGTTGGTTATCAAGTACCTAAGAGCGTTATCAAGTTATCAACTGACCTACGTTCTACCTACAAAATTTTCTAAAAATTAGGTACACACTTTACTAGAAAAAGTTGTCGATGAGTTCTATAGCCTTCTAAAACCGTTTGTGCATTTTAAATTTTTTACTTTCTCTTATAGATGGAATCCAAGATGTTGTGAGAATGGGTATGTACCTATAGGAGACGTCACTGGAGAGACGACGTAGGTAGAATGGGTCCAGAGAGACATTCCAAAACAGCACCTACCTAACGGAGGAACTACAAGAGGGACGCAGACCACCGGGGAGACCACCAAAGAGATGAAGATAGAGCTGGTCATCGGCATCCCAAGAACCAGGCTGATTCCAGATCATAGATCTAGATAAAGAACAAGAAGAAACCTTTTTTTTTGGAAATCTAGCATTGAAACGAAATTCTGTACCTACCCCTTATGATTAACTTTTCTCAGTTAAGTAATTCGTCAAAATTTACCTATACAAGTATCTACAACCTAAGTAAAAAAAGTAGGTACCTACCCATTTTACTGGTCTCAGTAAAAGATTTTGATAAAATTTTAAAAACAAAACGCCTAAATACAACGAGAATCCTTTTGTGTTTATTCAACAGAGCAGTATACAATAATATAAATATGCTTTGATGTTTTAGCAATTATTATTCGAAAAGTTTTTCCCTCATCCGCCAAATAAACTTTTTGTCTGAAACATCATAAAAATAAATACCTAACAAAGTAGATGATAATACCTAGTAGCGTCACAATTGTGTAGGTTTTATTGTATAGGTTACTTACTTTAAAATTACTTAGTTACTTACAAAATAAAATATGTACTGAACTGTAAATAATTAAGCATCATTAATTACATAAAAAACAATTTTTTTATATAATAATGGTCCGAAAAATAAGTATGTATTATTAAACTAACTTAAATTGTTTTGTATAGCACCGACATCTATCGTAATCCTTTATAAGCTTTACAATTTGGTACAGCAGCTGTAGTATTAAAACGGAAAAATGGAAAAACACATTCCATGAAAGCGGTTTATAGTCGGTGCAACAGATGTCTGTAAATTTCAATGCATTCATTATTAGTTCGAATCGAAAATAAATTCCTTCCATGTCAAACTAGACGATCTTTTAACTTGCAGGAAAAACGGTGATCGCAAAAATGTTTAGGTAAAATATCGATATGAAATAAAATAATTTGTAATGCATGTGATAGTATCATTTTAGTTAATATCCTGCTGTGTAAATAACATTTTGTTAATAAAATAGAAGAAAAATAATTGATTACACACACATACAAATAAAAATATTTTCATTGATATTAGTTCACATGACATTCGACAGAGTACGATGTGTAGAAAGATGGCGAATTGACAACTGGCGGGAGCTTTGACATTTCGTTTAACAACATTATAATAATAATTTTTGTTTGACAGTCGTCTGTTCGGTGTATCGTGAATGTGTGTTTGACTTTTTTATTACAAGAATTATTATCATTAAAATCTGTCAATTGAATTAACACATTTATTTAAAGAACTGCTTGAAAAAATCCTCATTTGGTGTATTTTTCGTCTCCACAATACATAATAGTGTTGGAAGTTCCTTGGAAAACTGGTCCTATGGTGAGTGAAAGTATTGAACTTTAGACCTAAACAATTTTTTCAATCAACGACTAAATAATATTGTGAATTAATTTATTAAGCCTTGTTAAGTGAGTTGAAAAAGAACATTTTGTAGCATTTTGAATTTTATTCATATTAATATCAATATTATTCTGTTACTGAACTTTGATCTTAATCACCACATGATTACAAAATATTGGCGCTATTTTTTTTTTATCTCAAGTTCGTTTTTTTTCTCAATTAGTTCAAACTTAAATTAAAGTATGTGTATCATCTTGACTTAAAAATAACAATTCAACTGCTCTCATAAGATAAATTAAAATAAATCTCCTAACCTCTGTTAAATATTTTTACAATTATTGTATCCTTATTAACAAAATTATGTTATGAATCTTTGTTTAAGTGTTAATATTTTTTCAACAATCTTCACAATGTTCAATGTTATGTTTTTAAGTAATTATTATTCACGTTGCGGTTATTATCTAATCATGGAGTTCAACTACACATTTGCGTTTAAATAATACTGGTATGACTTGAATATCATAGGTTTTACTCATTATATTAGTAACCGTGGCCAACTGATATTATTAATTGCCATTGTAACTATCGACATACAGACAATTATTAAAGTATGTAAAATATTTTAAGATTGCTTATGTCATTTGTATGGGTCTATGGTGTAAAATGAAATAAATATGAAAAATATTTTGCGTGGAGTTAGAGTGTTTTAACTAATGAATGAACTTAAGCAATTATTCTACTTGAAACTCAGAACAGATCAAATTTCTTTGTAATTTATAAATAAACACTTTTCTATACAAAGATGTCAGTATAGCTGGCGGAACTTATTGCCTGAGGCAATTTCTCCAGTCAACCGGTCCCTTCCAATCTGAGACGGGCCAACCCCGGGTAGAAATTTCAAGTGAAAAAACACTTGAAAACACAAAAACTCTGACCCGACTGGGAATTGAACCCGGGACCTCGTGATCTGAAGTCCATGCCTTTACAACTAGGCTACCGAGGTCGGTTATTGTATACGGAAGTAGCAAAGTTTTCGACCTTTTTGGGTCTTAGGGGGCGTTCAAGTATTACGTAACGCAATTTTTGAAGATTTTTTACCCCCCCATGTAACGCGCCGTAACGTTTTTCTGTACCCCCCCCCCTCCCCCCCCTAAATGTTACGTAACACTCTGGAAGTGATTTTTTTTTACTGAACTCTCGTATGTATTATGTTCCATAAATGACTATTTATTATGTTCCATAAATTTTTCTTTATTTTTTCTTTTGATGTTTTTCAAATTTCATTGGTATTTATTTGACATAGATGCGTTGGAAAGTCAGCATGAGAGCCTTTATAGGCCAAGAACAGTTGATTATGTAAATCCCCCGCTTTTGTGGACATTATAGTACCTATCTACAAACTCACTAACAACGCTCACTACAAGCAATTTGTGTTTATGCGTACTGCGTGTTTAAAGCACTAACGAATACTAACAACGAAAATAAAATAAAAATGACGTAAGTATAATACAGTCGAGGGATTCCCCGTAAAATATAAAAGAAAAGGTTTGCTAACTTAGGAGAGCAAAATGAAAATTTCGACATACAATGCAGTCGAGGGACTCCCCGTAAGACGTAATCGAAAAAGGTTGCTTTTTACGCAGAGCAATAAAATTACATACAGTAGAATTGAGGGACTCCCCGCATTACATAAACGAAAAATCGAGGGACTTCCCGTAAAACATTGTCCAAAAGGGTTGCTAACTTCGGAGAACAAAAAATGATGTACATTACAATCGAGGGACTTCCCGTAAAACATAAACGAAAAGGGTGTCCAACTTGGAATATTTATTTCACAATTTTTTTTTATTTAAGAAAAAAAACGTTACGTGACGCATTGTTCGAACCCCCCCTCCCCCCCTTGTAACACACAGTAACGTTTTGCAAGACCCCCCCTCCCCCCCAAATTGCGTTACGTAATACTTGAACGCCCCCTTACTCCGAAATTACTAGAAGACCATTTCAGTATAAAGAATATTGACACAATGATAATTTTTTAGGCCATGTCACAAGACTTGAAATTTTTCAAACACATTTCATTAATTAAAGAATTTGCCGTCCAATAATGCCCCAATAGCTGAAATTATTGAGCTCTGTGTATGTGTAGAATAAATTTACCAAGGTGTTTCCTACACAATATTACCTCCACTCATCAAGGTTATGTATTAAATTTCATGGCTACAGTGTGGTTCTGTATCATACAAACCTTTGTCGTTAATAATTACCTATTACAGTTTTTTGTTTAAATCTCTTACAATAATTGCAGATACTCCTCTTGTACACTAAGCAAAGCTTACTTACTTTACTTTTCGTATGGCTTTTTCGGAAATAACCTTGACCCGTAGAGGGCTGCGTCCCGCCCTCTTCTACAGTCTTGGCTCCAGCGCCATCAGCCAGTCCACTGCCACCGGAGTAGCCTCGTGAATGTTCTGGAGGCTTCCTGTGAACTTTTTGAGCTAGCAGTCTTGCACAATGTGCCTTACTGTCTGCACAGCCCCGCACTCACAATCGGGGGTCAGCCCTTTTTCCCCATTTCTAAAGCAGAGCTCTTGTCCTAGAAGATGTATGTGGTCAACCAAACTGTTTTTGAATGGCTTACATTTTTCCAGGGTGTTATTTATTAGGCATTGGTCTTACATACATGACGTAGGATGTTGCTGAATGAAATGTTGTGCAATGTCAAATGTTGCCCTCATAAGCTTTATGCCTCTTGTTACAGTATAAGTGTGCGTTTACACCAAATGAACATAGATCCAAATCTAGAAACAGAGCATACTTTCTTTTATAGTTGATATTGGACACCGCGGAAGCAATAACAATCAACAACTAATTAATGGGCGATTTCAGATTACTATCCATATCAACGATCGATAAAATATACTCTATTATGGAGCTCTGACTCTATTTTCGCTTGGTATAAATGCATCTTTATATGGTCAACTTGTATCCAGGCACCTTAAGACTATAGCAACATAATTACAAATTTAACTTTATTTACGGTTTTGCTGCGTTTCTTTTTATCAAAGATGGCTATCACTTGGACGAAGAACGAGTATTATGAAAGAGTTCCTCAGAAGTGTGAATGCAATCCCAAGCCTTTAGATTGTCATGACATATTCTGTCTTCTAACCACTCCACTTCTTCCCCAATCTTTCCTTCAATTATCAGCTGCAGATGAGATAACTTATTTCCCTGAGCATATAAGACAGATTACATTCTGGTTACTTTCTCATACACTGCTTTTGATTCAATTTAATGTAACAAATTTAGGCAAACCAAGATATATCTAGGCTAATCTTCAATGTTTTGTTGCCTCCCTATGCCCCAACGAGAATCAATGAATGAATCCTGAAAAGAACTTTTGTATTTAGACACTTGAAAATTACCAAGCCTGCCTTGTAAACCAAGCTTTTCAAATGTTGATGATTTCACCATCATTTCTGTAATAAGGTGCAACATTAACATTGTATTACATAGTAATATGTAGATACATACCTTTATAACATTATTACAAATACTTTTGTCTTCTTGATGGAATCGGAACATAATTAATCATTCTTCACATAAGACGTGTCATTAATAATTCTGTAACTTGCGTTGTTTGGCATTGCCCTTGAATTTGTCTGTCACTTACATTGATTAGCAATTTATATTATGGTGTTTATCACTAATCATGGCTAACATGATGTACCATTAATTCTATACTTTGGTACAATCAATACCTACAGTGTGACAAAGCACTCTGAATGTAAACAGTGTTAAAAAGCGAGTAAGTGTGCTTGATGATAAAGTATCATAAAGTGTGGAACCTTTTGTCAACTTGCATTGATTGGTTGGTTGCATGATTTAATTTGAAGTAGTACTGCCCCAGAACAGACTTTATCTAGTGGGGAAGTACATTGTAATAATTAAATGTATATTTGCTTATTGTTTTACTTGTATTGATAATGAAAATCTACTATATAAATTAAAGTCGGGTTAGTGCGAACACTTATAACTCGAGATTGGCTCAACAGATTATTCTGATGTTTGATTTATTGGATTCTTCTCCGCTCCGGATAACAGAATAACTAATAAAAAGTAAAAAAAATGGATAACAAATGATGTAAAATACAATATTTAAGTTTGTTTGGAAAGGTTACTGGGACGCGCCCACGACATCGCGGGTTGTTCCCTCTCATTCTCGCATACGCTCTTACAGTAGCCCATCCCACTTACTCCACCGCACCGTTTCGATAGTTTTAGAAAATTTTCATACAAAGTCAACAATATTATCGGGCACATTTGTGTTGGTAATAGGCGAGGTAATAATCTATAATATAAAAGAAAGTCGGGTTAGTGCGAACACTTATAATTCGAGTTCGACTGAACAGATTCTTCCGATGTTTGATTTATTGGATTCTTCTCCGCTCCGGATAACAGAATAACATAAAATAAATAATATAAAATATAATATTAAAATTAGTATGCAACAGATTTCCTGCGATGCCAACGCCATCTTTGAAAATTTCTATAACAACAAAATTATTGTTTACCATTGACATAAAAAATATTGGTATGCAGAGTTTTTAAGGAATTTATTTCAAACTTTCAGAAATAATTTATTAACATTCAAACATAATATTTTAAATGTATTTATGTATAGGTAAATTAAAAATTTGAAATCAATAGGTACCTATTCATAGTACAGACTACAGGACTACGTCTGTCGGGAAAGCTAGTATGGGTATAAATAAGAGATTATTGTATAAATTACAAAATTCAAAATCAATATTCATAGTAAGGACTACGTACAGCACGTCTGATGGGAAAGCTAGTTTTTCATAAAATCAAATCGAAAAAGAATATGCTGAATACGTACATGAACGGGAAACACTGTTAACATACATATAAAATATTTCCATAAAATAGGTAATGAATGGGAATATGAAAAATATGTTTTTGTTTGTTTTCTTGCAACGCATTAAAATCCATAGCCCAATGTTTCCTTAACGTGTCTTGTGATGTTGTGACGTCCCCATACAATATGTCAATATGTATTAATTAACACGTTTCTATTTATTTACGTTTTTCTGTGAGATTTTATCAGTTTGAGTAACGTAATAAAAAGTGCATTGTATATTCTACCAATTTACGCCCGAATATTCACAATCAATGTAGTTAGAAATAGTATATTATGTAGTCTGAACGTGGAAATTTTGGACATTTGAAAAACGGACTGCCAAACTGCAAACATTGTCGACGTAAAGTGACCACACTTAACCAGCTCTCCAAACAGTAGCAGAAAAATAAAATTCAACCATTAAAATCAAACATCCTTATTTAACTAAGTGTTTGGTAGGTAGGAGTGGTCGAAGAGGGTTGTGGATTCGAATCCGGATGCCGACCATTTCTACTTTCACAACACAATATTTTTCTAAGTGTGAAAGATGTCAAAAGTGTATTTGTGTTCACTTTGAGTCAGTTCAGATTGATTTTTTTAAATAAAAACTAGTGATCCTGTAGTCTTACTATGAATATTAATTTCAAATTTGTAATTTATTCAAAAATATGTTTAAAATGAATGTTAAATTTTTTTTTGGAAAGCTTGAAAAAAAATCCATCAAAAATCTGTGTATCAATATTTTTAATGTCAATGGTAAACAATAATTTTTTTGATATAGAATTTTTCATAGATGGCGTTGGCGTCATAGGAAATCTGTTCCATACTATCTTTAATATTATTTCTTATGCATTTTCCAACTTTTTAATAGTCGGTATGTTATCCAGAGCAGAGAAAAATCTAATAAATCAAACATCAGAAGAATCTGTCGATCTCGAGTTATGAGTGTTCGCACTAATCCAACTTTCTTTTGGATAGATTGTTTAATTTTTTACTTCAAAATAATATTCAAAACCAAGAAAATGTTGGAAAAGAAAAATACACAGTTATATTATGTTTTGTAATTAAGTAATTTTACTTGCCCTAGATACCAATCTATTTATTATCTCTCTCGTATTAACAATTATGTTTCATTCAATAATGACGCGAATGCCCGAGATATAATCCAAACAATTTGGTCAGATACCGGTTTGAGTACAAAGATACTACGATTTGCTGATTTAAGATAGGTACATACTACAATGATAGAATTATGATTGAGAACAATGGTGATATATGAATATATTTAAATAGTATTGGTAATTATTATAAAAATATGACTGCCATACTTTCTTTATTTATTAGCTCTCTTACCTCAATTTTAGTTTATTGGTTTTTTTAAACTTTCTCAAAATATGGCATATTATGCTTCTTTCTTGTAAGTATATGTTTTTCTTTCTATATTTTAATGATACACTGTTTACACAAGTTTTTAAGAGCACTTATCTTTTTATTTGCTTCTTATATCCACATTTTAGGCAAAGGAAATGTGATGTCCTTAGTAATTTCTTCAGCAATCAATCAAATTGGCCTATGTAGTCTTAGTTGGGCTAAAAGAACCCGCATTGTATCTTTATCTCCTCACTCAGCACATTCATACCCTCAAATGGTATGAGGATCTTCCCAACGCACGAACCGCAGATCGTACTGAGAGAAAAATTTCTTATCAAGCATTGACAGTTTCGTCATCTATCGCCATCCCTAATGTTCATGTTGTCTGTTGATATTTGTTTGGAACTAATCTACATATTTTGTGAAGCCTTACAAATATCCATCATAAATTTAATCCTCCTAAGTATGTAGCTGCCACTGTTTTTAAATAACTTAGCAATATAAGAATAATATAATCCTACACATTGAGGTAGAAATATTAACTAGAACTTTTATTCAACATAATAATATATTGGTTGTGTTTTTCAACTACTTATTGCATTTTAACCACATTGTTGGAATATATTGTTTTCATTTTAAGACATAATATTTTTTTTCTTATTTCTATTAGACAATGAGATTTATTATTGCTTGTTAAATAGCCACTGGGTTTGAAGTAAAAGATGAATACTACCTTTCCTACCACTTTTTTTATTGCAAATATTACGATCCTACCATTCAAATGAATGAGTTTGAATTTTTTAGTTCTGTTATTTGCAATTCAAACATTTACAATTTTTCTGTATAAGAATGTTTTTAGAAGTTGCTTAAGTATATAATTTTTCCCTCGTTTTACCAAAAACAAGATTTTATCTTCGTTTTCTTCCTGACGAATTATTAAAATAATATTTTAATCGCTAGAAATGACCAAAGTTGTAATATCATTGAAGCTTATTTTGGTTATTTTTTCTCTACTGTTTTGCAGCTCTATTAATATTTTTCAAATTTCTTTACTTCATCCTCCATCTGAATAAAAGGTCTTGAGATAAATGTTAATATTTTATTTTTATCTCTTTGCAATTTTGAATCAATTTTAAATGAATTTGTCTTTTCTTATCTGTGATCTTCCTTCTGTATACAAATTTTAGATTAGAAATACCTTAAAACTCGTTGACTGTAAAGGGACTTCCACAAAACAATTACAGCTTGTAAATATTTAAAAAAAAAATGAATCAGTGCTCACTCAAAGTGAACACAAATCTCTTTGACTCTTTCACAGTAAGCTGCAAAAAGCTTGTGTTATGAAAGAGGAAGATGGTTGGCAACTGGGATCGAACCCACGACCTTATCAGAACAACCTAAATGAATTTCTTTAGTTTGCCATGAAAAGTTTGATAAGGACTATAATACGACCATTTGAAAATATCAATATTATGTTGTTTACAGTATATTATTTAAAGAATTATGATAGGCCAACTGATTTTTTTTCAATATTGTTTATTTATTTTATTTTTACAAATTATGCAGTCAAGGTTTTTGAACAATGAAAAATAAACAATTATTACAATCCCGTGTATATAAATCAAAATCAACAGTATTAATGAAGAAATATAACACATTTAGTGATATTTTATTGATATTTAGAAAATAATCAATTGAATAGCAAAAAGGACCATTACGAGCATTTGAATTTCATTCAAACTCAGCATTGCGACTCAAGTAGGGGAGTGTTTTGCAAAATCTTAGTACCGAAGACACATATTTTACTGGTTTAATTTTGTATTTATTTCCAGATCATATTTTGCGGCAAACAAATTCGTCATGAGAGATGGATCTGATACGGTACAGTTATTTACCGATGCAGCCAAATTTGGAGTTTTGGACTGGTTGTTGTTCACTGGAATGCTGGGCTTGTCGATGGCCACCGGCATCTATTTTGCATACCAAGATAGACGAGATTCCTCAAATGTCCACGAATACTTGATGGGCAGTAGAAATATGAGGACGATTCCCGTAGCTATGTCCTTGATTGGCAGGTATTCATTTTAACTTTCTTTTGTCAAAAATTTTGTCTTCGTGTTGATAGCTTGAACCCTCCGTGAATGTGAAGTCCTCCTTGATACCAGCAAACTGCTGCGAAGGAACTTACAGAATTGATAAATTGTAAACATTTCTTTTATAACTTACTGCAATATGTAATACTTACAAAGCATTTAATTTTTTTTAGTATGCTGACCGGTTTTTGAAGACCGAACGTCAAAGGTCTTAACTGTTTGTTAAAAAAATGTGGAAAAAAAACTAAATATTTTGTATTACCTATTTCGATAAGTTGCAAAATACCTATGTTCCACAAGTGATTATGGTCGATAAGATAAATTATTTCTTTTTTAGTAGGTACCTATAAGAATAGTTTCTTGGATGAAGCTTACCTGCCTATTTTCTGTTTGCACACAATGGTTATTGAAAAAAAAACACATTTTGCTTTTATACTAAGTTAATTTATTTCCTCATAATGCTAAAAAAATCCTCTTTCGATCTTGATAATTTGACGGCAAAAGATAGACATAAACAAATTAGATGATTTGGACAATGGTTGAAAGAATGAATTACCTACAATTCAAAACTTTGGCCAATTTTTCTGTTTTACTGTGATGGATGAAATATTAGTTATAAAGACAGTTATACAGTTCTTGCTAATAATTTTATAAATGAACTGTAAACAAATTTATTTCAATTATGAATCATTCATTTTGTTATTTTTTTTTTTCAGCTACGTCTCGGGAGTTACCATCGTTGGCACACCGGCTGAGATATATAATTATGGAACACAGTACTCCCTCGTGATGTTCTCTATTTTGCTGAGTGGTTTAATCGTAGCCGTCATTTATGTTCCAGTTTATTTCGATCTTCAAATTGAGTCATCATATCAGGTAATCATTTTTATATTGCCAACATGTAGATATTTTTTTTTTATTAGAATAAGAGAAAGTATTACAAAGTTTAAAGTACAAAAGGAAAGTCGCGCCAAATCCATACAAATAGATTTATCGGCGCGTTCTTCTACAAAAATAAAAATAGTAAATTAAAACCTAACCAATAGAAGCAAACACAATATTATTCTTATTATTTACAAATTTTCAAAAAAAAAAAAATATATATATATATATACAATTTATATTATTATATCAAATATAATATTCCCCCTTCAAAAATGCATAGGCATTTGTGTGAAGGTGAGATATACAATAGTTAATAAGGAACTGCGAAAAGAGTTTGTATTACAAAACCAACGTCACATAATTAACATTATTCTTTTTACTAAACTGTGGTATTATATTATTATCATATCTATAGAATTATTTAGGCTAAACGTGGTTTTCATAGTATTATCCCTATGATATCATTCAATTGTCTTTTTGATATCGCCCACGTTTTTTTTCTGGGAAGGCAAAGCCTGGTCTAACCCAGCTGATTATGACATCAACTGTATTTACATATGTGCCTACCTATTTCATGTTGTGTTTATTTATGTTTCAGTATTTGGAATTGAGATTTGACAGATCGCTGAGGGTGTTTGCTTCGTTTCTTTTTTTATGTGATGAGGTTAGTATACCATGGTACCTACTTACTATCAATTTTAAAATTATTTAAAAACTAAGTCTCAAATTATCAATTACTACCACCAACTGAACATTCATGATCTGGTTGGTAGCTTAGTGATTCAGTCAGTGATTTTGGTCCTGAAGATTTTGGGTTCGATTCCCGGTGCCGACCATTTTCATCTTTCACAACATTAAAGATGTCACTTTAAGTGAGCACAGATTCATATAAAAAAAAAACCATTAGACACATTACCTACAAATATTATGTTTGATTTTAATGGTGGATTAAAATGGATAAACGGTAATTTGACAGTTGACCACAGTGAATGTAGTGTTAAATCAAACATAATTAGTGTAATGTGCGTATCAAATAGTAAATAGTGGTTGGATGTTAGAGATTGTTTCGGCTATAATCCCGCCATTGCCACTTGTTTATACACTATTTTTAATATGCATAAAGAATAAAATAAATAAATTCAGCAAACTTAAATATCTCAACTATAACTTTCTATTTTCCAGATAATGTTTCTCCCGATTGTGATATACGTTCCTGCTCTAGCGTTTAGTCAAGGTGAATATGAATGCAACATTTTTTTTTTAAATTTGACATAAATACAAAAGTTTATATTGTCAAAAGGTACTATGAAGGATACATACGTTAAATTTTCTTAAGCTCAGCGCAATTTTCTTTCATAAGAACCTAAGAATAGCAAACACAACAAAAAACATTTGCGAAATTGGTCCAACCGTTTACGGGTGGTGCGATGATCAAGGAAAATATGGTTCCATTTTTTTTGTATAGAGATTAATAATTTATGTTTTGACTTGTGATGTTTTTGTGATATTCTTCTATGACATATTATAGCTAGAATTTTGGCAATAAAAACATCATATTACAAATTGTGACTTCCTTTATGGTAAAACCCTGATGTTATCATGAAGAATATTGTGTTAGGTTGCCTGATATTACCATAAAACTTTGCCACATCATTAGTGGGGTAGCTATCAGCTATTACAATAGATGAATGACCCTTTCACCCTCTTTCGGCCTATTTTACCAGCTTCAGAAGTAACTAAAAAATGGAATTTTCAGATCTGTGACCAAATTAGCGATATCTTGAAAACTTTCAATACCATTCTTTATGATCTTATTTTATAATATTATTACAAACAAAGCTATTCAATCATTCAAAATGTTTTGATGTCCTTGTATAAAAGTAGGTTAACGTTAACACAATATAAAGCAGTACGCCATGTTATGATCCATTGTTTTATATGAGACAAACGGATATCTGCCTTTGCTACTATGATTGTTTGGCATAATCGACGCAATAATTACAGATCTGTGTTTTTGTATTAAAATTCTTAAACAAATGTGGTCAAAATAATGCGATCAAACAATGTTTCAGTGGTTTAAAACCATTTTCACATTAACCCATTCCTGTCTTTAATTTTTTCTCATACAAATGGTCCTTGGGTCCGAATTTATTATTCCCATAACTAACTCATAGCTATACTTATACTTTTCAATCAACAGTTTTGTTACTAATGCATGGAATTCTATGAAATTTTCAGAACACAAAGAAAACAAATTGCACATTAAATAAAATTAAAAAAAAAAATAATGAAGAAATATTTATTAACTTTAAAAATATAAAATGCACAAAAATAAAACTAAAATTATAATGATTTCAAAAACTGACAAAAATAATGAAAAATGTACAGATTTTGATTTTTTAAGTCTTAAATATTTTAAATAAAACATAAAAATGAATGAACATTCCAAATTATTTTGTGATTGATATATATAAAAAATATATGGCAGGTGCAAAGCCACCATGCAACGTAATAAAATGGCGCGTGCGCTACTGACAGGGTGATGGTAATTTTTATAATATACAGATTTCTTTATTTTGTTTTCTAGCTAATATCGATAGATGTACTTAAAAATACAAAGCAAGTCCTTCCCAACAAAAATACTTCGTACAGAATTTGATAGATGGCAATAACTGCACTAAATTCGACGTTTAAGGTACCTGAATGGTACCTAAGTAGGGATTGGTGTGTTACACCAATGCGGTCCTACAGCACTTCAAGGTCGGTCAGTGTGACACACCGATCCGGACAGGGATGGGTTAATATCTTTCAAATGAGACCGATTTAGGGTATATCGGTTGGATGGTGTCAAAGTTGGACGTATGTAGAGACACATTTCTTTGTTCTTTATATACTTTAGATCATCGATACTCAACTTGCTGCCCGTCGAGCTTTTCTGTGCGGCCCGGCACACTTTTTACCCGAAATATCATTTAAAAAAAAAACTTGCAATTCCATTCTATGAAACCTGAAGAGGATTGTCATTACGAACCACCTTACCTATTAAAATATAGGGTCCTTGTCCTTGACACATGATGATTAAAACGGATTTTGTTGAATACTTACAAATGTTTTATTTTTTTAGTGACTGGCTTTGATGTTTACATTGTGGGCAGTGCTGTCTGTATCATTTGTATATTTTATACCGTCTTGGTGAGTCTCATTTTTTTTTTTAACTATCACACCGTGTCCCGTAAGGGGTAGGCAGAGAGAACGGACCTCCACTCTTTTCTATCCAAGCATACTTCTTTCACTTCTTCCACCGACATAACATTTCTCATACACCCTCTCCTTTTTCTCTTACTTCTTACCTGGTCTTCCTTGAGGAAGGAATCGATGTATTCGATCCACGTCATTCTCGGTTGGCCACGCTTTCTTACACCTTTCCTTTCAGACTTATGAATTCTCTTTGTCATTCTGTCTGCATCCATTCTTTCCAAACCATCTTAACTTATTAACTTTCATCTTTGTCACAACACTTACTTCCATACCACATTCCTTCCTAATATTTTCATTCCTTTCCATATCTCATAAAGTTTTTCCACTTCTTCTTCTTCTTCTTCTTCTTCGTCAGCCTGTCTCCGTCCATTGCTGAACATAGGCCTCCCCCCTCTCCTTCCAATCATTCCTGTCCTGAGCCTCTCTCATCCATGTGCGGCCTGCAACCTTTGCGATGTCGTTTTTCCACATATCTTCGTAAAGATTTCATTTCTACTGCATTTATACTACATTCTTTTTATTCGTCCATGTCCACGTTTCACAACCATACATCATCGATGGTAACAGGATTGCGTTATGCACTAGTTTCTTTGCTTGTAGTGAGACATTGTTGTTTCTCATTATATGTCGTAGTGCACCGCCCACCCTGTAACCAGCAACTTTCCAACGTTCAATTTCTTTTTCACACTTTCCATCCCGACTAAACATGCTTCCTAAATACACATACTTATTCACTTGCTCAAGACATCAATTTTCTACGGTTATTTTACAATTTGTTCTTACTTCATCCCTTTCAAATACCAAAACCTTTGTTATACTGACATTCATTTTTAGACCGTTTTTTGCACAATTTTCAAACACACTTGACACAAGTTCTTGCAGATCATTTTCACACTCAGCCATAAGTACTAAATCATCTGCATACATAAGCGCACATACCTATACAGACAGGAAGCGTTCTGTGTTCACCCAGTGTTCGTCCGGTCATCACGCACAGCACACGGTCAAAAAAGCTGCATTCCATTTTCCCAAACAAGCTTGTACGTGAAACATGTATTTCGATAGTTCGTCTTCAGAAAATGAAGCACTGCTTTTGTGGACTTTGGAAGAGTCTAATAAGAAAAAAAGATACTGGGTGCATCCGATTAATATTGAGCGAGATGAAAAAGGAGAGTTCATTATTCTTTTTCCTGAATTACTTGAATATGAAGAACGTTTTTTTATTTATTGACCTTGAACGAATGTCAATAAATAGCTTTAATGAATTGCATAATTTCATAATTATATAAAAAAGGGTTTTTATAGTCTGTATCACTAATATAATAAAAAACCACCTTTCCCTTACTAAGTCAATTAATTTTTCTGTGAAAGCCATCTTACGAGCGAGGCGCCCCACGAGTTCTTTGTACCTCTGAAAATAGAACGCAAACATTTAACTGACCAGCGCGGTCTGACTGCCGCTGTGTCTGCGAGTTGCTATAGTGGTCTACTACTTACAAAGAACGCGGAATGCTTGAACGCTTCCTGTCTGCACGGGCCCTTATAGGAGAGGTTTTTTTTGTTTAAAAAATTTAAAACAATTCTAAGACACTTGAGGTTTTGCCACATATTCATTAAAAATATAGCGAATCAATGTGTTATTGATTCTTTATATAAATAAGCATGCTTTCTGGTACTTATGTCGCTTACTCTAAATAGCCTTTCAAGTATCAATATCACCTCGTCTATTCCTTTTGCTGACTTGGCCTTCCTTGAGGACATGTCATTCTCAGTTGACCATGCCTTCTTACACCTTTTCATTCAGCCTTATAAATTATGTTAATCCTATTTGCATCTATTCTTTCAACATTCCCATCCCTAATCAACTTTCATCTTTTAAAAACACCAACTTCCTTTCCATGTCCCACAGACTTATCGTAGAGCCCTCCTCTCTACTGCATTTATAACTCCGTGTAGTGGTTTACCTATTCCTCATTTTGCTGTTCTGGGATGCATCCGTTATTATGTATTCGGGGCCGAGCCAAATTTATTTGAATGGTTTCTTTATCATTCATCTGTCTCTTTCTATCTTGTTGTTTTGGATGACTGTTGAAATGGAGATAGCAATATAACAATTACATTAGTGTAAGTATATCTAGAGGAGATGCTGCTTCTGGAAAGCAGTATATATTACTTATATGTAATTGAATGGCTAAATAATATAATGTTTTAGGGAGGTCTAAAGGCCGTTGTATGGACGGACACTTGGCAAGTGGGCATTATGTTCATTGCCATATTTGTATTTGCTGTTATTGGAGTTATCAGAGCTGGAGGCTTTGGCGTCATCTGGTCTGCTGCTTATGAAGGAGACAGAATAGAATTTTTCAAGTATGTAATTTATTTAATTTTACAAAATTACAATAGTAACACCATCAGCATGACAGCATTCGCCTTTGCGTTGATGGTGTTCAAACATAACTACAAAATCAAAAATTTACTATTAAGAAAAACAAACACATAACCGAAACATCACAAAACAAAATACAATTGCAAATACAAACAACGCATACATGACAAATGACAAGTACGCCTTTTTAAGTGTTCACGTTACATTAAGTCATAGTCAAAAATATTGTTAGCTATCACAATACCAGTCATTCGCCGATAGTGATGGGCAGCGCGATAATCAATACCACAAACATACTTGGTACGTGTGGTACAAAAAAAAATAATAAAAAGTCAGAGGTTGTCATCAAGAAACTTGACAAATTCCTGATTTGTAGCATATTAGGTGCTATTTCATTAAACAGCGTACCACCCTACTGATCAGGGAACTTCTTCTTCTTCTTCCTAGCCTTCCCTACACTGCTGGATGTAGGCCTCTTCCATCTGTCTCCACTTCTCTCTATCCTGGGCCACATCAACCCATTTTTTCCCCGGCGACCGCAACAATATCTTCGGCCCATCTCTTGTGTGGCCGACCGACTCCCCTTTTATTTTCCACTTTGAGACTCTGGGAGTCCATCTCGAGATTGGTTGTCTGGCTACGTGTCCTGCCCATTGCCACTTCAATTTTGCAATCTGATCCATAATGTCGGCGACTTTTGTTCGGCGTCTGATTTCTACATTATTGTGATTCTATCACGCAGACTTATGCCCAACATTTGTAGCTCCATGGATCGTTGCGCGCATTTCATTTTGTGGACAGTATTTATGGTCAGGGGCATTGTTTCTAAACCATATGGCATCACAGGCAGGATGCACGCTTCGTAGGCTTTTCTTTTCTCTTCGTAGGATCAGGGAACACCGAATAATATTCGTCCTACCGCTTGGACTATGAAAGCAGATGTGAACGCGTTCAGCCATAGGAGTCGGGGACATACAGTTTTAATTCCGAAAGCATTGTTGGGTTATCGATAATTCCATGTAAAGATTTGAAGAAATGACGACACAGATAATTTTTTCTTCTCTCTTCCAGCGTTTTATAGCCCAGACAACGCATTACAAACAATGAAGGGTAAAGATATGGATATGTGCCATATTCTATTCGGTATAAATGTCTAAGAAATCGCTTTTGGATTTTTTCCAAAGCTTAAATATAAAAATTTTGTTATCCCAATGATGATCATCTCAATTCATTTGGCGGCATCTATTAAATAATTTTCTATAATAAGTTTTTATTTCTTGATCCGACAAAATCAGCGTCTATTGATATTATTTAGAATGCTGCGATTTGAAAGATAGAAATAAATTTTAAGTATCAGAAACCGGATATTAGCATAAATTAATTTCTAAATGTTTCAGTTTTGATCCCAGTCCGTATCACCGTCATACATTTTGGACGTCTGTTGTAGGAGGCACCATGTACTGGACTGCTTTCAATGCAATCAATCAGACAATGGTGCAGAGGTATATGTCACTACCCAATCTGAAAAATGCCAAAAGGTGAGACATTTTTTTCTCCGTATTCAAATCAAATCCTGGTACCTATAACAAGAACATTTTTCTATCAACAAAAGGAAAAATATGTGATGTTTGTTGCAGGTCTGTTTACTTATTTTCTTTTTGTGCGTTATTTGTGGTCCTTCTGTGCTGTTTTACCGGCTTACTGGTTTTCGAACACTTGGGTGCCTGCGATCCAAAGGCCATCGGCGCGCTGGTTAGCGATGATCAACTCCTCCCTGCTTATATTTCACTGATGTCTATGAATATTCCAGGAGCTTTGGGTATATTTGTGGCGGGAATTTTCGGAGCTGCTCTTAGGTAAAGGTTATTTGAAATTTTATATCACTAACTACTTATTCTCTTTCAAATTTTTAAAATCCTCTCTCAATCAATTATTGCTCTTACGTGTGAGGCAACCTGTAGTGTGTGACGCAGAGTTTGAGAAACAACATTGCAGTCACTTCCGGGATCGTTACTATGTTGGGCTGAGAATTGTTTGAACCCATCATTCTGTATCTCTTTATGGCATAGAGAATAGATCTCCACTCTTTTCTTTCAAAACATATTTCTTATACTACTACCAACGGTATAGGTACCATCAAGGGATTTTCAAACATTTTGAAAACACTAATGGTGTGTTGAAAAAATTGAAATTTTTGGGTCTGAATTCTATGGAGAGGATAATGTGTCGACACATTGAAGGTGTTGAAATTCTCATGAAGGGATTTGAAATCTCTTATTTATTTATGACTCGAAATCACATTATAATCATATCTGCTTACATAAGTTATAGTATTCAACATTACAAAATAAATTACAAGGAAAATGCTATCTCACTAGGTGTACCTAAACCTGTATCGAGGATAGCGAATATATAACACAAACCTAATAGAAAAAACAAATGAAACAACAATCAAAAACAAAAAAGAAGCACCTCAACATCCAAATTTCATACAAACAGATGTTTAAATCTTATGATCAAAAGAGATATTATAATAGAGATCATAACTGAGCGGAATCAATAATCAAAGCGGGTAACACATTATAATTAAAGTGAAATTATTATTATTTACGTATCTTGTTAACATAAAAGTGGACACACTAAACTAGTATTGTTAAAAATAAGTTAGAGATGGTTATAAGCCCTTAACGGATCGATATCCAATTTAAAGATCGAAAACAGAATGTTTACAATATCACAAATTTAAAAGTAGCTTTATTAAAAGTTGTGTTAACAAGCGACACGATAAGGTGCTTATTTATGGTAAAACCATGCCTTGAAGTAAAAAATTCAAGTAATCAACCATTGTAACCGACCTTGGTAGTCTTGTGGTATAGGCAGACAATCCTGGTTAGGTAAGAGTTTTTTCACTTGAATTTCACTACCCGGGGTTGGCCTGTCTCAGATCAGATCGGTTGACAGGACAAAATTGCCTCAGGCAATAAATTCCGCTGGCTATACTGATTGACGGATTAGACGGATTGCCGGGAATGGGTGGATGCGGCTGGCGCAAGACAGAGGGCGGTGGAAGTCACAGGGGGAGGCCTATGTCCAACAATGGACGGGAGAGGGCTGAAGAAAAAAAAAAATACTGACACCTTTGTATAGAGAAGTGTAAATTTATTTATTAAACCATTATTTATTGTTTTTTTTATATCTTTTTCAGTTCGATGTCTGTGGTGTTGAACTCAACGGCTACCGTAATACTGGAAGACATGATTAAGGGAGTTGCGAAGAAGGACCCGGATCCACGCACGGCCACCATCATAGCACGTGTTGTCATTGTTAGCCTTGGACTCCTATCTCTCGGACTGTTATTCGTAGTTGAGAAACTTGGAGGAGTTTTGAGTGTTAGTTTATTGGATCATTTTTCTGTTTCAACATATTTCTACAACAACCATATTGCTCATCTGTAAGGGAAAGTCACAATTCAAAATATATATTTGTTCAGAAGAGTCCTTTAAAACTTATCTGTGATTTTTTGACATGGAATATAAGCAGAAAAACTCCACATTCAAATTGTCCTCCAAAACATGCTTTTGGAATTCATCAATCGCTTATTCGGGTGTCATAAAACGTTGCTTTTGCAATTTTTTCTTAATATTTTGGAATCAGAAGAATTCGTTGGGTGCTAAAACGACAAGCCTTCATTGCAAAAAAGTTTAAATTTTGGAAATATTTTGCTTATTCTCTCCAGAATAGAGAATAACATGTAAAAACTTGTTTTTAGCTTGCAATGTTTTAGAATTTCAAATTGGTTTTTTGTATAATTAAATTAATAGAATGCTATTCTGAACGTAAGTCCTTTTTTCAATCTCACATTGTTCTTTATGTTATTTATTTGTTTAAATCACATATGTCCATTGGCCATTGAAATTTATTTATAAAACATTAATATGCCAGTACGTCTTGTCAAATGTCAATATTTCACTACGGAAAGACACACAACGAAGCACGCCGACATACCACCGCACCATTCACACATACCACTACAGTGAGAAGGCAGAATAGACACCCGCACAATTATTATTTGTGTGTAATGAGTGAACCATTGACAATCAAAACCACTGATAATGTTAAAAATACTTAGAACATATCGTTGCCAGGTTGGTTTCGTCCGCTTGAGAGATAAAACAATTAACAATTTATATTAATTAATTTCAGGTAGCTACATCTCTATCTGCAATAGCCGCTAGTACAATGTTTGGTGTTTTCACACTGGGCATGCTGTGGCCTTGGGCCAATGCCAGAGGGGTCTTTGTGGGAGCCCTGTGCGGTGTCCTGCTAGGTGGGTGGGTGGCTCTCGGATCCCAAGCTGCTGGTGCTTTGGGATATATTTCCCCCGATCACAGAGTTCCGTCTATTGCAGGCTGCCCAAAAGATTACAACACTACACTCGTGTGGCCTCCTAAAAATGTAACAAATTTTTTTCTCCTTTTAAGTCGTATTGTATATGCTTATCCTTAAATTAGAATGAATGTACAGTATGTAGATTTACGATAAGCCGTACTCGTAAAACCGTAAAAAATGTTAGAAAATATCGAGCTATGTACAAACTGCATGATTTGCAGTTGGTATTTAATTCAGCCGAACATAAATCTTATATTCTTTCTACATTATAATTCAATCATTGCATCACGGGCAAATCACAGACTTGAAACTTACAATTATTATAATTTTAGTAATGTAAAAATATTAATAAAAGTGATCAATCAGAGAGATGGCACAGTAAGGCGGGTAACGACTAGTAATTAATGAAATTTTGAAATGCTGTAACCAATGTATGGGTATCCTTATATAACAGGAAGTCATTCTTTTATTCTGTTTTCAGACTCCAGACCCAAACTCGATATTCCCACTTTACAGACTCTCGTTCAACTGGATAGCTCCAATAGGAATTACCACCACAATCATAATTGGGGCCATCGTCTCCACATTCACACAGAAAGCTCATTATACCACGTAATGTATTATTACATTTCAAATTTATCATTACTTTTATGGAATCAGTTGGAATATAATAATAATTATTGTTTATGTTTTCATTTTATTTTTTAGGTTAGATCCATATCTCTTCTCACCCATAATACATAGATTTTTCCCCGAGCATATGATGAAGAATGCGGGAAACACGTTACATTTAATCAAAAGACCTAGAAGTCTAGATGCTCAGCCTACAGCAGCTAATAAGTTATTGAAAAAGGTACCTACCAATTACTTTATTTTTTAGTTAAGATATTTTTTTATCTTCTCTTTTCATATGCTTAGTTGGCTGGCAGAGATCCTTCGGGATAAGTCCGCCCTTTCTACTGTCCAAATGTTTTTATCGTCACATTGTACTTATAAGTAATTTTTTTACTAGCCTTCCACTCATCATTGAGTGATTTAGGCTTTATTTATTTGTAACATTGCAAAATATTTGAACTGATAACAATGATTTCAATGTACTACATATCAAATAGGGTATTCAGAACAAAAATTTAAAATGATTTGTCACAATCTTTTTTATGAGGTATGAGGCTGAAGATATATCGAGAGGGAGTGAAAGGTAGTAAGTAACATTGTCAAAAATCATCGCATCATTTAGAAATAGTGACTATGCTAGATAAGTACTATTGAGAATATGAGTGTAATAATATTTGGGGCAGAGTCAAATTTATTTGAACGGTTTTTATTATATTTCATCCATCTCTTTCCTTTTTGTTGTTTTATATGATTGTTCAAAGTGAGATAGCACTACAACTCTTAAAATATTCAGGTTTTATGAAAAACCTTATTCAACTTAATCACTAAATTCCTACATTAATGTGAAAAAATAGAAAACTTTGTCTTGATTTTTATTAAGTAGGTACCTACATTCAAAATTTATTAAAATTTTGTTTTTTTTTCAGGATTCAGAGAAGAATACAACGCCCAAAAGTAAAAGATGACATTGTTTCCCAATGATATGAATCATTCATATTTTTGTAGTACCGTATTAGTTTTTTTTTCTCAAAATTACATTTATGTACTTATAGTGTTTCGAATGTTGGTGCTAATTAGTACAGTGGTCCTTCGTTTATCGCGGTTAAGGGGGCAGGAACCACTCAAACAATATGAAATTGTACTCAGCAGGATAACCCCCTTTTATATTACTCATATTAAGTTCTTTTACTTACATCTTTCAAATTATATTTACCTTTGTAATAATTGATGCTGGATTGTCAAAATTAGCTTCTGAGAGAGGCAAAGAATCTTCCACTTCACTCGGTGAGGCCATAAGCTCAAATGGAAGCTCTCCACTAGATGTTGTGATCAAAGTCGTAGCCAGAATATAATTGTGGAGGGTTATAAAGCTTAGTCGTTTAATGGAACAGCAGAAAAACCATATTCAACTTCTGTCGCATTGGTAATAGCTAAAGAAATGTCTTCATTTTAGGCTAAATATCTTAACTGGTTACGGCCCTCATGCCTATTATTACAATAGCTTGAACCATAATGTCGCCAGTTTCAGGTTTAAATTGTAACATTATCTTGGCCAAGTTTCTTTAATAATAGATTGTTGCATATTCCCCATGGTGAGGCTAATCTGTTAAATTTCTAAGTCCTGCTCTTCTCCGCTTTCTACTTCAGACTTTGTAATCTCAAGGAATCTTCTTCTGTCAGTGGGTCCAAGATGACACCACCTCTGATACTTCTTTTCTTATGTTCGAGAAGCAATCACCATTCAATGGTTACTTCAACAAAGGCTCCGAAGGAGTTCCTTCCTTTGCCTGGCATCTGAGAAAACATAATGAAATTTCCCTTATTTTTTTTGATATTGTGGAATTTTTTTTGTGATGAACTCTTTTTTAAAACTCGGTGCACCGAAACGGCAAATTAGCAACGGATCACTGATATTTTTTTTTAGGTAATTTCCCTGCTAAATTTTCTAAACATCACACTTCTGAGACTGAATTGTAAATGGAATTTTATTTACATGACATGTTTATTATATTTACATGATGTGTTTATTATATTTACATGTACCTATGGCTGTTTCAGTATTTTCACTTCATAATATAATATCATAAAATCAGCCATTGATTGACCGACAGATGTCAGTCAATCTATTTTGAATATTATTATACATGCACTACATACAATCGTATACGATATAGATTTTCTCTTTTTAAACCTTTTCTGATTTCGTCACAGCTTGGAAAATTTATTGAAATATTGTGAAATACTTTATTTTTTGGTGAAGAAACATTAAACTTCTGAAAGATCTTTCAAATTTCTTAAATCAATTTAATATTGATACTTGTAAGTAATTTTAAAAAAAGCACTGATCGTATTTTTACAAATTATGCACAAAACAATTTAAAATCAGTCTGTAGAAAAGAGCTAAAAGTATACATTTTGAATATTATATGTTTGACTTTCAAAGGAAACTGCTTTAATAATAATAATAATAATAATAACTTTATTACATCAAAATAAATATGACATGAAAACAACACAAACAAAATCAAAAATCATTCAAGACAAATAATAACCAACATTTTGCAATTTCCTCTACAAAGATTAATTAATCATATAAACGAAATGACAATATTGAATTGCTCTTAATACAGTGAAATATTTAAAATTATCCTCTTATTTTAATAGTAAAATTTATAAATATCATTTAGTAGACCTATCTGATTTTGTATAAGTAAATTAATTTGTATTGTTGTAGATTATTTAAAAAATAAAACAAACCTCTTAGACAATTTTTTTAGCTGTAACTTAGACTTATAAATTATGGTGTGATAATAAAAAAGTCGAATATTTCAATTCTGCTATCAATGTAACAAAAGAACATAGAAATCTCTTTATTCGTCAAACTTCATATTCTTGTTGTCCAACTCTCATCGTCACATTTTGACAAAAATTCTTTCTCCTAACATTCAAATGGTATTTTTTTCTACTTATATTTCTTTCAACTACTGTGAACAGTACTACATACATTTGAACTCAAGTGCAGCACGTAAATGGAAAATGATATCAAAATAATTATACAAAACATAATATATTTATTCATTAAAATGTGATTGATAATCTTACCAAAGTTTCACAGTTTTGCCATATGACAAATTAGTGGCAAATAAAGAAGTTTAACTGTTCATATAAATACACACTGGTTGTCTATTTGTACATTAGCTTAAATAAAATTGTAACTTACTTTATTTTTTTTGGGTTGATTTTAACTTAATAAATTCACCGTATTGCATGTATTAGGGTGCGATTACTTTAATTAGTATTGATTCTCTGCTAAACATGTACAATCAAAATTGTGATTAGTTTATACAAAAGAGATTTCATTTTTATTTATACATCATGCTTGAAAAATCATTACAAATTTTTAATGAGTTTCAGTTTTTTATTTCTTAATGAATTTTTTTTAATACAATATAATGAGCGGTATTTTTGGCAAGGAATCGAGCGAAGGCCAAAAAAATCTATTTAAAATCTTCCATATTTTCATAGTATTATTACTAGTAATTAATTGTAGTGAAATTTTTCCATATTTTAATATATAATCTGTGTTTTTATACACCTCCATGTATGTACGTATTAGATTTGGGTTTTAGTGAACCAAATTATCTGTGATTAGTTTGTGTTTATTGAAGAGGAAATGAATAAATAATTATTTGATGGATTTAAAATAGACTATTGATAAAATTTTAACAAAAAATCCTTCAGGCTAAGTTGAAAAGATACAGAACTTAACTCTACTAGAATCTTTTTGCTCTCTTTAAAATGTAACCATTTTTTCTCACAATAGTTTAATTTTCGTGATTTTTTTTTTAACTCTTAACATTTGTTTAACTATCATAACATTTAAATTATCAAAAATGCATATCCCGTAACATTCTAACTCTTTATAAAAATTTAATATTAAAGACTAAAAAACTGTGACTGAAATTTTTTCTCTCTTTAGCCATTTCTAGAATTAACATTTAAGACTGTCCCAAAATTGACAAGAATAATTTTTATTCAAAATATTTCTTTGTTAATGAACAAAAGTTGTTTGCCAATTGAGAAATTATGTCAAAAGGTACTCTGATGTTATTAACTTCTTAAGGGCATTATAAATACACTAAAGCCCGCCATTCACAATCACTCCATCTATCCAATTAGAACAATGTCACTCCAAAAAAATACCATGAGTTGGCAAAACCAAATGGATTATGTGGAGTGATAGGATGTGTCGGATATCCACCAATCCAAAATTCAATCATCAAGCCAATTGTCCAACACTCCAAACGAATTTTTGTCATATTATCACTGATTAAAAGATTTTGGGACATCATAAAAAACATTTTTTTAAGATATATTATCTAATCTATTTTTTGAACTGTTTTATAATCTAAAAAAAGTAAATTAAAGACATAGTTACTGCCATTTCCTCTTTTATATCTTAACAGATTCATATTTTTTAACAACAAATATTTTTTTAGAAATATGTGTGATATAATGTTACCTATAAATATATTCTATTGTAGATTTTTATTTTTAGTTTAGTTATATTTTAGATTTTTTTTTATCATTGTTTTATTTTATTACAAAAATTATTAATTATTGTTTTGGATCAGAAATTTTATGAAATTGTTACATGATTTGTTGAAATTAAAATCTTTTTAATAGTTTCTATTTTTTTTTAATCTTAATACCCTTGCGCATTTGACATGGTAACGAACATAACACAGTAGCAGAGGGACTTCTTTGCCTTACAGGAATTTGATGACAGGAAGAACAATACTCTCATTTGACATCCTTAACATACGTGTCAGCATTCAGCAGTGTCCGCCTCCTCTTCATTATGTGCTTGCCCCAGATGCACCTTCGATACATGGCCCTTAACATATATTTTTCTTTCTTATTTCATTATTCATGCAACTTTCATTTCGTATTTTAGAACTTTTTTTTTTTTTTTTAACTTTAACTATGACATATTAGAAAAGATCGAACTTATGAAAAATTTCTTTACTAAACAGCAGGGTTATTCAAAAAAATCTAAATTGAAATTTCCTATGGGGCATTATAGGGCCCATATGGGCCTCATAAAGTTAAATTAAGAACATGTTTGTATTGCTAAACTTTTTCGTTAAAATTAATTCCACAATAAAATTTCAATTTTGTATAATGATAACGACTTGCGGAGTAATCGATTTAGGTGTTTTCGTGCAAGACTCAAAATATTTTACTGTCTTGTTCTAAATTGAACTTTTTTAGTAAATAACCCTTTTGTTCTCACAATAATTTTCAATAGATGTCAGTGCACATTGTAGAGCAAAGTAGCAGACAGGTTGATAATAGATAATAAGAACAATTCATAATAGTAACAATCCTACACCTAATAAAAAAAATGCGCAGAAAAAATAGCAAGTATCACCTCAGTACGGGCTCTTGCCTAGTGGGGTGATAAATTCCTATAATTTTATCCTCATAATGTAATTCATATTTATTTGTATTATTTTTTTGGAATAGCCTTCTTAATCAGCCAAGAATCCTTCAACGCCGCCGCCTGAATTTTCAAATGAATATTGAGATCCGTCTCTTAAAAAGTCCAAACTTTACCATGTTGAAAACTATGGACTATTTGATACTTTCTCCCCGTAGGAACCTGTGATCAAGTTCCACATTTTATTTCATCGATATAAATAATATTACCTGCGGACTCATATTGTTAATTATTATGAAAACTACCAACTTACAGAAGAATCAATTGCTGGTTTTTTGAGCATCTTGTAAGAGACACACAAATACACATTCTCCCTTTAAGGCCCCCCGCACACCGGAAGCCAGCCCGGATGGGACAAATCCGCAGCAAACCCAACCTGCACGAAACCAACCCTCTAGTTCGATCGAAGCAACCAAACCAAAAAGCCGCAAACACCTGGACCGCATCAGGGGGGATTCAGGCAGCTGGTGTCGTGACCATAAACATTTTGCAAGTGCGAGCGCAATGGAGAGCTCTTATTGCCTCCCTAGTCCCCTGAGTGGCGCTTAAAGGGTGAATAGATAGGATTGGCTTTACAAAATAATATTTTCTTTTTCTTCTTTCCAATTTGGCAATCCACATTTTATTTCTAGCTTGTGAATTCTATACCTAGTAGCTACCTACTCTTTTGTGTTAAATTTCAACCTTTTAAAGGGAGTTAAAACGAATTTAAATTCCAGGAATTTACAATAATTTGCTTAAGAAACATTTTGCAATGATAATAATATTCCTTAGCATGTAGATACCTAGGTCTTTCTAATTTGTTAGCAGAAGTAAAACCCAGAGGCGAGTAAACAGGGAACGCGCCTCATACTCTTCAAATATAATATTATTATATCCACTTCCTATATCACACTGAATCTTTGTCTGTCAGTTACCCAGGGATTCTTTGGAGAAAGGTTGATTTTTGTACTAGATGCTCCATTTGATCACTTTTTTACTAGGTAGGTACCTACAGAGTGAAGAAAAGTCGAAGGAAGTAAGAAAGATGCAGTAAAAAATGAATGTTTCAAAAAATCATCAAGAAATATCGTCTTGAATATTAATTATTGTAAAAGGTCATTAAGTAGTTTTTTTTTTATGCAAGGCAAGTTCCCTTTCATAGCGAATATAATAAGACGGGGCTATTCGAATGAATTTCCATCTTGTTTCAATGGATTAACAGGATTCAAACTTTTTATTGTAGGTATGTACCTACACGTTTTACACAATATGTGGCGTAAAAGGAGTAAGTAATCCCTTTTGTGAATGTGGCCAGAACGAAAAATAGATTATGGATTCTCCAAAAAATAGTATGATAAAATTTAAAAGTGGCAGAATGCGCCAAGATTTGAATTAGATCGCAACTAGATCATTCCTATTTTTTATTAGTTTCATGCATTTCTCTCCTGATTTTAGCAAACTCGGCGTAGTAGAGGTTGCCGCATCTCGGAAAAGGTAGGTACCTAATCGTTTTGAATTACCTACATAATATTATAGACCATTAACGGCCACGTGGATTTTGACATTAGCCGGGAGGCATAAACATAAACAAAAAGTTTTAGAGTTGCTATGAGTGTGTTTATATATAAACCCATCACTATGGTTTGTGTATGTGGTGTGTGTGTGTGTGTCGCCATGGCCACCATTTTGCATCCAGCCTAATTTCAGATGACGTCATCCTTTAATGGTCTATTATGTAGAATGTAGGTACATAGGTCTTCACTAAAAATGTTTCACCCTCTAAGTTACCTATACATACATACACACATACATACTCCCTTTAAGGCCCCCCGCACAACGCAAGCCAGCCCGGAGGAGACCAATCCGCAGCAAACCCGATCCACGCGAAACCGACCCTCCAGCCCGATCGAAGTAATCAAACCGAAAAGCCGGCCCCACACAAACAAAGTCCGCCGCGGATCCCCCCAGACCAACCCACAATACGGGAGGCCTAAACCCCACTCAGGAGCATAGGGAGGCAACAAGAGCTCTCCATTGCGCTCGAAGGCGTCTGAGGCTCATTGTGCCTTTTCTGACCACTTGAGATTTAAGGACGCGAGGTGGTCAACCTCGCGGTCCCGATCAGATTTTTCGATTTCCTGCCTCTTACAGGATGCTCGAAGAACCAGCAAAAAGAGCAGAGGTGCTATTCTTAGCCGGCAACCTCACGGCAAGTTACCTAAACATACCCATAATGTATAATAATACTACTTAAAAACCTACCTACCTGGTCCTATCTATTGCACAATTTGATTCTTACATGGTATACCTATACGTACTTAATTATATAGCTACGCTACCATCAGTGAAGAAGGAATATTTTTAGACGGTTTCAAAAAAGTTAATAAGTACCTACATCTAAAAACACATAAAAACAACCTTTTTAGTGAAAAATTGACAATTTTTTTTCAGATACCTTGTGTAAATGATTAATTACTGCTAGCTATTGTATCGTTCGGTTTATTAAAGAATGGTTACAGTTGGTAAATAATAACGTTAGCAGGCTTTTCCTTCTTATCTAACCTTAACAACCCGTCACCTGTAACGGGGCTAGCGTTTCAGTAATGCTCCATAATGTATGTAGGTATTGAATAAAATAATAATAATTGATAAAACATGCAAATATTGTAGAACATCCATCCCCATCCTCTCTTCATACAAAAATTATTATTCTATGGGTGATTATGTACAGATGTGGTAGCTACCCTCCTACCTGACATTCAAATCTTCATCATGCGTCGGGCCAGAGTATCGTATGTCAAAATATGTTAAAAAATATTTTTAAATTAAGTAAATTGCCTTTTTTACATTATTTTCATACAATCGCGTATTCTGTTTTAATATTTTCTAAGTACAAAACTATGCGCACTATGTGCCGGTGCTGTACGTATTATTATTTTCTAAAAAAATTAAGAAGAAATGACGCCATAAAGTTACTTTTCAAATCATCAATCGACGATAAAAGCAATACTTTTCTGTTATGGCGCGCCAGAATCGTAAAAGTATTTTCATATAATATAGAATAGGTAGTGTGTTTCTTGCTTAAAAACAAGTTTCGCCTTCTTTCTAGTTTTCGCTGAGATTTATATCCATAAATGTCACCATAAACCGTTTTTTATACCAGGATTTTCCAACATGTTGAATGAGCATCAATAAATTGGTTCATTCTCTTCCACTTTGTTCCTACAAAACCTACAGTGTAAAATATTCTTACCGAACTATGTAATAGTAGTTATATAGTATGTAGGTACTATAAAACTCAACAATTTTCATAAAAGGTTTGATAAAACCTACACAGATTTTTTGATGAGTTTCATTTTTAAAGAGGGAAAATACCTACCTTTTGATCATTAACTATTCGCAAAAAATCCTTGAGGTTTTCTGTTGTGGATTTACCCAAGGATTAAACAAATTAAACAAATCACACCAATGTTTGTTTATGTGATTAGAAAAATAGATGGAATGGCAAGATGGGTGATTTTATCTACTTTTTTAACGTACGTAGGTAAGCCTGAAAATAAATAGGATAAATTATGCTCATTTTTAACTGTTCATAAAAAAAACCTTTGAAATAACTCAATACCTTAGATATTTTCACGCAGTCATCCGACCCCGTCAATCTAAAGCAGAATGCCAAGTGCGAGAGAAAATTTCAATGAAAAATTGTGAAATAAATTATTAGGTAGGTATAGGTACACGAATAGAAATCAGAAAATATGAATGTTTGTATAATAATATAGGTATATACTTAATAGGATTGAATGATAATATGTGTTTTAGCATTTATGGACATGCTCGCTTCTTGGTCTTATCATCAAACACTTTTCTGTCTTGTCTGAAAGTTTTGTCTGAAACGAGTTGTAGCAAAATTATTATTTTCGACGTTTGGTATTCAAATCAACTCCGTCACTCGTCTCCAAGCCAGCAACTTCCACAGCCAGATTCCTACCTCTTCTAAGATACCTGTGCTATTTATACATACCTACACCATACCTTTCTTATACAGAAATTATTAAAATTGAGGAAAAATTATTAACATAGCCTCTATCGCATTATTTTTACAACTATTTTTTTGTTCACGTTTTTAAAGTTAAATTCATGGATAGCAAAGTACACAAATAAAGATTTCCTGTTTGCGCAAATTCAGTGACTTTCTCTGATCTGTAAAAAAAAGTATAAGAAAATTGCTGGTTACAGAAAACTCTTTCAGAACAATTTGAACTAACTAATGACATAATATTGTTTAGGCACGTTTGTGTAATAGTAAATTTATAAATAGATAGATTAACTGTTTAAGTTTATGTATTCAAAGTAATTTAATTAAGTAAGTTAGAAGCATATAGAGGTATCTAATTCACCTTAGGATATATATTTTAACGTATTTTATGTGTGTAAAATAACAATTAATTAGTTGTTGAATGTGCATATTTTCTTGTTGGAAAGTAATTTAAAAAATGAAGTTTTACCAAGCCAACGTGCACATACGACTCATGTCAGGAGGCATAGATTGATGTGGAAAAGTGTTTAAAAGTGTTTTATTTAAATTCAATTACAATAGTGTGTTTCTATATAGGACTCTAATTTAATTGTTTTTATCTCGCTTCTAACAATCATTCCAAACAACAAGGTGGAAAGAGACAGATGAAATATAAAGAAACTACTATTCAAATAATTTTGACTCCGCCCCGAATAAATACCTATACCCATCTATAATCTATAATACCTATACTTGTATATTCGCAACGAAGGTACCTAACCTACACTTGCCTAGCATAGCTATTATGGAAGAGTTAGGTAGGTACATAAAATATAAAAAATGAGTTTGTGAAGACATGAACTACCTATAGTTTTTATGCCGCATTCACTTACTTCTTATGTACCTACGGTGATATTGAATAGGTAGGTACTTTCCAAATGTTTTAAACCATCATGACTGAAATTCATCCCTCCTTTATACGATATATCATGTATTCTGTACAATATATTAATTACCTCATATTCCCAACAATACAACAATCAGGTATGATAAATTTGATACAATTTCCTTTCGTCTCTTGTAGACGTGTAATATTCTTAAGGTATTGTGTACCTACATGTTACGTTTTGGCGTTTCTACCTACCGACAGTTAGGTAGGTACCTACTAACTGTTGAAATATTAATTTAAAAGGGGTTGCGACTGCATCTTCCGCAACGAGGTAAAATATTAAAACCGTGAAAATGATTTTATACAAACAATTAATTAATTAAATTGTTACATACCTAATAGAAAGGTTTTCATGTATTTTGTAATATTTTAATAATGAATTATTGTCATGACGATGCCAAATTTGTTGACACAAATTATTTAAAAAGAGATAAAAACCATTCGAATAGATCCTCCTTATTTTTTGTGACATAACATTTTGTGATTTAGGTATGTATTTTAGTACCTACCTATACTTAGACGTGAGCATTATAACGAAAGCTGATAAAAATATTCGTTCAATAAAAATATCAGGGTAGTGACTTACGTTAAACTCAATTCGGATCATATCAAAATTTCGGGACGAATTTTTTTTCTACATACCGATGCCTATATACACAAATATTCACCTAATGATAGGCGGTATCTGATAGTACCTACCTACCTAAGTTTTTAAGCTACCTACTGTCAAAATTTGCATATTTGAAATAACCCGTAGGTAGGTATAGATTTAGCAGAGAAATAAGAAATTATAGCAATCTAAATGTTTTTAATAATAAGTATCGGGTAGGTAATAAGTAGGTATATAGGTGCTCGTTGGTGCACAAAGAATATCTAGGGTCCGTATAGCGAGAGAAGAACGCACACATTGAGCCAATTTTCATCCCTAATTGAATGGCGGGAAGTTATCAAACAATGCCCAGGTGAAGAACAATTTTAGATGCCACCTACCGACATTTTGCACGGATCGAACGATGCGAGAATCAAAGTTCATTAAAAAAAAAATTATTGAATAGATTTTCTTATCAAAATGATTAGCTGTTGTCGCGTATCTCGCTAAAATTGGCGAACGACTGGACTGAAATGCTAATTTTGATTTCAAAATATTCGTATAAGTTCAAGATGGTTTTGAACGGTGAGAAAATATGAAACAATAATCACATACCTACCTACTCCCTTTTTGACCCCACTAAAGGTAGAATTCTTTAGCGACGATTGTAACGACACCAGCCGCGCGAATATGACCTCACTGCTTCATTTGTAAATAAAAATTTTATATGCGCCCCGTCATAGAAATGGGTTTCAAAGAAAAATCAAGAAAATTTACACGTAAACGCAATGACACGAAGATGTTTTATGTAAAGAAATGAGTTCGAACAAAATAAAGATATTAGATTTTTCTTAAAAATTGCAGAAAGTATTCGCAAAATCCCATTTGTTTTCCATATTCCGTATTTATTTAGTTTTATTATTTCCAAGTCAAAATAACTTTTTGACCACGCATGAAAATCAGTAATACAAATCGTGACCCAGGTCCATTTCAGAATCGCCATGCGCAGCATCCGAACCATCACCGAAAAAGCACATCGGAACTCAAATTGTTAGTAGTTATTAGTTAATGGACTTGTTTGAATTTTCGCACCACCTTACCTTCAAAACTGAAACAAAATAAACAATATAAGGTTTATTAAACAATTTCAATTATATTGATGTTCTCTTTAAAAGTACATATTTGAAACGAGTAGGTAAGTAGGTATGTATTTTTAGAGAATATTTATTTTTTATTCGATACAACTGTGTGCATTATTGGCGGATTTATCTAAGTATAAGTAATGAAATTTAAATTAAACAATAGATTTTGTTTTGTGTATATTAAAAAAAGACAAAAATAAATCAATAATTATTATTGTTTTGAATTTTCTCGACAATGTCTACGACGAATGCACTCGAGATTCTCCTTTCACGCAACTTTCTTATATTTTTCTTTCATTTTTAGTAACTTGAAATAAGCATCAATCAAGCAACTTAAGGGCATAGGGGGAGGGGCATAGCAGGGGCACAGGGGGGGGCATAGGGGGGGCAATATGAGCTCTCCATTGCGCTCGATCTTGGCCAATGTTTATAACCTCCTTCCACAAAAAAAAAACAGATTTTCACGCGTGATGCGATGACCAAGACAAACTATGCTCCATTTTTATCCTCAAAGAGATTTGCATTGAATTTCTAACAGCTCGCAATATTCGTTACATCGCATGTTTAACATCTAAATTATATCATTCGGATGCTGTAAAAGTTATATTTAAATGTGTACCAACGTGGTAGTTACTCGTCTATTCAAAACCTCCTACGAAAGGAAGGAAGGAAGAATGAACCTGGATGGAAACCACCCTCATCCCCGCGGTGGATAATGTAATGTTATTGCAGTAAGACTGGATCCTGGATGATGGAGAATGTGGAGAGGAAGGCGCTGAAGGTTGGGTGGGTACTGGGTATTGTGGTAGCTGATGTACCTAATATTATTTGAGGCTGATGCCATCTGCGTTCACACATTCGTACAGCGGTTTAAAATCAAGTCATTTCTTGAAGAATTATGATTATATGTGTACGATGCAAGTTGCATAAGTAATTTTTATATGAAAAACATGTGGTTAATAAGTTAGAAATATTGTGTTTTATTTTTATTTTATGGACGATTGATAGTCACATTATACAAAATTTTATACACCAATTTAAGAATCAAGAAACAAAAACTCCATGCAAAAAACTGAGGAGTGGACATTACCAAATTGCGGTAAGCATAAAACAGAGATTATGGAAAAAAAACTGACGAGTGGGCCATAATAGATATAGCAGCTAGTGCATGTGTGACACATCTTCAATAATAAATTCAATCTCATGGACTAAATTTGATTAACTCAACGTATTTCAGATTTCAGTCCTTTCCAATTTTTGTAAGGTTGTAGAACTTTATATTTTACACCTTTTGCAAACATACATAAAAATGTTTTTTTTTTCATTTACATAATATGTTGCTTAGCACCTTTTTAACGTCCAGTCCTCGTTTAATGTGGAATTTTTATTTATAAATGCGTTTATTCAATAGGTACTTTAAATTATGTTATCAGAATAATACAAAATATGCTTATTTGCCAATCTGTTTATAAAGTTGATATGTTTTTCACACATAAAACCTTAAAAATCGAATCGAGTCAGTTGGTAATTATATTTAGGCAAATGTTAGCATTTTTTAAAAGGGTTTATTTGTATTAGAAAATGAATTTTGTTAAGTACTTATATTTACCAACCATCCAATGTATGATATGGGCTTTGTGAATTTGTTTTTAGAGCATACATAAGTAAAACAAGAGCTTAAAAATACTTACATATTATTGATTTTACTGTCGCACAATGTAGAATTAGACGTTTAAAAAATGACAAATAAACTGACAATTATCGCGAGTTCGATTTTTGTAAAATTATAGATCTACCGAAAAAAAAATAAACTGAATAGGTAACTATTATAAAAAGTGTAAATAGATTTAGAAAAAGAGAAATAGTTGAGAAACAAAATTAAAAATACAGCCTTATTCCACTTCAGTCTCGAATAACGTGACAGCGCGGCGCATTTATGCCGTTTATAATTCTCTTTGAAATTATTGTCAGACTTTAAATCGCATCGCGTTATTCATTCAATCTGTGACGTCTACTTACCACGACGGGGAAACTTGGCGGCGGGACGCTTCCGTGTTGGGCTATAAAATCGTCATTAAATTAATAGGGGTTGTACCTGCTTACCTGCTCACGTTTCCAAAACTTTTTCAACCCTCTAATAACATTCCCTACGACAATTTCAGTATTTTTTAAATGTTGATATTGCAGATAGTTTAGTCAACAAAAAATAGACCTATCTATATATTGATCATAGTTGCTAGTTGATATATAGTTCCTTTTCCATTATCAGTTAATTAAATGATCAAACATGTTGGTAAGTACTAGAAGTACTTTCCATGTAGAATGTCTGAATTTTTTTTTACATTAAAAATTTTTAGTACCTACATACGTTAAGATTGTTTAGTTAGGTATTTATAATTTAGCATTTTTTCTGGATTTATACCTACTATCTTATTAAAATATATTCCTAAGGCAGAAATTGCTGGAAAAATGACATCACAAGAACCGTTTGTTTAAATTTCGCCAATTTAGAGAATTATGTGATAAAGTAGGTAGATACTAAATATCAATATATATTCTCTATTTTTGGATAGAATGAACAAATATTAAGTATATGAACTAGATAAAGGCTTGTCGTTGCACTTTAGTCCAATAAAAACGCTTTAACTTGCAGTTGTGTATGATGGGTGTGTGATAACTGACAAGTGGAAGCGATCCACATTTATTTAAATATTAAGTATATGAACTAGATAAAGGCTTGTCGTTGCACTTTAGTCCAATAAAAACGCTTTAACTTGCAGTTGTGTATGATGGGTGTGTGATAACTGACAAGTGGAAGCGATCCACATTTATTTGCTCAAAATCTTTCAAATTCGTATATTCTTTTGACATTGAGTAAGCAAAGGATATTCTAGAATAGCGTATCTAGTTTAATTAAAAATGGCCAAGAGTAAGTACACAACACGCGTAGGTACTTATAGGTAGGTACAGTTAATTCCAATAGAGACTAAAGTTTGAATGATTTCTGACTAGAGTATGAACGATTTCTGCAAGACCTCTCTAACTGCTTTTTTGCACTTCTAGAACCAGAATATATCGCTCTAGATAGATCAACTTAATTTTTAAAATTTACAGTGAGTCTAGGTATTAGTGCCAAGATCGAGATACATGAACAAACTTACTGATTTCTCAGGAATCGCAAATGTCTCGTCTTTTTTAAACGAATGTTTACTCACACAAACTTTGACTCTTCCACAGTAAGCTACTTAAAGCTTGTATCATGAAATAGTCAACGATGGTCGGCACCTGCATGGAACCGACCCCACGACCTCCAGTACCTACGTAACAATAGATATGAAAGCCGGCGTCGTAACTAACTATTTCGGCTACTGTAATCATTTCTACTTTAAATAATATTTCATTAATATTTTTTATTTATGACCTTAAATTTAACTGATGGTACTCAACAATCCCTCAACAAAAGGTCCTTGACGCATCATCCCTTACAACTATGCAGCCACCTTGTCGTTAAGTACCTACCTACCTAATGAGCATCATGAAGAATCATCCCCGAAGGAAGTTTTACGAGAGGATTTCATTCAAAGTCGTCTACAAGATAAATTAGCATTAATTTTGAACGTCGGAATACTCACACTTTCTGAATTGGTAATTTTCTTTGAAGACATTATGCATTATCATATTATTTCACCGTGCATTACAACTTCTCTTTTGTTGGCGCGTGGTAACACAAGATACTTTTTGTAACTTTATATTTTGTTATATGCGGAAATCTATTATAGGTACGTTGGGTTTTATAATTTAAGGACGTGATGGTAACATTTGAGAGGCTTTTTTATATCCAAATTCTAATAGAAAGTATTTATTTTAAGTCTTATTTAACGTGGAATAAAGTCGAGTAGGTGCACACAGGTATAACTCGAGATCGGTTGAACAGACTCTTCCGATGTTTAAAAATGCATAAGAAATAGTATAAAATATAATATTAAAGTTAGTATGGAACGGATATACTGCGACGCCCTATATTATGGATTTTTTTTCGAGCATTCAGAAATATTTTTTTAACATTCAAACATATTTTAAACGTATTTTTGTATAAATTACAAATGAAATCAATATTCATAGTAAGGACTAAAGGACAACGTCTGTTGGGAAAGCTAGAAATTCATATTAAACATTGAATGAATAAACGAATGAGCTAAAATGTCATGTGTAGAATTCTAAAATTATAAAACGTAGAACGGCGCAATGGTTCTCTAGAAATGCGGACCCCAATTGAGCGGCTGTTATACAAAGAAAAAAATAATTTTAAATATTACTAAAAATATATAAACATTGCAATGGTTTTTGAATTAAACCTTTTTTATACACACCTATTATTTCAGGGAGCATATTGTTTACTGCTGTATCCAAGCTACGCTATTTGACATTAAACGTCAAGATTATACTTTCTGTTTTCTTCTTTCATTATTTTACTGCCAGCGATAGAGATAAACAAACATAGGATGTTTTGTACATACTTGTCACAAAGAATACTGTGACCGGTTGTATAATATATTGTATGTATTTGTAACTATGTATTCATTCGACTATGCTGCAATAAATGTACAGTAGAGGGCCATGTGAATTCAGCCAAACCAACTGTCTACCTATTCACGCAAGTTAAAAAAGCAGGGCTTGTCGTTTAATCTTAAACTTTGATGTCAATTCCCCTTGATTATCCATTGAGTGTTGTACCAATGCTATCCTACTAAATAACCATGAGATAGGTATTATTGGTTTTATTCGCACTATCCTAAGAGTTTTCTCACCCCATATTAATAAATAACACGTTAAATCAACAGGGGATTGATCCACCAAAATTGACCAAAAAAAAAGAATAGGGGTTTGTTTTAATCTTTAATCTTAAGTCACTTGGCAAATAGTTACCTAGGATATTTGGGACATCATCCCCTTACAAATAATCACACTTGTCCAAATTTTCATCGTTTAGGGTAGGTGAGAAACACTCCCTTATCTTAAATGGTTTTTGTTTCAGTTTAGGGGATGTTTTCCAATCAGACACGTCTTCAAATATTGATATAATCTATAAGTTGGTTTTGTCCACTTGGAAAATATTTATTATAGAATGATTCAAGCGAAAGTTGATCAAATACAGTACAATTTTCTGTTTTTGAAGTTTGTAAAAAGCTATACTGAAAATCATAATATCTATGTTTAAAAAAATTCTATCAATGACAACCAACAGCCAGCGTGTTAACACTCCTTCCCTAAATGGCTACATACATTACCTACGCAAACTATAGGTTAACGACTTGATTTGGATAGTACCTACCTGTAGTTGAGGAGAGAAGTCTATGAGTGATAACAGTGATAACAGAGGCTGGAGTCAAGGGCAATAAAATGGCCGCCAATGATGTCGTTCATTCGGAATTTCTATGGTAACATTGGTAAGAACGTAAAAAGCGGCAACATTGTCAACATAGGAACATCGACTGAAAGACACCTTGGTGGTCATTACTGACACTGACCTTCCGTCCCTGCATGCTGTAGCCCTAGTATGAGTTTTCGATGATCGAATATCGAAACGATCATCGAAAGAGTTTCGAAAAATTTCCATACAAAAATTACCTATCGAATGATTCGATCGTTTGATTTAAGAATTTGCACGCTAATAAGCGCTTATTTTGCGTGCAATTAGCTTTCGATAAAACTCGTACTAGCCCCACAGGACTCCAAAATTGCCGTCCCAATTCCAATCTGATTCAGTGAACCTCTGAAACATATTCAAATTACCTCAACTAGAAGATTTTTTCAGCAATATCTGCAGCTTTGATTCGTTTAGTTAGGTACATTAAAAAACATCTTTGGAGCCTCCAAAATAGTGACTCGGAATGACCCAAACGATTGACTAGCAACAACTAACCAGACATTTTCCAACTGCACAACGTATTTTTTTATATCTTATGTGTACCTACATAGATAGTTACATGGAGGTTTTTTAGACTTCACTCCAAACCCCCCAAAGAGGAACGGTTGATAAGTGTGTGGATTACTTTATGTAGGTACCCGGTGACAATAGCCAATGTGGTGTAATCCTCCGCATGTAGACACCTCATAAGACCACCCCTGCTCATGGGGATGTTTTATCTCCCATCAGTTGGAAAGGATCCCATCGTTTAGTGACAGCATTTTGATTTCCAAACCTATTGAGTTGATCGCATCACGATATGTCTGAATGATCATATTATTCATCACTTACTCGTGTATAGACACAAAAATAATGTAACCAAATTAATATTGTGTGAAAATATAAAAATTTTCACGATTATTTCCGTAAATTTTAAGTGAAGGTACCTAAGTGTTCAAAGTATAGTAGGTACCTATTTGATAAGTTCTCAAACCTGGAAAATATTTGAACGTCTTGGCCAGGTCGGTACACTTTTCATATTGTCTACATATATGTTTTAATATCAATCAATCAAACAATACTCTCTCTGACCCCACTAAGGGGCATAGGGAGCTAACAAAGAGCCCTCACCGCGCTCGATCTTGAGCGGTTTCAATAACTTTCTCCCACACCATGTCCAAATTCCTCAGCTCAGCTTTAAAGGAACGGAATACGGTGTGAAAAAGTCTTAAATATAACCTCGGTAGCCAGTGGTATAGGCGTGGACTTAAGATCACGAGGTACCGGGTTTCATTCCCGGTAAGGTCAATGTTTTTTTTTACTTGAAATTTCTACCCGGTGTTGGCCTCTGTCTCAGATTGACGGGATCGGCTGTCTGGAAAAAATGCCTCAGGCAATAACTTCCGCCGGCCATAGGTACTGGCACCTTTGTATAGAAAAGTGTTTATTGATTGATTTATTATTAAATAAATAAATATAGCTTTATTGTTTCAAAGTTTAAGCAGAGCTTGTCCGCTCCTTCGAAGCAGAGCTGAGGAATCTGGACATGGTGTGGGAGGAGGTCATTAACGTTGCGCAAGATCGAGCGCAATGGAGAGCTCTTGTTGCCTCCCTATGCCCCTAAGTGGGATCTTAAGGGAGTTTGGATTTGGATTGGTTTCAAAATACAGTGTGGCGACAGTATAGTTTTGACAGTTTAAAGGGCGGACTTAATTATCCCGAAGGATCGCTGCCAGTCAACCACGTTCGCCATTCCGCCAACCCCGGAATTCAAAATCATGGGAATATCCGATCACACTAAGCTAGCCTTAGTGTGATCGGATATTCCTAGCCTTAGATATTACTAGCCTTAGAAACAGCAGAAAAAAAAGTCGTAAGCCCGTAGTGGTTGAAATTCGTAAAAAAATTAAAACACTATGTACCTGATTGATTTAATAATTGCGTCAAATTGGTGGTTCTGTAATATGTTAAAATGTAGTCCTGAAAATAGGACAAAAGAATCTATTTATACCTATGTACCTATATATCTGGAATGCTGTCGTCTACCTATATGTACCTATAGGAACCAAAATTATTTTAGCCGACGGCTTTGAACATGCATTTTGCATTTTCAAATATTTCTCAGTAAGTAAGTAGGTAGGTATTCATCTAAAACATTTATTAATCAAAAAAATAGTTTTCGTACAAGAAAACCTCTAAGTTGTTTTTCACCATTTCTTTATTGTCTAAAAAAAATCACATCAGAAAAGGGAAGCCGATAATTCAATGATAACATCTACAAGATGAGGTCGGATTTGTGCGCTGGTCTTGTTAAACTAGAAAGTATCCACAAACCATAAAAAATACATGGGGATTTGGACAGTAGATGGTTGTAATAGACTTAGGTACCCTTCCAACTACTCCCACCAAAAGCGCTGACTCACTTTTATAATAAAAATACGTTGATCCTCAAACGATTCCCGTTTTTTTTTGTTCCTTAAGTCCAGGCAAAACGCCAATCATTCTGCTTTACGAATTTTTTATCTCCTTTTTGTCTGAAAGTTAACAACTATCAAAATCTCAATAATAATTTGATTCTTCTTATATGTAAGTATATCTTGCAAAAAATATTTTGCATAATGTTCAGTTATTCTAGATGACAACATAGGTACTTAAATACTCATCATAAATACTATTAAATACATCACGCCACATTTTTACTAATTTATACGTGTTTATTATGCAAATGTATTCCTGCTCTGGTCAATATATAGTTATCAAACAGGGAAAATTATTAAGGAAAATATTTAGACCGGTAGGCACTTTTTTCCACTTAGTACAAAATAAAAAGTACGTGCATGAGATAATAGGTACTACTTGGTAATCGACTCCTATATTTTCGCAATCTATAAATTTTCAGTAAATCAATGATACTTAGGTTAAATCACTTATTTAGTGGAATGCAGAAAAAAAATATGTTGTTTATTCTCTTTTGTATTGAACAACAAAAATAGTGGATTTCCGATACACTCGACTTCAAGTGCCAATCTATGGATAAATGTGTTGAAACCTAATGAAAAAGATATAAGTTGGTATATATTTCTGTGAAGAGGTGGTCACAAAACGGCTATGAATGAATAGCGCGCTATAGACTATATGCTTAAAATATACCTATAGCGCGCTATAGACTATATGCTTATCTACCTATAGCGCGCTATAGACTATATGCTTATATACCTATAGCGCGCTATAGACTATATGCTTATATACCTATAGCGCGCTATTTTAGAAATATTTTTTTTTAACACTCTGACAAAGTTGTATTCTATTGACAAAAACGTTCAGCACAAACATAATTGTGTAGCAGAAAATAATATAAAAATAACATCGCAGACGATAAAATTAAAAATAGTCTTAGCGAGCTGCTATAGAAATTTGACACATTCGAATCTCACTGCATTCACGCGATGACTGATAGCGCTGTTGATTTCCAAACGTTATATTCATAGCGCCATAACGTCTATAAACATAGCACGCTATGTGCGCTATTTGAAAATAGCGCGCTATAATAACACGCTTTGGGCTAACCACCTCTAGTCACGGAGAGAAATATAGCAACAAGCCTGAGCGAAACGTTTTGGGTACTCCGTATTCTGAAGTTAGCTCTGAAAAGAGCCGTTGTTCGCCCGAGGTTTTGATTAGATTCCACCAATCATCATCAGAGGCAGATGGGCAGCCGCTTTGAATTTTTCACAGTAAACTACGAGTATTATAAGATGAGGTTCCACATCTACCACCTAACGAAACAAGCAATATAAAAACTCCAAGAAACACAACGAGTGACGGAAAGCATGATTGTGAGCATTTCTATGAGACAGAAAGTGAAATAAATAGATTAAAGAAAAGAGCAAGGTTAGTGAAAGCAACAGATGAAAAATAGATCAAGAAAGCCTTGGAGTCCATGCTAAGGACTGATAGAAACTCAGGCAGTGTCCGTTATTAAATAATATTTCCTAGCCAGGATATCCGCATGCTTACTGCCCAGTCACTGTTATAAGACTAGTCTAATATGCAGAATATAATGAATCTATAGGAATTGGTACACTGCTACATACTTACATACTTATTTTCCCGCTTCAATAAGAGAGATTCAGTGGCGACACAAACCCTTCAATGTACCTATAGACGTAGGTACCTACCGGAATGTAAGGGTGCATTTAAACCAAACGAACATAGAGTCAGGGCTCCATAATAGAGTATATTTTCTTGATCGTTGATATGGTCATCATGGAAATAACAATAAACAAGAAAGAACTGTCATCGCCCACAAATTAGTTATTGCTTCTGTTTCCATGGTTTCATGAAACATGAAAGAGAGATAGGTACCTACTCTGTTTCTAGATTCAGCTGTTTATTTGTTCTAGGATATAGGCAACGTCCAACTAACTGCGTTATAGCCAAAGAGAATTAAACATATGGTTTTATTAGAATTTCTATATACTGTAACATTTTTTAATGGGCTTACAAATAAATTTGCACCTACATATCGAGATTTTTTTAAATTCATACACAAAGAAAAATCCTTATGAAAGATCAAAGGTATGAAATTTCATTTTTATTTCGTAATATTTACTTTGTGATGGGTAGAGCTTTTTCAGAACCTACATAAGCCCCTAGCGGTGTGTAGGTATTTGTCGATATTTTCATATAGAACTCCAATGAACAAAATAAACACCCTTTTGTGTCGAATACCTGGAATAGGATTGAAGATTGGTGGGTGGAAAAAAATCACGTTTTACAAAAAAAAATTACCTAGTGTATGAAATTTTTAAAAATGTTTGAAACGTTTTATGCTTGTTCATGAAATTGTGATACTGAAATTGAAATATTTTTTATAGAATAACTGTATAGAATCTCACCTCTTTTCTTTTAAACTATGATTTAAAATAGTTCATAAGTTAATCTACCTATGTAGGTTTTTTGCCCAACATAGATTAGTTTAGTCTTAAACAATTATAAATAGTCCATGGTTGTTAAAATACATCATGATACCTACCTGCCAGTTATATTTTTTTATGAACAAATGTACAAATATCCTAAGTGTACTTACTAATATATATAATATAGTATATCTAAAAGTTATAATGTTTATGTAAATTGAATCTCTCATAAAAGGTTCAAAAAATCACATGAAAGTAAAAAAAAAACTAAGTAGGTATGTATCTATAAAAGCCACATTGACCCACGGGGAATTAATAATTAGTTAGTTACATGCACCATCTTTAACTCGAGAACAGCTGAACTGATTTTTATATTGTTTGGTTTGTTAGATTCTTCTCAGCTCCGGCCAAAAGAGTAACCATGGGCGTCGCCAAGGGGCAGGGGGGGCAGCTGCCCCCCCCCCTCTAGAGATTTAAAAATGTAACCAATTCATATTTTCCTCATCCTTCATATAGAAAATAGCCTATGAATGGGTCAAATTGCCCCCCCCCCCCCTTGGCTCCGGGCTGGCGACGACCTTGAGAGTAACTATTAAAACAAGAAAGAAATATGACCAAAAGGTAAAATATAAATTTAAAGCTAGTATGGAATGTATTATATTTGATAACAACGCCATCTGTGAAAAAAAGCTTAACAACACAATTTTTATGATTTATAGCAACCATTGGGTTTAAATTTTGACAGAATTTTGTTCAAGCTATCAAAACATAATTATTTTTTAATAAACTTTGGGAACACACATAACGATGTGTGTATATTAAAACATCTGGAGACGGGTAGGCAATATTAGCTTTTAAACGAAGCTCCTACATACATTTTTATGGGGGTGTTAATTTTTTTTCAAATACAAAAATGTTGAAAAGCGATGTGTGTAAAATATAATGGTAAAATATATTGTAAGCTGTTCTGAAAGAGCTCTTTATAATGTGATATTAGGGGCAAATAGACGCAAATAATAATATGAAGTATAAAACCTACTACACAGTCGTATGAAATGTTTAACGATCAAATATTATACAACCCGCTTAAAATACGTTTAATTTACCCCGTGGACATTTCAGCTGAAGTATAAAACCACTCGCCACCGCCGGCCGCTCAGGTAGGTTTGAATACAAAAGAATTTAATAATACGAAAACCATGCGAGTTTCGTAGCATTAACATCAAGTTGAATTCGGGGCATTAGCCGTCCGTTGTTCTAAGGGGGTGGAATCGCTTGAGGGGGGTGCGAATTCCGTACCTCTTGGGTGGATCAGTAGTCTGAGAATATTTTATTATACTAGCTGATGCCCGTCTTGCTTTATGTTGTTGATTCTGATAGTCAGGCTTAATCAATGGGCTTTTGAAGAGGTGCTAGTCCAGTTTTCCGTGGCTCACTAGACGAAATTGGAAAACAGAAAAAAAAAACAACTAATGACTCTAATAATTCATGACTAATGTTCGATTTTTAAATGGAACAAACCACTACGGGCTTACGACAGTCTTCTACTGTTATTTCGAAGGCTGGCTTGGGGTGATCACTTTACGTTAACAACGTTCGCCATTAGGTGGCAATATTTGTCTCCGAAACTCTTAATCATAAGAATTCTCAACATGTTCAACATGTCGAAAAATCCCATGTATGTAACAAGTAGAAATTTAATAATTAATGAAACATAGAGAAAAAAGTTGGAAATTATTGAGAACAAAAGAGCAACCAAATTTAAAGACTGCGACTGCTGTCATATATTTGGCGCCAGGATATGACTTTATCCATTTTTGTTACTGTCTCATATTTATATTGCCTATTGGCTTTGTTGGTGCACAACGTTCTAATTTTGTCTAGATTCTTGTGACCTTATTTCAGGACTAGATCTTACAGAAAAAATAACAACTAATGACTCTAATAATTCATGACTAATGTTCGATTTTTAAATGGAACAAACCACTACGGGCTTGCTTGAGCACCAGTAATCTATTATTTATGTACCCAACTGTCCGATTGATTATTGGTCAAGGAATAACTAGGCGTAGCGATGTCAAATTTTGAAAATGGAGTAGGTAATACCTGTCTAATTTTTTTTTTCACAAAAATATACATGAAATGTGGATTCAAGGTTAAAAATTACCTTTATTTTTAGTGTTTCTAATCAATTGTCAATCTTTTTCATAAATTTTCACGCAGTGATTATACCTACTTATATTCCGTGAGTGGATACCTACCTAATTCTATTTTCGAAAGATGATTTTTCTTTTACTGAGATATTAGTACTGAAATGCTAAAGTTGTAGATTTTTTAAAAGCTATTAATAAGTTCGAGTGAATACAGTAGGTACCTACCTAATTAGTTTTTTGTTATGCACGACTCTATGCGAAATAAGATCTAACCATAACGAAAATTGTCAACATAACACTACGCACGTCATAACTGAATTATTATAGAGATAATACAAGAGACACTATCCACAATGTCCATATCATAAGGTAGGTATATCTCGTTGTTAACCATATTGAAGGATGACCTTTTGAGATTTGAAACAACCATGTTATGTCAAATATTTTGAGACATATTTTTGCTCGGACAAGAAAACATGCTCAAGGTAAAAAGGACGAAAGGTTGGCATGTAATGTAAGGATCACATCCTCGTTAAAGGTAACATGATTAGAATATTTGAAATATTTTCATAAAATAATAATATGTTGCGAAATTCATCCGATATGTCGACTTTTCTAAGGTTTCTTTTACGTTGTGAATATTATTATTATTAATGTTTGAGTAAAATTTTGCGAATACCTTGAAAAGTTAGGTGAAGCGATCCAATATTTTTGATAAAATATTTCGAAAATTTAAATTATGAGCGGTAAGTTGCACACATCTAGAAGAGTTTATGAATACTCTACAACCAAACTTTGATTAGCACTTTTATTTAAAAACATTTTATTATAGTCCGTAGGTATGTAGGTACCTATATTTTTTTGCTTAGTAGGTACGTAGTGCAAAAAGATTTTTATCTTCAGTAACCTTTTACACTAGTTTTGGGATAAAATAGTGATTGCTTGAATACATATATTATTCACAATAATGTTGATTAAAAATTGGTAGTTATTTAAGACAGCAGTGGGGCTATAGTACGAGTTTTATCGAAAGCTTATTGTGCGCTAATAAGCGCTTATTGGCATGCAATTAGTGTTCTTAAATCAAACGATAGAATCATTCGATCATTTTAGTATGAAAATTTTTCGAAACTCTTCAATGATCGTTGAAAATTCGATCATTGAAAACTTATATCTACTAGGGCTACAGTTCTTTCTTCCCTTAGAACACGCCGATTCTGTATATGAATTCCACTCAAATTTAGAAACTGCTAAAAACTAGGTAGGTAAATATATGGATAAAAAATATGTTTAAACTGAGAGTGTCGCTAAAATTATCAAAATTTCTCTAGAATGACCTGTTATTTGATTAATTTAAGTTCCACCTGAGGAGAACACGCCAACATTTTAGAGAAACCGCTTTTATGTCAAAATTACAACCATGTCAATTTTTGTTTCAGATACCTACATAAGTAGGTACCTATAGGTACCTATCTTAAAAACATTCATCAAAAGAAAATAATTTATATTATTATTATATAAATATGGCATTACGTCACGTAAAGGACGATTTGTGCCAACTGGCAGCAAAGTAAGACTTACTCACAGACGGAAAATAGACATGGAGAGAAAAAAAAATACTAAACAAAAAAATAGCTATCTATAATAAAATCATATTTTTCTCTATGTACACCAAAATATGTTTGTATATGCTCTTCGAAGGAGTGGACAAGAGATGGGTCATATTGACTATTATTCAGTTAGAATATTATTTTGATCATGAACTATACTTACCTATATTATTATTGTTATATTTCTTGACCAATATGTATTTGTTTGAAAAAAAAAACTAATTTGGAAATCATTCGGTTGAAATCACTTAAAATAACCAATAGGTACTAAAAATTGTTGTATAAATACTAGATTCAAAATAGCCCTACCTACGCGAAAACATTTTAATGCTTGGCAATCAAAATCTAAATTCCATAATGACATCATTATGAAGATTGCAATTATATCGAAATCGCGATGTAAGGCTCCAAGTCTGTGAATATAGACATGGAACGATATTTTGGTCTTAATAAGTTGACTCCCATAGCTAACCATAGTTAAGCTTTACCTATTTACTAAGAAGAGAAAATTATTGCACCTATAGGTAAGTCCTAGAGATTACAAAATACCTTTACCTATAATGAAAAATGCCAATGCTTAGAAGAAGAAGATAATATTTAACGCTGGTTATTGCACATCGTAAGAATAACAAACAAGCAAAAGCCAATGAGTAGGTAGGTATACTTAATAATAATGAAACTAATTTACCGACAGACGTAATATAATTACACACTCGCTACAAAAGGGGTAGGTACCTATATACAATTGAAAAATATAACATGTTTATTAAAATAAAATAATAACCCTTTCATAACACAATGGCTGTTGTTTCGTAAAGCGAAACTCACCCCCTACGTCCAAGTCTTTTAGCCGTGGTACTGATGTGAGGGGTGGAGAATTTTTAATTAACACTTTATTGCATAAAAAGCTCTGGTCTGTTTAATGAAACGGATATAGTATGGAGCATCTCGACGCGCACTGCATAACCTACCCTATCATATTATAAGAACATAAGCCTTTCGGTCATACTAACACAGTAGACTTATATACCCACCAAACCCTTTACACTTGGTTAAGGTTTTTACAAAAAAACCTCTTGCGATGTTGTTTTTGTATTGTACTCACATATTCCCCATAGGTATCTTTGCATCCAACTCTATCCAGTAGCTTAAATACACATTATTAAGCCCAGTGGCAGAGGATTTATAAGCATTTTAGACTTCAGATTAAGTAAGTACTTACCTACTGGGATTTAGAAGCGTTTTGAATAAAGATATTATTAAGTTATTTAATATGCGGTTTTAAGCCATTAATATATACCTATGAGTAATATAAATCTTTTTACAAAATTAATCTACCCACCTCCTAAGTATTTTTTATCATAAATTGCATGGTATTTATCACAATTGTAAGGTCTATGTTCGTATGGTGTTAATACACCATTGTATTTTATAAACTAGGTTCGTAGTTTTAGTACACTTGTATTGTATTTCAAATCAAACATGAATCTTTTTCATAGATTTCCGTACCATAAAACACTAAATATGTATTATTTTCAAAACATGATTACATATTATATCTTGTCAACTGAAATACCTATAATAATTATTTTAAAAAATATAGATATTCGACTAAATGTATTAACTAATTACCGATATAAAATAACGGCCGAGGAAGTTTTGCACGGCTCTACGCAGAAAAAAAAACGAACGTGCCTAACTACCTGCTTTCGCCTGCCCTCTTTAAAACTAGAAAATAGACGATCTAATTTCATTAACGTCAGTTGTTTAATACCCTATTGGTTCATTTTGTTTTAGTGAACTCATCTCCCAGATTCAATTTCCCTTGATATTACATCTCTAACTTTTCGACTCTTGTGTTTAGCTGCCTTCCTATTTTAGTCTACACACACACGGCCACATACACACACAGGTTAAACTTAATACACAGGTTAAATTTAATAATTAAACGTATCACATTTCTATTTGGCTGCTGATGTTATAAATTCTCCCTGGGATTTCTAATATATACCTATACCTACTTCTTGAAAGTTTTAGGTAATTGGGAGAGATTTAGCTCTGATCAAAATTCAATTTTGGATATAAGTAGTTATCTTACATTACATTCTCCATTTAAGCCCCCCTCCACACAGCAAGCCAGCCCGGAGGAGACCAATCCGTAGCTAACGCGACCAGCATGAAACCGACCCCCTAGCTCGATCGAAGCAATCAAACAAAAAAGCCGGCCCCACACAAATCAAGCCCGCCGCGGATCCCTCCCAAACCAACCAGCAATGTGGAAGGCCTAAAGCCCCACTCAGGAGCATAGAGAGGTGTCAAGAGCTCTCCATTGCGTTCGAAGGCGTCCGAGGCTCATTGTGCCTATTCTGACTGATCTGATTATTTGATATCTTGCCTCTTACAGGATGCTCGAAAAACCAGCAAAAAAGCAGAGGTGATATTCTTAGCCGGCAACTCCACGTAAATTTATCTTAAACATTTGAAAATTAGAGAAAAGTGTGTTTTCTATGTTGTTTCTTAGCCGAATCACTCGAAAACAAGTGCAGAGCTAAATCAAAAGAAGATGTTTCTTAATCTCTCCTTTGATATATTAGGTACCTACTTAAGCTACGTAGTTAAAGCTGATGCTGTTGAATGAGCTTTTGAATCATTAGTCAAGATAATTATTTAACTTTTTTTATTAGATCAATACCAATCTGCAGTAAATTCAGCAGTGGACAAACAAGGTTTATTCATGCTTGGAGAAACGCTATTGGTGATTGATGTCGTCATACGAAACATGGCTGCTACAAGTACAAAAATATGCATGAATTCTTCAAATACTTTCTTTTGAGATGTGGTGCTATAGACGCATGGCTGATGGGGTTCACTGGAAAAAGAGCATCACCAATGATGAGGTGCTGAACAGGATTGGAGAAACAAGAAAATTCCTCATTAGAATTGCACCACAAAGAACAATTTTGATAAGCTACAAGAATCAACATGCAGGCTAATTTCGCACCATCGTCGAAGAATACTGATTCAGGGCGACGGTTGCAGAGGTCGCCGTAAAAATGGCTAGGCAAAACATGCAATCGGAAACATTGGGCTGTAGCTCGTATGCTGATATGAAGAGCTTGAGAAAGACCAATCTTGGGATCGAAACCCGAAAAAAATATACGAATCGAAGAAATATGAAAATATAAAAAAAGAAAAATAATGTTCGTATGCTTAAGTGAAATAGTCGACAAAACTAGTGAAATTTATTCTCGGCGTTGTAGGTATAAATAAATATGGTTCTTGCAGGTAAAACCAAAAAGCAGTGTGTATCAAAGTAAGGTAATCCTTTTATGTTTACCCAAGCATTTGTCAAAGGGTGGGTCGGGCTCCGGAGCTAAGTGGTTAACGTAACCTTATAGCATCCACCGGCGTGGGGCGTCCATTCGTTCAACAATTATTATTCACTGAATATTAGATAATTCACATGTTTGTTTTACTAAAACTACTTCTTTAGTGGCGATAGAATTAAACTACATAGGTATGTAACTACATAGGTAGCTTGAAAATGATACAGTGCTTCTACGGTTTTTGCCATTTTTTGAGGCTACCAGGGCAGAGTGACAGAGGTGTGCCAAATCGCCATGTCATGGTGTGCAAATCTATTTATGTAAAGAACTTTTTTAAAGGAAAAACACAAAATGTTTTCTACCCTATAGGGTAGAAAACATTTTGTATGCATATATGCATCCTCATCTTTCATAAAAAGGACTTACTTTTCTCTCAAAGACTTCAAGCAGGGAATGATTTCCTATTGTTTTTTTAAACTTTATAGTGGATGTCTGTCATTTTTTTTAAATGTTTATTAAAAAACAAACACCTGTGTGATATTATTATTGTTTGACTGCTAAATATTGTTGGTTCCTTCCAATGTATTTGTTCACTATTATTATTTTTTTATCTGTATTAGTAAAATGCACCAGCGCTATGGAATGTATTGTATATGATTATAAGTGTAATGATGTTGAAGTTAAATAGCAGTAGGTATCTGTATACAATTTGTTAGTGTCTTTTTTTTCTTGCTCTTATGTTAGTCTTTTGGAATTAATAATTGTTATATTAGTTTTTAAGTGTTGTACTACCGCTGTAATTGTTTTTTATTTTGTAATATTTTATTAACAGGCATTTCATGCCGTTTATTGATTAATAAATAAATAAATAAATAAAAAAAAAGATCTCTTTTGATTCATTTAATGTTTTTTCACCAACTTTGTGATATATACTTACCACACACAGGCACTGCCTTGTGGGATTTTCGATTAATTGTTTTAAATGCTTATATTTGCTTTTTGTTTTAATTGTATGCTTGTTTTTTTTATACTGAATTTATATATATCGAAACTAAATCTGAATTATTATTATTATTTATCCATTTGAAAGAGTTTGTTAATCGATTTCATATGGCCGACGAGTGACGTCATATGCTTCATAATCAAATGGACAACACTAGAGGAAATTACAATATCCTTACTATGTGGCTGCTGTGAAAACCTTAGTGCCATTCGAGTACGTTCAATACTTCACATAATAAATATTAAAGCTAAAAGTATTTAAACATATACCAATTGTGAATCATAACTATTCAATACCATTTTTTAGTAATTTTTCCTAACTTTATTTTAAATATGAAACAAAAATAACATTGAAATACTACACTTAGAAAATTTTTCCTAGAACAATTATCTTAGTAAAATATAATTTGGTGAAAAAGAGCCATCTTGCGAGATGCACCAGAAACAATTACCATAGGAAGATTCCTATCCTCAGATTCCTGTCAGATCCCCTGGAGAAACTATGGATCAGATAATAGAATCTGAGCCCCATAACAGCAAGGTGACAGATTACTCATTCAAAAAACGGTGTCTATATATGAATCACATGACGTCATTTTCCGTTCGACTAATCACCAGTACATTGTAACTGCAGCATTCAAAATGCGATTTTTGTCAATTTCTTCGATTTCAACAGAAACAATTACCATAGGAAGATTCCTATCCTCAGATTCCTGTCAGATCCCCTGGAGAAACTATGGATCAGATAATAGAATCTGAGCCCCATAACAGCAAGGTGACAGATTACTCATTCAAAAAACGGTGTCTATATATGAATCACATGACGTCATTTTCCGTTCGACTAATCACCAGTACATTGTAACTGCAGCATTCAAAATGCGATTTTTGTCAATTTCTTCGATTTCAACAAAGGTAGGTACTTTAAATTGTTTTTTTTGGGAGTTGATTTTATACAAACATTCTTTTTGTAAGTAGGTATATCGTGTTTACCTATGTGGAAAAAAAATTTGGTCGGTCCAAAAATGTTGTAGGTACCTACTGGAAATCCTTTGTGAAGTATTTTCTGCAACACATCGCTGAAGTTGGATTTTCATACAAGGGTAAGTAGGTTGCATGTCAGGGAATGTTGAGGGATGTGGTTCAACATTCAACCCTCGGGGAGTGTAAAGGGTTGCGTCAACAGGAGAAGACAAACAGGAGTGACCTGCTGAGACTGTGTTTACATTACCGTTATTATATTTGTCAACATACCGGGCTAATGATGTTACATGGAGAAATTCTGCTATGAATTATTATGGAACTAGCAGCAAAACCTGTTGGACCACATGCATAAAAAACGGGCATCGATTGTTTGATTGTCATACAAATCAGTTTGATTGTTTCCCATGTTGGATACTGCGGACATTTTTTTTTAATAAATCTGTGTTCACTCAAAGTGAATACAAATACACTCTTTGACTCTTTCACAGTAAGCTACTTAAAGCTTGTGTCGTGAAAGAGGAAGATGTTCGGCATCTGGGATCGAACCACGACCTCCTCACGAAACAGTGCGAAAGTCGGCGTCGTAACCGCTAGTCTAACAACCACTTCGTTTGACGTTTATTTTCGTAACAATAATTTTTGATCACATAATATCATATATTTTTTCTTAGATAAAATATTTTCCGTGGACACCTGCGATTATCAAATGTCAAGAAGATGAAAAGAAGTGTGAAAAATATTGTTGTGAGTACAAAAAATATTTCACCGAGTTACAGACGAACATACCAGATGTTGTATAGGATATCCCAAGGATACACCCAACATAATATTTCAAACATCTCTTCTCTCTAAGATCAACATGAACCTTACATATTTCTTATCATAAATGCAAATACATAGGTACATATACTTATGATTGATAATTTTCCATGGTCGTGAAGATAGATGTTTAGTTACCTGACTCCCCGAGAAGTACTGGATGTTCTAGAAAGGTTGTAAATAGGCTGTGGAGGGTTGACTCTGGATAACCTTTTCTAGCTTTGAGTGCTGATTGGGTTAGAAGAGTGTGGTTGATTCGTCAAATTTTCAAAATTTCAAACAAGCATTCATGCTGTAACTTTGTTAAATAAATATATTGATGCCACAGCGTTTTAATCCGTTTATCCATGAATATAATAGCAACTTGCAGAAGTTATATAATATATTATGTAAGTAAACATAAAAACATAAATAAATTTTAAACTAGTCTGTCACAAAAGGTTCTATATAGAAAGATTATAAATGGGTTGTGGAAAACTACATGAGCTCTTTTCATTCTATTTTACTACTTGGGAACGTCAAAATCAACTTATGTGTATCAAGTACATACTTCTAGGAGCATATAGGGAGGCAACAAGAGCTCTCTTTTGCGCCAGATCTTGGGCAATGTTTATGACCTTCTCCCACACCGTGTCGAAATCCCTCAGCTCTGCTTCGAGGGAGCGGAACACGGTATAATAGGGTTTTCCTCGTCTTCGGGACCTAAAGGAAGGAAGAGCAGCCCTCTCCTCGGCCAACGGAATCCTTAACACATGTCCCAGCCAAGTCCGTCCTCTCCATAATGGTAGAAGTGATAGGCCTACACTGGGTAATAAACAAAATGAAATTTATACCTAATCTACAGTTAATTATATGTATGCCCGGGATCGTACATTGCAGGACATCCCCATCCACTCTGCCCCAACGGTTTGCAAAATATACAGTCTACGAATTAACTAATTCATTGTAAAAATTGGTCCCAACAATAAGCAATAATATCTACCTAAACTTTAAATTACAATTCTTGGTGCTAATATTATTTCTCTGAGAAGAAAAACTGCGTTATAATCTCACGTTTTTGTTTAGAAAAAAATACAAGTTACTTAAATAATTTAGAGGCAATTCTCTTAAGACGTCGGAAACATCATCCACATCAAAAAATCCAAATATTCAGAAAAGAAAATACTAAGAATACGGCATACTAAGAATACTATGACGTCTGTCTTTTCAGACTTTTCTATTACGGTAAAGACTTTTTATTCATCCCACGCCAGACACAAAGACAACCCGGTCTGTCAAATTTTAATACGTAATGGAGAAAATTTTCATAAAATTTGAAGGGGCTCATATATAATTCAGAAGGCAGCAGACGAAATCAGACATGAAGAACAACTGTGGGAGCCATCGGGAGTTTCTTTCTCCTGAAATAAGGAGCCTGACGGAATATTTCAAATTCAATTGGTACCACCTACTTATTATGGGTCTCTGTTCAGTGTTCACATTATATTGCCCCAAGGGAATCAAATTATCCTTTAGTAGGTAGGTACCTATTATGTATAGAACCTACAGATAGTACCTACTAAGGTTTTTTAAGAATGTTTTATGATTTTACAATATAATAAAATTAGTACGGTCAATCATTTTCTTCAAGGTTCTAATTTAATGTCACAAAAATCCACTTTAATATTCGAGCTATATAAAACTTTATTTTTGTATAGCTATAGGTTGTTACGGTGTCTTGCTTCGCAAGAACAGCGCAAACCAGTGAATTTAGAAATGTTATGAAATATACTTAGTTAATAAAAATAGCCAAAGGAAATCTCTGATAATCTTTACTTTCAAAGCTCGTGTGGCGTCTAGGGGTAGACATCTGAAAACGAAATTTAGGATTTGGTGGATTCAAAGCCAAGATTAGTAGTAACAATGCAACATAAATTTATTGCTGAAGAATTGTATGGCAAGTTATTACAGAGAAATCAAGACAAAACATTAAGCATATAATTCAAATTGCAGTATAAATATGGCGTTATCAAATTTACCTAAATAGGTTAGTTCGGACCTCAGGCCCATACATGTAACATATAATACAATCCGATCAGAAAAACTTTAGTTTTGAGGAGTGAACATTTTAAGGGGATATTTATGATTCTCAGTTTATCTCTATACAAATATAAAGTTTAGTGGGACATTGTTAACAAGGCAAAGAGATACCATATCAAAAAAGTATGGTGGATTTGTCTGCTTATAAGTTAACGTTGACAAAGTATTAATCGGGAAAAGATGTATGGATAGTCTCTTGAGTTATAAGTGTCGAGACGCCCTTGTGACGATCAAACGGTCGTAATCAGGAAGTAGGTACATAAATTAATAATGTAAATTACAACATAAAATGGTACATAGCTGTCTATCTGGAGCTGGGAACCTTGTTGACATTGTTGGTGGCTGGAGAATGTTTTATCGGGTTGAACCCACCTTCCTGCAGGGTAGGCTACACGGCGAAGCGTTTGCAGATGTTGAAGCTCGATCTCGGAAAGTTGTCGGAGGTCTTTTTTGTACTCAGGACAGGGACAAGATTCGACTTGTCCAGAGAACACGGGAACAGATGGTGCCATGTATCTTGAGTCGAGGGCGACACTAGGAAGTCAGTCAAGGATCGACCACCATCATATGATTACGGTGAATAAGTCTATGAACCGAATCACAAAGTTCTTTTTGGAAGCGGGCAAACAGGCTTATGCACAATCACTTCAACCGTTAATTTTGAATTCTCGGAGGCGGTCGCGAGGGTAGAATTGCACCGGAGAAAGAATGGAATGTTCCCCTTTTAGGATTTAAAATACAGTTAACGAGGCATTGAGAGAAAATAACACGAAAGTACACAGCACTATCTTGAGAATCGTAAGATGATCGGATCATAGATCGTCCCCTACAGTGTGAGTCGGTACGACGCCGACAGTTCACCTCCGAAATACCCCGCTAAACTGACTCCAGCCGCCAGACGACCGACCAACATCCCGTCGCCGCTACCCTCCCCACCCTGGGCAGCGCGTGAGTTCCTAACCGTAATCAAAACGATATCGGCAACGCCATCTATGCAAAGGGTTCGTAAACTCCACGCATTGCAAAGATGCGAACCAGTGTAGCCAACCCTCAGCCAGACATGAGATAATAAATGTGTAACATTCTCCCCTCCGGTCCCACTTTGAAGATTTGGAGACAAATCTTCAAGTAGCCGGCGAACACACTCAACAAAGTATCAACAATAGCACCCCGTCCAAAATACTTAAAACTAAACATCAAGAATAGAAAAAATACACAATTGAACAATAGCCTACAGCCCAAGAAAAGTTTTTATTTTGTATATTCACTCGCGAAACAGGCCATACTAGAAGATAAGCGCACTGTCAGTTTCTTCTAGCATAATAGTCACTGCACTTATCACTTTTTTTTTTTTTTTTTTTTTTTTTTATACATAGAGGGCTCCTACAAACACATGCTCATCTATTTCAAAGTTACAATATTTTCTTATTTACTACAGCACTAGCCTATAAAGTATACAGAACATTTACTTAATTAATAACACAGGTGTAAGTGTTGCAAGGGAATTAGTTGAAATAACGTTATTACATCGCGCCGTCACGACGGAGAGCGTCACATCACACACATACAAGGGTTCGCACTAAGAATAGTGTAGATACCGACGGGTGATTTATTTACATACAACAAATTCGTAAATACATAGAAATACAACAATAGAGATATTTCGTTATGTCGTTTTAACCCATACGACCAGAAACACTCCTATACATAGACACTGAGTACCCTGTACCAAAAAGATGTTCGTAGCAGGATATCGCAGAAAGACATAATGATATCAACAATAACAAATCATAGCCTAAGCAGATTGATACTCTCCACTCTTCAGGATGTCTTTAATGTGAAATTTTCCACTTATACTTCCGTCCATAGACTCTAAAACATAAACATTATCAGACAACTTAGTCCTGATACGGTTTTTTACAAAACGAGGGGCTAGTTTGGACATGAATTCCGCAGCGGCGTTGGATTTCGCGAAATTTCGGCGATAAACTACGTCCCCCGGACGATAATCGATACGCTTACGCCGCAGATTGTAACGAGAAGCAGACTTCTGATAGGATTCCAGCAAAATGTCCGTAACTTCATTGTACACATCATACAATACCTCCAGTTTCCGGCCGTAAGAGTCCTTCAGGTTGCCCGAATGGGCGGTATCTACTTCAGGACTCAAACTCTTGAAAAAGGAGGCATGCTGTACACTCTCGAACCCATGCATCAAGAAGTGGGGCGAATAAGTGGTCGCAAAGGATACGCTATTATTCAAACTAGCTTGCACCAGAGGAAGCTTCTTACTCCACACCTTTTGGTTATTATTTACCAAAATAGAAAGAGCGGTAACGAGGGTTTGATTGTACCTTTCTACGGAGTTTGATTGAGGGGCATAGTAGGCTGAGTACAAGACCTTTTCTATTCCATATGACTCTAAAAAAGATTTAAATTGGCGTGAACAAAAATACGTGGCATTATCAAGCAAGATGCATTTTGGAACGGAATAAGGCAAAAAAATTCTCTCCTCGAGACATTTCTGTATAATGGCAGATGTACACTTTCGTAAGGGGAAAATCCAAGTAAATTTAGAGAAGACACACACAGCGGATAATATATAAACGTATCCTTCCACGCTTCTAACAAAGGGCCCGACTATATCTATGGAGAGGGTCTGCAGGGGCATAGAAACCAGCTTAGGTTTTTCCATAATTCCCCGTGGTCCAGCGGTAGCAATTTTGTGTGTTTTACATATTTCACAACTGTCCACAAACTCAGCAACGGAACGATGCATGTTTGGCCAATAAAAATAACGTCGTAGGTGTTTATATGTCTTGTACGTGCCGACATGGCAAGCGTCATTTCCACTATGATAGTCTTTGATAGCTTTCAAGGCATCGAGCTTAGGTAAGACCAACTTCCATTCATGAGGAGATAACAAGGTGTTCGAGGACTTGGTGAAGCGATATAACTTCCCATCGGTGATCTGGTAATTAGGGTAAGCCTGTGGGTGGTCTTCGCATCCTTTCTTCAGTCCATTATAGACCTCATCGGTGGTATCTGTGATTTCCGTGGGCAAGGTTAGGGATCCAATTTCCACGCGACTAAGACAATCGGGCACGACGTTTAACCTACCCGGACGATGGGTTATATCGAAATCGAAGGCGCTCAGCCGGGTAGACCAGCGGGCTAACCTTCCAGTAGGGTTCTGTAACTTATGCAACCATTGCAACGACGAGTTATCCGTTATCAGATGAAAATGAACACCATCTAAATAATTACGAAAGTGAGTAATTGAGCAAAGGGCAGCCAGTAGCTCCTTTTCACAGATGGAATAATTTTTTTCTGGACCAGTGAGTTTACGAGAAAAATACGCTATAGGGTGCTCTCCATCATCCATATGTTGCATTAAAATTCCAGACATGGCAAGGTCGGAACAATCCGTATGCAAATAAAATTCTTTACCATAATCGGGCTGGATAAGAACCGGGGCGGATTGCAAGGCTAGTTTTAAACTGTCAAAAGCAACCTCACACTCAGTACTCCAAACAAAACCCTTATTTTTTTTGTTAGATGTCAATGCACTCAAGGGAGCAGCGATGTGAGCGAAATTATGTATAAATTTGCGATAATACGAACACATCCCTAAGAAAGATTTTACCTGTTTAGGCGTGGTGGGGGTGGGAAATTTTTTCATGGCTTCTATTTTGAGTTCGTCGGTCCGTAGTCCAGAACCGTCCACAATATAACCCAAATATCGAAGAGAAGATTTACAAAATTCTGATTTAGTCATATTTATGGTGAGCCCACTTTCCTTCAGGATGGATTGCACGAGTCTTAGATCCTCGCAGTGTTGCTCGAATGTTTCACTCACAATCAGAATATCGTCAAGATAGCAATGTACACGACCAGGAAAACGGTGACTAAAAAGCTGGTCGGCGATCATCTGCATGTGACTAGGAATGTTGCGCAGACCGAAAGGACAAACAGTGAACTGGAAAGATCCTCGTCCATCGACGAAGAAAGCCGTCTTGTCCTTGGAATCTGGGTGAAGTGGTAATTGCCAAAAGGCCTTGGAAAGATCCAAGGCAGTAAGGAATTTAGCATTGCGCAGGCTATCTAATATTCGGTCGATCCAGGGCAAACAATAAGAATTAGGTTTCGTTACCTTGTTTAAGCCTCGGCTGTCGAGACAGAAGCGGGGTTCCCCATTTTTCTTATTCACTATCAAAGCAGGTGATTGCCAAGACGAAGAAGCAGGCTCTATCACTCCAAGCTGCAGCATCTTATCGATTTCTTTGTTCATTATTTCTTTCTTCGCATGCGGAACAGGGTAATGTCTCTGCCTAACAGGATCTCCAATGGTTTCTATCTTATGGTAAATTCCTTTTATGCGTCCGAGCCCTTTCTTTTCATAAGAGACATCCTCATATGTTTGCTTGATAGTGTCGATGATGGCAACTTGTTCTGGAGTTAAGATTGACTGTCCGGTCAATCCAGGATTGTTGGACCGAGGACAGGGTGAGGGTTTGTTTATAGGGGTCGCTTCCGTCAGAGAAGTAAGTTGTAATATCTGCGGAAGCGAGCCGACAGTAGCTGGGAATAACTCAGGACATATGCCGAAGGCTCTCCAAAAATCTACTCCTAAGAGATACGGGGTAGTTATAGATGGCACTATTAAAAATGTAATATTTCTCCTTAATTGTTTGTATTCGACCGGTAAACAGATCGTTCCCACGACCGTTTGGTGACGGCCATCTGCAGTAAGAACCTGAGTAGAACAACCATTTATTTCAAAACCCAAAGAAACAAACCTCGAGTGAGTGTTACAACCCAAAACTGACACAACAGCTCCGCTGTCTAGCAAAGCTCTATACGAATTACTGTGAATCACGATCTCTATAAACGGTCGTGGGTCTACTACTCCTCGCCAGTTATAACCGTCGGTCACATCGGATACCCCGATTCGCCGCAGGTGATGAGACGGCTCTACTGACGAGGAGGGTTCACGTTTTTTGGAAAAAGAGGAGGGGGTCTTGAAGTGTCCACCACTGGAAGCGATCGTTCATATATTTCGTTACGTTCCTGGTTACGAGGGGAACGACGGACGAAAACTCTCGAGTTTCTGCTCTTACAACTCCTAGAAAAGTGGCCTGGCTTCCCACAAGAGTAACACACTCTGGGAGAACGGTGAAACGAAACTTCGGCCACACTATTCGAGGGGTATTTTTCTCGCGAGGGTTTTTTTGTTAAATTTTCGTAGTCGGTTACCACGCGTTCCAATTCAGCGACCGAAGATATGTCTCTTCCGGCAAGAACGGCTGCGTATCTTGCGTTTAGCCCTTTCCGGAAGACTTCCACCAGCTCCGTTTCCGCCAAGGGGTCATCCAAAGTGTTATTTACTTCTGTAATTCGCGATACGAAATCGATTGCAGTCTCATGATTCTTCTGTTCTGCCGACCAGATCTGAAGTTTCCTTTCTAACATAAATCCAGGGGCCTCAAACCTTTTCAAGAAATTAGATTTAAGTTCATTCCATAACAAGTTTTCTTTAAAAATTATTCTATAGTGAGTCAAAGCCCTATCTTTTAAGAATTCAGGTAAAACGAGTGTTAGTTGTTCTGTGTCGAATCTTCTAGAACGAGCAATTTCTTCCAACCTGGTAAAAAAATCTCTGACATTGGCATCTCCGTCGTATTGTTTGACCGGCCACGATCCGAAGTGAATATTTAATGGCTGGACTACATTATGTGGTGGAGCTTGCGTAGGTAGATATCGCATCATTGGTCCGTTTATGTTATTAACAGAGGGTTCTGAGCCATTAGATTGTACACCCATGTCCAACGTCGTCTGAGCATTAGCACGAACCAGAGTGGCAACCGGGCCGACCCTTCTTCCGATTGTTTCTTCGTTATACTTCCTCGCCTGTTCTCTTAATTTTGGTAATGCATTTCCTTCTGGAATCAGTCCTCTGACGCTCAATGCTTTTTTGAGGGTCGCAGTGTTAGCCCTCTCCACATTTCGTATTGGAACTTCCTCTCGCAGTAATTCCTCGTTGGACATTGTGATTATGAAGGATTACGATTTTTTTTTTTTGATAAAGTATATCGAAAGTAGAGAAATTCCTTAACGTAAGAAAATGTTTGACGAAAGTACTTACGAGATTTGTTTTATCAATATGTGTACACGTTGAAAAATAAAAAGGTCGCGAAGCGCAAAAAGGAAAATATGAGAAGCGACACTCCTCTACCTAGTAATATTTATAATCTTATATTTCCGTATGAACACGTAATTAAAATTTTTTTTTTTTAGTAGTGTAAATAATAGTAGTTTCAAATGGTCAGCTATAAAAAAAATAAGAGACAATTTTATAGTAAACAAGAAGCAAGACAAAATTTAATCGTGCAAAATCAACAAAATAATATTACGAATAATTTTCATTTCTGAACCGGTTCAATTACAGTAAGATGTTCGATTCACCGCGCTAGCCGGAAACAGTAGTTGCGCGCATGCATGTATATGTGTGTACGCGCTCTTTCGCGAACTGCGCATTTAAATTTCTAACGGAAATAATTCATAACAGCAAATATGTTGCGTCCATTTAATCATTTGTTTCCACCAATCTCTTTGTTTGAATCCAAGTATTATTACAAAAATCCCGGATATGAGCCCCCAATTGTTACGGTGTCTTGCTTCGCAAGAACAGCGCAAACCAGTGAATTTAGAAATGTTATGAAATATACTTAGTTAATAAAAATAGCCAAAGGAAATCTCTGATAATCTTTACTTTCAAAGCTCGTGTGGCGTCTAGGGGTAGACATCTGAAAACGAAATTTAGGATTTGGTGGATTCAAAGCCAAGATTAGTAGTAACAATGCAACATAAATTTATTGCTGAAGAATTGTATGGCAAGTTATTACAGAGAAATCAAGACAAAACATTAAGCATATAATTCAAATTGCAGTATAAATATGGCGTTATCAAATTTACCTAAATAGGTTAGTTCGGACCTCAGGCCCATACATGTAACATATAATACAATCCGATCAGAAAAACTTTAGTTTTGAGGAGTGAACATTTTAAGGGGATATTTATGATTCTCAGTTTATCTCTATACAAATATAAAGTTTAGTGGGACATTGTTAACAAGGCAAAGAGATACCATATCAAAAAAGTATGGTGGATTTGTCTGCTTATAAGTTAACGTTGACAAAGTATTAATCGGGAAAAGATGTATGGATAGTCTCTTGAGTTATAAGTGTCGAGACGCCCTTGTGACGATCAAACGGTCGTAATCAGGAAGTAGGTACATAAATTAATAATGTAAATTACAACATAAAATGGTACATAGCTGTCTATCTGGAGCTGGGAACCTTGTTGACATTGTTGGTGGCTGGAGAATGTTTTATCGGGTTGAACCCACCTTCCTGCAGGGTAGGCTACACGGCGAAGCGTTTGCAGATGTTGAAGCTCGATCTCGGAAAGTTGTCGGAGGTCTTTTTTGTACTCAGGACAGGGACAAGATTCGACTTGTCCAGAGAACACGGGAACAGATGGTGCCATGTATCTTGAGTCGAGGGCGACACTAGGAAGTCAGTCAAGGATCGACCACCATCATATGATTACGGTGAATAAGTCTATGAACCGAATCACAAAGTTCTTTTTGGAAGCGGGCAAACAGGCTTATGCACAATCACTTCAACCGTTAATTTTGAATTCTCGGAGGCGGTCGCGAGGGTAGAATTGCACCGGAGAAAGAATGGAATGTTCCCCTTTTAGGATTTAAAATACAGTTAACGAGGCATTGAGAGAAAATAACACGAAAGTACACAGCACTATCTTGAGAATCGTAAGATGATCGGATCATAGATCGTCCCCTACAGTGTGAGTCGGTACGACGCCGACAGTTCACCTCCGAAATACCCCGCTAAACTGACTCCAGCCGCCAGACGACCGACCAACATCCCGTCGCCGCTACCCTCCCCACCCTGGGCAGCGCGTGAGTTCCTAACCGTAATCAAAACGATATCGGCAACGCCATCTATGCAAAGGGTTCGTAAACTCCACGCATTGCAAAGATGCGAACCAGTGTAGCCAACCCTCAGCCAGACATGAGATAATAAATGTGTAACAAGGTATAACAACTATATTTTATTATTATTATTTTTTTATTTATCAATGTAAACACACGGCCGTTTACGAAACATTAGTGGACCAACAAAGTTTACAAGCTCAGTAAGTTATTGTAACAAGTGATTTTGGTGTCATTCTCCATTCTCTTATACAAATTAAAACAATATATTTTACATGTTTGGATTACCTTTATTAGGTAGGTACTTCATTTATTAAAAAAATATGGTAGGTACTTGATCTTAATAAATAAATAAACACTTTAATGGATACATCAATATACCTATTACCCAATTGGCGGGCTTATTGCCTTAGGCAATTTCTACCAACCAACCAATTAATATATCCATTTTTGTTGACATACTAAGGTTTTCTGGTTTAAAATAAAATGTAGGTAAGTAGGTGATTATTGAAACGAAAGATGTGTAGGTAGGTATGTTTTATTTTATTAGATAGTGATGTTACAAATAATAATTACACAAATTTTATGGATAACAAAAACACCAGTAAGTATCTACGCAAACATTAACACGAGTAATGTAGGTAGATAAGAAGTACCTAACACACACGTCTGGAAAAAAATGTAACAATATGCTTAGGCAGGTTCGGTTGGGCTGGGGGTGAAGGGATGAGGGCCAAGGGTGAGGGATAGGAATGAGGGACATGGAAAGGGCAAGATGCAAGGAAGAAGCAAGATGACAAAAGAAGTGCCTATTTTTGCATAATTAAGGTAGTAAACTATAAAATAAATCAACAATTTTGTTTAAGTAGGTACAACTGGGTCAGTATAGCCTTGGTCAGATTGCCTTAGACATTTTTTTTCCAGTTAACCGTTTTCGTCAAATCTAAGACAGGCTAACTCCGAGTAGAAATTTCAAGTGACAAACACTAAACTTATTTCCCGACCGAAAATCGAACCCAGGACCTCTTGATCTGAAGTTTGCGCCTGTATATACCTACCACTAGGTAATATTCAAGGTATTGCGTTCTCAAACTTTGTTTTTTTTTATATTTGATAGAATTTTGAGAAACAACGATACGAGAGAAGATCCCACGGGATGTCACCTCACCGGCAGCCGAGGTAAACTCCTCATTAAATATGTAGCGAGCTGTTAGTCTCCAGATGACACGCGTCTCCCTGTATCCTCCCAGTAGGTATCCCAGTCACTCACGAGACGCCACTGCATATTAGATATACCTAGATACACTTCTTGTATTAGGTATTCTTCATTGATGAGTTTGTCTAAAAAATATATTGAGGTATCTATGATTTTGTTCATTTTAAAGATGGTAGATAATATTCAATCAAATCCTCCTTAACACCCCACTTAAGAACATAGGGAGGTAACAGAGCGTTTATGACCTCCTCCCCCAAAATGCCCAAATTCCTCACCCGGGCCTTGAAAGATTAACACATTACGGTATGAGAATATTCTAGAACCTGATGGGAGGAAGAACAGCTCTCTCCTCGGCTCGGTCGTTCGGCATCCTCAACACGCATGTTCCAGGCAAGATCATTTCCTCTCCATAATGCTAAAAGTGTTATAAATCTTCGCTAGGTGCATGTATAAACATATATAAGTACCTACTACCCTAGAAACCTATACCAAGCATAATATTCAGTTTTAAGTTAAAATTGATCAACCACTTAAGAAGGCACAATAGCCTGCCTTAAATTTGAACAAACACTCAAGAAGGCACATAAGGTTTATTCCACCTATTCATTTTATTTTAATATGTAGGTACATAGGTAGGTACTATACCTACTCACCTCAAGTTAGACAGATTTCCTAAATTTTGGAATCGTTCTATTGTTGAAGTGGTCAACCATTTTGCTGTCAGAAGCTGTAGGTATGTACCTATACGTAACTAGTGACATCAACCTCTATATACAATGACCAAACTAGGTAGGTACCTACCTGCATATAAAAATGCTAAAAGAAAACAAAAGACGAAAAAGACTATTGTTTCGATCATATTTAAAGAATGCGACGTTTTCATTATTCTCACAAAAAGAAACTCCTTGGTTATTTTTACAGGAATTTCTTTTTACCAAAGAGTTTATGACAATAATATGGAGGTCACGTTTTCCATTTGCAAGAGAGGTTGAGACAAAGAAGAAGAGAATGTTTCCAGGGTTGTTGGAGAGAAGACCTTCCAACCCCCTCCCCCTTCCGATGCCAGCCCCGGCGTGACACCATAAAACTTGACTGGATATTTATAAATGAATATTTAATGAGTGATGGTTCGAGTTTATTGGCAGAGCTAAATTGACATGTTAGTCATAGAAATTGAATAATATATCTCTGAGTTTGGGAATAGTAGACATGAACAATTTGCTTCATCCCCATTATAACTCGTCTCATCATTATTTTAAGAGTTATTGATAGATAGGTACGTATTTGGTCACTGCCTATAAAATGCATAATAAATTGGGTTTTTGTTTTTGATTCTTTATAGGAACGTTTCGAGTTTTACAGCCGATTCCATAAAAAATAAAGGCGACTTTAAGTTTCCTTTAACGAAATGACATTTTATGTTAAAGTCCCATTATAGGGACTTAAAGTCGACTTTAGTCACTTTTTTCAATTATTTGCCCCCGGAGTTCATAGAAAATTTCGTGGCGCTCTCTAATGATAAACATTTTGTATACGGTGACACTGTGGACAAAAATGACTAAAATAGGGAGAAAAATGGGTTCACTTTGAGTGAGCACAGATTCATTTAAAAAAAAAAAAAAAAAAAAAAAAAAAAAAAAAAAAATATGGCAAAAACGGGAAAAATCTTATTATTTACAGATTTCGTTAAATTAACACAAATAACGGCACTTCGATGCTCTATTGTGAAATGAAAATGACAGAATAACAGTATTCCGCGAAAATATAAACAACCTATGTTTTCCACAGATTTCCATGGTAACACTACCAACTGCTACCAACTTTCAAATATTTTTTTGACATTTCAAACTTTAGCTAAGTAAGTGGGAATATTTTTTATGAAACGTGTCAACTTAAAGGAGACTTTAAATTTCAAAAGCTCCTTTAGCTAATGTGTTCTTTAGCCGATTTTTTTGAAACCGGCTGTTAGTGTGACTCATCAGGCAACTAGAATCATACGGACCAATATTTTGCCTGATGAGAGATGGAAAAAACAGGTTTCCTCTCATTTCGTCATTCTGTTGTCCATTTCTTTACAGGCAGCATTTAAAGCTTTTGGGAAATGGTGTGTGAAGAGGGTCATTTACACTGTGCAAGATCTTGCATAATTGAGAACCCTGGTTGATTCATTTTACCCCAAAAGGCCAAAGACGAAAAATTTTGAAAATAAATATTTGACAAATCACTAGGTACAAACACGATAAATGCATGTTTAGTCAACACAAATTGGATAGTTTTAGTTATTTCATATATGTTTTAGTTCTAAATCATATCACATGCGCACACATAATTTTTGTTACATTTGGTATACCTACATATCCAGCATAAGTAAAAAGGTTCCTACAGCGAGGGGCCCGGCCGGCCCCCAATAGAGGCCTTAGAAAAAGCTATCTGTAACATCCAAGAAATTATCATGCTACTGAAATATTCATAAAATGTTGCAAATTGTCAATTTTTCCAATTATCAATAATTTAACACACCTTCTGCATACATAGTAATGTTACCTACTCCTATCATAAAGTCTCCTCATAAAACACTTCATTTTAATTATAATTAAGTATTTTAAAACACCCGTTTTAAAACAAAACTATATGCATACATGCAAAGTTATCAGCCGTATTAAATTTTCATAAAGACATTATCACTTAACACAACCTGTTCAATTTTATATAGCTAGTAATTATCGCGTAATTTTGATGTTTTTGCGTGTAACAAGCCCATAAAGTGCTCTTTTTGCTACAGAAGTAGACAGATGATATTATCAAAACGATTGAACGAAAATCTTGATAATATCTATTTTTTTATAAGATATCTATCAAATTCGCGTGTCAATTTTGAATTAACTTCAAAAGTAGACACCTACTTGCTCTGTATCGTACACCTCCGAAGATAGTAAAAATGGTGCAGTCCCTCTATGAAGACTCTGAGTGTAGCGTCAAAATGCCAGGTGGTCCTATTGAAGCTTTATGGTATGGAGCTAGACTGGGCTGCATAATATTGTCTCCATTTATGTTTATTATTGTCATGGACTTCCCCTTGAGAAAATCCGTGCTAGGAGCAAGAGCTATTCCGATAACACAGAGAGAATATGGTCATTAGACGACACATTAGGGCGAAATGTGGCTCCGTTTACAACAATGGCATGACCAAGATAGGTATGCAAGGTGACATCAGCGGTAACTGTTTTGATTTGTGTCTGTATGCTGCACATTATCCTGTATGGGTGTGAGTTCTGGCACCTAACCAAAGCCTAGGCAAAAAAAAGTAGGTATCTGCATTTGAAACGAAGTAAGTAGGTACCTTAGGAGAATCTTGAGAATTTACGATGGTGTAGGTACCACCGCATCACGAACGCCGCAGCGTCCATCAAATTTCCCATAATAGGTATATATAGGATGTAACATGAAGGAAAGCCTGTAGCAAAACTCATTCCAGCTTATCCTGGACAACATGGCATGGTGTTACCTAATTCAGTGACTGTAAAAAACTCCTATCGTACACAATGAAAAAAGCAGATAGGTAAATGTATTTTTGTAGATATAGGTACATTATTTGATGTGCTTTGATTTAAACCTATTTTTGGATTACTGCTTTTTTATTTAAAGTGAACACAAATACTTACACTCTTTGACTCTCACAGTAAGCTACTGAAAGATTGTGTCGTGAAAGAGGAACATGCTCGACACCTGATGGGACCCACGACCTCCGCACGAAACAGTACGAAAGCCGGTGTTGTATAACCGCTAGTCTATCAACCACTTCTTAGAGAATGGTAGGAAAACGCGTGTTATCTTATTCTCTATTCGCTTTGAGTTCTTTTTTTTTCAACGTTCGTTTGGAATCAATATAAAAATAATGCGGTCAATTATTGGAAATGTTTTTCGAATTAATAGTTGATTGTTAAGGATGTATCGCGGTGTTGCAGGTAACATGTCTCAGCGTCTGTAAATAATTTGACACGGTTGATCTTCCCCCGATCGAAATGAAATGAAAGAGTGGGACGGTTGGGAAGACATGAGGGTGGAGCCACCCAGAATTATGAGGGATGGGGAGAATAAACACAATCAATTATTCACTCACGAGTTATAAACTCTTCTTGTGAAGATGGGTCGATGTAATTGATACGCTGATGGCAGTTTAGACTGAAGATATGTCTGTCTGATGCCTATATTATTATTCTTATAAGACTATACATTTACACATTTACTAGGTATACCTATTTACACATTTAGGTACTATTTAACTACATTTAGGTACTATAAGTACCTATATATATCTACCTATCCCGGCACATGGGATGTCTTCTTAGGAAAATAATATTGAATAATAGGTAAGCAGGTAGGTACCTTAAATAAATCTTGATTTAAACAGGTAGGTATGCACTGGTTTTTCATTGATTATTGAAAATACCTACCTACTTTGTTTTATTTTTTTTAATGATGAGTAGGTACCTACCTACCTACTATTTTTTCATTACTTTCTATAGATACCTACCTACTTAAAATTTTCGAATATATGGAAATCTACACCTTCACTGGGTATATTCCTAAATTATTCGTTCGAAATTCAAAATTTACCATTGCTTTAACGTAGCAGGGGCCCAGACAAAGTACCTACCTACCTACTTTTTCACATTTTATCAAGTATCTAGTGGTTTATATGATTCTTTGAATATTAAAGGCAGGTGTTGGCATTTGTACAAGCGATGTTGGCATTTGTAAAAGCAATGAATATAAAGACGGTTTGGATCACATCAATTGACATAGAAACATTTTTTGTCTTCATATTGATTTAAACGAATCACTCGAAAACGGGCGAAGGGCCGTTAATAAAAAAAAGCAAAAAGTATAAAATTCAATGCACTTAATTATATAGAACTGTCCCTATGTTGAGTTTTATGAAATTTAATCATGCAACAAGCACATGCTTTTCCCATTAAAATTAATCATTCATTGATAGTTAGGCTAAATGTGGTTTCAATAAATATAAAACATTTTTGTAAAAGTGTTGGAAATTGTCCCCTTCATATATGACACACTTGTCTGATCTGTTAACTGCAACTAAACATGCTATACCTAAGTAGGTAGTCATCAGGACACTTACCTAAGTAGGTTGTTGTTGTATGAAATGATTTATAAATTATAAACAATCACAAATAGGTAGGTACCTACGTTACTTCACTCTTTGAGACTTTCACAAGTTATAGATACGTAGGTATCTACCTACTTAAAAAGCTTTTGTGTCGTGCACGAAGAAGATGGTCGGCACATGCAATTGAATCCACGATCTCTTGCTCGATAGAGTATGAAATGAAAGTCGGCGTCGTACCCGCAAGGCTACCAACTACCTACCTACTTCTTCTGTCCTCCTATACCTAGATAGGTACCTACCTATCTATACCTACCTCAGATATTTTAAACAAACAAGACCATCAAGTAGATAGGTAGGTACCTGATGCTATCTAAAAATTAGGCTAAAGTGAAAATTTGAACATATTTGAGTGCGACCGAAATGTGAAATTTTGAACAATTTGGAGAAATACTTACCCTAAGCCTAATTTTTTTTTACTTATCACGCGTGTCCCGTAAGGGGTAGGCAGAGAAAACGAACCTCCACTCTTTTCTATACAAGCATACCTACTTCTTTCGCTTCTTCCACCGAAATAACATTACTCATATACTTACCCTCTCCTATTTCTCTTACTTCTTACCTGTCCTTCCTTGAGGACGAAATCGATGTGTTCGATCCACGTCATTCTCGGTCAGCCACGCTTTCTTAGGTAGGTAGGTACACCTTTCCTTTCAGCCTTGTGAATTCTCTTTGTCATTATGTTTGCATCCATAACCTCCCAAAGTTTACCCCTATCTACCCTATCATATGCCTTTTCCAAATCTACGAATGCACAGAAAAGTTTCCGATGTTTGCTCAAAAGCTTCTACGTTATCATCCGCAGAGCGAAGATCTGATCGGCACACCGCCTCTCATTCATAAAAGCCCCTTGTGCATCCCAAACTTTACTTTCTGTTATTTTTCTAACCCTTTCTACTAAGATTCTACTGTAGGGGAGAGCGGGGTCTAAAGTAACGCGGGTCGGAAGTAACAACGTCCATATTTTCTACCGTGTACATGTGAACATAAAATGAACCAGCTCTACCAAACCGCTACAAACGTTCCCTATCCATGCAGGATCACGGCAACCGTCGTGCAGTCAGGGCGAGTGCGCTCTCATCTTTTGTGTTTTTTGACATCACAAGTATTTTTTTAGTGTTGAACCATTTTTGTGAAAACATACTCAAAATTCGTATAACTGGTCTACGTTAGTATTTATTTTTTATCATCTTAGATGTTATTTTCGATATCTATATTTAGAATCGTCTTAAACGGAGCAGTTTATAAATAATTTGGTATTAATTATAAAAAAGGTGTTTGGGGTCCAAAGTAACAAAAATCACGGGGTCCAATGTAACTGTTACTTTGGACCCCAATATATTTTTTTACTACAAAAACTGGTCAATATGGTCATAAGTAGATTGTAAGCGAATTCGCTTGTCAAGCAAAGCTTCGATGCCTGCTGCTGGCTATTTCTTCAAGGTACCAGTTTTGTTGTAATACCTCTAAATTTTGGTTATCACTCGACTTTATTAGGTTTTAAATTATTTGAATTTTGGCAATTTATTTTGTGATAATTACAAAACAAATAGGTATAAGGGCAACCATATTTATATTACATTTGTGATTTATTATTTTAGAATGCCTTGGAATAAACCCAGAAAATCTATCAGAGGCCTTGCTGAACAATCAGTGTACGAAGTCGCCAATCTGGATCACCTTGATAATAAAATAAGAGTAAGAGAAGCGGCAAAGAATGTGCATTATGGCACATCGGTTTGGGTAGATATGCCCGTGCTCGTTTCAAGTCCTTCTGATCAAACAGCTCCTGAATCATGCTCAATTCCCGTACTCATTTCAAGTCCATCTGATTAACAGTGGCGTAACTAGGGGGGGGCGGTCCGCCCCGGGCGGCACTTTTCAGGGGGCGGCAAAATGAGCCGACAAATAAAAAAAACTTGGTAAAAAACACAAAACTTAAATAGTATAGGTACGAGAATTTGTGAAGGGAAAATAAATGAGAAAAAAATCGGCTCCCCGAGTTTGTGAAGGGAAAATAAATGAGAAAAAAATCGGTGCCCCGAGCTTGTGAAGGGAAAATAAATGAGAAAAAAAATTACTAAAATTCTTAAAATTGATAAAATAAAGATTTTTTTTCCTTTTAACCTATCTCAGCGTAAGCTAGTACAAAAAAGTGTACACCGGAGTGAGTTAATTCAAGTTCCTTTTTTTCTTCTTTAAGTAATTTCGGGTTAAGGTCTTAAAAAAACTTTTGCGGTGATTCCGCAGGTAGAAAAATCTGTGCCAGAAGTTAGCTCTCTCCCACTATCCACTACTATATTGTAGTGCTGTAAGTATCTGTATAATATTAATACGTGAAGGGAAAACTTTGTGCCCCTTTTTACGAAAATTGAGCGGACGGAGGAGTATGAAATTTCGCATACTTACAGTTTTTATAGAGAAGGGGTGGCAAATGCTAATTATTTATTTTTTAAATCATACATAAAACTAGATTAAATCAATGAAAAAAACTCTACGCACACTATCATAATATATTATAGTTTAAATTAATTATAGTCGAATTTCGACCATTGAACTGGACCACTAGTTATAAATGTTATAATAAATATGTGACCTTTTTTATTTTGTTTTTTTTTTCCATTTATATAGGGGGGGGTGGGGCGCCAAACTTTATTAGGAAGGTGGGGGGGGGGCGCCAAATGTTAATCCCGCCCCGGGCGGCGAAAACCCACGTTACGCCACTGCTGATTAACAAGCTCACTCTTCGGCTTCCACCCAGCCATCTCAAAGCAAATCGATACTTCCAATAAATACGTTAGACGAACCGGGACCAAGTGGACTATAACAAGCCTGTGCTGGTTCTTGCCCAAAAGCAAAACCTAAACTTCAAGCAAATAGTGGAAGAAAAAAGAGAAAATCCGCCTTCACACCCCTGAAAAACTGGCTATTAAGAGAGAAAGTATGAATAGTAAAGCTAAAAGACAAGTAGTGTTGTTGAAAATGACACAGAAAAAGATAACAATTAAACAAACATGAAAGAAGAGGATTATACTGACGATATTGAAGATGAATGGTTGTGCAATTGTGCATGGAGTCATTCACATCATGTTGATCAGGAAAGCAATGGGTTCAATGTCATGATTGTTAACATTGGGCCCATGAGCAATGTACTCCAGTATTATTATAATGGTTTTCATAGATTTTAAGTGTTTTTTATATTCAAAATGGTTTCAAATCCTGGTATTCCATCGATTTGTACAACTGTTACTTTCGACCCCAATAGGTGTTACAACCGACCCTGCTAGCGGGGTCGGAAGTAACAGTTGAGGCATCTTCGTAAATCCTCCATAATTCTTAAATGTGTGTTATTAAACACACGAAACTTATCTGGAATTATAGGCAAATGTGTAAGCTAATTCACGAAATAAAAAAAATTACCATTACGCTGTTGATTTTCTCACAATGAACTCAAATGTAAAAATTGTTACTTTGGATCCCGCTCTCCCCTATAATTTACCCACGTTGCTCAACAAGCTGATTGCACGATAGTTGCCACAGTCCAGCCGGGAGCCCTTCCCTTGTACAGACTACAGAGGACAGATAATGGCTTTCCTCCAGTCTCCTGGGGTACCTACGGCCTTCCGTCCAGCACAAGTTGAAAAGCTCCGAGCACCACTGCAGCGTCATTCAGCCGCCATACCTGATAAGCTCCGTTGATATCCTATCACAACACAACCCGAAGCTCTCCCATTTTTTGCCTAATTTTGCGTGAATTGAAATTCGAGTAAGTATAGGTATCTACCTATAGGTACATATTATCATCGCCTTCTATCTTTCACTCTTTCAACTTGTCATATTCTTTCTATAGATATCTATCTACCTACTTTAGGTATAAATGATCTTGTCGTATTGCACCATTCATACCTTACTCAACTGTAGCACGTCAAAACCTTAAAACTGCTGAGATATTATAGGTAGGTACCTAGGTAGGTATCTACTTATTTCAGGAAAATATAAATAGGATCGCACAATTATTGGAATAATCTCTCTAACTAAAGAAAAGTGATAAAAAGCGGTCATTTTAAAGTTTTCTTTAAAAAAATTGGGTAGATAACATCAATTCCAAGCCTTATTGATGGATGAATATCGTTATCTATTAGATATCTATTTGTTTAAACTCAGTACCTAAGGGATACGTTTCTTTTTACTGCGGCCAACACGTAGATTTAGCAGTCACGTTTATCCATGGTTCACTTCAAGGTCAGACATTTTAATAAACAATATAAAAACATAATTATCTCATGATTATATCTTATTTTTGTACTAGAAACGAAGTATAATGCTTAAATGGGCGTGGTGATTGGGTGGTATCACACAACACCCCGCCCACGTAGATTGTTTATACGGTATGATTGGCCGCACGTAGAGACGGTGGGAGTAGCGCGGAGACCGCCCACATTCCGCGTAGTTTCACACTTTGGTCTCACAGTGTCGCTAGGCGTCACGGTGAAGCTACGTGGTTTGGCGGCCGTCGTATGGAAATTGTTCTTTATTTTCCTCAATTCGCCGAGAAATTTACGTGAATTTTCCGTACACGTAAACAATACTATGACCGTTTTTGTATGTATGATTAAACAGACTTTTTAAAAAAGAGAACATTTTAGAAAACAAATGCCAAATTCTTCATTAAAAGAAAATAATTACCAAGGTCAATGACTGTGGCATTTTTTTTAAATAATGGCTGATATCAGACTTTTTAATGTGTATTTCTTCTAAGAATATCTATAACAACTGATGAGACTATAATTTAATTTTAAACATAGATATAAAAAATAATATCTAAGTACCTACCTACCTATCTACGTTTGTTGATATACCTACCTACCTACCTAGATCGGCAGTGATCACCATAAGAATTATCAGAGCCTTGACGCAGAGCACACCATACCAAGGTAGGTACATTGCCATAATCTTAATTCGCTTGTTTTATCTTAGGAAAAAGGTTATCAAGAGATTCTGTAGCCATGTATATAACTTATACCCAACCTTTCTAGAACTTTTTGTTTCTTCAGCTTGAGTTTTTCAGAAAAATATCAATTGTAACTGTATATTGATGTACCTAGCTACCGTCTCTGAGGGCTAGCGCATAATCTACCTACGTAGGTACCTAGTGTTTATGAAAGCGTTAGGTACATTTTTAACATTCCCTTTTATGGTTTAGTTAATAGTTAATTTAAAGATAGGTAGGTTTATTGTAACTATCGTGAAAAGTGCACATATGCAACCCAATCAGATACCTACCTACCTACCTGCATGAGCAGTGGCAAATCTATAAGTACCTAAGTAGGTAGGTACTTACCTACCAACCATCTGGGGCCCGTAACCCCTTGAGAGATTGTGAGCTCAACAATCGTTTTTAACACAAATTGTTTATTTTATATATCTACCTACCTAAATCAATCCATACCTATCTACATCTTAATAGGTTGGTACCATGCATAGGTACCTACACAAAAAAATCAAATTAACTAAGTAATCCCTATGAATTCAACACAATTAAATAAAATATATAGGTAGGTAGGTACCTATCCTAGGTCATAGGTATTCCTTAAATTTTAAAAGCATTTATCTAATGATTCTAATGGTCGCACATTTTTTGTTTTGTTGCGGTAGGTAGGTACATTGGTGGTGCGTGCGAGCCTCTGATGATCGGGGAATTCCCTCATTTTGTTAACCAAAAATGTATCTGGTAGGTACTTTAAGTGGGGGGGGGGGATCGTAATGATTATTACTAGGAGGGGGGGGGGCATGCAAAAAAATGCCACAATAATGTAAAATGCCCAGATCGTATAGTTAGGTACGCCACTGCCTGCGCCACCCTGTAGTTACGCCACTGTATTCTAAAAACCCAGCCAAAAATACATCATAGGTATGCCTACTAATTATCTATTCCCTTCAATCTATCACTTTAAATAGGTAGATATTGTTTAAAAATATTTAAATTTCTTAAAAAATAATAGGGTTTTTTTTATTTTTCTAAAGATCTTTTGAAATAACGAATTGGTAGATACTAGGTAAGTACCTATATGAAGAAATGTTTGGTCCAGGGGAACATTGTGTAGCTAGGTATGTAATCCCACAGATAAAAATAAGAATGTATCCTTAAATGTAGCTTCAGAATGGGATGTAGGAGAGGTACATTCTCAGATTGCCTTCAAGCGGAATTTATCTCCGACATAAGCTCCTCCCTCCTCCCTCCGAGGTACCACCTTGTCGGCTTCTCTATAGCTTTCTTAGTTCTGAGACAATCTAAGAACGTGAATCGTAAACGTGCTCAAATCTACACGTTTTGGATATACCTACCTATAAATAATAGATGTAGGTAATTTTCTATTGTCTCTTATTTGAATTCATATCTATTTTTCATAAACATTACGGTATTGTTTGTAAATATTATACTATACTAGGTAGGTATACCTACTTGGATATTGGATATTTTATTTATTACCTATCTATTTATTTATTACTTTATTAGCATTCCACTCATTATTGAGTGATTAAGCACTGTTGGATACCTATAGTTAATCGTTTTTGAATCAAGAAAAGATTTTATTTTTTATAAGAATTTTTAAATGTAGGTAAACTGAAAACACGTAGGGGTTTCATTCCTTGGTTTAAGTTTTTTTTATCATAATTCAGGGAATTTTGGATCAGTCAAATCTAACTGAGTTTAAGCTTATAATATAGATAATAATTAAGTTAATTTTCTTTTCAGTAAACATATTTGCTTTATAGGTAAGTACCTACCTAGGTATCTAACGTTCTTTCATGCGATACGTCAAATAAAGAAAATGTTTCAATATAGGTAGGTAGATTCGGCTCATTCTTAGTTTGGTGAAAATGCACCTTAACACATAGATACATCACAACGATATTATGTTCCAACTATTGTAAGGATGATCCAGCATTTAAATAATAGAATTGAGGGACGAAATCGAAAAACTACAACATATAATTTTGTAAATAATCAACCCTTATCATGAACTATTAGAAATTGAGAGAGAATAAAAAGATTCACCATCTAGGTATATATTAAATGTGCAAGGCATCTATAAGTACCTATATTAAACGTGAAGGAAAAACTTTGTGATCATTTTTACGCAAATTGCGCGGACGGAGGAGTATGAAATTTCCCACAGTTATAGTTTATAATATAGAGAAAGGGTGGCGAATGCAAATATATTTTTTTTAAGTATCTATGCATAAAAATAGATTAAATCAATAAAAAAAAACACTACGCACACTACTGTAATGTTAGGAGGTATTTCTTACTCACACACACTTCGATACTTATTTTAAGTACCTAGGTAAGTACCTAGTATTATTACGCTTCGATGTATTTGACATTATTTGACACAGCTCTTTTGTTTATCTGTGGTCAAATTGAGAATATATTAAAACAAAATTATTAAATAACCCTAGAAAAAACTTTGAACATATCAACATTTCAAATTTGACGTAGATTTTTGAAAGAAAATTGTGAAATAACGCTCGCCCAGTCTTTGACAAAGCAAACTTAATAATGTTAAACTTATAATCAATTTTTTTTTTTTTTTACTGATTTGAACCCGAAATCGAGTGATGCAGCCTATGGTCGAATTTCGAGCACTGGCCGATTACTATAAATAGTTCCATTAAATGGCGCTCCCATTTACCTACATCAGGTGCACCTACGAGTAGCAATCTGAAAACACAAAATCACTAGGTAATAATTATTCCAAACAAGAACATTGATGATTATTTATTTTCTAACCTTTACTAAATAAACACACGATTGATTTACCTAGTGTTTGTGCGGACTGATCAAAGGACGAGTTCCCTAAAATCTAAAATGTTTGTTTTATCCGATGGAATATTTTAACAGTAGGTAGGTACCTATTACTTAAGACCTCAGGTCAGAAAGTTAGTTTGCTTCTAAATCAAATAGCAACTAATTTACCGGAAAGGTAGGAATCCAAATAATTATGTTATAAGTTAGATATACCTATAGTTCTATCAAAATGCGGATAATTACAGCTTTAAAGGAAGACCCTTAAGGGAAGATCGAATAGGTGCCGTTTGCTCAATGATCGGTAAAGGAATTATATCAATCCTCGAATCAGTTTATTAATTTTTAGTCCATTCAGCCTTTTTCTTAGTTCATTTTCTGCAACTACTTCTGTCTTGGGCCTTTATCATTCAGTATTCAATGTGTCACCTTGCAATCTGACTTTTTTTTTCACAAATATGCAACAACTCATTACAGATGTTCTATTTTTAAATGGAACAAACCACTACGGGTTTACGATCGTCTTCTACTGTTATTTCGAAGGCTGGCTTAGTGTGATCATTTTACGTTTACAACGTTCGCCATAACAACGTTCAACAAAACAAAAATCTCATGTAAACCTACCTAAAACGAGTAGATATTTTTAATAATTAATGTGATATATAGATGAAAGTTGGAAATTATTGAGAACAATAGAGCAACCAAAATTATTAAAGACTGCGACTGCTGTCATGCATTTGGCGCCAGGATATGAATATATTATCAATTTTTGTTAATGTCTCATCTTTATTGCCTACCTATTGGTTTTGTTGGTGCACAACGTTCTAATTATGTCTAGATTCTTGTGACCATTTTACAGGACTAGATCTTAACAAATATGTAACAACTAATGACTAACAATTCATTACCTACTGATTCTTTTCCTATGTTCACCTTTCCAATGCTAGCAACTTTCTGTCGCATTAACTAATTTTTTTTTTTTTTCGATATTTAAGCTATCATAGTTCGTTCTAGCAAGTTCGTACCTTTGACGTGGTGTGTATTTTGCAAAAAACAGAACTCACTACGAATAGTTGTTAATTAATTCTGTTTTTTCGGCGTTGGTCGGTAATTCAATCAGTCAGTATTTGAGGCAATTTTAATGAAAATGTGGCCACACTAAGACTTATTAAGATATGACCTTATTTCAAACCGCTTTTTATAATAAAGTTTGATATAAAATCGTCGTATATGAGAATTTTAACGAGGATAAGAATAATTGTCAAAGATTCCACGTCAAAAACTTGAAAAATATAATGATGGATTTGATACTGGTACCGAATACGCGGATGTATTGATTAATCACAGGAGGTACACAGCCACTACCCTTAAGGCAAGGGCTAGGTTTGCATCTAAAGATGAATCCTCCTGCTATAGGAGGCTCTGTGCACATACGGGGTTTATTTCTGCGGAAACGAATAATGATCGAGACATCGTTACCTGCCGATAGTGCTTTCACATATCATTATTTGTTTTTTAATGATTTTTCATATTTTAATTACTTCTTCTTGTACCTTCGTTCATTAATACCTGCTATGAAGGATATTACATACCTATACAAAAACTTACGACATAGGCGCTAGAAAAGATTCAAAATTGACATCAGAATGGATACGAAGAAAATAACAGTAACATTGATCAAGTTTTCTATAGAATCTATTTATTGATACGTGAAGGAAAAACGTTGTGACTATTTTATAGTATGAAATTTCGTACACTTGTATTTATATAGAGAAGGAGTGGCATCAAAATTATGCATAAAAATAGATGAAATCTATAAAAAAATACTACTGTAATGATATGTATTTACTTCCACAGACTACTTATAAATAAGATCAACTTCATACAGAAAAAAAATAAAATGTAAAGCGCCTCACAATGGGCGCAGAAAGCTTTTTGAAGGTGTAGCTGAAAATAGTGGGATATTCAAACTCATTACATCAAATTGAGAATAGATTAATATTGTTTTTTTTTTAATAATAATTTTAAAAACTTTATACATAATATAAACATTTAAAATTTGATGTATCCATGTCATTTTTTAAAGAAAATTGTAAAATTGTACCTACTCGCTTAGTCTAATATTCAAACATACCTATATAATCTAATTTAGTTATGGTCGAGTTTCCAGCACTGGTCGACGACTAGTACGTATAAGTAGATACTTCTTCTTCTTCTTCCTTACGATGTGGCAATTCACTAAGTAGATACTTGTAAAATTAAAATTTTACTTTTTCTTATAGGTACCTACGTAAGAAACAAAATATTAATGAATTTCGTGAATTACGAGGCAAAGAAATAAATGTTTTAAAAAACACACACTTGCACTAATCCACAAATTTATTTTATCTAACTCACTCGCCCTAAGCTTCATAATATGTTTTGACTGCCAAGCTTTTTAAATAACAATTATTCCTGGCTCATCCAAAGTGAACACAATACATTCATCTTTCACAGAGGGCAAACCTTCTGTTGTGAAAGAGGAAGATGGTAGAAAGCGGGAATCGAACCTGCTCCTTTACTACGAGAGTCGGCGACTGAACTGCTAGGCTTAAATACCAAATCTTTTACTCATTGTCTGAATTTACCTAGATATACTTACCTGCATGTATTTAAATACCTATACATATATTTAACACATTCTTTTATCTTTAGGTATGTCCGTCTGTGTGTTAAAAATTAACATCAATAATTAAATGTCAATAGTTTAACCATCTCATTTTTTAACCTCGAGACATTTTTATTTTTAAGTAGGTAGGGGCAAGTTTTGATCCTCTGGACATTTCCCAATTTTTGATGAATTTTATTTTTTTAATAAAATCTATAGGTAGGTACCTACACTATTTCATCAAAAATTTTAGGTAACATTAAGCACAATTAATCATTTTATTGGATTATATTACTTTTGTTGGCAAAATTGCTTTTATTAATCACGTGAACTCAAAAGGCGGAGGGGGGGGGTCTAGAAACTTGTAAAAAACATGATTAGTGGACGGCCCCATAATAACATTTTTATTAAAACTGCAATTTTGTCCAGAGGAACATGGATAGAATGTTCCTCTGGACATTAGGTTTTGTTCCTCTGGACAATTTAATAAAAACTGTAGGTATACGCTCATTAACATTGAATTTTTGGAACAGAAAAAACCAAGAACATAAAATACATAAAGCAAATTAATAAGAAAGTAGGTACACAATTTATGTATGCTATTTCCAACAGCGTTAATTGACGCGATCATTGTCACGTTAGTGAAATTCCAAAAAGAAGAAAATAGATGTTAGTTTTTCGGCGCGAAAACTTTCCTTGGTGTAGGAACGGTAGAATTTCCTGTATCTCCTGTAGATGTTTTCTGGAGAGAAACGATACTTTCTCATCACTAGATTTTTAAAGAATACCTAAGTCAAATTATTATCTTTGTAAAAAGAACACAACTTGCCCCTAGATATCCTAACTTTTTTCATATTCTTTAGGCAAAACTCTATAATTTAACGATTTATCAAACAAAAAATACTGAGAAAGTCAACATCAGCATATTTACGGCGCATTTTAGCACGAGTGTTGGGCATTGAAAAACCTATGAAAGATTAACAAAACAATACAATACTTACGTCAAAACAAAACGAAGTGATAATCTATTGTATTGTTTTTCATTCAGAAGTGAATTGTTTCCGCGATGTAAGTTCGCGCGTAATGCTTAACAGTCGAGTGCGCGGGATTGCTGGGACATCAAGCGTGAGGGTAGGCAGAGAGGAAACCTAATCCAATTACCACAGCACTTGGTTATTAAATGGTTTATACTTGGGACTAATAATACTTCTATACACCTACGCTTTGAATGGTAATTCAATTCTTCCTTGTTTAGGTCTTAGCGTTTTTGACAGGTTGCATTTCAATATTTCGTATTTTCCCAAAAACTGTAATTATACATCTTATCATTTACATTTTTCCTGTTTTTATAATTCTAATAATAATCCGAATACCGCTTGAAAAATTGTCAGTTTTCTAAAATCACCGAGGTCCGAATTCATCTTTCATATCTTGCATTATATTTTTTCCACCCAGACACAAGTAAGTAAATTCAATATTTTATCAAACACATACCTACTTTTACACTCAAAGTATTTATTTTTGCTTAATATTTTGTTTTATTGAAATTGATAACCTCATTTTTATATCTTAATATTGATCGTGATTTTTTTGTTGTTGTTTCGTTGAATAAGGTACCTACTCGTTATCAGGGAATTCCTTCCTTCATAGTTATTACACCTAACAATTTCTTGTAAATTTATGTATCTAAAACCGTTAGGTAATTGATTAACGTTATTCATAAGATCACTTTTCCTCATAATACCTATTTTTTATTGAAAAGGAATCTGTCCTCACTCAAAGCGAACACAATTACATATCTACACTCTGTGAATTTTTGTCCCAGGTATCTGACGTATAACGTCGTTTGTGATGCGATGGTACCATCTTATACTCAAGATTATCCTGAGGCACTTCGTTCCAAATGTGGCTGGGGTTTGCTCAGGTGACAGGACTCACACCCAAACAGGAGCCTCCCTGATAGCTGTTTTTTTTAAATTTTATCTGTGCTCACCCCCAAGGTAAACACAAATACGAAACCGACCATCTTCACATTCACAACACGAGCATTAAGAAGAGGCTCGTGTTGTGAATGTGAAGATGGTCGGTTTCGTTAATTATAATTATTGTTTCTTTCAGCCAGACATTAAATGGGCAAAAGCTAGATGGCAAGAACACAGCTAGAAAAGCTAGAAAATGAGTATTTTTATAACGTTCAATATCGTCCAATATATTAAGACAAGACAATAATAAATTCATTATTATTATTCCTGGAAAAAATTCACCCTGAGTGTTGGCATTTAGTTTTATAACCCAAACTCACTCGAGCCCTGCTGGAGGTCTTTTGAAAAAATTATAACGTGAATAAAATAGCCTCGAAAGAAATTGTAGTAGGGGTTTGTTGTAGTAACTTGGATGTTTTGCATCTACAGACAGCTAACAGCCGGTTTCATAAAAAGCTTCAAAAGAACACATTAGTTAAAGTTCCTTTTAAAATTTAAAGACCCCTTTAAGCTGACGCGTTTCATAAAAAAATATTCCAGCTAAAATTTGAAATGTCAAAAAGATATTTTAAATTTGGTATTAGTTGGTAGTGTTGCCATGGAAATCTATGGAAAACATAGGTTGTTTGCTAATATTTTGGCGGAATTTCTGTTGATCTGTCAATTTCATTTCTCAATAGAGCATCAAAGTGCCGTTTTTTTGTGTTAATTTTCTATTGTGATTTATTAATTTATTAACGAAATCTCTAAACAATAATATTCTTCCCGTTTTGCTATGTTTTCCACCCTATTTTAGTCATTTTTGTCCACAGTGTCACCGCATACCTACAAAATGCTTATCTTTGTGACACCGAAAGCGCCACGAAATTTTCTATAAACTCCGGTGGTAAAAATTTGAACTCATACTTAAGTCGACTTTAACTAAAAATAATAATCAATAACGGTACTTTAGCTTAGAGTCGGTTTTAAATGTCGTTTTGTTGTTATGAAACCCGTTATTTTTTAAAGGGAGTTTAAAGTCTCCTTTATTTTTTATGAAACCGGCCGTAAGCTAGCAACGTCGGTAAGAGATTTGGAACAAAAAACAAAAACCCTTTCGCTTTTCAGAATGAAACACAAAATTAATTATGAAATCATTATAATAATATAATATATAAATATTGTAGATATATATTGTGTATGTGTTTTTGTAATTAATTAAAACATTAAAATAGGTAGAACATGTTGGACGGAGCGATACGTCTTCATTAGACAGACGCATTGTCTCGATGCTCTTTCCGACTTGGCAAGACCGACAACTCACATGATTAATTACCATCGGCATTGTTTTATGGAATATCTCCTGTTTTAAACTCCACACTAGGCACCTATACCCACATTTATGACGTGTTCTGATTCTGAAGATATAACCTAAGTATGACGATATGATTAAGAATGTACCTAAAGCTAATTAATATAGCTTAAATATTATGTGTTAGGAGATATTATATTAAAATGCAAAATAATACACAACGTTCTAAGAAAGTACCTAGATTCTTGTGCCCATTTTTCAGGACTTAAACTTAGCACATTAAGCCAGCCTTCGAAACAACGTTTCATTGTTGGTCGTACGGGATACCTCTATTTGGATAAAATTGTCACGTTTTGTCATTTTTTTACATTCTTTGAATTTGCGAAAGTAAATAGAATAAATGACAGCCAATTTCATAAAGGTATTTAACTTCAACAAAATGGTCGCTGCTAATAATGTCAAAGTCAAAGTATACGGACGCGTTCCTATTGAAAACCCCTTGTGGATACGCAAAAAAGTCGTTCTCGGGAATACCTCACTTGCTTAACTATGTAGTTAAATCAAATATTCGCCGCTTGCGAAACTTACAAAAAGTTGACAGATTAACTAGATATGGTGGGAGGGGGGGGGGGGGTTGCGGCCCACTTAACTTTTAAAATATATGTATGTGGCCCGGCGAAAAAAAAATCGAGAGCCATTGGTCAACCTAGATGCTTTGGGGAAAAAATAATATTTATGTCCTTTTCCCTAATTCCCTTCTTCCCTCTTCTTCCCTTATTCTCCCCTTTTTAGAGCGTTTTTCTAGTTAGTTTATATTTATATGTATAGTGAGCCGTTTCACAACTTATTAATTACTTAATGTATTGTAAGCATATGACATAATTGTAATATTAGCATACCTACTAATTGGTCGAATTGTTTGTTTGAACTTACATGACTGTAATACCCCTATTCGCTATCAGATCCGCTAAATTAAGAACCCGCCAAAAAAGTGTATGAAAATAGTAACTTCTAACTTACTGTTCCACTTAAATTATCACAATTCCTCTAAAATGACCCGCTATTCAATCAATTTAAGCGGCACCTTAGAAAGACCCGCCAAAATTTAGAGGAACCGCTTATATTATGTCAAAATCGTGTCTTTTATTTTCATTCACCTCTCTTAAAAACAACAATCTATACAAAAAAAGTTATTATTTTCAGTAAATATATTATTTTGTTCGTGTTTTCATCACAAAAGATACATTAATAGTGTCATATTTCTTCATCAAGATGAATTTGTTTGAAAAAAAGGAAATTTGGCAGCCATGATAATAATTTTGACATGGGGAAATTATTCGTTTGAAATCACTTGCAGCTATATTCACTTGGATCGATTTCTTAAGGAATATTGCTTGGATTGGTTGAAATCTCATGGAATTGCCCGCAAAATTCAAAAATTTAGTTGATGCTACATTTTAGCGGATCTGTTAGGGAATAGGGGTATAAGTATGCTTAGAATAAAAAAAAATTTAAAAAAAAAATGTCTCAAACGTTATTTATATTATACTTATCATTCGCTTCACGACGAAGAATTAACACTTAAAAGTAACAAATTTGCGATGAAATATTAAGCGCGCCTTATTTCTAGCTCTTGCTCGTTGTTTTTTTTGATTGGTGTCAATGTCAACCTAATTCTGTATTTCTAGATTTGGTTTTTTGTTAGTTTGGTGTAAACACACCGTTAGACGTTAGACTTTATAGAAAGTAGTAATTTCTATATAGTTTTGTTAAAAGTTACGAAAGAAATCTGGCATCGTTCCAGATAAGATAAGAATTTGTCGACCACCCTCTTCCTTTAAGCCGTAGGTGTAAAAATAATTACGAGTATTAAGGCAAAGGGGATGAAATACAGCGGCAAAAGGGTACGTTCCGTAGTATCTTATATTAGAGTTGTTAAAACATATTTCATAGCTCGCACTCCTCTTAATTTATATCTGAATATTACCCGCTCATTACATACTTTCGTTCGCGTTAACCGAAAGCAGAAAAACTTGGAAACTCGTTCGCTTCTTCCACTAGATTCTGCACTCGTAAAACAGGATGGTGAATTTTCTTTCCTACCACTGATTCTCAAACGTTTACTGATACTAACGTCATCCATTATCGGGCTTCGCAAACGAAGTATCACATGTTTCTTCAATACCCCGAAAAAGAATATTTAATGGTCATCTCATGTAATTATAATCAATAATTCATTCTTCTTCTAAAAGATTCAATTCAATTCTATTAGACATCTTCTACTACTCTGTTGTATCTTAGATTTGGAGCAGTTTTTTTGCATTTAGGTACTCACCTAAACTAGATCCTCGCAAACAAATACAAATAAATTAGATCATGAATAGTTTTTTACTACTAAAAACACTAAATTTGCCGTCCTCCTTCAACCCTACGGCTGACTGTCCACGCCAGCGCAGCGTAGCGTATGCAGCGCGTACCTACTCGTATTTTGCTGCATGGTATATGATTGCTTGCGGCTGCACATACAACACAATGAGACAGTCTACGTCTTAATTTTTTTCCATCAATTTTGAAGTTCTGAAGAATGTGTCTTATTCATCGCAAAAACTTGGTATGCAAGGTTTTTCTTTTGAGTGACACAAATAGCAGTATTTAAAGACGTATACCTACCCAATGCAGAAATTTTGTGAGTCAAATCTAGGTAAAAATGATTCATTTCAAATCAGTGAATAAAATAATATATTAGGATGAGAATCACAAAGTATGATGCGATGTATGCTGTAAATGTTCAAATTAATTGATTATAGAACTAGCACTATCAATTTTCAAATGAAATGTTAAGCTTGGACTTTAGACTGTAAAGTTTGAGAAGAAGTTGTTTCACGTTCCCGATATTATGTTAAGAAAGTTTAGGGTATGCCTAAACGAGACTGTTAAATAGTCGTAATACACAAATAATATTCTTGTTAAAATAATATGACTGTGTATAAAATATTCCTGGTAATCCCCCACCCGCCCAAGGATGTGAGGGGGGCACTAGTGAGGGGGGGGGCAGATAAGGTAATCCCGGAGTTTTATTACTCCTTCCAAACAGGCATCGTACGAGACTCCCCAAGTTTCTTTCTATTTATTACGCGATTCAAAATTATGTCGTGATGTACCTAATCCAACCGTTTCTCAGAATTAATTGTTACAAATTTCATTCTGTCTCCAATCAAAATAATCTCTTCCTAAAATTTTAGCATTATTGATGGATGTGTTTCTGAGTGATATACAAAACTTATTGCATTATTAGCTATGTAAGTATTGTTTCTCTTTGGAGAAATAATAACTGTATTTGGTTAAAGTATCGATTCTAAGCACAGATCGATCTTTATTTGGTTCTTTCCAGAATTAAAATAACAGTGTTATGGAGTGCTGGAGATACAAAAGAGACATGTAATATGATCCGGGATGTTTTTGTGAAGTTTTATGAAATGTCCAAAAAGTGAGGCAATGTTTGAGGAACCGGATAATAAGGGTTGATAAAAGTCATCAACGGCATCACATCGGGTTAAGGAGCTGTGTCCAAGATGTTATATCTGACGACGTGTAGCCTAGACTTTCAAAAGGAGCATACTCAAAATCATAGTACCTAATGCTCAGTAAAGAAAATGTTTAAACTTCTTTGCTGACAATCAATGAAAATTAAAAATGAATTGACTGAAAAAACTGATGTATGTATTCATTCATGATATGAAAAAGCCCATAAACGAACAAATCTTTTAAATAATTATTGAACAAATCTTCACCTGAAGAGTTTGATGATATATCAGCATAAATAAGGCTTTCCTCGCAAAAGAGGTAACTAGTTGTTAAAAGTATGAAAGAGACAAGTTTTGACAATGCGTACAAAAAAATGAAAAGACCTGCCAGAGAAAATATGAGGTTGGAAATCCGTAAAATAAACCTGGAATTCGAAGACTTAAACTCGTCAACATAAACAGAGGAAAGTGCAGAAGTTGGGATATTTTTTAATTCAATTTTAATGAAAAACAATATTTTCATGGTTCTTAATTCACAAAATGTTGAAAATGTCAAAAAATAAAATTGAATTAAAATAGTTCTTACATACTGCACGATGTTTGCTTCCTGTAACGTTTTTAAAAAAAAAACAACCAACACCCTACAAAACTATAGTTTTTTTTTATCGTCAACGTAGGTATATAACTTCTATAATGCACCCCTTTCATGCATGTATACTGAAATAGAAATAGGGTGACGAACTGCCGAAACAACTCATTTCGAATGCAATATGAAGTGGACACATAAAATTACTATAAAAACCGCAAAAAGTGCATTAAAATGAATCGTCTTTGTTTACGAGCGCACGTAACAGGTGAAACGGTAGAGCTCTCCCGTCTGTTGGGGCAGCGGCGTGTCTGCGTCCTCCCCGTTAACCGAACCTAACCCTCGCACCGCGCGTTGTTCATACCCACTAACCCAGAGTAAAAATGAATTCTTGGCGGCTGTAAAGACGGGGTAGTAAAGTTTATTGCTATAAGAAAAAACAGAGTTCTTAGAAGTAAGTCCAAAAATATACTGGTTTATTTTAATTCATGATATTTTATGAAATTTTTGAAGGGATTTTTCCAGTTTAACCCCATCAATATGATTATGTGTTTTTCAGCACTCCGGCATAATTGTGTGTTGGTCTAAAAATTTCAGGTAATGGACCCAGAAGAAAAAGGCATGACTACATTTTTTATTCCGACGCAGATCCGTTACTATTTACATAATGGAGAGGGTAATTATTTATTTATTTCACGGTCAGCAATAGGTACAAATACTAAAAAAATAATATACCGCATACGGGATTATATAGGGTGTCCCAGAAAGTAGACTAAGCGGAAGTCCGGAGATAAAACACCTTTAGGGCTATCTAAATACCTCAACATATAATTATTATGTTCAGCGATTAGTAGGTATTGTTTTTGATTTGAGTACTTTTTTTGTCGATCTCTGAAATAGCTGAATAATTAACCAATAAGTTATGGGTCTATCTGATACCATCGTGCCAATAAAAAATCTTGAATCTCAAAATAGGATAGAATTTAAAATTTAAAAAAAATTTTAATGTCGATTTAGAAAGAATTGTCACATAATTTTTTTCTTCTAACTATTTTCAAAAACTTGAAAATTATAAATCTATGTATCCTGTAAATTTCATTAAGCTATATTTATTGCATCATAAACTAAACATTGTTTTAAAGCTAAAAAGGCGGTGAAAATTTTAATGACTTTCCATATAAAATGTATGGGGAGAATATTATTTCCAATAGAGAACGTTAATTTTTGAAATTTCCTCAGCATACATTTTGTATGAAATTTCTATCTCTGGTCTTCCGCTTAGACGTACTTTCTGGTACAACCTGTATAATTGTAGAAGCATATAGGTACAAACATAATAGCACAATGTTCCAAATGTTTATGGATTCATGTATCCTATTTCAAGATTAAAAAAGAATATTTATTGTTGGTCTCAAACATAAAATAGGTTTAAATCACTTTAATTATAAGAGATTTTTTCAATTATTAAAACGCCTAAAACATGGAATATTGTCGTAGGTACTCCAAAAAAAAAAACACATTTATGAAAATGGCTGGATCATGAGAGTTGGCTGAGAAAAATAATGCTTGAAACTGCGCAATAAGATAGAGCACATGAGGGAGTTCTTGTTCTTTTCTTATGCCCTTAACTGGGTGAAGTCTCAAAGAGAACATTGATTGATTCTTATCATTTCTATAAATGATTTTTACTGCGGAGACTTAATCGTCTCTCAATCATGTCCATATTACTTTATTTATTAAAACCGTAAGGTCGATAAACTCTATCAAATTAGCAAGTACTCATTAAAATCATTTTTACATAAATAAAAATGATGACTGATTTTAGATAAAATCTTTACTTTGTTAAATATGTATAAAAATAATAATATCGAATGCTCGTCAATTAAATCATAAGAAAAATGATGTTTAAGGAAACAGCGAGAGGCTTCTAAAAAAGGCATTAAGATCTGACAACACTGATAAAAGAATCTGGGGAAAAAAAATAATATTATAATTAAATCAATAAACAAAACGGACGTCTTCATTCGACAAACGAGTTTTTACCCGAGTGTAAAATGATATTTTTGGCAAGTTAATTATTGATTTTAACCAAAAACAGAAATTTACTTGAAATAAGAAACGTAACTTTAATATCGATGTATATTTGAACTGAAAGATAATGTGGCTTAAAATGTTATTATTTTATCCGTAACTTGGTATTTTTGTAGAAACACTTCAACTTCTTAAAATCTTGGACTTGGGATGGCATATTTATCTATACTGAGGAAGATCGGGGTCGTTAAAAAAGACTCAGTCTGTTTTGGACGGGTCCTCCGATTCTACGGGCACATCTCTCAGTGCCCGGAGGTAGGTAACTTTTTTAAACAGCATTATTTGCCAAAATATGGTTCATTTGATTTCAAAAAATGTAGCAGAGTTATAATGTCTTCTTCGCTCACATTAATTTTACTCGGTGCAGTGAAGATAGTTATTATGAATCGACGAATAAAATCTTATATATATAAATGGAGCGAGCTATTTCCCGATGTCATCGCTTCACGCCTAAACGGCTGGACCGACTTCGCTAATTCTGTTTTGTCGTATAGGCTTTTATCAGGAGAATGTCCTTTTAGAAGAAAAAAATTAAGAATAATGCACGGAAAATTAGGAAATTAAAGAAAACTCTACGTAGACAACCTTATTAGTACTTTTTATCTCATAATTTTTATTCCAATTTTGAAATTTTGACAGAAATTGTCAATTGGTGCGATTGACAGAATGCGGATGCAATATACATGGTTTAAAACAGACGCATCGTTGGGAATTACATTGGTCAAAAAATGATAATTAATTCATCACCATACAAATTCGAATCAATATTCATATTTAGGAACACAGGACAACGTCTGTCGGGAAAGCTAGTTAATTAATAAAAAAAACAAACTACATTTTCTATAAAAAGTCAGCAATTTATATTTTCTCTACATATAATATACCTTCATTCTTTGAAATATACAAAAAAAACTTGCTAAACAAATTAAAATGACATTAAGCAACACCTAACTAAACACAAACAATAATAATATGTTGATAATGACGTGTCAACTCAACACCTACCACATCCAAAAATTACGTAATTCAGACACCCGTCGTATTTATAGTCCACTCACTCAAAAATGGACTAACTCAAATTATCGACTATAATTAGAGAAAATTTACAACACTTTACAATGATTTTAAAACCGTATTATCGTCGTTGCTCACAAAACGACAGTCGTGTCTGAAAATCGGTGCATGCAAAAGTAGTCTTAAGTGCTCGCTATTTTAACAAAAGGTACCTACACCAAATAATATATTACAATTTGCTTACTTTTTGTACCTACATGACTTAATTATGATCTTAGCAGCATTGCCGCGTCTTACTGTCACCTCAAATTCCTGAAGTTCGTTCTGAATTACGGAAATTTTGTACACAATATAATATAATTTTTTTTTCATGCGTTACACTTAAGTTCTAGTTTGTGTGCAAGCAAATTTACACATAACCCATATTTTATGTACAGTGACGATATTATGCCTTAGTGAACAGCACTGAATCAGGGGTGATATTTTTCCACCCAGATAAAATAATTATACGACCTCTGGACATGAAAAGCTTATATGATGTTTTTCACTGTCAAGGATGCCACCTGTTCAAATATTACAAATGTTCTTCAACTCGTATTCTTATTTTGTGTTTGTATCTTTACAAATTAATATTGAAATCGATTGTTAAATAAATGTACGACTCGCAGAACATTCTATGCTCAAACATAGCTCAGAATACACAGAAGATACCGTTTTTTTTTACCTTACAGAAACCTTTAAACTACATTCTATTCATTTATGTTATGTTAATAAAGCCTTAATAAAACTGCGAAAGCGATTGAGAAAGATTAAAGTCAATACTCGTGTTGCTGAGTAGGTACATACGTAAAACTTCATATTCAATTCATATTATTCAACATATTGAATAATGAAATCACAAAAGGAATATAAAAAAGTTTATTTTAATATTTTGGTATCGATTTGTAGAGTTTACGAACTACAATATGAACTTGAATGTTGAGAGAAAGCGGAGGTAGAAGCATACTATCGAAAATGACGTTTGATCAAAAGATCTAATAATAATTGCGTACAAGAGCATCGTAAGAAAAAGACGATAGGGAAAGAAGTTAATACGCAATTATAAAATTAGGATCACATTTTTTTGGGACAACCCTGTTTCAATAAAAACATACAATTTATGAATTTCGAATGTTATTTTGTTAGATCATAACGATTGGTGAAACAAGGTTGCCCCAAAGTAAACGCACCCTGTAATTACGACGGGGGGTGAAAAGGCCCGTTCATTAGCATAACATTATAAGCCTTATTAACGATTGTAATCACTTAATGATTGGGGTAGCGCAGCGCGTTTATATTACAATTGGAGACTCCAAAATAGGAATATTATAAAATAAAATTAATTTACAAGTTTGTTTTACCTACCCTGCAAAAAATATTTAATAAAATACCCAAAACATGTTTTTTAGATTGCAAAGAGTTTTTTTAAGTTAGATACTCGTTTATCGTCTCAATGCAAAATTTTCAATTCAGGGCTTTAACTCAATTCTGAATTTGTATTATTTTGAAAAATTGCATTGCAATATCGATGAGTATGGGTTTTGTTTTGAATATACTCTTAAATGCAAGTGTTTTTAAATAAGTGAAGGAGCCGACCCCCATGTGGATTACTTGTTCACACTGCATTAGTACCTAATTTAGACGAGGATCGAGTAATTTAGTAGCAATTTCGAAATAGGCTTTAGGGCGAAGCACTGACCTGGAATTCCGAAGACTAGGATATTCAGTGCTGATCGACTTATTAAATTCCCAAGTCCTTTATGTAGGTGCTTTACAAAACGTGCCGGGTTATTAAAAAATATCAAAGATAGTCTTAAAATCTTACATTATATTTATTTCTTGAAGTATAAAAAAAGTATAACTTCGTCTATAACAAAATTGTCTCAGATAATTCCTGAAAAAAGGTTTGTTTGGTTTCTTTCTAATTCCTTCAGGAAATAATACCCAAGTCTGGTGTCCTACTACCTTCTCAGTCAAGTCCGGTTCACCTTGTAAGGCCTCCCCTAATACTTACTCTATGCCTTTACTCCTTCTCAGAAACTTCCGCAACGGGAAACCATACAAGCGGTTCTTCACCGCTTCGTGATACAACTACCAAAGTAAAAATTAAAAAACAATATTTATAATGTGAAGTCTCCAGTATTTGCGTATAGAACAAACAATTTGATTCAATCATTAAATCAAATACTGTTCGATTTTTAATACGTATTTTTTTTTTAATTTGGAACATTACAGGATTTCGATTGATGTTTCGAAGCCTGACTTCTGACTTAGTATGAATGCTCTATGTTAACAACGCTATTTAGGTGGAAAATTTTGTCTAAGTCGCCATGTTGCTGGATTCGCCATGATTATTCAACGTGTTGAACATATCCAGCATTCGACACATCAGTAGAAGATGTGCCCAAGCATTAATCATTGGCAAATGGGGGTATTCCAACGACCCCACTTGCAATTGTGGCGAGCATAGTCAAACCACTGACCACATAGTCCGATTGTGCCCTCTGTATGGGTTCCGGGGAGCGATGGAGGATATACACAATTTGACGACCGAAGCCAGGGTATGGCTGAGGGAACTAAGTCTTTCTTTATAAGCGCCATATGCCATACGCATATATATATATATATATATATATATATATAGTGACGGATCTAACGGTACGCGGACTAAGCGGCCGTGGGGGGCCCCGAGCTCGTGAGGGGCCCCGAAATAAAATGAGATAAAAAATCGGGGACCGAAATTAAAAGAGAAAAAATAATCGGGGTCCTGAGCTTGTGAAGGGACAATAAATGAGAAAAAAATCGGGGCCCCGAGTTTGTGAAGGGAAAATAAATGAGAAATAAAATCGGGGCCCCGAAGTTTGTGAAGGGAAAATAAATGAGAAAAAATCGGGGCCCCGAGCTTGTTGAAAAAATTGTTAAAATTGATAAAACAAAAAAGGAAACTATTTTAATGTTATCTGCGATAAACTATCACTAGTAACCTGTACACATCTAAACACGCGCGGTAACGTAAGCAACGTCGCGTTGCATGCAACGTGTCAAAACTCCATAGTACGAGATTCGCGGTGGTTCGTAAGAGCTCAATCATATGAAGTGATTCTAGAGTTTTCAGTAGGCATTGTTTTGTTCAGAAATATCATAAAAATAAAAACAGAAATCAATAAAAATACATCTAAATATAAAAAGGAAAGTGTTCTGACTGCCTGACATACTCACTTATCAACGCACAGCCCAAACGGCTAATAGTAGAGATGTGAAATTTGGAAAGCATGTAGGTTTTAATACACCATAGAGTGGAACAAAATTTTTTTTGTCGAATTTCGATTTGGAATAGTTGTATTATGTTGCCTATTGGCATCAATAATCTACATAAAAAGTATAAAAATTCTCATACAACGGTAAGAGCCCCCGCCGAGACTTCGAATATTTACAAAAACGACAATTTTGGGGCTGTTTTTGCGGTCTACGAAATATTACAGAATTTACTTAAATAGGTTTATTTTATTCAAAAACTAATTCAAATTAGTTGACTAGCTGTTGCTTTCACTGTTTCATCAATTTAATAGTCTTTGGCGCCGTGAGAGAGGAGCAAAGTGCATGAAAAAACGGGGGCGGCAAGGGCCGATTTATAAATTTGAAATTTTAGTTTCACCAAGTGCAGTGGATGATTATTGTCTTAAAGTGAAAGGTCGCATGTCAATTATTTCCACGAGTGTGTAGGAATAGGTGATTAGTGTTTTTAAGATTAACATGACTTCTACGAGACAAAAGTTAAAATGTCCGATACTTGGTTTCATAGCACTTTTGTGCAGACTTAATAGAATAAATCCTACCTACGTATTAAAATGTGATGTAATTTTATAAATGGGTTTGACAAATGTTATAATAAAAAATAAAATCTGTGTAGAAACTTAAGAAAGTAGAGTAAGAAGCATTCAGAGTCGAAAGTAGAAAGCTTTTTGACATATCTGCATGTAAACGTAATGATTTTGTAAGATGTACTATTTTAGAGATGAAAAATTGCCAAAAGAGGTACAAATATTTTTAAATGGCAACCAGCGGGTACGAGATAGCTTAAATGTGTTTCTGTTTAATGAATCAGGAGTGCTGGATCCATTTATGAGAGCAGTAGTAATTTCTTGTAAATGTTTTTGGTGTGCGTTGAGATCTGTTGATATTCGTGGAGGTAGATCTTCAATCTTATCAAAATGGACCAACGGCATAGGTAAACAATCGCTTCAATGGCAACTCTTTGATGTGTATGTGAAAAATTATCCATTTCAATGGTCGAGATAGTTTATTTTCCGAAATAACGAACCCAAGCTAAACAGAACTTGACTTCTTTATGATCGAAATATGTTCCTCTGGTACAACCACTAGAGGCTTTTGCGATCCTTCAAAAATAGTTTTGGCCGTCTTTTATTTTCTTCCAACGAGGAATTTATATGTGTTAAAACCATCTGCGGTCGACGAACAAGAAGGCAGATCCACTTTTTAGCGAGTTTTTAGTAGAAGAAATGTCGAAATCGTGTATTTGAATTATGAAATATTTCTTTGTTTAGAGCACGTAATCTTCTATTCTGCAAAGTTTTAACTTTGGATTAGATCAATTATTCCTAAATCTATTATTCTTTCAGCCATTTAAAAATATTTGTTCCTCTTTTGTCAATTTATCATTTCTAAAATAAGTACATCTTACAAATTCATTACATTTATATGCAGATACTTATGTCAAAAACTTTTCTATTTTGGACTCTGAATGCTTCTAACTCTACTTCCTTAAGTTTCTACACAGATTTTTATTTTTATTATAACATTTGTCAAACCCATTCATAGAATTACATCACATTTTCATACGTAGGTAGGATTTATTCTATTAACTCAGCACAAAAGTTTTATGAAACCAATTATCGGCCATTTTAACTTTTGTGTCGTAGAAGTCATGTATTAATACACTTTAAAACATACATCACCTATTCCTACACACTCTTGGAAATAATAATTGACATCCGACCTTTCACTTTAAGACAATAATCATCCGCCCTTGTATAAATCAGCCCTTGCCGCCCCCGTTTTGTCTTGCACTTTGCTCCTCTCTCACAGCGTCAAAGACTATTAAATTGATGAAATAGTGATAGCAACAGCTAGTCAACCATGTTTGAATTAGTTTTTGAATAAAATAAACCTATTTAAGTAAATTCTGTAATATTTCGTAGACCGCGAAAATGGCCCCAAAATTGCCGTTTTTGTAAATATTCGAAGTCAAAGCGGGGGCTCTTACCGTTGTATGAGAATTTTTATATTTTTTATGTAGATTATTGATGCCAATAGGTAACATAATACAACTATTCCAAATCGAAATTCGACTAAAAAAAATTTTGTTCCACTCTACTGTACACATCTAAACACGCGCGGTAGCGTAACCAACGCCAACGTCGCGTTGCATGCAACGTATCAAAACTACATAGTACGAGATTCGCGGTGGTTCGTAAGAGCTCAATCATATTATGAAGTGATTCTAGAGTTTTCAGTAGGCATTGTTTTGTTCATAAATATCATAAAAATAAAAACAGAAATCAATAAAAATACATCTAAATATAAAAAGGAAAGTATTCTGACTGACTGACATACTCACTTATCAACGCACAACCCAAACGGCTAATAGTAGAGATGTGAAATTTGGAAAGCAGGAAGGTTTTAATACACAACCTTCCACAAACAAAGGATTTTTTGAAATTGAAAATTTGAAAAAAAGAGTTGAATGTTTTTAATGTATACGAATACCTATCTCGGAAACTAGATTTGGTACGAACTTGAGATTTGGCATATGAATTCTCCCAGAGAAATGAGTAATATGGTGTCCGGCCATTTTTCCAAAATTTTACTAAAAGGGATGATTTTTAAGTGGCTCCTAATAAGTTTAAAAGCCGAATCACTCGAAAACGAGTGCAGAGCTAAAAAAAAAAAAAAAAAAAAAATAGGTAAGTTTAAAACTGATAATATCGAAGTTTAAAAAAAAGGTTTCTTCATAAACAGTAATCGAATAATTGTATTATTCTGTTTTCAAAAAACAAAATTATTGAAGGATGAAAGGGTGAGGGGTTATTTTTATTGAACAATCAAATCTCATCATAATAAAAACACAGTTCGTAAATATTCCCTTTAAGTACTGAACCATAAAAAGTGAGTATATTTTTGAAATAATCTGATTAATTAATTAGGGACATGATGTGTAGATAGAGCTACCTATAAAGGACTGTTTCGACAAGATTTTAATTAACGTTGATACTTTGCACAAAGAGTATTCTAGGTTCACATCGCGCACCGATTATAGTCATTAGGTATCTAGTTTGTTTTTTTTTTTTCATAATATAATATTGAAAAATAAATACTTTTTTTATTATTATTCTAGGCCTGAAGACCTGTTATTAAGAGGTGGGGTTTGCCTTTTTCGAGGTCGTCTCTCAGCTGTCTATGCATCTCTTTGGTAGTCTCCGTACGTGGTAGTCGTCTTCCATGGCGTTGACCGTGCAATCTTTGATGCTTTTCCCAGTCTTCAATTCAGAGACTCTCGGTACATAATTTTGGTATGGTTTTTTTACCCATCACGCCGTGCCCCGTAAGGAGAAGGCAGAGAGAACGGACCTCTCCACTCTTTTCTATCCAAGCACACTTCTTTCGCTTCTTCCAACGTCGTACTATTTCTCATACAACTCTCCTAATTCTATAACCTACTTCTTACCTGGCCTTCCTTGAGGATGGAATCGATGTGTTCGATCCACGTCATTCTCAGTCCGCCACGATTCTTACACTTTTCCTTTCAGCCTTGTAAATTCTCTTTGTCATTCTATTTGCATCCACATGCCCAAACCATCTCAACTTATTGACTTTCATCTTTGTCACAAACCTAACTTCCATACCATATTCCTTCCTAATAGATCTCATCTCTACTGCATTTATACTACATTCTTCTTTTTTCTTCCATGTCCATGTCCACGTTTCACATCCATACATCATTCATAGTAACATAATTGCGTTATGCACTAGTTTTGTTATGTTGATAACCGTTTTAGATTCAGTATACCGTACGTCGTAACGGGTCGCACACATATTTTATAAATTACCACTTTTATATTATAGATAATTACCGCTGTTTTTTTTCCATAATATAAAGTTTCTTAAACAATCCGAAACGGCAGCACCATTGATAATCTGACCAACCATTCCTGCTTAAATAAATACTTACCTACTCCAAAGAATTTAGCAATAAATTTGTAAAGGGACGATGTTTGAAAATCATCAAAGTTATTTTGAATCGATAGATACCTACTTACACTATTTCTACTGGGACAACAAAAAGAGATCTGCCCCCGTAGACAAATTCAAATTGGCGTTCGACTACAAACGAAGATTTCGCCAATGTATAGTACGAAAAAACTAACTGTCCACTGGAACATATAAACAATTATTTAAACCAAACAATGACACTTATAACAAGTGGACAGCTAATTTTCTTCCTACTCTACATTGTCGAAGAATTCGTTTGTAGTCGATCGCCAGCTGCATTTTGTCTAGGCCCCCTGATAAGTCTAATTGACAAGTGTTGACTGTATTCTTCTTCGTGGTCCTCGTCTTTGTCTCATCAATGTGGCATCGGCTCTTCTTGCCCTTGCATCCTCCGCAGAAAGCCTCGCTACGTAAGTCTCTTGTGTGATTATGTCAACAGCTGAGGGTTTATCTCGTCTTCTGGCCCTACTTCCATCTCCATTGTTATTTTTATCAAATTATTATTTTTCTGTGACTTTGCCTTAATACCTACTTAGGTGTAATTATTTTAGTATAAACTGTTTTTAACGGATTCACGTTGTCAACCTGAAAATCTAAAATTTCAGTTATGATATATCTACCTAGTTTACTTGCTTCTCCTGTAGATAATATGGTGCTTCCTACATAAAAAAAACCTAATCCTATTAATTATTTTTAAGAAAAAATGTCGGCGATTCTAATTATTCTTGCTTTAATTAAGTATTTTCTATGTTTTCTCTTTCCTTTTACTAATTAAAATTCTAAAAGTCGACTATGTACCTAGAGGTTGAAGAAAATATTATTAAAAAAAAGACGTCAAATTTTAAAGCATGCTGGTAGCTGGTTATCCATATTGATTCTTCGTAATTTTAGAAATAATTGAAATGTAGGTACTAGGTACCTACCCAAATTTAACTATTTAATTTGATAATTTGCATTCTAACTTATGGCTAACTCTCTAAGGATATTTTTAACCACTTTTTTAATACAATAGATAGGTATATGAAGAAACGTGTGAGGCAATAAATCAAGTTCAATCTTTTCTGTTTGTGTATAAAATAAATAAATAAATAATTTTCAATGTAATCAATACATTGAAAATATGTAACACTAATTCAAGAGTATATGATCTGATATACTTATATATTAAAATTAATGTTAAGTATCTATCACACTTTTGAACATTAATTATAGTAAAGAATTTCGAGAATTTTACACCTGAGATAAAAAATAATCAAATAGTATGGCACAAAATGTTTGAATTTATTTAATCACAACACACTACAAAATTAGTTACAGGTTGATTAAAAACATGGCATTTAAATAACAACATTCAAAACTTGGTACAAAGACAACTGAAACACATAAAACAACATTAAAAAACTTAAATGCAAAAATGACTTTATACTGAATGCGCTATATAGGTAGGTATACCTATATATTTATGGTATTTTCTCATGACAATGCAAATTGAGGAGGGACAGGTATAAAAGATATTTTGAAAATCAAAAAGATAATTAATAACTGTAAAACTTAAATGCAAAAATGACTTTATACTGAATGCGCTATATAGGTAGGTATACCTACATATTTATGGTATTTTCTCATGACAATGCAAATTGAGGAGGGACAGGTATAAAAGATATTTTGAAAATCAAAAAGATAATTAATAACTGTAAAACTTAAATGCAAAAATGACTTTATACTGAATGCGCTATATAGGTAGGTATACCTACATATTTATGGTATTTTCTCATGACAATGCAAATTGAGGAGGGACAGGTATAAAAGATATTTTGAAAATCAAAAAGATAATTAATAACTGTACAATATTCATACAAAATAATTTAACTCTTTTTAAATTTGTCACATGATACTAGCAGTAAGTTTATTTAGGGACATACTTTATACCAAATTATGATACAAAGTACAAACCTTTATCTTTTTTAGGTCCTTGGGCTATATTCCTGGTGGACCTCAGACCATCACTATATGTTACACCGTACATAAGTAATTTATAAATTATTCGGAGAGATTGCTTGGTCTTGGTATATCAAAATAAGCAACATGTATTTAGTATCGACACATTTACAATGTTCTGTGTAAGCGCTTTGATTACCAATTGGCTCATTGAGGAATATTTTTGATATTTCAAGTTGGTAATTCACTTAATTGTATGGAACAATAAAATATTATCGAACGTCAACATTATTAAATTTAACACTTTTGTGTTCATTCCTTCAACAATTAGCGCGTGAGGTCAAAAAGAGCGGTTCGGAAAAACTATAAAATAATTTTGGGGTCAGGAAACACGGAAAAGAATTGTGACCTTTTCAGGACTAGATCTTAAAGAAAAAATAACAACTAACGACTCTAAAAATTCATTACTAATGTTCGATTTTTAAATGGAACAAACCACTACGGGCTTACGACCGTCTTCTACTGTTATTTCGAAGGCTGGCTTAGTGTGATCACTTTACGTTAACAACGTTCGCCATTAGGTGGTAATGTTTGTCTCCGAAACTCTTAATCATGAGAATTCTCAACATGTTTAACATGTCGAAAACTCTCATGTATGAAACAAGTAGAAATTTAATAATTAATGAAAAATAGAGAAGAAAAGTTGGAAATTATTGAGAACAAGAGAGCAACCAAATTTAAAGACTGCGACTGCTGTCATATATTTGGCGCCAGGATATGACTATATCCATTTTTGTTACTGTCTCATATTTATTGTCTATGAGACATATTTATTGCCTATTAGACAGTAACAAAGTCTCATAGGCATAGGTCGTTAGGATTAGTCAAGGCAAGACCAAGACAACTCTCCCAGAACAGACTTTGTCCAGTGGGCAGTAAATTCCAAAAATGATATGTAGGTAGGTATGTTTGATAATTATTGATGTAGGTACTTGCATTGATGATGGAAATAATAATAAATAAAATAAATTAATAGGACCGATTTAAGATGTTAATATAGAAGATGAAGAAATTAAAGACTGTTACATAAAACCACCATTTATGTTCATTGACTGCGTGCGTATTATCTTAACTCAAAATAGCTAGAAGACTTAAGAAAAGACCAACGCTGTTCGGTTGTTGATAATCTCCTCAAAATGAATCCTTGAGCTAAAGTGAACCCTGTTATTTTGTGTAATAATTTATTGAAATGAAATGATTATGCTTTGTCCCCTGTGGCGTACTGCACACCTAGACGCTGCGTCAGGAACGGATTGACCTTCACTGAATTTAAATTTAGAATTAAGAAATGTGAATACATTTTACTGAAATCTTAATAAAGGTGCATAAACAGTTATAGGTATGTCAATTATCTACTCAATAAAATTATCTTAAGATGGAATTCATTGAGAGACATGAGTATATTTTACATAATTTTCAGCAAAATTTGTCAGGCGTAGAGCAAAGGCCAAGGCAAATTGATTCTTAAAGGTTCTCGTTTTAAATTAAATTTACCACGGTGAGAATGCGAAGAAGAAGACCCTCTCACACTGTGTTCCGCTCCTTCGAAGCAGAGCTGAGGGACATGGACATGGTGTGGGAGGAGGTCATAAACATTGCGCAAGATCGAGCACAATGGAGAGCTCTTGTTGCCTCCCTATGCCCCTAAGTGGGGTCTTAAGGGAGTTTGGATTTTGGATTGGAGAATGCGAACAATTTCACATTTATTTACGATAGGAACAGTCGTATGTAGGAAAAATAGTTCCCACGTACATATCTTGTTGCTCTTGCCATTGAAACCATCGACTTACAGACGAATAATCTACATAATAATTCAGTAATGTATGTATATTTATTTATTTATTTATTTATTTGTTTCACTCCAACTGTATGTAAGAGCATCACGCTAAAACCGTAGGTTCTGCGTTGAATATTTTTCTTCGCAGTTTTTCGCAAATACAATTGTGGTAATCTGAGATACAAATATTTACATTTCATTAAATATATTTTAAATTATTTACAAATTTCTAAAAATTTAAAATCTTCATACAAAAATGAGAAAGTCATGTTTTAAAAGTAAAATTATACGTCTAAATTTTGTGTAGAACTGTAGCATTACGGTATGAAAATGTACAAAATCTATCGAAGTTTGATTTGAAATACAAAAAATATAAGTAGAAGTCTTTTAATTCTTATTTTATAAAGATTTTCACCGAAACTTCTTATAAAATATGTACGCCATGACAGATGACTAAAGCCGGTAAAGCAGCGTTCGCTTGCACCCTCTCTCTCCTAAGGTACCTCATTAAATTTATCACTACAGTCATAAGTAGGTCAACTATACATAATATAATACTAGGTAGGTAGGTACCTATATCTACACACAGTATGAAGGTTTTCATTACGAACAACTACACGTATTATAATACTAGGTAGGTAGGTACCTATGTATAACTACATTCTTCTTTTAATTTTTTCGCGTATTCAACAGTGAGTATTAATTTTTCCTCATCTTCTATTTTTTTATAAATATTGAAAGTGACATTAGTTTTTCAAATTTTTCGCATATTTAGCAGTGACTCTTATTTTTTCCTTTTTTGAAACATTAGCTGGGTACACATTCTAAATCTTGGCGTGAAAAATTTTGAAAATGATAGATTATCAGCTATAACATTTGACCGATAATCGCTCATTTTTAAAATCTTAGCGAAATTTTTTTTTGAAAATGAGCGATTATCGGTCAAATCTTAAAGATAAATCGTTACGTGTGTACTCAGTTATTAAGATAAAATATATACTCCTGCCGTCGTAGACAAATTCAAATTGGCGTTCGACTACAAACAAAGATATCGCTAATGTATAGTGCGAAAAAATTAACTGTCCACTGTAACATATAAACATTTATTCAAACCAAACAATGATCCTTATAATATAAAATATAAAAAGTGGACAGTTAATTTTCTTCCTCTACATTGTCGAAGTCGTTTGTAGTCGATTGCCAAATGCATTTTGTCTAGGCCTACTGGTCCTGAGAAGGGGAAAGCTGCATACAAAACCTGTTCAATAACCTACGGCTCAAGTCTGACTAGCCAAATCAACAACGTAAAGCAAGACGGGTATCAGCTAGTTAGGTATAAGTGTGAAAAATATTTCCCATAGTCGTATTGGCGTTATCATTTGTATGAAAAATATTTCGCGTGAGGCGCTGCCTGGAGCGTTTCAACGGACAATAACAATATAGTGATAGTCCTATAGTTTTATTAATCATCTGAAATTTGAAATTGGAACAATTTTTTAATTGAATGTGATAAAAAGGTGAGATTGAGAACAATTTTACATTTATTTCCGATAGGAACAATCGTTTATAGGAAAAATTGTTCCAGAGTATATGTCATGTTATTATTGCCACAGAAACCAACGACTTACAGACGAGTAATTAGGTATCAGTGTGAAAAATATTTCCCATAGTGGTCTTTATCATTTATTTATTTATTTATTTTATTTCCCATATCAATAACATGAGTACAAAGAAAAATATTTAATTAGATATTAATATTATTTTTATTTTTTTTTATTTTATTTTTATTAGGTATATAATATTTGTATGAAAAATATTTCGCGTGGGGCGCTGGAGTGTTTCAACGGACGGACGAACCAATAACAATATAATTATAGTCCTATAGTTTTATTAATCATTTGAAATTGGAACAGTAGCCCTAGTATAAGTTTTCGATGATCGAAAATCGAAACGATCATCGAAAAAGTTTCGAAAATTTTCCATACAAAAATGATCGAACGATTCGATCGTTTGGTTTTAGAACACTATTTGCACGCTTATAAGCGCTTATTAGCGTGCAATAAGCTTTCGATGAAACTCGTGCAAGCCCCACAGTTTTTTAATTTAATGTGATAAAAAGTGAACCAAGTTTCGGAAATAAATTGCTTACTTGTCCGGTTAGTGATTACACATTTGAGGATAAAGATGAAAAATGATAAAACTCCCATTAAAGTCAAAAAATTAAGTAACGCTGAAAAGTTTTGTTTTCGTATATAGTCTTTTAAAACCTAGAAGACTTCTGTGCTGCCGTGGGTATAATCATCGTGCAGTCTGTGTCGGGTGTTAAAATATGCCGTTTTGTGTCGATTATAACGATATCCGATTCTGCAAATTTTCAGAATTAAGTAAAATTTCAAAACAATAGACAAATTGTTTCTTAAATAATCAATTTTTGTATCAATATGTGGGAATTTGAATGATAGCATAACATACCTATATATTTTTCTGATGAACTCGATCTCGTGGGTCATCTAAAAATCTACTCGAATAAAATATTGTCAGTCCACACCTGTTCAGTAGATTGACCCTTAGGTTATTCGTAACCTGTGATTATCGATTAGGTATATTATCATAATCTATATATCACAATATAATGAAGAGGGATGGGTTTTATATAAAAATAAATAAGTCACAGTGTTATCCCGCATAACATATACATAGCTACCTACAAAGGTACTACTATCGCTAAAATTTGTATTTCATAGGTACCTACTTACTTAAAATACTTCATATTATTATTATGGTGCAAATTTTATAAGTTAAAAAACGCACATAGGTAAACTTTACAATTATTTTCTTATTAATTTTGAAGAAAACTATAAATTTTTACCCATAAAGATAGGTATCTACATATTTTTATCACTGAGTGTATTGCGCCTTTTAATCGTTTTTTACCTAGGTAGGTACTTTGGTATTCCAAAAAAAAAACATTCTTTATTAATTTTTTACCATGATAAAGCAGTCTTTTGGTTTAAAAAAAACTCATTTCTATAGTTATTTTACAATAAACTTCTGACACTTGCTTCGGGTGGCTTCAGCACTTTACAGCTTCATTAAGCATTTTAATCAAATGGATCTGACAAAATTATATGCTTTTTTTATACGTAAAAATCTCCGATATGGAATCTGTACCCCTATTCTGTAGCAAGTGTAGGGTAGTCACTTGAAAAAAACGTGACTATTAGGCGATACATTTTGTATGAAAACCGTCTATACTATCGAATGCGAGAATCGCATATAGACGTTTTTCATACAAAATGTATCGCCTAATAGTCACGTTTTTTCAAGTGACTACCCTACACTTGCTACAGAATAGGGGTCCTGGATGATAAATAAAATAAAAAGAAAGTATAATTTTCGGGCAATAGACGTTGCATATTGATTGCTGGCATTCAGGAAAGATGTAAATATTGAAGTAGGTACCTATGGCAACAAAAAAACCTTAAACAAAGACATATATATGTATGTAAATTCAACGATATAAAGTAGGTAGAATTTAAGCACTTATAGTAGGTATCTATATTTTAATAATTTGAACCCATTTAAAAAAAATATATATTACATCTATATAATTAACAAACATTAAAATAAATGTTTAAGAAGATACTTTATACCCTTTTAAATTGCGTCACATATCTTGGGGCGATGGTAAACATGCAAAAGGTTTATTCATTTACAACAGTAAAAGGGCGAAGTTCGATCAGAAGCGATGAGTAAGAAATGTAATAAAAGGATAAGAACTTTGGATTTTAAACTGACTCTTACAATAATAAAGTATTGTAAGAGTCAGTTTAAAATCCAAAGTTCGCGTATAGCAGACGGCTTATTTATATGTTAAATTTGGCTTAATGCATGCATCGTAGTAGGTATACTTTAATTTCGCACGGTGATGAGAGCAGAGATAATGGAAATGATTGGTGGAGAATCGCGCCTGGCAGTGTGTACGTGCAGCGGAGGTCATGCTGGATTGAAGGCGTTTTGTTCACTCTAGCGTGGTAGCATACATCAAGATCAGCAGTGAGGAAGAAATACCATGTACCTCGAATCTCTAAAATTTGGAACATGAAAGTCTTCCACATGTTCAACGCGTCAAAAAATCTTATAGCCCTGTAAGACTCGAAACCGCACCTCTATTTTATAGTCGTCTCATGTCGAGACGCTAGAAACTGGACTAAATGACCCTATAAGCCTAGTGGTTCAGTCGACGGCTTTCGTACGTACAACATAATGAAGGTCGTGGGTTCATTTTCCGGTGCTGCCTATTTCCTTTTTCACAACAAAATTTATGTATTTGTGTTCACTCGGGTGAGCCCAGATTCATTTAAAAAAAATACACCTATGCTTATGACATTTTTTAATGGAATTATGAGACATCTCTTGGAAATAGCGAAAACATTAAAGCAAGAACTATCATTGTGCCAGAGATTTTTTTCAGACAAATGTCAGAAATGTCTCACACTTTAAGTAATAAAGGTAGGTAGGTATCTTTCTCACATAACAATAATTATTGTATCATAAATAATTGAGCATTGAGTATTTATTACTCTACGTGCTTGATCACGAATTGCAGGATCCACCTGTACAGCCAGGACGGCTCCTGTTACTACATGCCGTAATGGTTGCACGTCCCCATCACCTGTCCCGATGGATGTTAACACAGACAAGCAGGACATGAACATATTATTATTGGCACCCGTCATACAAACAAGACACGCACATCACCTATTCTCAACACACTATCAACCAACTCATAGACACTTCATCAATAATTAATGATAGCAGGGCTGAGCATTATGAACAAAATAAAAATATTTCACTGATACATACCTAATATAAATTCAGTTTTATTAAGCCACGTCTCTAACATTCATATCATATCAACCAATATGCATGTACCTATATGAAACTTTTAAGGTAATAAAATATGAATAATGAACATTACAATGTTTGAATTTCAATTAATTTTAATTAGGTAGATACCATTTGTTTCTAACTACTGTATTGCAAGGTAGTTAACTGTGATCAGTGGAGCTAGTACGAGTTTAATCGAAAGCTAATTGTACGCTAATAAGCGCTTATTAGCGTGCAAATAGTGTTCGATCATTTTTGTATGGAAATTTTTCGAAACTCTTTCGATGATCGAATATCGAACTTATACTAGTAGTACAGATCATGTATGTTAACAAAATGATCGAACTGTCCATCTGCCGACCTTATCTAGGCTTGGTGTTAATGGAAGTTAGAGAATTAAAAATCTGTTAGGTTCTAGAAAAAGATTTCTTATGCATTTTAAATTCTTTTTATGATTCGATGTAGGAAATTTTGTATTTTGTAATAAGAACTTTACAGAGCAGGCCGGCTACATGCTTTCAGCGTGAGTGGATCGTTTTGTCTGCAACCCTGGGGCCTACCGATGCCTCTGCATTTGTATAATTTTTATCTAATTTGATCTGATTGGTAATGCAAATGAACTGAATTTATGCAGGTCATATTAGAATGGTCTTCAATCTACATTTATATCTATATTGGTAGAATAGTTCAAAAACTCAAGATACTCAATATAATGTATCTAGTCTCTTGATAATGCCTACGTGAGTAAAATGAAAGCGCACGAGTCTCTCAATAAAAAAAATGTGCATGTGCAACTGCGTTAGTAGTTTTGGTTTGGCACAACCCTAGCTGTTTCTCAGTACCCTGGTAGAATAATTAGAGAGAGGCGAACTAAATAAAGAGCACATCAATAATAAGCGTTCAATAAAAGTTTTTATGGTATGTAATTTAGAGTAATTTCATGTATCAAAAGTTATGTCTCAGTGAACATTCATCGTAGTATGGACTCCCGATTACTTACTAGAAACCACGCCAAGGAAGAACTGTCTTTTGTTAACATTAACATTTGTTATTTAAATTTATTTTCTGTAGGTACCTATTCGTATTGTTAAGGTTAACTTTGCCAAGTGTACAAATGAAACGAAGGAAAATAAAATTAAATACCTAAACAAATCCTGTAATTTTATAAAAAAAAAAAAATCAAATCGAAAATGAAAATTTATGAAATTATTTTGATGAATTGATGCAAACTTTGCAAATATCGTGAACGATAAAAGTCAAAATTATACCTACACTCGTGCAGATATTCAATTTATAAACTTACTTAATTTTGAAGAAAGATTCAGATGGTCTTAATTAAGGACCTATTTTTTTATAACCACCTTCAAGAAAACTGATTCATGATTTTGGTAACCATCAATTTGGGTTATTGGTCTACCTGCGCCCCACAACTTGTGTCTTATCGCATAGAGACAAACCATACAACGATTGAGGAGTTGGATCAGAAATCCTGAATATGAATCTGTGTTATCCGAGTAGGTAGTTCTAAAATTTTCATTTTTTCCAGTTCAATATTCAATTCTTGAACTGAACCTATCTGATACTTATTGTTCTGATGTCTTATGATAATATTTTTATTTATTGACTAGTTTATTATACTGAAATAATTTATGAACCGAATTTGACTTTTTCTTAATTATTTTTGACTTATGTTTTATCAACGAAATCACACTACCAAATTTTGTATTTTATTACCAAGTGTAACTGTCTTTCAAACATTGTCATATTGAGGTTATTTTATTTTTACTATTGTGTTGTCTTTCTTGTTGTAGTTGCTTCGGCTGCCTATATTTGGTTACAGGCGTGTTAAAATACGTAATCATTTGCTGGTTTTTGTTGGAATTTTTTTTTTTTGAGTACATTTGCTAAATTTATCTCATTGCCAAATTTTGTATTTTAAATTGCTTGTATTTATTGTTTTCCTTAATTATTTGTATTCTACCTGATTTCTTTGGCTTAATTCATGCCAATTAAATTTTATCCAAATCTTATTTTTATTCAGTACAACTTATGTATTTCAAATGATTTTATTTGCTCATATGGTTAGTTGTCATTATAATATGTAAGTCTACTTATCTTTTTATTGTTTTTTACTGTTGTATTTAAGTGTATTGTTTTTGTGAATTTTGAAATATTATGATTATGTAAAAGGCTTATAGCCGTGTATTATTGAAAATAAATAAATAAACTATTATCCCACAGCTAGGATATTTAAACCATTTTAAATAATAAAACACCAATGAGATAAAAAATTTACAATAAATTAATAATGTTGCTGCGTACATACATATTGCGCAATACCTGTCAATACATTGTGCCAAAGATCGGTACAATGTACAAACAGATTCACACAATCGAAATGAACAAGACGAAAATATTAATATGGATTGTCCGCGAATAAATTACTGCAGTTTATTTTTTGTCCTTGTCCCAAGTCGATGCGTTTCGATCGGAAATAAAAATAAAAACATACGAGTTCGAAACGCAATGCATTTTTATTGCGCAATTATAAACTATCCAAGTTCATGTTTTTTTTTTTCAATCAACATCGATGAAGTCTCTCAAACAATAAAAGAGGTTATAGAAAAGTTGTAGAAGACCACCAGAGTTGTGGAGAATCTTTTTTAGCATAGTTTGCTTCTTGCGGTTAAGGGAATTCGGAAGTGAAATGAAAACGGTTGAATAAAAAAATATATTAAACCAATCCAGAATACAAAATGTATGTAAATGAAGGTGATATTGTGTGCGATGTCGATATATACAATATATACATGTAGGCAACAGGTGTTTATTCATACATCGTTTAACATAAACTATGTATCAAGTGTATATTTTTTGTGAAAGTTATACCACAGTTTGAATTAACCTTCAAATTTGTAAAAATATATTACTTTTACGTGTATTTACTTGACGTAGGAAAGTTGCTGGTTGCAGAGTGGGCGATGCACTAAGATCTATAATGAGAAACAACAACGTCTCACTACAAGCAAAGAAACTATAGTGCATAACGGAATCCTGTTCTATGATGTATGATTGTGAAACGTGGACATGGACGAAAAAAGAAGAATGTAGTATAAATGCAGTAGAGATTAAATCTCTACGAAGAATATGTGGAAAAACTTTATGGGATATGGAAAGGAATGAAAATATTACGTAAGAATGTGGTATGGAAATAAGTGTTGTGACAAAGATGAAAGTTAATAAGTTGAGATGGTTTGAGCATTTGGAAAGAATGGATGCAAACAGAATGACAAATAGAATACATAGGGGTGAAAGGAAGGGTGTAAGAAAGCGTGGCCGACCGAGAATGACGGGAATCGAACGCATAGATTCCGTTCTCATGGAAGGCCAGGTAAAAGTAACAGAAATAGGAGAAGATTTATGATAATATAAATCATATCGTACTTAATAAAAACCTCAAACTGAATATTAATTAAATAAAATACCTACGTTCGAAAGTGTAACCACACTCTCTATTAATGTTTCAGATGTTTCAGGTAAGAAGTAAGAGAAATAGGAGAGGGTGTATAAGAAATGTCATGTCGGTAGCAGAAGCGAAAGAAGTATGCTTGGATAGAAAAAAGTGGAGGTCCCTTGTCCCCTTACGGGTAAAAAATTTAACATGTGTAAAAAAAATACGTGACATAATTATTATAACTCGTATTTTGTGCGAAACAAAGAAAATTTTACGTAAGACAAAAGGTATTTTACGATTAGAACCGCAATAATATTTTTTTTTGTTTTCAGGTAATCACAGACTTATCACAAACCCTGGCTACCTTTCAGACACACGTGAGTACATTGTTTAGTTTAAGGTATATTATTATGAAAAAGCGAACAATCTTTATGCCAAGCAATGTGTCGGCTATTCCTGACTTTTCCAATGTAACCTCAAAGTGTTCACATCACGGCAGCCTTCAAAATAAAAGTAGGTAGTAGATGGCCCTAAGCCCTAGTCCAAATTTTCATTTAACATTAATCCCGAAATACTCGAAAACGAGTGCAGATCTTGAAAAAGATATAAATCATACAAACGTGATTTTCTTTTTAGTTTGTTTCTATATTTGTCTTATAGGAATTAGCTTGTTTTTTTCCATAGATCTCAAGCAAACATTTACTTCTAATTTTGTTAATTGAAAACTCCCCAGTAAGGTGTTAGCCCAACTACATATCTCTCCATCAATGTAATAAAAACGGTTTTTGACTTATACTCTTTTCTTTCTGAATATCTAGAATTTCTTGGAAAAAAATAAAAGAATTCGACAAACAAATCGTGAAACAGTTGACAAGACGAAGCAACTGTCGGCTAGTTTTTTATGTCATTTTTTGTTTGAGAACTGCCACTCCCCAGCGCTATTTAAATCCTCAAGAGTAGGATTAGTTCGGTACTTAATGTGTTAATTGTGGAGTTCCTGGGTTATTTTAAAACAACGCGTCTACAATATCTATATTGAAATATCTAATACGTTTGTAAATGATTAGTAAAAATCTGATTCTGAAAGAAAATTCTTTACCAAATCGTACGTTAGTGGCATTGTTGTCAAATTTAATACCTACATACCTACTCTATTATTATTTAAAAAATGAATCTGAGCTGTAAAGCGGACACAAATACACTCATTTTTTATAAAGTGAATCTGTGCTCACTCGAAGTGAACACAAATACACTTTTGACAACTTTCACACTACCCAAAGGGTTGTGTCGTGAAAGCGGAAAGGGTCGGCACGGCCAGGATACAAACCTACGACCTCCAATACGCTGTGTGCATGAAAGCCGGCGATCGATACCACTGGACTACCAACCACATTGACTCTTCACAGGAAGCTACTTAAAGCTGTAGGGCTATTCTCTTAATCAATCGCTTTAAAAAATCACTTAACGATAAGATTTAAGACACGATCGCAAGCAGTCGTATTCACAAAACTATCGGAATCTAATGTTAATCCTATCTTGAACTGGATTATTTTCATACTGACATTTCAAACATAACGAACTTTTAAGATATCTACTAGATATCTTGTTTTGTGAATACCAATCCGCCATTTTATGATTGTCAATCAAGATAAGAGCCTCTACGAGAATAAGGGCACTGGTGTCATGAAAAAGGAAGATTTTGGGCTCCTGGGGTCGAGCCCACGCCGGAATGTCGGTGACGAAACTGCTAGTCTACTTATCACTTCGATTCTTTCGTTTTTATTTTGCGACAGTCTAGACAATCGCAGAAAAAACGTAAGTAATTATGTCATTCTTTTTAAAAATCAACAATGTCATTTCCTTTTTCAAAACTCTTTATGTTTGTTTTTTTTTCTTTATTCTAATAGGTACATATTTTCATTAAGAATCACATCTTGTGTTATATTTAAGACTTATTCTTAAACAGAATTTACATTATATAATATATTTTGGTCATAGCTGTGGAGCAAACCATTGTGTTATTCTGAATATTTGGATGGATTTGTTGACTCTGGCGACCTTCTTGGTGAAATATATTTTAACTGTCCTGCTAGATCCACAATATCACCTTCCACGTTCCGTATGCCTAGACGTACTACAAACTATGCTCAAAACTCATTTCTTCAAAGAGCATGCGCAAATTTTGATTCTTTTTTCAGAGACATTAACTTATATGACTCATCACAGCAGAAATTCAAGAGATCTATACTGCGGCATATGCAAACAGCTTAAACTGCAACAAATCTTACAAACATAATTTGGTTCTTTGTAAAATATGTACCTACTATCCTTCTTCTTCTCCCTCTAAACCTTTACCCTCTCCTCTTGTTCCCTTTCCCTGTATCTGTATCTGAGGCGAGTACTTGTTGGTAATTTTCATAATACACATATACATTAAAAAAAAAAAAACTACTGTTTTATTCTTGTATCAATTTCACTGTTTGTATATAAATGTTAAAATAAATAAATAAAAATAAATAAAATAAATATTCTATAGAGGGCGATTATTTTTAATCAACATAAAAATTCAATTATTCAAATGGGAACAATAATCACTAAGAGATGATAATTGTTAAATCAGGAGTGATTATTCTGAGACTAACGATTAGAGATATAACAGTTTTTTTGTGAGATGTGATTCTTTTGAACAATCTTAATTAATTAATAATAGAATTATCAATTAGGTATAAGTAATTGGTTTTCTTCAATATATTTCGGTTATCAAGAAGAACACCGAAATATTTCTCAAATCAGGTACGTACAGTAGCTTAATATTAAACATTTTCTGAAAAAAATATATTCAGGATCAAAAAACTCACTATACAAAAAAAAATCTATTTAAACTTCGAGCGAATTGAAAACACTACGGTGTGTTTACAAAATTCAAATTTTGCGTTAATGGCACGAGAATTTTTTTAAAATTATTTTTCACGAACGGAGATAGTTGTGACAGTGTTGCTCTATGCGTGCACCGTTCGTTTGACGGGACTCATTCCACCCACCCATCAGAGAATTCTTACAAAATTCCAAGCGGTAAATAATTTACAGAGAGAAAAGAACGTGCGTTTCGTGCCATCCCACAAAATCCCCTCGTCCGACCTTTAGGATGCGCAGGTCACCACATCCCGTCTAACCAAAACTGTAATAACACTTAGCACTCTTTAGTACCTACTTACATAGAAGCAAGTTACATAAATATCTCCGTGACAAACAGTGAATTTGTTTTGTTCCGTCCGCATTTTTGTCTAAATTTAGTGAGTTGAACGGTAATGATTTGTTTTATGCGCATTCCTTTGTGCACCAACTGCGTAGGTACCTAATATGTGAATGTTGAAGCTTTATGAGGGTAGCCGATAATAGTTCTGTCAAACAAAATGCTCCCAAAAGAAATATCTTAAACAAATTCGAAACACAATAAATATTAGGTACTAGACGCGACAGCGTTTTGACCCGTTCAAGAAAACTAATAACAACTGATAATGTAGGAAATCTAAGAAAAAGCTTGCTGAACGGTTATGAAGCTCGTTTCAATCTCAAAAACAAAGTATTAAAATCATGTTTTCTACCTTAGTAAGGTAACTTATTAACTTATGGCTTGCATTTAATACAGTGTATATGTGAGCATGATAATAATATCTCTAATTGCTGAAATATGGACTTTAGTTAGGAACGATGAATAACATAAATATACCTAATGTGAAAGACTGAGATATAGAAAAAATACAGAAATCAGCCTCTGATCTAAATTTGTAGATAAAAATAAATGGAGTATAACTCAATCAATCAATCAAAACCCTTTAACCTCACTCAGGGGCATAGGGAGGCAACTGGAGCTCTCCATTGCTCTCAATCCCACACCATGTCCAAATCACTGCATCGAAAAAATGAAACACGGAGTGATAGAGTCTTCCCCCTCTTCGGGACACTGATGATGATGGGAGAAAGAATAGCGCTCTTCGACCAAATGTCATTTGGCATCCTTAGCAGATGTTCCAGTCAAGTCCATCTCCTCTCCATAATGGTAGAAGTGACGGGAGTATAGATAGCGACACCGAAGATTACTACAAATTCTAAGCATAGATCTAAGATAGCAACACAGAGGATTACTACAAATTCTAAGCAAAACAACGAGTAATTAAGAAAATGTTTTTTTTAATATTCCCTTTCGGGAGCGAAGTTAATGGAATCAAAGAAAGAGGGCTAAGATCGGCAAGATCTATAAAATAATATTGTCTCTTAACTGGAACTGTGTCGGCCATAATGTGATAGAGATACAGAAAACCCTGGAGTAGATGCCACCAAAAAGTGGAAACCTGAGTAGCCTGATGACATTATGACTGGCAATACAAGTGGCTCCAAGGGCAGAGAATCGTTGAAGTGGGGAAGGAAGAACTATGTGCAGTACTGCAACATTTCGATAAAACTCTTGCGTTACAACGCGATATGCAAAGGACCTTATTTACCTATATTGAATCTGCTATGAGCAGAAATAAATATTTTAGCTGTTACCTGTGGGTGAGTAAAGGTATTCAAACAAACAGGTGACTCCGTATATTATGCATGGGTGTACCTGTTGCCTCGTCGGCGTTTTACAACCCGACTCGCTCCGCAGAATATGAATGGCGTTTATTTTTTAAGGACCCACAGAACTCACGAAGGGTCAATTCAATATTCATCATATGTCCCGCCTTTACTAACGTACTATATGTATAATCCGTGAAAGTTTTCACGTACACATTATTAGGTACTATAGTGCATTGGCGATACAATTTCTTTATCAAAACACTGCAACTGTTTGAATATTTTACCCCTTTTAACGTATTGAGAAAAATGTTCAATAGCCAATGATGGGTCTCTCAGATCTTTTACAGTAGGCACGAGGGCTAACATCCTCGTTTGTCTCAATTCAAAATAATCCTTAATCGTACTAATAGCTGGACGTTTATTTTAAAAAGATTTGTATGCATATTACTGATGACGATCCTATCATTTTAGTATCTTATATTACTTTAATAGTTTTATTTCAATAATAGTTTTAATCAGCGATGATTAAAATCAAACGTAAAGAGTGCAGTTATACGTGATGTGAAGACATAAGACCCTCTCTATGCACAAGCTTATACAAGCTTTGAGAAAGAGGAAACTTTGTATATTATATTGTTATTGTTGTATTTTAACTCTGTAAATGATATCAAAGAAATAAAATAAAAAATAAAAAAAAAAATAAGAAAATCTGCATTATTTTATTGAAAATTTTTCCAATGTGTAGAGATCCACAGATCTAGAGAGCATCTACAATCTACATATTTATCACTTTTTAGCGTAGATCTGGAATCAACTATTTGCTATTCTATTTATAACGAAAGTTTTTTTTTCTTTTATATACGTCATAGCGAAAACTATGGCAACACCACTGCTTGACCAAATGTCATTTCACGTTTTCACAAAACTGACTACCGTATGAATATTTTATCTATGCCCCTGACGAAACAAACTTAAGCCCTCATGGGTGACAGCTCCTATACCAGGCTAGGCACAAAGTTAATACCTTACCTGCAAAAGATAACTGTACCTACTCCTCCTGGCATAATATACAGGGTTGTTCGTGCGCCTATCGACAGTAAAACACGAAGAATTATACATACATACGTAATATTCTACCCTGCATTTCCCACGTAAGACAATTTTGAGAGAAGATAGTAATATTGTTTGGGTGTATTTTATCTCTGAGAAAAATGGTAAATGATAATACTAACTTTATTTATTTTTAATTTTAGAATTTAACAAAAAAAAATACAAAACAAGCCTCGCCTTTGAATGTTTGAGGTTGAAATTGTCCATTTGGCGATGTCTCAATAACTAGTTTTTGAGACCTCCTATGTAGATCTTATTCTTCTTCTTCTCTTCTTGTCTTCATAGATCCTGTGAATCTATTTGTGCCGCTGTTTCAGCCTCTTGGGAGGTCGACTGCAAACTATCTCTCCATCGCTTTGGTGGTCTTTCCGGGGGTTTTCTTCCTTCAGGGTTGCCTATGTAGATCCTTCAGATAAATTTTTAAGTAATAGTAAAAACTAAATCTAATTTGGTCTCTTTTTACCATCCATGACTGTTAAAAGAACAATTATTTACTAGCTGACGCGCCCGTCGACTTTCGACCTAACCCATAATAAAAAAAAATATCTCTGACTTGTTAAATGAATAAAATGTAATTTACGACATTAAAACTTAATTAAATTTAGCTAATAATTTATTGCATTATGTAATAGTTATCGTTGATTCGGATGCGAGATGAAGTTCGATGGGTCATAAGTTTGTAATCAAAACAATTCCTCTATAATTGCTTTACTTTTTTAAAAAAGTCCAAGAGATGGCGGTGTAGTAGAAAATTAATCACTCATCGCAAAGGAGAAATGTGTTATGGTGAGTGATGAATTTTACTTGAAATAAATAAATAAATGTGAAACCTATTAATTTATTATATTATTATATATTGTTGAAAGAATATACCCCATTAAAACCAAATTTTACTGAATTGTTATTGTAAGATATTATATTTGTTCATTTTAAATTTTGACGATTGTTCGAATATTACTCCCCTGTGTATATGACTCTTGTCTTTGGAACATTGATGATCTCGTGTTAGTTCCTCATTAAATTCTTAGTATATAAATAAATAACATTTATTTTCGTTGTTGCCTATGTAGATCCTTCAGATAAAAATAAATTGTTCGAATATTACTCCCCTGTGTATATGACTCTTGTCTTTGGAACATTGATGATCTCGTGTTAGTTCCTCATTAAATTCTTAGTATATAAATAAATAACATTTATTTTCTTTTTTATACAAGAGTAAGATGTAGGCACAATCCATCGTCAATCTTTTTAACATAATGTCCCAAAATTACTAATGGCTTTGATGTGTGTGGCAAATTTTTGCTGCAGTGGATCATTATGGAGTATATTTTCATAATTCCTCTTAAATCAAGTTTTTTTATTATTCATATTATTATTCATATTATACAACAGACAACAGTTATGATAAAGTACAATATGGACCAAAACAATATTCAGTCAACTGTCACCCAATTACTCATGCATCCTTGGAAGTCTTTACTTTTTCTTTGTTTATAATGCAATAATTTATTGTAAAATGGTTCTTTTAATTGTATTCTTTTTTTGTTTTTAAATTTAAAAAGCACACATCAGAATAATTACCTATTTATGCATGTTTGCGAAAAAAACTTCGAATTTTCATAAAAGTAAAAGTATTTCATTTTGCTTTGGGACATTCCTTGTACGTCAAATTTCATACATTAATGAAGTCTGCACGTTGTGAGGGCGAAGTAAGACTAAAAAAAACTAAAACGTGCGGTAATCTCTAATGAGGCGCACTCACGTCCTGTGTCGTCCCTGGAGATTCCTGAGTCGTGTTGTCTAAGAATAAAAAATTCATTCCTCAATACTACAGCGAATGCACGAATTAAGTAGGCATCTATCGAAAACAAATATTTCATGTTCTCGACTAACATTACTATCTATCTAGTAAGCTATCTGCATAGTTAGAAATATATAATATCCATCAATCTTGTCTTGTATCATGCATGAGGGTTGCCAGCTAAGAATAGTACCTCTGCTCTTTTAGCTAGTTTTTAGAGTATCCTGTAAGAGGCAGGAAATCGAAAAATTATGTGGGGACCGTGAGATTGACCACCTCACGTCCTTAAATCCCAACAGGTCATCAAAGGTTATGTTATTTCTAAGGCTGGCTAAGTGTGATGTTCGACATGTTGAACATGTATTCAACAAGTAGATGAAATATAGAGATAAAAGTTCGAAATTATTGAGAACAAGAGAGCAACCAAATTTAAAGACTACGACTGCTGTCATGTATTTGGCGCCAGCATATGACTACATCCATTTTTGTTGATGTCTCATCTTTATTGCCTATTGGCTTTGTTGGTACACAGCGTTTCTAATTATGTCTAGATTCTCGTGACCCTTTTTTCAGGACTAGATCTTAACGAATATGAAATATAATGTAAAACTTTACTTATAAGTGCACTTCCGATTAAATTCCCTTTTAGATGGCTTTTAAAATAAATGTAGGTAGGTAGACCTACCTATAAGTAGGTACGTGAGTACTGAGTAGGTTTCACTACTTAATTCGAAGCGCAGTGTTATTATAAATGGGAAAAGTCGAACCATTTAGCGAGAGAACTGAAATTAGCAGAGGAAAATATTCATTACGTGTTCCTGTAATATGAATATTGCCGATGGCGTTCGATAGCATAGAAGGTCAACCATTGGTTTATAAAAAAGGTTAAAAAAAATGTAGGTTAGTACTTATACCTATTCCGTTATTGTTCGTATTTTTATTTTAAAGTCCATGAGTTATTATTTTTAGTAGTGGTCGACCATTGCTCAAAATTTGACCATAACTTATTTAAATTCTCATTCTTAATTCGGGTCATACCTGCAATGAGTTAGAAAATTTTGAAATATGCTTTCTGAGTCCATTGTGAGGCGCTTTTCATTTTACATTATTTGTTTATATGAATTTAATGATATTTATAAGTAGTCTGTGGAAGTGTGTGTGAGTATCAAATAAGTAAAATTACAGTAGTATTTGTAATGATTTTTTATAATTTATTATTATGATATTAATTGTTTGTTGTGCCAACAGTTGTATATCCCCTAAATAGCAGACTGGCAGTAGTTAATGTCATTTTATATGTTTTATCATTTTAATAATGATATGACTTCATTACGCAAAGGAATAATATTGTTAGTAGCATGTTTGAGTGCACTCGCTCTCCACCGGGTAATAAAGTTGGTTGCAGCAACCCGGCCTGCCTCCCTCCCATCTCATCTGATATAATTACTTATGCACATCATTAAGTATAGTATATACCTTCATTTCCTACCGTAATTATTTATTATTGTTTTACGACTAAATTAGAAGTACGTAGGTACTACTAAATAAGAGTAGGTAAGTGTAAGTGCTTATGATGTATGGATAGACACACCAGAACATTTGGAAGAAAATGTAGGACCTTTCACGCGTGTGTTTATCGAATTTGGTTGCTTTTGTTTCCACAATTTCCACCAGATGTCTCGTCATTCAACAAAAAATACTGGTATGTTTTACACGCTGCCGAAGTCCTTTCGGCTAATGTGATCAACAGGAAAGTTTGCAACCTGAGAAGATATCTGTAGCTTCATATTGAAGCGATTTGTGGTATGATTCAAGATGTCTAAGGCATAATATTTTACCTCTTCTTTATTATTGGTAATCAAACGTGCTAAAGTCTTTGCGGATGGTTTTGTTCTACACAGTCTTCATCAGTTCTGGCTAATTTCGGATCTCTGTAGATCATCGTCAATCCTTCGAATGGTAAAAGTTTTCTACAAGTTGTATGGTGTCGTTCGACTCGTGCCAAAGCATGAGTGACTAACGGGTAGGTTAGTAACTAACGGAGGTTCCCTGATGCTAGGCAAACTCAACGTGACTTTTGCCTCACTCCCTACACTACATGCAAGGCTCTGGAAGAGCAGACTTTTTTTTCTCTAGATCTGGCCATGGAAGGTGCACGTGGAACCTCTGTAGAGACGAAATGGTGTGGTGGGAAGAATGGGTACCTACTTCAGCATCAGTGGTAAAAGCGGACATAGTGACGTGATTTCTATTGTTGCAGCGGGAGATGGGAGATGGGAATCCTACTAGGATCTATTTTGCGGGGAGCATCAAATGACGATAATGGAGGCTTCTTGCGGAGGGCAGGAACCGGAAAGAGACACGTACTCTACAAGAGGTCACTGGAGACGAGACAAGTACTCTACAAGAGGTCACTGGAGACGATACTCTACAAGAGGTCACTGGAGACGAGACAAGTACTCTACAAGAGGTCACTGGAGACGAGACAGCGCACCATGAATTAATTGAAGAATGTCACAATCGCGGTAACATAAGTCCTTTGAACTTCTTTATAAAAAAAAATGTGCCCAATATATTGATTTGTAGGACATTTTGTTCAAAACAAAACGTTTGGAATTTAGGTACTGCAAGGCAAAGGATGCTTAGAGAAATATTAAGAATGTTTACTGGGACTTTAATAACGAATAAAACCTACGGATATTGAGTCTGATTTGCTGATAATAAATGTATGCAGCAAATTGCAAGACTCTGTAATGGTCATTGATATGGGTGCGGTTGATATGCAGCTAACTTCCAATCTCTTCACCAAGACACTCGGTGATTTTAATTACTTGCCTGTTCCATATCTAAAATCAATTAAAGTGTTGCAAACGGCAGGAGCGTCGTTAGAAATATTTCCAGTATGATTGTGCCCGGAGAGTTTCTTTTTTTAATGAATAATATTTTCTCATAATATTCGACGATATCAAAATTAACACCAAATGGAGGACGTTGTTAACGTAAAGTAATCACACTAAGATTTAGAAATAGCAGTAGAAGACGGTAATCATCTCGTAGTGGTTTGTTTATTCCATTTAAAAATCGAACAGTATTAGTCAGTCATCAATTCTTGTTTATATTCCTAATCCTAATATTCCTGATGAATAATTATTAGATACTCAAAATATTCTCATTACGTTTGGTTCAAACATTATTTTATAGTAAGTAGGTACATGGAGCATAATATGTAGCGCAGTTCATTCAAAGCAATTCTTTACCATCATTTTGACTATTAAAAATGATAAAAATACATTCGACATAATAATACCCATGGACTGCCAAGAGAACAAACGACTCCATTCATAAAGAGCTGAATATCTCTGAGAGAATGTCTGTAGTCGGCGGGTGCTGAGTTTCTTTGGTCACATTGCCAGACGACAGCCAGATAACATGGAAAAAATTATAACCACCGGGGCGTTCCAGGCAGTAGAAGCAGAGGCAGATCACCTGCAAGGTGGTGACCAAATAAAAAAGGCAGCAGGGGGAGACTTGTACTCGGCGATGCGGGCGGCGGAAGACAGAGAGGATTGGAGGCGTTTGGTGCTCACAACAAGCACCCAGTAGTTCCATGAGTCACGACCCTCAGTAATGAGGAAACGAAGAAGAGTAGAAGTAGTAATAATACCTAAGAACAAAGACATATATTTTTCAGATGACAGAATATGTAATTGACGGCTTACCTTTTAAGTAGCCAAATTGGCTAAAATTAATATGCTCAATAATCTATTTAACGTCGCCCCTGTAAAAATAATAGTTATTAGGTCGGTCCAGCAAGATGTTGGTGGTAAGTGTTAAAGGAGTGAGGACCCGCGTGTTGATCCTTGTAGGATTGCACGAGGGTGGCTGTGTCCGCTAGTACGATGCGCAGTACGTATCAGAATGTTGCGCTGATAATTGGGTGAAAATAAGAGTACTCGTTGCAGTGTGCTGGAATTTTAATGTGAAGGACGAACTTAATAAGCTGTGTAGCATGTACAACCGGACAGTTTTTGTATTCTTACTAAAAGTTCTCAAAAGTTTCATAAGCCTACGTCGAGTAACTACACAACTCATGGTATTGAATTGGGCGGTATCCTAATAGTTCAGACTTCGTGACTATCGTTATTTCGCGAATACACTTAGGGTTACGAGGAAGCAACATGTTCCATCAAATCTGTTCTAAATCATACAGGTTTGCAAATGCCCTGTGTGATACGCCCCGTGCGTCTGTTACTCCTAATGTGGACAATAATTCTACAGTAAAAGCTCTTATATTTAGGATAGGTATTCTTAATGCTCCTTAAGTCTCTCACCATCCAGAAATTTTGTCTTTTGCCAGGAGCTCTCTTTCCATTTACACGACAGCAATACACTAAGCCAATATTTTCCAAGGCCTGCCAATGCTTCTTTGATTTTTCCATTGTCTGCTTAAACTAGCAAGCCGATCCACTACGATGGTAAGTTTTGTTCGGCGACTAGTTTCTTCGAGTATTTGTCTTTATATACACATAATATATTAAATTTATCTTTATATTATTATTTTTCATGTTTTATGATAATTTTATTATGCCTTCGATTATTGATTAATGTGTAATTACTGAGTACAAAATTGTTTCACAGCACTCGCGGAAAGCTTTTAAACTGTAACGCTGAGAGCTCTATCATTATGCCTTAAATCCATAAATAAATAAACAAATTTTATAAAACTATCGGGTGGGTTGTGAGACACGATACACGCGTGTAGGAAAGCAGTGAGTTCTTTATCTCAAAGTCTGCCAATTAAAACGTGCAACTTCAGACTTTTATCCGATATCCTTTGCGTTCATTTTAATTACAAGTTTCTAATTAACTAAACCCGCTTTGGATTGCTCTGTATAAACATTGTTGTACCTTACTACTGTATCAACTACGCTGGTGTTGGATGAAAATTATGCATAGATGAAAACCTCAACTAAAATTCTAGAAAATATTACTTAAAGTTCTCAACAGATGTCATTAAACCTATAGAATGTTTTCAAAAGTGTTTTTATTTTTCCAACTATTTTTCAGTTTACGAGTGATATTTGGTGTGTCGTTCTTAAATCTTTGTGACAATAGAATATTTTTTTAAACTGATGTGCATTTTTTTTTTAAATATGACCCGTTTGATCGAATACCTATCTGTTTTTATTATTTAAAATACCCTGAGAAGAGTCCTATTTTTATTTCACTTCGATTTTTTCTACTTTTTATTGTTGTTTTTTTTTTCTATCTGTATAAGTACCTAATCAATACTAATCATTTTAAAATTTATTTTAATTACTCAAAGAGATTTTTTTTTTACCCATCACGCCGTTTCCCGAAGGGGGTAGGCAGAGAGTACGGATTTCCATTCTTTCCTATCCAAACAAACCTCTTTCGCTTCTTCCAAACGCATAACATTCCGCATACATGCTCTCCTATTTCTTTTGCTCCTGACTTGGCCCTCCTCTAAGACTGAACCGATATGATCGGACCATGTCATTCGAGGTCGACCTCGTCTGCGTGCACCCATTCTTTCAGATTTATATATCCTTTTTGTCATTCTTTCCTCGTTCATTCTCTCTACATGCCCAAACCACCTTAATTTATTAACTTTCATTCTAGTCACTACGATAACATCCACTCCACATTCCTTTCTAATATTCTCATTCCTCACCTTATCAATCAGTCTCTTTCCGCATATCCTACGGAGTGATCTCATTTCCACAGCATTCAAAGAGAATGATTTTTTTAATTTAATTTGAATACTCAAAAGACGTTGATTGTACCTTCTATGTATACAATAGCTATGCGGGAAAAACTTGTTATTGGAGCACTCGGGATTCTATGTTTATGTTTATGATTTGATTTGTACATTTTATCAGTATTCAGAATAGTTAGGTACTGACAAAACTATTATATATTTGATACTTGATTAGAAGTTCCTACATACAAATTTTGTTACGGAAAGAAAATGTCAAACTGTTCCCAGTTTTCAACTGTGTAAAGTTGGGACCCTAAGGGAGCGTTCACACCATAGGTTCGATCTCGGTCCCATCTCGCTCCGTTCTCGGTCTGGTATAATATTAGTTAAATGGAAACCAATGTAAGTGATCACACTATCGGTTCCGGTCCATTCTCGCTCCGTTCTCGCACGATTCTAGCTCCGTTCTCGCTCCCGTCACGAACCAGTCAGTGAACACTCTTTCGTCCCTGCTTCAGTCAGCTTTTAACCGTCGAAGTGACGGCTGCGTCAAATATTATATTATTGTTATATAATTCGTATTGAATAATTGGAAAAAATATTGATTATTTAAGTTATCTATGTAAAACGATGTCTGTGTGGACTTTTGAAAAAGGTTATTTGTGCATAAATAATAATTGATTTTTTAAATGATATTAACAAATAACATAAGAATAACACATACCTACTCCCTTTGTAACCCCACTTAGGGGCATAGGGAGGCAACAAGGACCTTCCATTGGACTCGATCACGCGCAGTTTCAATGACCTCCTCCCACACCATGTCCAGATCCCTCAGCTCTGCTTCGAAGGAACCAAACACGGTTTGAGAGGGTCTTCCTCGTCTTCGGAACCTGATGGGAGGAAGAACAGCGTTCTCCTCGGCCAACTGTCATTCGGCATCCTCAACACATGTCCCAACACATCATATTAACGGAATTTTATTACAGTTGCGAATGATGCAAATTTAATAAATTATTATGTTTTATATTATAGAACCAACATTTGATGCAAATCATTGAATCAATAATTAGTGTTCGATTTTAAGAGATATTGTTTTTATATTTTCGGGCTTATTTAACTTAGCCTTCTTAACATTTTCTTCTTCGTCGAGAATTCTTCAATCGAAAAGTTCAACGACATTTTTGGATGCGAATAATATTATGTAGGAACAAGCAATTAAATACCAAACACACCCAACTTCGTTGATTGACGGTTGAAAACTGAATGTTACCAGAGCGCGCTCGGAGCGAGAACAGACCGCGAACGAACTGTGATCAGATCGAGAACGGAGCGAGAACAGACCGAGACTGGACCGAGAACAGAGCGAGATCGAACCTATGGTGTGAACGCTCCCTTAAAGGGACGATGTAACTGATTTGTAGGACAATCAAACAAGGAATGAACCATTCCTGTCGTCTGACAGGTTTTGCTGCTATTTATTGAAATATACACACATACTCATAAATTCCTGTATAAAAACATCCGTCATTTTATCTCGGAGTATTGCGGGGGTTAACTTGCATTTTAATAACGGGAAGTAAATATATTATTTACACCACTTTTCATTAAAATCTTCAATCTGAATACTCCTCTTGTATCTTGTAGTCACCCCATTAGCCTAAAATACTAGCTCCGTACGGCACACACCGACTCGCCATTATTAATAGAGAGTGTTTTGTATAATGTTTCCATTATATTATGCTACTAAGTAATCATATATTATTCACATGTTAACATTCGTACGTCCGTCTGTATGGGAGTGTGTTCACTATTAATTCTACACCGGACAGTAGGTACAGCTGAAATGTTTCTCTATTAAAAGGATTTCTCACTATTGACCGAAAGCACATCAACCCAGAGGCGTCTCTAGTTTTACTTTGAATAAAGTTTTTTTTTTAAATTCCAAACAGTGACATATTCCCATTGCTATCCATCTCATGTCTTTTGAACATCTCCTGTTTTGATTTACCTACAAATAGGTTGACTGCCAACATTCCAAGGAAACTTATCAAATTAATCATTGTCTCTTTTCTATCTCAACCTTCCTTTTTTATATATCCTTACACCGTTGAGCAGTACCTACTCCTGGGGTCCAAGACAGATTTTACAAAATGGCTGCCATCGTCAACAAAAGTAAACGGTTGGTTAATATCGTTCACGTTTAGGTTTAAGAGAGATCTGATAAATTTGATGATTTTATGGTAGGTATCGTGATTGAACAGTTGTCAAACGAATAGTATGCCAGTTGGTCATGGTCACGTACACGTTTGCGGCCATTTTATTCGATTTGAATCGTGCTTCTGATATTTACATATTATACCAGATTTGCCTTATATGTTGCATAGGTGATATTGATATGTTTAATTTATTTATTTATTTAATTTTATTTACAAAAAAATAATACATGAATTACATGAGAATAAAATTATTGGAATTTATCACCCCACTAGGCAAGAGCCCGTGCTGAGGTGATACTTGATATTTTTTCTATAATATATATAATTATTATAGTTAAATTTATAACGTATATCTTGTATCTGCAGTATCGGGTGTGATCAGTGCATAATAATATTATGTATTAACAATTATTGCATCTATAATTGGTTAAAAGGGTCGAAGACGGTTATTCTAGCTGCATTATATAACTTTAATCAATCTTTTTTTAAATATCAGTGAAATAGACTTAACAGCTTCAAGAAGCCTTTGCGTCTATCACACTAACAAGACAATACAAAAACAAATAAGGAAAACTAAAAATACAAGTTCCTTTCATATTAAAGCATTTCTTCAATATTTCTACACCAAATACTCAATTCGCTTGCAGAAAATAATATTAAAATATCGCATATCCACGAGAATGACTCCCATTATATAAACAGTTCAACACGCGACAAGGAAAAAAATAAGTAGATAAAAGTCGTGTGTAACAAAAAATCTTAAGTTCAAAATAAAATTTTGTACCTATATTTGTGGGAAAATACATTTATGACGCACCAGGCAATAATGTCAAATTAACGACATTTCAACCTAGCCCTGTGCCCCGCTTTTAATGCATCATTTAGTATTTCAAATGGAGAGCTAGATGATGATGATGATAATAATAATAAAGTTGGTTCTCGGTGTTTTATACACTGCAAAACAAGTAGGTGAATAGGTATATCTCCCTGTTCTTAAGTGAAAAGAAAATGTAGAAGAGTAGGAATGATTTGGGGGAGCTAATGAATAGATGAGTGAAGAATGGGTTCTTTCTGGTCTTCTTGAGAAGATTTAAGCGATTCGCTAATGCAACGTAAATATTAGATAGATCTTTAAATTTATTTCAACGGTTAATTTAGTGCCAAATATTTTAATCAAGAACTGAAAAAAACAACTAACGTTTGAAAATTATAGCAGTTTATAGTTTTATTTTTTTTTTTTTTTTTTTTTTTATTCACGGCTAATTTATTTATTTATTAAAGCTTTATCTACGTACCTATTAGAAATCCGAACGATGATACTTTGATGTTTGTCAAAAGCTTTTTATTTATCTTTATAATCACTGTCACTGCGCAGGATGGATTTTCTCGCTCTGATTTCCTAGAAAAGCGATTTCATCGTAGAGTTGTTATAGACCTTACGGACGCAAAGTAAACAACTACGCTGTGAATTATCAAAGGCAGAAAATCTAACTATTCTCGTCATGACAAGCAAAACACACATTGCCCGCTTTATAGCAAGATTTGATGTAAAACCATCAACAACCTATTCGTATCTTACTTATCGATTCTTTGCATTCGAATATATTATTATGTAAGCTATGAATGAAACAATGTCATGAAGAAAGAGCAAAATATACTCAGTTAAGAAATTTTATGGAGTGTATTATCTTTGAGCGAAACTTGTAGGTACCTAATCATTGATAACCTAAAAATAATTTTGTAAAGATAATAACACATTCACATAATATGAATGGCTGAGATTAACTGTGACCTTGCGACCTTCTTCTAATGTTTTCCAAGATGATGGCTTAAGACGCTTGCAATGGGATTTTTTCTGGCATATCAATAACCCAACGCGATAGCAAGATCGAGCGCAATGGAGAGCTCTTGTTGCCTCCCTATGCCCCTAAGTGGGGTCTAAAGGGAGTATGGATTGGATCAATAACCCATCGCCAAACCTATATCATGGAAATCATAAGTATGGCCAAACATCGGGGGAAATGCTATGTACCTATACGATAAACTGTGGTCATCTCTCAGTCTTATACCTATTCTATTCTTGTATGATTGTGTAAATACCGTATTATGTAAATACGTAATAGCTAGTTCATCTAAAAATCATTTTTAAAAGAGTAGAAGGGGGAGGGAAGTACAAACTTTATCAACGGTGGGGCTCGCCACCAACCATGTCTTGTTAAAAAGAAAATAACACAAAGAGGAGAACGGACGAGTGCGTATATGTATAAAAAAGGAGGAAGTTCGTACTCTTTGCCTACCACTTAAAGGATTGATTGGTATATTTTTATTTCGATTACCTAGCATGGCCCTTTTCAATTCACATAAAAAAAATAATGATACCAAAGTTAATAATTACGAAAAAAATAGTTAGTTCTTACGCAATATTATTTCAGCAATTTTATTACACTGAAACAAAGACAGAGTTCTTTTTTGATCGCGGAAAGAAAACATAAGAAGCTCTATTGAAGAGTGCTGTAATTAATTATGCTGTCATCATAAATAGATGCGGACTTGTTCCAAAGATTACCCGAACGTTTTGTAGTAAAATTATTAAAATATCTTGGAGAGATCATACGTTACAAACTAATTATTTATCCACCGTTTTCAGATTTTGTATAATATATTGAATTTACTTATATCTCTGTCGGTGATATAACTCCTCATTTACATCATATTAAATTTTATTTGGATCATATCAAATTCGGATAAAATCTTTCAAAACGCGTTTTTATTCCCTTTATAGAAGCAACTATTTATAGTAATCCTGGAATTCCTGGAAAAAGGCGCCAAAACCGTAAAAAATATTTAGAACGTTGCGTACTTTTTTGGCTTTTAAAAGGGCGATTTTGAAGAGCGTTGATCTTACTCTTGCAATGTTCGAACTCAGAGAAGGCTACAAGGCAGTGGAGGGCCACTGCCCTTAATCTTCCCACATGATGTCCAAATCCAGTTGTGATTACGGTCCACTCTCTTATATTGCGCAGCTAGGGGATTTTCCTTCTACCTATCCTCGGTGGCCTCTATTTGCGCTTCAAAAATAAAAGCGGGAGTCGATACTCTTCCCCTTACAGATCCATTACAGTCAACTAGTCTCTATTCACTCTTGCGTGATCAAAGATTTCTGGCTTTGTCACTCTTTCCATCCATGGGACTCGAATATTCTTTTTGGGAGCCACATTTATAAGACCTCTAACCGGTTCATTGAATTTATTTCATATCATTGGTGATCGGTTTAGAATAAAAAAAATCCCGCAAACTTTCGGGTCGTTGATGAATCGCGTTGTTGCTTCCACACATAAGTTCCAATTAGACCTCCCAAATACACGTCATTAAATACTACGCCATATAAAATACATTCTAAGCAATCTGGTATATTAACATAAATCATAGGGACTATAGTAAGACATATTATTATATATAGAGGTACCTACTTGTGCGAGTGTCCCAATCCTCATTTTAATGATGATGTCACGTGACAGAAGCATTTTTCAAGTTTAATATTTCAGTTCAGTTCCACACCCATTACTATAAATTAGTCACTCTCGGTTTGTTTATGTCCGATGTTTGGATCACACTGAGACAGACTTTATATCACTTTGATACTATCATACAGTTACTTACTCTTGTTCTCCTGTTATGAAAAGATATTTCCTGTTTTCTCAGCTTTTTGCTTCTCCAGAATTGTGGATAGATTATGTACAGGTGGCTGCTGATGCTTTTAAATCAATTTTTGCCTTTCACTTTAGACGTGTATTTCTTCTTATAGCTTCTCGTCAATCTTTTTCTTTTATTTGCCTTCTCTTTTTCTTCATCATTGTGGTGAATTTACTATCTTGTTGTCAATAGTTCATGATCTAATCCCTCCAAAAGTGTCTTCTTATTAAAAGTTCTAGATTATCAGGATTTCGCAGTTTCAGAATCTTGTCAATAAGTTTCATTTCTGCAATCGGGTAAAGATTCTTTTTGGTTTTGCGTCAAAAGTTCCTTGCAGTGTGAGCTCATAATACTTTCGTATTCGAAAAATGATTCTGGGTCCACTCATATATATACACGTACGCTCAACTGCTTCAGCGCAAAAACCAACAATGGTAATATTCAATGTTTATTCATTCTTCTTTTCCGACCCCATTCGGGGGCATAGGGAGGCAACGAGAGCCCTCCATTGCGCTCAATCTCGCGCTACTTTGATGACCTCCACCCACACCATGTTCCTAACAGATCCAGCTCTGCCTTGATGGTGCGCCGCCGTACAGCTTCTTTCGAGATGCGGTGGTACGACCTTATGTCCAACTTTCTTCTCAGACTCTTCATTTCAAATGAGGAGATTTTTGTGTCAGGTTCCAGTACTAACAGCTATACAGAAAAATGGGCGTCACACAGTTTGAATTTCGCCTCGACACTAAACGCCGACACTTTTCATACCTTGGTCACGTTGTTAAAGTCGCCCCTTGCCCTACTATGGCTACTGAACCACTACAATAACTAGTGTTGACAGTATTCTATCCCAATCCCAGTATTCTTCAACGACTCTCGGTATTAATAAACACTTAAATCCCCTAAAATAATGAGAAAAGCAGGGGAATTCATAGCCCATATCACGGCCCATTACAACATTTCCCATGACAGCTCCATCAGATCTCTCTGGGTGGGTTTTCCACACTCCCACACACACACTCTACCCATTATTCTTTCTCCCAATTCACATCACTCTCCTACAACTGTCAAGTTTTATTACATTTAACGCCTAATAATTTTCAACTTGAGAAAAATACAATAGATAAATAATTTTTAAATTAATTACCCTACGTTTTCTTACAGACTTTTATTTTTTTCTTCTTCTTAAAATAAACACACTTCAGATACAGATACTAGATTTATAATAACTGATAATACTAGATTTACTTACACTATTTTTTGTAGAATATAAGATGAAAAAAAACAAGCACATCTGTTTTAGACTCTTTATGCAAAGGGGGAGGGGACATTCAGGCTGCTGGTGGTACCCCCTGTGATATCATGGGCATGGAGCTCTTGTTAACTCCGTATGCTCCTAAATGGGCTTTCAAGGGAGTATGAATGACACCTTGTAAAATATACTTACTCGGTTTTGACCACTGAGTACAAATATTATTAGAGTGCTTTTGCGGATGCGCAGAACCTAAAATTGGTTCCTTTATCTAAAAGTCTCGTGACTGAAGATAAATTATCGACTATTTATTACTATATTTTTCATTTGTTATTCATCCACAACCATGCACAATACAAAAAACAAGAAAACTCCTCAACTAATTATACGATTTACATATAAAATTTCCCTGTGTAGGTACCTACATTCAAAAATATTAAAAATGGATTTCACAAACCGATACCGACAAACGTCACATTTTGTATGAGTTTAACAACAGTCACGTGGTACTTGTTGGGACCATGTGCAGTAGCACATTATTTCTCTAGTAGATATTATTTCATCTCAAACTTTCTGACAAAAAGTAATTTTTTTTTTCTAAAAATTGCGTAGAAGTGACACATCTTCGACTACAAAAACGTAATAATGATTCTTAAATTTTTGTTTACACATTAGCTGCAGGAACTTGACAAACATATCAACATTAACATATTGTTTGGGTGATTTGGATCTAGTCCAGAATCCCTGCTGAGTGGACGTTTACATGGAAGATACCCGGATGACATGTTCCAACTACGTGTATATTTCAGTAGATGTATTATACCAATTAATAATTATTTCAAGATTTTCATATTGCAAATGTAAAAAAAAAACATCAATTTAAAACTTTACAAGCAGCGTCATGCAAAGAGCGTGAAAAAAATAACAAGTCTTTAAAAGGTTGTAATTATTATTATTTAGCAATCTACATCCTTAAAGGATAATATCTTCTTGTGGTGTCCTATCGGGTCCCCCCGACGTCGACAACCACCTGAGAGAAAGCCTCCCTATCTTCAGCTGCCCTGAATAAATCTCCCACACTTCTCAGTCAGGTCCACTGAGGAATGTTTCGGAGCCAGGAAAGATGTTTTTAAATTTATTTGCTACTGAAAAAACAATATTGTAACCAATGTAACTCTGACTGATGCGCCTGTTATAAAGCAAGCTTCCGCATTTTTTCAATCGCACCAACTATCAAAAATTATGGTTCCTGTCAAACGGTGTTTTTAAAAATTAGAATGAATTATGTATTACAGAAATCATTAAGAAGGTTACCTACGTTAAGTTTTATTTAATTCATTAATGTTCAGCTTAACTTTTTTCTTTTTTTTCTTTCATAAGCGTGTACTCTTTACAAAAGCAAACACAACAAAAAAATATAGCTAAATTGTTTCAGCCATTCACGCGTGATGCGATAACCAACTACCTATGTAAAACAGAGGGCTCAATTTTTCTATATAGAAATTGGCGACGGGTGGTTAAGGACAAATAAATATACCTACCTATCAGGATTGTTTGGCTATGGAGTTAATAGGTAGGAAACTATAACTACATATCATTATGTATACTAGTGGTCTAGTTCATTGGTCGAAATTCGACCATAATTAATTTAAACTATAATATAGGTATTGAGCGAAAGGAATTTCACAATTTTCTTTCAAAAAACAATGACATGGACACGTCAAATTTGAAATGTTGTGAACAAAGATTTTTCTATTATTATTGATAAAGGTCTCCTCCGGGATGGCTTGCGGTGTGCGGGGGGCCATAAAGGGAGAATGTATGTATGTATATTATATTGATAAAGATAACTATGACCACAGATAAACAAAGTCTGTATCAATGTGAAATAGGTACATCGAAGTGTGCGTGTGTCAAATAAAAAACATTACAGTAGTGTGCATAGTGTTTTTATTATTGTTTTAATCCATTTTTATGTATGATTTAAAAAAATATATTAGCATTCACCACCCCTTCTCTATATAAACTGTAAGTGTGCGAAATTTCATACTCCTCCGTCCGCTCAATTTTCGTTAAAAGGGGCACAAAGTTTTCCCTTCACGTATTAATATATATATATAGATAGAATGTTGTTATATTTATTGAATAATGCAGAGGGTTCTAGAAGTTTAGTCAATAGTCGTTGAATAATTAATTCACATGTTATTACAAGAACGGTAACATTTTATTCTCATCTCTTCAGCATCCAAAATAACATAAAATAACCATTTTAACAAATATGATGGCAGGTAGGCACAAAGAAACAGCGCATTCTAACGAAAATAATAAAAACCAAATGAATAATCTCGTGCAATCGTAAATTATAGCATTTTACTATGAGGAACCTTAATATCAGTAGGTAAGTATGTTAAATCGTAAAATCGCTGTGAAATGGTAATTTTACTGTTCATTGTTTTACCAAAATTATTAAGTAAGTAATAAAATTATGAAAAATATTTTATGCTAAGTAAGTACCTGTCTGCGTACATAATGTTTCTTTTAACTTCGAATTAACTCGCATTATGTGTCTACCTACATTATTTTATACTTATATCTATATTATTTGTTGATGTGTACGTATGTTTTTTAATCATTTTGATAATATTTTTAATAGGTATGATAGAAACATAGAACTTGTTCAAAGATTTCTTTTGTTTTCAAGAGCTTAATATCCTGACTAGTTTCGTATGCACCCGTCCAACAATTTTTGTCTTCTCTGTCACCAAACTGACATCTATCTACCTTTCGCATTAATTAATTAACAATTTTCTATACAAATGTGTCAATAAAGGCTACGAAGCTTATTGCCTAAAGTATTTTTTTCCTGTTAAAGCTTAGAAATTTTTATGAAATTTATGTGAGGAAGGTCACTTTCCTGCAGTATATGGATTAAGCCGATAAAAAAGAAAAAAAATCTTCGCTGAATATGGAAAGGGACAAAATAATATAACGGATTTTAGAAGTTATCCATATACCTATTGGGGAATAGTTACTATGGAAAATCGACGCGTGAGTACTACGTATAAAACTAAAGACTTCGTCAAGAGAAGATGAACAAGGATTCGTATTTGGTGCAACTTTACTCACACAGAAAACAGCCTATAACATACCGGTGAGAAATCGCAAATGGACAGACGTGGTCAGCAATACAATAATCCTGTAAAAGGCTAATTGATAGAGAATTCCTGAGAAAATAATTAAGGTCCGAAAGGTGTCCTACTTGGGTCATGAACTTAGAGGGGAAAAATACTATTTGTTACACTTAATAATTAAGGGAATAATATAGGGTCTACGAGGGTGGGCTGACGGCAGATATCCTGGCTCAGAAATATTCGTGGATGGACAGTGATCACAAGTGTGGAAAAGTTTCGTGCATTCTCCAGGATGTAAAGTGATAGTCAACAGTCTGGCTACTTGGGCGACTTGACACGACACAGAAAGAACTCCTAGAAAGATTCCTTTTTAAGATATAGGCAATGTCGGACGTAAAATGCTTCATTAATAAATATTTTGCTTCAAAAAGGGGGTAAATTAACCATTCCTAGCTAGTCTAAGCATTTGAAGGTAAATTCGCCTTAACTTTGTAACGCCGCGATGCAAGAAAACATCTCCTCTTTTATAATGCTTGTATCTAAACGTATTTTATGCTGTTAATGGTCTACAAAAAGACATGTTACTTTATAGACTGTATTTTTATGATTTACAAGCAGATAAAACCAAGGCGTAACGTTGCAATAAAATTATTTTATTTTGTATAAAAGTTATGTTTTCTTAATAGGGCTACAAAAAAATATTCAACCAAGTGAAAAAAAGATTTCTTCATTGTTTTATGTATTGCATGTAACCTAAATATACACACAATGAGGTAGTCGATGGGTAATAATTGTCGATTTTAGAAAACAGACCGATAACAGATTTGAAAAATGTAAAGAATCTAGGTAGGTATGCGAATATCTGTCTATAGATACTTTGTCGAATAGATACTTTCTTAGTACCTAAGCGTTAAAGTGGAAATGGTCGGCACCGGGATTCGAACCCATGAAATCCTGTAGGGTTATTCTCGTAGCGGTCTTAATACGCTCCTATCTTGATTGACAATATTAAAATGGCGGATTGGTATTCACAAAACAAGATATCTAGCAGATATCTTAAAAATTCGTTATTTTTGTAATATTAGTATGAAATTCTATGTAATCGGCATTCCCGTAACTATCTTACAAACGTCAAATTCAAGGGCGACCTGATTGCGATCATGTCTTAATCTTATCGTTAAGTGATTTTTAAATGCGATTGATTACGGGAATAAGGGTCCTGATAATGCTGTTCTACCAACCATTTCATATTTCAAAACTATTCTCCAACGACTAGAATGGGTTTGGATTTTGTAAGGCATAAAAAATAATTTTTCACACAATATATTAAGGAATTGTTCCTATACGTTTCTACTTAAAATGAATTCGTACTTGGCGTGGAAGTCGTAATAACCTATTATTATTATGATTAAGCCAATGCCTTTGTACATGAAGACATAAAATTAGTATAATTTATTAAGATTTTAACGATACTATACACAATGTGAGTGCTGTTTGATTATTATTCTAATGAGCTAATCCGCATGTTCTGTACTTTAAGATATCTATAAACATTGTGTTATGGTTAAGAGCAGAACTAACATAGTATTAAACTCGGTTTACATGGCATAAACGCGGTGTGATCTACGGTGGAAATCTCCCCTAAACTTAATATTATATTTTGCATAAGTTAAAACATTTTTTATAACCGATTGTTTGCGTGTACTTATGTTCAGTATAAACATACAGTGTTATAAAAATGGTGGAACGTACTACTGGTAGGTATTAAAAAAAACCATCTTCATAGTACTAAATGCCATCAACTAGGACATTCTTATCTGTCACTGGTTGACACCTTTCAGTTACTTTGACCTAAAGCTCGGCAATTCGCAGCGATGTCATTCAACCGGCGATTCTTTCATCTTATATCTTTCATAAAAACTGTCAAAAAATATAATATAACAACTAAAAACTCTAAGAATTCATTATTGATGTTCGATTTTTAAATGGAACAAACCACTACGGGCTTACGACCGTCTTCTACTGTTATTTCGAAGGCTGGCTTAGTGTGATCACTTTACGTTAACAACGTTCGCCATTAGATGGTAATGTTTAAGTCTCCGAAACTTCTAATCATGAGAATTCTCAACATGTTCAACATGTCGAAAAATCTCATATATGCGACAAGTAGATATTTAATAATTGTTAGGTAATTAAATATAGAGATAAAAGTTGGAAATTATTGAGAACAAGAGAGCAACCAAATTTAAAGACTGCGACTGCTGTCATGTATTTGGCGCCAGGATATGACTATATCCATGTTTGTAAATGTCTCATATTTATTGCCTAGGCTTTGTAAAAATGACAGCTTAAAGAATTTACTCATTCCCATACTTATGTACACCAGGGGTTCGGTGAGTCAATCTTGTGGGTTCGGCGGAGGTCAAGACATAAATCCGACTCATGTTAAAGAACTTATCACTGAACCCCTCTTCAAATTAAGAAGGGTTTAGTGAATTCGCATATGAAACTGATGGGATTGAGTACCTGTAAAAAGGTTAAGAACTATTGATTTATATTTATTTTACGGAATAAGTAATCATATCAGTTTCTTTTTGAAGTAACGAATTTTAGCATTATGTCATTATTCACCTTTTATAGATAACTAATATAATTTCGATATAAGTATGTACAGTCATAAAGGGTGTAATTTTAATTACCAAAAAATATCATTTTGTGTTTTACGCCTGCCACTGTTTTTGCAGTTATTTCTTATGTTAATTCCTAATAATTTTGCAACTATTCTTCGAAATAAATTTAATATTTTATGCTAACATCTTCTCACATGTGTATAATAGGAATGATTCACTCAGGTGCTACTTATTTCGAAGGGGACTCATTTAACTAATTTAAATACTCCGTTTTTATAAGTTTTATTATGAAGTTCATATAATTAACCAGCGCGTTACCTTATTACCATACTATATGCTCCTGCAATGTGACTACTCGCAAGTCGCACGAGAACGTTTTAATTAGCTCCCCTACAACTCGTACTAAGGTACTCGTAGATCATTAATGTTTCTATTCCGAATAGATTTTTAACTTTACGACGACGTCTTTTTATGATTCATAAATCTCTAAATAAAAAAAAGTCATAATTAGAATAGGCTCCAAATAAAATACAGCGATAATTAGAATAGTCTAAAGTTTTGAGTTTCAAATGCTCTAATATTAAGATTTTGAGTTTCTAAAGTCTAAGGCGCTGTCCTAGATGATCGCACGATCGTGCGATTGCGATGATCGCATGAACGCATAAACAAATTTGTGATCGCACGATGAAAATTTGTGTGTCCTAACTGCCATCGCATGATCGCGCATCCACTTTCCATGAAACGCAAACAAATAAATATGAATGTTTTGGCAAGTAGGTGTCGTATTAATTATCGATACAACAGAGCAATAAGATCGACGCGCGATCATTTCAAACAAGGCACCGATCGGACGATCGAATTTACGTCTGTACGTCTGCCCAGTTAGGACACGTTCATACAATGTTATATGTTTTAACAGCTCATTATACTAGAAGAAGACCGTGCCTTACAATTGCACGAGCCCATACTTCGGTATCTGCAGATCATCGGACTAACTTGGGAAGAGGCGGAGCGGCTGGCACAGTACTAGACAGAAGTGCATGGCGACCACCTTGGGAACTAACTTGGATAGGTAAGGTAAGGAAGGATATATAAGTGGATAACTACATGTAAGTGTTGCTGGCAGAACATAATGCATTATCTAGCAGTCAACCAGTCTCCTCCAAGCTGCGACAAGAATTCAGCCTCGAGAAAAATTCTCGAGTGAAATAACATTTGGAAAACCCGGAAAATCTCGATCCAAAGTCGGCTATTAAACAAGTATATAGGCAATCGATGTATTATAGTAACTTAACTTGTGCCTGTATAAATTATTTATGCAAAACTTAAATAAGACGCTCAGTGTTTATATAAACGCTTTAATTAAATACGTATAAGTACTAAGGTTTACATGGTGTGCAAAAGACTTGGTAGGTAGGTACACGTTTTACCCAGAGTTGCATATCACTTTTCGTTGTAGACGCTCTCCTAATTATTACAAAATTATAAAGGTGAATAGACATTTGCATATAAATATATAATTATTAAGCACCGCCAAGTTTAAGGAGCTATTTTTTAACGTGTTGATAATTATGTGAATCAGGAGTGTTCAACCATTAAAATTCCCTGAGTCGCATTAGAAATAAAATAAGTGTTTCACACATAATATACCAATATGCCCATTATTTAGTTGTTTTATTACTGACTCGGCATAACATACTAACAGCAAAGCATAAAAAAAGAAAAATACCAATTTTTTGACAGTCGTAGGGAGGAATGTCTGATCAAATATCGCATATTCGCAGATATTATGCAAGGCAAACCAAATAATAAAATAATGAGATGCTAGCTTTTTTTTGAGACTCCGATATATTCACAAGTTGCCTACAGTTTGATTGATTTGTTAGATTCATTTGTTTCATCCTTGAAAATCTCATTTCTTATCGTTACCTCAGTATTAAGAGTGGTGGTCTATCTTTGGTACTCTAGTGAAAAAGACGAAACTCTTGCAATCCTACCTATCCTCTGCAGCCCGCACTATCGAATGTCGACCTCAAACAGTCACATCATCTAGTACTAATATTATTAGAGAGCCTTTGTGGATATGCAGACTCACTACTGCAGAGCCAAAAGTTGGTTCATTTATCTAGTAGTCACGTGACTGAAAATAAATTACAAATAATAATTCATTTTCATTACATCCAAAAGTACAGCAATAAAAACGCATACTTCCTTCCCGTGTTGAAAAAAAAATATAAAACCGAATCTCACAAACCGTCTACCGACAAACGTCGCACTTTTTATGAGTTTACCAACAGTCACGTGGTACATGTTGGGACCATGAGTAGAAGCACATTATATCTAGTATGATTTCTTCTAATCATACCAAATAATCATGACACCGTGGTTGCGTTCTGCCTGAGCGTCTTTTTTTCTGAGATACTTCCGAATGTATTGTTTTTTTTTCGTTTTTGTATGGTCCCCATTATGTTCGCGGGCCGCGGTTGATCAAGACTGATGTAAATGATACGTTGTTTGTCGGCTTAACAGTATCGCACGGATACGCATGTTTCCTGTTACATGGATGTGAACGTATTGTTTGATAGTCACCTACAATATATTACACCGATTATTCTTTAAAGATACATTTTAAATTATAAGTAAGAAAAAATGTTATCAAAATGACTCGACGTTTTTTTATCATATAGTTAAATCAACAACTTATTTTTTTTTCTCATTTTTTGAAATAAATAAAACGTATATTTGCCAAATATTTAAACACAAATACACTGTTGACATCTTTCACCCTAAGCAAAGGCTTGTTTCGCGAAAAGCAGAAATGGTCGGCACCACCGGGACTCGAACCACGACCTCCAATACGCTGTACGTACGAAAGCCGCCGATTGATACTACTGGACTAACAAAATAAATATTAAAAAATAAAACGAACAACCCAACTTTAGCTAGTTTAGTTGCGAAAAATGTGAAAATAAATCTTAATAATTATTATTGGAATTTGTTTCGTTCATTTAAAAAGATTTTTTTAAAGAAACTACACCTTAAGTTCATTTCGTACTAAAATGTTACTAAATTAAGTTTACTAAACATTTTTGTGAATAAGGGGGATGTTGACAGAACGTTTATTTTACAATATTTATATATTATTAGTTTTTCTTTTTTGGCTGTCCAATTACTTCTAATACAAGTCTTTACAATAATTTGGTTGGTTGTGAACGTCCAATCAACGTCTCATATCTTCTTTCATTAAACTCTAAAAAAATATACAAACAACTTGCGGCCTTTATAAGGTCAAATAATTTAAAAATTTAAATGTGGGTGGTCAGTCTAATAGCACTACAGAGTGTAGTGCAGTCGCTGTGTATGTATATAAGTAGCCATTAATTATTAGGTATTGTAACCTATTGAAATTTTGTTACTATTACTTACCTTTATATTGTAATACCTTATGGATCAATTGGCAAATCGCTTGAATTCGGGTGAAAGGCCTCAATAAAAATAAAATATATCAAAAAAATATTATTAGTTTTCCTTAAATATTCCTTCAGATAATTTTGCCCAGGTCTTCACACAAATAATATACTTCAAAATATAAGTAAATGCACTTAATGAATAATTATATACCTAAAATTTATTCTAAATTTAATTAGTTCATTTCAAAACATTTTAGTTGAATTTTAGAATAGTCAAAAGTGAATTAATATTAGGAACACCAGACAAATGACTGCAATTACATTCGCTTTGAACTAACAAAATGGCTTGTCTTATTCAATTAGTTGGTCCTCTAATTAGAACGATTTTTCAATAGCTCACCAGGCACTAGCTTTGGTGTCTTCATTAAATTAGGTCTGCCACACAAATTTAGATTATTGTAAGTAATTGAGAATATGTTTTGTTTCATATAATTACCTTGACAATAGTTTCAAAACCGGATACTTTTAACATCAACATTACAATTCGTACTTGAACTTTCTAGGACGTTCACCCTGTGAGTATAGGTACCTTAAGCCATCAATATACAAATGGTGTCCTATTTCCCTTGGTCGTCACATCACATCATCAACGGCTGAACCGATTTCGCTAATTCTTATTTTGTTGTTGTTATACTTCTTTCAAGAGGGTTCTCCTGAAAGAAGTATATTATAAAGTTAAGTGCAGTATTATTAACTTTTCAATTTTCTCATTTTTTTTTCAGTTGATTTTTAATTTTAAACAGATGTTTCGATCGTATCTAATAATATATTAATTATCTTTATACAAACTGGAATTTAAATATTCATAGTAAAACTAGAAAATTTCCATTGGGAAAGGTAGTGATTATATATATGGAATGTTCCTTCTACGGCGAATGGAAAAGAAAATGGGAAAATGGGATTACCTACAACCAGATGAGATGAATCAATTGGAAAATTATTGTTTTTCAATCATCCTTTTTTATTTGTATTGCCTCCATGACTTAAACATTGTGTGTGACCCCTTCCAACTTTAAGCAATCCTGTCTCTAGGACACAGAAATGCCACCCTAAGTGCTAAATTATTATTATCGCATTATTTATTTAATAATAAATTAATATTATGACTTATCGTTTTCATTCTTTTTTTTATCTACTGTTTTTTTATTGTATGCTTGGTTTTCGTTTGTTTTTTTTTTTTTAATTTAATTTTTATCTTCATGTTGTATTATAGTTTAAATAGTTTATAAGTATGTCTTATGCCTATTTTCTATGTAATATCATTTACCGAACTGTGTATAATTTATTATGTGCTGCCTCCGACAGCGAAAATCTGTTTCTTATTGGATGTAGCGAAAATAAACATGAAAAAGTTAGAAATGAATGTATTCTACTAACCGTAAATATAAGTAAATACTTACAGCAGACATAAAAACTATCTTGTAATTGTATTAAACTAAATAGTATACCTAGTGATATAATTGTAAGTAGGTATTAATCAGAATTATATGTTTAAAAAGAGGGTACCCTATAATATCATGCAAGGCTTTGAGATTCCGAGTCCATTTACATACGTAAAAGTTTGGAATAAATAAATACTTAATTAAAAGAGTAAGTTTATGTATTTTTAAAATAAATGAAACAATGATAGCAAACATGTGTTATCGCAAGTCGGTAATTAATCTGGACTGTGTTATCAATAAATTCGAGTAAAATATAGCCTCGGTGGCGATGTGAATAGTTTCCGTCACTTCGGCTTATTCTCCGTTTCAATTAACACCGTCTTATCAGAATGTAAAGATCTCCTAAAATATATTTTATAGAAACGATTAAATTTTAACAAAACATCCAATTTTCACGCCTGTTTTACATATTTTATTCGTTATTTTAATGCTTGAATCACCGGTGAGATAGACAAATCTACCGTTTTTTCTGCTATTCCGTATATTATACCGGTCTTGTAAAAATTATACATTTTTGCCGATATAAGCTTTGTTCGTCTCACTTATTCAAAAATCTCTGAAATAATATTTTTTTTATAATATAATAAAATGAATCTGTGCTCACTAAAAGTGAACTTACACGCTCTGACTCTTTCGCAGTAAGCTACTTAAAGTTTGTGTCGTGAAAGAAGAAGATGGTCGCTACCTGGAATCACGGAACACACGAAACAGTAGAAAAATTGGAGACGAAACCTATAAGATAAAGAGCATCCTTCACAACCACCAGAGTTGAAAATCAAATCTTTCACTCTCTAGCTGTAAAATGAGAATACCTATACTCCGCAGACCATAAGTCTTGAAAAATGCTAGGGAAGGAATAAATTAAAAACTTACCCCACAGTTGAATAATTTTCGAATCTGTCCCAGTGTAGCGGCTAAGATAAAGCTTATAAAAAAGTAGTAGATGGGATTTTTTTTTTCAATAAAATGTTGAGTTAAGACCACAGATGTAGATATTATTTTAGATATTTTAAGATCAATACCAATTACTGAATTAATCAGGATTTTTTTTATCAACAATTCCTTTTAATTTTATGATGGGCCTTGTTATCTATACTGGATCGGATATTTTTGGGGCAATAAGACTCCTCAGGGCAATCAAACTCAGTCTGAATTTGATCTATGCGATGTTACAAAAATCAAACATTCAACTGCACAGTATTTTGGTTCAAATAGACTATCGTGCTACCTCAAATTATTTTTTTGAAGTAGATAGGTATGTAGGCACCATGGTAAAACAGCAATGTTTTTACTAAAGTCAAACATGTACCGTGTTATTTGATTTTGATTTTATTTTAGTTTAAGAAAATATTGTTGTTGTTTTGTATTGTATGTGCATTGTTCACCGCAAAGGATTACTCTGTAATGGTGAACAATGCTTAATTTTTGACAGAAAATAAATAAATAAATAAATAAATAAATGTATAAAAAAATCGTTTATCGTAAGACTCACTGATCAATTTTTACTTTCTTTATAAAAAAAACATTTGATCCGCGTTTGTTATGTATGAAGATGATATTTCACACAAAATTTTGTAAACAAAAAAAATAGCAGCCGGCAACGCGAGTGTTTGCAACCAAGATGTGCTTTATCAGATTTGAATGATTTCGAGTTATTGATGCGGAATAGGTACCTTATTTTTTATTATTTATTTTATATCAAAATATAGTCATACCTAAGTCCTTATAAAATCATACGTAACCTTTATGTTTCAGCCAAAATGAAATAATTCATAATTGATCACTTCAATTTTAATTTTTGTAGCTGTCTACTTAAAAAGTATTCTTTGAATATTTTCTTCAAAACGTTATTATATTATTTCTTATAAATTTAGTGGCGCATCATGGTTGTAAGCCCTCGAATGATTACGGGAATGCGTATTTGCTTTATTTGTTTAAATTTCCTGTTATAAAAATGATAAACCAAAATACAATGGACCAAAATATGAAGGGAGCACATATTTGAACGAGGAAAAAACTTAATACAGCGTATTTATTACAAAAAACGTTCTTGCACACTCGAAACAACTGTTAGTCGCGTTAAATCCATTTTGTTTTAATAATGAATCTGTGCTCACTCAAAGTGAACACAAATACACTCATTGACTCTTTCACATGGCGGGTAAAAATCTACAGAGATCTCTCACAATCAAGCAATATGCGTTAAACTATCTCGATGACAGCTTGATCGTAATATTTTCTATCGCTGAGCAACTTTTTTCACTGATCGTAGTTTATAAATGTGAAAACGACACAACTTTAAACATCAGAGGCACCTAAAATCTCGCGACTTCTCCATAAAAGCTTCATTAATGGAGATTCACCTTACTTGTTCCAAAATATGGTTCAGCAGCCTTATTACGCCCGATTCTGTTTGAATTTAAGTGCGCACTAACTAATATAAGAACGTTCCAATTTTAGTCAGTGCACATCGGTATTCTATAAAAATTAAGAGCGTTCTTAATGTGACTAATATTGAAATTAGTTCATTTTGGTATTCTACAACACTATTTAAGTCGATTTTAGTGCGTTCTTATGTCAAAACGTTCTTAATTTTAGTGCACACCTAATTGTATGCGACTTAAAATATATCTGATGATATTTTTATAATAAAAGTATTATTTTAACCTAATAAGTTTAAAAAAAGTGTTAAATATCTTTATTAAGGTAAATAAAATCATAAAATTGATTATTTGCGCGTGTTTCATTATGCCGAAATCGAAAATTGGAGGTTAGATCAAAATCACTACTTTCATAAAATACTCTTGCGTATATTACAACACGAGATTTGCACTAAAAATAATTATACTTATTTATTTCAAAAGGAAATCTAAGAGTTGGTCTGATAAAAAGGCTAATTTGATATGCCTCTAACCCATTTGGTCACTGCTTTGACACTCGTATTATTTTTAATAAACAAACATGACCAATTGCGCATGCGCGATATAGACCATAGACAATTATAATTCATATTTTTGTTTATGGTGAACTAATTTAAGCCATTTTAGTTTTTAGAACACATCGCTTTATAGAATACGAATTTTAATCCATATGACCTTAATTCTTAAATTTTGGAACGTTCTTATTTTAGGTCGAACAAATCCAGAATAGGGGGTATTCTCGTAGAGATTAATTGCCATATTTTCTTAATATGGCGGCTCGGAAAGGATCGGACCAATCAGAGAAAAAGGGGGAGTGTCATGATGCAATTCAAGCTCTACGAGAATAAGGCTGCTGAATGTAAAATAATCAATAGGTACCTACCTATATCAAACTCATTATGATGATGTCGAAAAAGCAAAATACGCATAGGTATATTCTTGCTCTATTGACCATCGTAGAGAAGCTTCTGGTAAACATCTTTTGACCCATACGTTTCTTGAACAATGCTCTGCTTTCCAAAGCTCTTCAAGGATTTGATGACAACAACACCGGCGTTGTGTAAGAGAATGGGTGTTGTCCAATACTGGACACAGGAAGATGACTAAAGTAAATAATAAGTATCAAGAACGTTTTTACGGACTGTCGATCAATTGCTGTATAAATTTAGAACCATGTTTTCTCTCACATTAAACAAAAGGAAAATATTGATTAAGAGGATTAAAAGATTCGTTTCTTATGTAGTCAATAGGTCATTAATATTATTTTTTATATGAAAATGAATCTGTGCTCACTCAAAGTAAACACAAATACATCTTTTGACTCTTTCACAGTAAGCTACTTGAAGCTTGTGTCGTGAAAGAGGAAGATGGTCGGCACCTGGGATCGAACCCATGACTCCGCACGAAACAGTACGAAACCCGGCATCGTAACCGCTGCTGGGCTACCAACCACATATTGATATAGAGATTGTTTTAATAAATCTTGGCCCACCCAAAGTGAATATTTTTTTTTTATTTCCCAAAGAATACAAAAAAAAACATTAGCATTTTACAATGTGTGTATATATATATAATTTGTATAAAGGGTTTATTTCCTCACTAGACGAGAGTCTTTGCTGAGGCAATACTACTTAATGCAAAAAGAAAGAAACCGTGTTCATAGTCGATATCTTTTGTATTCGTTGTTTTTGTGTGAAATTTTTTTGTTTCGGTACCGGGATCGAACTTACAACCTCCACTATATAAGACGGAGATTAAACCGCTAAGCTACCAACCACGACAAGCTTGATAGAAATGAATCTGAATCCAAATCCAAAAAGAAAAACATATACACGTGTGACATTATTTCAAAGTAATTCAAGCTTGTGCCACGAAAGATGAAAATGGTCAGCACCGGGATTCGAACCCACGACTTTCAGTATGTTGTACGTACGAGAGCCTTCCACTGAACCGCTGGGCAACCAACCACTTCCCCTTGCGCTGCACAGATGATAGTCGTTGTCTTAACTGAGGACTTATCTTACAAAGACAAGGTATAAATAGCTCAGGTTTTATATACGAGCGCAATGCCATTTAGTTGTGTTCCTTTGTTCGAGAGTAACGCGGAGTTCGTTGACACAACTGATCAAAATCAAAAAAGAACAAAACGTAGGTACCCAGCAGCAACAGAACTAACGATTGCGACTCGTCGGTTTAATTAGTGGGTAAAACACCCAATTAACATCTCGTCAAAATGTTTGGTATCGGAGTGCCATCCGTTGTTGGCCGCCGCCGGATCCCCGGTAATGGGATTTTTTTTTAATTAATGAAAAAAAAACGTGTTAATTAGTTTAAAGATTCTTGATAAAGCTCTTCGATTCATTAAAATTCTGGAATATGGTAAGCGTTCATTTAATTTAATTACATTGAATTTTTTTAACCAACAAAGAGTTTTATAATTGCGTCTCTAGATATATCATCGTAGTGAACATGACGCATGCTGCCCCAGCATACCTTCTGGCTTTTATTTTTTGATAAATATAGGCACTAATGTATTCATAATTTACCTATTACAATAAAACCTTTTGAGCTCAACTGCTGAAAGTAGATGTCCATAATATTCTTATTTTTGTGAGAGATTTTGTAATTTTCATAAACAAAGGTTGACATGGGATTTCCGGAAAGCACCCACTTTTGATGGCCGCACAACTCCTACAGAGATTTGGCCTCTTGAACAACGTATCTTCTCTTCGTCATGACTTGACATGGTAGTCAGGTGTGAGACATTTTTACTCACATGGTCGAAAATTCATGGTCATTTGCATTTTAAAGTTGTCGAAAAAGTTTAAACAGATGTTTATTTATATGACAGGTATGTATGATTATTTATATGAAGGCACCCTACTATATGTTAATTAATAAATCAGTAAACTGTCTGATTATTTACGAACTAAAATACAAATTCCCACAAGTCATAGCCTTCGAGTTAACAAAACGGGTGTAAAAATTAGAATAATGTAAAATAGTTTACGCGAATAAGGCCTATAGGGTTTTGGCTTCGGAGTTCCATACAAGATGTACTGAATAATAATATGTGCTTCGAACACAAATAGGTAATATTAACAATCATTCCATTCCGATATTATATTGTGTCTGCTTATCAGTCATAGGGTAGAGTGAAAACGTAAGTAATAATATTATTTTTATGAAGTCTAGAATGCTCAAATTTTCACCTCATCTTTATGTGCTGTTCGATTGATGAGAAAACAACATAAACTATCATTCATAAACAATAATAATAATAAAATAGGTATACCTACATAAAATGGATATGTAATTGTATGTAGGTATACAAAGTTGAATGTATAAAGAGTCTGTAAAACTTTATGCAATGAGTAGTTTCCACCAGTTAACCGGTACAGTTCAAGTCGAACCTTAGGTTCAAATAATTATTTGTGATGAAAAATTCAGTTTTTGCGGGAATCAGGTTTGGGAGCTCTTATCGTATTATGAGTATTTTGGTCGGTTGATCATTGACAATTGGACATTAGATAGTAAATCTGTAAAGATCAAGAAAGATGTATTCGAACCTCAATTAGATATTTTTAGTAATGGTTAAGTAATAAAAAAGTAGTGGTTAGTGATTGGGATTATCGCCAACGAACTCTCACATTCAAACAGTCGGTTTATGTAATAATATACCTCCTAGCAATAGATAGATTGGGTTAGATAGTTGTTTTGGACCGCATTTTGTTGCGGTAAAGTCGCCCTCTGTATGTTCATTCTATTGTGTTTGACTTGTTTTTACTAAATCAAACGCAAAGAATTAATGCATTTATATATAACATCGATGAAAACCATTGCGTTGTTGTTAGATTTGTAAAATATATGAATAAAGATAGGTACATAATATTTAAATTAGGAACAAAAAATAAACAAAATATAAAAAATTAATCGTTCCACCCTATCGGCAGGCTAAATGTAACTAAAATCCAACATTCCCTCCCACGCTCAGACCAGCGCTACAATAAACGAAAATGCCAAATATTCATCCAAGGGTTATTTTAAATTATCATAACTGCGGAGGGAATCGTTCATACACCGGACACTTCACCTTTTCTTCCTTTGTCTTTAACTTGAAATTATCTAACAGATTTTATCCCACAGATTACACGTTGTGCTATAATACTTCTTACTGCTAGACTCGTATATTATGCCTATCACTTCGAACAAAATAATATATCAAAATACCAGATGGACATGATTGGAATACGTGTTGTGGATACAGTCGGTGATTTGAATAAAAAAAAAAATTATGTGCATTTCTACAATTTTATTTCTCCTGATATATTTAATGGTACACCCTCCACATGGTCACAGGATATTAAATTAGAAATAGTTTCGTGCGAAACACATTTCATTAGAATTTTGGAAAGTGCTTTAAAGGTTTTTATTCAAATATCATCACTGAAATTATTTTCCACCAAAAAGCGAAAAATGCATGTTTAACATTATCTGTCTTTCCAAAATAAGTGATTCAATGAACAGCCATAAATAATAATAATTGTTTGGCAGAAAAATTGGTGTCTTCAGAAGATAAGAACTGAAGTATACCGCCAGGGTCACCCGTGTCAAGGCTAGAGAGAAAAATTGTATGTTACGTTATATTAGTTAGATACGTTATATTAGCCGACCTCGGTAGCCTATTTGTACTGGCGTGGACTGAAGTCCAACGGGATCGGGTTCAATTCCCGGTCGGGTCAGAGTTTTTCTAAGTGTTTTTTCACTTGAAACTTCTACCCGGAGTTGGCCTGTCTCAGATTGGATGGGACCGGTTGACTGGAAAAAATTGCCTGACGAGTTGACATCAATCATTGACGTTTGAGGAGAGCATTTTTTAAATTAGAAATGTATGTGCTCACTCGAAGGGAACACACTTTTGACGTCTTTCACTCTAACCAAAGGCTTGTGTCATGAAAGTGGACATAGTCGGCACCGGGATTCGAATCCACGACCTCCAGTACGCTGTACGTACCATAGCCGCCGACTGATACTTCCGGAATACCAACCACCTCACCATTTGAAGTCCTATCCCCTTGTATACAAGTAATATAAGCTCCTCATTCTCCCCCACATTGAAAGTGTCCATTAAAGTCCCCTGCATTAAAATTAAAAACTCGTTTAACGGATCTGGCGTAAGGAGAAACTCCCCTATATTGAAACTATTTAATAACAGGATTGCATCAACCAGATAGATTGCAATAATTTTAACTATTGTAACGCAGTGTAATCGCCAGCCAAATGATAGTTCCGAAGCAATGCGTGGATTCCGATAATAGAGGCAGCATGGGCCATAATGATATTTGTGGCGTATGGCACAGACCTAAAATGTAGTAAAGATGGAAATATTATTATCAAATTACATCCCAATAGTTGCCCATCTATTCTGTTTCATATTGTGGTACTGTCAATTTTGAAATATGGCCACGTTATGGGTAGTGTTCTGAAGTCAGATTATGAAAAAAGAAAAACACTGAATTTTTAATCCGTCCTAATTCTTGTAAATGTTTCTTGTGTCCTTTCTGATTTGGTAGTGGACATTTTCATAATTATCTTTTGAATATCAAACACAGCCTACAATGAGACAATAATATCTCAGATAAAAATCAAAAATATAATCCAGGTCGACCCCGATAGATGTCTCTAGCGTAGAAAACCGTTAAAAATGAAATGCACTCCATGGGTGTAATTTTCAAAGAATTTAATTATGATATAAGAGAAATAGTGAGCTTTGCCACAATGTAACGGGTTATTTATCTTTCCCGACAGACTTTGTCCTGTAGTTCTTACTATGTATATTGATTTCAAATTTGTATAAATACAAAAATACGTTTAAAATATTTTTAAATGTGGAAAATTATTTCTGTAATCCCTAAAATAAATCCATCAAAAATCTGCGTACCAATATTTTTTGTCATAAAATTTACATAGATGGCTTTAGCTTTTTGTCATAACATTTACATAGATGGCATTGGCGTTGCAGGAAATCCGCCCCATACTAACTTTAATATCATATTTCATAACATTTCTTATGATTTTTTTTTTTTACTTTTTATTAGTTATTCTGTTATCCGGAGCCAAGAAGAATCCAATATTGCAAACATCAGAAGAATATGTTCAGCCGATCTCGAGTTATAAGTGTTCGCACTAAGCCGAATTTCTTTTATATTATAAGATTTAAAAAATAAGGGAGGCTTTATACCGTAAATTTTATGTCGTTGGAAGAAGAAATACCGAGAAAAAATATCGGATTCGTCCTCTCTGCCTACCATTGTAGGGACACTGCGTCATGAGTTTGTTGTATGATGACGCAAATGACCAAGAGAAATAGTATTCAATTTTTATTAAAAAAAAAATTGAAAATATTTTGACTTAGTACGAAAACTGTGACAGTAAGTCATAGGGGGTTTCAGAATTTTTCGTATATTTGCCAAATCTACCCGAATGGAAGTTAACATTCTTGATATCTGGCAGAAGATGCGTTGGAAATAAAATATTTTAATGAAAACGTTATTTCATTAGGCACAATATGTAATACTTACTTTTTATAATATGAAGGATTCATAGTAGGCAGTGTTAAAGGTTTTTAATATTAATGCAGCTTCAGTAGGGCAACATTGCAGATACCATTTTTAATTTTTGATATGTAGCAATTTACTTACTTAATCCACGTTGGCTCCGTAGGTGGAGCATGTGGTCGCCACAAAGCCTCTCCAAGCATCTCTATCCTGGGCTAGGAACAGAGCGTATATAATTGCAATTTAAGCCGATATCTCTAAGGTCTCCATCGTAAGCTCTCTTGATGGTGAGTCTTGGTCTGCCACGTCTTCTTGTACCTCTTGTTATGGACTCGGGGGACATGGCCAGTTAGATTCAGGATATCCATTGTCACTGGAGCTTGCATCATTCGTGATCGGACGTTATCGTTTGCTACAAAGTCGAACCACCTTATCCCCGGGATTTGCCTAAGATATTTATTTTCAATGTTTAGGAGTTTGTTTTTGTGTGTTTCTGTAAATTGTCAAAACTCACACCTATATAAGAACACTGTGATTACACAAGCATTTAAATGACACTTGGTTTAACTGAGAAGTTGGTCGATCTCCATATATTCCACATGTTGTTAAAAGTGGATCCCGCCGAAGCGATTCCTACTTAAATATCTATTCCGCCATCAGGTATTACATAAACTCCTAATCAATGTATGTTCAATAATTATTGGACCCGTCTATGCATAGAATCTAGAGCCAACACTGTCCGAACTATGAACCTTCTTTGTTCATCGATTCTATGAAACTTCTCCGCAAAAAGCCCTTCGTGATAATAGTCCTTAACACAGATCACTCTTTATAGGTTGAGTTGTCGCAAAATAAAAAAAGAGTCCTTAACACGGAGATCCGAAGGATTTGCAAAGTTGGGAACGACTTTCTCAAAAATGGAGAATATATGAGCTGCGGAGAAGGTTCCAAAGGGAAACAGACCTCCAGGCTAAACACCTAAACGTTGGAGGGTTGCTGGCATAGTCAGCTTCCCAAGAGGATAATATTAATGCACACCACCCAACTTCGTGTGAACGGCGTTTGTTGTTGTTTCTCATGAAAGATTTTAGTCCACTTCGCGAAGGTATACGAAAAGTGATGCGAAAGAGAGATAGCAATCATGAGATACCGCTTTACCGCCTAAGTACGTGACATCACTATGATCCCGCTTTCAGTCCTGCCAATGCGAAAGAGACAGCAATCACGAAATCCCGCTACACCGCCTAAGTACGTGACATCACTATGAACCTGCTCTCATACTTGTCAATGCGAAAGAGACAGCAATCACGAGGGTCTCGACAATACTGGTATATACTGCGAAACACCAAAAATTAACTTTTATAAGGTCTATTAATAACGAGTGCTATTACATACCTATTATTTAATAAGCTAAGAAAATAAAATAATATATTTAAGGAATAAAAATAAATGGGCACTGTGTTACTGTCTCAATACAATTTTAATAAAAATGTTATATGTGCGCCGAAAGAAATAAAGCAACAATATTTATTTGATTTTTCGTATTTTACGACTGGCTACTATACTTATGTACTTCGAAACAAATTCGAAGTTATGGTTACAAGAAACCACAGCAATTAAATTACTCTCGCACAGACAGAAGCCTGTTTTGTGGACGACTTTTAAAAGGTTAAACACTCTGTATTTTATTTATGTAGGTACTTCAACTCTATAACACTTCCCAATACTTTTATTAATAGGATAAATCGTAATATTACCTTTGCATACAAATTTTGAGTCATAATATGAGTTTGCACAACGTTAAAATATACAAAAATGCGTGGATGTTTTCTTTGAATTTAACCTCACTCGGGTAATTGGTACGTAAGGGTATTTTTGAAATAATGCAGATTTTTGGCTTATAGGTAGACCCATACCTACCCATTTCATCATTTTTTTTAATCTTAGGTTTAACTTGTTAAGTTAAGTTTTTGCTTTAAAACATTTGTGGTTTTTATACTATGTTTATCGTCTCTAAATACTCAATTTATAGTCCAAACGAAATTTGAACATCTACTCGACAGTGAATCAAAATGGGTGTTCGAGTACTTTAGCTGTCAAAAGACGACCATCGATAAGAAAACGAGAAGTTCTACTATACGAATTATGAAGTAGAACACAGAAACATCAGTGTAATAAATTATTTTTCGGTCAAATGTTAATACTCATCGAATCGATTCGAGGAATGCATCATAGAAAATGATCAAAAACGATGACAAAGTTCCTACAACTTATTTATCTAGTTTATTGGTCTTAATTTAAAAACCTCTTAAGTTGGAACCTCTTGATATTCCATCCCATCTACAGCTGATAGAAAAAACTTGGTGTTTGAAACAATAAAATAAACTAACAACTTAACACACAGATAACATAACGGATTCGTTAGAATGTAACAGGGTTATGACTCATATTTTTTCGAGTTAAAGACACTGACCCGGACAACATAAAAACTAAGTTATTGCAACAATGTACATTTTCGGAGGATTTTGTTATTTTTTGTTAAACGCAACGTGAAAATTATTACGGTGTAAGTTATTTCAAAATCCAATTTAGTTTTTTTAGAAAGTATCGGCACTAACTTGTATTCAACATTTGCATATGAAGGGTACACGGCAAAAACAGGCTCATTGACAAATTACCATTTTTACAGGAGAGCAAATATAAAATTTGAGACATCATTTTTTGGAAAAATAGCGCTTATTTTAAATAATGGACATTATGTTAATGAAAAACAAATATTTATTTATAATGACATTGAAAAAAAAAGAAACAAATATTATTAAAAAATTACAAAAACAAACAAAATTAATGTTATCAAACTAGTATGGGGAAAGTAACGAAATGTTTGGAATCAGCTTGTTTTTGCCTAGTATTTGATGCAATGAGCCTGTTGTTGTGCGGTTTCACATTATATTATAATGAGCCAGTTATAGCCGTTATCTTATTTTATTCAACGTGATTTACGAAGAAATGGGCCATTTTTTTTTAATTTTATTTATACCATTCTAAAGAACTCATTGAGGGGAACAAAACTGCATTTAAATCACGAAAATGAAAAAAAATCAATGAGCTTGTTTTTGCCGTGTACCCTTCATATGTTTATCTCAAAAGGTATTAAGTTGGTACTTTTGCAAGTCAAAAGACTGTATCCTTACTACTTGTGGTCAAAGTAATGACAATAAGTCACTGTCTTATTGATATCTTTACACTAACCATGTTCGAATTTTTATCGGTAAATTTAGACCACTACTGGCTTACGACCATCTTCTATCTGTTGTTTCGAGGGCTGGCTTATGCATTATTAATTTTTTCTACCTATTTCACCGCCGGCAGTAAAATAATGAAAGCGGGAAAGAGAGAGTGTAATCTTGATGTTAAGTGTCAATTTCCGTAACTTGGATACCGCAGTAAATAAGATGCCCACTAAAGTAAAATGTATGAACTAAGTAAAAATGTTGAATTCAAAATCTTTTGCAATATTAGTCAGTAAATTTGAAAATTAGTTTTTTTTTTGTATAACGGTCGTTCAATTGGGGGTCTACTTTTCTATTGCATTAGTGATCACTGTACGTTGATAATGTTCGCCGTAAGGTGGTCAAATTTCAAATCCCAAACCCGATCATAAGGTGTTTTCAATATCTGTTGGCCCTGGTAGAATTCGAACGTATGACCCTAGCTGCTCCGTGATAAGGCGTTAACCTTCAGTACCTAACATTCCGTGATATTTTAGTACCATTTGATTAGCACTCCAAAGTTTGTCAACTTTTATCTGACCAAATTGCCTGGCACAAACATTGTCTTACTTCCGTCAGTTTTTAGTTAAATTATAAAAAAATATTTAATCCGCGTTTGTTATGTATGAAGATGACATTTCAAATAAAATTTTGTGAACAAACAAATAGTAGCTGGGCAACGCGAGTGGTAACTACCAATATTCGCTATGTCAGATTTGAACGAGTTATTGATAAAGAATAGGTACTTACCTTATTTTTTAATTATTTATTTTAACTCGAAAGATGGATAAATTAGGTAAGTAGATGGGTACGTAAATTCATAAAACTGGAGAGTATTATATATTTTATTTTATATTAATATTTACATACTTTTTTTTTCATAGCAACGCTTTCCATATTATATCAACCCAATTACAAGCAACCTTTAAACCTTGTTAATTTGAACAGAAGGGGGTCTGACGATATTTGAGTAAGGGGTCTGGACACAGCACGGCGACAAACAAAATATTAAAAGTCGTAAAAAAGGGTTGTTTGATCAAAAACCCAAAACAATTTACATATTCTTTCAGACTTTATTTTCATAGTCTCAGGGGTTACAAAATATCTAACCCACAACACATTCACTGCCTGTAGAAAAACGCGCGTGAAAATAGGGGGAGATATTGTGTGTATTGAGATTTTTTTTTAGGGTGATGTGTGTCATATTAAGTTAACCATACAAAACGTTGTTTTGCAGAAGAAAAGCCTATGAAACAATTTAAACTTATGATTGTACTTAGCCATGTTCTTTTCAGATTTAAATCTGCTAGGGTAGGTTTGGCTACCTACGTGGAGCAAGTCTGGACCACAACGCCTCGCCAAGCATCTCTATCCTGGGCCAATAAATAATCCGACTCGATATCTTCTATTCTGGGCTAATAAATGACGCGAAGGTCTCTATCGAACGCTCTTTTGATAGTGAGTCTTGGTCAGGCACGTCTTCTTATACTACCCATAGGGTTCCGTAATCTATGGACTCGGGGGACATACGTACGACATGACGCTTCTTAGCCTATGACTCAGAATTTCCATTGTCGCTGGAGACTGCAATGTTTGTGATCGGATGGTTTCATTTTTGTCACAAAATTGAACGACCTTATCCTCAGATAAACGCCAAGACTCACCACACCCATATAACGTCACTCGCATTACACAAGCATTGATGTAGACGACATTTGGTCCGAACTGAGAAGTTGATCGATCTCTATATCTGTTGAAAGTGAATCCCGCCAAAGCGAATGTAAAAAGTGTAGCAATGAAGCATTGACCTCTTTGTTTCCAAAAACCACATAAGTTTCTTGAAAGGTTTTGAGTAGGCTAGAGACAGAAGTGTTCTACTTTGCGTGACCATAATAGTCATATATGCCATCAAATCAAGCCAGGAAAACTTAAAACATTGAAAACTTTATTTATTTTTAGTTACATTTCTTAATTGCTCTTCTAGAAAAACTTCATCAAAGCTTTATACAGTTACGCCCTGTCCTAACTGGTCGCATGATCGTACGATCGTGCGAATGCGATGATCGCATGAACGCATAAACAATTTTTTGATCGCACCATGAAAAATTGTGTGTCCTAACTGCCATTGGATGATCGCGCGTCCACTTTCCTTGATAACGCAAACAAATAAATATGAATGTTAGTAAGTAAGAACTATTGGCAAGTAGATGTCGTATTAATTATCGATACAACAGAGCAGTGCAAGCGACGCGCGATCAAACAAGGCACCGATCGGACGATCGAATTTACGTCTGTGCGTCTGCCCAGTTAGGACACGTTCATACAATGTTATAAGCTTGAACAGGCCGTCCGCGTTCATGCGACCAACTAGAACAGGGCCTTATAATTCATTCTACATCTTTCTGCGTCATGTAATGTGCTCGACTCTAGATTAAAATATATCAGATTATCAAAGATCTAAGCGTTCTGACTTCTTAATGCTGAAATTCTAACCAAGTCACATTTATCGATAATTCTTTACACGCATACAATTACCACAAACTCTATTAATTTTAAAAAAATATCTTGAAAAAATATTATTTCAATTTCGAAGAAAACATTTCTCAATATTCTCAAAAATAGGTAGAAAAAAAGGAGATTATGGTAGAAAAAAAGAATAATAGTGAGCAAAAATTAAGTAAATTATGAAATAGATATAAGATACATCAATTATGAAATCCTCGATGTGACAGTTGCACATCCCTAATTCAACCTTCCACCCTCATCCCTCTATAGTCACTTGGTCCACGGGGTCTGGTAAATTATTTAATTAAAGCGACGCAAGTTTTTATTATTTTGAGGGAGGCTTCGCTGTATAAGGGTGTGATTGTGAAGGTGGCGGGTCACTAGGAGAATTTAATAATAACATAGTCCGCACCTACTTACCGCTTGCACTTATCATGTGCTGAAAAATAAATCTTAAATGAATTACCTACCCCTTGTTATAGAAGGGTTAAAAAGAGGGCTAATACTAACTGGTATGCCCCATTTTTTAATGATTTGTGTCCATAAATACTAAGTTTGTTCCTCAGCTTTGACGATATATGCGTATCTAAATTTATCAACATTTTTTTAATAAGTACAAATAGTTAAGCAGAGCTGGGGGATTTGATCATGATGTGGGAGGAGGTCATTAACATTGCGAAAGATCGAGATCAATGGAGAGTTGTTAATTGTTGCATTCCTATGCCCCTAAATGGGGCGTAAAAGGAGTTTGGATTTGGATTAGAAGTATTTTTAGGATGCTTAAACCTAAAGCCAACTTCGATATTCTGCTATGGCTATAGAAACATCAAGCTGAATGAAATTGAAATCATCGATGAAAAAAAGTCAAAATAGAAATTAGCGTACGAATTTAGAATGTTATTTTTTTTTTAATATTGTCCAATCATCTGTCATTCGCATGTATATTTTGACCTCATACTGCGATTAACCTATACTCTTCCAAATAATATGGAAACATTTTTACGAGATAAGCTTTAGCTAACTTTTTTAACCTGTGGGGCTAGTACGAGTTTTATCGAAAGCTAATTGCACAAAAATAAGCGCTTATTAGCGTGCAAATAGTGTTCTAAAATCAAACGATCGAATCATTCGATCATATTTGTATGGAATTTTTTCGAAACTCTTTCGATGATCGTTTCGATATTCGATCATAGAAAACTTATACTAGGGCTACTGATTTTGTTTGACCTTACTTATATTCAATTGAAATGCTGCATCTGATTTTTACCCTTAAATATTAAACAACGTGTTTTTCTAGAACCAATTAGCACGTAGGTAGATACTTTGGATGGCTGTGCGTTGACGGAACAATCTTGTTGATTCATTTTTTCAAATTTACCAGGTTATTTTACCATCCATTTCGCGATGATATTTATATATTTTGCAATAGATATCCCATTGCAATCTTCCAAAAGATACAAATCCAATTTATTCTACAATCTGCTAACTCAGAATAACAAAAACAAAAAATAATGTTTTTGACCTCGGTCAAAGTGTACAAACCGCATATTTTGAATGGAATCTGTTTTACAATAAATTTATTAATTGGATATGTTTTATGGGGTCTTTGAGTAACATGCGCCTTAGTTTTGTTGAAGAAGCCGTGGTTTGACTTTACGATGATTCATACAACCGCATTTTCAAATTTAGAACGAAATTGAAACAACCGATTGATCGTTGGAAGCCAACACAAAAAGCATTCGAATTTTAAAAATAAGAACAATGTAAAAATAAATACTATTGCAACACTTGTTCTCAAACTATGTTTTATTTTATTGCATTTTTTATGTTGATGTTATTTTATGCTAAACGTCGCATACGTTTTTTACGTTGTTATGCTATGCTAACCATCTAGCGTTAATTAAAGAAACATCTAGACTGTTTACATCCGTTTAAATTCCAGTTGGCGAATTTCCACCGACGTCCGAAAAAAAGAAACCGACCTGCTTTTTAGTAACATCAAATTAACAAGTGTTCCGAAAAATTCTTTCGCTTAATTTACGACGCCACAGCAGACGACAGAGTGAAAATATTTCCGCAAATTTTTGACCGTGTGAAAGTGGAAGTATTTGATAATTAACAGTCCTCATATAACGAAGTGGAATTCAATCAAAATTCTTTCCAGTCATTTTTTATTTTCTTTAAGATAGGTACCTAATGATTTAAATTAGGCAAGTAAACGAATCAAGAAATTCTGATCAATTCATTTTGACGATGTTTTTTCGTTGATTTTTTATTACATTTTTTCAAAAATTGGAGCTAACATTTGTATGAAAAATTCTATTTTATATAAAAGGAAATTAATGCATAATTTTATAACAATCAATGAAGTCTGTATGTGACATAATATTTATGTGTCAATTTTTTGTGGAATTTTTTTTCTATTATTAGTATGACAAACTAGGTAACAAATCTTCGTAGGAATTTCATGTCAAATGATGATCCGACATGAGATCGATCCCGGGACATGTCGATAATAATTATGAGTTCGGCGTTTTAAAGCAATTAAAATAACGAAATCAGACGAGGTCATAAAGCAAAGATGAGGAATTTACGAATTTGAGTGGTCTGGTGCCTTTTTACTAAAGATAGTTAGTATATTTTATGTACCTATAAATAAGTATAACTCAAATGCAGAAAAAAATACTTATGTATTCGTATTTTCTAGATTTCATTCTATTTTCAAATTCTATAAAATCTCCTAAGCAGTTTCTTTTCCTCATATGACCTTGTAGATGTTCGACTCGCCTTGTTCACGTAGTTAATTCTAATTCTTTAGTTAGCAAAACACTACATGAGAATTTATGACCAACCATATTCGAGATGGTTAAATTGAAACTTTGCAGAAAAAAAAACGAATGAGAGAATTCACTGCGCAGACAAATAATTCCGTTTACACCTTCTCGCTGTAGCAGAACTCTTAAAATTTTAAAGCATTTTAATTGCTCTCGGAAGTAGGTACCTAAGCACCTTCAATTAGAACTCTTGGAACAGGCTTTATTTTAATTTTGAAGGAGGCAAACGGAAAATTACGAGCCAATTTTTCAAGTTCGTCCATAAAAAGATGATAAAATTTCCCTACCTATACGCAATTGTATGAAATATCGTACCAGAGTAGGCTCCTTGCTTTTAAATTCTATTGAGGAAATTATGAAGGATTATAATTTCTTAGAATTCCCCCCGAATAATTTTCGTATAATTATTCTAGGAGCTAATGAATCGGATTAATAATAATTAAATTATGTTTTCTTTCGCGCTGGTTGTACCTAGTTTTAATTTCCTAGTTGTGTGTCTATTACTTCAACTAATTAAGAAAATGATTATGTCTTCAGGAGGAGAGGATCGGGAAAAAACAACAATGTACCAAAGGAATGGTCGACCAATATAATGACGTAGATTGATTTTGTTCTGAGAGAAGTGAAAAGAAAACAGTTAGGAATATGCTATGACGCAGGAAGAAGCCATGAAAGAATGTCTGGAAAGAAATATATAAAGTAATTTTTTACAGAAAAAAAATGTGGATATTCCATTTTTTACAAATATTTAACACAAAAATACTAAACTGTATGTTTTTTTAGAAGATTTTGATTACTGCAAAAATGTAGAGTCGAAATTTTTCCTCCTCCTACTCCGTGTCTAAGTTCCTCAGCTCTGCTTATGTATGTATGAGAGAGTCATCCTCGTCTTTGGGAACCTGATGGATGGCAGAAGAGCGCTCTCCTCGAACAACTGTCATTTATCATTCTTAACACATGTTCCAGGCAAGGCCTCTCGGAAATGGTAGAAGTGATGGGCCTACGCCTATAGCATCGTTTATGATGCGGCGGTATCATATTATTATTCTCCTAAAGCACTTCGTTTCAAATTTCAATATCTTACGCATACCTACCTACCTATTTAGATTTTTTAAATAGGTATGTATTATGTAAGTAGGTATGTTTTTTCATGGCTTTTTGGCAAGTCTAATCCATTTACGAGTATATACCTATAAGTACAAAAAACATGCACTTCTTCTTCTTCTCAACCTTGAACCGTCCACTCCTGAACGTAGGTCTCTTCCATGTTCTACCACTCCTGATGTCTATCATGTGCCTATTGAATCCACGTCCCACCCGCAAACCTTACCAGGTCATCTCTCCAGCGAAGTTGGGGTCGTCCAGGGTGAAAAACATGCACTAATTCTAATATAATGAAGTATTTAACATTAATAATTAATTGTAGTCTGAACCATCCGATTTATGAAATTAATAAATAAAGATAAATTCTCGGTATTAATTTATTAATTACTTTAGTACTTGAACAATATTGGAAAATAATTTGATTGGTACATTATATGAATATTATTAATTATTGCGTACTCATAATGAAAAGGTCCTTAGATCAAGAGAACAATAATTAATCTTTTCATTATAATAAGAAAACCTTATGACACGTGTATCACAAAATTATGTTGATTATCATTTGTCTATCGATACATTATTTCACAATTCTGAGCAATTTTTCAAATGTTCGAACGTGTTGCAAAGTGTTAATGCACTGTACTGCATAGATGGCGCTAGTCGTTATCTTTTAATTAATTGTGAAATTTTTGCACAGGTTCGCGTATACAGAAAAACTCTTTTAAGTATTGTTATCAAAGAAATGTCTAAGCTCTAACACAAAAATTGGCCCTGGTTGAGAACATAGAGAATGCCGAAAATCCACATTTTCTCATTCATACTCAAAATATGTAGGTACCTTCAGTGGGCAGTAATGGGTTAAAATCAATTTTTCCCTTTTCAAATCGATAATAGGTATACTTCCTAGACAGGGGTACAGTAAACTTGTAGGTATGTAGTTCAAAATTGTTGTCAATATAAATAACGCCATTAACCTTCTCCAACACATTACTTAGGTACCTACTTTCTTCAGTTCTGCGATAAAAAAAAAACTGAACTAAAAAAAGAGCTATCTACACACTTGGAGAAATATGGAGGCACGTCTCAAAGCAAATCTCCGATGATCTTTCGTTATCGCAGTTAAAATCAGATAAGGATTAAAATCAGTTTTTAAGGATCCTGTGTTATTAAGAGGCAAACCACTGTCCTCAGCCAAACGTCATTCGGCATCCCCACCAGTGATACCAGTGATGAAATGATAATTCAATTAAGTGGGTAGGTACTTACCCTTTATTATTATTATATAATTAAGTACCCAGTTGATATTGTTATATTTAAAAACCTGTAATGTTCCTACTTGTGTATATCTAAATTCGTCGGTACGATTCAGAGACAGGTGACCTGTATACAAATGCCGAGACACAATACCGAGTAATATAATAACAGACAGCGTAATACCTACAATAATAATGATTGACGCAACAAAACGCCGCGGGTAGTCCACCTTATTCCTGCCAAGTTTCAATTCATACACGTCATTGCAAAGATATGAATCTGACAGATAGAACATAGGGTTGCTACAAATCAAACATACGAATGCTTCTTTTAATTTCTCCATGTATCTATCTCTATTCTCCCTTTAAATTCCACTTAAGGGAATAGAGAGGCAACATGAGCTCTCCATTGCACTCGATCTTGCGCAATGCTTATGATCTCCTCCCACATCATATCCAAACCCCTCAGCTAAGCTTCGAAGTAGCTTCCTCTTATTCGAGACCCTTGTGGGAGGAATAAAAGCGCTCTACTCCGCCAACTGTCTTATTAATTTATATTTTCAAAAAAAAATCAATAAAGGTTTAATTTGTAATCACGTTTTGAAAAATTCTCAATAAGTAACTGAATGATAATTCCTAAAATGCATTCTTTAAAAGTCCATTCTTTCCACATGCCCAAATCATCTCAACTTATTAACTTCCATCTTTGTCACAACACTTTCTTCCATACCACATTCCTTTTTATAAAAAAGCAAATATACCTATATATTACATCTCATTCTATGTATAATAAAGCAAATTACATAACATTACATCTTAGAATCTAAAAAACAAGTGATTTGGACATTACGGTTAGAACAAAGGTGGATCTGATTGTCAAAGGTTAGTCATTAGAGTCAAAGGCTTATGTCATAAAAGGCAAAAGCTGTTATGATGAGTGGTGTTTATTTTTACTGTAATAAATAAATAAATAAGGTTTGTGGTCACGCATCTGGCCCCGTCTTGTACAGTAGCAAAATCGCTTCATCTTTTCATTTTCTGATCCACTTTTGATATAAAAGAACCAGAATATTCGAACCTTATTTCAAAGTCCATACAAAATTTATTTTATTTTTATTTTTAAAGATGAAAACTGCTCACCATTACAGTGTCTGACCTTTTCGGTAAGCAGTGGAAGTGAAATATTACATGCATGTGGGTGTAGATAAAAAAAATAAAAAAAATACATACCTAATTCTTACATAACGGAACGTACTTATACAAAACAAAAAAATGTTAGTATGCACAAAAGAGCAAATGGCATAATATCAATAAATTGAACATAATTATTCGTAGGTATGATTAATGTATCCAGAAAAAACTCATATAACAAATAATAAATCCGTAATTTCTTGTTTAAAATTGTTTATTAAAAATTCTGACCACTCTGCATAAAGGAGAATAATGCATCAAAATATTAGTTCTTCCATGCGGTACTTTTGTCGATGCGTCCCCATTACGAAAGCCTTTAACCATAGGTATACAAACTCTACTCATAAAGGTACAAGCTGATCAGACATATCACCTACCAATTTGCATTTTGAGGTTATAGTTGCATAAAAATTTATTATCTTGCACGAGCAAAAATAAAATAAAAATTTACTATCTGTTACACCTTATTTTAACTGAATTTTATAAAACAACTTTGATACAAAAGCCATGAAGCAGAAAATTCTTGACTTCTTATTGAAAAATGAGTAGGTATATAAAGTAATATATAAAAACTGAAATTATTTTAAAAGTTAAAGAATTTTCACATTGCACAGCCCTGTTAGCAAATTCGTTGTAGGGGTTTATAACAAGTGGTTATAATGTCAAATAAAACTCCATTTTGTCGAGTGAGAGAGACGGTGGTAGGAAAAATAAACAAGTGCAAAGGGGAGGGAGCATGCAACATGACAAGATATCGGGTGAGATAACTAATCTACACGGTTGAGTAACAGATTCTGGAGCACAGTGACACTACGATTAACGTCTGTTCGCTTTTGAGGAGAAGTGTATTCACGTAGTGAGAGATCGCTTTAACAGATTAAAACAACGACATATATGTATAGATGAGCTCGAGCGCTTTCGTCAATCTCCCTATATCTCGATAATGTCAACGCATCTAATAATAATATATCATGAAAGTGCGACTACATTGTTTAAACGGATATTTCTTTATCCACTCAAGATCGTGGGGCCACGGATGTACATAATATGTATGTATGTATTAGAAAATCGGAGAGAATCATTTACCAATACTATCGTGCAGAACTTTTAAACCACCAATAGTTTTCATTATCTTACAACTATAGGATCTTTTTTGTGCATAAAGTTTAGTATTTCGCCTGTTATTAATGGTGTCAATACTGTCAATACAAGGTACACATATTACATCTTACCTACACAAGAAAATACAATCCAAATAAAAAATACGATAATTTAGGTGTTTTTTTATAAAGATGGTGGTTTGGTCATGTTGATAGAATGAATGAAGAAAAAACGAATAAAAATGATTATAAATCTGAAGATGTGGGTGCATGGAGACTCATATCTTTATCGCCTTAAAGGAGGGCCATGTCAGTTAATTTAATATGCGAAATATTATAATGTCGAATAAAGCGAAAGAGTTTTATCTGTATAGGAACGAAAAGAAGTAGTCTGTTCTCTCTGCCTTTCCCCCTCCGGGAAACGGTGTTTTGGGTAAAAAAAAATATAAAAATGATCTTCCGAAAACGGGGTTTGCTAGTGTATTCATGGCATACTTTAAATATTTGAAATAATCTCAAGAACAGGCATTCACGATGATTGACTAGTTCGAATGGATAAAGTGATATCTGGTGCTGCATAGTCGGGAGATGAACCCGTCCAAGGAGAAGCCAGCGGATCTCTTCGTGAGAAATGATAATTATTGTTTCATTGTAAGAAGACAAGTCAATCCGCAGGAAAGGACGGATAACAAAGGCGGGTAATGAATTGACAGGTGATAATCATCCTCTAAAGACAGTTCGTTGTTCGAATTTCGAATGGATTTCAATTTGAAATACGTCAAAAACATAGAATATCTAAATCTTTATCAACATTATAACGTACCTACCTATGTAATGCTAATGAAATATTGATCTGCGAAATTTAAATTTGAAATTTTGGAGTTTATTCCAAATTTAAATTTATATTTGAGTTTTAGAAAAATAAGAACGGACTTTTATAAATCTATGAAGCGAGTGTATGGTTAATTTTCCTTCCAACGCTCCAAAAGTTTCTTTTGTATCAGTTTGAGGTCAAATAAAAAAAAAAACCTCTCTGCTTTGGATGGCTAGGAATGTCTATGGATGCCGGTTCGAATTCTACCGGGGGAATGGGATTTTTTCAAGATGTTAAACGTGTCGAAGAATACCATGGTGGGATTTTCGGAGATTTGAAAAACTTTACTGTCATTTGCTGGAAAGAGAGATTAAAATAAGGCAGGCTTTCAAAAATATTTTATAAGCACAATAATAATTTAATGAACTACTTCTTAATGTTTTTAAATTTATAAAATAAAAAAAACAGGTCCTAAGGTTAAAAACAACTTAATGATTTAATTGATTTAACAACTAGGTAAAAAAACAACACAAAATTATTTTTACACATCAGTAAAGTTAATATCAAACACATTAAGATAATAAATAACATTTGATAGCTGTAAGAGGGTAAATACCTACATTTTTCATAATTAGTATAAATAATTTTATGACTTTTTTCACAAGTTATAAAATTATTTATGTAGAACAAGCCAAAAATACTCTATCATGTTATATAATGGCCGAAATACGATTTTTTTATTAGGCGTTACTTGGTAGGAACATATCTATTTAAATAAAATAATTTAAATGAAACAATATCTATTTTTTATCGAATCATTGGAGTTCTGTAACCTACAAAGCTATATTAGAAGAACTGTGAAGATATTGTTGGATCATTTAACTGTAGAACTCGCAAAAGGATATGGTTTAGTCAATAGTCATCGTCAATAAACAGTCAGGACTAAACTAAAAGATGAAGCGATCTCAACTCTTAATGATTTAATATTGACTACAGTAAAATTCTTTATTGTCAATTGCGAGAGTTGCTTTTTATCTTACACATCAGGAAACATCTTCTTCTTCCTCACATGCCAGCACTATCAATGATGCCGCATCCGGTATACCATACCACTGTCTAAGATTTTTGGGCCAAGAGACTCTCTACCTCCCCACACCTCTTATTCCCTCTGTTTTTTCCTGAATCATAGTTTTTCTTACGAAACACGACAACGGTCATAATTTATTACCTTTAGTGGTCGGCAAAACCTGGAAATATTTCAATATTTGGTCATTTCAACATATTATTCGTTAACTTTTCGTTAGTATGTAGTCCTTTTTTATTGAACTGTGCTAACTGGGTAATAACTGCGGTGTTCATTGCAACCCTGCAAACGTCAAAAACTTTGCTAAGACAATTATTATTATTAATCAATATAATTTTATGCGCATGATAACGAATCCCTTCAACTTCCTGTTACATATACGACCCTAAATATGCTACACGTACTTAAACCCCATGTCATCAATTTCCAAAGATCCTTCATGTAAATGTCTAGTAACACTTTAACGTGATAAACCATACTTCAGAAATTAGATTTTAATGAAGGATGTTTACCAAGTCGGATAGTTTGATAGTGTGCACTGACTTTAATTAATTAATCTTCGTAGGTTGTAATCGTCACCCCATTCTAAATGATAGATGTCCCTCGATGTTGAATCTCATATTAATGATTCGGTCCACGTATGACGATAATTATTCAAACTTTCCATTGAAGATAACGGGTGGGCCCATAGAAATGACAACTATTGTTATAATCTGTTTGTGTTTTGAGTATGAAATAATCCATCTTCTATTATCTATGGTAAATCATGTGGAGGATACATTGTAGGTATAAATAAGCACCTATCCTTTATTTTGTATGAATTAGGGATGAAAGTTGTAATTAGATTGAAATTACAGTTTGCTACTTCTTATAGACGGAATAGTCCCTATGCTACAAAGAGTATTTTCTACGCAGTATTTAGAGTTCATAGAATAAGATTCGGATATTCAAAACCTCACTGGATGCTAAAAAAATAAAATATTGAGAAGGAACGTAAGATTCTTAGTCTTCTGTAACCACATAGAAGTCCGAATCCTTGTACTCCAAGTCCCAGTCTAAATCTTACTAGTACAGCGTAACGTCTTTTTTTCGACGATTCTTAATTAATATTTTCGATATCCCACCAACACTCATTACAGCGGGATACTGTAATAAAATTGAAAAAACCAAATTTGAAAACTTTATGAGTCACGTTTTTAACTAGCCAATTTCTTCTTGAACTTTCAATACTTGCAATTCTTGAATGACACAGCAGTAAATGGTACAAATCGGGGCTTGGACAAGTCAAAATTTGAAAGCAATAATGTTAACAACGCCTGTATATTGGTGTAAACATGAGGCACTTCCAATTGTTGCTTCCATTCAATAATTTCTTTCCATTTTTCATAAAATATTCGTCTCTAAACAATTGCATACTCGTACAATAATTATTGATGGTCAATTATTACTGTAGTGCATTCATTGATGATTGCTGTGACATTATTGTATACGGAACAGCAAAAGCCTTGCATCGTAGGTACCTATAAATGGGCCATTAGGATATCCAACTATGCATAGCGGAAAAACAAATAAATATGTTTATTTTAATAAAACTAAAATGCACTGAAGGTTTAAAGCATCCACCCACATAATTATTATTATACTTATTATTATATTTCACTCATTTTTAAATTGATAATAAAAATACAACATGTCAAGGACAATGTGCCGGTTGACTCTTTACATCAACCGGCACTGCAAAGCATAGGTATTTCACATTTTATTTTGTCTTCTGTTATATTATTATTGTCTATATTGAATTCCTTGACTATTGAAAATTAATATTTGTTATATGTAATAATGACGCCACCAAGTGCCTGCAAGGGCCTATGGATGGAGAAATAAATAAATAAATAAATAAATAAATAACATACCAATGACAGTATTGGGAAAAGTCGGGCTTAGGTAGTCTTCTTCATCTTATTATTAAATATGGCAATCCACCCACGAAAGACTAACCTACGTCGGGTGAAGTCACCTTGGTAAAAAAATATCAGGGTGTGCGCCTTCGAAACATGCCAGGTGTACTTAATACAATTGTTAAAAGTTTAATTATTTAAATTTGATTAAAAAATGGAGCCAACTTTTAATTTGTAGTTATAGCTGTTAGCTAGATAATTAAGTTCTTCTATAAAAAAAAAACAGAAGGTTTACAAAAGATATGTTTTTCATTGTTTTCAGGTAAGTGTCTACTTGATCATCATTATCATCAGGCAGTACAGCCTTATGTGAGCCTCGGCCTACTCCAGAACTAAAGAATCAAAATTATCAATTACCTCTATTACCCCGAGATCCTTCTCCAATCCACCCCAATTTTGATCTTATTACACAACGCCCTGCTTCTAACCATGTGGTCCCATCTTCCTTGGAGTTCTGTGCTCCTCCATTTACTAAGTGTCTTCATGAAGGTTTATCAATGATTTGAGCAACCGATGTCAACAAACTTCAATGATATTTTGTGTAAATATAAGCTGCACCAAGCCGGTAAGTAAATTCTTTCATATAAATTCATAAGGGTTCACACAACTTTTTTATACGCCTTGTGTTTTTTGTATAGATGTTTGCTACTCCTTGCCTCAGTTTCAGCTATTTCTTTCCATATTGTTCATTTTTTTATATTTTTTCAACAATTTTGGGTGGCATTCCAGTGAAAGATTAAGCGACTCCAATGTTTCCCTTTGCATGTTGTAAAAAAAGTACTTATAATTGGTGTGGCCAGTAATAGATAACCTTTGTCCTATCATTTTTTCCATCATCATTATTGTCACCCATAAATGTTACCTACCCAAATAACCTTACAGGTGAAGTAAGTTCAAGTAAAATACAAATCCCATAATCAGCATCAAGTTTAAATCTCACCGCATCAATAATAATCAATAATATATTCAAATCATTTACTTTGTTAAGTATTGCGTTCATCAAGAGGGCTGCAGCCACCAAACGTGAGATAGGAAACATAAGGTTGGTCCTTTTTCTTGGTTTTCTTGGAAATTGCTGGTTGTACCATGCTCTCATAACACGGTACCCATTTATTTACAGTCCACTTAAAATAATTAATTTTTAAAGACTCAACCCGCGCATCTCTAATAATTTCTTTTAACCTATTATTGAACCCTGTTATTTCCTTGCTGTATCAACTACATAATTATTATTCTTTAAGATAAAGTCAACGACTATAGACAAGGAAATTTCATGTATGCTTATCTGCGCGGACAACTCGCGAGTGGTCGCTAGTAAATTATGAATAAATAGTGAATCGACAAGTTCATTAGTGAGTGTTGCATAACTAGGGTTTATTGATTACGACAAGACTATCAATTTATTTATTTATGCTTGTCTATGATGATCACGAGTTCATCTATCTACACCTAAAATGTTTCAAAATGAGTATTTTTGTATGTCATTGTACTGTTTGGGTATTCTTTATTAATTTATACATAGATTGTAAATGATGACACTTGAAATCATAGTAATGTATTACTTTCCTTATAATTTCTTCATGCAAGATAAGTACAAGTTTTCTCTCTTCTTTGTGAACTAATTCTCACTTAAGATAAGCAAATGATGAGTGTTTGACGTACATACGTGTCTTTATTTTGTTTTCTTACTCACTTACTTTCTTTCTCTGTACTTTTATTTCCACTGCCGTATGTTTCTTAATTTTTTAAAAAACTTTTCAAAAAAAAAATATTTTTCAACATTAATAAATAATATTGAAAATGTTTTTGAATTTAAGTAAAAAACATAGTTTATACATTTTATTTCAGTTGTTGTCTTGTTTACTGCGGTATCCAAGCTACGTTTATTGAAACTAAATGTCAAGATTGCGTTGTCTCTTTTCCGCTTTCATATTTTACTGCCGACAGTGAAAGAGATACAAAAAAATATGGAATGATTTTACTTGTCTTTTATTAGAAAAACAAAGCATAAGTGCTAGAGGTAAGTGAACACCAGAAGCATTGGATAGATTATCAATAATGAATGAACGATGGATAAGAGAAGTTGAAAAAATATACCTACTTAATTGCTCAAAAAATGATAAGAAATATTGATTGATTACAAAATGCATTGGGAACTGCAATTTCTTTATGTATTATAAGTTCTAGAAAATCAAACATGTGAATGAAAGTTATGTCCATTAGCGGATAAGGAAAGGCTGATCGAGAAGAAGGATCTAAACAGAGTGATGAAGTTAACATCCCAAACTGCTTCCCAGTAGTTAAGTTTAAGAAAAAAAGATCTACATGATTTTTGATGCTGGTATGAATTCACGTTACTTAATTTCATTAGATAAATCCCAAGATGCTAATTGAGCGAGGCTTGTTTATTGATTTACGATATATGGAGAAAAAAATACAAGTTGACTCATTTGTACAGAAGTTCGAATCCTATAATACTAACGATGTTTTGACTTCTGGCATTTACAGTTGATTAGGATAAAATCCGCGGTGTCATCGCTGTGCCGCTTCCTGGTATGTGTTAAAAGACAACATGTTACACTCGAATGACCTTGCTACATTGATAACAATAATAAACCGTTAAAGTATATGCATCTTCTTTTTCTTCTTATTGAAGTACCTACCTACCTGTTTATCTAAATAGTTAGTTGAATGTGAAAAAAAATGAAAAAATAAATTGAAGAAAGTACATTTTGTAATGTTTGAGTAGGTACTTAAGTGATAAAAATAAATAACACTCTTCTATACAATATACATAGGTATCAGTAGGTATAGCCGGCGGAACTTAATACTTGATGGATTATCTAACCGGTTCCGTGCAATCTGAGAAGGATTCCAACCCCGAGTAGAAATTTCAAGTGAAAAAAACACATTGAAAAATTCTGAGCCGACCGGGAATCGAACCCCATTAATTATAACAAAAAAAAAAATAAAGGATGTATGTTTTGCAATATTTGAGTATCTATTTACGTAGTGAAAGATCTTGACAATGTCTGCGAAAGAGCTCGAGATTCATTAAAAAAAGTGAAAGCTCAATTGTGCATGATTAAATTCATAATTAATGAAATGTTTGGTAGCCAAACGGCCAACTTTCGCAGGTCTTAGGTTAGTTCCTTAAAAATTGACATTTAACTTGTAGTCGAGCAGTGCTCGAAATACGAAAGAATTAGTTAGCGCTATTTCAAAATTTTCTTTCAAAAAGAATAGAAAAGTGATAGGTATATACCTAAGTAGGTACTTGGTTATTTTAAGTTAACTTCAAAACACATTTTCATTCAAAATTATTTCTATAATGTTTATTTACATATGTAGGTATAAAAATCTTTGCTTCTCAACCGTCTAAATATGGGCCTTCAGGAATGCCTTGCAGACGATCATTCATCTTTCCTAACCCGTATTAAATAATCTAATATTAAAACTAAATCCATAAGTATATTTGACTAAAAACAGTTTCTCGCCTTTTAAATTTTTCAATATCAAATTAAATGTATGAATTTAAAACTAAGACAAAGGATGATAAAATGTTACGTCTGGTCAATATTGTTACACAGCTCCGAAGCGTGGACCCTAAAGGTCAACACGATGAATAGAATAGAAGCCTTCGAAATGTGGATTCACAGGCGGATGCTAGACATATCGTGGACTGTGAGAGTTACAAACTCGCAGGTCCTGCGCAGAGCCGCAGTTGACCGTGAGCTCATGACAATTAAAACGCGCAAGATATCATATCTGGGTCATGTACTGAGGGGTGATAAATACTCCTTTCTCCAGCTAATTATGAAGGGAAAGATTGAGGGGAGCAGAGGGGTTGGGAGAACGCAGATGTCTTGGCTACGAAATGTTCGAGTCTGGACCGGAATAAGAAGCGTGGAGGAGTTGTTCCGGATAGCGCAAGACAGAGAAGCTTTCGCCGAAGTGATCGCCAACGTCGGGGTGACCTGATACGGCACACGAAGAAGAAGAAGAACATACTAACATACATAATATGTGAGTTTAGAGTCTTTTTTTTATCTAATTAGTGGTTGGTTTATAGAAAATACATTACATTTGAAAACAAAGCAAAATAGTAAATATATTTTTACACGTGCACAATTACGTAAGATGATCTTATCTACTAGAAGAATCCTCGTGTTTATCCGTAACTACTAACTAATAAATGGTTATTTTTTAGTATAAATCACGTATGTGTATTTTAGTGCTTTAGTATACCTATTATTGTTATGTAAAATTTATAAAGATAAATGAGTGCATATAGATAAATCTTTTAATGATATATGTGGGGAGGTGTATTTTACACCGGAGACTTCATACTGCGAATGCATTATTTTAAATACGTATTTTTTTTATAGTATGTACGTTGTATTTTATAATATTATAAATATGTATATATTATATAATCTTTTGGTATAGAAATTTTCCCTCAAGCATGAATATAAACTCATATGGTAAAAAAATTCAACTCTTAATGCTATAATATAGAAAATCAGACAAGTATTAAACTTCAATATGAAAAAATGACAAAAAATAATCATGACCAGCTAATTTGGCACTGACTGCTGACAGGGCTATGGAATGGAAAGATGTGTGTACAAGCTTTGTGTTCGTGTCTTAAAAAATTGAATATTTTTTAGGGTTTCGTAAGAATTACAAGAAGTTTTGCGAAAGAGCAAATTCTTCCTTAATTTCGTTAATAAAATTTATGAACAAATGACAATTCTTGGAGTAAATAGACAGTTTTTATTCAACTTTTGAAGATTATTTTATGGAATAGAAAAACATTGCAATAATTAACATAAGTAAAAAATAATGACTTACTAAGTCCGGTGTTGAAAAAATCCTCCCTCGATACCGCACAGCCTTACTCTACGCGATAAGCAAAGTCAATGAGCACGACTTGTTTCCAATCTATAAGCACATCTCGATAATTATTTATTTATTTAGTTATAAATTATTGTATGAATTAATTATAAAATAATAATAATACCTACTCATAATACATGGCCTCCTGTTTGCATTTCATTTTGACCGAAGAATCGCATAGGAAAACCCACAGTTTACTTTTGACCGTATTTTACCTATCAAAATATCGTTGATCTTTTATCTTTGTTCTACACAATTTTATTGTAAAAATCGGTCATAATTCGGTCAAAAAGGTCGAGGTTAAGGGAAATGTAAGAGAACGAGGACATAAGTAAGATGGAGAAGGCTTTGATTTAAAAACGGAAACTCTATTGTTTTAAAAATATTATCAGATCGAAGCTATATTGCGAAGCAATATTAATCTACGGGAGAAAAACTTTCTCAATTTTTCTGTTGAACCTCCCAAGCTACTAATTTAAAATAACTTTCTAAACTAAATCCACTTTCGATAACTCCTTTTGCATGTGGCTGCCACAGACTCACAAAGAATTTGTATTCTGGGAATCATTCCAATCTTAGCCGGTTTCCTAAAGGTCAAGGTATTTGAACCAAATAATTGTGTTATTTAAGTAACATAATACTTACTCTAATTCGGTCGACATTTTTTACCAACCGTAATGATTATTCAGTGAAATTCTTCGGTCATTTTATGCGTTATGCAACTAACACCTTTGATTCTAATGTACCTACTCCTATGTAAGTATAAAATGAATACGAACTTTGTCGTGGGACTTGGCTCTCTCATTAGAGCATCTGATAAAAACAGTTCAAGATTCCTTAAACACACCTTTAATAGCAATCTTCTCGGAATATAAAATCACAATACGAAATAATATATTTTGAAGAGGTGTTTATATGAAGTATTTTTATTAATTACCTACTTTGTATCCGAAACGGGTAGAAGCAGAGTTCGAACCATTTTTTTATAGTTTATCACAGGTGGTCCAATTCGTTTATAGGTCGACAGTTGGGGTTGGGGTTCAGCGAGCAAGGTTTAGAAGAGAAGAAAGAAGAGCTGTTTCTTCTCTGAGTTCTCTGCCACGACGGCTTGGGTGAGAAAGATGTTTGAGCGGGGTTGTTGCGAATTTTATAATACGAATTCTCATGAGTAGGAGTTTCGGAGACTTAAACATTACCACCTAATGGTTGTTGGTAACGTTGTTAACGTAAAGTGGTCACACTAAGCCAGCCTTCAAAATTACAGTAAAAGACGGCCGTAAGCCCGTAGTTGTTTGTTCCATTTAAAAATCGACAACAGAAATGAATAATTGTTGTAGTCATTAGTTGTTACATATTCGATTTTTATAATATTTAAGGCCACCTCACACTGAGCCATGGGTAATTTTTTCTCGTCCCGCTCGTCATCCTACCGTTCAAAACTCGCTGAATCCCAACCCCAGTTGTTGATCTATAAATCCCCGGATTACCAAATCGTGGGCATGTTCAAATATTCAAAGCGTCACAAATCCCATGCCCCCTGCGAAACCCGAACCAAATTTTTGTGTTTAATTTATAAATGGGCTGTTGTAAAAAATCTCAATAACAACAAAAAAATAACAACTCACAATTTAAAATTCGTATAAAACTAAACAATTTAAATAAGTTCTCGGAGCTGAGCTCATTAACGAGGTAATTAAAACAAAAATAACAGAGAGGAGTGTTTTGTTCCTTTGAAAATAAGTTATTTAAATTGCATGGCAGTGAGTTGGGGACAGACGCGTCTAATCTGACCGGCTTGTCCTTATTAGCTGCACCTCCGTTTCATTAAAGCCTCAGTTGAGTTGACCAGAACAAAGATACGTCTTGCAGATTCGTCATCCTGCAAGTGCATGCGCTCTCTGCAACGGCTTAATGTCCTTTGGCACGCAGACCCGTTTTGCTGATGTCAAGGCTGTGCAACGCGGTTTCGCGATCAAGTCAAAAATAATGTTTTAAAGTTTTTTTTTTTAAAATAAATACTACCTACCTATTTTGATGGCGCTTGTTCTTTTTTATGACTAACAACAACACCTGACGGACGATAGGCATGGAAAAGAGTCATTAATTTTAAAGTGGTTAGTATAGCCTGTATAGCGGTTACGAAGCTGACTTTTGTTTTGCATTCAAGGCTTCGATCCCAGGTATTGACCATCTTCCTCTTTCAAGATACAAGCTTTTAGTAGCATACTGTCTAAGAGTGTATTTTTGTGACCACATATTCATTTTATAGAAAAAATGTTTGATCTTTTATAAAGTCGGTCAGAGGATCCCAATTTTGCTTCACCATATTGAGACTACGGACAATTTGACATTTCTTCTCGTAGCAACATTACTTTCTTACTTAACGATCACCCATCCACTAGTGACTAGAGTCTAGAGAAGGAGTGGTCTAGCGGCAGCATTGTTGTTACACATGATAAAGTCTTGCATATTATCACACCTCACAGGCATATCTCGGCAAGTGAGGAGATAAGCAACAGTATATGCATATAGCAACATTTATATGTATGAATAATATTTTACTCGTAGATTGATTGTCGTAGAAACCTTCAACTTACCGACGAAAATTGAGCCATCACAAAATTGGCTTAAACTTGAGATAGCTAATATAGGCATGGAGAAACTAAGTTTTATGACATGAAGTTAAATTTTCAATATTATTATTATAATCATCATTTTTAGTATTATCTAAATGAAAATGAATATTTCCTTGATAAGTTTATTACAATTTTGCTGAAAAAAATATCAATTTTCCAAACGGGGGTCATAGTTATTTCAGCAAAATAAAATTTCACGTTTTGAAATATTATAACAAAATCCATTTCACGCATTGTCTTGAATTCTTCCCGAAGCCAAACGCACATGAATATTCCAATATTTTCGCACACAGATGGGTGCCTGCATTGCGAGTGGTTCTGGAGTATGTAGCTAAGTGGGTACTAGGTACCCTCTCACCAGCGAGGTGTCAAGAGTATGAAGATTATTATCGATTACTTGTGGGAGACTTAAATTGAAAACATCCTACACTATGATGATACTTAAACAGCCTCCACATATCGACACATCTGATGCTAGCCTATACACAGCCTCTTCTTAAATAAATAAAGCCTGCGTACCTATATTATCTTCAGCCGCAAGGATTAACGATCCTATAAAAGGTGTCCTTAAATATATGCTTCAAGAGCTAATTAATAAGCAGTTCTTTTCACACTAGCTACTTACCTGTTCAGAGAACTAAAGAAAGGGAAACGTTGGGCATCAGATAGAGCGTATTCTTAATGTCGAAATCGAATACGAACAGGAGTGGTCGACATTTTAAAAACTGTTGCTACCTTAAAACGGAGGTGGGCGGGACAAGTGTTTCGTAAAGAGGGTGGTCGCTGGAGCCGCAATATATTGGAGTAGCAGCCCAGAACAGGAAGAAGGAGAGTAGGAAGACTATTAGCCAGATGGAGGGACGACGTAGTGAGTGCGGCCGAACGGAGTTGGATGAGAAGGACGAAATCCAGAGAGGGTTGAAGGCCCTGGTCCAGCAGTGGACCACAAGCGGCTGATGATGACTTACCTCTTCCGCATCTGCACACGCTTTACCTAATGAGGCGAAAAGGTAGAGCTGTTTATGTCATAATTATCTGAATGTAGAAAAAAAAACTCAAAAAACAACACATGAAAAAAAATTGTTCCTAGAATAAAAACATCTTGTATACGTCAACCAAATCTCTATAAAATAATGAGCAAAGATCAATGTCGCCCGTTTAATTGACGTCCGCACATATTCTTTGGAAGTAATATTAATCAAATGGCACTAACTATAAATTACCATCGTATTGGTCATATGCGCAGGTACAGTCAGGTACTAGCAGGTGAGCTGTTCTCAATACAAATCAATCAAATTTATAACCCACGCAGAAGTAACGCTGTTTCGGTTGCACTGCGCCTACGCAACGTCTCCGTTTCAAAATGAGTGTGTTTAATAATTAGAAGTGTTTAATTAATAATCATACTTGTATGAGACACTATGAAAATGTCTCTAGTTGTTCTAATTAGATTGAATTAAGCGTAGATAAGAATTAGAAAATGGATAAGTTTAGATAATGACTGCTATTCTCAAATTCACGTACCAACTCAACATACACAATAAAATGATTGCAATGGATTCCATGGCAATCACAATCCAATAGTTTATAAAAAAAGTTATTATGAACGAGCTAATGATATATGTCATTGTATTTCTATGATCAAATCACAATAGCCCTGTCAAAAGGTGTATGGCCAGCGCAATCCTTTTTGGCTCGCGGTGGCCAATTTCAGAACCGCATACGACGTTATCTATGTACAGAAGATCATAGCGTTATTCCCAAGTGACGTGTTTGACAATCACAATTCAATAAGCAATGAAATGGTTATTCGGAACGAGCATTGAGTTGCTTATGGTATTTCTATGGACAAAACACAACAGTCCTGTCAAACAAGTCCTGGAAAGTAGCTGGTAGAAGGGTGGGCGATGCACTAAGACTTTGTAAGAAACACGAATGTCTCACTATGTCGCAACCATGTCGTTATCATCAACGATGTATGGATGTAAAACGTGGAAATGGGCGGAAAAATAAGAATGTGGCAGTGGAGATGAGAGCTCTTAGAAGAAAATGTGAAAAGACTGTAAGCTTTTATGATTTTTTTGTGCGACTATTTGTGACATTTATACGAGTGAAGATCGAGCGCAGTAAAGGACATGCTTCTCAATGGGGCCACAAGATCGATAAAGATATTATATGGATAGCTGATGCTAATTATAAAATATATTGGATTTTTTAAAATATATTTTTAATTTCGTATGTTTGGTAAATTGTTGCTATTCAGAATGATAATTTGAATTTGAAATCCTGGTAATGAATGAAAATTATATAATCTATATAATACGTGAAAGAAAAATTTTGTGACCATTTTAACGAAAATCGCGCGGGCGGAGGAGTATGAAATTTCGCACACTTATAGTTTATATAGAGTAAGGGTGGCGAATGCTAATATTTTTTAAACATTATACATAAAAATAGATTAAATCAATTAAAAAAAAACACTGTGCACACTACTGTAATGTTATGTATTTCATACTCACACTCCCTTCGATGTATTTGACAAAGATCTTTTGTTTAGGTATCTGTGATCAAATTGACAATAGATTAATAATTAATGTATTTAATAGCCATAGACAAAACATTGAACATATTAACATTTCAAAATTTGACGTACTTACCTATCCATGTCATTATTTTTGAAAGAAAATCGTGAAATAGCGCTCGCTTAGTTTTTGACTAAGCAATCCTAATGTTCAAACTTATAATATAAATAAGCTATGGTCGAATTTCGAGCACTGGTCGACCACTAGCAATATATTGATAAATGTTAAAAAAACCTTGTCAATTTAGTAGAAAAATCAAGTAGGTAAATAATCATTCCTTTAAATAAAAAGGGTTGACACTCTTATGAAGTCGATGAGGAATCGCCTAATTTAATGCGGGTGATTATTGGAAAAATACTCCACTAGCCTCTCAGCCGATGCCTTCAATTTAGTAGTTATTATTAATATCCTTCCATTTTACGAATCGTTTAAAAAAAGAATAAAAAAAATTATCTGAAGCAATTATCTATGAGATGCGCGAACAAAAGAAATGTAAAATGATTCAGATCTACGGATTGTTTTTGTCTATGGACCACAACAAGACACATTCAAATTTAATTATTAACGCTCTGACACCTTTTACGATTAATTATCAAATAAGCCGGAGTCGCTGATAAACGCGAGAATCCGTTAATATTTAAAAAAACAATTAATTGTAGAAACTAGAGAAATCGAATTGAATTTCGTCTTGGAAAATGAAAAACATAACCTGCTAATGTGCACGCTCCCGACTATGCCTATTCTTTTGTTGACTGTTTGGGTCGGCTTGGCTTGTCTCGTCTAGAATTATTGTATACGGTTTAAGGTGATTTCCATTTTGTTGCATTGCATTGCATCATTCGGTATATACAAAAAAGAAGGGGAAGACCCCTTTATTTCCCAATTCACGGTGTGATCTGATGGTCTTTGTTTTAGGTGTCCATACTGATAGTATCATAATTGGCGATTGTTGAATGAATAGTAATGAAAGGGGTCAATATGACGGCCAACGACCATGTCATTCTAAGGCTCGGTATTCACTTGCACCGCGAACATGTCGTAACATTGTATCAAATTAATCAAAAGATGGACGCGTTCCGTTCGCATTCGATTTGCCAATCACGTCCACCTACATAACCTATTGATTGAATTGATGCAACGTTATACGTTCGCGGCGCCAGTGAGTACCGGGCCTAAGACTATATGCAGATTGTATCTACAGAATTAGAAGATATGGGTTATTCTGAAGGATTCACAACCAAGAAGTCGTCGCAGATAATGTTATTCTGAAGGATACACAACCAAGAAGTCGTCGCAGATAATGTTATTCTGAAGGATACACAACCAAGAAGTCGTCGCAGATAATGTTATTCTGAAGGACACACTACCAAGAAATCGTCGCCGATAATGTTATTCTGAAGGACACACTACCAAGAAATCGTCGCCGATAATGTTTAAAAAAATACAACCTATTTATCAATCGTTAATTTGTCATTCATCAGCTAAATTTTGGTCTATGAGTTTGTAATTTTCTATTTATATAAAGACTTTTGTGTGGAATTTATTTTTAAATTTTCTATGATCACGCAAAACGTGTACCGATGTAACAATGTAAAGAGACTTATCGTGATTCCACCCGATTATCGACATTGTCCAGAACGTGTTCTTGAATATTTCATATTATCTAGACAAAGAATAATGTTACGTACCACGTTTCAACACACCGAGACAAGTCCTATAGTGATTTTAAGGCAAGATTTATGGTTTCAACTGTAAGCTAATTTATATATTACTCATTCGTACATTTACATATGACCACATACAATTTTCGAGACACATTATGCACAACTAGAATGAGTAGGTAACCAATTTGTTTTAAAAGAATCACTATTCATTAATTAAAAATCTACTAGGCTACCACAGCGCATTCCTACACGCAGTGAAACAATTTTGTTCAAACTATATTGTGTATGTAGTTACTGGCAACCCCAATTCCCTATCAGATCCGCTAAAATTAAGCATCAACGATTTTTTTTAATTTCGCGGGCAATTCCGTGTGATTTCAACCAATCCAAGCTTCTTTATTTTTATAAGAGATAGTGGGTAACACTGTTTTCTTGAGGGATTGGAAGCAAAATGAATAAAGAAAATAAATACATAAATATAAAGTTTCCTATTAATAGAGGTTTCAGAATTTTTCCAATTATAGGTAGACATTTTTCTAGTTAAACGATCCGTCTAATCAATGACAGAAAAGGAAATTTTTTGAACAAACCAAAAATTAGAACCACCAGACATCGGAGTTCGATAGTAAAAAAAAGACTTAACAAAGCAGAAACATAAGAAAGAAATAACAAAGCTTAGGTCGAACAAGTTAAATAAAATTCACTCGTTTCGGGATATCTGGGAAAGACATAACAAATAATTGTGTTTTTGTATAGGTCAACGGACGCAAATTTGTGATATTGAAGTCATACTAAGTGAGTTTGATCTTAATAAATACTTATTACCTACTTACTCTTTGTGGAAGAAAGTTATGTAAAGTAGAAACAGCACAATCAACATGAACACGTCATTCTAACTAGATTCGTGAAGATTTTACATAAATAATCAAAAGTTTCTAACTAAATACATTAACCCAAAAACATCGAGAACGATTTGAGCCGATAATCTAATATACAAAACTTCCTTTTCTATCCCATTTAGGAGCATATTGTTTATTGTATCTTATCATCCTTTGGTCCATTCGGACACTTGGAATCGTCATTTGAACATTATTTTTCAATTAAAAAAAAAGAAAATAAGACAAAGAAGAAACAGCACAGGCATAGAAAAATATACATGGAAAAAATTAAAAGTTTATACGGAGGCAGAGAACAGTCGAAAGAACATCATACAAGAGCAATGCTGGTTGCAGTGTTAAGAGCTACGACCAGCATTTTGTCAGGTAGTCTATATACAAAAAAAAAATATCACAATTATTTAAGAAATGCAACTCTCATGATGAATTATCAATGTAATCGAACGCTGGGCAGGATGTATAAGTTTCTGACCAGCGTTCACGTCAATAGTTACATGGTAAAGGAGTGCGAGACAACCGGACGAGGCAACAAGAGCCCTCTATCTTTCGCGAATTCAATGATCTCCCACACTATGTCCGTTGTCCAATCCCTTCAGCTCTGCTTCGAATAAGGAACGGAACACATTGTGTGAGGGTCTGCCTCGTCTTTGGAGCGCTGATAGGAAGAACAAGGCTCTTCCCATACACTTGTAATTTGGGATCCTTAGAAAAATAATGTCCCAGACAAGTACATCTCATCTGCGTGCGTATAGGGTCGTTCGTAACGTAGCGGTACCACTGATACCTAAAATTCTGCTTAGGGAGTCTAATGTAAAAGTTTTAAAAATGTTAGTGTATAACCTAGTCCAGAGAGATTCTGCAAAATCTATATAACAATAGGCAGACTAAGATAATCCGTTTCGGCTACAGATGTTATTTTATTATTAAGAAGCGCACAAAACTAGTTTTCTGCACACGGACGTTATTCGATTATTTTTACACGTCAATTTGTCACAAACTTAATGAATGAATACCAAAACTGATTATTTTACAGTTGGGATTTTAATGAGTTTTGAGGTGTTTATAATCGGAATGAATCGTTATGAAATAATATTGAGTCTACTCAGTTAATCATTTTGGACATTTGGAAAGAACAAGGGGTCTTTTTTGTCCAAAACTTCTGGAATAATAATAAGCAGCGTCATCGCCTTGTCGTTCGCCAGGATAAGGTCCTGCAGCAGCAGTTTTCCCCAAATCAATGGGCATGTCAGGAGGTGGTCGTCGTCTTGGAGCTCTTCACACTCACATTTAGTCTCATCTGCGGAGACGTAGCCCCATCTATGTAGGTTATTCCTTATTCCTACATCTGGTGACACCAACCCTGAGTCTATTGAGGGTAGTCCACAAAGCGTACGGCAAGTGATCACCTGAAGTAATGCCCTCGTTGGATCATCCACGGCATCGCTCCCAAGTCCGCTTGCCACAGTTCTTCCCTGCGTTGCTGTGGCGGCTCAACGGGAGAAGTGGTTTTCATAAAGCTGTTTCTGGACTTAAGTCGCGAAACAACTGTTTGATGGTAGAATTAAAGGTGTCTGGAGTCTTTTGTTTGCTTAAATCTCTCTGAATCTGCAGCTGACCTTCTTTGGATGTGTGGTGGAGCTATACCAATAAGTGGGTACAATTGCTCTACTGGTGCATGTTGGTTTAAGACACACTGAAGTTATTCGCGCCAAGACAAAAGTGGACAGTTATTTTTTTTCCTACTCTACATTGACGAAAAATTCGTTCGCAAAATTCAAAATATCTAGGGCTCCAGTATGCTCTTCTAGGATAATAGATCGCCTTAGAATGTTCACGATATTTCGATAACACACCTAGTCTAGTACAGATAATTCGATAAAAAGTAGAGTTCTTATTCCAGTTCGCTTACTCGATAAACGTTTTAAAGGCATTTCAAATTAAATTATGAGCCGTTGAGTGCCGGTTCTGGGCTGCGAGAAATAAAATAAAATCGATCACTCGGCTATGATATGGCACTCCATTATTATTTTATCTCGTAATAAAACGAGCATTAACTAACTAGTAAACATGACCTCAACTTGCTCTAACTCGGGGATTCGTGCCGTACTGTGATATCCCAGATGTAATTACATACCTGTTACCTGCACTGTGAAATGTCGCGTCCTCTACAAGCGCCTTAAATGGTCATTTGGGAAAAACTTTAAAACGATGAGCTCACAATTTTTTTTAAGGAAATAATACACCATGTGACAAAAACTAGTTATTTAGTTTTTTATTTTATTTCTCAGCCTTGATATCTAAGTTATCGAGAGGTTCCGGACTCGACTTATAGTTCGGTCACATTTTTTTCGGTTCGGTATGCACAAAGATAAACAAGACACAAAGAATTTATTTTATTAAACATCAGTACTAGTGTAAGGTGCTGAATTCTGGGTGCAAAGCAGGGGGGACGAAAACGCCCTACTGGCACGGTACTTGGAGGATCACATAAATAATAATTTTTCCAAAACATTTACGACGAGCCTAACATTATAAAATGTATAAAAATACATCAGCTTCGATGGTTGGGGCATGTTCAGCGAATTGACAGACGACAAAACTCCAAGGAAGATTCTTGACGTGGGAAGACCGAGGCTGAGGTTGTTGGGTGACGTGGAGGTGGATCTCAGGGCAATGGAGGTGACTAACTGGAGGATGCGGGCGATGGACGGGGGAGGGGGAATGGCAAAGAATTCTGGAGGAGGCCGAGGCTCACAATGGGCGTGCCAATGACGATGATGGAATAAAAGGGCAAAGAAGAAGATTCTGGTATATACATATGAGAATAATGCACTCATCCAGACTCCCCCACATTGCACGGCCAATTTTATGGAAGACCACTCCCAGGCAGACCACCAAATAGATGGGTAGATAGTTGGGAGTCGTACTCGCAACAAGCTAGCCCCACGCCCTAGAATAATCATAAGAAGAACAATGGTCCTTGTACTGAGGCTTCTGTTTTGGGATTTTTTACATAGTAACCAAATCGCCAAAAAGTTAGATTTCGAAATCTTCCTGCAACACATCCTCGTACTTAAATTCAATAGTTTATAAAATACAAACTGATAATGAAAAGTAATTATAAAATATATATTTTGCCACAGTGGTGCATTACCTGCAGTTCGTTAGCGGCTATTATAAGGTTGCCATTCTCCATTCCCAGCGCAGTTATTATATATTTTATTGTATGAAAAAGCGCTAGAAATATTAGCACGTCAATTTTTCAAAGATGATCAGAAAGCTCTAGTTTCTGCTTAATTCAATTAAATAGATTAAAAACTTTAAAAAACTTTACTTTGATATCTATGTAGGTACCTACTGATATTTACATACCTACAAACGTTGGCATGTAAATATCAGTCGATATGACATGTATGTATTTTTGGGGATTATTAAAGATTCTTATGAAACATAATATTCAGTTGGGTATATTATGAGGATGGGCAATCTTAAGCAACTTTTTAGTACACGTATCGAATCAATATTTCGTAAATCAGTTACAAATGTCTTTTTCATTAGTTTCTTGGTTTCATTTCATTATTTTTATAATTGTATATAACATCGTTAATAGGTACTAAATTTCAAACAAAAAACATTTCAAAAGCAGGGAAAACAAATGAGCTATTATAATATGGTTATTAGATGGTACTACCGCATCGCGAACGACCAGTGCACCCAGGAACATCTCTTCTATCATTCTGGAGAGGAGATTGATTTGGTTGAGACTTTTGCTTTTAAAGGATGCCGGTTGACAGTTCGGCGAGGAGAGCGCTGTTCTTCCTTCCGTCAGGTAACCGGTGACGAGAAAGATCCTCTCACGTGCTCTCACGCCGTTTTCCTTTCCTTGGAGCAGAGCTAAGGAATTTGGACATGGTGTGGAAGGAGCGCATCTAAGCAATCGAACGCTGTAGATCTTAAAGGGAATATGGACTGATAGGTAGAGATTTTTACTTTTTTTCCTGAGACTAGTGGTTTTGGGGTATGACTTAAAATTCCTTCAATAAAACAATATTTCGATGGTCAAGAGTACAGAGGTGATACGTCCACATTTTACGATTTTGATTTTTTTAGCTCTTTTATACGCAAAAATAATACGTTCACACCCGATGTCATTAAATTAGCAAATTTATTCTAAAAAACTTGGAATAATGACATAAATGTGTGGGATTGTGCAAAGATCATATTAGTGTATCGGTTAACTTGTTGTTCCATCACTCGAATTATCCTAGGATGCCAAACTTTAAAATTCAGTTTCCACAATAACACATTTTTGGACGTATTACCTGTGGGCTCTTAACAGTCTTAACCATCGAATTTTATGCGTATTAAAAATCCTGGTTCGGCGAAATATACAACAATCATCAGATCTCCAATTCCTTTCTGTTTGAAAGTTCCTAATTACGAGGACATCGATAATTTCTGTATAAGGTTATATATTGACAGCGAGCAGCTTCTCGGAGAATGTTTTCGTATCGAGATACATCAGATAATTAGCTGGAAATAATGGATTATTTGTGAGGACAGTTAATTAATTACAGACTCTTATACCTTCCGTGTTTATCTATCAATTAGTTGAGACAACAGCTATCGACAGTGTTGCGACTTTCTAAGTCTCTTCGTAAAGGTCAGAGACATTTATTGGCCTCAGCAACAGTCCAACAGATAGCAGGGGAACACAAATCATCCGGTAGGGTGTCGACAAACACTATGAGTAAATATTCGATGTACGATCACAAAATTCTCGAAAAATATTGTCTCCACTTTTTTTCACAAAATTTGCTGATATTTAACATGAAAGTATAGCGTTATATAGTGGTTATATGCGTACTACTAACTTTGCGAGAGAAAGAAAGAACTCGTTGTCTTTGTGTGGGGCATAATATATGAACTTCTCCACTACAATCCTAAGATTAGTTGGGAGCAGTGTTGATGCAATATATTATACGCCGGATATCAGTGGATAGTGTAGAACCATGGGCCGACGTGGAAGGACGTCCTCGCCAACCCGCTTGGCAAGCGTGGTGTTGTATTGCCAACTACCCCTCACATATATCAAGTTTAATTCAGAAATGTATTGATATAATATTATACGAAGGAGGCCGTCATACAGCAGTGGATGGTTAAGGTTTGAAAAGAAGAAGTGTTGACTAATTTCTCGTTCTACTCCGCTATATCTATTGCCTTCAGGTTTACCTTTAATTTTTATGCTTGAGCTCTAGGTTTACCTTCACCGAACATCCTAGCTATGGGGATGCCTGAATACTAATCGTGAATAAACATAACGCAGTAATTTAATATGTAAAGAGTTTATTTATTATTTATTATAACCATTGACATCGATATCTGCAGGATAAAATTTAGCATTTAAATCCAGAATATGTATATATCTCCCTCACAGTTCACGAACTTTTTGGTCCCACTTCTTGCACAATAAAGATCCTTATCACAGGAGGAAGGTCTCCTTGGGTTGGATTAGCGTTATATGACCTGTGATATTTTATGGCTTTCAAGTTCCTAACACTATAATAATTTTTAAGCACATTAAACGCCGTTAAATTTGTTAACTACTAGGAACGTATATCTGATGAGAACCCAATATTATAATGTGACATGAACTATTATTTGGTACCTCATTTCGTGATTTTCAACTAATTTCTTTCGTTTATATAAAAGGTCTTCCGTAGGCCAAGTGGCTGATTATATGTCGCGATATAAGAGTGTCTCGCATTAACCATCAATTTCTAACACGGTTCCCCAGGAATTGCTTACTCTTTCAATAGAATATTGGAGGGCGGTCGAGGGTTCCATTGGCAGAGGATTCCCGCTTCTGCAATTTTTAGCAACAGATATGCCAGGACATCGAACTAAGGAGAAGAGCAGTGAATCGAGGGGAATGGAGGAGGAGATATTCGCGATTGCTGCAAATTAATCCACAGGATTGAAGCCCAAGAAGAAGATCAATAGACAGTAATAACTACTAGAATAACGTACATTTCTTTGTAGAGAATTGTAAAAATTTGCATAAACAATATGTTGAACATTTAGAGAATTCTCATGATTAGGAGTTTCGGGGACTTAAACATTACCACCTAATGGCGAACGTTATTAACGTAAAGTGATCACACTAAGTCAGCCTTCGAAATAACAGTAGAAGATGGTCGTAAGCCCGTTGTGGTTTCTTCCATTTAAAAATCGAACATCAGTAATTAATTTATTAGAGTCATTAATTGTTACATAATCAAAATTTAATAAGAATCTTTGAAATAGATACCTAGGTATATAAATAAATTGATATCTAGTTTTTATTTAGTAGGCATATGTACATTGTACATGTTTTTTATTTAAACTTATACAAAATTGTATACCTACCACCTACTATCCCAAAATTTATAGAAAATTACATATTTGTTTCACTAACTTTATGGCTTGTATGTATCTTTTTAATTGTAGGTATATGGCAAAAAAGCCAAACAAACAATATCCGTGCAGCAAAGTTGTCAATAAGTAGATTCAAAATATTATGTTAAAGTACGTAGAAATCGCTCTTTTCTCTAAACCACAATATATTTTAAAGCAATACTTTAATGTTATAAGTATAAAATAATGCATGTCTAATGCTGTTACAGAATCGGCAAAGAATTTCAACTAAATCACGAAAACACGACGCGAGCGCGTGTCCCTAAATAATATGTTTCCTACATGATCAAATTCCAATTCATCTCTGGGCCTGTACGTTCATAAAATATTGTTGTATTTTGAATGAGTCTCAAGAAGGATAAGTTAGCAGAGCAGTGTCGAAGAGGTCAGGAGAGGAAAATTCTTCCTTACCACGGGACATTAGGATTATATTCCGCACATCAAACAAAAAAGACTGAACAGAAAGATAAAATCAAGGCTATGCAATTTATTGAAGAGGTTGGTGATATAGACTTGGCTGGGACATGTGCTAACAATGCTGAATGATGAGTGCTGATAGTAGATACTTATTTCCTGTTGTACTAGACAAGGGGGCGTCCATTAATCACGGGGTATCCTAAAACATCACCAGGAGGGAGGGGGGGTTTAAAAAGTTGCAAAAAAAACATCACGTGATTAATGAACGCCCCCCAAGAGTATTATTTGGCCTAGGTACGAGATCTTATGGATCTAAATGTTCATCATCAACTCTCAATCAGTATTTTCTCTATTCACCATATTCAGGCTCTCCAAATTGTTGACCATTTTACCTGACCTAAAGGGATACGCATTATGCAACATTTTTTGGTTTTGCCATTTTAACTGTAAACATTGCCACTATAAACAAAAATTTTCAAAAGTGTAAATATTAAAATCGTAATGATGAGCCGAGTTTTTGATACAAAATTATTCATATTTGCGTACCTACTTAAATTTATTTAATTTTTTTTCTTCACGCATTCCTCTATGAACAAACAAACGTCTACAAGCATATTATGTCTCGCAGCAAGATAATCGTGATTGCCATTTAAACCTACAGGCGAGTACGATATTATGTTTAATCTTTGGTATATAGTGTATCCTTTCTAAATACAATGCAACCACACACCTTGTACGTACATCTGTATGTGAAGACAGAGCTGCTAGGGCACGTCGTGTATCTTTGCCTACTCTTCAAGATGTTGTTAGCTTTTGCTAGATGCTCTTTGTGACAATAACAGGCCGGGAATGGATGATAATATTATTTCAATATCAATATTTTGTAGATAAGTAGTAATTTTCCAATAAATAATCGTGGAACGTTTTGAGAACGTTAAGAGCATCTTTTGATCGTAGAACATTTGCCATCAGCCAGCCCTATTTTTACCAACAAAGGTGCTGAAGATCTTGTCCAAAATCTTGGGACGCAATAAGAACATAACGGATGAATGAGTTATAACATAAACTATTGGGATAGCTTAAGGATATTGATATAGAGAAATGACAAATTTCATGAAATAATTAGGTAGACTTCCGAAATATATCGATTTCAGACTGATAAGGTAAAATAAGGTCTAAAATTGGTAGATCTACCGAAAGTTTGGTAGAGACGGCAACGCTGCTGAAAAGTTTGTATAACATAGATGTATGTTGAGGGCATTACGATGACTTAATCTGTAAACAAAATAACTCCACTTTTTTGCGCCAACACGTTCTAATACTTATAATGCATAATCATATAAAACTATAACTCCCAAATATTTTCAAAAACTTCCATATAACAAAAACAAGATAATTCCTTTCAAGCATGTGAAAATTTGGTAATAATGATAACTCGATTGACGAGTGACGATTGACGTACAATATAATTCTGTCAAAGCTCGTGAGTGAAATAGAGTTTTTATTGTGAAAATTTGATTTCCAAATTTAAATACAAACAAAAAGGGTTAACAGATTATCGTTTTGACGTGCATACAAGTTACCGCCTGAATTTTTTTTAAACTTTTGAAAAAATAATAGGTGCTTTATATTTCTACTGCACAATTTGGTTTAATGGAGTTATCGTTTTTGCGGATTAAGCTGTCGCGCGTCGATAATGTACTGATTCTATAACTTAACTTTTATTAGACAACTAGCTTTCCCGACAGACGTTGTCCTGTGTTACTAACTATGAATATTGAATTCAAATTTCTATAGTGATGAATTCATTATCATTTTGACCAATGTGATTCCGAACGATGCATCTATTTAACCATGTAGGTATACAACGTTCTAATTATGTTTAGATTCTTGTGACCTTTTCAGGACTAGATCTTAAAGAAAAAATAACAACTAACGAACTCTAAAAATTCATTACTAATGTTCGATTTTTAAATGGAACAAACCACTACGGGCTTACGACCGTCTTCTACTGTTATTTCGAAGGCTGGCTTAGTGTGATCACTTTACGTTAACAACGTTCGCCATTAGGTGGTAATGTTTGTCTCCGAAACTCTTAATCATGAGAATTCTCAACATGTTCAACATGTCGAAAACTCTCATGTATGAAACAAGTAGAAATTTAATAATTAATGAAAAATAGAGAAGAAAAGTTGGAAATTATTGAGAACAAGAGAGCAACCAAATTTAAAGACTGCGACTGCTGTCATATATTTGGCGCCAGGATATGACTATATCCATTTTTGTTACTGTCTCATATTTATTGCCTATTGGCTTTGTTGGTGCACAACGTTCTAATTATGTTTAGATTCTTGTGACCTTTAAAAATCGAACATTAGTAATGAATTTTTAGAGTTCGTTAGTTGTTATTTTTTCTCATGTAGGTATATTCCATCCGCATTCTGTCAATAGCACCAATTGACAATTTCTGTCAAATTTCAAAATTGGAATAAAAATTATAAGGTAAAAAGTACTTATAAGGTTGTCTACGTAGAGTTTTCTTTAATTTTCTAATTTTCGATACGTTTTTCTTAATTTTTTTTCTTCTAAAAGGACATTCTCCCGATAAAAGCCTACACGACAAAAAAGAATTAGCGAAATCGGTCCAGCCGTTTAGGCGTGATGCGATGACATCGGGAAATAGCTCTCCATTTTTATAAGATTATAAATATGAAGACTTGGAGACGATTCATTCTATCGGACTAATATAGAAGAAGTGTAAAATATCATAAAACACAGTAAGTTGATATAAATAGTGGTATGCTATGTGCTGCTCATTGTAACGGGTGTTGTACGTTCATCTTGATTGACCAGGTAATAAGGAAAGCTATTCCATCAATTTATAAATTAATAGCATTGCATGCTTGGTATTTAATAACAAATTGGCTGTTTAAGTTAGCCGAGTTCTAGTAATACACACAAGAGTGGAAAACTTGTACTTTGATATAAATCTTATTGCTAGCTAACTCAAATACTACGTTTGATCCATAATATCTACTATATGGTGTGCAAAATTGAACTCACAAATTTTTATGAATCATATAGATAGAATATATCGTTTTTAATATTGAGGTGTTGAGAAGAGATGAACTAGAGGCGAAATTGTTGAACAGCATCAAGAGAAGGACAATGTGCTATTTGGGACACATACAAAGAAGAAGAAAATTTATGGAAGTCGACGAGTAGGCGGGAATACGGCAGATCTCCTGGCTAAGAAATTTAAAGCATTCACAGGAATACAGCGAGTGGAAGAAATCTGCCGGAGAGCCCAGGAAAGAGAAGCCTATGGCATAGTGGTAGCAATGGATGAGACCAGCAACTTTTGTAAGTTTTTCTTCGTATATACCACAAAATTCCTCCACGTATCTCTGTGCTACGATTATAAATTTGAGAACACTTTTTCAAGTCTAGGCCAGCCACCACAATGTTCGATTTCAATGCTTTTGTAAAATTTGATCTCTTTTGTTTTATAGTTCCATTTTTAGCGTCACCGTAAAATGTTGCAATTTAGAACCTTTTAATTTTTTTGGCATATAATTATCTTATTATCACATTACTTCATTATTGACATTTGCCTTTAGGCCGTTTAAGCACTTTACAACCTCTCGATTTAAAATTCCTTTAGGTAGCAAAGTGTTTCGATAAGAACCTTCCTTTTGGCCAATTTCGAAGACCTCCAGAAAATAATAATATCTGAATTTCAAAATGGCGACCGTAAGAAACCACGAGGCCAAAAGGGAGACCCCAATATATGGGTTGACGAAGTGATTCTAGTCGCGGGGAGAAACTGCTGGAGAGCTGTGCAAAACCGAAAAATGCGGAAAACTTTAGAAGAGAATAATGGGTTAAAAAAGAAGAATCTGGATGACTGGGAGAAATTGACACAGGTTTCATTTACCTACGTTCATGACAAAAATGTTTGATTGTTAGATACATACAAAGAAAATATGTTATGTCGAAGATTCTTACCTCTTGTAAAGTTAAGGTTCTTATAAGGACAAAGCGTGCATGTGTCTTTCTCCCAATGCTCTACAATCTACAAGCAAGTTCTACGTGGATGTATGCACATTGCTCTTTTATCTTAAATGGTAGCATTCAATTAGTATGCGAGACACTATTGTTGTGTGAACCATGCATGTCCAAACACATTGCCTGCAACAGAACTAATCGTCCGTGCTTTGGCTGTAACTAGAACTTATACCCGCTTACATTAAGTATCCTGGAACACAACAAAAAAACATTCAAGAGTATATTTCTGATCAATTTATGAGTCTTGTAATAGTTGGGTTGGCAGTTTTGTTAGACTCTTCTTTCGAAAGATTTGAATGAAACGTTGTTTCAAATATGTAATTGTTAGAAATTGTTGACATTTAGTGTCAAATAGCGTATCTTGAATACCGCAGTAAACAAGTTGCCCCTGAAATGAAATGTATTCACGTAGTAAAAAGGTTAAATTCAAAATCTTTTGCAATATTAGTTAGTAAATTTGAAAATAGATTTGTATAACGGCTGTTTTAAAAATTTCTGTGGCCGAAATGGCCATAGAAATTTTTGAAAATCTAGTCCAAACATTTGGGGGCATACATACGACGAGCAATTCCATATTCGTCACTGACGTTTGTGTCCATAGGGTGTTAAGACATCCGCATCTGCGTTGCTATGCACCTATTGCTATAATAACTCTCACGGGAATTATAAATGAAATAATTTATATCGCAGAACAATTTTTCTGGATCGGCTATTTATATACTATTCAACTAAACTTGTTTTGCAATTTGTTTATTATTACAATAAGAATACAATCAACTAATTGATTTTTAATTGATGTGCACTCAACTGTAAGTAACTACTTCAATAATGGCGGTTTTGAATCTCACTAAATGACACAGTGTCTGTTTCGCACCTTATTATCCTGTGAGTGGGACTCGTTCTTCTCCTTTTTTTTTAAATTGCGTTAAATTTTTACCTTTTTCTCTGCTTCACAGCATGTTTTCTAATACCAAGATTCTGCCTAGTCTTATTCTGAGAAGCTGGTACAATATTTTCCTCCATTATCTAAACGAAATTTTGAAAAAAAAAAACTAAGAAAACGTTAAGGTGCACGGACCGAGACACCGTATAAAACAATACTGATTTCTGAAATTTAGAGCGCTATGATTGGTCAAAAAATGTAGTGGCGGTTTTGCATTGTAGCAGTGAAAACAGTTTTTTGCTCCCGAGATGATATTTTAAACCTATTTTTATACAATAAAACGGGGCTTTTGCATTGGTTTGAATATTTGTATCGGTACGCGTGGTCATTGAAATAATAAGTCCATCATTAGTTCAATTTTCATAAAATACGCATAGTGGCGGTTTTGCTTCTAGGGGCCGCACTTGTTAACCCATTCATATTCACCAAAGCTAGTGGAACCAAATCGTAAGGTAGCTATGAACGGTCTTTATTGTTAGCCGTAACATTGTAATGTTGACTTGAAAATGACTTGACAAAGTGATGATAGTTCTAAATGTTTTCTTCACTTGATGTAAGTAAGTTTAATTTTTAAATTAATATACGCACAATATAATAAATAACGTTCTTTTGATGATTTCTATGGTAGAAAGTCATGGAGTGGAGCAGCTCAGAACAGGGTTCATGTCCGAAAGACGATTTTGAGTTTTTTAACAGATTGCAAACATTAATCTTAATCTAAAAGATGAACATCCCACATTAATAGTTCCAACGAGCTCATGTGATGTTAAGTCTCATGTTCAGATTCAAATTCAACACATTTTTTGGTATAAAAAAAAACATTTTGCGCCGCTTTTATTTTTGAAATTTCGTGACATTTTTCTGAATCTCCCCCTCCGCTTATGTGTTGCGTTGCGATATAAACACGTCTCATAATGTCGATTCTTTAAAAGTGACAACCTAATAATTATTTTTTTCTCTTCCTACTACGCCATCACAGATCTTTTATGAATATTCCAATGATCTGGTTAGGTAAGATCCTTTGAAGATATTCTAGTAATTGTCGTTAGGTCTGGTGTTTGCTCCTTATTCTATCAGTTATAATATTATGTCTTAAGCATCCCTTGTAGTAAACATGTCATTTTTACTTTCTTGTGTAAATTTGTTTTTATAATTCGTAAAACATGAACATACAATTGTCCGGAGAACGGGCTATCTATGTGACAGTTCGAGGTATATCCAATAGTATGTAAAACCATGTAATTTTTCTTTAAATTTATGTGCGTACCCACTGATACCTGCCTGTGTCGTGGTACTGATTGTCTTCCTCTACGACTGTCAGATAAAATCAGGCGTAGTAAACATATCGTATCAATTAGTAACATCTTCATAGGAATGTCACAGACAATTATAGCTATTATACAAGAATTTTTGGATGGGTTTATGTACATGCGTTAATATTATATTAACATGTATGAAGATACAAGAATTTATTTTAAAACCATGGTGACACTGCAGTGTCTTCTTAAGAATTCAAAATAGTAATCGAACAATAAGTAGGTATTTTTGATATTGCGTAAGATCGAAGGCTCATTAAGATTTTGCCTCCCTAAGTTCCCAAAAAGTTAGGGTGCAAGTATTTGATGATGGAAAGGACAGGAAGGTGGTTTCGATATGATACAATGAATTTTAAATTAAAATTAGTTAAATTAACTAGCTCAAATATAAATAGTTAAATTAACTAGCTCAAATATAGAAAACAGTGAATCAGCATCATTTTTATCCTCAGTAGAATCGTTATTTTATTAATAAATATGAATCTATTCTCACTCAAAGTGAACACAAACACTCTTTGACTCTTTCACAGTAAGTTAGGTACTAAAAGCTTGTGTCGTGAAAGAGGAAAATGGTCGGCACCTAGTATCGAAACCACGACCTTCTCAAGAAACGGTGCAAAATCTTGCGTCGTAATTGGTTACCATTGTTACCAATCACTTCAAAATGGAATTTGTATGTAAAAACATACCTAATTTTGAAGTAAAATGAAACGTCTTACACTCAAATGAGGAGTTACCACTTTTTTCTTCTTCTTCAGCTTATCGCCGTCCACTCCTGGACGAAAGCCTCCTCCATGTCGATCTCTCCTGTGCAGTCTGCATCCATAGCAGCTCTTTTAAAAAAATTTTTTTTGCATGTTTGCAATCTACACCCTCGAAAACGTCGAGAAAATTAATTTCAGCGAAATCTATTTTTTTTTTTGAAAACCGATCACAAGACGTATATTCCATATACTATGAGTAATTTTATAATTCCTTTTTACTCGCATTATATATAAATCCTATATAATACAGCATCAAAAAAAAAAAAAAAAAAAAAATCAATAACATGTCATCACTCATCGCAAAGGCGAAAGCTGTTATGGTGAGTGGTGTTTATTTTACCTACTGTAAATAGGTATCTAAATAAAAAATAAAAAAAAATTAGAATAAAAAAAATCATTTCATTTCAAATAATCAATGTTTGAGAAATATACTTATATATAAAAAATACTGAATTTATAAGAATAATAAATTTCGATAATTCTGGGAAGAAATAAGATGATCGCCTCTGTTTTTTAAGATATCTTTATAACTTAAAATGTCTATAGTTTGAAGACAGATTGTAGTAATTTAATTTTCAATGATACGCGTGTGTTTAAAGGCAGGGAGAAATAAACCTATAGCTTATCTTGTGATTACTTGGGAAACAGATTGGATTAAAATTTTATTTACCTGTATGTGTATATTGTTTTAAATTTATTACTGTACGTTTGTTTATAAATTCACAAAAATCGTCTCATTTCGAGTGACTGGCTGCGTTACCAGGGCGAGAGAGGGGTTTGAACAAGGCCTTAAGTATATATTTTTTTATAAAAGTGTGTTGCGTAACGTTTAGGGAGGGGAGAGAGGGGTACAAAGAAACGTTACAGTACGTTACATGGGGAGGAGAAGGGTTATAAATCGTCAAATATTGCATTATATATATATTTTTTTTATTTATTAATAAAAATACATTTAAAATACAATAATCAAATAAAAGACAACACGAGACACAGTATTCCTCCATAAGCAACTTAATTTTTGAGCGGAGGGATAATACTTTCTAAACATATTATGTAATACTTTCATTGCAGTTAATGCATTGAACTAAAGAGAACAGCGGAGAACCGAGAAGAGTGGAGGAGGAGATGTTCGCGTTTGCTGCCAACCCCTCCACAGGATTGAAACCGTGGAAGAAGATGACATCTTGGTTACTCCATGTAACACAAATTCTTTAACGCAACATGAGCGCTTATTATCTCTTTGTAGTTAAAAATGGGTCTTCAGTATAAGTTAGCTTTGGTTCAATTATATTAGAACCGTTGTAGGTTTTCGCTCGTAGTGGTTCGAAACTTTACGACCTTCAACCATTATGACCCTTGGGACTAACGGCAAAGATTCTTATTTTATAGGAGTATTTTTTTAACCTTTTAAAAAATCTAAGCAATAAACAATGTTAAATTTGACACTAAATGGTGCTAGGGTATTTATTTATTTATTGTTCATCCCTAGGCCTCAACAGGCACTTGGAGTCGTCAGAAATACACATCATTATTACAAACAAAAAGAAACGAGAAACGAAACAATGAGCGATTCCATTTTTTCGTGGTCTTTATACCTTCATCGAAACTAAAATCCAATTAATTTTTTGGACAAAAGCTAGTGAAATATTTCAACAATTAATTCCGTAATTAATTAAAAAAAAAAGTGGAATGTGTTAAAGATGAATAGTTCTGTATAGATAAAAACATCTGTATTTATTTTGTTTCCCAATTTTCATTATTAAACAAGTCATTATTTATCTTTTTTTACCTAATTTACTGAATACCTTTGCATTTTAAGAAAAATATTGTTGATTTTAAACAGTGTTAATTCCTAGTAAAAGTGTTTTTTTTTCTTGCTTCGATTATTTTTATTGTGTGGTAAATAAAAATTGTGTTTCTATAGAATTTTTCACATAAATGACGTTGTTTCATCAAAAATCGTTCCATACTAACTTTAATATTATGGGTATTTTATATTATTTACTATCCATTTATCGAGTTTTTGTTAGCTTTTCTGTTATCCGGAGCGGAGAAGAATCTAATAAACCAATAATGATAAAAATCTGTTGAGCCGATCTCGAGTTATAAGTGTTCGCATTAACCCGACTTTCTTTTATATTACAAATAATTTTAATCAAAGTAAATACATAACTCATACGTATGAAGGTATAGAAGTTGTGATATCAGTTAATGTTTCCAGGGAAGATGGATAGTTCACAGGCTGGTTGAATGTCCATGGAGCGGCGATCTTTTGAAGAAAGGTAATCACTCCAGCCCACGCGTGATGACCCTGGGAATCATACATTTCGTCGACGGCCATCCGAGACGCGGCCAGCTATGCGCCGGAGATCCTACGGAACAGATTAAGCTTTTAAATTATTAAACTGCAAATATACCGCCTTGATATTATTAATTATTTTTCTTATTCCTTTTCGATTATATAGATATATATCTATTACAAGATGACCCGTCAAACTTCGTCCATCAACATCTTCGTACGATAATTCTTTCCAAAATATCTGCTTAATATCTGAAACATCATGGAAAACAAAAAAAATGACTAATCAAACAGACAAAAAATCCGATGACAAACGGCATACCCTGACAATTAATCAAACTTAACTCAACTCTTTTTATTCACTTATTAGATTCCAATTTTTAATCAAACTAAAATCATCACTTTTTTTTGACTTTCTGCTTTTTAATCTATAATAAAAAATATTCGCTTAAAATATGTTTGAATGTAAAAAAAAAAGATTTTTCTAACCTTGAAATAAATTCTCTCAAATACTTCGTGTCGGTATTTTGAAACACAATGGTAAATAAAAATAATTCACAATTATTGTGTTATGAAATTTTCAAAGATGGCGTTGTTGTTAGGAAGTCCCTTCCATACTAACTTTAATATCAGATATATTTTATATAAGTTATTATCCATTTTTTTATTAATTATTCTGTTATCCGGAGCGGAGAAGAATCCATAAAACTAACCATCATGAAAATCTGTTAAGCCGATCTCGAGTTATAAGCGTTCACACTAACCCGACTTTCTTTTATATTAGAGATAATTCTTTTATTGTTGTTGATTATGATAACTGTTTGAATCTTACCCACAAAAAACGCAGTAAAAAATTTGAGTTATATGAAGAGTATCTACTTATGTGGAAAAAGCCTATGGCATACAGAATGAAATGGGAATCTTTAAAAAGTGACGTAGGTATACTATAAGAATAAATGCTCAAGATTCCTTGGACCGACCTGGTGACAAATTCAGAAGTCCTTAGTCGAGCCGGGACAGTCCGTGAGCTCCTATCGCAAGTAACAGATTGTAAAATTCCATATCTGGGACACAAAAGTATCGACTGATACCAAAGGGAAAGATCGAGGGTCGCAGAGGGGCTGGAAGAAGGAAGATGTCCAGGCTGCGTAATATACGAGAATGAACGGGCTTCCGTACTGTAGAACAATTAATTGTTCCGAGCGGCCCAGGAAAGAGAAGAATTTTGCCGCAGTGATCGCCGACGTTGGGAATACCTGACATGGCACCAAAAGAAGTAGAAAAAGAGGTTAAAAAAATACGAATAGTAGACATACGAGTATATGTAAGGCTGAAAGTAAATGTACGGAAATGGGTTGTCGTGATACAGGATTAAGTTAATCGAATAAACCAATACCTTCCCAAGGAAAGCAAGTCAGATGATAAAGCTACAATAACATGAGAGAAAAAGAAAGAGTGTTCATTTCTTCCTCACCCTTGAAATAAAAGGCGTGATAGCCAAACATTTATTATGGACCTTTGATTCCTTTGAACGTCTGGATAAGTGGATCCACGTTTCATTACCGATCGGGCAGAATTTTTCTAGCCAATAACCACTGTCCCTTGATCAAATTCGGTGCTTCGACAACAACTGCCGAAGTCGTTAATATTCAATCAATTCTCCCTTTTACTCCCCACTCAGGAGGCAACAAGAGCTCAGGTCGTTAATAATATGTTTCATTTATTGATATTTATTATTATTATTTATTTATTTGTAACGCATGAACAGACAACAGTTATGATAAAGTACAATATATGAACGAAAACAATATTCAGTCAACTGTCACCCAATTACTCATGCATCCTTGGAAGTCTTTACTTTTCAGCATTTACTAATATCCTTAGTCATTCGTCCTCAATCACCATTCACCATATTATATATACGAGAGAGAAAAAAAAAGTAGGTATATACATACAAAGATATTGATGATAAAATAATTTGGGTTATTTATTCAACAAGTTAACACATATACTGAGATAATAAAATAACGTAGATGCAACAATCCACAACAAGATAAAATGTAACCTAATATACCTCTGCTATATCTCAATATAAAAATCTATAGATGAACAATTTTATAAATACAGGGCTTGACGTTACATGTAGGTACATTATTCTAATATAAAAGTTTCAACACTTAAACATTAATTTTTATTTTTTAATTAGAATCGGTAGGTATCAATTTTTATAAAAAAAGAGAAAAATATAGTCTGCCACTCACGTGGAAAAAACTATATATATAATCCCTAACATCTTGTAAGTACCTACATAAAAAAATAACTTTCAATCAAGCTATTTCTCTCTCAAAATAATCTAAAAAAATAGAAACTTCTTAAAAGCATTAAATATATATGAGTGTACTTGCAATAAACCATAGCTAAAATCAATCGGAAGAGTTTTGCACGGCTCTGCAAAGAAGAAAAATGTAAGGTTGTTTAAATTTTAGGCTTGATGCTATGAAATAAGAAAAAACATAACAGAAGGGAAGTTCTCCTCACCATATTTAATGAATGGATGAATGAATGAAAATATATTTCCTTATTACTTACAATTACAATACATATTTAAACGGCTACAAAGTAGTTGGATATTTTACTGCCTCACTAGACATGGACTGTTCTGAGGCAGTACTAGTTGTTATCAAATGTTAGTATAAAATATAACCACGCATAACATGGCTTAACCTTTAAAATGGAAAAACAATAAAACAAGCAAGAAATAAACATTTTTACCATATAAGATATTTGCGATCCAATGGATGAAAGGTCCGTGCCAGGCGACGAAAGCGCACCACACACCCAATGTGCATTCATTTTTTTACCCTATTAATTCCGTTGCTCGCTAATTCGAATGTCCTTCTCCAATAGTCTGCACTGTGTCATCCTGCAAATTCTACCCGATTTAGTTACTTTACACAAGTCATTTATATATATTAGGTATAACGTTGGTCCCAGCACCCTACCCTGTGGAACTCCGAAGTTGACAGGTCTGACCTCACTCAGTTTCTCACCCACCTTAACCGACTGCCATCTATCCGATATATGACTCTCGAACCATCGATACTCCCAATTTAAGAAGGAATCTTACGCTCGAGCTTTCTGAGTTATATTTTATGCGAAACCGTATCACTTGTTTGGCAAAGATAGCTTTTTGAATGACGACTTCCTCGCACATGTTTGTGATTGAAGGAGACAATAAAAAAGGAAGCATCACATAAAAATAACGTAGGTATAGTTGGCACATAGCTCCCTGTATATAAGTTGGCGTACAATAAGAGTGCGGTGTACTATTTGCAGAAAGAAAGTTAACCATCACGTAGGTAGAGTAATGTGAATTAAAGATAATAAAAATGTTTCGCATTTTAATGTGGCTCGTCCATCATGGGGAGAAATATGGAGACAAGGCGAGGAAGAAAAGGAAAAACCGGTTAATTTTATTGCCTAGTTGTGAAACTCGACAAATAATAATGAGTGTTGAGATACAACTGCATACAATGGGGACGTACGCTCAATACTGTATGTGATTGCGCTATATTACTTCTTGCATTGTAAAAATTTATTGTTGCCTTAAATGTGTGTTTCTGTGAGGCTTGTTCTTATATATTTATTTACTAGCTTTCCCGACAGGCGCTGTTCTGTCTTTAGGCACTATGAATATTGATTTCTAATTTGTATATTATAAGTTAATTAAGTTCCTATTGAAGTATTAGCTTTCACGACAGACGTTGTCCTGTGGTCCTAAACAGAGGCGGCTCATTCATAAGTGCATAATATATTATATTGCGCCCCAAAAACAAAAAAACATAATTAATTCGATTGAGTAAAAACTAATAAAATAAGAACATTAAAATATATCTAATATCCAATAATAGATACATCCATATTTCATTCGTATTCAAAGCTCAGGCGGGAACAACACGAGAATATAAATGCGTGCGCAGACATTCCACCTTGCCTATATATGATGTACCGATGCTGCGTGTTCACATTATAGAAGTGCCCGATAATTTTGTTGACTTTGTATGAGAATTATCTAGAACGCTCGAAACGGTGGAGTAAGTGGGATGGGCTACTGTAAGAGCGGCAATTACGTATGCGAGGGAACTATACTATCAGGTGCAGTAAGCAATACTTTTGTTTTTATAATTTTGTATAGATGGCGGTAGCGTCGCAGGAAATTCGTTCCATACTAACTGTAATATTATATTTTATATTATTTGTTATCCATTCTTCAACTTTTTATAAGTTATTCTGTTATCCGGAGCGGAGAAGAATCCAATGAATCAAACACCGGAAAAATTAGTTCAACCGATCTCGATTTATAAATGTTCGCAATAGCCCGACTTTCATTTATATTATAAGATAATAAATCTGACCGATGCAACAGTTTCAAGCAAAGTTTAAAGGGCTTATTATAATAATCTAACCAACTGTGAATCAACTGACAGATGTCACATGCCATTTAAATTTTTTTCGAGATTACCGGCGACTCGTTCCAATCAAAATTCAAAAATAGAAAAAAAGCATGTTGCCAACAGCACTAAAAGGTTACCTACGCTAGTTTCCTTAATATATTTTTAATGTTACGCATAAGAACCTTTTTCGGAAAAGTGTGTAGCGCCCTTACAGCCGCAGCCATAGAAAATTTCCGTGACTTCCGTTAGCACGTAAAATTCGGAATAAGGTTACAGTCCTTCACGCTTAATGCGATGACCAAGGGAATTAGAGCTCTATTTTTTATATATAGAGATTTTATATACGTGGTAGAATTGTTAAAATGTTCAAAATCAACCTTGTGTACTCAAATAGTCATCATTTATTTGCGATACGTACAAAGTTGGGTATTTTGATTGAATTAATAAGTATTACCCAGAAATTCTTCTCAATAAAAAATTATTAAAGTTGAAACTAAAATTGCGGGAATTGAGACTTCATGTGTGGGCTGCCAATTCAAAAAAGTTGTGGAATTCATTTTGAGATGCGACTACTTGGTGGTCGAACTTTTATGACATTTTCAAATTATTCGGCAAAAATGTGATTGACAATAATTTTTAAGTGCTTTAAGATTAATGAAAGAATGTAACAACGCACTTACGGCAGCCGAATGTTAACCATTGTCAATAAAGTTAAAGCCGTATTTTAATACAGGTGGTAGATACTTCACTTGATATATTATACATATGGTTACAGCATAATATGGTGACACGACACCTAGCAGTTTCTTAAGTAACTTGTTTTTATTAAAAGTATAGGCTTAACATAAGATTACTCCTGAACTATCCTAATGATTGACTAACTGTACATACGGTGTCTATTATGTATAATATATATATTTTTGAAACTAATGATTATTTCCTCATCAAGGTATATACTACGATCAATCAAATAAAAAAAAACTCCCTTTGAACTCCACTCAGGAGCATAGGGAGGCAAGAAGAGCTCTCCATTCCATTCTGCTCGATCCTGCGCACTGCTTATGATCTCCTTCCACACCATGTCCAACTCCCTCAGCCCTGCCTCGAAGAAACGGATCACGGTGTGAGAGGGTCTTCCACGTCTTCGAAACCCTGATGGGAGGAATAACAGCGCTCTCCTCGGTCAACTTCATTCGGCATCCTCAACACATCTCTCAGCCATGTCCAACTCCTCTCCGTAATGGTGGAAGTGATGAGCCTGCGCTGAGTGCGCCGGCGTACATCGTCTTCGTGATGCGGTTTTACCATCTTATACCCAGGATACTTATTTTGGTCAGTTGCCACAGGTACAAGGTGTCAGTATAGAAATACAACCTTTAAAAAATCTCACTCGAAATCCAACCCAGACTTCTCAATCTATACAGCCAAACAATCGAAGAGTAATAATTTTATTAAAGCAAGAAGATATAAATATGATTCTCAATAAGTAGGCGTTTAAATTAATTCTTAGTATGTCTATAAAACAATAAGATTGCGAAATTCAGTAAAAATGGCTTTAAGAGAACTACCACAAAATACATTATTTTTTATGGTACTAACATCATTAAAACTAATTACATAAACGTTGTAATATATTAATTATTATCAAAGAAAATATATTATTTCGGTGCGCTGGCGTACATTGTATCGCTGTGGACGCCTAATTAATATGACAATTATTTACGATAATGTCTTCCTTTTACAAAAACTCCAAACAAAACGAGAGCCGCACTACAATTAACCTTTTTCATCATCAAATTTATGATGATTCTGTTTTAAAACTTGTACGCCAAACTAAAAACGTATTGTAATTATTGTTCTTAACCCATTGTTTGCCGTATTTTTTGTTTAGAACTTCTAGAGTGAAAACTTTATGAACAAATAAATGTTTTTAGTTTTGATTTTGTAATAGTTATATTCCAGATTTCTAGATTTTTACATTGATGAAAAAAAAACAATCGTACACACAACATTCTAAGTTTGTCTAAATTCTTGTGCCCATTCTTTTAGGACTACATCTTACAGAATATATCAACAACTGATGACTGACTAGTACGGTTCGATTATTAAATGGTATGAACAAACCACTACGGGCTTACGACCGCCTTCTACTGTTATTTCGAAGACTGGCTTAGTGTGATCACTTTACGTTAATAACGTCCGTACGGTAATGTTCAAATTCCAGAATATTATGAGAAATTTAAACATGTACAACATGTGGAAAATTTTCATGCCCCGGGCAGGATTCGAAGCTGCGTCCCTCGTCGATAGAGAATAGTTGATTTCATATTTGGATTCAGCGCCCCAAAATAAACCTATATCGTATCCATATACTTAATCTCCAATATAAATGAAAGTCAGGTTAGTGCGTACACTTATAACTCGAGTTCGGCTGAACAGATTCTTCCGATGTTTGAATCATTGGATTCTTCTCCACTCTGGATAACATAATAACTAATAAACAGTTGAATAAATGGTTGAAAATAGAATATTAAAGTTAGTATGGAACATCTTTTCTGTTGGGAGCATTACCCCCATCTGTTGGGGAGATATCTGGGTGATTGGTATTTTGGTGGAAAGATTCTATAGATCAATATTTTCCCTATGTTTCCACAGATGGCGGTAATGTGACCAGTGTGACCACCATTGAAATTAAAAATGTTGCTACGTACGAACATTTTTGATTGTACTTTTTTACAATTTGTTAATATCTAGCTATAATATAAAAGAAAATGGGGTTAGTGCGAACACTTATAACTCGAGATCGGTTGAACAGATTTTTATCGTGTTTGTAGTAGTCATGTATGTTAGCTATCTTATGTTACCCAGCAATATTTTATTGACTTTAAGGCGGGACATGGGTCAGCTAGTATGATATATATTTCACATTGCATAAAGCGCCTGTCTACGACCTTCAGTTCATCTGAACCGCAAGATTTATATTTACTTCCAAATTACAACTGCAATATAAAGTAAATAATCTTTAATTTTTTTGCTACCATAAGTTCTGTGGGAAATATATTCCCATTGGCAGATAAAGGGTTAAGCAACCTGACAACTTTATGAATGAAGACGTGTTAAGAAAGTGTCTACGAATATTGTTAACTCGTCTGTTCTTTAATGAAGACTTCTTAAGTTTCACGTTGGAGATGTGCACAGCTGGAGGACCTGTGATGGACAATAATTATTGCCCACCTGTGAATCCGTACGGATTATCCAAAATGAGATACTTATTTGTGAGCTGTTACTGGAATCAAACGTTTTCGAATAAGCTACAATTAAAAGAACAAAAGAGACTTTACTTGCCACATGGCAACGTAAAAGAGAACGATTGAACGAGGGCAGCAACAAATTTCTTCTTCTTTCTTATTGAGCGGTCTTCCCAGAGAGCCGGCTGTGCAGAGCGCAAAAGGGTCCTTTCTTTGGAAATAATCATACCAGAACCTCCTTTGGTGTCTTCTACGTCTGACTATAAAATCAGCCCCACATTCCTCATGGATTCTCATTCTGTTTCACAAAGTTTTACGGGCAATTATCCTCATCAGCTATCACCTGACCATTGTTTATTGTATCTTATCATCCTTAGGTCCATTCGGACACTTGGAATCGTCATTTGAACAACATTTCTGCTCAAATTTGAACGCCAAATGTCATTACAAGTCTAACTTATGCTTTGTAAAGTCTCGCTTTCTATGGCCATAGGTATACTAATTTTGTCATTTAAGCACCAGAGTTTCATCTGTCTTGTTGACTTGGATATGTACCTACTTCCTCAACAAAATCTGCTCCCCCAACTAAATCAATACGAAGGTATCTATATAGGAGCCGACCTGTTCTGTGATTTTGTTCTCCACGGTCCGGTTGAAGACATAAGACAAAACACTACTTTTTGTAGGTAAATGTTATAAAAATCATATCAAAACAGTTGTTCATAAATGTAGGTAGGTACAATGCTCGGTTAACGATGAATATTCTGGACTATGAACCACATATTATTCAGTATGGAACCAGAATCTAGTTGCACACCCGACAAAAAAAAAGCGCCTAGCTCTACACGTCATTCGATAAGCACGCTCGTTTATGTATTTGGGTTCACAAAAACTAGTGACCATCTGGTAAATGAGTTTCTTTCATACGACAAATTGCCCGTTCTAACTGTTTCGTACGTCGGATCCGACAACATGTCGTATGGTTTGGTGGCTGAACATTTAATATGTAGTTCACATTTTCATATCTATCCGGCAAAAAGTTTCTTTACCCGATAAGAACTGTTCCACATTTGGAACAGAGGCGACGATATCCGATTCAAAAACGGATTCGACACACGCACAATGGGAATGAGCTCTACAAACGTTCAGTTTCTGAAGGTTAAATTTGGCAATTATACAGGTCGCTACCTTAATGCAGAACTATCCTAAGTATCTCAAGAGTAATTTTTGACAGGAGCAGTTTAAAGTTTGACATATGTCATAATAATTAAAATATTTTTAAAATTCAATCCAACTTTTGACATGCATTAGTACATTGTACATGTTAAAGCTCACATTTATTGAAACAATTGTTATCTTTATTTAACATTTTTTTATTTTATATTTTCACTACATAGTGAAATTCTGCAGGAGATTAAAATTAATGTATTAACAATCACGGTGTCATCTATTTAGGATCAAAATGTTTATGAGGAATTGGTAAAAAAATAATCAATGTGAGATGGGATATTTCTGCACATAATATATTGGTCTATGCTCGACATTTCCTCATACTCAACTCAATTTGACCAAAACATGAACTTAGGATAGTTCTGCATTATGGTAACGACTGGTGTAAAGTCAATGTTTAGAGACCTCTACCGCTGCGCTCCACGAAGCTATCTGACATTTCAAATCCCATACAAATGAAACTGGGTTTGTTGTTTAATTTTTTTTAACCACAAACGACGTTTTTAAGATGTTTTTTCCCTTGTTCGTTTCCAGTACAATGATTAGCATTAATCCTATTTTTTTGGTTTCTCTAAGAAACAATTTTTTTTTCCGGAACTGATTCCATACAAAATGTATGGAAGATTGGAGCGCGAAGCTGTCAAATGACGTCACAATTTACACACGTATTGCAAGCGAACATAAGAAAATGAAGAAGAATCTTGCTGACCCCAAGATATAATATAGCCATATTATAGTTCCTATGTATGTAAATATGGTTTTAAGTATGCGAGATTATAATGTTGATGGTTAGATATGACAGTATAGTCATCGCCACATGTATGTAATTAAGAAGGTTTAATAACTCCTTGCGGAGAGACAATAAATCAAATTCTAAAGAAGTGTCAAGTCATGAACCGCTAAGGCACCTCCATCCAATAGCTGCGGACGTAAAGACGTGGTAACTAAACACCAATTATCTGTATTGTCATTGTAATGGCGAGCCAGAGGCGGAACAGCGGTATAAAGGATCAAGCACAAATTGTGGATTTTTTTGCTTACCTAATAGAAACGGATAAATTATAGTCAATGGGAGTGGATAAATTTTACTAGTCTTATTTGTATCAATTATTATTTTGTATAATTAATGCCGTGGGGTTGCCGGCTAAGAATAGCACCTGTGCTCTTTTTGCAGGTTTTTCGAGCATCCTGTAAGAGGCAGTAAATCGAAAAATCAGATCGGGACCAACCAGCCAGAAAAGGCATCATAAGCCTCGGACGCCTTCGAGCGCAATGGAGAGCTCTTGATGCCTCCCTATGCTCCTAAGTGGGGTTTAGGCCCCTCGCATTGCGGGTTGGTTTAGGGGGGGGGGGGGATCCGCGGCAGACTTTGTTTCTGTGGGGCCGGCTTTTTAGAACTGGGAGGTCGGTTTCGTGCGGGACGGGTTTTGCTTCGGATTTGTCTCCACCGGGCTGGCTTGCGGTGTGCGGAGGGCCTTAAAGGGAGAATGAATGAATGAATAATTAATGCAGTAATCAGCGTCTAGATATCTTTACTAAAATAACTTTTGATTGTTTTTTTGTATTGATTTGACTAATTCAATGTTAACTATAATTTAAAGAATATGTAACAACTAATGACTCTAACAATTATTCATTGCTGATGTTCGATTTTTCAATAGAACAAACTACTACGGGTTTACTGCTGAAGGCTGGCTTAGTGTAATCACTTTAAGGTAACAGCGTTCGCCATTAGGTGGTTATATGTATTTAAGTCTTCGAAACTCCTAATTATGAAAATACGGGTTAAAATCTACAATCAGCTCACAATCAATCGATATTGGTTAATATATCTCGACTATTCTTGATCGCATGATTCTCTATCGCTGAGCTATTTTTTCACTGACTTGAGTTTATAAACAAAGTAGTAAGAACCCATACAACAAACTATGTACATTGTGTAGAATAGAGGTACTGTAACTGTAATGAGTTTCCGATGATCGAATATCGAAACGATCATCGAAAGAGTTTCGAAAAAATTCCCATACAAAATGATGGAACGATTCGATTGTTTGATTTTAAAACACTATTTGCTCCTATCACCTTTGCAACTATAATTATATTATTATCTTTAGATAAAACTCGTACCAGTCCCACTGGTAATGTAAAAATCTCAACTGGAATCTGCACCTTCAGACTAAAATACTACTTATTTGAAAAAATATATCCATAATTCTTAAAACCATCATACAAAAAACATTTCAATTGGTCCACACATTAATAATATTTCTACCAAATATTGAAATTCTACACAAAAACTTTAACTATTTGCAACAAAAATGCCGTTCATTTCCATAAATTTAAGATTTTTTAAATTAAAAAAAAAAACATCTTTCCTCCTTAAAAACTTTTTTCGGCTACGCCACTGCTGTGCCTCATTATGTTGAATCGTGTGTCCAATACCTAATTCAATATATTCTTCTCAACACTAATAAGATATTCTGGATACGTGTGAAGGAACATCGAGCTTTATGGCATGAGGACGCAAGAACGGTTTTGGTGTATCAAATAAATTGGACTCTTGAACTTATACAAGCCTCATTATCGAACTAACCCGCGTAAACTCCCTTTTGAGTCCTCAGACTTTTGATTGTTAGATTTTTTTTTTATTTTTTTTTTTGCTCCTATGATGGAATTTTTGGGTAAACTTTTTTTTTGAGTTGAATGAATTCATTATAAGAACAATCATATCATTATTTCGTCACCATTCCACATGTAAGAACATTGATGGTTAATGACCCGATTTAGTGCTATTTTTTACAAGTAACACATAACATCTTTCTTTATTTTTAATTTCTTTGTCTGGTACAGAATAAATATTGCAATCGATTCATTAACATGTCGACGATTGAAACGTGTTTCAAAATTCAATAAAAATGAAAATTATTTTTAGCCTATCGCTTCATTCGCCTCTTTCGTTTGGAAAGTCGAGGGTTCGATCCTCGGTGCCGACCATCTTCTTCATTCAAAACACAAGCTTCTCTTTCTGTAAAAGATGTCAAAAATGTATTTGTGTTCATTTTGTGGGAGCCCAGATTCGTTTAAAAAAATATGTAAGAATTAAATTAATATTCAAGAAAAAAATAGAATTGTCAGTTATTTCCGAACAATCTGTAAAATTATGAAAAAATAACACCTAATGACTCTAAAAATTCATTAGTAATGTTCGATTTTTGAATGGAAAAAACCACTACGGGCTTACGACCGTCTTCTACTGTTATTTCGAAGGCTGGCTTAGTGTGATCACTTTACGTTAACAACGTTCGCCATTAGGTGGTAATGTTTTACTCCGAAACTACTAATCATGAGAATTCCGACATGTTCAACATGTCGGAAAATCTCATGTATGCAAGAAGTAGAAATTTACCTAATAATAAATGAAATATAGAGATAAAAGTTTGAAATTATTGAGAACAAGACAGCAACCAAATTTAAAGACTGCGACTGCTGTCATGTATTTGGCGCCAGGATATGAATATATCCATTTGTGTAACTGTCTCATATTTATTACGTAAAATTATGATTGATTTTAAGGTTGAAATCTAAATAAAACTAGGAAACGCTGGTAAACATGGATCATCACGCCCTGGCATGCACTCTGGTATTCAGCGATAGATATTGCATTGTCATTTGCCGTAATCAGGTCTCCGAGAATGCTACCTTGCCTTCTTCCATATTTATCACTCTCATAATAGGAAAGTCAGAAGTTTTCACTTCTATCATAAGAACAATGGAATCTACAATATTTATATAAGAAAGCCTGTGTAATCTGTTTCATATCATTAAAAAAAATTCGAAATGAGATTCGATATTCAAATTAATGTTCCATAATCGAAATATATTAAAGAAAGTCGGGATAGTTACACAATTTATAAATCGAGAACGGCTGAAACGATTTTTATGTGGTTTGGTTTGTTATTCTGGCGACAGAATAAATATTAAACAGGATTTATGGAACTTATATTTCTTGAAATCTATGTAAAATTCCTTAACCAATCCAAACTCCCGTTACGCCTCACTAAGGGGTGTAGGGAGGAATCAAGAGGTCTCCATTGCTCTTGATCTTGCGCAATGTTTATGATCTCCTCCAACACCATGTCCAAATCCCTCACCTCTGCTTCTAAGGAGCGGAACACGGTCTGTTTTTATTATTTAGCAACTATTTTCAAAAGAAAGGTACCTACGCAGGTTTTTGACAATATTTTTTTTAGACAAAAACATTTTCAATGATTCAAGATTGGCTGAGACCGCGGTTCTACTGACATCTTTGTATAGGAAAAAAGTTTATTTATCTGTTCAGTGCTATCAAAAACTTCTCTATAAAAGCCATTCACAACTTTGTTGGTGTAATAAGAGGGGGATGATTTTGTATACATTCATGTGCGGTGGATGCCCGTAACAAGGTGTCTCGTTACCTCTCGCTGGTGACATTTTGGTTAATATCCGTATGGTATAGTATGGATACCAATATGGTGAAGGGACCCCGTAAAACAGATTGGGGTCAACTGGGTCCAGAGGGCAGAAAAGAAGAAGATGATGGATGGATGAATGATTCCATCTTGCATTATGAACAAAAATGTAAAGCATTTTCTTATAGACATTAGATAATATAGTATTGTTATAAAGTTACGTTGGTAGATACAAGAAGGTAATGAGAGTCGCGTCGGCCCGTTTCACGCTTCATTACACAAAGGTGATTTATTATTGTTTATGAAATTATCACCACATTATATAAATGGTAGGTCCACTTTTGCGTGGTCGCATTGAATTATGTGATTTACAAGTATCTAATTGCTATTTACTACAGAAACCATTACGGTAATGAATATAATAATATACCATATTATACTGATGGCTCGTCGAACTTGTACCGCGAATTTCATACTTTAAGTGTACCTACCTACTTACGTATAAGTTACATACATATATTTTTTTTATAATCTATAGATATATTAATACGTGAAGGAAAAACTTTGCGCCTATTCTTGTTGTACTTTGTGGACAGTTAATTTTCTTCCTAATCTACATTTGCGAAAATCGTTTCGAGACCGAAGCCATGATCGCATCATTCGTCAGTGCGTGCAAGTCCTATAATCTCTCTTTGAACGCGTACATGAGGCACTCAGATGTTCGATTGTTTGTGTCATCCCAGATGCGCATGCTGGTAAGTCCATCCATCCCCATTTAAGTGAGAAGTGGTGCAGCCAGGGCCGTCGCGTGGGTGGGGCGACCGAGGCGGTCGCCTTGGGCGCCAAGATACGAGGGGCGCCGCCGTGGTCAAAACAAATTTTATTTTGTTTTTAGAACTCAGAGAAAAATCAAAGGAATGCAATATTTGCAATAAAAAGTTTAATCAGTTTTTAAATTCAAATCGTAAAAATCTCTAACTAAATTTTATTTTAATTTCATTCTTGATTTTTATTGCAACCGAGCGAGCAACAGGAAATTTTGTCTAAGAGTCGTCGCCAATCCAGGGATCGAGCGACTTCATAGCGGAGAAAAGCCATTCGAATGACAAGTTTGCAATTAAAAGTTTTAGCTGTTTTTTTTTTAAGTTTGCAATAAAGATGTATTTTCCAAATCATATTTTAACAGAATTAATTCATTTGATTTAAAAGCGGTATTGAGTTAGTAGTCGCCACGGGCGCCTTTAAAAAACCAGTTATTTTATAAATGATGTATTATTTATTCTATGCTAGTAGTGTCAGTAATGTATACATACGAGCACAGAATAAAAATAGAGAGAACAGGCGGAGCGACAGGTGAACTAAAATTTACAGTTTTTTTTCAAGCATATCTACAGTTTTACTCTGTGATGGGGTAACACTGCATCTCATACTCCTCGCTTCTTGCCCCCCCCCCCCTTATTCACTACTCCACTCAATCGTAATCGTAATATTACGGTATGAAAATGTTTGAAAAACATTGACATTAGTTCAAATCTTATTATAATTTTCTCTTTCCAAATGTGGTGGATAATGGAGTGGCTGTAAAGAGCTAGGATATCAGCCCCCCCCCCAACCAAAACTGAAATTAACAAAATAACAAATTTTATATGGAGGGGGGGGGGCGCTGATTAAAGCCTCGCCTTGGGCGCCTAAAAACCACGCGACGGCCCTGGGTGCAGCCTACATCATATTATCTTATTCTGTTGACTCTACACCGATTATTTAAGATGTGATCCAGGCGGAGCCAAAATCCTGCTAAAGCGATTTTCATCGATGTCTGTAGTTCCATGTCCCATCAGGTGTCAACAGTCGCTTTTGAAGACTGGAATTCCATAATTATTATTGTTCGCTCAATCAATAGAACTTTACAACAACTGTCATTTTTTTTTAAGCCAAGTACCGTTGCATAAACGTTACGACATAATCGCATTGTCATCGGTCGTATAGTGCTTTTCACTCCACAACAGACAGAGATAGAATAACTTAACTTAACCGGTTTTCTCTCTCACACCCACTTCCCACTTAAATATGGCCATCAAAATAATATTAATAATTATAAAATAATTATTCTTTCAATGTTCATCTTTTTCACACATATATAAAGCCATATGAAATACACGACACAACAGTATTTTTCCAACCATCTTATTACGACATTATGTTCCTTGATGCTTAAAAATTACCTAATTACTTTTGAATGTCTTAGCAATAGGTTAATTTTCGGAGAAAATATGATCACGGAGAGAAATATACCAGGCGTGTAAGAAACGTTTTGCATAGATCACTCTCTCGATAGGGGATTGGCACATTGGAAGGAAGAAGAAGAAACGTTTTGGTTACTCCATGTTCTGAGATTTTCTGAAGAGAGCCATTGGTCGCTCGACGTTTCGATTGGATTCCATCAATATTATTAATATTTCACAATCTCTAATAAAAATTAAAGTCGAGTTAGTGCGAACACTTATAACTCAAGATCAGCTCAACAGATTATTTCGATGTTTGATTTATTGGATTCTTCTCCGCTCCGGATAACAGAATAACTAATAAAAAATTGAAAAAAATGGACAAGAAGTGATAATATAAAATATAATATTTAAATTAGTATGGAACGGATTGCGACGCGCCAACGCCATCGCAGGTAGTTCCCTCTCATTCTCGCATACCTACGTGATTGCCGCTCTTACAGAAGCCCATCCCACCTACTATCACCGCACCGTTTCGAGCGTTTTAGAAAATTTTCATACAAAGTCAACAATATTATCGGGCACATTCGTATAGGCGAGGTAGAATGTGTGCGCCCGCATATATTCTCACGTTGTTCCCGCCTGACCTTTGAATACGAATGAAATATGATTGTTTTAGAAATATTTTAATGTTATTATTTTATTTGTTGAACTCAATCGCACTAATTATGTATTTTTGTTGCTGGGGGCGTAGTGCACATGAACGAGCCGCCCCTGGTTAGGACTACAGGACAACGTCTGTGGGGAAAGCTAGTTTATAATATTTGCATGAATGTACTGCATAGCAACCCTATGAAGCTCTTGTTCGACGGGCTCTCTACCCAAAGGGCTTGACGGAGATTTAATCAGAGCATTGATGAAAAAAATACTCCAAGTAATTACGAGAAGAAAACATCGTCAGTAGCGTTGTCCTTGTTCTTCTCTAATGAACTATTTAAGTGGATAGACTCTGAAAGCAAGCGTTGCACTGATTGGTACAAATGAGACAAACAATATCCTTTTCTCTGCTCCGTCTCTAGAAATCATAATATGATCATTACTAGACGATGATACCAGTGCCACCAAAAATGTTGTAATTCGTGATATATTTTTTTTATATTAATAAGAAGCCAATAAAAGTTTAAAAATGTATACAAAATAGCATATTATGTATTATGTAGGACTCTTGCTATATAGCGATAAATTTTGCAATAACATACCTACTTCAATCATATTTACATCAATCAGATATATTATGTATCTATCTTACAGAATCATAACAACAAAAATATATATTTGACCCACTAGCCCCGAATTCTTCTGACTATTTTTAAAATCAGCGAGTTGTGGAAATTTCGGAGTCACGCTAAATTCGGGGTCGCGTTATATTCGGCTATTATACGGTATTTGTAAAATTTTTGTAAAAGAATTTGTAGAAATAAATGGTTGTTTTTTATTTTCTAAATAAATAAAATGTTAATATACTTAAATCTCAGAAACACACAAACAAAACAGACGAACAACAAGAGATGAATTATTATAATAATTAGGAATATAATTTTATCTTTAAATTTCTTTTTTGTTGAAATACACAACTTTTTTCGATTTCTCATCTAGTTTTATCGCACAGTAGGTAGGTACCTACCTACATACAAACTCACAGAGTCTATCAGAATATAAAGGGTAATGATGTGACTTATTAAGTGGTACCAAACAATATCAGTCTCATTATGGAATACTTCATCATTATTCTCTTTAATTTATAGTTTCCTTTTTCCTGAACCGCAATCTTAAAGATCATAATTCAAGGATAAATTACTATCATCTACGTATTGAAGTCACCACACAATGATCTTTTTGCGCCGCGATTAACGTCCTTCGTAGTGTTACAATAAATTGTCGATAGCTTGTAGAGTGTATTTACGTTCTGGGCGAGAAACACATTTGTGTGGGTAGGATTAAACATGGTCAGCCGTATAATAGAACGTTATTCTTCGAATACACGCAGAATACTCAAAAGTGCTACTAATAAAACAAGGAATAAGCTATAACAAAAGTAATTTCCATGCCAACTTTATTCCTGACTACCATCAGGTATAAAGATGTAATTGCGACGTTTAGTGTGACAGACTACCACTGCACTTTTCATATTTTGACACTTAACTTACGAAAAAAAATCGAAGTTGCAACAACTCCGAGCTGTCGATTAGTCAAATCGACCTTTAGTACGGAAGAATCACAAACTTCACTGATAAATGCGAGGCTGCCAAATCAATTCTGCGGTATAGTTATAACACAGTATAGGGTTGATTATTAGTAACGCGTGGCATAAGCGATTTATGCCAGAATAACTATTTTATCCCCGTCATAACGGTGTTATAACGCAGTTTCAATTATATTAGTATATCACTGTGTAAGTACACACACATTATTATGTAGATTCAGGGGTTCCTCATGTATGTCATAGTTAATTTATACCGTGGTCACCCTACTGAATACTTATGCATTTTTCGCCCTGACCATAAACGCACTGAGACCGTCGTGATTGCTGTCTCTTTCGCATAAACGACGTAAATGCAAAAATGACAGAGATAGCTGTCACGATATCGACTATAGGTACACCTATTCTGAATATCTGCGACATAAGCCGGCTTAAAAAGAAATAGAATTTTAATATCAAAACGTGCAAAGTTCCGCCACAAAATACAAAGGCAAGCAGCCGATACATAATTAATCAATGGGGTAGTTTATTTGTTGGACTTCTAAACTTGTAGAAATGTTACTTTTCTAGGTTTTAGTGTAAAATAATCAAACAAGATACACTTGGTGTTGTATGTAAAATTACCAAGTAGGTATATACATTCTCACAACGGCGCACCAACTTCTGGCGGAACATAAAACAAAAAACGTCCGTTTTATAAAAATATTTATATAATTGATCTCAATCATATTTATTTAGTAAAAATATGAATGATAAAATAATATGTAGCAGATAGTGACGTAAGTATTTTCTTCATACTGTCGGTTAGTTCAGTTTTTTTTACAGATTCCACAAATCAATTATAATTTTAATCGTAGTAATTTAAAATGACAACCTCTTACATCTTGTAATAAAAAAGTGCAGTTATTTTCCATGCTTAATAACTACAGAGGAGTTGGCCGTGGCTGGGTATCGAATGCGTTTCCCATGCTGTGGTCGGATAGCTTTAAAACTGGAAAAGATCCAAGGCTTAGGTATAATATTGCGTTGTCTCGTTGTCATGCATGTTTAGTTATTAAGTACAATCCACTTATTCCTCTTTGCAACTAGGAAGTTTTCATTTTCATCAATCACGCGGTTTAAAAATATTTTCAAAATATAGAATAGACGCTTGATAGAGGAAGTCAATCGATTGGAGAAGAATTAAAATTAGGTGAATTAGGAGTCTCTATTGGATGAAGAAGCCCAGCAAGACCGCGAATAGCCACACTAATGAAAATTTTAATAAAAGGCTTCATAAAATGATTTTTTGACAAAATTAGCAGAAGACTTTTGTTGGTGAACAACCTCGACCTTTGAAAAGATACAAAAAATGATCATTTTTGGTCTTAATCTAGCAAGCAAATTTCATGTTTAGAACCTACAAATTTTGGGCAGTTTATCTACATATTTTTTTGAAATTTGAACTTGTAACACTAGTTCAAATTATAGTTTCAACTCGATAATCTTGAATCCTAGCATTTACATAACAAATTCCTTAGACTAATTCTGGTAATCAGATGGTTGGATTTTGTGTCCAATGAATTCATCTGATCACGAACCTTCCAACACTGTATGAGAACGAATCGTAGGGTGAGCTGGCTCGGCCATGTCCTAAGTATATCATCCCCTAATTCATAGATTATGAATGGCTATTGGTATAAAGAACAATACTCTCCTTCAAAGAGGGTATTATGGAGAACTTCAGGATACTGACAAGAAAGGAAGGGTTCGAGAAACTTTAAGGCAACCATATACTCCTAGGGAGCGAAGGTGGATAACTTTAGTAAAGGACGTAGAAATCAGTAGACTAAGGTGTTCAAAATTGTCAACAATCAAGACCAAATTCAACATAATAAGTTCGCCGAGAAATTCATATCTTTTTAATCGCATCTTATTCCTGCTATGTATGCAGTATGCACATTGCGCAGAAATAGGAATTCATCACAAACTGCTGCTCTGCGGAGATCCTAGTGTTAAAGGAACGCATTGTTTTCAAGGTGATATATGCTTTTCTAATTACATACTGGGTAATAAAGCCATAATATGTGATATATGCTTTTCTAATTACATACTGAGTAATAAAGCCATAATATGTGATATATGCTTTTCTAATTACATACTGAGTAATAAAGCCATAATATGTGATATATGCTTTTCTAATTACATACTGAGTAATAAAGCCATAATATGTGATATATGCTTTTCTAATTACATACTGAGTAATAAAGCCATAATATGTGATATATGCTTTTCTAATTACATACTGGGTAATAAAGCCATAATATCGTAATGAGAATCAATAACAATAGAAAATGAATCCGTCAACTCTTTAATAGTAATGACTCTAACAATTCATTAACGATGTAAATTTTTTAAATGGAACATACCACTACGGGCTTACGACCGTCTTCTACTTTTATTTCAAAGGCTGGCTTATTGTGATCACTTTACGTTAATAACGTTCGCCATTAGGTGGCAATGTTTAAGGCCGAAACTCCGAATCATAAGAATTCTCGACATGTTCAATATGACGAAAAATCCCATGTACCTATACAAACAAGTAGATATTTAATAATTAATGAAATATAGAGATAAAGTTGGAAATTATTGAGAACAAGAGAGCAACAAAATTTAAAGACTGCGACTGCTGTCATGTAATTGGCGTCAGAATATGACTATGTATCCATTTTTGTTAATGTCTCAGCTTTATGGCTTTGTTGGTGCACAACGTTCTAATTATGTCTATGTAGATTCTTGTATACGGGGGTACATCTATTATCAAAGAGTTAGCTTAGTTCGAAGAATTCTCCAATACTGCAATAACTTACATGATTTATCGCAACTTGTATGAAAAATATATCCAAGAAATTTTTAGTTGTGTAGGTTTGGAAATTTCGTAGCCCCTGGGGTGAAGTAAAAATATAATATTAACATAATAAATCAACAATCAATCTCGATTTATATAAAAAAAACTGTCGTCTAGAGTACAATAATAATTTTATAAAAGTGGTAAGGAAATTTGTTTAGTAGGTACAAAAAAAAATAAACGATAAAAAAAGTGTTTGTTGGTCGAAGCTACGTAATCTTAATTACTGGTGTTTTTCTAATTAGCCGAAAACTTTGTAATTTACGACGGTATTCACCCTAATTATATTTTGCGTTTTACTCCGAAGATAATTCATCTCCCCCGCTGACGTGGACGGGGTAGCGAGGGGGTGTATGGGGCGGGGAGGGTGCATCTCTGATTTCAATGTCTGCATACATTTTAATAAGAAATTTTGAAAGTTGGAATTTCAATTTGTTTTCTAATTAGAATCTGATCTGATTAGATTTATTTATTTTATTTTATTAGACTTTATTATTTTATTTTGCTCTTTCCACGATAGGTAGTCCTAATTTGGGTAGGTTGGTAGGTACATCAGACGACTTTACATATTATAATTTTTGCAGAAAAGGCCGGATTACATCTGTGCTCACTCAAAGTGAACACAAAATACACTCTTTTACTCTTTCACAGTAAGCTACTTAAAGCATGTGTCGTGTAAGAGGAAGATGGTCGGCACCTGGGATCGAACCCACGACCTTCGATACGAAACAGTACGAAAGCCGGCGTTGTAACCGCCAGTCTACCAACCACTTCCATCAAATAATATCCATCAACTATTTGTACACGGGGAGCTACAAGCAATTAAAGACTTATTAATTATTGTCATAGAAAACACTTTGTCACTCCTTGAAGTGAAAATAGGTGTATGCCAACATAGATAATCATACAATTGATTGGTAATAAAAACAAGCGAACGAAAGTGCGGTTTCGGTTTGGACAAAAAAGGTAGGTAGTTCCGGTTTCGATATCAGTTTCAGTTTTGTTTGCTCAGCGTTCGTGAGTGTAAGATCATGAAAAAATATTCCTTAAGCCCATGATGCACAGTCTTTATGAAATACGAGTATGATAGTCAATTGCAATAAAAAACGATTAAAGTGCACGTCGATAAAATATTTGAAACAAAATACAGAACCGGTAGCCTGTTTATTTCAGAATACGAATAAAGTAATACCATTTGATAAAAAAAAAAAATAAAACTAATCGAATCGTTGATCATTTTCAAAAAAAATAATATTTTAATTGCATCGAAAAGTTGCTTAAAATCAATCACTTCTTCTAAACAGTTTTCTTCTTAAGAAATAAAGCTGAGGTAAGTACGTATCTCAAAGTATGAAAACTCTTCGAATTATTCTATTTTTTAGACTTTTTGATTTAGTCCGTCACCTGCATGGAGTAGGTGGCAAAACAGTAGTAGTACCTACAGTAAAGCTGTGTCTTGATTTGGCGGTTTTTATTTTTTTATTTTTAAGATAATTTCACTTGTCCATCTTTTTTAATTACATACATTCAATTAACTGAACTTTGAATTAAAACGAATACATCAATCGTGTCTGATGGTAAGTTCCAGTTCAGACTCCAGCCAGCAGTAACAAAGAGTATAGGCAACCCTCGTTACAGCGGAACAACTAAGCCCCAATTAGACTTAGTCCTAATTAAGAGATGCCAATAAATTAGGCCTCCGTCACTCTCACGCGCTCTGTCGTCCGCCAGGCTGGCCTCCTACACCCTACACCCCTACTGGTCTCTTCGCTTCATTGAAAGAATCCCCTCACCCTGTGTGCACGCTACCCGTCACCTTCTTCCCCACCCGACCCTGTATCGAAAATAGTGCGGTGACCATAATTTCAGCTCATTATTTTCGTAAATAAGCTTGGATTGAATTTCACAAAAATACTAGGTACTACAATAATAGAACAAATTTGGTAAAACATAACAAGAAGTGGTTGGTGACCCAGCGGTTACAACGCCGGCTTTCGTACTGCGGACGTCGTGGTTCGATCCCAGGTGCCGACCATCTTCCCACGACACAAGCTTTCAGTAACTTACTGTGAAAGAGTCAAAGAGTGTATTTGTGTTCACTTTGAGTGAGCACAGATTCATTTAAAAAAAATATAACAGATTCTAAATATAAACTGATTCCTTTTCGCAGAGGCATTTCGTAGGAACCCGATTGTACCTTCGGGAAAGTTCGTGCGCGGAATATCACGAATATGTACGAATCGGTTAGGATATTTCCGAAGATGGATTTGATTCATTGACTTGTGGCAAATTCGAGTTTGTTTTCGTAAGTTAAGTGTCAATATATGAAGAGTGCAGTGGTAGTCTGTCTCATTAAATGTCGCTATTCCTTCCTTTTATACCTACCTGTGGGTAGCCAGGAATAAAGTTGGCATGGAAATTATTATTGTTAGTATCAATTTTTCTTATTCTGCGCGTATTCGAAGAATAACGTTCTAAAAAGAATAAAGTACGGCTGAACGAATTTTAGCAGAGGATATTATTATTATACATTAAGAAAAGTTGAGAGTTTGGGATATGGTGTAATAGAATTTCATCGAAATCCTCAAGATTGAGGTGGTAAAGTGCTCCTTTTATCTCCTTACGCCTCCAAATGGGCTCACAAACTGAGTATTGTATGGTAATACCCTAAAAAATTAGTATTAAATACATAACATAACGACCTGGTTAGCCTAGTGGTATAGGCGTAAACTTTAGATCACGAGATTCCAGGTTCGATTCCCAGTCGGATCAGAACTTTTCTAAGTGTTTTGTCACTTGAAATTTCTACCCAGGGTTGACCTGTCTCAGATTGGGCGGAACCGGTTAAGTGGAATAAATTGCCTCAGGCAATAAGTTTTGCCGACTATACCTACTGACACTTATGTATACAGTGTATTTTATGCTTAGCTAAAATTGGACATCTGTGTATAAGATAAAAATAATTTTTCATTTAAAGGCGTATATCGACAGGTAATGGACGTATTGTCACCCCATTAACCAGGGCCGGACCAAGTTATTCATCAGCCCACCGTCTCCTCTCGCCGCGATCACGAAATGAATTATTTCGACTTGAAATTTTATAAGACGGATAATAAACCTGAAGAGGCATTGTTACAGCAAAGGCCGGATTACATCGCTGATGATTTATGTGTGTGAGAAAACATGGAAATTCCTTAATTTGTATAAACACTCATTCCCGCAACAAGATGAAATCTGCAAAGCAAATTTGGGAAATAAACCGATATTAAAAACATCACCGGTCACCCTCCTCAATTTTTTACGGGAGATCTTTTTCATTACAAAAATAATCTTCTTGCGTCGTTGATTTCCTTGATACTTCCCTCTGTACACTCTGGCTTGACACTCTTCAACAATATTTCTCACCTTCATGGAACCTTGGCTGTGCGATTTGTAATTGGTTTTTGGTCATATTTTTTACATTAAAATTTGTTGTAGCCCATTTCTCTTTCCATTTGGTTTCTAGTTTAAAGAATACTAGCTCTATCGTAATAAAGTGGTTGGTGGTTTAGCGGTTATCACGCCGGTTTTCGTACTGTTTCGTGCGGAGGTCGTGGGTTCGATCCCAGGTGCCGACATCTTCCTCTTTCGCGACACAAACTTTGAGTAGATGTGACTGTGAAAGAATTAAAAAGTGTATGTGTGTTCACTTTGAGTGAGTACAGATTCATTAATTTATTAAAAAAAATTAAAATTAATATTTAGAGTTCAAGTAAGTATACCATATTCTTAAAGAATTATCTAACAACTAATGACTCTAAAAATTCATTACTGATGTTCGATTTTTGAATGGAACAAACCACCACGGGCTTACGACCGTCTTCTACTGTTGTTTCGAAGGCTGGCTTAGTGTGATCACTTTACGTTAACAACGTTCGCCATTAGGTGGTAATGTTGGAGTCTCCGAAACTCCTAATCATGAGAATTCTCGACATGTTCAACATGTCGAAAAATCTCATGTATGCAACAAATAGATATTTAATAATAATTAATGAAATATAGAGATAAAAGTTGGAAATTATTGAGAACAAGAGAGCAACCAAATTTAAAGACTGCGACTGTTGTCATGTATTTGGCGCCAGGAAATGACTATATCCATTTTTGTTAATGTCTCATATTTATTGCCTATTGGCTCTGTTGGTCCACAACGTTCCAATTATGTCTAGATTCTTGTGACCCTTTTTCATACCATATTCCCTAAAAAAATAAATGTCTGCAAGCTGATGTAGCTTGTTCGAGGCAATTATCTGATATGTCGTCAGATTTCGAAAAAAAAACCTGCGAAACTAATAGTTGCTATATGAGCAGATCTTATATCCTGTATTGTGCTGAATGTAGTCAGTCATACGATATCTTGCACAGAAACATACATACATCACGAGAAATTTCAGATTTATTATTGTAGATAGCTTCCGTCCGTTCTGACAAAGCCTCATACTTCGTGGAATTATTCTATGTAATATTTCACTATCTCTAATTACAAGCGATTTTAATACATCTCATTATCAAGTTATTCTTTATTATTTACGGCAGTTTTGAAATTGTTTCAGACAAATATTCCGGTAATCCAGACTCTTTGTAGGTAGGTACTAAGATTATTAAAATTTGAAGATTCCAATATTAGCCTTGTTCATACAAACTGGTACAAAGACAATAATATTTTTTTACAAACTTAATGCTTTGTTCTAATACTGCGTTTTTTATTATATTTCAGGTATGAAAAAACATCAACTTTTAGACTACATTCAAATCAACTGTAAGTAATTATTATTTTATTTATTACTAGCTGAACCAAAACAATAATTTTGACTTATTACATGAATAAAAATGCTGATTAAGACTTAAAAACTTTATTAAATTAGCTAGTAATTCATTGCATTGTGTACCTAATAGTTACCTATTGTTAATTGGGATGCGGGATGAAGTTCGCCGGGTCATGTATAAGTTTGTAATCAAAATAATTCTTCTATTATCGCTTTACTTTAATTATAATACTACAGTAATTTTCATTGTTTTTCGTTCTCACCTGATAATTCAGAAAAATTGGTTTAAATGGGGGTCCATTCTTTCATGTGTTAAGGATGCCGAATGACAGTTGGTCGAGGAGAACGCTGTTTTTCCTCCTATAAGGGTCTCGAAGACGTGGAAGACCCTCTCATACCGTGTTCCTCTCCCGAGGCAGAGCTGAGGAAGTTGGTTTGGAAGGAGGTCATAAGCATTGCGCAAGATCGAGCGCAATGGAGAGCTCTTGTTACCTTCCCTGTGCTTCTAGAGTGGAATTCAAAAGTAGTTTTGATTTGCTTTGACATAATGTCCTACGTATGTTGGTGTAACTACCTACAAAAATGTTTATAGATACATAATATATTATTTATTTTATTTATTTATTTGAAATCTACGCAACCAATGGTTGCATTTACATACAATTTACAAAACAGAAGAAGAAAAAATACAATAGTTATGCATCACAGTAAAAAAAAAAAAAAAAAAATAAGTATCTCTAAGAATTCAATGAGCCAAGCGGTACCTATCCCTTAGCATTTTTTTGAAACCATACAAAGGTGCAGAAAATATATCAATTTCGCCAAGATAATTGCCCCCCCCCTAAGTAACCTTTGCATGGGCGCATTGAAAGAATAGTTTGTGACACTGTTTGCCAATCTAAAGGTCTGTGTACTTCGCGTGCTCCTGGAAGGGACATGAAGCTCCACCATAGACAACAACCGAGAGGAATCAATCTGGCCACCGATCAATCTATGCAAGAAAGTCATATCCGCTATTGTGCGCCTTTCGGATAGCAGTGTGAGACCATATTCATTGCGAAGATGATCATAGTTAATATCCGCAGCTGGTATACCCAGTTTGAAGTTAATAAACTTCAGGAGTCTATTTTGAACCCTTTCAATTCTTTTAATGTGAACCTGGTAATATGGTGACCACAGAACCGAATTATACTCTAACTGTGGTCTAACGAGACATGTGTACAAATGAACAAATGTTGAGACTTTGGAAAAACCGCGGCACAAGCGTAAGACAAACCCGAGTGTTTGGAGTGCCCTGTCCACCATTGAATTGATGTGCAGGACAAATGTCAGTCCAGTATCAAGCTGCACTCCCAGATCCCGGACCTGGGATACCGCTTCCAGCTCTTCACCAGCCATTGTATATGGATAGACGATTGGTGATTTTATTTTGTAAAAACGTACGACCTGACACTTCGCAACATTCAACCTCAGTTCATTCTTCGCACACCAACCCAGAAGAGCCTCCACATTGCTCTGCAGCACACAACAATCATCAGCACCCCTTATTTCTTTATAAATTTTAAGGTCGTCAGCAAACATTACAATGCCCACCCCATCAAAAACCGTTAACAAGTCATTAATAAAAATATTGAACAGGATTGGACCGAGGTGTGAGCCTTGCGGTACACCACTCAGCGCAACAAATAAAGATGAGATAGTACTGGACAAGCATACTCTAAGCATCCTACCTGTTAAATAGCTTGCAAACCATGATAGCAATGTTCCATCCACACCAAGTGAACGGAGCTTAGCTAACAATATCGGATGCGAAACACGATCGAAGGCCTTCGAGTAGTCGGTATAGACACAGTCCAGTTGGCCTCTGGCCTCCAGTGTGTCCATAATATCAGAATGAAATTCCAAAAGATTGGTTAGTGTAGATCGCTTTCTCATAAAACCATGTTGTTGATCAGATATCAAAGCCGTTAGGGAATTCTTAATCTTGTTTAGAAGGATACTTTCAAATAATTTTGGTATGCTTGATTGAATGCATATGGGGCGATAATTTTTGATATCAGATCTGTCGCCCTTTTTAAAGATGGGGATAATGTAACTCTCCTTCCAGATCGATGGAAAGGTCCCAGAAGCAACCGAGTCGTTAAAAATCTTCTGCAATACACCGCACAAAACAGCCGAACAATTTTTAAGGAATACCGGATTATAATGATTTAGTGTCAGAAAATTAAGTGTCTATAAGTATAACTAAATAATAATATGTAAACGATTTAATGTGAAGATCACAGATTATAATAATAGGTATCGTGTTATTAAAACAGGGTCCAGGGTATAATACCTAAATAGTTAATGTTTGAAAACCTCTTTAAAAAATATAAGAAATTAAAATATAGCACACACGCGTTATATCATAATGCTATATAGGTGAGCAGTTAAGTGACTGTACTTCGTGAGAGGCTCTAGAAAAGGGATGATTTTCTTACCTGTTAAAAGTGTCCCTTCAAGAGGTAGTCAAAACGTGTTGCGCGATATTTTTACCTGTTGATTCTGTAATATTTTATCTCCTACAAGACCATTCGGTAAACGTTGTATCACCTTCATCCTATCTACTATACCTCCAGTCACTCACCAAAAAAACCGATAGGTACCTTCTAAATAATGAGGCATCAGATAGGCAAGATGACATTGTATGGGAATTTTTTATTTTTTATTTTCCTTGCAACTTTTTCTCACCGTTTAACAATTTCGTGAGCATATACGAATATTATAAAACCTAAATCATCGAAATCGGTCTAGCCGTTCTCAAATTATAGCAAGCACACCTTATTATTTTTATATCTTAAGATATAAAATAAAGTTGAGTTAGTTATTTATATGATTTACAACTCGAAAATGGCTGAACCGTTTTTTATCATGTGTGGTTTGTTAGATTCCGCTAGTATTTTATCACCTTATAACTTATAAGCTATCAAACTTCAGGTGATTTATCTTAGAAAATTATACAGATGAGATTCTCTTTTACCTATGTTCGTGTTTTGGTCTAAATCTTTTTAACTGTTTGTAATAGAAAAAATATAAAAAATAAAATAAAGTGATGCTAGAGATGAAACAGTTTTGGAATCTGTGTCCGTATTATTCGCTGTTTATAAAAAAATATTTAAAGGATGTTTTAAGGACACAGGTATACGGCCATTAGAAGTCCCTAGGCTGTCCTCTTATGATACACCACATATTATTATTGATTTGACTATTTCTATGAATTTTGATAATGTTATAACCTATATTTATTTATGAAAAAGGGTATGTAGGTATCTAAGTTGAAAAAATCATATAATTATTTGTAAAGTTAACGTAAATAAAAAGTTAAAGTTTTTTTATAGTATCCAAATGTGGAGATTTTACCATGCAAGCTAGGCAGATATATTCGATTAAAAAATTAAAAAATAACTATTTGTTATTAAATCAGTAACATTTATTTTGAAACCAGATATAGGTATTTGTGACTGGTAACTATGAATTAATTCAATGCACAATTTTCATCATTATTGCTTAGAAAAAGTAGTCAATACCATCGATTATCCGGCCCGCATTGATGTCAAATTAAAATCAACGCTATCCAACACAGAGCTCGTCCAAAATATTTGGAAAAAAAGACCGTTCGGTACTCGATCACAGTTTGTGACATTTTCGCTACAAAAGCTCTTGATTTTCTAAAACTTACCTTAAATAAATCGTAAAATATACCAAATTTTATTAAAATGAATCGTAGGAATTCAATTTAACCCAGGCTGATTCCCGCTGGCAAGGTGCGGACATTAATTAAGATGGTCCTTAGAAGCCTCCACAGGGGTCCCTTTATCCCCTAATAGGCCAGACCCCGGGTCTTCGAGCATTGGATACGGGACAATGAGTTTTGAGGACAATCTCTCTGACGAATGGGGAGTTAGAATTTGATGCGTATATAATGGTTCTAATTTAAGATAAAAAAGCTAAAGCTTAACGAACTACGGTTTTTATAATAGAATATTTTTTAATGTGGGGTGATTTGAAGACAAATCCAATCATTGGATCCATCACATAATTAATTGAACCAGATTTTGCAGTCTTTGTAACAAATTCTTTCAAGGTAAGGGAAGACAGATGGGAATATTGTAAAATATCTAAGGAACTTGTCAGTGACTGGAATTAGGAAGAGAAGGACCAAAAAGTAAAACAACTTGACAAAAAACCCAAACAGGAATTCTAATGAAAACTAAGATATCAGTCGAAGAAAGCAGGGCTAGTCGATGAATGGTGAAGCCTTTGATTCTATGGAGAAGGACCAAAAATACCATACTATCTCCTGGTAGACAGACTGCAATGCAGATAGGCAAATTTCACCAGGATTGATCCTCTCAAAAAGTCAAACTTCTCGAAAAATCTGGGACTATTGAGAGAGATCTAACTGAGAAACACCATGAGCAAGTTGGGAATATAAATATACCGACACGCACTTATTTCAAATTCGTAAAAACATACGACGGTCTTTATAACCAATTAATTGTTCTCGTCTCCTCTTCCCACTCGAGATTTATTTTGAAAATCTTTTCTATTCTAGTGCAGATTTTGGGGTCTGCACTATTATAACACATTCTATTACCAGTAAGGGCAAAATTGTGTACGTTTTTAGAAAATTGCCTATAATGAATAACACACACACTCCCTTTTACACCCCACTCAGGGGCATAGGGAGGCAACAAGAGCTCTCCATTGCGCTCGATCTTGCGCAATGTTTATGACCTCCTCCCACACCATGTCCATGTCCCTCAGCTCTGCTTCGAAGGAGCGGAACACAGTGTGAGATGGTCTTCCTCGTCATCGGGACCCTGATGGGAGGAAGAAAAGCGCTCTCCTCAGCCAACTGTCATTCGGCATCCTTAACACATGTCCCAGCTATAATGAATAAACACGACAAATACAATATGTATGATTTTAAATGCAATAAATACTCGCATAATGTTATCTTACAATCATCAGCCACTTGTCGATTTGAATTTTGCCATCACTCAGTTTTGATTAGTCACATAAATGTTGAACAACATTCAAAGACGCAGAATGTAAGCTTAATAACTCCATAGAAAAGAAATGTAATTTTTGTATTAGTATTTCCCCACAATAATAACATAAGGACTACAGCAAAGAAATGTAAGCTCGTTGGAATATTTTTGGCCGAATTTATAGATAAGTAAATTTTTTTGGGTTCCTATGTCGTAAATTTTCAAACATGTTTAAGGCATTGTCCAGGATTAAAGCTTGTTTACTTATTATAAAATTGTTTGTCAACTTTGAGCATTTACTTACACCAAACTAACAAAGAGCCGAATCTAGAATCAGAGCATGCTTTCTATTATGGTTGATATTGGATACCATGGAAACAATAACTAATTAGTGGGCGATGACAGATCATTTCCTTGGTGACCATATCAACGATCAAGGAAACATACTCTTCTTTACAACTCTGGATCTATGTTCCTTTGATTTAAAGGCACCGTTGTTAGACCAACTTTGAAGTTCTTTTATAACGCAAATGACCTATTCAATTTGACCACTTCGGGCTTACAAACGTTTGCTGCTGTTGTTTCGAATGGTAGATTTTTTTTTTATTAAAATGGATCTGTGCTCACTCAAAGTGAACACAAATACACTCCTTGACTCTTTCACAGTAAGCTACTGAAAGCTTGTGTCGTGAAAGAGGAAGATGGTCGGCACCTGGGATCGAACCACGACGTCCGCAGTACGAAAGCCGGCGTTGTAACCGCTGGGTCACCAACCACAGTCTACATATTTGATGGCTAATGATGTATAGAAGAAGTGTTAGATGGCATCAGGCAAGGTGGTCTGATGACTTGAGAAGGGTTTGATGGATTTCGGGTGGCACAGGAAAGGGAACTTGTAAAGTCTTAAGGGATGGCTTATGTTCAACTATGGACACGAGTGGGCTGAAGAATGAATGAAAGACGGTCCACTTAAATGGCTTGATAGTTGCTGTACTTGGGCGAAACTCAACCCACTGAACTGAAATAACTTTGAAAAATACGAGCGCCAGCAGAGACTTGGAAACCAAGTAGTTGATTATTATGGAGGAATATTGACTAAATTAAATTAAATTAAAAACCAAGTAGTTGATTATTATGGAGGAATATTGACTATTATTATGGGTGGCTTGAGCGCAATACATCAGTCCTAGGGCCTGGACTGACACAGCTTCTCCCACCATGCTTCTCCTACCTCCACGCGGTGACCGACGGGCAACGGGCTTTAGGGTGAAGTTGATGGTAACCAACCCGTCGGGGGATCCCAAAAGTGCGGCTAAACGGAGAAGCAGTGAGCGTCTGTCCCACATGTTAGTGGCGGCTCACAAATGGTGTGTGCTGGCAACTCGACATATTCGGGTACTAGTCGCACACACCATCTCAAATGAGTATCCAGGCTCATTGCTGATCCGATAGTTGGTCAACACAGATCAACGACAGCGGATATAGCCCTAGTTAGTTGGGTCACCCTGGTTCCACGTCTGATGACCGTCGGTGGATAAAACATTCAAGTCAATTTAAACCAAAGCTTCATGAGAAAACAAACGCAAAGATGCACTACCCTGTCTGGCAGCGAGGGTGATTCTCCCCTCGGTGATCCAGAGCCTGACTTAGTGTCAGGGCCAGCTTGTAGGATTCCAGGGACAAGCAGATTGAAGCAGAGGAAGATATCTCGTCCAGGCAAAGGTTCTAATAAGCTAAGAGCTATAACATGGAACCTGGGAACGTTGACAGGAAAGGGGAAAGAGTTGGCAGAGGTTATGAGAAGACGAAAGATTGACATTGCATGCATCCAGGAAACAAAATGGAAAAACACGAACATTGACAAATGCCGTTACCTCGAGACACAGAATAATGAGTTCAAACTATATTTTTACGGTGAAAATAGCTCTAGAAACGGTGTAGCAATAGTATTACATGAAAAGTTTCACAATAACGTAATTAAAATCACAGCAACCAGCGATAGAATAATCATGATAAAACTTGTTATCAGTAACGCAATATATAACATCATTTGTGCCTACGCACCTCAAACGGGATGTGATCAAATTGAGAAAGATCTTTTTTGGGAAAACTTGGAACGTCTGATCCAGAGCATACCGGAAAATGAAAGCGTCCTAATAGGTGCAGTGGGCCTAGACAAAATCGCATTTGGCGATCGACTACAAACGAACTTTACGCCAATGGGTCAATTTGGTAGACAAAACCACATAATGACAGTTCATTAGAAACGATATTTCGATTTCGCTTCCATGACGTCACGATTTCTTTCGACGCTCGACGACGCCATACATTTTGTACGTTCTTCGTAGACAAACACATTTATTTTGACACTTTGGCGAAATCTTCGACAAATCGCCGCCATCTTTGCGACGATAAGAATTATTTGTAGAAAAATAATTAGTTGTTTTTTCAGCATTCGAGACATATTTATTAAATTCTTTTAAATTGAAAATATGTAATAATATATAATTTATATTTTATACTTCCATTTATCGACGCTTTATTAAAAAAAATAACGTCAGTTTGTATTTTTTTGGCATTTACTATATACTTAGTAGTTTTAATCCACAACTAGCTGACCCATCGAACTTCATCCTGGCTTATAATCATGAAATGATTTTCAAAGAACTCGTCGTGAATCATCAATAACATATTGTTGGATAAAATCAGGGTTATCAGGTTTTTTTCCCAAAAAATAGCGAACCAGTGTTCCCACTTGGTATCTGAAAAGAATGAAAGTTCACCATAAAAAAGTGATTCTCAAGATTTGGTATCTCCAGAAAGATGAAAATTCAGTAAAAAAAGAAAAACGTTATTCCGAAAATTTCGGAAAGGACTGGTTGGAAAATTACTTGGAAAAATATACCGTAAAATTTTCTTCATAGCGAACGCCGAACATGGTTCTAAAATACCGAAAAAATTCGGTAAAATGCCGAACACCTGGCAACCCTGATTAAGAGATGAAAGATGTCAACGGTGTACTTATTTATATTTACTTAATTATAATTTTTATAAATATAACATTCCTGACATAATATGCACCATTGTCGAGAGTCACCATATATTTTTATATATAAATACTTTCATTTCGCATGGAATTTGTTTATCAGCGAACGCTTTGTTTCCTTGGCAATATTAGAAATTGAGTAAATTATTATCGCCACGACGAAATCTTCGAAAACGAAGTACAGTTTCGTAGACAAACAGACTTCGTTATCTACTTTCGAATTTTTCTCTTTGGCGATGCATCGGCAGCGTCGATTCGACACATTACGTCAGACATCGTCGTTTTTCTGAAATTTTTTTTGATTCTTACGTTGGTACCACTCGCGTTGCCGAGCTACTATTTGTTTGTTTACAAAATTTTGTATGAAATGTCATCTTCATACAAAACAAACGCAGATTCAATATTTTTTTTATAATTGAAGTAAAAACTTATCAGTGATTTATACGTAATCTTACGATGAACCATTTTTTCAGAAGTAAGACGGCTAGTGTTTGGATTTTTATTTAAATTGATATTGTTGAAAATTCCGTTCAATATGAAAAATAATTTCGATATGACGAAAACAACCAGCAAAATTATGTATTTTTACAAAAACAATGTCACTTTTTACGTGGTGCATTAGAATGCTAAATGGAACAATCAATAAAATCGGGCCATCCAAAGACAACGGATAAATTGGAATTTATTAAACATTTCCACTTCCAATGTCCGTCAGAATTGAGCCAGATCAAGGTTGTAAGCATTTTCTGTACAATAATATTTTCTTCTTATTTTGCAGATCAGTCAATACCACATCCATGTGCTCTTCTGTGATCATTTTATTTATTTCAAATTCAATATGTACAATATTAGTAAACACAACACAATAATAAAGCTATAGAACATTATCTAATTGTTTTATTTATTTTTTTGATTCTTTACTGTACATTAATAAGCATAAGAAACAATATATCTGTGCATCCAAGAGGTTTTCGAAGAAGGTCTAGAAGCTTTTCAGATTTTGATAGGGCTAACAACAAGTTTGCGACAGTGGAAAACCGTAGCTTGCAATTATAATAAGATAGGAATAGAAGGGAATATGAATGGAAAATGGCGCACCTGGATATTTAGCGAAAACAACTATAGACATTTACGCAATTTAATACACACATAGGTATGTTATCAACATCTTTCAAGAAAATAACAGATGTTCTTGTGAAACAAAATAGAGAACAGCATCATAAATTTGTTGTTCCTAGTTCATTTATTAATCATTTTACAACTGTTTTGATTTTCAAGAACATTAATTATTATCTCTTAAGTGTCGCTTTTAAAAGAATTAGCAAAGTGTTCATTGTTCCTCCTACATGTTCTGTTTGTGAACTTCTATCTTTAGCTCTTTGGAATAGAACAGGATTCCACCTATAAAGAGTCGATGGACCGTGGCGAAAGCAATCAGACGGCTTCCGTTATTATGTATTACCCCATGATGCCTGGTCCATACTGGGGGTCGTCAGGACCGTCAGTGTTTCGCCTGTCATCTTGAAGGACGCACTCATCAGGCGGTCAGAAACAGGTTCCCAATCAAGAAGGCGAGTGAAGGCATATTTACTTAAAAGTAGAGCGACGCCACGCATCCGTGCAGTTCGGTGACCAGAGTGCAGCATGACATAGTTGCCAGCGTCTCTCTGCCCCGCCCTAGGTTGCATGCCTAGCTCAGCCCCAGGATACCCAGTCCATAGTCTCTCACCAACTTGGCAGCAACAAGCTCCCCGGCCGGAATGAGTGCGGAATGCGGATATTCAGGGCTCCGATCATTACGCCCTTGTTCTTTAAACGATCCGGGGTCATTTCTGGGGGAAACGAGCTACCTGAACCCCCCCCCCCCCTGGTGGGGTCCAGGCGATGGGGTGGGATTTCTGAACAATGGGGTGTATAATTTATTACCTTTATTTTATTGTAAAACATATTTAAAATGTTAGTAAATATTTTATTTTAGAAAATTTCCTTTCAAAGTGTCGAATTTTTAACAAACGAATTATTTTTCTTCGTTTTCTACAAAGATTTCTTATCGTCAAAAAGATGGCGGCGAAGTCGAAGAATTCGACAAATATTGACGAAGAATTCGCCGAACTGTCAAAATTAAATGGGTTTGTCTACGCATTACATATATGATTTCATAATTTATATTGCGTCGGCGCGCGTCGAAAAATATGGTGACGTCATGAGATATCGTTTCTAATGAATTAATTAGTCTATGATTCGTGATAAGTAGGGCCAGGATTAATATGTAAATACATATTATTATTTTCCATATTTCATGGTTGAGTCCATATTTCACAAAAATATCACAACCGTCCATATTTAATGATTTTTTTCACAATCTCACAAGATAAAAGCACTAGAAAATCCTTCAACATCGGTAAATGAAAACCTGAAGATTATATTGAATGAATATTGTATTGCTAGTGCGGTGGTACCGAAGACCTTAATCATTTATTTATTTGAATATCCAATAATAATTCCTGACAGGTTCCCATTATTGTTTTTTTTCGAATCCGATCTATACTTTGCCACAACAGTAAGCAGCGACAGTCATCGCCTTGTCGTTTGCCAGGACAAAGTATTGCAGGCAACAACTTCCCCCATCAATGGGCCCATTATTGAATGAACTAAGATGCCGCGTAGAATTCCGATCTAATATTTCTATTCTTTTATCAACCGACAATACAATCCTTCTTAAAATTTTATTATCTTGCATTAAGGCCAATATTAAATAGTTACGCATCTTATTCTGTACGTATTTTTCTAAATCTAACTTTAATAAAATATAAACACAGCAATTACTATAAACAAAGATTTTGATATTTGTCATAATTAATATACAAGAGATCATGGCATGAACACCCTATTTTTAGGAGTAATATGCTAAATTAAAGAAGAAGAAGAAGAATATAATGACATATCGACCATAGATCAACGACAATAAATGAAATGGCTGCCAACGTAACAATTAAAAATCATAGAAAAAAACGACGCGACGTCATGTGTCGAATCGACGCTTTGCGTCTTATCGCCACGGCGATATAGAAACGAAGTGTGTTTGTCTACGAAACCGTACTTCGTTATCGAAGAATTCGCTTTGTCGATTCGAATTTACGATTCGCTTTCTAATGTGTTTTGTCTAGGCCAGCAGATATGAATGGGCATGTTGGAACATCAAACGCTGGCCATGAAACAGTGCATGGAGGGTTCGGATATGGAACTCGAAATCAGCAGGGGGATGAACTTTTGAGTTTCTCAGAAGCGTATGATTTAAAAATTACAAACACATACTTCTACAAAAAATCTGAACACCTTATAACATATAAAAGTGGAAACGCCGCTACCCAGATAGATTACTGGTTGTGCAGTAAAGAAATTAGGAAACAATGTAGAGACTGCAAAGTCATCCCGGGAGAACCACTGGCAGCCCAACATCGCCTGGTGTTGCTTGAAATCCTTGTTCCAAAGAGTAGTTTAACCAAAGAACATGTAAAACAAATACCAAAGATCAAGTGGCTCAATATCTCAAATGAAAAAGGTAAACAGTTAGCATCTAAAATGAACTTGTGGATGATAGAAAACTTAAAAGGACATAATAACCTAAATCCAAATGAAATGTGGGAGGCCTTTTCAAGTGCATGCTTACAGAGTGCTAAGCAGTGTCTCGGAGTCTCAAAGGGCAAGCTAAAAAATAATAAAGAATCTTGGTGGTGGGCTGAAGACGTACAAAAGGGTATCAAAGAAAAGAAAATGGCGTTTAAAAACTGGTCAAACTGCAATGACGAAGCCATTAGAGAAAACCTGCGACTGATATATAAGGACGCTAAAAAGAAAGCCAAGAAACTTGTTGCTACTGCCCAACACGAGGCACTGAGAGATATATATGACGATCTAGAAACAGCACAAGGAGCCCAAAAAATATACAAAATTGCGGCACAAAGAAAGGAAAGAGCTAAATCAATCAGAGCACCTAAATACATAGAGGATAAGGAGGGTAAACTTATTACAGAAGAAGGTAACATCTGTGAAAGATGGAGGGAATATTATCTGGAACTTTTAAATGAAGAATTCCCTAGAACCTCTAATCCGGAGGAAAAACAGATTCTGGGTCCAATTACGGAAATTACAACGGAAGAGGTGAGGTTTGCTATAGGTCAAATGAAATTAGGGAAAGCAGTAGGACCAGACAATATACCAACTGAATTTTGGAAACAATGTGGCGAATGCGGAGCAACTTGGTTGTGTACCCTTTTCAATAAAATGATATGTGGAGCCCAAATGCCAGAAGAATTTAGAAAAAGTTTCCTCCTACCTTTCTACAAAAACAAAGGGGATTCGAGAAAGTGCGATAATTACAGAGGGATCAAACTTATATCACACACTATGAAGATATACGAACGAATAGTTAATACACGATTACGGAAACTGGTAGATATACATCAAAATCAGTGTGGCTTTGTATCGGGAAAATCTACAGTTGACGCCATCCAAACTGTAAGGACTCTAGTTGAAAAGTACCGAGATGCCCAAAAAGACCTTCACATGGTCTTCATAGATCTGGAAAAGGCATTCGACAGAGTCCCAAGAACCCTGATATGGGCAGCACTGAGATCCCAGAATGTACCAGAAGCATATGTGCACACGATACAGGATATGTATGATAATGTAAAAACCCAGGTAAGGTGTACATCAGGTACTTCTCCAGAATTTCCAGTAAAAGTGGGGGTGCACCAAGGTTCCGTCCTCAGCCCGCTACTGTTCATATTGATCATGGACTATTTGACCAAAACTGAGATGGACGGCCTCCTAAAAATCCTTCTATTCGCGGATGACATAGTTTTGATTAGCGATAAACACGTAGACCTGCAAATTGAACTGGAAAGGTGGAGGAAAATATTAGAAGACAACGGACTGAGACTAAGCAGGAAGAAAACGGAATACCTTTATTTACCGTTTGAGCCAGAAAGTTTGACCGTGCCTAGGATGCCCACAATGATAATGGATGGGGTAACGCTGCCAAATAGTGACTCCTTTAAGTATCTAGGATCACTCATCCAAAATGACGGAAGCTCTGCGGCAGACGTAACACACAGAATAAATGTAGGATGGATGCAGTTTAGATCAGTGTCGGGAGTTCTATGTGATCCAAAAATGCCAATCAAATTGAAAGGGAAAGTCTATCAGACAATTGTCAGACCCGCACTCCTGTATGGCTCCGAATGTTGGACAATGTACAAGACCTATAATAGACAATTAGAGACAGCAGAAATGCGTATGCTGAGATGGTCCACTGGTGTGTCCCTAAGAGATAGGATCAAAAGTGCTCACATTCGTGGAAGCCTAGGAGTGACAGACATCAATAGTAAACTAGAGGAAAGGCAGTTGAGATGGTATGGACACATAGAACGACGACCACAGGAGCATATTGTACAACAGGCAATAAACCTGAATGTTCCACGTTCTGTGGCTAGAGGGAGGCCAAAGAATTCCTGGGTGATGCAAAGGCGCGAGCAGATGCAAAGATGTGGGGTGGGGGAAGTAGTGCAGCAGAGGAGAGTCTACAGCCTGAGGACGAGGAGAGCTGACCCTAGCAGTCTTCATAGACGTTAAGCTGGGAGCAAGCCAGGGAGAGAGATTGACTAAATGACAATAGAATTGAGTGGACAAAAAAAGATACAGAGGTGAAAAACTTAACAGAAAAAGCCCCACACATTGAATACTCCTTTGTTTAAAAGGAAGTTGTTGGTTTCCCCATGTGGATATAAAAATAGCATAACTAGTTGATACAATCATTAAATTAATGGGTGATCTATTTTAAAAGGCATATTTTTACAAATTTGAACCACATCGGGCTTACAACCGTCTTCTACTGCAGTTTCGTATGCCATTTAGGATCACCAGATTCGTTGAAATCCCCGAAACTCTAAACATGGTATTCTTAAATATAGAACCAAAACATATTGATTCTACAAGTAGTATGATCTAGTATTTTTGAAAACGGCACAAGAATTCATAAATATTCGGAACGTTAACTCGATACTTATAATTTTTTTCGTTGTTGGCCGAGAAGACAGTCGAAGTGGCGGTCAAAGCGAATGTGTGGACGCTGCCTTAAAAGGTTTAATATTCGTATGAAGTTGAGAATAATAAACGAACAAGTTCTCGAGAATAATGTTTGCAATAATAATTAATCATTCTTGACACACTCACAATAAATGTCGTGTAATAAAACATTGTGTTGGATATTGTATTAAATTGTATAAAGGGCCTTTTTACAACGGGCCTTCATTCAAATCAATCAAAAGAACTCCTCGATGAATGGGAGAATTCTTTGTGCTGGAGAGACCTTTGGAAATTAACCTTAATCCATTTAATGTTTACCTGTGTTATACTTGCCACTTTGAATGTTCTACTTGAAAATGTCTTTTTTTTTTAATCAAACACAAAAGCGTTGATTACTTACTTGGACCCGTAGCTAAGTGTAACATTGCGATTACGAATGCGATTGCGATCGTTTTTTTTATATGGAGTTTTTTTGCGAACAAGTGACAATGTTACATTTGGCTATCGGCCCTGCTCAGGCAGTGTCCCTTGAGGGAATCGGCAGAAATTAGTAGAGAAAACAGTAAAACACACTTTTCTATCCAAATTAACCCAACACTTTTGCCAGTTACAATCTTTCTCTCTATAGAGTTCTTTCGTTTCATTTACATTTTACACGTCTTTGATTAAGGGCGAAATATAACACATCACTATGATCAATGCATATAGGTATTTCTAAATCGACCAAGCCTCCTCATATTTACCTTTATTCTTATATATTATAGGTAAATCCTAGTGGTTCATTCCCCGACTTAGTATTGGAAGTCATAGGATCGATATCAGATTCCGAACAATTACCTATTTCATACTTGAAGTAGTAGATTAACCGGCTCTTTAGTCGAGCCAATCTATAACAGTCGTAAAGTGATTTTAAATAAAGCGTAAAGCCTTCACCAAAATAGGATATCAAATGCAAAAATATTTCTTGAATCTGAAGGATATCGGATAGGATATTTGAATCGAAGATCAAAGCGTTGAAATGTAAATCGGTTTCAGCTATACTATAAAAAGATTACTACAATAATATCTACAAGGAATCGCGAGGTAAAAATATCGAACGCAGAATATGCGGTTTATGCCCGATATGCCAACATACGAAAAATGAGACCTTAAAATGTACCTACGGGTAATTGAATGTTGAATATTCTTAAAAATCGAACATTAGTAATGAATTGTTAGAGTCATTAGTTGTTATTTTTCCTTTAAGATCTAGTCCTGAAAAAAGGTCACAAAAATCTAGACATAATTAGAACGTTGTGCACCAACAAAGCCAATAGGCAATAAAGATGAGACAGTAACAAAAATGGATATAGTCATATCCTGGCGCCAAATACATGACAGTAGTCGCAGTCTTTAAATTTGGTTGCTCTCTTGTTCTCAATAATTTCCAACTTCCATTTTATTATTAAATTTCTACTTGTTGCATACATGAGATTTTTCGACATGTTGAACATGTTGAGAATTCTCATGATTAGTAGTTTCGGAGTCAAACATTACCACCTAATGGCGAACGTTGTTAACGTAAAGTGATCACACTAAGCCAGCCTTCGAAATAACAGTAGAAGACGGTCGTAAGCCCGTAGTGGTTTGTTCCATTTAAAAATCGAACATTAGATAGTAATGAATTGTTAGAGTCATCAGTTGTTATTTTTCCTTTAATATTCTTAAGATATATTCATATATCGTTAAGACCAGATTACAAAAATTGGACGCCTAACAACGTGTGTAAGAAACCGTATGTTATACGTACCAAGGCAGAGTAGATGGTTGATGAAGAGCCAGACACCTTCGCAGCGGTGACTCGGCAGAAGTGGAGGCGCGCGCCTAGGACCGTCCGTTTGAATGGAATCAATTAGTGGACATCTTCTTTATCGCATCTTCCCCGTCATCTATTTATTTAGTCAGTTAGAAATCAACGTCATTATTTTTTATTCCACACACGAATGATCATCTATAATATAATGTAAGAAATGTACGTTTTTAGTCAGTTTGTGCGACTGGTCTTGTTTTCTTGTTCTTTTTTTCTTCAAAGTTGAGACCTCCACTCTCTTCTTCTTCTTCGTGTGCCGTGTTACCCCGACGTTGGCGATCACTTCGGCGAAAGCTTCTCTGTCATGCGCTACCCGGAAGAACTCCTCCACGCTTCTTATTCCGGTCCACTCTCGAACATTTCGTAGCTAAGACATCTGCCTTCTCCCAACCCCTCTGCTCCCATCAATTTTCTCATAGAACCTCTCATATTTTTATTACTTCTGATCCGGCATTCCGTGAAGACGAAATCGATGTGATCGATCCACGTCTTTCTCGGTCGTCCACGCTCTCTAATACCTTTCTTAGATCAGCCTTATAAATTCTCTTAGTCATTTACACAACTTATTCACATTCATCTTTGTCAAATATTAACTTCCATATAATATTTCTTACTAATACTCTCACTCCTTTCAATATCGCACATAGTCATACAACAAAATTGCAAAATTCTTCTTGCAATTGATTATTTCTGATTTCTTCGCAATATTACCTACAAAATAAGTGGTTTCTTCTTTACGTGCCCTGTCGGGTCCCTCCAACGTTGGCGATCGGGGAACTTGTCCCTGTCCTGTGCTGCTCGAAACAGCTCATCCCACTCCCTTACATTGCGCAGCTATGACATCTGTTTCTTGCCAAGCCCACTCTACTATTCCCTTCAGTACAAGGTGAAGAAAGTGGCACTTTTCATCTCGCAGTACATAGCCCAGATATGATATTTTCCGGACCTTGATGAATACTGATAACAGCTCTGTCAACCCTAGCTCGCCTCAGGACTTCGGTGTTGTCATTTTCTTCTTGGTCTTATCATAGGACTGCCATCCTTCTTGCCACATAGCCTTGATCTTGGAGACACTGTACTTACTTTCCGAGTCCGTGCAAAAGCTAAGCCTTTCCCATCCAATATGTAGCAGCAGCAATCGCCTTGTCATTCGCCTCATACATGTCTTTCAGGTGACACGTCCGTTCCAAGTTCTGGCACACCAGCAGATGCTCATCATCCTGGACCTCTCCACAGTCACATCTTACATCCTCCTCCAGCAAGGAGAGCAAGGAGAAAAAACAAGGAGACAGTGTTAAAAATACAGACCCATTGCAATCTTCTTTCAATTCTTCTTAATAAAAGAACATCCTCCACCCATTCAATTCTTCTTATAAAAGAACATCGATCGAAAAGAAGACCTCACGTGTCTAGTGTCAGGTTGGTTGTACCGTAGTGGCCTATGGTACCTACCTACCTACCTACCTGCTCTAATGCCATATGCATAAAACGTAGATAGATATAGTTATAACAAAGTAATATAATGTAAGTATGTAGGCACCTACTATAGTACAGATGTGCCTACAATACTAGGTTTTAATTCTTACATGATAGCCCACTTAGCAATCGTGATGCAGCGAAATTTAAACAGTCAAACCTTACCTAGGGTGACCATCGTGTAATGGAATTCTTCTACATGACATTTTTTTGTAAAGTAATAATTCTGCTTCACAACTTAAGCTTTGGGAAAAAAAGGTATTATTGCATTTTAAAAACGAAACTAAATGTGTAAAAACTAAACTAAATAAAGAGCAGTACTTACTTTCCTATTATTTTTTGTACTCCTCCTAATTAATTGTCTAATTTTAGTTATGACGTAGTCCATGTTCGCTGCCTAAATGGAGCATATTGTAGTCGCCACAAAGTCTCGCCATGCACTCTGTCCTGGGGGTCATTCCAATTTAAGCTGGTATCCCGAAGGTCTCCATCGTGAGCTCTCTTGATGGTGAGTCTTGGTCTGCCACGTCTCCTTTTACCACCCGGTGTGTAAACTGAGCTTCCATAGTCTATGGACTCAGATAGCAAGTAGTAATAACAAGCAGCAGATTAACGCATAAAATATGCTTATGAATAATAACGAAATAGGCAAAGAATTAAAAGAAACCTTTCAAGATGTCTGAGAGGAGGTAGTTCGTACGATAAAAGGGAAATTTTAGAAAGCTTGAAATATTCCGACGCCAAATACATGACAGCAGTCGCAGTTTTTAAATTTGGTTGCTCCCTTGTTCTCAATAATTTACAACTTTTATCTCAATATCTCATTAATTATTAAATATCTACTTTTTGTATATAGGTACATGAGATTTGTCGACATTTTGAACATGATTAGGAGTTTATTACCACCAAATGGCGAACGTTGTTTACGTAAAGTGATCAAACTAAGCCACCCTTCGAAATAACAGTAGGAGATGTTCGTAAACCGATAGTGGTTTGTTCCATTTAAAAATCGAACGTCAGTAATGAATGTTAGGGTCATTAGTTGTTACATATTCTATAAATTCCATAAAAAAGTGACGTGTTGGAATATCATGGTGACAAAATTTGCATAGGAGCTGAAATTCTATTTTGTAGAATATATTAAACAGCGATTCTGCTTCTTCATCCATCCCTTATTATAAATTTGCAATCTCTATCACCAGGTTTCAAGCTCAATTCTTGATATCCAACTATCCTTCCATATCGATTGGAGGCATTTGTGTTGTTATCCTGCCTGTCGACATGCGTTAATTGCAGGATCTACGAATATTATCTTTATTGGGTTAACTTCATAATAGGTAGATACAATAATAATCGTTCCAAATATCAAATCGCATGGTCACCCCAGAAGATCAACGCGGGTGGTGTTATCATCATTTAGAATTTAATTCTAGTTACATCAGTAAGTATGCTCAGGTCATACTTATAGTTTAGTTTAGAATATAATTATTATTCGAGTGATTTTCTTCAAATTAGGCTAGAAATGAGGTGGTCTGTTTCTGTGGTTGCAGGGCCGATGTCAGTCCAGGTGTGCCTATTTCGTATGTCTTAAACTTGACGTTCAATTTTAATCGTCGTTGATCCTTGCAGATGCAATTGTAGTAATGCTTGATACGAATTATTATTTCATTTCCTCAATTTTTGTTAACTTGTAAATTAAATAATTTTTATATAATTACCTACATATAAATTATACTGACACCTTTGTATAGAAAAGTGTTATATTATTATAAATTAAAAATTTACATTTAGGTAATACATTCAACATTTAGTACAATTACAATTTTTGCGTTATTAAACTTTCTACATTTTATATCTTTATTGACAAATGCTTTCAGTCTCTATCAGTATATTATCTATATAATATGGAAAGTTCATACAAGTAACAACTATTGCCGTTAACTTTTCATCAATTTTATATTTTCCTTGTTCGTTTAATAAGGGAAATAGAAAATTGTGGAATAGTTAAAAAAATATTTTTTTTAAATACCTACTCTTTTCGAATAATTCCACCAAGAAATGCTTGTTCACCTAGTGAAATTGAAAATTAATTAAAAAACAATTTTTTTCTTCGAAGGGACGGAATACACTAAAATATCTTTGCAAGACAATTTACAACTGGTGATGAAACTAAACAGCATACAGCGCATTTCATGTCAACTGTCATTCGACATTTTTTTATTTATGTCCCAACTTAGACCTCTCCATTTTTGTGGAGAGGGTGACCAGCTTATAAGCCATAGCTTCGTTTGTGATTACATATTATCCTATAATTTTGTACCACTTTGGTTAGATGACAATATTAACATCCATACCTACTGAAGAATGGATAACAAAAATGCAGCATAAAATTCGTCTCGAAGTAAATAGACATTGCTTTTCATAGCCACACAAAATAACTTACCGTGATGTTTTGGAACCTCTCAACTCCGAGGTCCACACTAATCCAGAAAATATTTCTCTTTTTAGTAACTGTCAATATAAGGATTCGATCACAGATACCTATGCCTCTTTTCTAATTTATAAGGACCTGTAAAACTGTATGCTGGAGCTTTTCTATCTAAGATTATTTTGATGACATCCCTGAACTGTTTATTATGTACTCTTTCTTATAAAGATATCATTAAGGATCTGGATCCTAATTAAAAACATAAGGCTTACACATGAATTTATGTGTTCAACGCAAAAATAAAAAAAGGTCATGTCGTGTTTTTGATAGTTGCGCACAAGGTGTGCGTAAGACCTTAAACTTGAGGGGTATGAGCACAACTAATTACGCCTCCAGACAGGGTGCACGTAATGACATAATTATGCACCAGTATTAAATACATAATAAACACCCTATACATCACACTAGGCGAATGCCCTTACTTTTTCAGTGGGATATTTTTCTGTCAGAATAAAATTAAATCTTTGAACAAAATCTGTGGTCAAAAATAGTTATAATAATTAAATTAACTATGGATGACTTAAATAAGATGAATGTAAGGTTTAACTGACTTTTTGTTTTGAATGAATAAGCAGAAAAGTTAAATGGATATATCGTCGTTGCATATATTATGTTGTTTTAAATAAATAAATATTTTTCTAAAACATAGCCGGCAGAACAACTTCCCTGAGCTATTTTTTCCAGTCAAGCTATCTGAGACAGCCAACCCCGGCCAGAAAGTTTAGATGGAAATACATCAACAAGCAATCTCCCTTTGAACCCCACTCAGGGGCATTGTCAAAAAAAGACTTCATCTGGCATCAAATCTGGCGCAAAAATCAAATCCATAGAAATTTACAGAGATATCTAGAAGACAACAGTGTTGCTATGCTGAAATCTATTGATTTCTATGGCAATTTCTAGTTTGCTTGGATAGTTTTCAATTGATTCGGCTGTCAGATTCTTTCCATCACTTTATCAACTACATAACTTAATCATATAGATGACTACCAAGAACTTTCATCTACATATTGATGCATTGGGCCTTAGGGGCATAGGGAGGCAACAAGAGCTCTCCATTGCACTGGATCTTGCACAATGCTTATGACCTGCTCCCACACCATGTCCAACTCCCTTTGCTCTGCCTCGGAGGAACGCAAAACGTTAAAATAGGGTCTTGATAGGAGGAAGTATAGCACTTTCCTCGGCCAACTGTCATTCGGCATACTTAACCCGTATGCTGGCCAAGTCCATCTCCTCTCCATAATGGTGGAAGTAATGGGATGGATGGGTAATGTACCATCTTATACCCAAGATACTCCTGAGGTTTCAAATGCACTTAGGTACGTTTTGTGCCTGGGCTTTGGTCAGGTGCCAGAACTCACACCCAAACAGGAGAATGGGCAATACATGACACTAAAATTAAAATAGTTTTGAAAAATTCTAATCCGAAGGAAAACAAAAGCTCAGCGATATTCGAGTAAAAATACTGGTATTTTGAACTCGGGATCATTTTAGTAGGTACATTCTTATAATGCGAACTCTTCGGCGCATTTTTCACAGTAAGAAGTATTGGAGTATAAAACACTCGCAAACGAGTGAAGGCTTAAAAAAAAAAAAAAAAAAAAAAAGTATTGGAGTACACTTCCGAGTTATAGTTCAATTGGTGTTGTCATTTGTATGAAAAATGTTTAGTGTTTTAACGAAAACACCGAGTTACGGACGATTATAATATGGGATAAATAATTATCATCTAATCGATATATCAACATACACATTAACAATAATTCATCGCTACATTTTCTACAGCGTATAATTAGGTTAATTTTTTAGTTAACCCCAGTTGTAAATACCTATGTGAACCAAACACCTGCCTGTGTCGAGGTCCCCGAGGACTAATTGCCTACTATTGTATGTATCCCTGTCCTTCCCCTCGGATACGGGATGTGTGGGACCCGGCTGTCCCACCACCACGTGTAATGTAATAGTGAATGAACCGTCTACATAATATTTTACACATATTCGGTTTCGGCTCTTTTCGCTCGCTGCCGACAAATGTGAAATATTGAATTTTACATAATATTTCACATTTATCAGCAGCACCGAATATGTGCGATACGGTGCTATCAGTGGGATCATTTTATCCCATAGGTATTGTATTGAAATTTTAGTTGTGAATTTAAACACACTTTTTATAGACCATACCAGTGCCCTTATTCTTTTGTAAAAGGCCTCGGCTGTATATCGATTTATTGAAAAATAAATGATAAAAAAAAAACTCTTTACCACCATTTAGTTATTTAAATTAGTAATTAATTTTGGTTTGACATCGATTAATTATAATAATTAATACGATCAGATCTGACTTAAATACATAGTTTTTCAAGTCAACACGAAAGATTTTTAAATTTAATTATTATTTACATTGATTCTTATTCAGAGCACATTCTTAATTTGCTTAATTTATTCACTTCCATATATAGTTTCACTTTAATTTATTGTTTTAATTTGATTTTGGTAATTCGTATTATTGTATTTTTTTTGTTGTGTCATTTGACTTTGTCGTATTGTAACTCTTTATTTTACATCATCATCATCATCCTCGTCGCTCCCTCACTGCTGAGGATCGTGACCATCACCACTCCCCACCATCCCAACCAGCCGTCCCCAAAGTCCCCGGTCCAACGCCATTTGTAGGGCCTCCCATAGTGTCCCACCCGCTGCCTCTTTGACCTGGTCGCTCCATCTCATCGGAGCCCGACCCCGAGCTCTGACGCCCTCGATTCTTCCGGTTAGGAGAAGCCTCTCAAAACTATCATCTCCGCGTCTCGCAATGTGTCCGAAGAACTGTATGACACGTCGCGTGCACACCGTGGACAGCCGTTCTCTAACATTTAGTTCTGCCAAGATGAAGTCATTTGTTCTGTGATCCGTCCACGATACGCGGAGGAGGCTATTTTACATAGAGGTGTCGTTATTTAAAATTTTCCTCTACATTTAGTATAACTAGTAACCCCTTTTCCTTTACTCATCACGAACACAAAGAATTTCTTTCACGTTTAGCAAAAAAATTAAGCTTGTGTTTGAAATTTATCGATGGTTGACACCAAAGTTCGAACCTTCAACCTTCTTGCGGTCTATACTAAGACAAGGTAAAACTATTTCTGCTTGGATGCAAAAAAAAATATAAGGGTTGTTGCAAATTCAAATCATACACATAATAAAATTCACAAATTTGTAATTTTTTTTCTCAGCCTTATTTTATAAAGACCTCTTTTCACTAGACACATCGAACGTCTATCGTTTTCTATTGTAAAGGTAGGTGCACACCTCCCCCACCACACACGTATAAGTACATTCATATTATACATGTATAAAACACGTACCGTCTAAATCCAAATGTACCTATGATTGATCCATTTATATAAATTAGTTAACCTTTCATATAATGCGCAATTAACTCTCTATTTATTTTCGTGACTCATGAAGAAATCTACCCTCTATTAATTGTGTCATTCATCGACTGTGTAAATATATGTGTGTGTTTGTATGTAAATGTGCGATCTATTATAGGCCAATAGAAATTCAATATTCAAACATGTTCTATGTTGTTCTCATATATTATTTGCATTTTGTTCTAAATTTAAAAGTTTGGAATTCTATTTCAATATTTGAATTCTTCTCAACGGGATTATGCAGTCTTCTTCGTTTCAAATACCTACATACATAGCTGATCATAATATAAATTTCATTTTATATTATAAATACCTATAGGTATCTATACTCTTTTAGTTCGTTATTATCACAATTTTAGCCATACTGTTTTTTAAGTATGATGTAGGTATGTATATACATACTTCAATCATTTAAATATGCGTCATTAATAAACATTTAAATAAACATTCATACCTATTTAAAATATTAGAAAAGGCCTCAAATACACGGTCATTAACTGCTCGATTCATGGAAAAAAATGGAGAAAATTTTCATTAACTGGCCTATTCGAATAGGCCATCAAGCTAAAACTTGAGTAGGACATTAAAGTGCAATCACAGGATATTGTCGAAGAATCAGTAGCAATCAGCTGGTCCTCTGGGGGGGTGAGGGGGGGTTGGGGGGGGGGGGGGGCAGCGGACAATGCAGGCAAATGACAAATGTAAGCGGCGAGCGAAACGCAAATGATGAACATTGAGTCGCGACTGGGGTGACCATCAAATCATAGGGACACAAGTCATGTAAATCTGTTTTGAATTTAAAAGAATCGCATTTTACAAAATATACCATGTCTACATTATATACATAACTTAAATCATTCGTTTTGAAGAGGCTAGGGTCAGAATGTGTAGGTACCTAATATTTTATATAATAAACGAATAACAAGGTACTGTAATACAAAAATAGAACAACATTTCCCGAAGGCTACCGAACTGTTATCTCCTGTGATTGGTATCAAGCCATTTGCTTAATGTTGTTTATCACTGTTATATTTTATTATAATTAGCTTGAACTTCATCACGAACGTAATATGTCGGAGTGTAAAAAAATCAAGCGAAAAATAGTGCGCTGAAATATTTAATGTGCCAGAGAATGAGCAATTCATAATTGGTAAGTAAAGGTGAAAAGTGAGTAAATACCTACTAAATAATAACACACACGAAAGTTACAAATTACACCTAATTGTATCACAGAACTCATGGTCCCCCTACTTTCTCTCACGGTTTTATTAGGAGCACTGAATATAGGCAGAGGCGTAACATATCTTTTACTAAAATAATATTTTTTTATTTTGATATTTACGGTTTTAGTATCTATGTAGATAATAAATATTATAAAATCATCTCGACGAAGAGTCTATTAGAAGCTTAATGAAACTTTTACCACAAGTAAGAGTATCGCAATAATATTTATTTATTTATTTATTTCCATTATCAATTACAATTATAACAATCAGTTTACATATATAATTATTGGAATTTAATGCCCCACTAGACAAATGCATAAATCGTACAAATATTTTTTTTATAAAAAATTAGACCCACTCAGAGGGAACACAAATACAATTTTAACATACCTACCTACCTACCTATTCCTCATTAAAAAAAGCGTGTGTCGTGAAATGGAAAGATGGGCAGCATCGGGATCGAACCTACGACCTTCAGATTGAAATTAACATTCATTTATTAGGTATGTAAGTATTATAGTCTCAGATTAAATTAAAATGAAGGTTCTGTATTTTCTCCTTGTGACGTAACATTACATGGATTGAGCAATCGTCAAAATCAGCTGACTTTCACGCTATATTGTTAAGGAGCTGGCAGAATCTACGCATGCGCAGGAACATATTTACTAAACTGCACATTAGGTTCGTATAGGGCTAGAAATAGGTTTCCTAGTCTAGTGTGCTTAATCCAACTGTCGATTTGTTGAAGAGAAATTATTTCTCGAGACAGATCGGCAGTATCAAGCCAAGATACGTGAGATTTGTATGGCCAGGTCTTGATTTTAAACGGTTTTTCAAACTTTGACGACAAAAAACACCACTTAGAGGCTTCGCAGCATATATGTTCTATATACATATATGGATTTACTCAGGATTCGGAGGAAAACATTTATTGTGTCTGTGTGTGTGTCCGGCCCCCCCCTTATAACTTTTGATTCGCTTGATGCACATATCCTAAAATTTCAGAAAATATTGAATACATTAAGCCTACAAAACTTGCATACTCATAATTTTTAAATTTTCTTTCAGTCAGGGGTAATCAACCTTTGAATTTTTACTTAATTTTTTCATATATCTCGAAAACTATAAAAGCTAGAACCTTGAAAATGTGTATGTATATAGAAAAACACAATATCTCAAATCAAATTAAATGAAAAAGTTCCAGGGTTTCTCAAACTTTTTTTATAAAGAAAAATATTTTTTTTATGACAAATTTGCGAGTTTCAATGCCTATATTTCAGAATTTTAAAAAAATATCGAAAATCAACTAGGTAATTAAATTTTCTATAAAATTTATACACATTATAGCAGTACATCTCAAACTTTTCTTGACAATTTTTGTAAGAATTTAATTTATTGACGACATCGTTTCATACAATGAACATACCGACTCAGGCCATCGACAGTTGGATCTCATGTATACATGTAACTAGTAGGTTAAATCCTTGTCAAAATATAAGCCTTTTAATCGATCTTGTATAATATCATTTTAGTGTTTGTACGGTTTAAATATATCGTTTGCGTTGTGGCAGGTTTCAGTGATTGGATGTGTGTGCCGCCACTGATCCAACAATATCTCATTAGGGTGAATGGGGTCAATCAGGAGTCAGAGCACCCCCGTGCTGGCTGCCACCCCATGGCGCCCACTACCCTCACACACCCCACTCATTCAAACTAAATTTCATTTGCCCGCTCACTTGTACAGTGGCACCCAGCCCAGCTCAGCTCATAATACCTACATTTTAATTTGTCCAATTAATTATAACATTTTCATTACTCACTTTTTTCTGCGTTGATTATATTTTTTTTTAGTTCCGAAGTACCTAAGTATAATTTTTTTCTTAAATGTTTATTTTTTTATTTTGAAAATTGGTAGTTTCTTTACTTGGTCGTAAACAATATTTAACCCTTAGTCAATACAAATTATTTTGAGAAGACGCAGCATCATGAAATGAAATGATCCTCTCTGTAAGCTGTCGCATAATAGTTGTAATTGTATATACTGTTGACCATTGATTGATATACCTATGCACCCTGCTGATATATACTTCGATGTACCATTTTTATAGCATTGTGGCTGCATCACCCAAGATTGTGAGCAAGCCAATAATTAATAGAAGAAGAAGAAGAAATGAAATGAAAAAAGGATCATAAATTAAAACGCAATAATTCAGAGTATGAAAATCCATAATGATTTTTCATCGATGTATCAAAATTTCACAGTATGAGAGGGCCTTCCTTGTCTTTGGGAGCCTGATGGGTGGATGAACAGCGCTCTCCTCGTCATTCGGCATCCTTAACACATGTCCCAGCCAAGTTCATCTCCTCTACATAATGGTAGAAGTGATGGGCTCAAGCTGGGTGCGCCGACGTATAGCGTCGTTCATGATGCGGTGGTACCATCTTAAACCCAAAATTTTCCTGAGGCACTTCATTTCGAAACCTGATACTTTTTGTGCCTGGGCTTTGGTCAGGTGCCAGGACACACACCCATACAGGAGAATGGGCAACACACACGCATCAAGCAGTTTACATTTTGTCTCGACACTAAACACTGACGCTTTCCGAGCTGAGGAATCTGGACACGGTGTGGGAGGAGGTCTTAAACATTGCGCAATGGAGAGCTCTTGTTGCCTCCCTATGCTTCTGAGTGGGGTGTAAAAGGGAGAATTGATTGTTTGATTGTCTTAAAAAAAGATACATTCAGTATATTAAATCCATGCTTACATAGACCATCTTTGACTATTGTCTTCATTTTTGTGTGTGAATTTCGTATGACGTTGAATTTCCAACGAAAAAATTCAAAACCTCAATGTCCTGTGATGAGTTAATTTGGTATTTTAGGGCATTTCTAGGTAGGCTAAAACATGATGTTGTCTCTCACATGTCAAAACCTTTGAGGGTATAACCTATAGCATATCTTAGGTCAACCTTACACTTGCATATTTGTGGGAAACACAAGTTGTGTGTTGCGTGTCATGAACGCAGATACGTATTAGGTATGTCGTATATACCATGTAGTAGGTGTATTAAATATACACGTACGAGAAGAAGAAGACTTCAAACACAAAAAATTGATTTCTCACGTAACTCCATAAATGATAGATTGTACAAAACGAAAATGATACCAGCTATACAGACACGCATTCGTACGGAAGATCATTAGTTCACTAAAATGATGATAAAATGAAAATTTAAAATTCGAACACCTAATAAGCGATCACTAAGCGGTAGTTTCAATCCTCTTTGACTCAAGTCGATTTAAGCCTCATGTCTGTAAAGAATAACAATTGTACACGATTTAAGCCTTTGAACAACTTTTAAGAGACAAATAAGTGCTTAGTTACTCACAATTGATCGCTTTTAAATTTTGGATGGCAAATAGAATGCAAAAAAGCCAAGTAAGAACTTAGTACCTAACATTACTCGATTTCGGATGGTGGTATTTAAATTTAAAAAAAAATGTTTTTAATGTATTTTTGTAATTAGTTCAAATATTCAGAACATAACTGTTAATGGAGCACTAGTGATTCTATGTTTTGTATGATTGTCTTGTGTTGTTAAGTATCTTTTGGTCTCTGCAACGCATAAATAAAAATTGGAAGCAGTATGAATTTCATATTGTTTATTAATTTTGATAAAAAAATCATATTATGTGGTATTAAAAAGGGACAAACATACATATGAACGTATTCCGATAATATTGTAATTGGTTGATCCTTCTTACGGAGTTGTCCATAATTTGATTTACTTACGGGCACATAATATTCATTATGTTATATAATATGTAAAGTGTGCATAATTTATTCTGCACCAAAGGAGTATGGTATGTAAGTAGGTACCTGTGGTATGGCGGACTGACAAAAACATTTAATAAAATAATTAATGGCCGTGTTTAAATGTGGCCAAAAAAACGTTGAGGTATAGGCGCTGGGGCCAATTGGACGTTTGTTCAAGGTTCTGCTAATATAACTTGTTATTTTGAGGAATAGGTAGGTACTTATATGTGATTATCTTAGTTTAAAGTGGGAGGGGAGAGGGGGGAGGAGCTGGGGAACCTTGCGAATTCAAAATTAGGATAAGTTTCATTCGATTTCAACCTCAACAGCATAATATGGTAGGTACGCACTGCTAGAAAACTAAAGAGGCTCAGACGACCGATCTCTAATAGGTACCTACTCATTGCATTTACTTCTCATATGATTGATATCGAACAAGGAATTAAAAGATCGTCTAAGGTAGGCACTCAGCATTTTTTTTTTCAATATGTTACCATACAGTAATTTTTAAAACAGTTCTTCAATATTTTAAAATTATTAGAAAAACTATGTTAAAAAAAGTTTTTAATTCATTGTTATTGTTTTTTTTTTCATAAATGATTGATTTATGCAAAAATAAAAGTCAAAGTTAAATGGAGAAACAACATAGGTACCTACCTAATACCAAATTTATATACCTGAATAAAATACTAAAAAACAAGATAATATGTAATGGGCACCTATCAAGTGCCTGCGTATTTCAAAAATAAATTTAAGACAGCAGGGTATAAAATGTTCCTACCTTTCTTATGAAAATAAAAACTAGTTGTTCCTCTGTTTTGTTCTAGTACCTACCTACTTAGCATTTGGGACTTAATTTCACCACTTACAGTGTTTTGAAAAACTCCAATTCTAAATTCGGAATATAACTATGCGTAAAAACATAACATATTATTTTTATTAACGTATTCAATGATCTACTAGGTACATCAGATATAAAGAAACTAATTCGTAACCTATAGGCTGTTGTTGAGTTGGTTAGTTTTTTAATTAAACTGGTCAGTGCCCATAATAAATCTTAATAATATTTAAACGACGTGTCATACAGGGACTCGACATAGGTCTTTGTGTTTTAATTGTTTTAAGACTGTACTGCACCCATCAAGCATCTATAATAACCGGTTAAGTTCGTTCGTAAGTCGGTATATTTTCATCAACCATATTATTTAAAATATAACACGTATAAGTATTATAAGTATCGACGATATTTGTGATAGGTACCTACTTTAGCAGAGGTTCCTACATATAACTGTTGCTAAGGGAAGAAATTTCTAATTGTCCGCAGCAGGACTTTTTATGGGACGATAAAATTGCACTATCAAATTTCTATGCCTGTTATCCGACAGGTTTTGCTGCTAGTTATTTATATGTAGGTAAACTAACTAGTTAGGTTGGTATGTAAGATTTGTATACCTACCTATTAACAGACAATCAATATATAGTTATGTAGGTACCTAAAAAAGTTGAATGAAATTGTAAAAGCAACCAAAATTTTCTAAAAGTTTAATAAAACATTACATTATTCATAGGACGCTATAATAGGACATAAGACCTATTAAAAGTAATATAATCTATTGGACCATATAAAAAAACTCCTTCAGTACTGGAGGGTTACTCCGCATTTACATCGCAATACCGATCCTATTCCAATTTTAATGACGATGTCATTATGGTATTTAGATATTGCTAGATAAGTATGAAAATAGTTCCATCAGTCTATTTTGAATCAAAATTGCATTATGGTACCTACTCTCTGCCTACTTCAAACTATTTCAGGTGCATAGTAGAATTATTTAGTTATTTTCTTTATTAAACCGTCATCTTTCAAAGTCAAACTATAAAAAATAAGCTTTACAAAATAAATATTAAGAGATAGGGTACAAAATTAATCAAATAATCTACATAACACAAGAGGTGTACTGGTAATGTGGCCCCCATCCAATATGGGGGGACTTGTAGGTTGATGAGGGGGGGCATTCGTCCCCCCTACACTTCCCCCAACACAGCGCCCCCCTCCCCGTGGCCGCACATGGCTGTGTTGACGGGGTGTACCTCTGTCCCGCTCTAAAACACTTCAGTCGCGTCCCGCATGTCGTAGGGGGAGCTTGTCGAACGGCGTTTCGCTATATTTACTACTTTCGTTACGCATTTCGCGATTTGAACAAAATCTTACCCAAGTTATTATAACATACAAATCTTAACCTTAAAAATAAACACGTGCATAATTTTTAATTGTTGAATTTGTGTTAATTATTATTTATTGTTAATTTACTTGTGTTTTTTTTACAATAAGTTTTGCCTGCACCGAACGCACACACACACCATAAAAAAAACTTCATTTAAGTTTTGTGTAACTTTTATTATTACTCTGTTTTTTTTCTTTATTATTATTTTGTGTTATACATTGTAACGGATTCAAATTTTGTGTATCGAAGTTCGTTTTCTTTTATTTTATCGTAAACGAAATTTTTAATAGTTTGTGTTGTTTTGTTTTTTTTTTGTGTTTTTATGTTTGTTTTTTTGGAGTGATTAAACGAAGACAGAATCGTTTTTTCAAGATTCGACTTCATAATTTTGTATGGCTGAAGAAAGAATCGAATTTTGTACCACCTTATTTAAAGGTAATTATTTATCATTATATTATATTTTGTTAATTTTTTTCCTACAATATGTGAAATGTATTTTTTGAAACGAATATCTTATTTCTGTAATAACAATAAATTCAAATATCGGGTACCTATTTATTCATCCATTAGATGTTGCAATTTAAAATATCGATGACATTGCAAGTATTTAGGCATCTAATATTTGAAAATGAATTTGATGCAATTTCTAATTTGTCGAATCCAAAAATCTATCAGATAAAATTTCAGTTACCAAAGAACGCAGTATAGAAGTATTTTTTATATTCCTGTAAGGAACATTAAATTAATCGTTGTGTTCGCTGTCCGAAAACATCGTCTGTTAAGTACCTATCTACGCATTGTCAAAACATGTGTTTTTTTTGTTTTCTTCAAGTTGAATTATTATCTACTACCAATGTTTTGAAAAAAAATAAAATAATAAAGTAGGTACCTACCTACGTTGGTTACTGTTGCATAGTGAAAAAATACCAGAACACATTTTTTGATTATTAACAAATCCCTAAAAATGTAAAGGTCAGTAGGTACCTACCTACAGATCTCAAAAACTTAGATTCTTTAAAATTCGAATAATCCGATTGTTTGGAAAATAATTTATGACGTAGGTACCTATTACTGTCATCAGATAGTAAAATATTTAAAAATGTTCTGATTTAGACTTATTTTTGTGACTTTAACATACATCTGCTTAAGACAGGCTTGACTTAGTGGGAAGATTGTACTTTATATAATATTGTTCTATAGGTAGGTACCTACTGTTTGCTGTTTGATGCTACTTGTTCGATTTTTAATTGTTAATTTAAATTTGAATACACTATACAGGCTTGCGATAATCTTCAACTGTCATTTCAAATTTAGTACCTACTTAGGTACACAAGATTCTCTTTAAGATAGGTAGGCAAAATTTAATCATAAAAAACGATAATGAAATTAGTTTGTTTGTTGGTATTTTATAATCAAAAATATTGTCCGGCTCCTATTTATTTTTATAGTTAGGGTCTTTCCCAAAACCAAAATGAGTGGTATGTTTAGAAAAAAAAAAACGTATCTATAACTAAACGCATGGCCCATATTATTATTATTATTATGTATTGTTATTTCAAACAGCTGCCTACCTATGTAGAGGATGCATAGAATTATTAGAAGATCCTTTGGGATGCAGGTAGAAAGAACAGGGATACAAATTCATCGTATCCCTGGACCATTATGTAGGTATGTTTGTAGGTAATGTGTATTGACACTGACTCTATGTACCTATAGTGATTTTCGAAAAAAAATGTTTACTTAATGTCACAGTAGGGAGAAAATAATATTTCTAAAAATGCGGCCATCCCACGATATTAATGGATCAAAATTTGGAGTAGGTAATCACCTAGAATAAATAAGAAATATCGTCCCAAGTTGATTCTGTGAAAAATGTTAAAAGTGTACCTACCTATCTGTGGAAACCTCTATCACCCTAGGTAAGCCCAGATTAATTGAATAAAAATGATAATTATTGAAGAAAATTAAATGTAGGAAATTACCTACCTACTTAGTCAAAATTATGTCGATTGATATCACTTCATGCAACATATTATGTTCTTTTTAATAAGATATACAAGCTTAATTATAATATGAACAACACATACCCATAGTTGAAGATTTTTATAGTTAATTATAAAAACAAAATCAAATTTTGTAGGTTGGTTGATATAAAAATCAAAACATGAATGTACATGTAGGTTACCTACTACAAATTTGTTGTAGGTAGGTTTTATTTTGCTGTACCTACCTGACTAAAAAAAAACTATATTTTTATTTAGAAAAAATATATAAAATATCCTAAACTGTATGTTTGCGAAGATTTGAAATAAAAATATATGTAGGCATAAACAGAGGTTTTCAATCTTTCACAATAAAAAAAAAAATCAATCCGAATCACTCGAAAACGAATGCAGAGCTAAAAAAACTTACCTACCTGTATTGACGAAAGCAAGAAGTTGTTAAGAATCTCCTTATCAAACATTCTAGCCTCCTTCTTATGTCGTTCGTATATCTCCGTTTTTGTGCTGTGAAGATGTAATCATAGTGGGTACAAAATTACCTATACTTCGGTACTTTTAATTGTGCATAGGTATTATAAGCACCTTATTATAATTATATATTCTCTGCCTACCCCCTTCGGGAAACGGCGTGATGGGAAAAAAACCTTATTTTAAAAAAATCCTTTAAATATATACTTAGGAAGGTTTAAACAACCGAATATGGCTAAATGAAACAATCGTTTCTACAATCAAACAGGAATTAAAAGTAGGGATCTTTTCAAAATCTTTTTTATTCCAACATGGATTTTGATCGAATCATTGTCATTTGCATAATAATTGTTCTAATTTTAAAAACGGTTATCCTTTCGTTTCTATTCCACAGATTTTTTAAATACATTTATTTAAAGCGTTCTGCAAATTAAAAGATTGGTTACCCCTTTTTATACTGTCAAAAATAGCCTTGACAATAGTAAAATATGTAATATAATTAATAGTGTACCAAATGTGAGCATCATCTTTAATGGTCAGCCATTACCATATCAATGACATGTGGTACGCAATGGCGTTCACTGCACAGCAGGGTGTCCATAGATGTGTTGGCGGATTCCAAGTCTTGTGGCTAACTGCTTGCATTACTCAAGAATTATGCTTACGTTATTGTGTATTTTATATGAATGGCCGTGTGACAAAATTACACCACAAATAACATTTTTGACAAAATAACATTGATCTTGAATGACTAAAAATATTAACTGATAATAATACAACATAAAAGTGAATTAATAAAAACTAGTGGTCGACCAGTGCTCGAAATTCGACTATAACTTATTCAAATTATAAGTTTGAAAATTATTAAGGTTCCATTGTCAAAGAATGAGCGAGCGCTATTTCATAATTTTCTTTCAAAAACAATGACATAGGTTCGTCAAATTTGAATTGGTGATATTAATATTATGGACAAAGATTTTTCTATTATTAAAGACAAGCAATATTTATCTATTCTAAATTTATATCCCGCCATTTCCAGCTCCACCTTCCATTCGAATAATATACCGTCTTCAAAAACTTTCTGCATCCATTATGAGGGGCTTTTCATTTTACATTTGTTTCTATGAAGTTGATGACCTTTATAAGTCGTCTTTGGAAGTGTATGTGAGTATCAAATACATAACAATACAGCAGTGTTTGGAATGTTTTTTTTTTTATTGATATAATTAATTTTTATCCATAATTTCAAAAAAAAAAATTAGCATTCGCCACTCTTCTATACCTATAAACTAGAAGTGTTAGAAATTTCATTCTCCGCGTCCGCGCAATTTTCGTAAAAATAGCCACAAAGTTCTTCTTTCACGATATAATATTATAGTTTTAATAGTAGGTAGGTACACTTTAAAGTTTTGTGAAATAGAAATCGAACGTGGCTGGTAGCAGGGCGTGTGGTTTAATAAGACCCGTTGTGAAAAACAACAACGTTTCCCTACAAACTCAAAAATGTGTTCATAAAGCATCCCTATTTGAATCAAGGATGTACAGATGTAGAATGTGGACATGGATGGAAAATTGACAGTAAAATGTAGTATAGCTTCATCAAGAATGGGACATAAGTAGAAAGGAAAGGAATGTGGTACCAAATTTAGTGTTGTTACGAATATGTACGTTAATAAGATAAGATTGTTTGAGCGTGTTGAAAGAATGAATGCAAGCGGAATTACTAAAAGAATTCATAAGGTTGAAAGAAAGGTCGACCGAGAATGACGTGAATCTAAAAATCGATTCCGAACTGAAGAGATCAGAAGCAAAAGAAATAGTAGAGGTGTTATGAATTTTAGTATGTCGATGTAACAATCGAAAGAAGTAATGTGGTTGGATAGAAAATAGTGGAGGTCCGTTCTATCTGCTTACCCCGTAAGGGACGTATGGTATCGTATTCGTAATGCGATTAATGAAAACAGTTGGAAGAAAGTGATTGACCAAGAATATCACCGATAAACCTCCACGATTTTCTTCCATTATGTTTGTTCACGGCCAACGAAATAAAGTAAGATACCTAATGAAATTCAGAATAAAAAACATAGAGGACGTGTTCCGATCTGCCTGATGCAGAGAAACAAATAAGAAGTTACAGGAAATAATGAATATTGTGAAAATATATCTACAACTCGGATATCAATAATGATTTTTGTTTATTAAGATAACACGTCAAGACATAAATATTTTACTTAAAAATGTATTCATTCATTAATTTTACAATAATATTTTTCGATTCAATCTCAAATAAACTAAAATATTTTGCTTTTTAAACAATAAACATTACAATTGGATCAGTTGCTGTATCAATCTGATTTGGATAATATGCATCTTTTTTAATAAGTATTAGGTACTGAATTTGCGCCCTACCGAATTTCCGAATTTATACTAGGTGCCTACCTATTTTGAATTTTTTACTAATTAATAATTAATGGTTGGTTTCCAATTATTGAGAAATTTACAAATCTTAATAAGACTCACTTAGGTAATTCACAATGTTAATATTAGAGACTTGCGACAGTAGAATTCGAACCTGCGACTATATACTTAGCTAAAGTTTAATAATTGTCAGATTTTTAGGTAATTTTATATTCGTAATAATAGGATATTGATCATATAAATCAGAAAGTGGTTGGTAGACTAGCGGTTACAACGCCAGCTTTCGTACTGTTTGGTGCGGACGTCGTGGTTCGATCCCAGGTGTCGACAAACTTCCTCTTTCACGACACAAGCTTCAAATAGCTTACTGTGAAAGAGTCAGAGTGTATTTGTGTCCTCATTCATTATAAAAAAAATAACTGCAAAGTGTTTAAATATGTACCTAATAGATATCTTTTCGGATTGGTTTATAACTAGTTGAAATTAGTGCTAATAGGTTGATAGTTGTTGTTTAGGGGTGCAAATAAATTGAAGTTATTGCCCTCACCACACGGACGAAGCTTGGCGGGAAGATGCGTCCTGAAAGGGGTGTGCTGTCATTATCATCCTTCTCCCTGCCTACCCCTAAACACGAGCCCTGACTCTCATCCTGATGGTAAAACTTTAGCACTAGATTACTCCGCGACAAAGGCCGCCCAAGTTATTTTCAAAAGCCCCAATGTTCTGTGAATACCTAGCTACGTAGTATAATTATTGTACACATAATTCTGCGCTGTTATTCTGCACGATACAAAAGGCCCTCGGATTTGCTTTCTACTGCGTCTCTCCGCGGACTTCTAGGAGCTATCCTTTATTTTCTAGCTTTAGAACCGCACAACTCAAGTCTTTTTTTGGATATATTTTATGTAGGTACATAATCTTCTTGAAGCGTTTTTGGGATATTTTTGAGTAGTGAAATAATAAGTGCCGTCATTTTCTTGTAATTTTGATAGACGCAAAGACTTTTTGGAGCCTTGCTTCTATTCTATTCTAAGTTTCCTTTACTTTTACACTAGCGTAAAGTAACAAAATCTTATATGGAAACGTGTAGAGCGCCCCTACAGAATACTTTATACAACTGTTATTGAGTAATATTCGAAATAGGGGTAGGTACCTACCCTTATATCTGTTTCACTAATATTTTAATTAGTAAATGAACGACTAGGGTTCAAATCCCACGGTGACGCTGTACCGTTTGATTCGGCACTGCTCGTCATTAATCGCAAGCGGGTCGCTGATATTCTTCGCATATATTATAAAAAGTATTTCAATTGGATATACTTTCCATATTTCTTTTGTACCTACAATTTTGATTGCCTCCATATATTATGAAAGTGTTTCATGGCTTTTTTTTCTTTTCCCGTGTGCTGTTTAAGGTTAACAATAAATGTTCGGCAAAATGGAAAATATTTCTGTACAAATTATGATTCAAATCTCAAGCAGAATTTTGAACATTTCTAGAGGTATGTAAGTACCTACACAAAAATCAAATTTAATTACCTATTTATGCTTTTTTATATGGTATTATGTATACACGGACGGAAAACTAACGCGTTCATGGTGACAAAAATCTTGTTTACCCGTAGAGATAATGTCACTATTTTTCTAAGGAAAATAAATAAAATTGTGAATTCAATAAAAAGAAATGAATCTTGATAATTTAAATATTTAATTCCTATTTATACAACATAATAATTTGGAATAATATGTTAGGGTTTGTTAATTTAATATAAAAATAGGTGTGTATCTACTTTCCAAACATTATAGAAGATTTTTCTCGTAGAAATTTACAGTTTATATTTATAGTTTTGAAAATAATAACAAACTGATTTAAAAGTAATTAATTCACGCTTAAAGTTTTCTTACAATCATACGTATCAAACGCAGAGCGTTAATATAAAAAATGAAGTATCCTTTTATTTGTTTATGCTTATTCTCATAAGATTAGACATAATAACGATGAAACTGTTGAAAATAATAGAGTAAAAGATATATCTGAATTGTCAACAATAATTTCTAAAGATCAACAAACCTTTTCTCTAGATTTCTTCTTTTCTAAAAATAGACATGCGCTATTTTTGTACGCCGTCGTCCATACTGTAACAACTCATTATTTCGTTCCTTCTTGAATGCGACACGTCTCTAACTTTGGGTGATTAATTAGCGCTCGGAAGCGATTAAGAATGCCCGGCCAAGTCCCTTAATCAATCATTGATCATAATATTGTGTATTATAATATTGGTGATTAGGCCATTCTTGTAAAACTGAATTCACCTACCCTTATTATTTTTCGAAGGGTTCGCCATCAGTTTCAACCCTTCGTATTTTTGAAAACTTTCAAAGAATTTTTTTTCATGACTCGGGAGTAAGATATATCAATACCTAAACAAAACATTTATCATTAATAAACGTTATTATTTTAATTAAAATACTATTATTAAAAAAAAGTTTTGAAACGAAAATTGATGGGTCTTTTGTCGTTCCATACTTTAATGAATTTTGTTGTATTTATTTGTTTTTCTTAATTGATTGGTAAGTACCTAAACAGATGTGATGTTAAAAAATTGAGGGTGTAAACGAGAGTGTATGAGTGTTATAAGTTAGAAACCTCATGAAATTGTGCAAGAAATTTGGACATTTCTGCCTTGTTTCTTATCTTTTTCTAGGAATAGACATTTAAAAAATTAAGGAATAAATGATTTTGAACTTATAAGAGCATGGAATTAATTTTCTTTAAAATTTTCAGGTTTTGAAAATCAAAATAGAATTGATCCTTATAATCTGATCAAGCAATGTGTAATTTATTATTATCGCCAAAAATTAGGTACCTATTGTTATTGTTTTAGTAGCTAACATCGACACCTTCTCTATTCTATGTAAAAGACAGTAACTTTTGAGTATGTAGTATCAACCCCATAGTTATACCTACGCATTTAAAAGCGCAAACTATGACAGTTATATTTCATCTAAATTAGTAATATTGTTAACAATTAAACCCTTTAGCCCTTACCGGCTTCGGAATGCTGATGTATCTTATTAGATTTCTCCAAAATTAATCGTTATTATTGTTGATAATGGTGTAGGGACGCATGATTTTAATGAGCATAATGCTTTTATTAAAGGCATCAGAACCCGATATAAATTAAATGTAATTATAATATGAGGGGTATATCGCAATATACAGCTAATAAATTATATTTTTAATAGGTATAGAGCTAATACAGAGAGCAAAAAACTCGTTATTTCCAATTCAATATTGTTGTAACCATAAGTTTAATTTATAAGCCAAATTTCAATCATTTGAAGTAGCCTAGTTCATACCAAATCTGCAGTATTTTATCCAGTTTTATGGAATTTTAAAGTAGTAAAATTTTATGTAGCACCTCAAAATGAGAGGTCTGATAATCTCGAAACACCTCGCGTCCTTCTTTTTATTTGGTATAAAAAACAACAACACTTATTTTGAAGATATACCTACCTATTGAATTTTACTTTGTTATAAATTTTTCACGATCCATCAAAAACATTAAAAATGCATAAATTTTTGCATTGCAGTGTAATTCGTACATAACATTCATTATTATACCAAAAGTATATTTTGCAATCGTTGCAAATCGCTTGAAATTAATTGTATAGTAGACTCATTTCCTTCATAACCCTAAAAATATAGACGGGATATGGGGAAAAAGTTGGGCTAATCAGAGGCAAAGTATCAGGAGAAAATAACTTAATAGGAGATAATACTAACGAAAAACAATCCAAAGAAGTTTAAAGTGCAAAGTATAGTTGAAAAATACCTGTCGTATAAAATAAAACCTATACGAAAATAACAGTATTGTATAATATTATTTGCGGTCTGGTAAAATAGGTATATTATTTTGATGTGTGCTTCCATTCTCTGCCGCCGAGAACTAAGCGAAGTTTTCCAAGGAAAAGTTCTCAGCTATTTTACACGAAATATGCATCGCTAACTGAGACGGGTCCTCGCTGATACGTTCGAGGGGATGGTAGCACAGGCGGGCTGGTAAACAGGGTGGTGGGGCGCATGATGGTCACCTTCCCTCAGTCGACACGAATATCCCATTTGCAAATTGAAAACCGGATTAATATTCCTCTACCATTTTTACCATCCATTAAGTGACAGGGATTTTTTTGTCCTGCCGTCACCATGGAGGCTTTTGCGGTGTGAGAATTTTTCTTTTTTTTTTTGCTTTTAGTTTCTTTTCAAATGTCGTTCGATCCACTATGATTTTTCCAATGGTCAGCGCGATACTTTTTCTTCCTGTCATCGATGACGGGTGCTGCTATACCCTGGTAAAATATTCATTTACTTGCTGTATGTATCGGTTATGAATATTGCATATCTGCTTCATATCTGACATCCCTTACATTATTCTTTTTAATCCAATATGAAAAAGTATTTTTAAGCATAGAACATTTTTGAAATAATATTGATATTGATTATGTCTTGATTTGATTGGAATTCCGGGCTAATTAGCCGTTGTCATTGCCCAACATGCCCAACGTTTTGGCTCAAAATGACGAAATGATCATCACTCTTTTGGTCTTCGCCTCGCACTGGTAGATAATATAATAAATACATAGAAAGGCAAATAGTCCGAAATACCACTCAATGTAACTCGAGATCGGCTGAAGAGATTTTTATCATGTTTGGGTTGTTGGATTATTCTCCGCTCTGGATAACATAATAACTAATAAAGCATTGAAAAATGGATAGAAAATAACATTTATTTATTTTTACCCATCATGCCGTTTGCCGAAGGTGGTAGGCAGAGAATAACATAAAAATTAACATATCTAATAATGTATAATATAACTTAATAATAAATAAAAATATCATGAGAAAATAACATAAAATATTTATGCGCATTTTTCATAAATTAAAACGCGAAAAGTGAATAAATGTAATTTTGAAATCAAATTGTCGTTTGACACAACTGGCAGTAAATTCGAATGGAAAATATGTGGTCTATAACAGATGCATCAGTCGTAATGACATCGGTTAATAATCATTTTGATCATTCTTTTAAATTCGAATTCAATATTCATAGTTAGATCACAGGACAATGTCTGTCGGAAAAGCTGCTAGTACAAAATAACGACGTCGGCCGTAAAAACCTGTATAATTTTTGTGCATGCCATTTCCTTAGACAAAAATGTAAGTCAGATGTGTGTAAAGTCACAAAAAATACAATTATTATTGTTCAGAAGAGCCAACTTAAAAAAAAAACCGCAGTTTTTTTTAACCGTTTGTTTTAAAGTTGCCCATAAAGTGCAGAGACATCTCTACTACAGACGGCAATACTCGTGTATGTACCGACGCTAATTAGTTAATTATATTTTACAAATATTTATAAAATGATTATATATTGTACACCAGCGAGTTGTGTTGTTTATATAAATACGTACTAAATGATTACACGTTAATCTGTTATGTTGGCGACCGTGGTGTTTAGTATGGAGTCATAAAATCAAATGAATCGTTATTAAAATTTTGCAAGGTAGAAAAAAATAATGTATTGTGGGTTTTGGATATATGCAGAAAACGAGATCTTTTGAGAATTATCTAGTTTTCTTTTCTCGAATTTATAATTCATGGCAATGTTATACTGCAACGTTAAAAAAAAAATGGGCGCTTTCTTTAGAACTTATCCAATGTGTGGCTCCAACTATTTATTTTGTTCATTATTTTTGCGAAGTCAAGTATCTAAATAAAACATTGTTGATATATCAGTTGTCAACCGACCGTTCTTGAAAAGGTTTTATTTGTTTTAACAACATAATATTATTATATTGATTTCAAATTTGTAATTTATACAAAGATACGTTTAAAATATGTTTGATAGTTTAAAAAAAAATCTAAAAGCAAGAATGAAATTATATCAAAAATCTGAGAACCTTCCAATGTTTTGAAACAATGTCAAGTGAATAAAAATTATGTTGTTATGATTTTTTCAACAGACGGCGTTGTCAGTAAATCCGTTCCATATCAACTTTAATATCGAATTTTTAATTATTTGCTATAGATATAACTGTTTAATATTTTAATGCTGTTTTTATGTATTCTTACTTATTTGAAAAAAATATATTAACCTACATGAAATGTGACATACATTGTAAGACCATACGATAAATAAATAATTATTTGCTATCCATTTTTCTATTTTTTATTGGTTATTCTGTTATCTAGAGCGGAGAAGAATCCAATAAACCAAACACCATAAAAATCTGTTCAGCCAATTTCGAGTTATTAGTGTTCGCACTAAACCGACTTACGTTTATACCTTTAGATAGGTTTATAGGTAATATACACTTGCGCCGAGCATTCTTACTCAATCCATATTATGATAATATAAAATCTGTATTATTTGTTGTTTCAAGGAATGTCTGATTTCCTCACAATATCTGTCACATATCTTTTTACAATTAGGTACATACCTTGGCTTCGGAAATATTTGTAAGTCTAATAAGATGAAATGTCCGAGATCAAAAGAGATAACATCTTGTTGCGAAAATGATCATAAAATCAAAATATAAATATCGTTCTGACTCGAATCAAACAAACTGCAAACGTGGAAAGTATCCTTCCAACGAGTCCTTGCTAAGGTAACGGAATCAGTCTCTGATAAGGTCAATATTTCTTAACAGTCAGACGTGAAATATGGGAATTTCTTATTGGTTTGATTGAACTTGGTTTGAACTCTTTTACAATGGTTGTACACGTAACTGTATATTTTTTAACTATATTGTGATATCTTTATATTAATACGTGAAGGAAAAATTTTGTGACCATTTTTACGAAAATTGCGCGGACAGACGAGTATGAAATTTCGCACACTTATAGTTTATATAGAGGAGTGACGAACGCTAAGATTTTTTTTAAATTATGCATAAAAAATAGATTAAGTTAATAAAAAAAACATTACAAACATTAATGTAATATTATATATTTGATACTCATACCCACTTCGATCTATTTGACATTTACAAAAACGCATATATTTTTTAGTTATCTGTGGTCAAATTGAGAATGGATTAATATTGTTTGTCTTTAATAATAATAGAAAAAACTTATCAAATTTGAGGTGTTTATCCATATAGCGCTCGCTCAGTCTTTTACAATGGCTCCGTAATAATGTACAAACTTATAATTTAAATAAGTTATGGTCCAATTTTGAGCAATCACTAGTAAATTTTAATCTTTTCCTCGCAAAATTTGCTTTTTTAGTTTATCATACTAAAATTCTTACTGTTTCGATTTCTTACACCGTTTATAGCAAGACTAGCCAAATGAAGATAGTTCTATAGGAAGTACCAATGCGACTGCTTATTTTTGTTTTCCTATTTCATTACTTACGCAAACTCAACTAAACAATCAAATCTCGCGTTAGGGAGACAACAAGAGCTCTCCATTGCACTAGATCTTACGTAATGTTTATGACCTCCTCCCACACCATCTCCAAATCCCTCAGATCTGGATCTTTCTCGTTTTCGAGACTCAGATGGAAAGAAGAAAAGCGCACTTCTCGGCCAGCTGTCATTCGGCATACTTAATACAACATGTCCCAGCCAAGTCCATCTCCTCTCTATAACGGAAGAAGTAATGGGCATCCGCTGAGTGCGCCTTGCGTATACTGTATTTCGTGATGTGAGGGTATCTTACTCCCAAACTTCTCCTGAGGCATTTCGTTTCTAAACCCCGTCCGTAATCATTTTCTGGCTATACGGTCTTGATTAAGGCCGAGTAAATGTATTGACTATTATATATATATATATATATATATATATATATATATATATATATATAAGGTCCATTATAATACAGCTCCAATATAGTACAATACAATACTTATCAATTTCACTCAATCATATGCAATATAACTTATTTTACATGAGTGAGACATTTATCTAAAAATCAAACGCCCAATATCCAGGCGATCAATTAAGTGGGTGAATGATGTAATTATGTTAGTTTTGAACAACAATGTAATGATTTGTTTTGATTAAAATCATCATAAATCCCCAGGATTGTTATGTTTACATGGTGTCATTAATGATGATGAATGGAGTGTAATATTATAGCCATTTGTGATCGATAATCATTTCGGTTGACCTCTTCCGACGTTATTACAATATTACTGATAAACATCATCGCAGGGTTCCCTTTATATAATACTAGCTAGTTACCCGTGGCTTCGCTCACGTGTTACTGTATTTGCTTTCTCTTCCTAAACAATGCAGAATTAATTATATTCGCATCAAAATTAATAATAATAAGAAACATCATCAACATTTGTTTTTTTAAATATATACCTATTCTAAAATTTCCATTAAATTACTATATTTTTATTTATATTTGTCGTTATTAATCTGTATTTAAAAAATATGTGCTTCTTATACAAATAGAATCAGCCCGCGAACTTAAAAATTTCGCTAACTTGACTGACATTGTTCTATGAGAATCCCAAAAAATAACTCGAATAACTTTTATTCCATCAAATGACGTTATTTGAAATCAATTTTTATATTGCTGGATATGAATAGAAAAATATTCAGGTCTCGAAAAGCAATGAAATTAGTGATCTTTAAAACACTTATTTCTATCTGCTTTGGGCATTTTTCAAGCTACAGACGTTTTTTTTAACATTTCAATTTATATCTTTCACGTTGATTTGTTGTTGTTTGTCTGGTCGTAGGTTCGAAATTTAGTTCATAAATATCTTATCCTGAGCAAACACGACATAAAAAGAATAAACGTTATCGGTCCAGCCGTTCAGGTCGAAATAAATAACGTTAAACGTGAAAACTGTTAACGTTCCGAACGTTAACGTTAACCAAATTGAAAATGGTTTCAGAACAAAAAAAAATGCGTTTCGTCTTCAATATAATAGCAGCGTCGTAATACTTCCAAAGATTTTGAGGTAACGTTTAACGTTAATTTTGAATAACTGACAGAATTATTTTTTTGACTCGGAATTTGGAACAACATTGTTTAACGCACGTTGAACAACAGTTTTTACGTTATCTCTATGGAAATAACAACAAATTGTTAACGTTGGAGCTGTGGTTAATATTTCGACTTGGCCTCCAGGCGTGATGCGATGACCACGTAAAGTAGGTCTCCATTTTTATAATAACGTAATATTCTCCCTTTTAAGCCCCACCCGCTCACCGCAAACCAGCCCGGAGGAAACTAAACTGCAGCAAACCCGATCCGCACAAAGCCAAACCCTAGCCCGATTGCCAAAAAGCCAGCCGCACACAGATCAAGCCCGTGGCGGTTCCCCCCAAACCACCCCATAATACGGGAGGCCTTGGACCCACTCAGGAGAATAGGTTAGTCATAAAGAACTCTCCATTGCGCTCGAAGTCGTCCGAGGCTCATTGTGCCTTTTCTAACCGGTTGAGGTTTAAGGAAGTGAGGTGGTCAACCTCAGTATTCTAATGGTATAAGTAATTGGCGTTCGACTATAAACGAATTTTCGACAATGTAGAGTAGGAAGAAAATTAACTGTCCACTGTTTATATTTTTTATTAGATGAAACGGATATCGGCAACTATCCGATATCCGGTCTATCCGGCGGCGTAAATAATATCCTGCCGGATACCGGATAGTAAAAAGAGGCATGTTTGGATAACTCATTGATTTGTTTATTAAAGTATCACTTAAGAAATACACCTTATAATCACAAAATAAATTCTACAACTTAGAAAATTGATTATCAAGCATAAGGTGAATTATGGAGAGTAATTCCATATAATATTTCGTTATATACACTATTAGACTATATAGAGGAAAACAGCAGCTTTGCTGGTCTTCGTAAGTAAGGGAAGTTTAATAAAACAACGTTTCGTCATATATCATCCTGGCTGAAGATGCAGATAGTTTCCGCGATTTTTGGAACAATAACGTTCCGGCAACGGAGTCACTCCAATTGGTATATACCGCCTACGTAAGCGTAATTCATGCGTTGTACCCATGGTAATTTACGCACTGGCCGGGCTCTAGTAAGGACTTCTTTAGCATTCTGCGAATTTTATAAATTTTTGAAAATAAAAACTCCGATATTTTAAGGGGAGCGCTTTCTTCCTACCGCAAGGGTTCCGAAGACAAAGAAGATCTTCTCATACCGAGAGGGTCTTCCTCGTGTTCTGCTCCTTCGAAGCAGAGCTGAGGGATCTGGAAATGGTGTGTGAGGAGGTCATAATATCCGGCTAACTGCTATCCCTTTCGTCTCTATTTTTTATACGTTCCAGTGGACAGTTAATTTTTTCGCACTATACAGTGACGAAATGATGTGGTCATTGACTTGCCAGTGTTTTCAAAACAATTATTTACGATCTGTCCTAAAATGATGTGAGGTTTTGTAGATAATTTTAAAATTTAATATTTTGCACATTGACTACATTTGATATAAAATAATTTACCTATTGACTTCATAATACTATTTACCTTTTTTCAACATATTATTATATCAACTTGCTATTCATGGTTTACGCAATAAATTCAAAGCAAGATTACTCACATAGTTTTTTTTTTTGTTGCTAGTGTTTTTATGAAATGGCTTCAAATATTTTGACAGATCAAGATATAAAGAATTGCAATACAATCCAGATTCTTTTCGTGAACTTACCGTAAATTATTTTAGTAGAGATAATAAATTACTAAAATAGGTAGGTACCTACATAATGATTTTAATGTCGATCGTAAAAAAAAACAATTCAGAATCGCTGTACAGGATGCATGGTACGAAAAATATATTGAAGTAGGTAGGTACGTAAAGTTTTTCTCTGAATTCACGGAAAGTGTATTATCTCTTATATAAAAATGGAACGCTAATTTGCGCGGTCATCGTATGGGTATGAACACGTTGAAAGCCGATTACGATCCGCGCCGACCAGCTCAAAGATTGTTGTCTATGGTTTCCATGCATTTAAATGGGCGTGTCGGAAAGCGGGTTCCTGCTTTTTCTGTGGGTTTCCCCATTCAAATGCATAGTAACATTCTTTGCGCCGGTTGGCGCTAGTCAGAATCGGCATTCTACGTGTTTCTTACCCTATGAGAACAGCTGAACTTATATCGCCCATTTTTTTGTCGTGTTTGCTTTTGTCTGAAAGGTCTTATGAAAGAAAAAAGTTGCACGGAATAAAAATAAAACTTCCATTATACATTTTTTCTAATTTTGAAATTAATTCAGGCGTTTAACAGGAATCAGTTGTTTGATAAATGATACGATTCACGGAATGCTGATAGAAAATAATATAATGATATGTTTTATAACAGATGCATCGGTTACAGTACCTAGTTAAAAAGGTATTAATGAATGTATCATTATACTAATTCATATTCAATAATATAAGGACCACGTCGTCGTCTGTGTTAAATAACTTTAAACTGAAATCAACTTAAATTTATACATAAAATCTCGAACATATTATTTATATTCCAAGACGGGACGAAGTTTGACGGGTCGGCTAGTTCAAAACTATATTAATATAATAGATTACGCAATAGTTTCGACACGTGTATTGGAGAAAGTAGGTTGGGCTGGGTAGGTACCTACCTACGTATATATTCATTGGGTAGGAACACGTAGAAAGCGGATTCCGATACGCGCCGACCGGCTCATAGATTGTTGCCTATGGTTACAATGCATTTAAATGAGCATGCCGGAAAGCGGGTTCCTGCTTTTCTGTGGGTATAATAATAATAATATAACACTTTATTGGTAAAATATAAAAGAATAATGAACCAAAATTGGCGGGCTTATTGCCTGGGGCAATTTCTTCCAACCAACCTATATCCCCATTCAAATGCATAGTAACATTCTTTGCGCTGGTCGGCGCGGGTCGGTATCGGCTTTCTACGTGTTCTTAGCCATACACCGCGGCACCACACCGGCCCGGCTCGCCGAATGAGATCCAACTGTCGATGGCATGAGTCGGTATGTTTATTGTATGAAACGATGTCGTCAATAAATTAAATTTTTACAAAAATTGTTAAGAAAAGTTTGAGATGTACTGCTATGATGTATATATTTTTTTTAGAAAAATAAATTATCTAGTTGTAGCGTTTCGGCGTTTTTCGATATTTTTATAAAATTCTGAAATATAGGCACTGAAACTCGTAAATTTGTCATAAAAAAAATATTTTTCTTTATAAAAAAAGTTTGAGAAATCCTGGAACTTCTTCATTAAATTACATTTTAGATATTGTATTTTTCTATATACATACACAATTTTAGGGTTCTAGATTTTATGGTTTTCGAGATATATGGAAAAATTAAATAAAAATTCAAAGGTTGATAACCCCTGATTGAAAAAAAAATTCAAAATTCTGAGTATACAAATTTTGTATGCTTAAAGTATTCAATATTTGCTGAAATTTTAGGATCTGTGCATCAAGCGAATCAAAAGTTATAAAGAGGGGACGGATACACACACATACACGTTGGAAAAGTGCCCCTCACCCCCTCCCCTCTAATTAATGATATCTTTTGAAAACGAAATAGTATAAATTGACTCTTTCTGAAGAAATCATTTTTTTGAAATTTCGATAAAACCAGTTTTAAACTTTTTAGGAGGCACTTAAAAATCATCCCTTTTTATATGTGCCCTTTTTCGTCCCTTTTAGTTAAATTTTGGAAAAATTGCCGAATATGCTAACACTCATTTCTATAGAAGAATTCATATGCCAAATCTCAAGTTCGTACCATGTCTAGTTTCCGAGATATTCGCATACTTTGAAAAACATTCAACCCTATTTTTCACCCCCTTAAGGGTGGAATTTCCAAAAATCCTTTCTTAGTGGAAGGTTTTGTATTGAGATCTACCTGAATTCCAAATTTCACTTCTCTACGATTAGCCGTTTGGGCTGTGCGTTGATGAGTCAGTCAGTCAATCAGTCAGTCAGTCAATCAGTCAGTCAGTCAGGCACTTTCCTTTATTATTATAGATAGATGTAACAGTATTTTTTGAATTGTCTTATCTTTTTATGTAGATTTGTTATGAAAATGTGGCTGAACCAAAAATTACCTACATATGCTATGAATGTTAGAAAGCATTTTCGTGGAGCCGCAATTGATTGCTGAATAAGTGGTTCTTTATTAGTGTACATCAAATAATATGATCATGTGTTTTAAAAGATTTCACTCAAAATCAGCCTTAATCTTTGGTTATTTTTTGTACCACAGGTTGTCTTATAAAAACCTAGTCAAAAATTTAAAAAATTACCTGTGACCCGTCTATTTCTTGCTCGCGAACTGGCGCTCCTACAACCCTTATAGTTACCATCTTGGTCTCCTGTCACTGTCACGGGTCTCATGTATCGGTTGCTGCGTGAGCCTACACTTTTTTCTTGTCAAAAGTCACAATTTTGTCGTTTTTAGTGAATGCTAGAAATTTGCATTATGCAATATTATGCATTTTTTAATTTGTTTATCTGTGGTCAAATTGAGAATAGATTAATATTGTTTGTGTTTAATAATCATATATAGGAAAAAACTTTGTACAAATCAATATTTACTTTGAAGTACCTAACCATCATTGTTTTTGAAAAAAAATTCTGCTCGCTCAATATACCTCTCAATATCACTTAGTTATGCTCGAATTTCGACCTCTTAGCGACCACTAGTTTTAATAAATATCCCTATTTAATTAATCAATATTGATTGGAAATATAACGGTTTTATTGGACATATTACATCCCATATCACAGCTAAACAGTGCATATTGGAAACAAACGATTAAAACTCATTACGAATTATAATATTGAATCATTACTACTTATAATTAACTATTATTGAACGGTTAATACCACCATAGAATATCTAGGGTGGTGCGGAGCATAATAAATAATTATCCTACTGATTTAATAATAAATTTTGTACGCTTTTGTGTGAATCCGCCTTGTAAAAAATTTTAAAATCTTTCACGGAATCAACAGAATGTTTCTCAAGATTTCACCGTACAATTTTTGTATTTCGTACTGTTATACGAGTATGTATTTGAATAAACTGACTAATCGTTGCGTGTTGAGAAAATGAAAATAATTTGGCAACATGTTGTATAACTATTTTCAAATCCATTCGTTTATTGTTATTATTTGAAGGATGGATGTTAATGTTAATAATTGTTTTTTTAATCTGAACCTGATACTAATTTTTAACCATATTTATAACAATTTCTTTAAAAGGCTTTAGCCGTTGATTAAAAAAGTAATTGAGAGAGATGGCTTTCACAAAGCGACTTAATAGCTGACATATAGGGGTACATGAAGAATAACTGATAGCAGAGATCAGTAAGAGAAATAACTTGGGGTTGTGCAAGAAGGTAGAATTCAGAAGTTGGATGGTTCTCTCTATTTGGGTAAAAGATGTAAGATGAATGAGTTTGGCCCTAAGTTGTTGGAGTTCATTGTGGAACAAGAAACAGGAGATTCAAATTGTAATCGCCAGACTGACATTCAGATATGTGGGCCTGAAAATCTTCAATCTACGGTAATGAATTTGCAATAAACAAAACATGTTTTAAAACTCCCAGATAGAATTTTTCCCCTTTTTAAACTCCCTAATTCCATTATTGTAACCTTATGACATAAAAGCAGGACATTGACACCTAGTACCATATATTAATATTATGAGTTAGTTAATTTAAATGTTTAAATTTGATAATATACCTATGTCAGTTAATTAATTGATTTATTAGACTCTACACAATATTGAGAATGAAACAATGAATATTGTGTATTGTTACTGAACCTACATTCGTCTACCACTATAAGGGTTTTGTTTAATTACCTACAACATGTATGTACTAACTGTGTTACTTATTTACACCCAATCGCTGAAGGGACAGGAATTTATTAATTAATCAATTAATATTCTAGTAGTTATTACTTGTTTTATGTACGCGCAATCGTTTTCACGTTATTCTTTTAACCGGACGTGTTTAATTAAACCTGTTTTATAATTAAATTAACATTTAACTTTTAAAAGACCCTGTCATCTTTTTATTTATCTATAAATTCATACTCTTAAGTCTTCTACACAGTGTTACAAATATATAATTATATTGTTATTTCATTACCATCACCACCTCTGGTGACCTCGGGGCTGAGCTCCCGATACGTATCGGTATGGCAAGTGGCGCCTTTAACAACATGACCAAGATTTGGAAAGCGTCGGCGTTTAGTGTCGAGACGAAATGTAAACTGTTTGATGCGTGTGTGTTGTCCGTTCTCCTCTATGGGTGTGAGTCCTGGCACCTGACCAAAGCCCAGGCACAAAGAGTCTCAGCTTTTGAAATGAAGTGCCTCAGGAGAATTCTGGGCTACCAAGATGGTACCACCGCATCACGAACGACGCTATACGCCGGCGCACCCAGCGTGAGCCCATCACCTCTACCATTGTGGGGAGGAGATGTACTTGGCTGGGACACGTGTTAAGGATGCCGAATGACAGAGGAGAGCGCTTTTTTTCCTCCCATCATGCTCCCGAAGACGAGGAAGACCCTCTCATACTGTGTTCCGCTCCTTCGAAGCAGAGCTGAGGAATCTGGACATGGTGTGGGAGGAGGTCATAAACGTTGCCTAAGATCGAGCGCAATGAAGAGCTCTTGTTGCCTCCATATGCCCCTATGTGGGGCCATAAGGGGATTTGGATGATGAAATAATATACTTGGGTAGAATTGATGCGACCTTTTTATCTCATTTGAAGGAAAAACGACATAGGTATGTACCTCTTATCTTGTAGTTTCTTCTGAGAAATTAATTACATTTTTTTCTCTGTCTAAAGTCAGATGTATAAAATAATGAGGCATAAATTTAAATCTGATTCTTCTTCATATGTCTCATTTTATTTTTTGACAATAATTGCGGGTTTCTATAACAATATTTTTAAGTAGGTAGTTACCTGTTATTGTCTTTAAAAAAAGTTCGCAAAATCGATACACGTTTTGATATTCATAAAAATCTTAAAAATCTATTTTTTTTTTAATTTCGCATTAACTATTTTTAATTCGTCTCTAATTTACAACTTTTTCTTTCCTAACTGTAAATGAATTTTGTTTATGAACAGTTCTGTTTAATCCCAATCAGGATGAAAACCTCACGTACAAAATTTAAGTAGTCATCTAGTTCTAGGCCACTTTATGTAGTAATAAATAATATGCAAGTTTAATCTGTATAATATGTAATTTTTGTCTGTGTAATATGCATTGCATTCAATTAGGTCAGAGTATTTTTTCTTCATACATCAGATTGAAAAGCTTTTTATAATACTAGTCGACGATAGTATCAGCTGTCGTATTAAAAGCTCTGAATAGTCAGGTATGTGGCCAGGTATTCCTATGCGCTTATTGTCCACTTTTGTAACAATTGTTACAAATATACGTACCCATACTATGGTACAATAACTAGTCCCAGTGGCCTTAACATAAGGCAAGCGAAATGATATCATACATTTTTAAAATGCAATACCCTCGGCCGCGCAAACAGTTGCATTACATATAGCATTTTATTATGTCCATATGTAGATCAATGATCACTTCATTTTGTGAAATATGTAAGGCGCAACCAGATTTGCAATAGTCCATAACCTTTTTACAATCCAATGTCAATGATCAATGCGCATTGCCGGCCTCGGAAGTCTTAAGTCTGGTAAACAATAAGGAGCTGACTTTTGAACAAGAAGCTCCGTGTTTGATTTTCGATTCCCTAGCGAGGATTTTTCACTAGAAATTATTACTGTGGTGTTACACACGTGTCCTCCATGATCAACAGTAACAGAATTTGTCCAGGGATGATACCACTGACGCGATCAGAATCTACAAAGTTTCAGAAATGAAAACTATCATGAGCAAAACCGAAAAGACCTTCAGAAATAGAGTAAGAGAAATATTCGGGATCTCTTTCATACCACATGGAATAGCACGGCCAACTCCAAGGAATCGACCTCGCAAGAGGCTTACCTCACTTCTTCAATTACAGGTAAAGCCTAAATTAAGAAGAAGGATTCATTCTTAGTTTGGATGACAGAGGTTGACCGTTAAAAACTGCCTGAGTTTTATCTCTGTAGATAATATTTTAATACATAGTATACCTAATAATAATCAATACATAGTGTACCTAATACATATCAAAAACATTATTTCTTTTTTATTAGAAATGTATTTTTACTGCATTAGTTCTCTTAATAGTCAATATAATATTATTTTTGTATAACTGAGTAATTCAAAATACAGTAGGTATATTATGATATTATGTAAGTATTTTTACTTCAAAAAAATAATGCGCCTCACTAAGTAACTGCCTGTTACAAAGCAAACTTTAACGATTGACCTGTTGTAAAATTATTCACAGGAAATATGGATAATTAACCATAGAATAATATACTCAGCATAATATAGTATTTTATACATTCTATGAAGGCAACAATAAAAGTAATCCATATATGAATATTTTATTGGACCAACTTGTAGATATCTATTGGCATCTTCTCTGGACAAGAAAATGTGGATTTAACGCGTTGTTAATTTCTCGTCTCGTCACCCCAATAAAATGCAATATCTTAAGTTGAATAAGAAAAAAGGAGTTTCAATCAACATTTTCATAACTAATTAATTTTTAAATTTTTTTTTATTGTATTATGTATTAGTTTTTATTGTACCTATTATATTCATACCAAACTGTATGTAATGATATTTTTTTTCTTTGTGTAATTCAGTGTACAGGGCCAAGATTATAATGTAGGTATTTCCTGCAAAATTATTACAAGATTTATTTTTAAAGGTCTTTTGGCGACATTTTGTTTTGATTGAGAATTTGATATCAATTCTTCTCAAGATTTTTTTGAGATTTTGTAATTTTTTTTTTTTTTTGGAATTAGGAATCTTTCAAAACTCTTTTTTAATATTTTTTTATTCTATGAAAGTATTTTTCTTTTAAGCACTTTCTCAGCCTACGATTACCAACTCTTACAATATTGCTTTTTCAGTTAATTTAAAAAATGCATTGCTGTAGCTTTCCTTCTGGCTTAGGGAGATTTGAATCAAATTAGCTTAGGGAGATTTGAGTCAAATTTGCAAAAAGAAGTAAATGATAGCCGCGGCCAAAAGTCACAGAAACAGAATCGAAAGAATGCAGAATTTAATTGAAACTACCGACAAAATAAAAGGTATTTCGATGATTGATTGTTTTAATGGAGATTAAATCAATCCTGTCCACAAACACAGAAACGTTTCGCCACATAAAGATTCAATAATATGATCCCCATCTATACCCTTTATCGACCAAACCTAGAATAAAAAAAATGGTGACTTATTTATGACATAAAAACTTAAATGAATTCAACTTAAAATATATTGCATTATGTAATAATAATTGTTGATTCTGGTGCGAGATGAAGTTCCACGGGTCATAAGTTTGTAATAAAAACAATTCCTCTATAGTTGCACAAAAAATCCAAGAGATGGCGGTATAGTAGGAAATAAGTCACATGTGAAGCGTGTTGTATATTTTGTTTGATGAATAAGACTCCATCTAACCCGAATTTCACCGAATTATTATGGCAAGATGTACTTATCTCATAATGTTGAGAGTTTTTTTAACGTAGATACGCTACTTTTACATTACTTACCTATAACTTTGTTCAAAATTACGTTTCACATAGGTACTCCTCAAAAACTATAACGACATAATCTTTACACCGTACTAAATACAATAATTCCGATGCGCATATCATACAGAGTGCTATATAAACCTAATTACCATTCTCTTTTGTGTACAATGACATATTTTATTTTAATAGTTCATATTTAAAGAATATCAAATGTACGTCGACCTCTGTCTGTAGTACGTACTTAAAACACCGGCTTGTCTAATGTGTAATTATTATAAACTAAACCTTGGTTTGTTTACCCGCGCTATTAAACCGAACAGCCAGTTCATTTCCAAGTTTTAAACCGAGTTTTTCGGACCGACTTAGTCATCGGGATAATTATCATACTTTTGTTTTATATTTTTTTCCTCAAATTTAATATACTGGTATCACGTCATTTTTTTTAAATAAAATAACATAATGCGTAATGTTCTATATTAAAACTTATTTTTGGACCTTACTTATTGGATTACAACCAAAATAATTAATACCACATTTTCAAAACTCAGATTCATCAGACACACTTACGAATGCCTTTTATTTATAGTGTTCGATGGTTGATATTGTCAATTTAACGTGCAAAAAGTTTTGCCATAATAAATAAAATTTGCGATTTGAACAATGAGAAAACGTTAGAACAATTATTGAAAGGGCGGATTTATCCTCAAAATGTGGTTATTCATTAATCAGATTTTTTTTTTAACAAATACTTATTTATATTCAACTTTTTACTAAATGCATTCTATCGTATCAATTATGATAAAAATAAAAAAAAAAACAATCAGGTACCTACTTACTAGAAGTCTTTTGCAGCGAAAGGTAATTTAACTTTTATATTGAGATGTAGCATAACAAATTTTACGTGCCTATATTATTATCTTCTGTATTATATAAAAATGAGGAGCTATTTTTATTTTTTATTAATAAAAATATATTTAAATACAATAATCAAATATACGACAACACAAGACACAGTATTCTTCCATAAGCAACTTAATGCTTGAGCGGAGGTATGTTTTTTTTTTCGAGATCGCATCACGCCTAAACAGCTGGACCGATTTCGCTAATTGTTTTTTTGTCGTGTCGGCTTTTATCGGGAAAAGGTTATTATAAAAGAAAAAATTAAGAAACTTGCGTGTATAATTAGAAAATTAAAGAAAACACTAAGTAGATAACATTCTTGGTACTACTTTTAAGAATATAATTTTTATTCCAAATTTGAAATTAAATTAAAGTTTGACAGGAACTGTCAGATGTTTGAAAGTTCGTGTGATTGACAGCATTCGGATGAAAAATAGACGGTTTGAAACAGATGCATCGATCTAAATTACATTGGTTAAAAGGTACTAAGCTATCATTATACAAATTCGAATTCAATATTCATAGTTAGAAACACAGGACAACGTCTGTCGGGAAGCTAGTATAAAATAAAAATTGTAACGTCATCTAACTAATGTATCGTATAAATTTCATTGCTTGGTGTAACACGCATTTCTAGTAGCCTAATAACTCTATTTTTTTCTTATAAATAACGTATATTATAAGTCAGATCATAAATTGTATTAGATTGTATAAATTAAAACATTTCATACACTGCATTATTAAATTGAAACAATTGATCGAGGCATAAATATAACACTAAGTATTACACGACTTCTTTTGTTTTATTTTTCATTATAACTCTGTTGTACGTCGAGTTTAATATCAACTATTAGCAATTAAGACAAAATATATAAATTTTTAATGACTAAATTATGAAAATTAAATTATTTTCGATGTTAAAGAACGATGTATAGCTTTAATAACTTACACTTAAACGAATGATGAATAGAAATATAACTACTAATTTGTAAATATGTACAAGTACTAATTTATACGAACACACGCGGTTCTGTTATTTATGTGTGGGAAAATTGGTTTATTTCTTGTTTTTTTTTTTAGTTTCCGTTATGGGAAATATATGATTTTCTTTCTTTCAAGGGCTAATAAATATCAAATAAGCGATCTAGGTATATGTTGTTTCAAATAAGAAATGTCATTGTGTGCATAGAAAATGCAATGACTATTGATTGGTATTATACCTTATATCATTATTATCGTAACTAAAATATTCGTATCTAGTAAGTAAGATGGCCCATCGCATCACGAACGACGCTATACGTCGGCGAACCCAGCGTGAGCTCATCACTTCTACCATTGTGGGGAGGAGATGGATTTGGCTGGGATATGTGTTAAGGATGCCGAATAACAGTTGGCCGAGGAGAGCGTTGTTCTTCCTCTCATCAGGGTCCCGAAGACGAGGAAGACCTTCTCATACTGTGTGCCGCTGCTTCGAAGCGAAGCTGAGAAATCTGGACATGGTATGGGAGGAGGTCATAAACATTGCGCAAGATCGAGCGCAATGGAGAGCTCTGTTGCCTCCCATGGGAGTTGTTTGTTTTCGATAGTAAGTAGGTACCTTGATTACTGTGTTTTTAAGTTTCCAAAAAATACAATGTAAGTATCATTTATTTCATAGCCATCATGGGATATAGATAGAGGGGTAGGAAAAGCAACGTTTTTTTCCGCAGGATATACCTTCTTACACAGACGAGTAAAAAGTTTAGCTGATAAAATATTTTTTTAAATTTATTTCAATTTCAACTTAAATTTAAATTTACCTACCGCATAGATATTTCGATGTTCATCGTTCAAGATGTTTGTGTGTAGGTATGTATTATAATACTGGGGAGGGTGTTACAGTGGTATACCAACCTGTGCTCATAGCGGGCCCGTCCAAGCTGACACAGCTCTCTATCAAATAATAAAGAAAAAGAAAATCGTTCTCCCATTTGGTCTACTTAAAATTCTGTTCCTACACCATCGCTTCTTGTCTTTAAATTATCATAAAAAATTTTATCCACTTACTTCCCAAAATTATTTATTTTGCCGCTGAAGGAATTTCGTCGAACTTCCCTGTGCATCTACAGGAGGGGTGAATAATTCTGAATACCCACGCAATTCGAACCGAAGCGATTTTTTGTTCTGATTCAATTTTAGGTAACCAAAAATATGCACATGGAAGAATTTTTCAAAAGGTACAAGCGATTAAAAAAAAAACAACAAAATCATTTCGGTATTCATTAATCATTAGTTAGGTATACATATATGTAATACATTATGCCGTATATTTTTAGTGAACCATTTACCCGCATAAAAGATATGAAAGTTAATAAGTTGAAGTATTTCGAGGATGTTGAGCAAGGAATGGATACTTTTCGATGCAACCAATGCATTTAGTGTTCGGTTTTAGGAAGCTAATAATTACATAACCCATCAGCCGCATGAACTATTAAATCTCGAAAATATTCTTGTAAGTACTTTCTACATCTATACCCCTAGATTTTACTCTAACAAATTTTTAACTTACCTAATTAGTTTTAACCCAAATCACTCTACGACGAGAGTAAAGGGGTAATAAAAAACTTTTCACACTGATGTGTTGCAGCAGCAAATGCATTCTAAATTTCAAAATGCATGGTGTGTCGTTCCAACCTTTCGTCAATGGTTTCGTCAATTTAAATTTGGTTGCTCTCTTTTTCTCAATAATTTCCAGCTTTTATCTCTGTATTTCATTAATTATTAAATTTCTAACTTGTTGTGGGATTTTTCGACATGTTGAACATGTCGAGAATTCTCATGATTAGGAGTTTCGGAGACTTAAACATAACCACCTAATAGCGAACGTTGTAAAGTAAAGTGATCACACCAAATAAAAACGTGGTCCAACGGTCGGAGGTGAATACCCGTGTCCAGAGTGTGGTAGGATATGTTTGTCCTGGATTGGACTCCACAGCCATATCGGGTGGCACCGAAGACACAACTGCTAAATTCCTGTTTTGCATACCTAACGCCCGTACTACGGGCAATGGGCATTGATTGATTGATTGATCACACCAAGCCAGCCTTCGAAATAACAGTAGAAGACGGTCGTAAGCCCGTAGTGGTTTGTTCCATTTAAAAATCGAACACCGGTAATGAATCGTTAGAGTCATTATAGTTGTCACATATTCCTTTGTCAATGTTTTGCTAACAAGATTGCATACATTTATCAAGATTTCTTAGTATACCTAGGTACCTAAACATTTACCCAACATTTAAGTATTAGAAAAGTGTCCATTCAATTTTAAAAAAGATATGTGAACAGTTTGAATTTCGTGAAACGCTCCGACTCCCTAATCATTTTGACATAAACAGGTTAGTAACAATATGTCGACTGAAAAGTGGGAAGTTCCTTGAAAAATTTTATGCTAAATTATCTTATTGCAGCTTCTGGTGTTTTCGTTAATGTTTCTTTAACATGTTCAAATCTCCTTTCAATATATTATATTTGCATGATTTATCGCTTTGAAATTTTGAACTTTATAAACACTCTAAGAGAGCATATTATGTATGTCTACCACTTGAATCAATGCATTTCTATCCCTGTTTCTAAACAGTTCTATAGAGCCCATTAGATTCGGGTTTGAAGGTTCCCTTCACAACCTTTCCTTATGCGACATCAAACATACTTTGGGAATGCAAATTCTTGTAAACAAAATACCGTATTAGCCCGAATATAGCGCAACCCCGAATTGAACGGTAGAGATTTCGAAAAAAAAATATTCATTGAAAAATTCGAAGAATGTAGATTGTAGTGTTAAATCAGATAAGGCTTTATTTAGGTACATAATTAAAAGTAAAAACACAGGTTACATAAAATTCATTATTAACGTCTCAATAATTGCAAAAGATACCCAAAACCAATCCAAACTCCCTTTAGACCCCACTTAAGGGCATAGGGAGGCAACAAGAGCTCTCCATTGCGCTCGATCTTGCGCAACGTTAATGACCTCCTCCCACACCATGTCCAGATTCCTCAGCTCTGCCTCGAAGGAGCGGAACACAGTATGAGAGGGTCTTCCTCGTCTCTGGGACCCTGATGGGAGGAAGAACAGCGCTCTCCTCGGCCAACTGTCATTCGGCATCCTTAACACATGTCCCAGCCAAGTCCATCTCCTCCAAATAATAGTAGAGGTGATGGGCTCACGCAGGGTGCGCCGGCGTATAGCGTCGTTCGTGATGCGGTGGTAAAAGATGCAACACGCGGAAATATAGGTAGGTACCTACAGTATCGACTTGCGCAAACCCCTATCATGACACGATTTTAACTGAAACTAAAATATGGTTGAATAGTATTGCGTTAAATTCGGGCTAGTACCTACGTAATAAAAATACCCTTTTTGACATTATACCCGCAATATAAATTGTGGCAACACAAACAATGTCATTCACAATCCACTACAGTATAACTTACTACACGTTACTGAAACTACAAAATATCATTTTTATCATGTTTTAACTTCTTTCAACTCGTCGATTACAAAATGTTGGATATAGTCAACATAATAATTAAATAGTAAACTTTTCATTAAGTTTTGGGAATATTTTTTTTAAATTTGTAGTGGGTCTAAAAATAAGAAGGTTTTGCGTTAGGTAGGTGTGTAAATTCAACATTTTATTCTGGATGATTACTAAATTTTAAATTGTAAAAACATTTTCAAAAACACCCCGCTTGTTGGTATTAAAAAGCAGAGAGTAACAGCTGACAAATATGAATAAAGGGTTGCGGAATTGGATTAATTTATGTAAAATAAAACTGTTTTCTTTTTACATTATCATATTATTTATTTTGTTTCCGTGTTTTTTAAAACGACGGTTTTCATGATCTTTTTAGTTACTAGTGAAGAGATTGTCATTTTTATTTGACATCTGTGGCGCTTTGTTGTTATTGAAATAAATCTTAATAAATTAACCATTACATTCTTAATTTTTATTCAGAATTCGCGGTAGCATCAATATCCTTAAAGGATAAAAATTCCATATTAAAAAAACTGTTGATTTTGTAACAAAATCATGAAGAAGTCATATCTTATGCTATTTCTTATTTATTAATACGGCACTATGTGCCTTTAACAAATCAAAAATTACAAGTTACATAAGATTACAATTTAAGTACAACAGAATGGTAGTAGAAAATATTCAACATTTCGATACTTAATAAAACACAGATGCCAAATAAATTCAAGTCGGTAAAGTATTAAGTCGTATCAGAATAGGATCTTCAAAAATTAAAGATCTCACATTAGCCAGCAGCAAAGTTTGGAGAGCCTTTCATTCAACCGGATGTCCTGGAGTTCGAATCTTTATAAGTGCCGATCATAATCCTTTTTCGAAAAGACCCTGTTCATTTAAAAAAATATTATTCTTTATCCGAAAAGATTTATATGTTTTAGGGCTTATGCACTGGGTTCCAAGGGAGCGGTCCGTCGTTGTCACAAGTCGGTAGATTTTCAAAATTATGACAATGTTTTGTTATTACGTAACGATATTGACTATGTTCTAACTAAACTGAGACTATCTCCGCTGCTTAAAGCAGTACTGTATTCTTACGTTTTGTAAAGTGTAGAAAATTTTACAATACTGATTGCAAAAAGTATACCTATCTGGCAAGCAATTAAAATTAATTGACGTTTTTTTTATCCCTGGCAACCCTTAATGTCAGTGTCCCTATAGGTATTGCAATTCAATTTCCGTTTTTAATTTGACAGCGGCGAACAATTAATTTATCAATAATTATGTGCGTGTATGTTTTTTTTTGCACAGCGACTAGTGTGGGGTTAGAAGGACCCACGGCTTATCTCCGGCCGGGAGTTGAAGTAGTGGGGTAGCATTCCGCAGCATGGATCCCCACACGTATACACGCTGCCATAATATTTCCTTAAGCGGTACAGGGTGTAGAGATTTAATAATAATAAAGACCCCCTAATCACTGTAAAAATTTATTCCCTTCCCTCTGAACCATTGATCATCAACATTTTTTTAAATCTGATATTTTAAATCAAAATATTTTATGTACATAAAAAATTTCAATCTGAATACAGAATGAAACTAAAATGACGAACGAACGAAATATTATTTCATCGTTCGAAGTGATCCAATCACACACCTTGTCAGTAACCCATACAGAATAGGCGACGGTATATCATCAGGACACTTTTAACTTGGTGTCCCGTTTGTGAGTGTCATTTGGATCTTTGGAACACCACGATAAAAGGATAAACTGGCTAATCAATCGTCCTTTTATCGTGGTGTTCCAAAGATCCAAATGACACTCACAAACGGGACACCAAGTTAAAAGTGTCCTGATGATATACCGTCGCCTATTCTGTATGGGTTACTGACAAGGTGTGTGATTGGATCACTTCGAACGATGAAATAATATTTCGTTCGTTCGTCATTTTAGTTTCGTTCTGTATTCAGATTGAAATTTTTTATGTACATAAAATATTTTGATTTAAAATACGACGAAGATGATCCCCACATGGGATCGAACCCACGACCTACTTTACGAAACAGTACGAAAGCCGGCTCTGTAACCGCTGTAACCACTACCAACCACAAATTATGTTAATGGATTTTGATCAAGATTGTTTATTGTATTTTATCATCCTTGGGTCCATTCGGACACTTGTTTGAATCTTTATTTGAACATCATTTATCAAATAAAAAAAAATAGAAAAGAAAATAACATCACATTAAAAAAATTAAATTGTTCCGTGACCAAATGTTGTCGATGCCATGTTTCAATATTAAAATTATTATTTGTATGTTTGATATAATAGGGAAGCACTTATCGTCCATGAATAACTTTAAGGGGCAGACAAAGAGGCAGGTGAGACTTGGTACAAGTATTCTACATCGTGAGAATAAGTATACCTATTTTGAAAAATTTCGAATTCGAATAGAACTCTTTTGAAATTTATTTATAATTGAAAATTGGATTACCTGTTCGTTTTTTCAACGGACTGAGAAAAACATTTCTCCAAATCGTTTAAACAGCAGTTTTCCAGTTACTAATGTCACTTTATAGTTAGAAGTGATTAGTGATTTGGTCAATTAGAGCACATATATGCCTATGACGTATTACAATAGTAATTATATCACAAATATCCATTCAATATCCCTGTGATATTTTGGTAATATGTCGTATAGGTGTCACGTCTCGTGTTTGTTGTATTAGTAAATAAACGTGTGTGAGTGTGTAGTCACTAATAAGGGATGATATCTGACTACCCCCGGTCTAATAATAAATAGGGTTGCTTTTCTTCACCCATATAAATATAATATATGCATCCATATAAGTATTTGTCTCTAGATGACAGTAATACGATTCTAATAATATTTTTACGTTTTATTTACTTCGGTATCCAAGCTACGCTGAATGAAACTAAACATCATGATTGCACTGTCTCTTTCCCGCTTTCTATATTTTACTGCCGACAGTGAAAGAGATAAAAATATACCATGCGTTGTACTTGTCTCAAAGAATACTGCGTTTTAAGTGTGAAGGTAGGTTTTCTTTTCTAGGAAAACAAAGCGTTACTATAGGATTCTGATGCTTATTTTGCTGGTGTACAGTTGACAGATTTCCGAAAAATATATTAAATACATCAGTTCGATTCCCCTTCATCGATTTTTTTATTAGTTATTCTGTTATCCGGAGCGGAGAAGAATCCAATATACCAAAAATGATAAAAATGTGTTGAGCCGATCTCGAGTTACAAGTGTTCGCACTAACCCGATTTTCTTTATATTGTAACATAATAAATACTGTATTGTATAGCGAGTTTTGATCATCTCACCTTTAAGTCCAGCTATATCTAGTCATTACTCTGATAACGCAACATATTCATACACACAACAATTGATAAAGGGACGGATTGTCTGCTTGCGTGTTGCACCCTTGAGTTAAGGGTGGCTCTATCCGAGTATTGGGGTAGCTAGTTATTATCATCAGACAGCATCTGCTTTACTCATTGTTGATCTTATTATATTGTGTTATTTATTTCATTATTAAAATTATTATTATGCCTGAGGGTGGCTTTATACGTCATATAAATATTACAATGAAACTACCAACGTCGTATTATGTATACCTACAATTGTGATTCTTTTGCATAATCATGTGATGGGTCAATATTCCTTATTATAGTTTTTTCCTTTATCCATTTTTATAATTGAATTTATTCAAACTAATGTACCTACCTACTGTTAGATTCCTGTTTAAAAAAATATCTCAATATATATATACAAATCATATATTATTATAATTCGTTTAGTGCGTCCGTTACCTACTTGGTATTTTCGATGAAACACTCATACCCAACATAAACTATTTTGCATCCTTACATTATTCTTCTTTAAGTCGATATTCGTTGCTATTACAATAATTATTTTAACATTTATAAATCTGCCGTCACCAACGTGGTAAAGTAGAACTAATCAATTACGGGTCCTTCGAATGCAATGCGTCATTAATCGTTTAATTTAAAGGATCGGAAAAGCTTTGAAAATTGAACAAAATAAATGTTTGCAGCAAACTTGATGGTAAAGGCGTATGAGTTATATGTCCCTGTCACGTTCGATCGTTTGGTTCCAAGATTAGAAATTAACATTTAATATTAGATAGAAATGTCTGTAGCTAAAATCTACACAACATTATAAAGATAGTTTTAGTAATTAGAATTAAACGAATTTCTTATAGATATTCAAATATAGTCTGTAATTATTTACGCGGGCAACACATGCATAGATTAAACGCCTTCGTCATTTACATAATATAATTAAATTAAGAAACTTCAGAGTTTAATCATAGACAATATATTATGTTGATGCAACATGACAATGTATCTGAGATATAAAAATACTATTTTGTTTCAGTGTTTGTTTGGTAGGTGGCGTTCAGTTCGTTTCAAATCGAAATGATAAGTAGTTTAGTACAAATCATATTTTGAGGTTTATTTCCAGAGACGTGTTATATTTTTACCATATCACTGTTTATTTCACGTTTTCTTTTGGTAAATCAGTGCTCTTAGCAATGGTATTTAAATCAATGATTTGATGTTAATTAAAAGACAGGACTTGCTGTATTGATATAAGGATTTGTGATGTGTCACTTGGAGATGGTTAAAATCTAAATATATTTAAAATAATCGGGCTACTGCACCATTTATAGGTAACTCGAGAATGACTGAACTTGGTTTGAAACTGATTTTGGTTTGTTTGATTTGTCTCTGCACCATTACACCATTTATAGGTAACTCGAGAATGACTGAACTTGGTTTGAAACTGATTTTGGTTTGTTTGATTTGTCTCTGCAACAGACAACAAAATAACTATAAAAACATTGAAAAAAATGATAAAATATCATGATTTGTATAGAACGTATTATCCGTGATAATAACTCCACCTGTGAAAAATTCATTCACAATTTTTATTATTCGGCTTTGGTACAATATATAATAATACCTACAATATTTTATTTAGGTACTTTTAAGCAGGACGAAATTCGATGGGTCAGCTAGTTTTAAACATGTAAACGAAACAAGTTTTGTTTTCGGTTCCTATAAACCGGTTTTCGGAGACAATGATCATCACATTTGTACAAAGAATATCACCAATTTCATAGTGAAATCGTCTATTATTATAAAACCACACAATTATTATTATTTTGAGGTATTTTTAAATTAAGTAGGTAGGTGTTTATATTTGAATCTTTTTCTAACAATCCATAAACAAATAAAATTATTTAAGACTGTGTTCCTAACAAAGAGTGCTGTCAGAAGCACCAACTAGTTAAAATTAATAGTCAAAGTTGTATCTTTTGTCTGATCACAAACATTTGAATAATCACAGAGCAACAATACTAATCAAGATTAGTCAGTCGCTAATTAGTGTTTTATTACTATCGTACCATACCGTGGGCTTTAATTGCGTAGGGCTCCTAATGAACGCTCTGCTCGTGTACCTACTTCCTATAATAATACTACTCTACATATTGTTTTATTTAACTTTAAGTCAATTTGACGTCGTAAGACTGATCGTTATTTTATAAGGTTACAAGACGTCATCTTTACATTGCTTTGAAATTGTTTTTTTTGGTAGTGAAAGATTTAATTTTTATATCATACGTTAACGTCACTTTTAGTCAACTTTTCGAACCCGAAAATGTTACCCTGTTTGGTCAAATTATTGCAAGAAAAAATAAACATATTATACTCGTCAGATAATTGATTTAAAAAAAAAATCACACCCTAAAAACAGATTACTTGAACGAATTTGACATTTGTATCCCCAGTTGGTTGTTCCGTTGTTTTTTTTTTTTTTTTGAAAAACTATAGTAAAGTTTTTACAGTTCCTTAACACGGTCTTTATACCTATACCTAGGCCAGAAAATATTGTATCTCTTAGATGCATAAGGTTGGTAGAAATTTATTATATTTTTATATTGCTTTGCTTGATATTATTTTGTCTGAAGCGGTTTCTTCCAGTCACACGGTAGCCTTTACCACGAACCTATTAATATGCCTAAACTTACCCGTCCAGGTATCTAACTTATTATCTACGATTTAAAAGTCTACCGTCTATCCTAGTTAGAATATTTCATTCCGAGATCATTTGTAATAGGTGTCTTCTTTACTAACGGCCGGTTTAAAAAAAGCGGCTAAATAACGCTTTAGCTAAAGAAACATTTAAAATATAAAGTCTCCTTTAAGTGCATGCGTTTTATAAAAAAAATATTTGAAAGTTGGTAGCAGTTGATAGTGTTACCATGGAAATCTATGGAAAACATAGGTTGTTTAATAATATTTTCGCGGAATTTCTGTTAATCTGTCAATTTCGTTTCTCAGTAAAGCTCAATGTGCCGTTTTTTTTGTTAATATTATTATTATGGTTTATGAATTGGTAAATGAAATCGGTAAATAATAATATTCTTCCCGTTTTGCCATGTTGTCCACCCTCTTTTGGTCATTTTGGTCCACAGTGTCACCGTATACAAATGTTCATCATTTGTGACAGAAGCGCCACGAAATTTTCTATGAACTCCGGTGTTAAAATATTGATTTACTCTAAAGTTAGTGCCAATAACGAGACTTTACCATAAAGTCGGCTTTAAATGTCATTTTGTTGTTATGAAACGCGTTATTAAACTTAAAGTCGCCTTTATTTTTTTATGAAACCAGCTGTAAAACTTGTTGACCACTCTTGAGTGTTTTCTCATCTCCAAAAAAATTCTAATATTCCGAGCTATGGACGAACTTAGCAATTTATTATTATATAGGATTCGACATTCCGCCTTCATTTCACAACCCTTTGAAACAGTCGACGTCGCGTTCCAAAGTTAAATCTTAATTAGTCGGCGGGGTTGTGCATTGTGAAGCTAATTGCCACGTTTTTATTGACATCATTAAATTCGTTTAAAAAAATATTGGACACAAACACGGTAGCTTTAAAAAAAAAAGTTTTTGCGCATAATATAATGACGTAGATTCTCACGTTTATTAAGGAATAAGTATTTAGTAATAAATCTTAATTAACAAGTACATACCTATATTCAAATGACGACCAGCGAACTACTTAAGAACTATCTGAATGCTACGTATTTTCCCTTTCCTGTTGACAAAGGGTTTCACATAGAAAATAACTTTGTTTTTTTTTTTTAATTCAAACGTTCCAATTCTTGGCTACTTACGACAAAAAAAAATCATATAGTAGGGAAATTCAAGTTTTGCAAAATGCTGGTCTGAAAAGAGCAATGTTGGCCAGCTTCAAGAGAAATTTTACCCCTGGGACACATGCTTTTGGAACACAAAATACAAGGGGATAATAATTGATGGAGGTCCAGATGTATTGTCTAAAAATATTGGTCTTAGGACTGGAATCCAGCGAGTAGGAAGACTTCTAGATAGCCCAAGACAGAGAAGTTTACGCCAAAGTGAAAGCCGACGTCCTCTGACGACCTGACATGGCAAAAGAATACTCATTTCTTTACCCTGCAATATTCTATTTAGTTCTCCTTCATATTGTCTCTTGAACAGTTTCTATTGATTTTGACTTCTGGCTTAGATGTATCCGATCCACGTCATTCTCTATCGGCTCACCTTCTCACCCCAAATCTTTCTTTGAATGCTTTATTATTAAGATACCATTCACTCAATATACCCAAACAATTTCAACACGTCAACTTTTATTTAAGATATTCATTGATCACCAGAATTGAGATTGCGAGGTCCACTATCTACAAAATGCAAGAGCTGCTACGTAATAACGATTTGAACTTGAGCACTCGATGGAGTGATGTAAAAAAGTATGTTCCAATGATAATACATATTGTATGGAGTGGAATGTTGGACCCTCAAAATTTCAATGCTAAAACAAGCTGTGTTCATTCGGGACGAGGTTGTATGGAAGAATGCTGGGCACGATGCAAAAGGAATGAAAGTTTCTGACCAATGTCTCAAGAAACGTAAGGCTGCAAACTTTGGCCACATATTGTGAAATTGGCCGTGGTGAAAATATTATCTCGTAGAACTTGTAATTCAAGTAAAAATAAGAGGGAAGAAGGGATATGGGACGAAAGAGAGTCTCTTGGCTCAAAAACCTTAGACAGTGGTTTGGTATATCGGATGCAGCATCATTGATAATGTTGGATCAAGACCACGAGGAGTTCAAAGTGATGGTCGCCAACCTCCGATGTGAGACTCACACGAAGAAGAAGGAATTCATTATCAAATTACTATTACTACTATATTAAATTATTTTCTAATATCCTTTAAATACAAAACACCTAAATCAAAAGTAATATCTTGAATATCTATAAAAATATTTCGAACGAAAGAAATAAAACAAAAGCTACCCTAATGGCGTCTGATTTAAGTTAAGTTACTCCTCGTAAACTTCTCAACTTACGACGTTCATTTGTCAACCTTATTTCAAAGATAACAATTATTATTACTACCTACTCTGACCCGACTCTGGGAAGGACCCGAATCATTTAAATCTCAAACAAAAAAAAAAACAAAGAAACAACGATTCGAGTTTCCATATTATGAAATCTTCACGATTTCTCTCCGTAGATTTTATCTGATTAAAAAATTCTCACACTTCTAGTTCTATCGACTGTTTGGTTCGATGGCCGCTTACCTGTGAATAACTTTACACCAAAAAAAAACGTTCTATAAAATCATATAACATTTTATAAATTACAACAGTTTAAATTTTTGTTGTTCTTCAATGTTTTATAACTGTTTTTACGGCATTTCAAACACGTTAATTCTCCGATATAATAATATTGTATGCGATTAGAATGTTTTTGATACACTTCACGTTTTTTATCGATTCGGATTCAATTACTGACTGATTGTCTTTTCTACGAAACCGATTAGTTTAGTCGTTGAAATCATGATATAATCATTATTTTTGAACTTCTAGCTTATGAATTTTTTCTACGATGCTGAGAGCGATTGATTGGCCAGTTGACTAACCATAATAAATAAAACCACATAGTATTATAATACCTCAATGCCTGAATTTGGAATTCATACCAACCCAATATGCTGATTTTTTAAGATTTTTCTTAGCTAAATCCTGCTCGTAAGAATAGATTTATAATGTTATCTCGACTCTTTCAAAAGTCTAGGCACAATGAAAATACGTTAATAAGGCGAATTATTGTAAAGTGCACTGTAGTCAATCTATTGGTTGATCATCAACTGTTTCTCTTTCTATAAATTTAGGATATAGACAAGTTTGAAATATTTCTTCAAAACCAAATTAACACACAAAAGAATTGCTGTAAGTATTTTTAAGGAAGCGAACAAAATAGATGTGTATAGGCACACACTCTCTACACCTTCTTAATTGGGAGTTAACTAGCCAGAGGTACCTACCGATAGTGTTTTCAAAATATTTTTGGATGTATGCCTATTATTAAACTTCGCTTATCTATAGCAGGAAAATTTCGATGTTATCACGAAAGTAATTGAGTCATTTATTTCATTCTTAAATCTACCTTCTAAAGAGGAGGACCATGCTAGGGTCGAGTCAGGGTTTCAGAATAAGATTAAATTATTGTCAATGAAACTGTCTGATGTCAACAAACTGGCAACTAATGCCACACTGCTTAGGTTTTTAGCATAAAACTGCTTAAGAACGTGACGGATGGAGCCATTTCATAAGAAGCTTAAAAATAAAAGTACTTGATAGGTGATCCGTTGTAATTAATTTTACATGTGCAATATTTTACCAAAATATGATGTTTTGACTAAGTATTGGAGTTTATTTACCAAATACTGGCAAGGTTGTCTATCATTGGGCAAATACAACAAAGAGTAGATAGTGTAATTACCTCAAAACGATTATATTGTATGGAGAGTTACCTGCTTAGATATAGACATTAAGAACGTCTGCTTTATGAAGGTGATGTGATATCCGGACGATTACCCGCTGTGTATTAAACTTATTAAGATGAGTAGTTAATGTTAAGCTTCATGTCATTTCTCGCACGATAACTATTTACTATTAATTCAACTATCTCGAGGCGGGTTCTTTAATTTTAACTAAACTACATATTATTAAGTATGCGAATATTAAACCAATTTAGTGACCGTTTGACGGATGTAGTTATTTTTTATGGATACAGATTTTTAATCCCATTTTTAAATAGCGTTAAATGAGATATTTATCAGAAGGAATATGACTCTTTACGTTAAATGTTATGAGAAGACAGTAAGTGTTAAAAAGGGGAGTAATTTTTTTTAATGGCTCTCTAGAATCACTAACATTTTTATGTTTTTGATGTAAATAATATTTTGTTTCTAATTATAGTATATATTTTTGATGTTATTTTTTTTTAACTGACAATATCTTATCTCCCAGTTTTTGGAATACTAAATTGAGCTTACGAATTAAGTTACTTTAAAGATTACCTTCTTTTAATTTAAACGCGTTAATAAATTAAAAACTTTGTAATTTCTATAGTCGATCTGTTCCTTTTTTCCAATAATGTAAATTATATTAACAAATCAGCCCGTTTAGACAATTTGATTTTTTTAAATTTATTTATTTATTTAAACAATAAATTTATGCATACAATATTCTCTTAAAATAATTTACATTAACTTAAATATCTTACGTTATTATTCTCCCACTAAAGCTAAGCTTTTGTTTAGGAGAAGTTTTCAATTATACTTCCGATAATGCAAGAAAGAGAAAAAAAAAATACAACAACCAGTTATCCACAGTGAACGAATTTTTTTATCAGGTAATCGACGTATTCTCATAGTTTGCAAGCATCGATTTTTCATGGCATGTTTCTATTTAATAAAATTTACTAGATGAACATGCATTTCTTGGTGGCGTTTATTTGAAAATAAAGTTCAAATAAAAAATTGTATAACTTTTCCACAAATTTTTATTATCCTGACTAGTTTCGTAGGCACACGTCCTACATGGTCGCAGGAGGACACGTGCCTACGAAACTAGTCAGGATAATAAACATTTGTGGAAAAGTTATATAAATTTTTATTTTAACTTTATGTTTCTATTTCTTACCCGATGTTCCTGATCTCGGTACCTCCTTAACTCTATAAACAAACTCCGGTCGCGCCTCCATGGAGGTATGCCACGATCCAGGAACGCACAGGTTCTCACGTTGGCCGACGATCGTGATACCTTCAGATCGATTTATTACCGGAGGTACTTACTTACCTACTTCGTAATATAATAATACCTCCTATGACCGTTGGTGAAGGTTTTAAATCTCCTTTCCTCCGCTTGTGGCCCGCAACTCACTATTCGTGAATCACCAATTCCAACTATAAAATCTCATTAACTTTTGTCGGATTAAAAAATAATGCAATCTGTGTTTTGTTTCTGATCTCAATTTGTAACGATATCAATACTGTGTTTCATTTTTTTATCGTATTAGGCTTCAAAATTTGTTAACTAAACCAAACTATTCTCTACTAGCTGACCCGCCCGTCAAACCTCAACCTTATCCAGAATAAAAAATAATTTTGACTTATTGCATGAATTATCTACAGTTTATGACATAAAAACTGAATTAAATTTAGCTAATAATTTATTTCATTATGCATGTAATAATTATTGTTGATTCGGATGCGGGATAAAGTTCAACGGATCATAAGTTTGTAATGAAAACAATAAATTCCTCTATAGATGTGTAACTTTAAAAAAATCCAAGAGATGGCGGTGTAGTAGGAAATAAATCACACGTGATACACGTTACGATATTCTATATTACGTTGTTGAAAGAATAGACGTCCATAAAAAGCAAATTTTACCGAATTATTATGGTAAGATAACATCTACAGTAAGATAACAGTCTACACTACACTGTATAAAAAATCACGTTTTTTGAAAATAGGTTTATCTACCTATGTATAATCATTTGTTTTACAATTATTATTCAATCAAACTATAATAATTTCTTCATTGTTGCATGTCATGTTTCTATTTTTTTTATAAAAAACGTCTCCAGAGGCCTCTTGCAGAGTGCCGTGCTTCTTCCCAGCTTCTGCCTTCCGCTAAAAGTCTCCTTAATCGTCTTTTGATGTTCCCGAAAATAGGTCCCAACAGGATTCCAATCTCCCGGTTGCAACAATTGTTTTGGGGCAGTGACCTTATGTCCCCTTTGATAACTGATGCGGAATTATCCATTACTAGCTTATACCCGTCTTGCTTTACGTTTTTGTTTCCGATTGTCAGGCTTGATCGGTAGGTAATTAAACAGGTTCTAGTCTAGCTTCCCATTGCTTAACAGACCTCTATAACTGACATAAGCACAGAAAAAGAAGAATGACACTTTTACAATTTTTGTTTTACCGACCTCATAATATTATAGGTACGAACCTACCGACATAATTTGCAAGTTTTCATAGAGAGCTCTGTGGTTTGAATCTTAGCTACATTCCCTACTTTGATAATTAATTAGGCATTCCACCCATAGAGGGTGATTTGTGCCTGTCAAACTTCAAAATCAAACTGCAAATTTTTTCATTAAATCTTTATTTATTGAGAATAATAAGATTTGAATAACATTTTATGTATAACAAATCAATCTACAATTATTTTATTACATTTTCATACCGTAATACCAAGATTCCATTCAACGTTTACATGAGTAATTTTGTTTCCAAAAGATGACTTACTGTCTTTTTGAGAAATTTGTATGAAGATCCTAAAAAAATAGAGTTTTTTAAATAGCTCTAAATATATTTAAGTTAATGCAGCAAATTGTATTTAAGAACCTCCAGCATTTTGTACGGCTCTGGGCATATTAATATCTGACGTAGCATTTGTATTTTGAGCGTGATGTTCACATATACGGTAAAAGTATTGTCAAAGGCAAATAAAAAAACAAACATTTCTGAATTATTATGTAGATAACTATCCATTTTATTGTCAACGATTTTTACTCAAATCAAATGAAAACCATGATACACAATATCATAAAACATATAGGTATGTTAAATAATAATCAACACCCATTCTGAACAACCACTATCAATATTGATATTATTATTTATTTTTATTTATTACATTCCACGCAACAATGTAGGTGTATTATCACAAAATTTTGAGTATTAAAAATATTATTTCGAATTGTTCGTCTTTTTTTACTTTTGATTATTTCAAAGTTTGTTGTGGTACCTGTGTAATTTTGAAAATTTTAAAACAAATATAAAAACATTGATATAACACGTGTGAAAACAAACAGGAACTTTTTAATTCGGGGAATAAACAGAACCCAACAAGTTTAAAAACACCCTGTTTCATATGAAAATACTAATATCTCCGTATGAATATTTTATTAGCATTATTTGCCTCTTTATTGTCTATACGTTGATATCTTATTTTACTAATTATCGTAAAAAATAAACCTTACTTGCTTTAATTTCTTACAGAAGAATTCAGTGTCTTGTGATCTTTTCAAGGAGGCCAAAACCTACAATATATGTCACAATAAACCCCATAGATAACTACCAAAAAGTCTGTTTTAATCTTATAAAATATACAAATGAATATTTAAAATTGTAAGATTATCGTTAATAGGTCAACTGTTGTTAATGTTAAGAACTACACATTCTATAAATACATGTTTACTGCTAGTCAATCAAATTAAAAAAATCCAAACTCCCTTTTTACACCCCTCACGGGCATAGGGAGACAAAATGAGCTCTCCATTGCACTCGATCTTGCGTAGTGTTTATGAGTCTTGTTAAAATTTTAAGATTATTATTTAGACTTGTTTAAAGAATAAATGCATGTAGAATAACAAGAATAAGCTAAAAGCAAATGTGCAAAAAGGATTGTTTGACCGAGAATATCGTGAATCGATTACAATAATTCTTTCCTCACGAAAGGACAGATGCCATAAATTCAAGAAAGCACAATATAGTATCTTTGAAAGATGGGACGTTTTCTCTTGCTTTTCCTTTAGGGCCGCGGTATGATGGCTATAATATAAAAATGATTATGAAAATATATAAGATCTAAGCATATAGGGCCTAGCTACTGACGTGTTGATATTATTTACAAAAAAATATACAAAATGAAATAATTATTCTACCTTACAGCAAAGACCTTTGAGAACCTAGGCCACTGCTGAGTAGTTCAAAAAGTACAAAAGGAAGGGTAGGCAGCAGAAATGTAGCGGAGGGCCAACTGCACTTATTCGCTGACCCTTTTGTATAGATTTGCCTCGAAAACAGTAACACATCTTTTCGACTAGTTAAGACTTACGAAAAAAAAAAAATTATTTTCCATAAAGCATATTGTTTAAAAGCCAACTTCTTCATTTCTATAGGATTATATAAGTACTCATATGTAAAGAATCAGTGCTGTTATTATTTGGATAAATAAATAAATAAATAAAATTTATTAGTTTAATTAGTGCTGTCCTCGGAATACATAAGGGGTCATAACCCGACTGGGCGTAGTACTTACTATATTTTTAATTAGTTTGAATTTATGAAAGAGTTTTGAAGGCTCACAATTTAATCGGGGCGTTGTATCAAGCAATGTCCAAAACAGGGCCATCACCAGATTGGAAAAAAAGAAGAAGAAAAAACGGATTTTTATAGTGTACCTACCTACCTACTTATAGATTATGAAAGTTCGCATTATCTGTTTTTGTTGAGTCTTTCGAATCTTAGTCGTGGACTTTGGATTTCTTCACAACCTTAAAAATCTTATATTCTTTTTGTGGTAGTGCCCTATGAAATCCTCAAACTTCAGAATCCTGCGTTGTCCGAAACAGTTCCTCTGCTCATTTCATCCCAGTCGAACTTTTAACCTTCTGCAATAACTATAGGTCTATAATATATAAGATATATATTTTCTAGACCTCTGTATATTTTGCCCATCATCAAAAATAGACATACGTGATCTAGAATTGAGAACTTACGAACATTTTCTTGGATATTTATTTACTATCGTCAAAGGAATAAAATAGGTAAAAAACCACAGTCTGATATCTGTCTACTCACAGATAACTAACTGCATAGAAGGGTGATCGGTGACGGATGCTATTGGCTAAAACATCAACCAAGAAAGAACTAAATATAAGAAAGAAGAAGAATTATTGACCAGAGTTCTCTACCCGATACACCTCTTATTAAAACTTTTCCACTTATGACCTTATTCGTTCAAAGCAAGCATTATATTTGTAACGTTTCCTTTACCTTATTAAAAAGCAACGAATGCAGTTTGGTTAATTGCAAGTTGGGTCTGAGAACCCCTCTGTGCTGGACTACTTAGAGCGGGGGGTCACAGTGAGAAAAGTGTTGGGGGCTCCACACCCCCCGTTTCATAATCCACCCTCCCCCACTGATGCCGCCCCTTCACTTCCTCACCGCCGGATCAATCAAAAAGTTTTCATGCGAGAATTAATTGTAAAAGTTTAGCGGATTCACTGAGTTTTTATGTACATACTTGTTTGTTCTTAATAGATTGTATAGTTTTAATTAAAATCTTTTATATTGATCTTGCTTGTGTCGGAAATTAATTATATGAGAATCGGGTGGAAATTTTAATATCGTACGTCTACCTAGACACACAAACGGGGGTGCTCTTTTATGTATATATACACACTCACACACGCACACTTTCACTTGAACAATATTAAACTTACAGGTAAACTCAAATAAGATGAAAAAATTGAATTAATTTTCAAAATTGTAAAAACTTGTTTCAGAACGTACGGATTAAGATCAGAACTGTTGTTGATTTAGGCCCAAAATTACAATACAGGCTTAAGGTCCACCTTAACGGTGAGGTGCACATTAAGCTTCGCTTAACAAAATTATGCAGCTTACAATGTCTCCTTAGCACGAATTTGGGACTTATCCTACTCGTTAAGTTAAGGGATACCCTGGAGTGTCCTCAACAGCGTAAAGCTCGCTTAACTCAGTTATTTTTTTTCTCGCTAGGAGGCGCCAGAAGTCACTATACGGACAAACTGACATTTAAAATGTCATTATATAGCCGCGCAATAATTACGCTTTTTGAAGATGAAATGTCTAATTAATTATGATTCATTTCACTTATTTGTTCGCTGTTGCTTAGGTTGTTTCACTAGCGATTCTATTTGGATTTATTCGTGACCCTTTCTTTGATTATTTGACCACCACATTGACTTATATACACTGTTCGCTCTGTTTGATAATAATTACAAGATCGTTTTGCTTTAACCTAGTTGAATGTATGATATATGGTTATGTTTATTATTGAACACATCTTTCACTTTCCGTGGCTGTATCTTAATTAAGTTAAATAATCGAAGCAAGGGTCGTAACACATAAATACCAAGTCAGAATCCAAGAGCGAGCATCCATAAAACCAAAACAACAACACAAACAATGGCGCGCATCCCGGTGAACATGACAGATCTGGAGCGTAATGCATAGATAAAACCACGATAAAAGACAAATAGTACTACCAACTTAACCATATATACGGCTTAGCCAAGCCGCAGTCGAATTTTGATTGATATTCTCGTGTGAGTGGTAAGCTCCACTTAACTTTTAAGCCTCCTCAATAAAGCTACAGGATAAGCTACAGATTGTAATTTCGGCCCTTAATAATTAAGTGAAACTTTACCAAAATTAGTTTTGTTTTTTTTATTTCTTGTTTAAAGAATCATTATATTTTTCCACTATAGTAACCGAATGCTGTAAGTACTGCCGATATGCATGAATTCTTTTCAAAGAGCTATGTCGAATCCATAGATTTTGGGTCTCACTCATTCGCAAGTTTCCAAATCCTAATTTTATGATTGTCCTTCATTATAAGGAGCAGCAAAACAATTATGGTTTCAAATATCATACAAATATGTTGTACCAAAATTAAATTGTTTCTGTCAATATCAATTTGGTTGGAATTTCTCCTTAACGGACCGGATTGAAGTACTTTGGCCTTATATAATATTCTCGAAGGTCGATCGATCGGTTTTCTAATAGAATTTGTATGACTTTCGTATGTTTTCAAAATAACTCATACGAAAGTCATACAAATTCTATTAGAAAACCCATCGATCGATCGATATTCGAGAATAGGGTCCTTAATTTTCTTGAAAAACCATTAAAAGGGCATGTGAAAACATATATTGTTCAGCAGATATATTTTTTTCTTATTGATAAGTTTAAAAACTGATTCATTCTTTTTTTTCTTTACAGGTAATTTATCAACATCAGAAGAAATTATCTAATGAATTTCCGAACTAAAAACTCAGTTAATATTGGCTGTAAGTAGAAAACATTTTAAAGAAAAAGTACTTTCGATGTGTTATGAAACAACATCAATGAAGAGAACAATAATTATTAGAATTAATCTTGCGAAGAGCTTATTTCCATTTCTGAATAAAAAAATATCGGCTTTGATTTGTCTATAAACGATTCATATAAAAATCAAGCCAAATGATTTTCCAACGTTTCAGTAATAATGTGTCACGTTTTGAGCATACCCTAAATCAGTGTTCCGCAAAGCGTGTGCCGCGGCACACTGGTGTACCATGGTCATCAGTTGGTGTCCCGCAAAAAAATAAGACCCAGGTGTGTTTTCAGAGGCTCATGGTTCAGATTTGGCTTCTGTTTTTAAAATATAATAATGGTTATAAACTTGTACAAACAGTAGGCAGATAACTTAGCTCAACAGAAAATGCAAGACAGGAATTCTAATAGTTTAACACCTCTATACAAAATTGACTTCGCGCTAAGTTGGTGTAGATCAGGTACGCTGTCGATGGTAGGTAGTAGGTTCCTTATGAAATGTTTCCAGACGTCATGCCTACCAATTTAGAAAAAGGAGCCAGTTTTCATTATGAAACCCTTGGAGCTTTTAGCAGAAATCTGTTATTAATTCTATTACCAATTGCCACAACCTATTTATACAAATTGCAGTAGGTATATACAATAGTCACATGGGTATTTAGGAAATGTTACGGTGGGTTTCGTTGGGGAGGGGGTCTAAAAAAATCATTGGTGTACCTCTGAAATTTCTTGATTTGGTAGGTGTACCTTGAACACATAAAGTTTGCGGAACACTGCCCTAAATACAGCCTTGACCACTGTCATTGGCAGGGTGTTATGAATTGGATAGAAACTTTACTTGCATCTACTGAATTTTCTGGGAATTTACTTAAACCTTCACACAATGTGAAAGACGTGATCATAGCTTTTCTTGGTTAATCCCTGTTCGAATATATGTATTCTAAATAATTATAACGTCAATGAGAAATTGGTACGAATTGTTCTGTGGTTACTTATGCAGCTAACGTTTGTATAACGCCAGATTTAATGTTTTGGAGATGTTATACGGGTAACATACGGGTATTGCGTTGTCCATGGTATTTTAAGCATTCTACAAATAAGTAACTTAACTATGTCGAAAGATCCTAAACTATGGTGTAACCAAATAAATACTAAAGAAATACTAAAATCTATAGTATTACGATTTTTATTTTATCTATGGTCTTAATGGGCTGGCGATCATGTAGAGTTTGACAGCTGTGTAGTTTGACAGAAGTAAGGTACCTACCTACTTACCTACCAATAGTGTTATTATTTTAGCAGTGTGCAAAATAATAATGCTTGCGAGGTGTTGGCGTGTTTTCTACCAGTTGTCATATTTTACTATTCTTGTTTCTGGTTTTACGACCCGTGTACGTACAGCTTTATAGCTCTGTACACCCATACGTGACACAAACACATACACGTATAAATCATTAAGATTGACGTTCACTGCACAATTTAAACTTATTTGAATCATAATAATATAATTAATGACAAAACAATAGGCGTTAGTAGATCCTTACAATTGGTAGGTACATCGTCTTATTTGCATACCGAAAAACGTGAATTCTAAAGTGTGCTGAAGGTAATCCGCATTGATTTTAAGAAAGAGATAGAAACTAGACTGACGGAATAAACACTAGTTCCATCGCCTCTTCCTAGATAAATTAGAGTTTGGAACAGTTCAAAAATATGTTTAGAATATCTACCAAATGACAGGTCGAAGCCGAAAAAAAAACCGCAAAAACTGCTGTTCTAAGCTTTTTTCTTCGTAAAACGAATAATGTGCATAATTTTTACGAAACCGAGGATGATAAATAAATAAATAAACTCTTTGTTGGATAAATAAATACTTTTACCAATTGGCGGGCTTATTGCCTTAGGCAATTTCTTCCAACCAACCAAATGATGCTCCAAATCAGTTATTTACATTAAGATTCCGAGTCAATTTGAAAAGGTTCTAACATCAATTTTGACTAGTACAGTTTTTGATGTGAAATGGTTCTAGTTGACGTTAGAATCTTTTCAAATTAAGGTAACGAATTTTTGCCTCCTCTAACTTCCTAGTAGGAACTCAGGGAGAACAGTTCGATTGATCTATGGATCGGAAACAGAAAAAAAAAACGTTTTTTAGGGTCTAATAAATTACTTTGCTAACCTTCATGTTCCCCTAGAAAACATTGACTATTTTTTTAAGTATCGCTGTATTTTTGTCACATGACAACACCCTTCAATAGTTGAGGTACTGCGGAGTCCATTGTAGCGGACGTTCGGAAATAATTTCACAGTATTGTGAGTGAATCTTACTTCGGCCACATACAACAATCATAACAACGCTATAAAGTCTAGAGTTTTATTAAGTGTGTTTTGCCATTCATTCAGAATGTTTGTTGACAATGATCAAACCAAACTAACAAGTCGATAAAATTGTTTAATATTACCTACGTTGTCTCTCAATTATTTTCAATTTGAATATTTTTTTAAGAACACGTTCTAATTTTGAATTAAAATCCAATTTTAAACTGTCTTTTTTGTATAATAAACAATTTAGCGTGTGTCCGCATATTCAGTTCAAACAAATAATATCAATTCTTAATGGCAACCCGTTTTTTGGATCAAATATTTAATATCCATAAAGCAACACTTTTAGCTTTTTCGCTCTTAAATTTAAATAAGTATCTATCAATAAAAATTAGTAGACATAATTTATGAGTGGATATTTAACAGTTTTGCGTATAAAAGTTGACAATTGACAATATCAATTTGCCCTAAAAAGAATAAAAATGACAGTCCATGTTTCGCCATTCATAACAATTTATATTCAAAAGCTATATTATGATAGACCATTGCTTCTTTTTATATCCAACCCGCAATGTCATGTTAAGGGTAGGCAGAGAGAACGGACCTCCACTCTTTACAATCCAATCACCCTTCTTTCGCTTCTTCCACCGACATACCATTTCTCCTGCTTCTGACCTGGCCTTCCTTGAGGATGGAATCGGTGTGTTTGATCCACGTTATTCTCGGTCGGCCACGCCTCCTTACACCTTTCCTTTCAGTTTTATAAATATTATCTTTGTCAAACCATCTCAACTTCTAAACTTTTCATCTTTGTCACAACACTAACTTCTATAATACATTCTTTCCTAATATTCTAATTCCTTTCCATATCCCACAGAGTCTTTTACATATTCTTCTTAGAGCTCTCATCTCCACTGCATTTACCTATACTACATTCTTCTTTTATCGTCCACGTTTCACATCAGTGTATACCTACATTATTGATGGCTCTACTTAAAATTGCTTGCTTCTTCTAACGCAGTCGTCCTTAACCTGAGTTCGATCGAACACCAGGGGTTCGGTGAGTCAGTATTGCGGGTTCAGCGGAAGTCAAAACATACACCCGTCTCATAATAAGAACTTATCACTGGATTCCTCTTCAAATTAAGGAGGGTTCGGTGAATTCGCATAAGAAACTGGTGGGGTTCAGTACCTCCAAAAAGGTTATGAACTACTCTTTTAACGACTTAAAATATTTCATGCAACCTCTTTTTTTGCTTCTGACCTGTATTTCCTTAGGGACGAAATCGATGTATTCAATGCACCTCATTATCTGTCAACTACCCCTTCTCACCCTTTTCCTATCAGTCTGTTATTTTAGTAATCGTATGAACCTCCGCTGCTTCAAAATGTCTATAAATTTAATTTCAAGTTAATTAATATTTTTAACAATATTTTGTCTAATCAACCAGATACGATTTGCGTTTTACACCCGGCTATTAAAGTTATTCGAGATAGTGGCGTGTTATTTGCCGGATAACCGCGCTGCATGCTGACGGATGGTACGTATACCTATGTATGTATAGCTGGTTATAGCTTTTATATGGAAATCGTAAACCGCGCCACGCGAAACAGTTAACACGAATATCACATTGTTACACACAATGATATGAGTCATGTGCTCATTTTATTGCACACCAAATTAAAGACAAGTGCATAATTTAATAAACTACCTACCTACAGGAAATTTTTCATAATTTCATTTTTACAAATTTGCACATTACTGTAATGTTGTGTGCCCTTAAATTTATCTTAATTCATGTTTCGTATGCAATCCCGAATTTGTATTAATTATGACGTCACTGAATGAAATGACATTTTGCATTTCTGTGCTCCTTAATGAATTTGGTTATGTGAATAATTGTGAATTGGACCTAAGGAAAATAATATACCTACATAATTTTAAATTCAATGTTTTTGGTTTTATTAAACTGTCTTCTGTTATATTCTTTGTTATGCACTAACGAAGTAAATTTTCTTAACTGTCTTAAGATCACTGATGTTAAAAAGGTAAGATGAGTTAAAAGGAATTCCATATATAAAAATAAATAACTTTTTTCCCTGCGTATGCTCTAAAATTTGACACGTTTCCCCACACATAAACATAGTTCACAAGTCCAGCTCATTCAAATTCACCGTTCTATCTGGTTTATGACTTGTTTCATCTGCGTTCACCACACACACAGATTCCATTATGGTATACTCTTTTTTATGATCATTTTAATAATACGGACTTGTTACGTTATCCAAAATACCAAAAAAAAATATGTTTCTTTCGTATATTGTAATACATCAGCATCACGTAGATTCTATTAACGAATTAAAGCCCTGTTTTGTTTACCAAATAAGTTTCATTCATTTCTTTTAGAATGTTAGGTGTATTAAAAATCGTTGATCTTCTTAAAAATTAGTTCCCAGCGACGAGAAAATTAGGTACCTACCTATTAATCGATAACACTAGTCAGTTTTTATTTATGTGCACAAAATTTCGGCGGTATTCTAGTTTTAACCACAACTCTTGTATCTAAACCAATGATCTTCATTTCTTTTTCAACTGTTGCCATGTGAAACTTATCAGGAGATTAAACTTGTAGAATTAAAAATAATATTATGAAAAAACCATTTATATTCATTTAATAAATGAGCTGGCCACCTTAAAGAAAGTAACTACTGCTAGCTTAGTCGCTTTAAAATGAAGTAAATGAATATAACCTAAACAATCAACATCTTAAAGATTCCATATATAGGGACATAGCGAAGCTTGATGACGTCTCTATAGCGCTCGATCCTTCGAAATACCCGATTAACTTTTCATATCCCACAGCTCTGCTCGAAAGAGCAGATCACACACAATATGAAAGGATAATATTCTTCTTCGGGTACTTCATAGCAGGAAGGACAGCGCTCCCCATGCTTACTGCTATTTTTGGTACCCAAACACTTGGTTTTAGGTTAATTCTTGTCTACAATATGTAAATGTAGCACTAAAACTTTGGCATAGACAAAATATCAAAATTGGCTGTCACGTAACTATTGTTATCTAAATTCTTAAGTATCAAAAAGTTGGGTATTTTATTAAAAAAAAGTAATTTCTTTCACAATCTTAATCACGATGGTTTAATCATTGTAGGTATCTCTTTTGTTATACCACAACTCTTAACATTCACATACCAAAACTCCACACACGAATCTGAACTTATTAATTATTTTAATTGATTGCTTAATCTCCCGGATTTGCCAGCAGGTGGTTAATGTTCCGAGCCGGCTCACCGGATAGCAACTTAACCAATCATTAGCTAATTATCTTCGAACATTATACATATAAAACATACTTGTTTAATTGAATTTTTTTTTCACTTACTTGTTCTGATCATATTATTTTTTTATTTGTCCATATAATTTAATTACTCAATTCCTATTATGCTTTTTTTTTCTTCTGCTTATTTTGCCACTTCTAAAGAAGTTATTTTTTGCTTTTTCTTTCTCCTTATTTAGTCATCCCTATTTCAGTTAGCCATAGACTCCAGCAAGCCAACTTAAAGAATTTCGAAGCTCTTATGGGGATTGCAGAAAGGTTTTTTGACTAATGGTGCACTTGACAGCCTTAATACGATTTAGTTGCAATCTTATCCAAATCCCAGCCCATTGTAACACCATTGAATCTTAATAAAATATATCCTCAACAAAACATAATCATCCACTGCTGGAAGATCGCCTCTCTCGCTTATTATGTCCAGACATTTCGTCACTGAACTTGATATAATATGCGGGGGGGGGGGGGGTAGTTGGCATATAATTTTTATTTTGAGGGGTTGTGAGAAGGCAGATGTCTTGGCTACGAAATGTTCGAGACTGGACCGGAATAAGAAGCGTGGAGGAGTTGTTCCGGGTAGCGCAAGACAGGGAAGCTTTCGCCGACGTGATCGCCAACTTCGGGGTGACCGAATACGGCACACGAAGAAGAAGATTACACACAAGTCACTTAATTAATATATTCAGGAGTTTTGTATGCCTGTCAAAATTAGATCTATGAACATAAAACAATAATATCTATTTTTATAGTTAGACCAGTAAATCTTGCTTTTACCGTTTCTTCGTCTCAAGCATTTCGTCAAACAAATTGGTACTTGTCATTTTATTCCACGCGGTACTTTTGCCTTTTGATTATCAACACAAGTTAACCGTGCAAAAATAAATACATCTTCAGACATGGTATTAAAATATTTGATCTGAGATTCTGATAGTCGCGTCCTAGAGAGCAGTCCACACATACAAATTTCTTCCTGTAAATAATTCATCATAATAAAATTTATGTCATTGCAATATAAGAAAAAGTGATTCTACATCGAAGCAAAATTCTACATCGTTTTTTAAGGAAAAAAATGGAAGCTTTTCAAGTTTGATAAGATACTCTTATTATAAAGAAATATCTAAGATTCATTAATAACAAAGGTTACTGCTACGGGGAGTTGTCTATAGCAGTTTTGTGTCTAAGATTCATGATCTTTGTGAGGTTTTTTACATAAATGTACGATGAACAACATGTTTAAAAATCTTTATTCCTAATAGGTTTCCGATTAAATTTGACCATGCGTCTATTTTCAAAATGGAATATATGATTTCTTTAACTGAAACGCTGTTATAGAAAACAAGCCCACCACGTTATTCAAATTGGTGGAATAAAAATAACATAATCCCAAGTTGTTCAACAAAGACTCTTTCACTACAAGTAATATTTGCTTTAAAAAAGTGACAGGAGACCAGGAAATAGATGCAGAGACACAAAAGTCCAGCATACTGTGTCCTATTTCTTAAAACCAGAGCTGAGAGATTTAGATATCGTGAGAGAGGAGATGATTGTCACAGTGTAAGATTGAGTGCGGTGGAAAGGTCCTGTTTCTTCCCTATGTACCTACCTAAGTGTAGTCATAAAGATTTATTGATAAAAAAGTGGCTCCATTTTTTGCATGGAAGACCTACTGGCGACCACATGCTCTACCTTTGGAGTAAACGTGGATAGCACCAGCATTTTTCTATGCTACAGGAGAAGACGAACGCAGTTGAATGTGAAGCGTCGTGGAGGGAGGTAGCGTTAAGGAGCTCGCTGTTTCAGCTAAGATTTCAAACTCATATTATTACTAATATTTTGTTCGATATTATAACATTACTTTTTGTTTAATATTATTTACTAACATTTTCTAATCGATATTTATATATTGCTTTTTGGTTTCATATATTTTTTGTTTATTTTTTACATATTTTGTTTTTGTTTACACTTCTGAAATTCAACGCCGCGTCAGTGTCTATTTTTGGCCCGCTACCCGCAACACCGCTTGGGGGAGGTGGGCCGGCATAAGTAGGTACCTGCGTGCATATATGCGTTTTAGAATATAAGGATTCTTTAAAATTTAGTTTTGTTAATTTTATTAGTAGGCTCGCGGAGTGATTATTATTTTTGTAACTTCGGTATAATTTACCTCCGGGTATATTATTTACTTTATTTAATTTTATTTTCCTATTGAAAAGGGTTTCGTATCAATTTTTTTTTTCTTTTTCTCTAAGACAATTTTTTTTTTTTTTAATTCAGGATGGACGAAGAACGTCCACCGGATCCTCCTGATCCAATTAATGTAGAAAATCCACCAAGCAAAAGGCCTCGCACGGTATCACCCATACCAAACCTAGACAATAAAAACAAAATGAATATTAATATGTATCCAAAAACTAATGGTGGTCCGTATGAGATATACGTGACACATTCGGAAGGTGAATCGATTCACCCAGTCAAATTTGGAAACTTATTGTATAAAAATAACATTAAAAATATTACAGAAGATGGAATAAAAGTTGAAAATAGATATAAGTTGTCAATAAGGTTCGACACATATTCGGCAGCGAATAATTTTATTGTTTCCTCTTTCATTAAGGATAATAATTTGACGGCAGTCGTACCATCTTTTCGTTTGGTTAAACAAGGTCTCGTGAGACGTATCCCAACAGATCTTACTGAAGAAGAAATTGTTGAAGGTGTTCAGGTTCCTCCCGGTTTTGGACGCGTCACGAGATGCCGTCGTCTAAGTAGAAAAGTATTAACAGATGATAATAAAGTGGAATGGAAACCTTCCACCACGTGCGTTCTTTCTTTTGAGGGACAAAGCCTTCCATCCAGAATATTTCTATTCTTTAATTCCATTCCGGTAGAGTTATATTCATACCCTACAATCATCTGCAGGAAGTGTGCTCGTTTCGGGCATACGATGGCCAAATGTAGGGCGTCCGTACCTAAGTGTGCGAGATGCAGCTCAACATCTCATTCCCGAGACCAGTGCACTACATCCACTCAGGAGCTTTCATGCCCAAACTGTAATGGTCAACATGAGGCCACATATGTCAATTGTCCTGAGTTGATTAGACAAAGACAAATTAAAAATGCCATGGCTAGAGACACAATATCCTTTTCCCAAGCGGCAAAACTTATTCCAAAACAAGCTAAATCGTTCAGTTCAGCAGTCTCATCCAAAAAAACAAATGCCATCACTAATAAAAAACCAAATGAACCATTTACACAACATTTCAACCGAAAAGAGTACAATGATAATTTGATGTATAAAAACGGCCAACCTGGAAATTTTCCAGATGGTTTTGCTATCCGTAACCCCCACAGTAATGAAAGTATCGTTCATGAGGAGGAAACACTAATAACTTCTGAATCTCAAAAAACTAATCAAAATGCGAATGTGAATTATCTACTATCCAATGTTGCAAAAATCTTGTTCAATATTCTTAACTCACAAAATGATAATTATGCTACAGAGGCTATACCCTTTTTAAAATCTTTAATAAATAATGGACAAGTACCAAACAATAACTAATCATCCTTACTCTAGCCCTGTACTTCAGTGGAATTGCAGAAGTGCGGGATCTAATAAAATTGACATAGAATTACTGTTAAAAGAACTAAATATAGGAATCGCAGCCCTGTCAGAAACATGGTTTAAGCCGGGTGATGAAAATTTTGAAATACCACACTACACATGTATTAGAGATGATCGCGCAGATGGAAAGGGTGGCGCGGCTTTTCTCATACACTCATCTATTCCGTTCAAGAAAATAACTATACCAAATCCATCTCCTTCTATTCAAATAGTTGCTATACAAGTAAACAATATCGGTCTACTATCTGTATATATAGCCCCATCAGCAAATTTTGACATTTCCTTTTGGAACAGCGTTCTTACTCACATCCCATCAACTTTCATTATATTAGGGGATTTGAACTCACATTCCGCCAGTTGGGGAAGTGCCTCTCAGGACTCCTCTGGAAAAAATATTTTAGAGTTTACTGATGAGCACAATCTTTGCATCTTAAATGATGGTAGCCCTACAAGAATAAACCATCTCTCTAACCGACCAAGTGCGGTGGACTTATCTATTTGTACTGTAGATATTGCCTCTCAGATGGGCTGGAGGGTGTTTCCGGATGTGCTGTCTAGTGACCACTTTCCAATATTAGTCACAGTTCCCACTTCACTCATTCCTACCCCAAAAATAGCAGACAAAAGAAAATTCATTACAAAAAAGACCGATTGGTCTAAAGTTTCCAAAGAATTGAATCATTTAAATTTTACCAATATAACACTTTTGGATCAGGTTGATGATATATATAATGAACTACATAACGGTTTAACTAAGGTAATCGACGCTAATACCAAAACAATTAAAAAACAATCGGAACCCCGCATTAATCCGCCATGGTGGGATGATGAGTGTAGTGAGGTTGTTAGGGAGAGACGAGAGATAACAAAGAAATATAGACGTAATATGAACCCGGAAAATTTCCTTGAGGTAAATTAATACAAGCAAAAGCAAAGAAATTACTACGACGGAAAAAAGGGCTGGATGGAGGTCATTTTGTGAATCTTTGTCGCCTTGTTCTCCAATTTCCTATGTGTGGTCAACGATAAATCGTTTCCGTAACCGAAACATGAGCAGTAGGAGCAATGGGCTGGCACCAAAGTGCCTTACGGAGTTTGCTGATTGCGTTGCTCCATCATATGTTCCAAATTTTGATGAGATCCCGTGCCAGTATTCACAATCGAACCAATCAGTGTGGCTGGACGCACCCTTTCATATAAATGAACTGAAATTGTTTTTGAATTCATTGGGAAACTCTTCACCAGGTCCTGATGGAATGACATATAGAAATTTCAAACGATTTCCAGATGAAGTGTTAGAGATTTTACTTGATTTATTTAATAGGATTCTTGATACATCAATAATCCCACAGAGTTGGAAAGTCCAAAAACTAATCCCCATTTTAAAAGCAAACAGAGACCCATCGTTGGGCTCATCTTATCGTCCCGTGGCGTTATCGTCCTGTTATCTTAAGATACTGGAACGCCTGATTAAGAACCGAATAGAGTGGTTTATTGAGCACAACCGGGTTATTCCAGAATTTCAGTTTGGATTTAGAAAGAGTAAATCATGTCTGGACAATCTTTCAGTTCTTACAACGGAAATAAGGAACGGCTTCATAAAAAAAGAATATACGCTCGCTGCTTTCATCGACATCAGTGCAGCTTACGATAATGTCCAAATACCAATATTAATGAAAAAGTTACGTGAAATAGACGTGCCTGAAAAAATGGTTCAGTTAATTCACAATATACTATGTGAACGTAAGATATTGATTCAATGTGGAGAGGAGCTCAGGACTAGGACGGTGTGGAAGGGTATTCCGCAGGGTTCTGTCCTCAGCCCAATCCTGTTTAATATTTACTGCAGGGACATCGGTTCGGTGTTGCCGACAGACTGCCGAATATTGCAATATGCGGACGACATTGTGCTCTATGTTAAAGGTAAAAATATAGACAAGGTAGTTAGAATGATGACGGAAGCATTGGAAAAGGTTTATCAATGGCTCACAAAACATGGGTTGCAATTGTCTTGCGGTAAAAGTAAAATTGTCTTATTTAGTAATAAACATAATCCACCCGAATTCACGGTCAAAATAAATGACGAAAACATACCGTTGAGTGACGATGTAAAATTTTTAGGCATTCATTTGAACAGAAAATTATCATGGAATTCCCAGATCGATCATATTGTCAGCATCTGCGAGAGAAGTGTGAATGTCCTAAGAGCGGTATCGAGGGTTTGGTGGGGTTCGCACCCTACAACCATGAAAATGTTCTACAATGCCCTCGTTCGTAGTCGTTTGGATTACGGAAGCTTCTTATTGGACCCAATCCCAAAGTACTTACAGGATAAACTTAATCGTCTCCAGTCCAAATGTTTAAGACTAATTTTGGGTGCCATGAAGTCCTCACCTGTAAATGCATTACAAGTGGAGGCAGTTGATATGCCATTAAATATCAGAAGACGAATGCTGGCTGATAGATTTTTAAGTAAAAGAGTTAACATTTTAGATCACCCACTAATCAATGCAATAAAGAGCCTTCAATCAAATTTCCCCTCTAGGTTAAGAACACTTGGCAAAACGCCCATTCTCCTCTCCAGTTTTGAGAGTGTTGTAACTACCAATCTGGATGTTTTGGGAAGGGCTACATCTCCTTTGTTCAGTGTCCCATATAATATAATCACATCTCGACCAAATGTCGTTGAATATACAGGCATAGACAAGCATTCTAACCTATCACCAACTTTAATAAACACTTTTTTTAATTCATTATTGACAACGAAATTTGCTAACCACACGGCGGTATTCACGGATGGATCAAAGTCCGATGATTTGTGCGGAGCAGCTGTGTATATCCCCTCAGAACCTCACTCAATACTTATTAAATTGCCTCCACAGGCATCTGTGTTTACTGCAGAGTGTCTGGCACTACGAGAAGCATTACGATACTGCAGTAGTGTAGATTATACCAAAAAATTTGTTATTTTCACAGATTCACTAAGCGCATTAATGGCAATATCGGGCAATACCCTCAGAGACCCGAATAACGACTTGATTCTCTCTATAAAACATACGATTTATGAAATGGAGAATATGAAAAATATGAACGTCATTCTAGTATGGATCCCTTCCCACAAGGGAATAATAGGTAATGAACACGTTGACTCCTTGGCAAAAAGAGCTAGTCAGGAAGGAACAGATCCGAACGACTTTACATTACCCTTTTGGGATTGGAAGAATGTATTCGTAAATAAAGCGTACGAACAATGGTCTGTGGGCTGGACGGAACATAGTTCCAAAGGTTCAAGACTGCGTTCAATACAGCCTAAAATACCTAGGACTCCATGGTTCAAATTATACAAACTGAACAAACGCGATACTTCAATTATTTCAAGATTGCGACTGGGGCACTGTTTGACTGCTCAACACCTTCACAGGATCGGAATCCTACCAGACTCGGGGTGTGAATGTGGTGAAGAGGAACAGTCGATTGACCACATACTCTTGGCTTGCCCATTTAGAGGGTGTGGAGACGTATTTATTGAGGGGAACTTTCAGGGACCCCTCAGTTCTATTTCTTTACTTTCTATGCGTCCGCGGGACTCTTACGGTTATATTGCAAATTTTCTAAAAAGACACAATATTAAAATATAGTTTGGTTTAATAATTTATCTGATCTCGAATAATTTTTATATAATACAAACTATTTGATTAATAATGGCACAAATCACTCTTTGAGGGTGGAATGCCTAATTAATAATAAAAAAAATAAAGGAGAAGACGAAAAGTCCTCTTTTCGTAAATTCTCTATCGAACATTATATTACGCCTAACCCATTGTTATCACTGTCTGCTGGTTACTACAAGAGGTGTAATAAGATGACGTGCTTGGATGGACAAATTTATTTTAGAATAGCTGAGTATACAGTCATTGACGACCGAATGCATCATATTAAATCATTATAAAAATTAATAAAGTATGAAATTCCAACACGTTTAACAATCTCGAACACCATGTCTACATATACTTATCTGTCTAAGAAGTAATTTCTTCCATTTTAGTTCAAATTTATATGAGTGATAATTAATTGTTAGGAACATTCGATTCAAAATCATAGTTAAGCGTATACATGATCGTAAATGTTACGTAACAAAAAAATATGAATCCTACTGTTAAATGTTAACATAAGCGACAACGGATAATTTTCAGATGATTAGTAATCCTTAAATTCCTAAAAAAAAAAACAAATTGTAATGGCAGAAATTCAAATAATGTGCACCAGCCTGCCTTGAACTGGGCAATAATGTTTCAAATTCGTATTTTTTTCGTTACGTTTCTTAAAATAACCAATTTGTATCTAATTTCACTTTTGAATCACGAGTCCTATATTGAAAAAAAGAGCTTCCTAAGATTACTTAAACATTCAACTAGTAAAATATAATTACATTTCCCTAAGACTTTAAGAGCATACAATGTATGAAAATATTAAAGCGTAAATATCAAATATTTGTAGTTTGTACTCGTATGTCTATCCGTTGTGTTGTTTTAAGTCTACGTGGCCACTTAGTTAGTCATTACGGCCTAACTAATAGGCCGGCCCGTGTCCCTTTGATTCCACGCCGACAGTAATGGTCACCGTATTATTGTTGTTCTTCCATAGGGTGACCATCTAATACCTATTTTTTTTATTATTAATTAGGCATTCCTAGATCTAATACCTATATCTACAGCCATTAATAGTGTCGCACTATCTCGCCAGATGTCCTTCTTAATTGGGCGTGTCAAAGAGGGATAATCCATGGATCTCATGAAGTTGCTCTATCCATTCTTAAAATTGTTTCAAAACCCGTTTTGGGTTCCAATTAACTAGTACAAAATAAGCCACAATGTAGTTACAATATGTCCTGATAAACAAATAAAGACGAAAAACACGTGAAAGACTATCAATAGTGAGACAATATTTGAGAAAAGAAAAGTGAAACTTTTTCGACCGTCCACTACATACTTTGTAGAACATAAAGAATTTAAAAAAAAAATGTTGATTGCGTTTTTATCTACCATCTATATTAGTTAAAAAAAAAATTATATCTATAGGTACTTACTAATATTTTTTAGTCCAAATTTTTTTCGTTAAAAAGCTGAAATGTTTTTGTCGACTGGTATCACGGAGAACTAATATGACCGTTCCAATGATATTAAATCTTGTGACTGTGGCGCCACCCATTACGGAATAAACGGATTTCCTATTTTTTTATTCCCAATTTATTAGAAACTTATTGATATATTTGTCATAAATCGCACGCATTGTTTGCGATTACGATATTATTTGCTTTTTCATACCATTGTTTTATGGTGACCCTATTCATATTAGACGATCATAAAAGTACAGACTCCATCTTAGATAATCCCCGTACTGTTTTCTTAGAACAAACAGTCGCAGATATATCAAATGTTTGCTCTAGCTAATCGCTCGATTCATTATGCCTTACAAGAGCAACTATATACGGATTGTATATAAACATCCATTTAGATGCGTACGAAATGAGAAAATTGCAATTCGAATGGCATATTACGTACATACTTGATCTGACAAATCACGTATTTCTTTCGCATCGATCAAACAATCCAGCGTCTTCTTGAAGGGTCCATTTTTTCGAGCCAACGATCTACCATTTGCGGATGGCTTTCCGAGTTGTTGCATTCTTTTGAAAGCATGGTCATGTCTCATAATTGTCTTTAAGCGCTAACGTTTAATGATATGTTACCACCCTTTCTTTAAAATATTGCCCTTTGAAATTTATGTTTTTCTATTTCTATTTTTGTAATTGTCATAAATTCTCTGTAGTGTCTACTGCAGACAGGGCTTTATCTTAGCACACTTCGACTTCTTCTTTTTTATTTAGATCTACCATATATTTAGGAAGTACTCAAATCAGGCTCTTGTGATGATGAAGTCTATCTTTCTCTTCATCTCTTTGGGGGACGTCCTGGTGGCCGGTGTCCATCTGGAATCCCTTTCATCACGACCTTGGCAATTCTGCTGTCTTCCATCCTTTCGACATGGTCCCTCAAGAACCTTATTAACATACTATTATAACATAACATACTCTCTTTGTGACCCCATTAAGGCCCATAGGGAGGCAACGAGAGCCCTCCACCGCGCACGAATTTGCTCGGCTTCAATGAACTCCTCCCACACCATGTTCAAATCTCTCTCGGTAGCTAATACATTCGCTGTCCTGCACCGAGATTCTAGCCACCAAGCCAACAGCTTTAAGTAATGGTTGATGAATGTGTCAGAGTAGAACATCGGGTATGCGGCTACCAAATGACATAAATATTGTCGTGATTTTGAAAGCCTACCGTCTTGTCTTTTAAAATTATGACATTGACAATGTTCTGACGTAATATATTCATCACTGTTTCTAATGCGTTGGGTTCCTAGGGAGCGGCCGTCATCTGACAAGACGGCGTCTTTCAAAATTATATGACAATGTTTTTCGTTACTATGGAAACCATATTGGCAATGTTCTCAACTGACATATCCACCGCCGTTTATTGTAGCGGCGTATCCGTAGGAACCCAGACCATTACAGTACCGTATTCATAGAAAAACAGACCATATCCCAGCCAACAATAGAAGACGGTCGTAAGCTTCTATTGTTCCAAATCAAACGTTTAAAATTGGAACATGGTTAGTGTAAGTAAAAAGCATCAATAAGTTCGTAACATGCATCAAGCAAGTTGTAATATCAGTTAGTGGTTAATTTTCTTAAACTTTTTTACAACTTTGATCTGTCGCGATATATTCGCAGTAGGTAGGTACCTACCGGAATATTATTTATTTATTCATACACGACTCTGAATCACCGCATACCGTCATTGTGTACAGTGATGGTTTCGACAAATTTTACCGCATTCTCTCTTCTTCACAATTGAGGCCTGTCCCGTGAATCTTGACCGGTCATGTGCTTATTTAGCAGTGGCGTAAGGCTGAGCAGAGAAGTGGATAATATACACACTTATAGTCGTATATATCTTCGCATTATATACATATTTACACCATCCAGATCTAATATTGTAAATCTTATTTTGTAGATTTGTATGTTTGTCTGTGCTTTGCTTCATGTGACAAAGTCAGCGGCATAAATTTTCTCCGTATATAGAACCCTGGTTGATTGGGAAATTATTCAGTTAATGAACGAACGCTTACTGAGTGAATAATTGTGTGTTAAGGTGTATTTTTGGGAAATTACTGAGTGAATCACTGTCCAAAATTTACTGAGTGAATCACTGTCCACTATTAAAGCGAAGAAAGTGTACTATATGAGGAATAAATTGTAAATAATTGTTCGTGTATTTACAAAAAAAGTCATCAGATTTGGTAAATCATTACTCTGAAATGTGAATATAAAAAGTATCATTATTATCTATAGGTACTCCCTTTCAGTCCCCACTCAGAGGAAGGAGGCAACGAGAACTTTCCACTGCGCTCGATCCTGTGTAGTTGCGATGACGTCTTCCCACAGCTCTGATTAGAAGGAACGGGACACGGAGTGAGAGAGTCTTGCTCGTCTTCAGGAACGTGATGAAAGAATGAACAGCGCCCTTCTCAGCCAACTCAGGCAACAAAAACTTCGTTTATTTAAATTTACGTGGCTATTAAATTGGCTACCACATCAACCATGTTATAAGCTAATAACGAGCCTCTTGTGTACTGTTGCTAGTATTAGCTTAATAAATATATAATGTACGTACTAATATATTTTTATCATTGTTTCGAGCTTATATTATATTATTGTGTTTAATATGGTCTTGTTGTGAACGCTTTGGATATATGGTCGATTTATTTAATATCTGAATTGATCGAATGGATATCTTTTACTTTCGATTGCCCTAGAATTCTTCCAAAACCCGAGCCTTTTCATCGACTTTGATCTTCAAATAATCCAAATTCCCATCGATGTTCCTATAGGCAAATCTTAAGATTACCTGTGTTCTTTTTTCTGTCTTTATTTAGATTTTTTAAGGTTACATGCTTACTTATTCTGCTCTTGGAAGATATTTTTCTGTTTTATGAACTTAAATTCAAATATAAAGTATATGATGACTAATTACTGGAATATTCGGGTGTTAATTGTAGCTTTCTACTAAGACTTTCTGGATAGGCTGTGAATAGGTTAGTAATTTTACATGTCCAATGCCAAGGTTCGTCCTCTTTTATAAAATTAAATTGATGAATGTGCTAAACTTTCTTAATAACAACGGCTTGACATTTCTCATCGCATGTAAGTCCACCAAGCCACTAAAAACTTTGATCTCCACAATCTGCACCATAATTTATCCTTTTTTGCCTATTGCTGAACCAGGGTCTCTTCTTTCGACACCTTTCACGGAGAGCAAAACTCATGTTGTGAAAGTGGCAATATTGGTCGGCACCGGGATTCGAACCCATGACCTGCAGTAGGTACGAGAGCCGTCGACCGAACCGCTTGGCTACAAACCACCTCGAAATTTTCTCTCTACGCTGGGCTTTCATTCTATATAAAATTGTGCGAATCCAGCCTCTTTCACACAAAAATGTATTATTTCATAAACCAAAACTCAAGTTCATAGCCAAAAACCGTAGTACCTACCTACTCCAATCTGACCACTGATAATCGTGTATTTTCATTGTTTTACAGAGCACTTGATTTTTTAGGTGAAATCTCCAACTAATGACACCAGCACAGACATTTTAACAATATTTTAACCTTTGTTAGTAAGAATATACTTATATTGTACACCTATTTATATTAATACTAATGTGTGTAGGGATATATTATATTATGTATGGTGTAGGTTCGTGAATTAAACCGGTTCTCATCTGTACGGTCGGTCCGTCTGATGTGAAAAAAAAACTCTTCGAAGAGACGAACGTTTAGCCAAGGATGTTTGAGAGCGCTCGGCATCCACCAGCCAACCCAAAGGCCTGTACCTCTTTATCGTAGTATCACTGCCAGGTAGGTCCCCGTGTTAACAACGCGACCTTCCTTGCAATGAGCCTGATTTCATATTATTAACATTATTGTTTTGTAAATGCACGTGAAATTATAAGAAGACAAATGTTTTGTACTTTTTTTTCGATTACTTCTTCCTTTTACGCAACAGTTTTGTTTACCTTTGTGTTGAAAATTCGTTCTTCTTCTTCTTTGTCTTATCAAGTCTTGGCATTCACTTGTTTGAAGACCCTATTCCGGTCCAATCCCGCACATTCAAACGATCCATCTTCTACATTACATGGTCCAGTGTTCGAATAACTTGGTCAGCAACATAATTTTTAGAGAACCTCATACTATCTACTCACACACAACATCCCCCAGATGCCGATCATCTTTCTATTCCATGGTACAAGTGTTCAGTAGCTTACTGTGAAAAAGTGTATTTGTCCTCACTATGTGTGTTTGGAGATTCATTTACTTCAAAAAAAAAATACTGTACAGTGTATCTGTGTAGTATGTATTTATAATAGGCAATTAAGATGAGACATTAACAAAACTGGATATTATAGTCATATCCTGGCTTCAAATACATGACAGCAGTCGCAGTATTTAAATTTGGTTGCTCTCTTGTTCTCAATAATTTCCAACTTTTATCTCCATATTTCATTAATTATTAGGTATCTACCTACTTGTTGTACACATGAGATTTTTCGACATGTTGAACTGTCGAGAATTCTCATGATTGGGAGTTTCGAAGACTTAAACATTACCACCTAATGGCGAACGTTGTTAACGTAAAGTGATCACACTAAGCCATTCTTCAAAATAACAGTAGAAGACGGTCGTTAGCCCGTAGTGGTTTGTTCCATTTAAAAATCGAACATCAGTAATTAATTGTTAGAGTCATTAGTTGTTACACATTCGTTAAGATCTATAATTAAGTTTCGAAATTGAATGCCTGGCTTTACAAGTTTACAATAACTACAAAAATATACTGTAGACTTTACCGCTTTTTCTAGGCAAGGACTCAATGTAAAACGCATCTGATAAACGGACTTTTTCATGTATTGTTTTCTTCTTCTTCGCCCTCACCTTTGGGGTCGGCTCTTCAAGTCCTATTTCGCCAAGACTCTCTATCAAACGCCAGCTCGGACTCCACTTCGGATTCCTTGACATTCCTCTTAATGCTCGACAAACAGGTATGCCTGTTCTCCTGGCTGGTGGTTCAATGTCCATTGCTCTCTAGATCATGTTGTCCTGTGGTCGCCTCATAACACGCCCATCTCGTGTACTTTTTGTTAACGTAACAATGTTCTATATCGGACTTATGCGTCCTTACTAAACAAAAAAAAAAACAATTGTTGGTAGACCAGTGGTATCAGTCGACGACTTTCGTACGCACAGCGTATTGGAGGTCGTGGTTTCGAATCCCGGTGCCGACCATTTCACAACACAAGCTTTGCTTTATGTGAAAGATGTCGAAAGTGTATTTGTGTTCACTTTTGGTGAGCCCAGATTCATTAAAAAAAAAACAATAATTTGTAGTAAAAGGACCACGAAAAGAATTAAAATGATATTCAAAGTAGGCACCTTACTAAACGCATACAACTAAAATTAGTATATATAAAAACAGTGCTGTGTGTTACAATTAAAAATATATTTCATTGAACTCGAACATCCAGTACATTCACGCGTGCTGAACAAGTAAAGCGAGAAATATTTCAATATACCTACATACTTACTTGCACATTATTTTCAAAGCTGTCTTTTTCAATTTAAATAATCGTTAACTAAAATATTATTTAGTTATAAAACAATTAGGTTGTCACGCCCACTTGGGACCCGACCGGACTCGAGCGGACCGCCGTCATCACCCGACACTCAAAAGACCAGCCGTAATATTAAATTATAGACAAACTCCAAACAATAATAATTATAGTAATCTAGTACACTGACCGACTAACGCTATGACGGCATATCCACGAACCATGCGCACATATATGTAATAATAGGTACGTTATTTCTGTTGTTTGAAGCGGGCGGATACATAGGTACACGATCACTATGAACCCTATTGGCATAAAAGGAGACTAATTCAGGAAATTATCTATATTTATATATAAAAAGTAAATCAATGTTTTCCGTGGACACGGCATCACGCGTGAACTGCTGTAGCAATTATCTCACTCGTTCTTTTTTTTTTATTTTATTTGTTATTGTCAGGAGATGTTTCTTAAGATTAAGCAAACTCAACAACCTTCTATATTTTTTAATCTAACTCTCTAACAAAATAATATTTTATCATAAACCGTTAGAGAAATTGACCATTTCTCAACGTCTGTTGAGGCAATTGTTAGTGAAGGTAGGTACCTACAACAATTTTTTACCATGTTTGTTGACATGCTACAGCGATCATTGACGCCTAGAATTGAAAATCAAACGTCCCACAGCATGTTGAATTTATCCAAATTTATAAATTTTTACGTTCATTGTGCAACCGTAAAAACGGACGAATTCGCATAGTGTCGGGGAACCCCTAGTAATAACATATTATAATAAAGCCACGATTATTGACAGATATCGTATTATTATTTTAAATTAACCTCTATTTTATTTATAAAATTTATTTTTATTATTTTCGTTTATTGCAATATATAATGTAAAGTTTCGTTATTTTATTTTTCTTTGATTGAAAATTTATGCATAATTTATTAGCCGCAATTTTATTATATTTATCCTGCTAAGTATAATTATAAGTAAATAGTATAGAATTCTCCATTCGTCCTCGCTGTTTACAACATTTATCCGTTCAAATAAAACAAAAATTTAATAAATATTAAGAGAGAAAAACTGTAAAAGTTAATATTTATTATAAATACTTCCTCATTTCATCACCGTTGAAATTTTGATTCTAAGCAATAGGTACATACTTATAATAGAAAGAGTTACCAAAATAGGCATGAACATGATCATGAAATTTTGAGTTCATGGGTTATGCACTTAGAATTTCTGACCGGGTTTGGTCTGTCTCAAATCATACAGGAACGTTTCATTAGGAAAATAATTGCTACATGTGAGTTCCACTGACTATGCTGACACCCTTGTGTAAAAAAGTGTTGATTTACGTATATATTTAATTCTGTAGTACACTATTTAATCCTCCAGTACACTATTTGATTATTTGGTATTTCCAAATGAACATTTATTTTCTATTAAACATATAAAACTATTATTATCATTTAATTACCTTAAATAAAGGTGTAAAAGGGGGAATAAACTTACGTAATGTCAATGTGAATTTTATTACTGTGTAGTTATGTGCATGAAGGGCATGATGCCCACTAGCGTTGCCCTATTAAAAGATCAGTCAGTACCTCTTTGCTAAGTTTCCGTGACATTTACGCTGGTGTGAATGACAATATTTTGTACGTACCTAAATGTGTATAGCGCCACTAATGAATACTTCGGGAAGCTCTTCAGACAATATAAAATACTCGCGATATTCTCACTTACGCTAGTGAGTAAAATACAGAATTAGGGTAGGACAGCATAGATTTGCCCCTTGAACTATATTGATGACAATACTCATACTATGAATTTAACAATAAAAAGGTGGGTAATCAATATAATACATATTGGTACAGCAATCCCTGTTTGGGTACCTTCTATATATCTCATTTAGAAAAATGAAGCCCTGTTTTGCGTGGTCACCGCACGGATTTAAAATAGAATTGACGTTTGACAGAAACTGTCAGTTGTTTGAAAGTTTATCCTTTCGACCGTATAGCTACTTGGCGTAACATACTTCGAACTTATTTGAAAGAAACAAAATATTTAGTTTTTTACGCAAAATATGTATCTTGAAGGAAATTACGGTTTTGTTTCTTTCAAATATGTTTAAAAGTTGATGCGATTGACAGAATGGGGATGGAAATTCGAGTATATTATGGCTTAAATCAGATGCATTTTTCGGAATTTCATCGGTTGAAAGGTTCCTAAAATTAATTTATCAATAAACAAAAGCGAATTGAATGAATATTCGTAGTTATAGGACCACGGGACAACGTTTGTCGGGAAGCTAGTAAAAAAATATAACGAGGGTTGCACACGAGAAGCATTCGTACAAACGGTCCATCTTTTAATAAAACCATTTTGTTATTTTTTTCGCTGGTTGCAGCATTCTATGGCGTGTGCTGTGGTGCTGGGAACACTAACAGTTTAATTATAGGAATGTCGTCTAATTAGTTTAACGTATGTCAGACGACCGGTCGACATATAATAAAAATATTCCTGTTAGCAGCGAGTCGCCGTAATAACGACTCTCATTATTATCAAGCAAGTTTCAAATATAGACGAGCGCGTTCATTAGGCAGTGATTTGTGATACAGCTGATACACCATGACAGATTCTCTAATTTATAGCCATTTTTATTTGTTTTTACGTTTTTATTTTTTATTTTATCTTATTATCTATTTATTTATTTATTTGTTTTTTCATTGTAAACGGTCGCGATTATTATTTTTTATTGCGTGATTTAGGAAATAAGTGTGTCGCGAGTTTTTGTTTGAAATATTACAATGATACTCGTCCATCTATTTTAATATCCAAGCATAATGATAAAGTAAAACATTTATAGTGTACCTGTTAATAGCGCCTATAGATAGATAGAAGTCTAGCCCTTATTAATACCGCCAAAGCTCACAATTTCTCTAAGATAACCGCTATCGATCATTTGATCTGAGAAGGTCCTACCAAAATTTGAAAAGTACGCTGTGTTCATAATATATGTAAGGTTACTTACTAGTGTAGAGTATTTGGACGCTACGAAATTCGTCCAAGCCTATATCTTGCGCCAGTTGCACAGTTTCATCCCAGCTTAGTCCAGCACCAGCCTTTTGTAAAACCGCAGTGAATGCCCGCTTGATTGTTAATTTTTGGACTGCCTCACCTTCCTGTCCCATCCGGATCGTAGAAAAGGCTTGGAGTATTCAAGACTCTCGGGGGATATGCGGAGATCATGAACAAGCCAGCTTACCCTGCAATTCTGGCTTACTGAGGTGATTGGCCGTTGAGCTGTTCTGGCGCGTTTGGTCTTTTCGTTTGTCTTTACTGACAATGGACAAGATAATTAAAACATCAAAATTCTTTTTTTTTCACTAAGAATAATATTGTATGCATACACTATGTTTTATATCAAATTGGTTGATCTCACTTGTAGCTGTTTTCACATCGGTCACTACCTGCGAAATTCAAATTTATATGGAAGCAAAATTTTAACGGATATTCAAAAGAATATGTTTAGCGAACCTTGCGACCATTGTCCATAAACACATTAGTATTCTCAAAAATTTTACGATGTAACAAATTAAATCTAGTATGTTTCACCTGTAACACCTGCTCATCTCTCCGTGGTTTTCCAAAGTAGTTAATCACACATTATTAATAGTCACATAAAATTTAGTTAATATTTGGGGAATTTTGATAGATGTGCTATGCGACACATTTGTTCATATCACAGACACGATAAACTGGTATAAAAATAATATCAAATAATATGTGACATGTATTAATTTATTTGTCATTTTTCGTCTATGATTTCACCAACCATAGATTATATACCGTGTGATTTTTTTGGAGCTCACTCAAAAATTTCGATACGCTCCGATTCGGCCGTACCGTTTGATTTGTCACCGGTCATACGGGTATCGGGTTGCACGTCCAATAGTTCGTTACGGATTGTCAAATACCGAGCACCGATGTTGGTCCATATCATAATACTCATTTTGAGTTTTAAGAAATGTAACTTTTTAATTTCTAACACGATATTTCATAAACTTCATCAAAAACTAATCAACTCTGCAAACTTCGCATCATCAACCTTCTCAGTTAGTTAAGCCATCTACCACACAGTTAATCTTGTGACATAACTGGTATTGGGAACACTTTGTATGACAAAAAGAAATTGTTTTTCTTTTATTTTTGTCGCAATTAGTCCGTATTTTCTCACCGTTTAAAAACACCCTCAACTGATCCGAGTATTACGGAACCAGAATTAGCCAAATCGGACCAGCCGTTCTCCATTTATAGCGAGACACATTCACAACTTAACCATAATTGGAAAATTCATTTTTAACGTGGCAAACTCGTTGAAACACTCGAAATATTTTTCTCCTGTAAGTCGATAGTTGCTATGACAATAACGACAGTTATCCGCTGGAAATATGTGATAACAGCAAATCAATTCCAACAGCAGTCCTACCAGCAAAAAAGAACCATTCCAACATACATATTCTTACGTAAAACGTTGTACTTTTCTAACGCAATTTTTTTTTTTTTTTTTTTTTTAAGCCTTCACTCGTTTGCGAGTGTTTTAGGCAGGGTAAGGTAAACAATATTTAAAAGCAAACTCAGTCAGCTAAATTACTCTATCGTTAATTTTCAGGAACTTTAAAATTTCAATATAGTTTTTAATCGAATTTGTCGCGATAATTGATTTGATACATAATGGAAATGTATTGAATTCATTCTTTAGATATATTAAAAACTCCACTCGATTCATTGAAGGACAGCTAAAAAATATATGGTCGAGAGTCTCGTCGTCCTGCCCACAGCTACACACCGGGGAAGGCAGGACTCCGATTTTCGCCAAGTGCGACGCTGTTATGCAGTGTCCGATACGCAATCGTGACACCAATGATATGCATAGTTTTGATATTTTTACCGTCTCAAACCACGGCACATGAGGGATATTGGACTGAACCGATTTATAAAAAGAGCCAGTTTCCGAATTTTGCCAATGAAGAAACCATTCTTGTTTTAGTTGGGGCTTTAAATCAATTATCAAATCACTGACAACAGGCAAGGGTATGTGAGGGTGAACCCCACACGAACAACCGCTTCTGGCAAGCTGATCTGCCCGCTCGTTTCCAGAAATGCCAATGTGGGAAGGTATCCAACATAACTGAACTCTTAAATTTTGCTGAGAAGCTTTAAGGAGGAGGCTTCTGATTTCACACGTCATATTGTCCCCGGGGCCAGAAGGTATCGTTTCAAGAGCTTTAAGAACACTCTGTGAATCAGAAAAAATAACCGAGTTTGGGATTTCTCGGCTGAGTATTTCTCTTAGGGCTTCTATAATTGCAATACTTTCTGCAGTGAAAACGGTGGAGAAACTATTAAGTTGGTATTTCATTTCAACTCCAAGGGACGGAATCACCAGTGCAGATCCACACCCGTTGGAATCTTTAGACCCATCTGTGTAAATGTAAACACAGTCAGGCCAAGTTTCATTAGCTTTGACAAGAAAATTTTGATTGTTGGCGTTACTATTACAATTTGAGAGAGATTTATGAAGACCAAAATTCAATTCGATTTGTGGAGAAAAAACCAATGCCTCAAACGGAGCCAAGAACATTGGTAAATTCATTTTCGGAATGATGGTGTAATGTTGCCGAATAATCTGCAAACATTCCACAAGCAAAGGGACACGTCTGCGATAAGTAGCATTTTTAAGTAAATCATTGAACTTTTCCGCTGTTGTGGTGAGAGGGTGTGAGAAAATATCCAGTCTTTTTAAAAGGAATCTGAAACAGAGGAGTTTTCTTCGTAAATGCAGTGGCATTTGCCCTGTTTCCACTTGAAGAGATCCTACCGGGGAAGACCTCATGGCCCCAAGTACCATACGTAAGCATTGTGACTGTACTCGTTCAAGTTTCAATTGTAGATATTTGGGCAATGGTTCAAGTAGGAAACTTCCATAATCTAGGTGGGATCTAACTAATGCCAAGTACATTATTTTGAGTGTTACCGGGTGTGCACCCCACCAGACTCTTGACACTGAACGCATAATGTTGATGCTTTTTTGACATTTAGCGATTGTATATTCAATATGTGAATTCCATGAAAGCTTCCTGTGAATTACCATACCCAAGAACTTGACGGAATCCTTGGTCGGGATTCTCACTTCGTTACTCTCTATGTTTACCGAAGGAATTTTATGTTTATTTGAGAATACCAAAACCTGGCTTTTTGCGGGTGAAAGTTCGAGACTGTTAGTCTTCAACCAATTATTAATATTCCCGAGTGCAGTTTCGACCACCGTGGCTGCTTTATTAATATTACTGTTCGAATTATATACCACAAAGTCGTCTGCATACTGAAGTATCTTACAGGTATCAGGGACAGATATGTGCAGGTCAATTGTGTAAAGATTAAAAAGGAGGGGACTTAAAACAGATCCCTGGGGTAAGCCCCTAAAGACTGTTCTTTGAATTGTCCCACCTGGGGTTTCTATTATGATTTCTCGCTGAGCAAGGATACGTAGTATGAGTTTAGACAATTTATCTGGAATTTTCACACCTTTTAGTTTTCTTTCCAGTATTGGCAAACTAACATTGTCGTAAGCTCCATTTATATCTATAAAACAGGCCACTGTACTTGCCTGTTCGAGTCTTGCCATTTGAACGTCCGAAACCAATATATTTATATTATCTATGCATGAACGACCCTTTCTAAATCCAAACTGTGTCTGAGGGATTAAATTTTTATTTTCTGTAAACCATTCAATGCGAAACTTTATCATATGCTCCAAGATTTTGAGCATACAAGATGACATAGCAATTGGGCGATATGATGACCCCATGGAAGGGTCTTTTCCTGATTTAAGGATAGGAATGACTACCTGCTTTTTCCATGCCTTGGGAATCTTATTTGTATTCAAGATTCTATTATACAGATAAAGCAATCTTAATTGAAATGATTGTGGACAATTTTTTAACATTGAATATGATACTGAGTCCATACCAGGAGATGAATCCTGTGTACGTCCCATAGCAGCTGTCAGCTCATCCAGACTAAAATCCTTACACAACCACAAATTGTGATCTGATCTGCACTCAGTGTTCACAAACATTTCATCCTCGCAAGGAGCGTAAGGAGGAGCGAGTTTGTCAGCGAAATCCTCGATCCACTTATCGTAATTCTGAGGCGAGGGCTGAGATGCAGTTCCTCCCTTGAATTGTCTTATAGTTTTCCAGATTTGGCTGGTTGGTGTGTCAGGGGATAAAGAGCTGCAAAAACTTCTCCATCCCTGTCGTTTTTTCCGTTGAAACGTTCTTTTGGCTAAGGCCTGGCATCTTTTAGCTTCAATAAAGTTCTCCTCCGAGGTATCATTTCTATAATTTCGAAGTGCCTGTCGTCTACCGTTAACAACTTCATTGCATTGAGTATCCCACCAGGGGGGAGGAGTTTTACGTTTTCTTTGGTTTCGCATCATTTTGGGGATAGAAATTTCCGCCGCGTGAATAATACACTTCGTGATACTACCCTCCAATTCATCAATATCATCGAAATCCTTATCACAAACATTTTGAAATGCTGTCTTATATGAATCCCAGTTTGCCGCTTTTATATTGTATTTTTTCCGGGGTGTTTTCAAATTATTTGATGGATGTGTAATACCAGATGAAAGAACTATAGGGAAGTGGTCACTAGAGTGAGGGTCTGTTATTATCGACCAATTTAAGCGACCCGCCAAATCAGGCGTACAAATTGTAATGTCTACTGCGTTGCTTTTTTGTGAAGGAGGAGCCAATCTCGTTGGGGATCCGTCATTCAAGATGCACAGATTGTGCTCATCCATGAATTCCAGTATAGCTTTTCCACAAGTATCAGTGGAACTGCAGCCCCAGGTCACAGAATGTGCATTGAAATCAGACAGTAATATAAATGACCTACATAATCTATTTATGATATTTGTAAAGAGACCCTTGTCAAATGTTGTCCTAGGTGCGAAGTAAATAGATGCATATGATATATTGCCAATAGTGATAGCAACAATTTGAAAACTGGGATGGCTGGGAAGGGTGACAATATCAAAAGGAATATCTTTCCTTACAAGAAGAGCAGCCCCACCCCTGCCATCTGCCCGATCGTCACGTACCACTACGTAACCCGGAATGCAGAAATCAGTGCCAGGAGGAAGCCAAGATTCAGAAATTGCTGAAACGGATATGTCAAATTCTTGTAATAGGGAAATAACTTCATTTTTGTTGGACACAATACTTCTACAGTTCCACTGCAGAATGGAAATCTTATTGTGATTGAAAGTTTGTGGGTTCATTGTTGGATAGGAAAGATTGAAGTGAAGAAATCAAATTAGCAGCGTTGTACGGTGAAGAAGTTTGTGAGGATAGTAATTCAATGAGCATCATTATCATGGAATTCATGAATTTAGCATTGTCATTATACAGGTTATTTCTCAATTTATTATGGCTCAAATCATCATTTTTTGAGGTGGGTCGGTCTGATTGCAGCGCGAACCCATTCGGAGCTGATGACCATTCTGCACCGTTTGGGAACAGAAGGTGAGAATCATACTCCGTTTGGTCGTAACCTGGGGTGCGAGTTGCCTTAGGTGTTTTATACCTAAATGTTGTTTTACGGGAGGATGTTATGTTGTTATTTTTCACGGGAGAAGAAGAAGAAGAATCTTTTTTTAGTACATCTGCATAAGATATGACATTTGAATGGAGCTTGGAGGCTTGGTAGTATGATATGTTATCTTGCGCCATTGAATTTTTAATTCTTTTTTGTCGTAAAAGTTCCGGACAAGAAAGGCTCGTGGCTCTATGTTCCCCACCGCAGTTATTACACTTCTCTTCCTCAGATGTGCATTGAATCAGTTCGTGGTCTTTTCCACATTTCGTACATTTAGGGGCTGAACGACATGCCGTTTTGGTGTGTCCAAACTTCGTACATTTGAAGCACTGTACAGTTGGGTAAAAATAAGTCTCAACAGCAAAGGAGTTATAAAACAAATATACATTTTTAGGAAGCGACTGACCCTCAAATGTTAGCACCATGGTTTGAGACGGTTTCCAAACTGGTGGAACCACCGACTTATCTTTATAGCTCAAGCGTCTTATTTTTATTATTTTCCCCGTGTTTGGGTTGGACTGATTTAAACATGAAATAATTTCGTCATCGGGAATTTCGACGGATATACCTCTCACGAGACCCATTCTACTAACGTTAAATGTCGGGATGTACGCCTTGTATTGAGAATTTGATTTTATGAAAATATTTTTAATGAACGAGTTTGCTGCTTCATAATGGTTGAACTCCAATGCAAGTTTGTATCGGCCTTCCGATTTCAAAGAACCGTTTATTACATTCTTTATATTATTTCTAACGATGAACCTTCCCAGCTCCATGGGGTGTACAGGTTTGCTATGAGAACTCTGTACGAACACTAAAAAGGGACCGGTAGATGTTTTCGAATAAAAATTTGTAGGAATTGGAGGGCCTGTGGGTTTATTCACATCCGGTGTTTTGGGAGTCTGAACATTTGAAGACGAAGTATCTGAGAGAATTTGACTTGCCGACAAATCTGTAGACATGCCGTCATCTCCTACTCTTCTTCGCTTCATATCTTTAACAGGGGTAGGGGGAAATATAGGGGGGTCTGGTGGATCGGGGGGTAAACGAATTTCTAGGGGGGAAGGATCCATATTTGAGAAATCACACTATCTATAATTAAATGTGCTTTATCAGCGTACAAAATAAATTGTTATAGAAAATAAAGTGATAAAAACTCACTTTTACGTGTCTACAAAAAATGCAAAAAACAAAAAAAACAAAAAAAGAAGAAATACTTATTTATATGGGTTGCGGCGTCGTGTATTTATTACCACACGGGCCGCAAAATAATAATACGGCAACAATAAAAATAATAAAGAAAAAAAATATTTCTGCTTACCAGCGAATGAAAACAAAATTAAGTATAATATATTTACAAATTAACTTACCCAATTTGATGAGGAAAAAAAGAAAAAAAAAAGAGTGAAAAAAGAAAACATAAACTTTCACCTGCGAAGTGTACAAAATTAAATAATAATTATTTATATAAATGATACTGTGGTAATCATCGATTCAAAAAAAACTCAACAAAACACACGTCCGTACAGCAGCGTTCCCCGCACATCCTCTCCTAACGCAATTTAGACTATATTATAATTGAATGATAGATGGCTCTATGATTGCGAGACTTGGGATTATGTTTGAGAAATGTCGAATCAAACAAAATCTGCATCAGGCTTAAAAACGGACCCTTTGCAACGAGACCTTGTATTGATCTATTCAAATGTGTCTTTGAAATCAACAGTAAGTACTCGTACATAAAGCACCCATGCACTATACGGCCAGCTTACCTGGTGATCCATTCTTTATAACGACCCCGTTATTAAAAATATACCTGAACTTTTGGGTTGAAGCCTTACACTATATATTATGCTGTTATTAAGTACAGCTAGCGGGTGTATATTTATAAGGAGTGATGTTTGTATCGCATTTTACCTTTTTGTTGTTATTCTTATTATTAAATTACTCTGAATTAGCAGGTACGAACATAAATAATAATTCATTTAATCAGAAACCAAGATCTCTATTTGTTTATTAATGTTTCTGTTTTGAATTGTACATTTCATTTGATTCCCTTTTACTTTACGATGCCTGTCCAGGGGGTAACGTCACACTTCAACCTATATATTTTTTTTTTTTTAAAGTTTTATCTACATAATAATTCAGAAATGTTTGTGTGCTTTCTATCGTATATGTGAACATCACGCTCAAAATACAAATGCTACGTCAGATATGAATCTGCGCAGAGCGGTGCAATTTGCTCGAGAAGGTTCTTAAATACAATTTGCTGCATTAACTTTAATATATTCAGAGCTATTTAAAAAACTCTATTTTTTTAGGATCTTCATACAAATTTCTCAAAAAGACAGTAAGCCATCTTTTGGAAACAGAATTACTCATGTAAACGTTGAATGGAATCTTGGTATTACGGTATGAAAATGTAATAAAATAATTGTAGATTGATTTGTTATACATATAAATGTTATTCAAATCTTATTATTCTCAATAAATAAAGATTTAATGAAAGAATTTGCAAAATGATTCCTCCATTTTGAAGTTTGACAGATAGCACAAATCACCCTCTATGGGTGGAATGCCTAATTAATTATCACACATTATGGAATGTAGCTAAGATTCAAACCACAGAGCTCTCTCTCTATGAAAACTTGCAAATTATGTCGGTAGGTTCGTATAATATTATGAGGTCGGTAAACAAAAATTGTAAAAGTGTCATTCTTCTTTTTCTGTGCTGTCTGTTAAGCAATGGGAAGCTAGACTAGAACCTGTTTAATTACATACCGATCAAGCCTGACAATCGGAATCAAAAACGTAAAGCAAGACGGGTATAAGCTAGTAGAACGAATAAAAATAGAACGACATTCATCTCTTTAAAGGTCGTCCTGTTAGCTAACGTTCCTCTTGGTTTTAATACTTGCTATTCAATACCTTGGTTTTATTTCATTTTGACACCCCAAATGCAATTTATTTGTTTTTGCACAAATTGCGAGTGATTTTTATTTTTCACTTGTATGCCATTTGAAATCAAATCTGGTCTTGTTTTGTAATAATGATTAATTTTTAAAGATATGTTGTAAAAAATACTTCCTTTTTTAACAAAATGTGATAACCGGTTGTAACGCAACAATACACCATGTATTTCAACAAAATAGTTACTTTTCAAAACCCAATAAATCATCCACAATACGAATGTGTATCGGAAACGAACCGCATAGTGGATGGAAACAAACGGGTCATTACATGGAACGGTAATCACTAGTTACGGAGTATTGATAGAATGAGGACGAACAGAGGCGGTGCTGTATCTTGAAATATGTTCCCGATAAGGTCTTGGCATTCAATGAATCCATCATTTGCCTGCTCCTAATTTGGCTAGCTAAAGATTTTTTTCACCTCTATATCTATTCTCTAACCCCCAACGACGTCTTTTACTATACCTATGTCGTTTGGGATAAGTCAACTATAGTGTTTTGTCTATTCCTAGCTCTTTTTCTTGTTCTGGGTTGAATATTTTACTGTTATTAACTAATAACAGAGGCATTCCACAAGTTATATGACCTTTTCTAGCTGCCCATCCTTCGGCAAATATCCTATTTGCTCAAATATACTTCCCATCTTTTTTCCCTCATCATTAAGAGCAATATATAACTTCTCTGTCTCCGCAACTAACAAGGCTAGACTGATATGAAGCGTTGAAGAACTGATCCGACTTGCCCAAAATATACTATCGTTGTATTAAAAAAGTTGGCAGACGTGCTCATCCTAGCACCACCTCTGTTCCTCTGTGGAAGCGAGAAGATAATAGCGGAGTGTGCACTATGTAGTGTTCAAATAAGCGGGTACTCGCCATAATACTTACACATCTCAGTCTCGGACATGAGATAATCACTATCATCAGGTTTTATTACCAGTATTCTCCACTCCATACAATGCATTCATGTCCGTACCCACACATTGGGGGTTATTCTGAACATCCGACCCGGTCGAGTTGCATCGGATACGATACAATAGCTTGACGGACAAAAATAATAATTTTGTAATACTAATTTAAAATATTCCACTATATTTTTTACATAAAAAACGCGCCTATTTTAATTAACAATACTAATAATTTGTTATTTCTATCAATGATTATTTTTTCTTATACATAAGTAATTATTTTTTTTTTACCGCAAAATGTAAGCAATCTTTTACATGATATCTATACTCTTAGATAGAACTGTTCTAAACAATTTTCATTAATTCTTCCAAATTTTTACCAAATAATTAATTTTTGTGCCATTTTTTACACTTAAATTAAAAAAAGATGATTAAACACTAGTAAAGACTTGGTTGGATCGCAAGCGACAGCGAAATGGGCGTTGAGTAGACATCCGATAGTGTTGCGACGTATGCAACCGGTTATCCGATGTTTCATTCGAATCTGACTTGTAAATAGTAAGAGCCCGTACAAACAGTTGGATCCTACGCGACACTATCGGGACGCACACAACTCGATAGGGTCGGATGTTCAGAATAACCCCCATTGAGTTGTTATGATTCTTGACCCCTGGCTATATAGATTGTATTAAAGATTAATAATTGATCAAACTTTAAACGGGTATTATTTGCTGAAACACCGTCGTTGATTTCGTATCCTTGGAATAAAATTTCAGTCCTTGGAATATAACTACATAAATCTTCTCACAAAAACAAAAAGTTTCTGTGTAAAATTTTGAACTCGTTGATATGGGAATATATCTTCATTCTCAGCCTGAACCAGTCCACTCCTGCACGTAGGCCTCTACCAGACTCTTCTACGTCTTCCGATCTTGTGCAACCTGCATCCACTGCGAACCAACTATTCTTAAGTACGATGTCTGCCCTCCATCGAAGTTGTAGAGGGAATTTGACCAACTATTTCAAGGCACACATGAATATCTAGAATCCGAACGTTTGTACCTATAATACACACATGATAAAAAAAAAAAAAAAAAACTTTGCAAAAAGTGACCATATCCTCATCTACATACCGTTGATTTACCGTCCTAAAGAACGCTTCACAAGATTGAGAAGATTGAATTAAAGGTTTACATTGATGCTGGATTTTCATTGATCAATTCAAGACAATTTTCCATAAAGGACTACTCGTATATTCGTTTAACAAATAAACCATGCATCGATGATTTCATACTTAATCTTTAAGTTTTACCGCATTAGCTCAATAGATAACAGTTACAGGCTAAAATAATGTATCTTGTTATAAAACATAAACTTCATTTTCAACTCCTCAAACCACGAGTTAGTAATATTATCACGAGTTTTAACCAGGCATTGTTTTATTTTCTTTCGGACAGGTCACCGCCCCTCTGCGGTCAAAGGCAAACGTTACTAATTATATGGTGGGATCTTCTTCATTGGATTTAGCCCCAAGGTTAAAGGGCTAGGACTGTAAGCACGCCGTTGATCTTGAGATGTTTTGCCGGCCCATTCAACCATATTGTAATGATTTCACATAAAATTAAATAGATACCATTTAAAAAAAAATGTTTTTAAAATCACGCTTTGGATTTGCTTATCTCAAAAATACATTTATGTTGAAGAAAAAATAACAACTAATGACTCTAACAATTCATTGCTAATGTTCGATTTTTAAATGGAACAAACCACCACGGGCTTACGACCGTCTTCTACTGTTATTTCAATTTTTTATTTAACATTTATGTTGATTTTGCCTTGAAGATGTATTATCATCATTATATTTTAAGCATTTACATACAATTCAATTACATAATATGTACATATGTCAGACGTACCAAATGCTCCTTCCGGACAACCCAAAAGCTCTTAGGTGCTGATACACAGTGCTGTGGGGCTAGTGCAAGTTTAATCGAAAGCTAATTGCACACAAATAAGCGCTCATTAACGTGCAAATAGTGTTCTTAAATCAATCGATCGAATCATTCGACCATTTTAGTATGAAAATTTTTCGAAACTCTTTCGAAGATCGTTTCGATATTCGATCATCGAAAACTTATACTACGGCTACTGATATACAGTACAGAGTTACCTATAGAAGGTTGTATACACTGCAGAGTGCAGAATTGTTTTCCTCTAGCTATAGAGCATCTACTGTATCTAATAAACATACCAAGTGGATACACCATATAATATTTTACACTGGATAACATTGCTAGAGCTTGACCTTTGTACCTACTTAGCTGTTTTTGCTAGAGCGTTTGAACTGCCGTTTGGACTCAAAAGACATCGCTCTACCTAAATCAAGTTTTGTTTAAAAATCTTAGCAATCATAGATAGCCTTAGCTGAAATATAGTTTGTTCTAAGCTGTTCCGACTTGGCCAGAAAAAGTTGACTGACTTAAACCGGGAAAGATCTTTTCATAATTTCATAGACAATCCATTTCCATACAACATTTTTTTGGCCTAGTAAATTCTCTCTTCATCACAAAATATCCTTCCATTTTGTTGGTGGGAAAAATCTTGCCTAATCTGTCATATAAAATATTTAAATCAATCAGAAAGATAAACATGCAAGTATACACACTAATAAAAATACAATTAAAATAAACATGTTTTGTTGACTGCATTGCCCATACAGTAGATCAATGAAACGTCGAAAGGGTTACTCCGGTAGTCCGTAGTGTTGGCGTTTCCTCGGTCGCCATAAATATGCGGTCAGGCTGGTGTAAACAATGGACCCATAATGATGAAGGGTGCCCACTAAATGGCGCATTCCTTCCACAGCCATGTGGAGTGTCTCACCACGGAGGCTGCCACGTACGTTGTATGATTCATTGGTTTCATCCTTACTCAAAAGCCAACTCCTGATGTTTAATGACTTCTAAAGATTCTCCAGCTCTTCACAGACCACAATTATTGCTACGTAGTTTAAATATTGTAATTTTAATCAGATTAGTTTTGGATATCGGATGGTCAAAATTAGCTACATTTAGCCATCATTATTAAAACCTTGGACATATCAATTGTATAAAATATGTATTTTTAAATCTTTAATTTTTATCCCATTCTTGCTTTACTATTATAAGGTTTTGTAAAGTTGAGGTAATTTGGTGTGGGAGGAAGTCGTAAACATTGCGCAAGATTGATGAGGTCTTATTGCCCCCGTTGCCCCCTTAGTGGATTAGATTAGATTTGTAAATTCATTTTCTAATATCATTTTCATTGATTGTAAATTAACTTTTACTTTTTCATCTTCCTTTGGCCTGCTGATATGCTTTGCTTCCTTGGAAACTGAAGGTCATCTTTTCATCTATTCTTTTAATTCTTATTTTGGACGTGTCATGTAGCACCTATGTTATCTTGAGCAATATATTTTGCTACTTTGGTGCGACTGACGTTCTTACAAATACGTTCTACGGTTTTAATGTCTATATTTCTCATTCTGTTTTCTCTAATAAAAATAATATTTTCTCATAAATTTCCTTTATTATCTATTTTTTATGATATATTGTATATCTTTTATTATTGAGAGCCAATGGTTTAACAACAACGAGCATATTATTTAAGAGTTGCTTTTTGCCAATATAAACATTTAGATTCATTCATACCACACTTGACAAAGTAATCCATTGTTTACAGCGCAGGTATAAGAGGATCTATGGGAATTGAAGTGTATAACCGCAATACAAATAACCACAAATCATTTTATTGAAGTGTATTTTACGCCTGCGATGGTAATTACAAGAATGCGCCTTCCGTGAGAATCTTGAAGAACGAGCTTCTGGCTTAAACGATAATAATATTGCGGTTGTTGTATTTACCAAAGATGTGCAGCCTTCCACATACATCCGCTTGCAGTTAACGTGAAAAGATCGCTTCTTCAAGTAATATTTGAACCTCAGAAATACGTAGTTTTGATAGGAGAAAGGCACATTTTGTTTATGTAAACGTAGTTGTCATTCTTCAGATAAGATATTGGCAAAGAACAGAATCATCTTAAATTAATATTCCATCCTATGGACAGATATGGCCATTCATTTATAAATAGTGTAAATGTGTTCCAGAGAGCCAAAGTGGGCACACAGGAGACTGCTGTTAACTGTTATAAACCAGAAGTTGCCCTATCTGGAACAAAAGTACAAGCTACTGCACCTTATTTTGATGGCAAAATAAAGGGTGGAAGAGGCTTGGGCAGATAACAGTACCACTAGTATAAGTTTTCGATGATCGAATATCGAAACGATCATCGAAAGAGTTTCGAAAAATTTCCATACAAAAATGATCGAATGATTCGATCGTTTGGTTTTCGAACACTATTTGCACGCTAATAAGCGCTTATTAGCGTGCAATTAGCTTTCGATTAAACTCGTACTAGCCCCACAGATTGCTTAGCGTCGTAATATTAGAGGTTTGACCGGAATACGAACAATCGGGACGCTTGTTGCGGTTGCTCAAAGCAGGAACAGAGAGAATCTCAGACGATAGTCTCTCTCAAAGAGGATATTGAAATTGACTTACAAAAAGTCTTATACTAGGATTGTCTCGCGTTGTGTGTGTAGGACCCAAATTAACCAAAAGAGAACATGAAAAGAGAAGATTTTTAGATTTTGTAGATATTATGTACAAAAAAGTCATTTGATGAATTTGGTCTTAATACAAAAAAAAATAGGTGCTATGATAATATCTTACCATAATAATTTGAGTTTAATGGAGTCTATTCATACATCGACATATACAATAACGTAACACACTTTACATGTGACGTATTTCCTACTACTCCGTCATCTCTTGGATTTTTAAATTAAATTTTAAAGTTACGCAACTATAGAGGAATTGTTTTTATTACAAACTTGTGACCTGTGGAACTTCATCCTACATCCGAATCATCAATAATTATTTCATAATGCAATAAATTGATTTCAGTTTTTATGTCATAAACTGTATTTCATTCGTGTAAATAATTAAAAAAAAAAAATATTCTTGATTAGGTCGAAGTTCGACGAGCGGGTCAGCTAGTCATAAATATTATGTTATTATCCTCACAAATGCATACTTCAGAAAGACTATTTCATAGCATTTTTTAATACAAAAATTGGGCTACTTAATTATTACTTACTGTATTTAAATATGAATAAATGCCAGGGAAATACAGTCAGTCACTAGTTTCAAACTGAAACAACAATATGGGGTAAATTATACGATTTAAAATTTACAATAACCCTCAAATTGCAAACACGCGAATAGGTCACATGATTAGAAATTACGTCGGCTTGTTTCCCTAAGCGAACCTCGCCATTGATATTTGGTATTTTCTACCCAACAAATTGTGTATTGTCCTACGTATTTTCGTTGCACACATAATACGAGTGATGTGATCATTTGAGTGTACGCAAAATAAGACTTAAGTGAAAATTTAACAATATGAATGATTCCGAAATATGAGCGGATAACTTGACTCCAAAATATGCAGAATGCGGTTCGGAATATCACAAGTTAAATACCAAGCTCTTTAAAAATACATTGATTGCATTTCTGGCGAAACGGTAAACCATGTCAGATTTAAACTATTCCATATAGTCCCAAGTGCAGATTAAACCCTGAGTGTGAATTGTTTTGTGCTGTGTGCAAATCATTGGTTATAACAGTTTTGACGATGAAATGAATGGTTTTGATTCTTGAATACACAAAATTAATAACAGAACTGACGCAAGTACTGTGTATTCTCCCGTATTAGCCCGTGTTTATCCACTGCAGGACATAGGCCTCCTCACGCTCACGCCACTCCTCTCTGTCCCTGGTCATCCCTATCCACTCTGTCCCAACGGCACGCACGATGTCGTCGCTCCACCTCATCGGCTGTCTTCCTACACTTCTTCGGCCAGTCTCTGGTCTCCAGTCCGTCACTCTTCTACTCCACCTTCCGTCGTCCCTGCGGGATACATGACCAGCCCACATTCTCCCGTATCAAACGACACAAACACGCACCACTACACAAAACCCAAGATATGAGTGCATGTTTATTCGTGGCACGGCGTTATCACTTTGTGCTAGTCAAATAATTTTGTTTTTATTTTAAATCGCGTGTTGACATAATAGTGCGAAAAAATATTTTGCTCCTCCCCTTGAGAAAATTTTCTGCGGGCGTTCATCATTAGTCGGATTTCTGGGTTATTCTTATATAAAACGTACCTACATATCATGTAGGTTGTGTCAAATCTTCCGAAATATTATTTCAAATCGTCCGCTTTCAATCGCTTTGATAAAATTTGCACATAACTCTAATTTAGCGTCTATAAAAATCTCACATGCCTCATATTATGTGAGCTGGATACGGCGCTTCAATGTGCCCCTAATTAGGGTCCGTCCTTCTCAACGAGACTCGCTCTCGTTAAACAGCCATTGTGTTACTTGTGTGTACGTGGCTCTGGTTACAACTACACTTTACATCCAACTACAATACTGTGCTATGCTGTGTATGCTATGTGCTACTAGCCATTATGTCACCGGGACGTAGTGTACAACACTTATGCACAGACATTATTAATTAGTCGACGACCTAGGTTCAAATAAAAAGTCGTATCCCAGCTTGTACGTATAACGAAAAGGCTGTTTTGTTAATACTATATTATAAACTATAGAACTTACGAGGAGTTTCTATACCTATATATTTAAAGTTCCTATTGATTTTTTACACACCAACGAAACAAATCGCGATACATAGATTCCAAACACATCAATTCCTTCCTCAGCGAAGGCCAGGTGAGAACAAAGAGAAATAGGAGAGGTTGTATAAGAACTGCTATGTCGGTAGAAGAAGCGAAAGAAGTATGCTTGGATAGAAAAGAGTGGAGGTCCGTTCTCTCTGCCTACTCCTTTAGAGCAATTGAAAATCGTTCGAAATCGAAAGATGTCTTCGACGAAGTTGATAAGATTGCCAAATTACCAACTTCAAATTCCAACGCTGATGAATGTTTTAACTCTTTGATTTTTACTAGGTACTCAAGACAAAAATCATCTACTATAAGAAAATACCAATATATTCTATCCGAAGAAAAAACTTATGGGTACTTTATTAAAAGTAACTCCACTTTAAAAGCTCCACGTGCCATAAAAGTCCTCAGCCTATACAAGATACAGAAGATGAAACAATGTTAGGCGTATGTACAAGTTTTAACTAATCATCGAATACACAACATAACTCGTTTTTTATTTTGTTTCATTCATTCATACTTGTTCGCCATTATTCGCGTGTATGATTTCGCCAGTTTAGCCATCGTTTATGCAGTTCTTCAATGTTTGGACATGCCATGTAACGTTATTCTTGAAATTAGACTTTGCTCACAAGTTTTTTTTTTATTTAAACGGAAACATCGAATCAAAGGTCAAAAATTATAAACAACTTATGTAATTAAAAGCTCGATGTTGATCTTTCCTCAAAAATCCCACTATGTTTTGATGTGTAATTTCTTTTGATGCTCTTCTCTTTTACTGGCAACTGGACGTATATTTTCCGGACCATCAGTTTATTTGATTTGTCATATCCTGTTAACAATTGTTCGTGATCCAACTTTGGATCCACGTATCGGCTAGATCGTCGCAACTCACTTTGAAGATTTCAATTTCACGCCTTTGATCAAGAACTCATTAACATAATAACAATATTAAATCCGTCCGTTTTTTTTTCTTATTATTTTTGTTTTTTTTTTTCTTACTATTAAAAATGTTTCGGCTTAAAAATTTGTTCAGTGGAAAGATGTTTGCAAAGACTAAGACATGTGATCAACATTTCGTTCTGTAGACATGGGTGAGTCATATTTACTTTGAAATATTTAAGAGCGAAATGAATTATGCAGTAAAATCTAGTAAAAAATAGTATAATAAGTGTTCTAATTTTTATCTTAACACTTCTTCATTAAGTTCTTTCTGTAAATGTATTAACATTTATAGACATAAGGAAAGATTTCCACGATTTAAAGTAGGTACTTGCCATATGTATTTTTACACAGTAGGCAAAGTAATTTAACGTCATAATATGTGATTTTCTCAATGTAACATGGATTATCTATTCATTATCATATTTAAATGTTATTTTCCTTGTTTATTTTATTTATGTGAACATAAATAGTTTTATTATTTTAAAATCTTTTTACCTTTATAAATAACTAGCTTTCCCGACGGACGTTGTCCTATAGTCCTAACCAGAGGCGGCCCGTTCATATGTGCAGTGCGCCCCCAGAAACAAAAATACATAATTAATCCGATTAACTTACTAATAAAATAATAATGTTAAAATATTTCTAAAACATCCATATTTCATTAGTGTTCAAAGCTCAGGCGGGAACAACGCGAGAATGTAAAATGCGCGCGCAGACATTATACCTCTATGTGCCCGATGTTGACTTTGTATGAAAATTGGAGTAAGTGGGATGGGCTACTGTAAGAGCGGCAATCACGTATGCGAGAATGAGAGGGAACTACCCGCGATGGCGTTGGCGCGTCGCAGGTGATCCGTTCCATACTAACTTATTTTTATTTTTTTTATTCCTACAACATAATATGCACTTCAATTACAAAAAAACATAACACATAATGGAATTTATTGACTCACTAGACGCAGGTCTGTTCTGAGGCAATACTATAAATCAATTTTATTCTGTTTCATGCGCTTCGCGGAATATAATATGTTAAATAGGACATGACAATGACATAGGCTATTGTTTAACTAGGTGGATGCAGGCTGTGAGGTGAGGTAGACGAATAAGTGGGTTTGAGCGTTTTATCTTAACACAAACATTAGTTCATTCTCTGACTCCTCTTTGCCCTTTTGTAGGAGCCATCCAGTAACAAGACGTCCAGTATACTTCGGGATAGGGTTTTGTTCGTTGGAACTTGGAATAATATCTGGAATTATCCTGTTATAGATCCGAGGAGCCAGGAACATATATTGTCTCTGTGCAAATGTGGTTCTTAATTTTGGTGGTTGGAGTATAAGTCTATTTCGTGTGTCTGCGTACTTAAATATTATATCATACTTAAATATTATATTTTATATCATTTCTTACCCATTTTTTTCCAACTTTTTATTAGTTATTCTGTTATCCGGAGCGGAGAAGAATCCAATAAATCACACATCGGAAGAATCTGTCGAGCCGATCTCGAGTTATAAGTGATCGCACTAACCCGACTTTAATTTATTATATTAAAGATTTTACTCTGAATTTTATCCTTTTTCAGTAACATGTTATTTTATGTCTGTTTCTGTGCTCGCTTAAAGTGAAAACAACTAGGTACATTCCTTAACATCTATCACATCAGTAAGCAAGTAAGTTTGTGTCGTGAAAGAGGAAGATGGTCTGCACCTGGGACTGAGCCCACGACCTTCACAGTACGTCAGTACGAAAGAGTGTGACGGGACTGTTAGGCTATCTACCACCTATGTTCCTACTATCGTATATGTTAAAAGAAGTATGTTGTAGGTGTATCAATAAATAAATCTAACGTTTGTTTTTTTGTTTTGTTTCAGAGGTGGCGTGTGTTCTCATCGGCTGTAATTGAGGCGTTAACGCCATACCAGGCCTCAAGCTGGCAACCGGAACATTAGCGACCATGAACCCTCACTACCACCCTTACTCGGAGCTGAGCTCGCCACATCCCCCGAGCCCCGACAGCGGGGGCTATCCGCAGCCGCATCACCATCCAATGCACCATGCTCAGCACCATCATCCGCACCATATGAACAATGGCCACCATCACCACGGCTCAGAAATCAATCAGCAATCTCCCTATAATAATAACAACAACAATGTGTCCGGCATTAAACAGTGCGCCGGCTGTGGCGGGAAGATTGTCGAGAGGTTTCTGCTTCATGCCTTGGACCGTTATTGGCACAACGGCTGCCTCAAATGTTCCTGTTGTGGCGCCATGTTAGCCGACATCGGATCCTCCTGTTTCACCAAAGGCAACATGATACTCTGCAAAACGGATTATACAAGGTAGGATAAACTTCCTTATTTCTAGTGTTAGTTAATCCTTTTTTGACAATACCAAAAGCGACGAGGCTCGCCACCCACCATGTCGTGTCAAAAAGGGGAGTTGCAAAGAGGAGAACGGAAGACTAAAGGTCACGGAGTGTCGGAGATGCATAGTAAAGGTCCCGAAAGACGCGGACGATCCTCTCATACTGTTCCGTTTCTTGTATTTGGACATGGTATGAAACGTAATGTAAGATCTTAGCGCAGCCTGGAGCCCTTGTTTCTTATTTATATCTCTTAGCAAGATTTTGAGAGCTTAGAATAATATTTGAATTTTACCATCACCCAAAGAGAAACGAATATTTCTGTCAAATTTTCGAATAACTGTATCTGCCAAAGCAAGTACCTAAGGTCAGTTTTTCCATAAAAATAAAATAACGCAACCATTATTTTGTCTATGGATCTATTAATATTTCACATCTATGGCAGCATCGAGACTGTCACGGTATATTACCTACTCTATGGTTGTCATGTCAGATGATGCACGCATCGCCAACTACCAACAAAACGCCCGGTCAGATTACAATGCTTAATTATTATAGCGTCCATATATTGTACATGAGTCTACGTGCTATCGCACTAAGCGATTTATTTTATTGACATTGGACATAAACAAAATTCCCATCGAGGCTTTATTCAGTGTCAAATCTCACCTGAGATAAATTCAATGATATAAACTTACAATTCTTTTGGTCTTAGCGTAGCGTAGAGAGTTTGAGTAAAGTGGAATGTCTTCTTCCTCAGGCTAGTTGATGTGATTTTAATACGTTTCTTTAATACTTTCTTTCTCAGCCATTTGTGGCATTTTTCCTGAGTACAGACCACCTCCCGAATCATATCTTTGGGTTGTTTCTATTTCTGAAAATGGAATCAGTTTTATCATTTCATACAAAGAAAACTGGACGTTTCTTTAATGAGAAGATTTTCCGGTAACTTGAAACAACCCTCCAATTCAAGTACGACACTTTTTTCACTTGTTGAAGATATTGTTTGAAATTACTTATATATTGATTCGATCTAATTGTATAAAAATCTATCTAAAAAAACAATTTAGTCGAAAGAACCTATTGTCCGATTCTTGTTCGATTCTTTCGTACTATGATAATCACACACTTCGATCGAATATCGTTTCGATTGTTTAAGAATCGGTTTGATTGCCACTTTGGGTGGCAATAGTTGTAAAATGTTGAAAAAGTGGCAATAGTTCTGGGTGGTATTATGTATAATGTATTTTTTATTTAATTAAGATGCTTCAGTCTACCAGAGGTCCATTTAGATGTAAGGGTGTTTTCTAATTTTAACCACTTTACTATATTACGTTGGAAATAGGTTTTCGTAGGCTACAAGACCTCTTGATAACCTTGCCTAGACTGGTTTTCTTGGATTGTATATGTTCTTAAATAGCTGTAGTTTTTTTTTGGAAGTTTATAAGCAAGTAATAATATTTTAGAGAATGATCTTACTAGCCTAGCTAATAACAAAAACAAGCATGGTGTGATAGGTATACATACTTACGTATAAAAGGTATATTGTATAGTGTAGTGGCAGGGGTTGCCAAGTAGGGGTCTGCATAATCCCCGGCCGTCAAGTTAGTTTGGGGGCTGCTTAATTTATTACCTTATCCGTTGCACGCGGCCCACCACTAATATCGATTCGTTCACGGTGTACAACCCCTGCTTTGAAAATACGTGTATATTATTAATATTAAGATATAAAATTTCCATATATGGAAGTACATAATATATAGGTATCTCTCCAAATCGTCCCTTATAAGATTCTCCTATGGTTGATCATATAAAACAAAAGTAATTTCTAGTACGATTCTAAAATTTCCGGAATAAAACCGATTCAAAGCTATTGGGAAATAATATTGACAAAGTATTTTTTAAGTAGGTAAATAAACAAATTTACACTTTTCTATACAAAGGTGTCAGTATAATAGCCGGCGGAACTTATTCCGTTCAATCTCTGACAGGCCAACCCCGGGTAGAAATTTCATGTGAAAAATACTTCGTGATCTGAATTCCACGCCTATGACACTAGGCTACCAATGTCGGTTTAAAATTTCATTAAGAAAATCACCAAATTTATAGTTTTCCTAAATTTTCCAATGTATCGCACACTTAATTTTTTTTTCATAAGAACCTTCTCTTGACAGAAGCAAATACAATAAAAAAAATAATCTGAGAGTGGCATCTTAGCGTAATGCGATGACCACGGCTCCATTTTTTTATATGGAGATTTTGAAAAGTGTATCTCTTACGACTAAAATTTGTTCCATACTCATACGTATAAGTTTAGTTAGTTAAATATGGTAATACCACCCTTGACTATCACCACCGTACACTTCCCATTTAACCCTCCTTTGCTTCATTTTTAACCCCTCTCCACCCTCAATAGACTGGGGTTGCCAAGGTTAAAATAATCCAACAACACTCCTACTAACAAGTGAGCTATATGTGGGTACAGGTGAATAGGTCGTCATAATCAATTCGACTAATGTGCATGCTACGACTTGTCACATTCTTTAAATTGGGATTCTTCTTCGTCCATCTAGGGACGATTTGTGCCTATGATCATAAAACATGTCTAATGCAAATTAATTATACAACTCTTAATTGATTTGTCTTTTTTTTTAAATATTAAAATGATAAAAAAAAACAGGGAACATTGCAAATTTTAAACAACAACAAAAAGACTGGAAGATGGTTTGCTGTTCATTCGTTTATCTGTTGAATGAAAGTTTTCAAATTCTGATATTCAAAATTGTAGTTTTGGATTTTCCTAGATTTTTGCAACAATTGATTTCAATAGTAAAAACGGTCGCAGCTTTATATGTTATGTAGATATAGTTCCGAATTGCAAACAAATTGTACGGATGGGTGAATTCGTCAAAACAAAGAATGATTAAAATGCTGAAGTACGTATTTATTTATAGGGGTGGGTAGTTATATTCGCTGATGAGGATAAGGGTTGAACAGGGGGTGTGTTCGGGTAAATTGAAGCAATAAAATTTATTAATTTATTCTTCGCGTGACGAAAATAATGAGACCTCATAAATAAATACGGTATATATAAATATACTTTCAAAATATAAATACCTACCCTCCATCCGCCTTGTTTATAAACTGCTGTGGATTAGTTTGTTTTACGAGCACACTCGATTTTTTCAGACGGTTTTAAGTACTGAAAATATTCTCGAGGACGCTACTCTAGCGTCATTATAACACGGCTCGATATATTATTGTTTAAATTTTACAAAAAATCCATAGTTTCTTTTGACATCTGATTTCTAAATGCCCTAGTTCAGTTTCTTTAGAAAAACGTTGCACCAATTGAATGGCCCTTAAACGAAAAAGTCTATTTTTCAATATTACTAACTACCCAATAATGCATTTTTTTTTTAATTTAACCATTTTACTAACATACATGTCATGTCAGTGGGTAGCTTGTTAACTGCGGTATCCAAGAAACGCTAATTGATACTAAACTTCAACATTACACTGTCTCTTTCCCGCTTTCATTATTTTACTGCCGGCAGCGAAAGAGATAAATAAAGAATGAATTATCTTTATCCCTGTATGGTCTTCTTAGTATGTCGTTTGCGAACATTTCGGAGATCTATCTGAATGCCTTCTTCTAACTATAGGTTCCTTGAAGTGCGACGTAAGAAGGGTCATGCTAAAATTCTTTTAACAAAATTCTTCTAGGATACTTGCCTTCAAACATGTTATACAGATATTGGTATTACTGTCTTCCTACGCGAGTCTAGTGAGGAAATCAAGAGATTTCTTTGAACTTAATAAGGCGTGTCTTGAAGTGAATTAAAGAAGAGGACATTCATAATAATAATCATATGAAAGTAATAATTGTTAAAGATATCTACTATCAAAATTTCCATTTCACCATCATTTTCGTTTAGCTGCGAAGCAATGTCAAGAGTACAGCGTCAATATACATAGTTGGCTATATTAAGACAAACCTACTAACACCAACGTCTCTGAGGATGTAGGTACACAAAAGCACAGAAACCAGAACCACGGAACATTCTGTATCTGGGTCAACCTCTCTCTTTCTACATTCCCTCATTTCTTAATTAATACAATCTTTAACTATCTGTTACATATATGCAGATAGTAAATACAAGTTGTATGTATGAAGGTTTTTCTGTAAATCTACATATCATCATTCATTAATTTAATTCTTGTTGGTTATTGTTTGCATGGTGTCCAATACCAACCATATAAAAAAGAATGCTCTGTTTCTAGATTCGTCTCTATGTTCCTTAGGTGTAAATGCACCCTTATGAATACTTTATTGATCTGGTTTTGATAGTTATTAGTTTATAATCTCAATACTATATTCTTCTTGCTCCCGATGAAGGCCTCCTTCCCTCCCTTCCACGCCGCTGTATTCTAGCCTCTCTGGGTCCATATAGTGGACACTCGCCGACAACATGCAGTGAGTGTCCACTATACAACTGGACCCAGTTGACACTAATATACACCACAAATTGATTAGTTGAGTGATTGTTGGATGATTGAATTGTGATATTGTTTTTGCCATTGCTATTCATACTTAATTATTTGTTTATGTGGGTATTTTTTGTTCTTTTTTCCTTATTTATTATTATTGTTTTGTCCCTTTCCTGACTTTATTTCATGACTAGCTGACATGCCCGTCGAACTACGACTTAACCCAGGATAAAAAAATAATTTTGACTTATTGCATGAATTAAATACAATTTATGTCATAAAAACTTATTTAACTTTAACTATATTTAAATATATAACTATATTTATATTTACAAACAACAAAGCGCCAGGAGACGATGGAATCCACGCAGAGCTCCTCAAACAAGGCATAGACACCCTTGGCCAACCACTTCTTGATATATTTAAAATGGCGTGGGAAGAGGAGAGGTGCCCAAAAGATTGGCGGAATGGATCCATCGTCGCAATATTTAAAAAGGGGGACCCCCTTGAATGCGGAAACTACCGTGGAATTACTCTACTGAGTGTTCCCGGTAAGGTATTATCTCAGATGTTACTACACCGCATTCGGGGGCCTATCATGGCTGTCCTGAGAGAGCAACAATGCGGCTTTGTACCTGGCAAGTCCTGCACGGACCCAATTTTCTGTGCCAGGTGCATCTTTCAGCAGTGCAAAGAGTTTAACTCTCCAGTCGCTTGTTGCTTCATAGATTTTGAAAAGGCCTTCGACAGCCCACATAGACCATCGATATGGAAAATTTTAGCTCTGTACGGTATACCTCCGAAGATAGTAAAAATGGTGCAGTCCCTGTATGAAGACTCCGAGTGTAGCGTCAAAACGCCAGGTGGTCCTACTGAAGCTTTCAGGATCACTACGGGAGTCAGACAGGGCTGCGTACTGGCTCCATTTATATTTATTATTGTCATGGACTTCCTCTTGAGAAAGTCCATGCAAGGAGCAAGAGGTATACCGATAACACAGAGAGATGGTCTAATGGGCGAACTGTGCGATCTGGAGTACGCGGACGACCTAGCGTTGTTCAGTACGACAGTGGAGGAATTACAGCGCAGTGTTTCAAGACTCTGCGACGAAACGGCACGCCTTGGCCTTCGAGTCAATGCCAGTAAGACGGAGCTCATGGCGAGTAATGCCTGCCCCGATAAACAGCTACCGATAACCATCGACGGTCACCAGGTCTCCCGGGTGGATAAATTTAAATACCTGGGAGCAACCATTACCACCTCTGGTGACCTCGGGGCTGAGCTCCCGATACGTATCGGTATGGCAAGTGGCGCCTTTAACAACATGACCAAGATTTGGAAAGCGTCGGCGTTTAGTGTCGAGACGAAATGTAAACTGTTTGATGCGTGTGTGTTGCCCATTCTCCTCTATGGGTGTGAGTCCTGGCACCTGACCAAAGCCCAGGCACAAAAAGTCTCAGCTTTTGAAATGAAGTGCCTAAGGAGAATTCTGGGTGTAAGATGGTACCACCGCATCACGAACGACGCTATACGCCGGCGCACCCAGCGTGAGCCCATCACCTCTACCATTGTGGGGAGGAGATGGACTTGGCTGGGACATGTGTTAAGGATGCCGAATGACAGTTGGCCGAGGAGAGCGCTGTTCTTCCTCCCATCAGGGTCCCGAAGACGAGGAAGACCCTCTCACACTGTGTTCCGCTCCTTCGAAGCAGAGCTGAGGGACATGGACATGGTGTGGGAGGAGGTCATAAACATTGCGCAAGATCGAGCGCAATGGAGAGCTCTTGTTGCCTCCCTATGCCCCTGAGTGGGGTGTAAAAGGGAGAATTGATTGATTGATTGATTTATATTTAACTATATAACTATATATTTAACTAATATACTGCATTATGTAATAATTATTGTTGATTCGGACGTATTCCGGATTTATACCAAAAACCATTCCTCTATAGTCTATAGTTAGCATAACTTTAAAAAAATCCAAGAGATGGCGGTGTAGTAGGAAATAAGTCACACGTGAAGTGTGTTACATTATTGTATAATATGTGTTGGATGAATAGGCTCCATTGAAAGTAAATTTTACCGAATTATTGTGGTAAGATTGTCTTAATTGAAATACAAACTTTATGTAGGACTTATTTTACTTTTTTTTTAATTTTTGCTCCAACATCCTTCTTTTAATCGCCAAGGAAGTGAGAATGTTCAGTTCAGTTCTCTAGCTTGCTGTGTTTTTATTAAATAATAAATATTGCAGTTATTCTTCTGACTTTATCGCTTTATTTGAATGTTCATACGGTGATAATGATGATTCGTGTGACAATGAGCAAATTAATAAACAGGAAATGAGCTGGGTACTGTATACTAAATTAGTGTAACCTCTCATGTATTGTTCGGACAAAAATAGTTGACCTTTGTGAATATATCGACAATGTGGTAATCGTCATTAGAAAATATCACACTGACACTTGCGCCAAACATGTTCAAACTCCATAAACTAATATTTTTTCTCATTATTAACTACTTCCTTGTGTAATGTGTATATATGTTAAGGGATATTCTAGGTAGGGCCATTTTCCCTACTTTTTTTTTTGCACCTGTCTGTCCAGATTTCCAGCCATCTCTTCAGGAGTCTGCCTTGAGTCTACGTCCCTCTGGTGTATCAAGCATCACATAAATTCTGAAAAAAAAACTCTCTCTAGCAACTTCCTCAATTTCACATATTTTGCAGCTCTCCTTTTTGAGGTTCTTTCTGAGAGATGTAGTGGTTGGTTGACTAACGGTTACAACGCCGGCTTTCGTACTGTTTCGTGCGGAGGTCGTGGGTTCGATCCCAGATCTTGACCATCTTCCTCTTTCACGACACAATCTTTATGTAGCCTACTTTGAAAGAGTCAAAGAGTGTATTTGTGAGCAATGATTCATCAAAAAAAAAATGTAAATATAGTTTCTCAAGTGAGAATCTCAAATCAATGTGCATGCCTTCGATAACTTACAAAGTTGTTTTTCCTTCATATTTTGTTGTATATCCGACAAACGCAGCCTTTCATGGGTGCGTAGGTACATTTTCTTCTCGGTTGGTCACATCCAAATGATCTTGCTCACTATCTATCCGTTAGTGTACCAGTATAATTTAGCATTTGGACCCAAAATTAAAGAACATTCTTTCGTACTCTCTTTACTATTAATTTCTTCTCTCAAATACTTTAATCCTTAGATTCATAGGTGATCCAGTTTGGTTAAATACAAGGTTATTGACATTTTTGGTGACATTGTTCTCAAAATGGATCTGAAATATACAATATTAAAAGACGTTATAATCTAAATAAATGAGTTCTTATTATTTATAATGGGAATTAGTTCGCTTACAAATGAGTGTTTACGACTGCCCAACGGATCGAGATCTCGTTAATTATATCCGTGTCTAGTATGTAAGTAAAATATTGCAAATTGATTTTCCGTGTAGCTACATAATATAATGTCGATAGTGAGCCAAAGATATCCTACCGATAGAGAGTGCTTCCACATTGGTGAGAGAACCTCACACCATCACGAAGCCTGTCATAGATCGGGCTAAACGACTAAAGATAAGCTCGCTTACACCTCTCTTATTGCTACACTAATTGTGAGAAAAAATACCTTTATAAGACTATTGGCGTTGCTTTAAGTTATGTATTATTTTAAACAAGCATGTTTTCAATTGATGAAATATTCACTTCTCTAAGCCTACAGTAATTTGTTTAGTTATATTTCAAGTCGCCAAACTGCAAAAATCAAAATTTTTTTTTAATTGAATTGAATTGAAGTTTATTGAATACTAATATAATATTTACACACAGATTAGTAGTACATTACATTAAAAAAATCATACAAGTAACACAAGGCATGTCCCAATCAGAATTTTTTCTGGTATAAGGGTCAAGCTGTAGTGTTCTATTTGCCATTTGGAGTTTGACCACTTACTGTTATTAACACTATATGTATATTCACAAATCATTCTTTCAGGATGGATTGCCTTAGAATAATAATATATACATATATTTAAACTCTCTCTTAAAGATATTAAAACTTGTCATGGATGTAACTGTTTCTGGTAGTGAATTATATATTAACGATGCAGTGTATATACAACCAAATCTAAGAATTCAATTCCGCTTAACTCTTTTGCTCCTAAGGTAGAAACACCTTACTAATAGTGTTACAATGGAATCGAAGATTTTTCTCGCTCCTTCATCGATGTAACTTGTAGACTCGATGTACTTATTCAAAGCTCACGTAGTGTCAATGACATTTTATTGGTCTCATTTATAAAAAAGGCATGTCTAAAATGAGGTATGAATTTTTCATGTTTAAAATACAAAACAATCCCTCATTGATATTACAAAGCTATCTGCATAGTTTAGGTAGTTTTTATAACGATAATTATCTAACTTCATCCAATTTTTTTAAGATATTACGAAGTGTATAAATTTTTCTAGAAGATTACCCAACAAATCCTTGAGTACAATCTCTTTGGTGAGCTAGCAAAGTGTTTGTATCAGGTTGCCAACCTCAAATTAAATGTCATATCTTCCATTAGTGGCCACTAAATATCACATTTCAATTGTTTAATAGTACTTATTATAAATTTACGAATGCACTATCCTAATAGTACAGGTATCTATTCAATTCTTAGAACTGTTATTTATAATTAAAAACCTTGTGGCTATACCTATAGATCGTTTAACTGTTAAAAAGATATTGGTTTTCACGTTCATGCATCCTTCTCATTTCGAGAATACAATTTGACCAGCACAATTTATTATTTAAAAATTGAACATACATCAGAGCAGATTTTTTTTTGTTACCCACCCATTTAGCGACAATAATGGATGTAGGTGCCATTTTATAAAGAAAACAATGTTTGTAGTAGGTACTATAAATTATATTTCCGAAAAACGAGTAAGTGCCATTTTCAGCGGATAGTTTTTTGGACTATAACATGTGTTTGAAGAATAATTAGTTCATTAAGGGTTGCGCCCTCCCATACCCCTGGATGTTTCAGGAACCTAAGTTCTCATTTCATCCAGACTTTATAAGCCAAAAAAAAAAAAAAAGTAGACAAAAAGTGCAAGGTTTCAGAATAAAGTCGGAAGGACTTCATCTGACGCGCAAAGAGAAAGCAAAGAAAAAGATCCTTGCAACAAATAATTCATTTAAGTGTAAATTAAAGAAAAACTTCAGATTGAGTTGACAATTATAATTAAATTAAATTGCGGAAATTTTAAGTTTAATTTGAAACCGTTAATGATTCCTCCCAACAACTACACCATAACCAAATCCCACCAAATAATAAAAATAAACAAGCTACAACACATACTAAACCAAAAATAAACCCATCACCGTTTTTTACCAGATTAAGCCCATTACGCAAAAAAAAAAATGCACCCACAATAAAAGTTACAGAGGTAATGAATTTTGAAACACGCAACTCAACGAGACTACGTGAGTGGTGCCTCGCTGACGGGCTGCATCAGGTTATATAAGAATAATGGATGATATTGTAGCATCAATTGATTGTTGATTGCATAATAATATAGAGAGACTTTCATAAGGGTAAGAACACGTAGAACGCCGATTCCGACTCGCGCCGACCGGCTCAAAGATTGTTGTCTATGGTTTCAATTCATTTAAATGGGCATGCCGGAATGCGGGTTTCTGCTTTTTTGTGGGTATCCCCATTCAAATGCATAGTAACATTCTTTGCGCCGATCGGTGCGGGTCGGAATCGGCTTTCTACGTGTTCTTATCCCAATGAGTGTCTGATGTTTCTTATACCGCGCTTTATTCTTATTAACCAAAATCACAACCCAAGGTAAGTGTGTGTTTATACACCAAACAAACAGAGCCCCGAATCTAGAACATACTTTTTATGGTTGATATTGGACACCATGGGAACAATAACAAGCAAGAACTGAGCGATGACATATTAGTGTCCATATCAACGTTCAAGAAAATATATTCTACTTCCAGCTCTAGCTCTATGTTCGTTTAGTTTAACTGCACTCTAAGAAGTATTGCAAAAGTTTTTGCTCTCAAATAGTCGTCGAATAGCTAAATCGATAAATTTAAAAGGAGTGTACATTATAGTAAATCAAATCGGTTAATCATACCGATGTTCTTTGCTCTATGAGAACTTGTTGATGCACAAAGATTTTTGAACCACTTTTTTCATAAACTTACATTGATATTATGTAGTTGATTTAATATTTTTCCTTCCATTCTTGAAATGGCAAAAAAATCAATAGGTATATAAATTATTATTCTCAGTATATAACCAATAATAAAATAGGAAAAACATGATATTATGTATGGAGTAAGAGTGTAAAACAAGACCACAATAGTTGTGTAGAATGAAACGTAGCGAGAATTCTCATGGGGAGTATTAGATACCGCCTCCTATCTTAGATGATAGATCTGCTTGTTAGGTCTGTTACTTTTTAAAATTAATTAACTCAATTAAAATTGTTAGTTGTAATTTTCATAATGAGATGTGATAAGGGAGCAGTAAAAATATTGGTTCTTATTATTATAAGGTGAACTAGAACTTGTACCCCTTCTTCGTCGCAGAAGCTCCGAGTCAAATCTGTTTTGAAAATCTTATTGCAAACATAGATTAATTATAGAGTAATGGTAAATAATAAATCTAAAAACAAAACAAATCTGCTAGTCTCAGGTAGGTAGTAGGGGTGAAAATTAAAATCCTTAATCGCTGATGTTAAACTCACCTATGTTTAATCCATCATGGGCCTCCATCATATCGAAAATTCCTATATGTATTTAGATGTGCCATCGAATCGAATCGAAACTCGCTTTACACCCCATTCTAGGGCATAGGGAGTCAAGAAGAGTTCTCCATTGCGCTCTATCTTGCGTAATGTGTATGATCTCCTTCCACACCATGTACAAATCCCTCGACTCTACTTCGAAGGAGCGGAACACGGTATGAGAGTCTTCCACATCTTCGGGACCCTGATGAGAGGAAAAACAGCACTCTCCTCATCCAAATGTCATTCGGCATCCTTAACACATGTCCCAGCCAAGTCCATCTATTCTCAATAATGGTAGGATTGATGGGCCTACGCTGGGTGCGCCTGCGTATATTGTCGTTCGTGATGCGGTGAAACACACAAATTTACATTCTTTGCGCTAAAAATATTAGATACAATAGAGTCGGCGCCATTATGTTAATGCCGTTGTGTTCGCGTAGTAAATAATTAGCGATGTCGAGATAGTACGGTCATGTGGAAAGGATATCGGAGAGGAGACCTTCTCACTTAATTGGCTTTCAGATTGATCTTATCTCGTAACACACACTCGAACATCGGTACTAGTGAAATATTATCAACAATACAACACAACATCTGCGGTCTCTTGGTCGTAATAATGGCATCTAATTTATCTGTTTTCGTAGTGGAAAGCTATTGACGAGTTACGTAGCATAACAGAATTTTAGTCTCTAACGTAATAGACAAAGACTGCAGAGGAATTATTCAGAATCACACTCACAACTGTCATATATCTGTAGTTACTCCAAGATGTTGATATCTTATACATTCATTAATTCTCCCTTTAAATCCCAATTAGGGGCATAGGGATACACTCGATCTTACGCAATGTTTATGATAACAAGAGGGACATCAGCTGCCCCCTTATGGGGTCCACGCGTCCGAGGGTTACTTCTTGCGCCCTTTCTAAACTTTTCAGATTTCCTGCCTCTCACTCCTGCGGGGCTAGTACGAGTTTTATCGAAAGCTAATTGCACGCAAATAAGCGCTTATTAACGTCCAAATAGTGTTCTTAAATCAAACGATCGAATCGTTCGATCATTTTAGTATGGAATTTTTTCGAAACTCATTCGATGATCGTTTCGATATTCGATCATCGAAAACTTATACTAAGGCTACTGCATTACTATGCTCGAAAAACTAGCCAAAAGAGCCGAGGTGCTATTCTTAGCCGGCAACCTAACGGATATCCTAAAAATAGCTGTATTTAATAATTTTAAGCTTGAGCAAGTTTACACGAGGAAATCAACCCAAGGACTTCACAATACTTGATGATGGATCAGAAAGAACAAGCGAAAGTTGGGTAGGAAACTTCACTCCTGTTTGCATTTCTCATATTGAAATATTCCCATATTAGAACCATGGTGTTTTTGGAATCCAAGATTGTATAATATCATCTATTGACTAGGTACCTATTTCGCTTTTAGGCCACTTAATCTCTAAAATACAAAAAGATCTAAACCTCGCGTACCCGTTTAAAATATCACGTCATCGCACATTGGTCCCTATACGAAAACTAATTAAGATAATTTGAATTCGGAAGCACGTTTCGTAGAAACATGTGTTTCCTATTAACAGCTAAATCTACAACTCGGTCTTCCAGCCATCCTTTATGTCTGCAACTAATTACGCACACGTTTGTGACGCGGGAAGGCGGATGACGTTACTTTACGACAAAGAAGAGTCCACATGTGTTTGACAGACCCCTGATCACGGTGAATAAAAATAACAATAATACCATAATATTAAATCAGTGAGGTTAGTAAAAAAACCGTGTCCATTCGGGTAATCCTAAATACGGGTACCTGCTTACCTATTAATAATTTGGTGAAATATGGATTAGTAAGAAATTTACATTAAAAATAATTAGTAAGTATACAAATTATTCGGTACATAACGTATTTTATAAAAATACGAGCTTTCCCGACGACATTGTCCTGTAGTCCTTACTATGAATATTGATTTCGAATTGGCTATGCGTGAAAATGTTTTTAAAATCAATGGTTGTCGAGTAAATAAAAATTGTGTAGTTATGAAATTTTTCACAGATAGATGGCGTTGTAGTCAGTAAATCCGTTCCATACTAACTTTAATATTTTTTTTTTTTTTTTTTCGAAAATTTGCTATCCATTTTTCGAACTTTTAATAATTATTTTGTTATCCGGAACGGAGAAGAACCCAATAATTCAAGCATCATAAAAATCTGTTCAGTCGATCTTGAACTATAAGTGTTCGCACTAACCCGACTTTCTTTTCTATTATAGATTATTGACATTAGGCTACAAAAAAATCTGTGGTGCCGTGCTGTTTAGCAGATTATTGAAGAGGCGATCGGGACCCGAGTGTTTCATTGTTGTAACGTTGGTAGCAAAATTCCAAGAATTGTGATAGGTTTGGTCCCAGGCCGACAAAGAGTAAACACATGTTTAGTGCGATATCCGTAATGGGTCTTTTACTAAATTTTTGACAATAAGCTGGTTTGAATAGGGATGAAGGATCAAATATGGAACTATAGAAGTATCCATCATAATCTATATAATATTTGTCTTGAACACTGACTCACTGACTGACTGACTGACTGCCTGACTGACTGACTGACTGATGTCATTAACGCCGCTAGATGGCGCGCCACTCGCAACCAAAGATTTTGTTCTACTAACATACGGCTGACAGCTGACAGTAACATAATAATATTATTATTCCTGGTGGCTGAGCACTTTTTAAAGGTCTTGACGTAGAGAAAAACAATTTTTCGGGTTAGGTATTTAAAAACTCACATGCGAAGTCAGTCAAATAGGAAGCTTACGCACAGCCGGACTTCAAAGCGAAGAAACGCGTTACTAATGCAATCTGTGCAATAAAAAGTTTGCAGACTCAAGATTCACACGAGAACTCATAGCGGAGAAAAGACCTACGAATGCAACAATTGCGATAAAAAGTTTAATCAATCAAACTATAACTCATGATTAATGCCATTTGAATGCAAAGTTTGTTATAAAAAGTTAATGTTTTAATTTTCGTGGAGTTCTATTATCAAGTGCTTTAAAGTTACATATAAATTCGGCAATAAGAAAGCAAATTTTGCATGAAAAAGTTTACCAAATCATAACTTACGCACAGTGGGACTTCATAGCGAAGAAAAGCCATACGAATGCAATGTGTGCAATAAAAAGTTTGCAGACTCAAGAGTCACACGAGAACTCATAGCGAAGAAAAGACCTACGAATGCAACAATTGCGATAAAAAGTTTAATCAATCAAATAATAACTCATGATTAAAGCCATTTGAATGCAAAGTTTGTTATAAAAAGTTAATGTTTTAATTTTCGTGGAGTTCTATTATCAAGTGCTTTAAAGTTACATATAAATTCGGCAATAAGAAAGCAAATTTTGCATGAAAAAGTTTACCAAATCATAACTTACGCACAGTGGGACTTCATAGCGAAGAAAAGCCATACGAATGCAATGTGTGCAATAAAAAGTGTGCAGATTCAAGAGTCACACGAGAACTCATTGCGGAGAAAGGACCTACGAATGCAACAATTGCGATAAAAAGTTTAATCATCAAATAAGAACTCATGATTAAAGCCATTTGAATGCAAAGTTTGTTATAAAAAGTTAAAGTTTTAATTTTCGTATAGTTCTTTTATCAAGTGCTTTAAAGTTACATATAAATTCGGCAATAAGAAAGCAAATTTTGCATGAAAAAGTTTACCAAATCATAACTTACGCACAGTGGGACTTCATAGCGAATAAAAGCCATACGAATGCAATGTGTGCAATAAAAAGTTTGCAGACAATGTTTAAAATAAAAAGTTTAATCAATCAAATAAGAACTCATGATTAAAGCCATTTGAATGCAAAGTTTGTTATAAAAAGTTAAAGTTTTAATTTTCGTGTAGTTCTTTTATCAAGTGCTTTAATGTTACATATAAATTCGGCAATAAGAAAGCAAATTTTGCATGAAAAAGTTTACCAAATCATAACTTACGCACAGTGGGACTTCATAGCGAAGAAAAGCCATACGAATGCAATGTTTGCATGAAAAAGTTCATTTTAGTTTAATAGCGGAAAAAGCCTTACGCATTTAATGTTTAAAATAAAAAGTTTAATCAATCATATACTAAAACACTCACATCCTAAAGCCATTTTAATGCAAAGTTTGTTGTAAAAAGATAACGTTCTTTTATGAGTTTTCATAAAGAGTTTAATTAATCAAGTGCTTTAAAGTCGCACATATGAATTCGGCTATGAGAAAGCAAATTTTGCATGAAAAAGTTTACCAAATCATAACTTAGGTACGCACAACGGGACTTCATAGCGAAAAAAAAGCCTTACTAATGCAATGTGTGCAATAAAAAGTTTGCAGAGTCAAACGCGAACTCATAGTGGAGAAAAGCCATACGAATGCAACAATTGCGATAAAAAGTTCAATCAATCAAATAATAACTCATGATAAAAGCAATTTGAATGCAAAGTTTGTTATAAAAAGTTCAAGTTTTTTTTTTTAATTTTCATAGAGTTCTATTATCAAGTGCTAATAGCGGAGAAAAAGCCATACGAATGCAATGTTTGCAATAAAAAGTTTGCACACTAAAGTATTTTTTTTTAAGATTCTCATGTGAATTAATAGCGTAGAGTAGCCATACAAATGCAAAGTTTGCATGAAAAAGTTTACTAAATCAGAAAACTAACGCACACACGCGATCAAATAGTGAAATACCCACATGCTAAAAGCTATTTGAATGGAAAGTTTGTTGTTTTTGAGTTTTCATAAAGAGTTAAAACAACCAAGTAGGTATTTTGAAGTCTCACATGTGAATTCAGCTATGAGAAAGCAATGTTTGCAGGAAAAGGCCATAGGTGGGCGCCATGGGCGCCTTTAAAAAACTAGTAAATAATAATATGATATACAATTTTCATTCAAGCTTTGTAAGTCTTAAAGTAAATATTTTATTATGCCTATCACTTTTTCTCGTGAATTGCAAAGTAGTTAAATTAGGTTATTTAAATATTTTTAGGACTAAATAGTATCTACATACTTTTTTTTTACTTGAAATCATATTATAATTACATCTTCTTACATTTATTACAATCAACATTACAAATAAATGCTGCCCGACTTGGTGTAAACTTGTATCGAGGATATAGAATAATTAATATTAACTTTTCAATTTTTTATGATTTTAAATATGCATTACTTTAACATTGACCTGGTTGGTTACATGTTTCGATAGGCATATTATAATCACTAGTAGGTACTGCACGTAAAACAAAAATTCTCTAGAGGGGCAGTAAATTTAAATAATGTGTACTTAGGTAAATTTAAAACTTGTTTTATATATTGTATTGATTATTGAAAATGAAATTAATAAAAAAATATGTATTCTCGTAGTAGATATCTAGATTTGAGAGTAGGTAAACTGTATAATACCTACTAATTGTCACTTTTCAACCATCGACGTTGGGACACCAGTAGCCCTAGTATAAGTTTTCGATGATCGAATAATATGGAAACGATCATAGAAAGAGTTTCGAAAAATTTTCATACCAAAATGATCGAATGATTCGATCGTTTGATTTTCGTACACTATTTGCACTCTAATAAGCGCTTATTTGCGTGCAATTAGCTTTCGATAAAACTCTTACTAGCCCCACAGAATGCACTAATTTCTAAAAGAGAAAATTACATTCCAATTTTTAATTAAGCTTTAATTTTATTAGCTACAGCCCTATTTGTTCTAACAGTTGTTCGTCCCTTATTTTAATACATCGTTCTTCCATACATTATTCAAACTACCTGAAGTCCTTTTGTTGACATATATTCAGGGGTATTTAAACAATATTTTAAGTAGGCCCATATAAAAATCATGTGGACCTGCAATTTGCATCTCAAATCACGCAAACTAGAAACTAGAAACACATGAATCATAATAATTGAATAAATATTCTGAATACCGTGAGAAGCATTCATGTAATCATGGACAAGGAATTGCCATTTGCTGATTACGAATAAGATAGGTACATATTTGCAGCTGATTTTAAAACCGCAAAAAATATATCGTCTGCGTAAAGTAAAATAATAGAGTGGCCTACGAAGTTTGAAGCATGGAGAGAAATTTGTTCAAGGGATCACCATCGTTGTGAAAATTCCACAGTGCATTTGAAGAGGTTCATAATCACAGGATCGTCCATACACGTGCGACAGTTAGTCCACGCCATAGGCTAAAACACGTAGAACGCTGGCGCCGATTCCGACCCACAAAAAATGGTTCAATTCATTTGAATGGGGATACGCACAGCAAAAGCAGGATGGACCTGCTTTCCGACATGCCCATTTGAATGCATTGAAAATTTGAAACCAAAGACAACATTCTTGGCGCGGTTCGGAATCGCATTCTACGTGTTTCCAACCATATGCGCTCCCGTGTTGGCCAGACTAATCGTAGAAAAAATAGATTAAAAATCGATAGTAGGAAATATGACTTATTTTGAATTTATCAACATTTTATTCGTCTTCTTTGGATTAAAATCTATTGATTAGTCTGTTTTTATAACAGTAACAAACATATTCACATGCCTACCTAATCAAAAAAAAAGAACGTCCTACCCATTAAATGAAGTTTGAATTTGGTGTAGTATTAATTGTGGCCCCTAATTAGGATTGCGCCCCTCGTGTTGGCTACCCCTGCCCCGGACGCAGTTGCAATGAACCACGATAATAGCCCGTCTTCTCGGTATTGTCAGATAATTGACAATAAGCGGCTCTTCAATATTTTCATTCAGATTTATAACAGCTTTTAAATACTTGCTCGAATACAATACAACTGCCACGGTGTGTTTTGGCCTTCTTTTATATCATTCTGAAAACCCATTTTTACCATAATTTACTGCTATAGTGGTGCAACGCGGTGTCTTACGTCTTCTAGATGCTTCTTCGCTCGGCTTCAGCAGGCTATAGTTGCCTAATTTTGTGACCAATGATTATTATGCTTCGAAGAAACACTGACATCCTGTTAATTTGTATGAAAATTATATAATTTGTATGACAATTTTATAATTTTTATGGCATACTTGTTGGTGCAATCATAAACCAATATTTTAATTCAATGTCAGTTTTAGAAAACAATATATCTGAAAGACGAGATAGACCCTCTCACACCGTATTACAATCCTTCGAAGCAGAGCCGAGGAATTTGGACATTGTGTAGGAGGAGGTAACCAACATTTCGCAACCCCGAAAGATCAAGAGGAGTGAAGAAGTCTCATTGCCCCCCTATGCCCCTACATGGGGTCTTTGATTGTTCAGCTATGCACATTCTTAACGTCTTAGGTAAATCAGTTAAATCAATGTATTTATTCCCAAATATTTTGCTTTTTACTTAATAGCAGAGGTACCTAAAATGGACCCTGGACTCCCGACTGCCTCTATATTTTGGAAGATGGTCCTAGAATGGAAATTCTATCATGCAATCAAATTATTTAATCGGTTCAAAAATTCTTAGATGTTTGCATTAGGTATGTTAAAAACCAAGACTATAAGTACTTTTTTATATTTTTGATGATTTGTATGTAATGTTAGTTCTAATATCCGGAAATTCATACTTCTCTTGAAAATTAGATTGTTTTTTACAACTTATTATGTTTGATGAAAAAGTTATCTGTGTTTCAATTAGGTACCTATTATACCGTTTATCATACTCTTAAGGTTATTATGTCAGATATAAGTGGAACATAACCTAGAAAACGAAACATAAACCACATGAATAATCCACGTAAGTATATGCAGATAGATCAACAACTATCCTTATGAAATAGTTTCCCAGAAAAGCAAACCCGCAAATTAACGGCCGTCATACATAATAAAAAATAATTTACAAATTTATTACATAAGATATGAAATGGAAATCCATTTCATAATTATAAGTTGTACTGTTGGTGTGTTATTTATTGCGAAATCCAAGCTATGCTTAGTGACAATAAACACTCAACTTGCACTGTTTCTTTCACGCTTTTTATTTTTTTACTGATAAACATATTAGGTATAACGCTTGTCTCAAAGAATACTGCACTACTGAAATCATAGCATAAAGTGAAATAACAAGGCCTCATATATAGTGAAACATGCACATCCAATCAGTGAATCGTTGCTTCTCCTTTTCACCCCTTTCACTCCATCTGCCCATCATGCACCTACCCTACACAACCACCCTCAGCCCCCACTACTTGCCAATCAACAACAAGCGGTAGATTCTGATTTTGGCGTCTCACTCTCCAAAAACCGTTTTATATTTCTTGATTGTGCAGCGTATTCTAAATTCTAAGAAGTTTAAAAATAAGCTTCATAACATAGTATAAAATAATCACTATTTTTTTTCAATGAACGTGTAGATACTAGATACAAATGCATAATTTGGTGTAACCAGCTGGTATCCAGTCACATACTGTTGTAACTACAGCATGGATTTTAAAATTGTTTTTTTTGTTCATTAACGTGTTAAAATTGAATAATGTCTTGTATTGTATATTTTTGACGACTCCGAGTGCCTGGAAAGGCATAGAGATGAGAATGAATAAATAAATAAATATTTTACTGAATATAAATGTTAAACTTGAGGTGTTAACTCGGGTCTCTGCTTAGGATGGTTAGGGATTCAGGTTCGAATCCTGGAGGGGGATGGGATTCTTTGGCATATTCCTTCAATGTTTTGGAATTTTGGGGATTCAACGATATAACCACCTAAGTGGTGAACGTCGTTAGTGTAAAGTGATCACACTATAGAAGTAGGAGACACTCGAATGCCCGTATTAGCTCATGTTTGAAAAAATTGATGATTATATAAGTTACCAGCACGCACCTGAAAATTTTTGGCTTTTAAAAACGGAGTAATACAATTTGACTCTTTATGAAGAAACCATTTTTTGGAAATTTCGATAAAACCAGTTTTAAACTTATTAGGAGCCACTTAAAAATATCCCTTTTTGTGATGCGAAATCTCATGTTCGTACCATGTCTAGTTTCCGAGATATTCGTAATACATTTTAAATTATTCAACCCTATTTTTCACCCCCTTTCCAATGGAATTTCCAAAAATCCTTTCTTAGTGGAAGGTTTTGTATGAAAACCTACCTGATTTCCAAATTTTACGATTAGCCGTTTGGGCTGTGCGTTGATGAGTGAGTATGTCAGTCAGTCTGGCACATTCCTTTATATCAATAAAATAGTCTTTCGCGTTATTATCTTTAGTGCCTGTACTGTAGAATGGTGTCCTATAGATGGACTATTCTGGTAAGAGAGTGCCTAATTCCGGGCTGTATTGACGACTGCCTGATTTGCAATGCACGGTTTGACGATGTTCCTCCACAGTCCCCGTACAGATTCGTTTCCTAATAGTCCTAACAAGTAGGCAGTGATGGTAAACAATCGTTACTTAGGAAATGTATGGAGATTATTGAATCAATCGGAATCAACGTCTCAACACACCTGGATCACAGTTGAAACCGCTTTATCACGACTCAAAATATATTTCCGTCTCCGTTATTATCTGTATAGGTACGGATCTTGGGTGAGAAAATAAAAATTGAACATTGATGGTTGACTTTTACCCTGGCGAATGATTTCTGATATTGGGCGCCATGCAAAAGTTCTTCGACATTCGCGATCCCTGACGAAATTTGTCGTCTACTTCTACCTTGATCAAGAAAGAAAACCGAATGTGTCATGTCATTGTCTATTATTTGTTCAAGAGTTGAAATATCGTATCTCTATCATTGCATACACATTTTTATTTGACAACCCTGAAAAATTAAGAATAGGTATCAGGGATGTTGCGAATATCAGCATCAGCATCAGCTGATCATCCGCATCGATTTCAATATCAGCATCAGCATCCGCATTAATTGATGCTGATTTTAATGCTGATGTTCAGTTCGTATCTTCTCTGCTTAAGACGGGACTTGTGCTTCTCAAATATTCTCGCGAGAACTTTCGATCAATCAAACCTCTAAAAAATATCATTAAGGTAATATTTTGTGCACTATCTTGCAAGTAACTGGCACCCCCATCCGCCAAATTTCCCAGCAAACAATTGTTTAGTTGTGCTGTACCTAACTTTATTATTAGTTATCAATCGGATACACTAAAAGAACACCGAACAACATAAACAAAACAAATCAATGCCACTAACACATAGTATCTTCAGGGCTCCAATAACAGAATATACCGCATACCTATTTTTGAAGCGCAGTGTGTAACAGATTAAATCTATTACTATGTAAATGGCTCCAATGGCTGATGCGGGTTGGAATTGACGAATCGGAGAGTGCGCTAATGCAAATTTTAAGATAGGGACTTCCAAAATCACTCGATATCGGGTGGAAGGCCTCAACAAAAACAAAAAAAAAAAAAAAAAAGATAGGGACTTCTGAGTTGGACGACGTGTTGCGGAGTAGTTATTATTTTTGTTTTTTGCAGTTACGAATGGTTAAATTGGTGATGGATGATGCTTGTGAAATGTGCTGAAAGGACTTTATGAATGTATGTGTGTTCTATTTTGTGTGCGTGCCTATTCTGTATTTGCGATTTTCTAATGCAGGTTAACAACTTCATATATGGTTGATGGGTGCACGGTTTCTTTTTCTTTTTTACATTAAGTAGTATTGCCTCAGCACAGACTCTCGTCTAGTGAGGTAATAAACCCTTTATACAAATTATATGTATATATACATATATTGTAAAATGCTTATGTTTTTTTGTATTTTTTGGGAATATAAAAAAATAAATAAATAAATAAATGTAGGTACTTAACAACGAAAGTGAAATAAAAAAAGGTGAAATATTGTTTTTAAATATCTCAAATCAAATCGAAATCAAAACTCCCTTTGAACCCCACTCAGGTGCATATAGGGAGGCAACAAGAGTTCTCCACTGCGCTTGATCTTGCGTAATGCTTACGACCTCCTCTCACATCGGAACACGATATGATATGATCTTCCACGTCTTCGAAACCCTGATTGGAGAAAAAAAAGCGCTCCCCTCAGCCAACTGTCATTCGGCATCCTCAACGCATGTCCCAGCCATGTCCATCTCCTCTCCGTAATGGTGGAAGTGATGGGCCCTCGTTGGGTTCGCCGGCATATAGCGTCGTTCGTGATTCGATGGTACCATTCTACACCTAAAATTCTCCTGAGGCTCTTAATTTCGAATGCATATACTTTTTGTACTTGGGCTTTGGTCAGGTGCCAGGACTCACACCCATATAGGAGAATGGGCAATACACACGCATCAAACAGTTTACATTTCGTGTCGACACTAAACGCCGACGCTTTCCAAATCTTGGTCATGTTGTTAAAGGCGCCACTTGACATAGCGATACGTATCGGGAGCTCAGCCCCGAAACCAACAGAGGTGGTAATGGTTGCTCCCAAGTACTTGAATTTATCCACCCGGGAGACCTGGTGACCATTGATGGTTATCGGTATTTGTTTATAGGGGCAGGCATTTTTTGCCATGAACTCCGTTTTACTGGCATTGACTCGAAGGCCAAGGCGTATTGTTTCATCACAGAGTCTTGAAACACTGCGCTGTAATTCCTCCACTGTCGTACTGAACAACGCTAGGTCGTCTGCGTACTCCAGATCGCACATTTCGCCCATTAGACCATCTCTCTGTGTTAACGGTATACCTCTTGCTCCTTGCTTGGACTTTCTCAAGAGGAAGTCCATGACAATAATAAATATAAATGGAGCCAGTACGAAGCCCTGTCTGACTCCCGTGGTGATCGTGAAAGCTTCAGTAGGACCACCTGGCGTTTTGAAGCTACACTCGGAGTCTTCGTACAGGGACTGCACCATTTTAACTATCTTCGGAGGTATACCATACAGAGCTAAAATTTTACATATCGATGGACTTTGTGGGCTGACGAAGCTCTTTTAAAAAAAATCTCTCGTAATTTAAATTTTATTGTTGAATATCTATATAATAATTCAATAAATACGCATTTAAAAAGGGACTGAAGGACTTGCACGCACTGACAGATGATTCGATCTAACGTGGAATCGCAATCGAGAGGTAAAATTATGAGTGACCATAAGAAGAAGAAGACGAAGAAGAACATCAGCATCAGCATCCGCTGATGTTGATTTTAAAAAATCAGCATCAGCATCAGCATCCGCTGATGTTGAAAAAACCCACATCAGCAACAACCCTGATAGGTATATATATAATCATATTTTTTAATCAATGGGGTGTAAATGTGTACGCTTCCTAGTAGTGCATCCCGGGCAACGTCATATGACGACTGAAGTACACAACTTCCGGCTGGCGAACTGTGCTTTAAAATTTGCATCTCTCGCATAAGAAAAGAATCAAAGGATAATAATAAGCAAATAATGCCGAATTACTCGAAAACGAATCAATGCCCATTTTTACTTATAATACGAAAAAGAAAAATTTCAAATTTGCATCAGAATTCAAAAAGACACAAAAGGAAAAAGCAGGGTATGGGACCCTATTCTCGAATGTCGATCGTGGGTTTTTTGATAGGATTTTTATGACATCGTATGAATTCTTTAAGGAAACATACGAAAGTCATAAAAATACTATACGAAAACCCATCGATTCGACATTCGTGAAAAGGGTCTATGGTTATCAATTAATATCACCCACGATTCGCAATATGAAAGTAAAATATTAATTTAGTGACTTAAAAATGATAAAACAATAATGTGAATTATGAATTGATTAAAACACAGTTGCACTTTCACAAAATTTGTATTGAATCTCGAGCGCTTTCGTCTAAATCACGCAGACATTGTCAAGAGTCTCTAGACATAGACGAAAACGCTCGAGATTCAATACAAATTTTGTGAAAGTCTAACTGTGTTTTTAAAGAAAAAATAACAACTAATGACTCTAACAATTCATTACTAATGTTCGATTTTTAAATGGAACAAACCACTACGGGCTTACGACAGTCTTCTACTGTTATTTCGAAGGCTGGCTTAGTGTGATCACTTTACGTTCACAACGTTCGCCATTAGGTGGTAATGTTTGTCTCCGAAACTCCTAATCATGAGAATTCTCAACATGTTCAACATGTCGAAAAATCTCATGTATGCAACAAGTAGAAATTTAATAACAAATGAAATGTAGAGATAAAACTGTGTTTTATTCAATTCTAAATAAATACATACACAAACCTTCCAAAAAATAAATAATGTTAACTTATCGTATGGTTCACTTTATTTTTTTTAGAATACCTCTAATATGTAAAGTCTAAAGTCGAGCAAACCAGATAAACGTCCATTCATTGTACTCCTATTTCCATACGAACGTGACAGCTGATTGTATTGCAGCGAGTAACTGGCATCTCCGCCTAGCAGCCACGTGGTTGCCCTAATGAGATGGTTCGTATGCTCATCCGGAGATGTTTGGATGTTCGGAGAAATCCAATCACAATCCGCATGCACTGTTTGTCTTCTAGTTAAGCTTTCCTATTTCTACTCTATAAAAATTCTCAATGCGCTAATGGCTGCATGTAGCTGCATTCCCTTTGGTAAAGAACCCACCCTGTCTGACTGCACCGTGACAGGGGTGGAATGTAATTGAATCGCGCCACATTACCTGTCAAATTATATTCATATGTCAAAATAATACGTGCCGCGGGCGATTGTAGTAATTGTGTGAGTATTGTCTGTGGAATACCCTCTGTTGTGTACAACAAGTAATAAGCTATTTTTTTCATTAATTTACACATTCCTCTTAGGGATAAAGGTAATACGGTATATGTCTAAAATAAACCGAAAACGCAAAGAAAAAAGTGGTATGGAAAATAGACAATCATGTAAATCGACGTAGCGAAGATTATGAAATCAAACATTTATGAAAAAGTCATAACAAGCTACTAAGCAGAGGCTGCCCGCAGGCGAGATAGGCAAAGATAGAAAAGACTTTTAATGAGCTGGGTAGACACGGAAGAAGAAAAAGATAGTCGTTTACATGGTGACGGGCAAATAATATTCGTTGGCAACATTGTTTTCTAAAGGTTTAACAGCAGCTTAAAAAGTATATCTAACAGTTGATTTAGTTACAGTTTGATAGGAAAACCTAAATGGAAAGAATAAAAGTTGATTAGTCGAACACATGTAGATAACCCCCTTCCGGCAGGAGAGGGGGGTTGTCCTGTCCCTCCTCCGCCTCCCTGCACCCCTTAAAATTATCCAAGGAGCTTCGTTATCCATCATGGCCTGGCTTTAACTTTATCAATCGAACCAATTGGCTCGTTGAATCGGCAATCAGTGTATATTATTCGGCCACCTATCTAGTCGTCATTTGTACAGATAGACACGGATTTTAGGAATCACCATTAGTACGAACAAATGTTATTTTAAAATATTTCCTGTCTTCTTTTGTGGTAAAATTTTTATAATCCTATAGCTTATCAACTAGTTATTCATCAATTTCGGCCACACATTCCCTAATCAATTATTTTACTTTCTAACGATATTTGTCATCTGATGGATTCTCTTTCACTACCGGTGTACCATAATTATCTTCTCTTAGCGTTTTGATATTTTATTTTAGTCTCTATGGAAAGAATACAAGAATGAAAGATGCAAACATAATGAAAATGAAATGAATGGTAAGCAGAATGTAAGGAAAGCTGAAAAAAAAGGTGTAGGAAGGCGTGGCCGACCGAGAATGACGTGGGTCGAACACATCGATTCCGTCCTCACCTCAAGAATGGTCATGTCAGAAGTATGAGAAATAGTATGTCGGTGGAAGAAGCGAAATACAACAATGTCAAAACTCAAGTGAGGTGCACATCAGGGACTTCCCTAGAATTTCCTATAAAAGTGGGGGTACACCAAGGATCCGTCCTCAGCCCGCTATTGTTCATCTTAGTCATGGACTATTTAACCAAACAGGAAATGAACAGCCTCCTAAAAATCCTACTATTTGCGGACGATATAGTATTGATTAGTGACAAACACGAAGATCTGCAAGAAGGATTGGAGAGGTGGAGGAAAGCACTGGAAGACAACGGACTGAGAATTAGTAGGAAGAAAACGGAATACCTCTATCTACCGTTTGAGAAACAAAATTTGACCACGTCAAACTTACCCATAATACAGATGGATGGAGTAACACTACCAAATAGCGACTCATTTAAATATCTTGGATCAGTCATTCAAAATGATGGAAGCTGTGCTGCGGATGTAAAACACAGAATTAGTGTCGGATGGATGAAATTCAGATCGGTGTCAGGAGTTCTATGCGATTCAAAAATGCCAGTCAAATTAAAAGGAAAAGTTTATCAGACAATTGTCAGACCCGCACTCCTGTATGGCTCCGAATGCTGGACTATGTACAACAGCTATAACAGACAGCTAGAAACGGCAGAAATGCGCATGCTGAGGTGGTCGACAGGAGTGTCATTGAGAGACAAGATAAAAAGCTCACACATTCGTGGAAGCCTAGGAGTGACGGATATAAATAGCAAACTTGAGGAAAGACAGTTGCGATGGTATGGACACGTAGAACGGAGACCGCAGGAACATATTGTAAATCAGGCCATCAACATGAGTGTTCCACGTGTGACAAACAGAGGACGACCAAAGAATTCCTGGGTGGTGCAGAGGCGTGACCGGATGCGAAGATTGGGATTGGAAGAGGTGGTGCAGGAGAGACGGACTTATAGCCTAAGAACGAGGAGGGCTGACCCCAACAGTCTACTTAGACGCTAAGTTGGGAGCAAGCTAGGGAGAAGAAGAAGGTGGAAGAAGCGAAATAATTGTGCTTGGAAAGAAAGGACAATGTCTCTGTGAGTTTGACGAAAGCGCTCGAGATTCAATGTTCAATTTTGCGAAAGTGCCTCTATGTTTCATTAAATTCTTAACATACATTAATACCTATATATTTTCGTCATATTTATCAGCGGAGGATGAAATATGAAACTAACTGCTTTCAAGCACAGCTTCATTAGCTTTATTGAACCAATTACGTGGGTATTTTTATACGATTTTGTAATTACTTAAATTTCTAATGGCATCATTGACACATAATAATTATTTTACTTCGTTACAAACTAAATAATAATATGAATAATTTATTGTTTTTAGGTAGGTATAGCTTTTTTAAAAGCTCACAAAAGTATTGAGCGATGTTGAGGGTGAAATACCCATTTTTATTATCATATTAATTTGTGTCGCGAAAAAACACAATATTGAAAATAAATGATACCATGAATAAGTATAAAAGATTGAAATAATATCATTATAACGTTTTTAAAATGATTTTTTTTTTCACCTGAACTCTGTGTAGACAGACGGGTTCATAAATATTCATGCCCGAAATGTTTTCAGGGGGGATGAAAATGATATAATGTTCGGTCGAGGCTTTTTGGGTAAATAGGCACAAATTGGTCGTTAATTGATTTCAATAGACGTAGGCAAATTGTAAAGGAATATTAATTTAAGAACGTACAGTTTATTTCAATGAAAGCCTTTCAGTTCGTAGTATTGTTACACAGCCTTAAAACCTGAAAAAAAATATATTACAGATTCTCCAACTGTTTATGTAAATTTTCGAGATTTTTAAACTGAAATTTGAATGTCAAAGGGTGATAAACTCTAGAAAAATTCGTGCAAGAATACTTGTTTGGTTTGGTTCTCAAATTTACGGCGTTGAATTTAAGGTTACTTCCATAAAATCAATATATTCTTCTATAAGGTTCGAAACCTACCGGGCGCATACATTTTTTCAAGATGTTAAAAACACCCATGATATAATTGGAATTTGAAATTTGATCGTCTAATGGAGATCTCATAACTTTACCACGTTCTCAGAGGCAATAATTGCTTGGTTCTGCAGCGTCGAGGGCAAAATCTAGGGAAGACAAGCCGTGGGCAGACGCGCATCATAAGGCCGTGGGCTGGAATCCAAACCGTCGCGTCGGATCGTGCAGCTGATTCATGCAGCTAGAAACAGGGGGAACTATGACCGAGTGATTGGGCACTTTAAAAAGAAAAAGGGTGGAAAACATTTCTAACGTCAACCATACACAGCTTTGAAAAAACATTAGTAGACGGCAAAAGTCCGTTAGGGTCCATTTAAATTTCGAACACAATTGGTGTAATGTTCACATCAATAATTTGTCAACTTGTCATTTAAAAAAGGTGTAAGTATTATAATATAAAAATCAATGTGTCTATAATAATAATTGCCTTAGCGTTCATTTCTTCAAACTATTGCTTCCACTTCATGGCGCGTATTTAGTACCCAGAACAATCAGCAAACTATGACATAACGTCAAACGGAACCATTATTATAATTATGTCTCTTTACGTATAACAAAACAAGTAAGTAAAAATATTTTTTCTGACATGTTTTTTTTTTAACTTTTCAACATCCACATTCGTATTTTTTGTAGGGTTTTGTATGTATTTACATGTAGTAAAAGTTCTCAGTTACACTGTCACATTTTTTTATCGAATTTCGAGCGCATTCGTTCGAGGCCTTTGAGGTTAAATGTCTCTTTCTAATGAGAGAGACACCAATTCCGACGATCTCAATTCGTCTCACACAGGCAATGTGACGAGTCTCTGGACATAGGTTAGACAAAAGCCCCCAAATTTCGATAAAAAATGTTAAAGTGCAATTGTATTTCCTTTTAAATCATTATAAGTATATTTATTGTTTTTAAAATTTAATATATTTGTTCACTTTAAGGTTCCAGACTTTTTGGAACCTTAGAGATATTAGAGAGCGTTATTAAGACGGTAAAAATATTCGAAATGAAACGTAAACAATGAGAAGAGTTCCTTAAAAGGCGACGAGAATAAATAAATTAAGGCTCGTTTGAAGTTTGATTCCCGCGTTTTTGAATAGGATCATTTGGTTATTTGGTCTTTATTAGGGAGGGGCGGGGGGTGATGGTGCCGCGAGTTGAATGCCGATGAATGGGCGAATTAAGGGAGAAATGCGATTTGAGGGAAATGAGGTGGTAATAGGGTGAAAGTGCTTCGGTTATGTTTATCAACCTGTAGTCACGTGACCAACTGGTACCGCCCGCCCCCCTCCTCCTTTATCCAACGGATATCGCTTTTTTGGTGAAACAAGTCACACTACTGCCTAATTAGCGATTCTTTTATGAAAAGAAACCTGTTTGACAATAATAATTATAAACTCTAATAGTAGGTATTGTTTATGTGTAGGTATGGCTTTGCTATAATTTGGGAGAATTTGATAATGAGCCTGCCAGTTAGATTTTTAGTCCGAATTGGTTCAAATTTTGGAGATACCTATTATTGGAGCACTGAAGATTCTATGTTTTTGTTTGTGTTGTTCAGTGTTCTGTTCCTGTCTCTAATATTGCATATTAGTTCATTCCTTCCTTTTTTATATCTTAATTATCCATCGATAAATAAAATTAGTCAATTTTACATTCGTTTTTGAAAATAATTTAAAATATGGGAAAATTACTACATAAGAAAATAAAATATACCTATTTTGGTTTTCCCATACAAAAACCTCCTGCCTCTCAAACGTGTGACAGTAAAATATCGATTTTTTTAACCTATACTTACCTGATTTTACTTACATAAAAATGATTATTTGTTTAGATATGTTGTTTGTTCCCGATATTCCAGTAAATTTGTTTCTTATTGGTTTTCGGTATGTTTTATTTTATTCCTGATAGTCTATAATAGTATGTTCTTCTTCTTCGTGTGCCGTATCAGGTCATCCCGACGTTGACGATCACTTCGGCGAAAGCTTCTCTGTCTTGCACTATCCGGAACAACTCCTCCACGCTTCTTATTCCGGTCCAATCCCGAACATTTCGCAGCCAAGACATCTGCCTTGCAATTTTTTTATTAGGTGCTCTAATTGTGTTCTTTGTTGGTCAACTATTACAACAAGATGTAAGGCCTTCAAATAGGTTTCTCATACCTCGATAGTTCGCCCATCTATTCTGATACTTCACTTGTGTTGAAGTATTTGGTGTTCATAAATTATTATAATATATTATAGAGAAAGTAATGACTAAACCTTATTTATTTATTTATCATAATAATGATTTTGTTGAAAGAATCGCCACCCTCTCTCGACGGTGTGATACCGCAAATATGTTGATCACGGCAAAGACTGACACTAGAGAATGCCGGGAGAGATAACGAGGTGGCCTTATTATTGTTATTCGGGTGCCGCTGGGGGTGAGTGGGCCGCCCATCCCTCCAGTCTGATCTTCCATCCATCCATCCCTTCCACGACGGGACGTGAGCGACAAATCACTTCCGGTACCAGTTGACATGACGTGCTCTCGTTTGCATCATTATCTCTTCATTTGCTCCAACCCGCCTTCCATCCCTTAGCACCACGGGGAACTTTTATTCTTAATAAATTAGCTTCATTCACGTGTTTTTTTTTTATTTCAATTTTTATGATGAACATCTTTCTTATATTTTTAACACATTTGAATGTTATGATCTTTTCAACGGTTTTACAATATATTTTTTTGCATTAAAAGGTTGTTTTTTGAGTGAAACTCAAACGTTTTGCTGTTGTAGGACTAATTAGACGTTTAGCATAAGTGATATTATATATTTGGTAAATTATTGAATCTGGACTAAAAGTGACATATTTCACACTAAGCGAAGCTTTGGTCATGATAAACTGAAAGGCATCGGGGATCGAATCCACAACCTACAATATGAAAGTCGGCTACTAAACTGCTAGGCTACGAAACAACTGTTTTCAATTATAATTTGCTTCTGATAGGTGTGGAACGGCAAACTGCGCCGTTGATAAGAAGAAAGTATAGATAGAGTTTTTTTTTCAGCGTACTGATGAAATCATTATTTTTGCATAACCTTTTCTTCGTTGAAGGACCGTTATTGCGTGGTTTTGTTAAGGAACAAGGAATAGTGATTAGAATTATTGATCAACGTTAAAAATGTTTATTACTGAATATTTGTATCCTTAGCTTGATGTTTATGCACTAATCAAAACCATTTCTATACAAAGGTGTCTGGCAAGTATAGCCGGCGAGACATCATAGCGAGAAGGAATATTTTCTGGTCAACCGGTCTCAACCAATCTGAGACAGGTCACCCCTGATAGAAGTTTCAAGTCAAGTTTTACACACACAAATTCTGACACGGCTTGTGTTTGAACCGGATCTCTTGGTCAGAAGTGAATGCCTACACCAATAAACTGCCAATCTCGGTGTATCGATAAAGTCGAAAAATTTCATAAGATTCTTCAACCCTTCGCTACTCAAGCATAATAAAGAACATCCTTTAAAAAAAACCAAAGGCGTCAGCTTATGTAAACATTTAAATAGAAAAGCTTGAACACATTGTGGATTTTTTCAATAATAATAAGGCGTTTAGTCAAACAATATTAGGCGAGGGTACATGCCAGAAGAAAATATAATAAAATAAATTATTCACTCTTTGCTTGATTTTTACATGGCACGTTTAACCTCTTGCGTGCTCGAAATATTTAACACGACGCCGCGCCGAGACGCTGTCGCTAGGGCGGCGGTTTCGCGCCCCGTGTATTTTTAAATTATCATTTATCGACCTGTGAACAAGTGATTTCTTATTTACTTACACTTATTTCTTCACCTTAATAATTTACCTTTATAATTACCTCTTATGGACAGTAACCTTGATAATCAACCCCACGGATAAGGCACACCCCGAAGTCCTCCTAAAATGTGCAAGAATTTGGGATTAAATGACGTTAGCTCGCTAATCGAGGCCGACTGCATTATAATCCTTTCTTAGCATTCGACGTCATCTTGCTTTGAATCTTTTTGAGATTCTTAGCCGTTTCACTCACCTCTGGATTGACATTGTCCCTTCTATACCAATTCCTTGTCGTAGTACTTTCTTAATTCTCACCACGTATTTTCAATGTATAAATTTAAGAGAGTGATGATATAGAAAGAGTTGGTATAGGTACATAATTTACTGGTTGCTAACTCTTCCATATATGTATACATAAAACATAAAGCAGTATCTTGAAAGGGCAAAGTGTATTGGATTTAAAAAAGGAACATTCTTGCGAAAGTATAATTATACATTTAAAAAAAAATACAATATATTTTGAATTTAGAATATTAGAACACGGAACCATTTTGTTTTCAACCTGTCATTTGAAATTTATTTTAATACACGTAGCCTAAGTTATTTTGAAGCTAAACGAGTGTTATTAATTTTTAAATAATAAATATGGCGGTGGAGAAATAATTTGGGACACCTGTTAGGTTCCCAACCGCACATACACACCCGTCCGGAGTAGGCAGTGATATATAACAGGCAATAAATAAATAAATTATTAAAAATAATGAACGCGAGCTACTATCGATGACACTCTGTCTTGTTATAAATGATACTACACCTCTCATAATTCATTCACTCTGGCCCAATGACACTAAAACAAACTTATTTTAAACATAGTCATCGTTTTATGAGCATGGGAATTTTGTTCAATTAGATTGCCAGACTGGATAAACCCAATGACTAACAGGAGAGAAGTTCGTAAAGAATTCTCCATCACTCACACCTTGGTCTCCTGTGTCCTTCTGGACGTCGCTCTTCTTGAACTGAGCTACGTTATTCACAAACCATAGTTTCGTCTTCCTTCTGGTCTTGTAACTTCCGTATTTTTTTAGAATTCTTTTAGAGTTCTATTTTACTAGGTATATTATAATTCGCTTGACGTACTCCTAGCTCTATTTCATTTCCCCCCCTCACTAATCAGACAAGGAGAGTTCTTATAAAGAATATTTTCTTTTTATAGATTTATGTGGGGTTGCCGGCTAAGAGTAGCACCTCTGCTCTTTTGCTGGTTTTTCGAGCATCCTGTAAGAGGCAGGAAATCGAAAAATCAGATCGGGACCGTGAGGTTGACCACCCCACGTCCTTAAACCTCAACTGGTCAGAAAAGGCACAAGAGCCTCGAACGCCTTCGAGCGCAATGGAGAGCTCTTGATGCCTCCCTGTGCTCCTGAGTGGGGCTTAGGCCTCCCGCATTGTGGGTTGGTTTGGGGGGGATCCGCGGCGGGCTTGATTTGTGTGGGGCCGGCTTTTCGGTTTGGTTGCTTTGATCGAGCTGGGGGGTCGGTTCATGCGGGTCGGGTTTGCTGCGGATCGGTCTCCTCCGGACTGGCTTGCGTAGAGTGGGGGACCTTAACGGAAGTATGTATGTATGTCTCTTTTTCTGGAGCTTTGAAAGTATTTAAATCTTTCAACCATTCAATACTCCCTGTCTGGCCCTACTTAGGGCATAGGGAGGCAACAAGAGCCCTCCACCTCTAAACCACTACTCTTACTTAATAATTGTAACAGTAAACTATATTTTGTATGTGTATGCAATTTAAAAAAAAGAATCGAACAACGTGTCGTTTTACAATCAAGTATACTTTTATTTTTTGGGACTAAAATTAAAAATGTTGACTTTTAATAATAGTAAAGAAAGCGTTCGGTGTTTGAATAAAGTTTCATCACTGGGTCGCGGGCCAAAAAAACATAGATAATAATATAATACTGGACAGATATGAATCACGATGTGTGGTACAGTTAATCATACCATCATTCAGTGTTTCTCAAATGTTTTTTTTAATTAAACTATATTTGCTGCTAATTTGAGAAGCATTGAGCCAGAGTCCAGAAGTCCTTCTCGATTGTTCATTTGTTCAGGAATTCTCCTCTATTGCCCTAGTCTTTTCCAGCAACCTCTTTGTTAATATTTTTAAATTATCTGCATAACATGTGGCATATCAGATTTCTGTTGCCATCTGGTTTGAACGGTATAGAGGAATTTTCTCTTAAAACTGGTATCATGCAGCCAGATTTCTTGCTCAGCCACGTTTTTTATCAACTCATATTCTTTAGTAAGTATATAATTGTTAGTCCAATACAAATCTTTCAGTCTATTTTTAACTAACTTGCCGAGAAGCTACATATTATGAAACTTGCATACCCCTATTCAAGATCATTCCAAATAGATGTCATCCATTATGACAGATGTGAATCTTGACTACTATCAAGCACCCTCGGCCGAAACTATCAACAGGTTATAACGATATTTTACTTACACGTATTTTGCTATAGTTAAATTGAAAACAAAAACACGTGTATTCTGGAGAAAGAATGATGACAATAAAATGAGACGAAATTAGACCACGTTTTTAACACTGACAATTAAGTGACGTGACTACTTCCCGATTGACTTACCGTTTGGATTGATGGAAATCCAACTTGCTCTATCACTCCACATCATACATTTGGTTTTCCCCACTCATTGCCATTTTTGTAGTCATTTTCATTTAGACGGATTGAGTGATCGTGAACGGGAATCCTTAAAAATAGCTCAGAACACGATTAAAATGCATTCTATTTCGAATTATACCTATATATTTTTAAATCTTTTATTGATTAATTTATCAATTTGTTTGAAATTGAATATTTGAATGTTTGAGAAGCTTTACTTCGGTGCTTGTTTTATTTGACAAACACAGGAATCAATATTATAAATTGGCAGTTTAGTAAAAAATGTTTTAAAAAATGACAACTATTTTCACCAACTACTAATACAATTAATTAGTTATATAGCTATTTCGTCGCATTTGTTGCAGAAACAATCGTTATTCTTCTTAATTGTCATAGACAATTACATCTGTCAATTGTTTCAATGAGAAACAATATACTATCGTTGTTGACCTTTATAATAATTCTCATTAAAATTATTTTGAATCCTCTTAATAACGTTTTCGTCTAATTAATTAAATAATTCGCATTTTATCACTCTAAAGTCGCGATAATTTTAGCTCATTTTTTGTGAACTAAATATCCAAGATAAAGATCAGATATTTTTTAATGAAACTAATTAATTTTTGGCAACTAATAATTAAATTCGGTAGGCCAATAATTATCTTCCGTTTTAACTCTCTCTTGATTAATCTAATGTTATCGACAATCAACAAAACTTTCATAACGTCTAAGAATTTTTGTTTATATTATTTATGTCTACAATTTTCTAGCTATTTTTGTTCACATTTTTCAAGCGTTCTTTTTCAGATTAATGTTGTTTTCGAATAACTGTCTGCGGAAGGTGGTTACCTACTACTAACATGTGGATGGTTACCTCATATCTGAAATTAAATGAAAATCTTTAAGAATATGTACTAAATTAACTACATAAATGTTCATTAAAAATAACATTCATGTATTGGTAAGAAATAAACTATAAAGTTCTTTAATTTGTGCTACCTCGCCATTTATTACGTCAACTTTAGAGTGCGCTTTTGCTCGCTTTTTTCAGATGTACATACCTACTTACGTCTTTTTCAGAAGTGTTTGACTTTAGCCAAATTTTACGTAGCTCGTTCATTTATACAAAGAACTTATACAAAATCTTGTATCCAAAAATAGGCTCGGTGCGTAAATATACCACTTAATCGGTCAACTATTCAGCAGTGCTTCAAAAACTTATAGTATCATATGGAAATGCACTGTCGGCGCGATGGTTTCACGATTTGAAAATCACGATCGCCTTTTGGTTAAAAAGTTGGACAACTATCGATCAATCGATCTTTGTATTGCAATTTAAGCGCTTCATCTTCGATCCGTGACTATTTCGGGTGTAACTACCATTTAACTTTCTTTAAAAATGCATTATACTCTAACTTTTAATATTGAGTTCTTTGTAGTGCAGTATTATGCTATTTTGGTTTTATGATTACACTTCGCAGGCTTTTTATAAAAACCCATATACATACCTAATATGTATATAATGCTTTGTTCACATGTCGTTACTTTAATTAAAATATAAAGTACATTATTTAAACATTTCGCCCCCTATGTCGCCCCAGTCTATTCTAAATACTTAGATAGGGTTCATGCACTATTTACTAAATTAATTAACCCCTTCTCTACCCTATTATTTAACACTCTTCCTGTCACTCTTATCATGTCTATCTGATCTGCAAATTAAGTAATGCGAATTCTTCACTATCTGGATACATTATAATTAATGCGAATTTCTATTCCTCATCTCTTTCTTTACTTTCGTTTCAAAATTCTCAACAACTTCTCCAATCTCTCTGGCCGATCGTCAACAAACTTTTCGAATCACTTCGAAAAACTTTCGTAATACCGTTTCTCAAAACTGATCGAAATCTTATTAATAAATTAACATAATCTTGCATGATATTATCAAAGAATTACAACTATAGTCAAATCCCGCACACATGTACTTCTGGTCAATCAAATTTATTGCGAGAAACTGCCGTAACACTACGAACGGATTATTTTTTGAGACAAATACAAAGCATTCCATGACAAATAAGGCGGGAAAGAGACTGTGCAAACCTGGAGTTTAGTGTCAATAAGCGTAGCTTAGATACTGTAGTAAAATGAATGCCTACTAAAATAAAATATTTGAACTAAGTAAAAAGGTTAAATTCAAAAACTTTAGCAATATTAGTTAGTAATATAGTTCCGTGGGCTATACTGACACCTATCTATAGAAGAGTGTTATTTATTTTATTTATTAATATTGAATAATTTTCAAGGTTTTTCTTTGTGTAACGGCCGTTGGAAACCGTTTTGAGTAGGTACTTACCAAATGTTCAAAAAACATAATGGTAGCCAAGTCGAAAAACAATGCCTGTTTAAGCGGATACAATCTTTTTTTCAGGTGTCTAATTATAGAACACATTTAAACCGGAACCTGACTATGCAAATCATAATAATATATGTATACTCTTTACAATAATAATTATCATTTTAATGTATTTATTTCGCAAAATTGTATTAAATTTATTTAAATATATTCCCCATGTTTTTATATGTAGAATCAACCAAAGTGCATTCAAGTAGAGGCAACCATCTTATTCAAAAAATAAATCGACCATTTGTTTTTGCTTTTTAATTTGAAAAAAATTAAACTGTGCAATTTTTTGTTTATTTGAAAAACGAGTTATAATAATTACACCTTTCAATATGAACAAAGTGGGTATAATTACATAGAAAGCCAAACCACAACCTGCAATTAAGAATGCAATTGTTATAGCAGACTTGTTACAATTTCATTATAATCCTTTGTTTTACATCAGACAGTATAAAAACTTAATAAAGCGCTCTGCTGCGAAAAGATCTCGGTTAATTTTTGCATAATTACTTTTGACCCCACTATTTATATCTCATAGTACAGCTACGTATCTCATAATACTATCGTTCTGTTGCGTTTGGGTTACTTTGGCGTAATTTGCATACACAATATAGTTGCCTCTTAATTTGTATTTTTTTTTGTTGCATTTTCTGTATTAAACATATCGCGTTTGCATTATATGCTTCATATCTATTTACATACTTTGAAAAATGTTTAATTATTGCAGTTCTTAAAAAAATAACTATTAAAATTATTTTGACAACTTTTGCACCTGGAATTCGTAACAGTTCCGTGAATTACAATAAATTAGCATAAAAATTACACATTGCGACATGTTTTTGTCCATTGTATTTGTGTGACCCTTAATAACAATATCTTTATTTCGAGGTTACTACACACACCTGGTCACTTACATATCATTCACTGTAATTTATTTTAATTCTTATCGAATATACATATTGTACTGAAGGACATCATATATTTCTTCTTTTTTTATGCCATGTCAGATGTCAGGCGCCCCGACGACGTCAGCTATCACTATGACGTAGGTTTCTCTGTCTTGAGCAATACAGAAGATTTCCTCCGTTCGCTGGATTTCGGTCCATAGCCTGATTCTTCACAGCCAGGACACTTTATGGTCTACCCATACCTCGAGCTCTTTCACGATTCCCCTTCCTCATTAAGTGAAGAAATTCGTATTTTTTGTTGCGAAGTAGGTATATGTCCCAGGTAGGTAGGTCGTTTTCCTTCTCTCAATCATCATCATCATCCTCGTCGTTCCGTCACTGCTGAGGATCGTGATCATCCCAACCAGCCATCCCCAAAGTCCCCGGTCCAACGCCATTTGTAACTCTTTTATATACCTACTTGTTATCAAATCTCTCTCAAGTCTAATTCTTTGCAACACCTCCGTGTTAGTAACCATATCGATCCACGGAATACGCAGCATTCTTCGGTATAGACACATTTCAAATGCTTCCATACCGTTCATCATATTCACTTTGAGGATCCAAGATCCACACCGTATAGCAATGTTGACCAAAAATAGTATTTGAATATTCTTTTTGCCTTAGTTTTTAACTAAGAATATCATCGCAGAAGAAAGACCTCCTATTATTATACTTCCCTGGTTAGGTATGTCTTTTTGCACTTCAATACTTTCAAGGTCTTTTTTTTCGGTTATCATCACACTTTCAAGATATTTGAATGTCTGTAACTTCTCTGTTGGATTTCTGTTTATCTGGGATTGCATTGGAACATTATATGGTTGTCGGCTAACAACCATGAATTTGCTAATACGATTTCAGTTTTTATCAAACGTTATGTTATATTTCAAATAGTAAGCATAAAAATTGTCTACTTCTTAGATGGAAAGTGTTTTATGCACATAATGAGTGATTGATTGTTAATTAGGTTTATTCTAACAATATATTAATCCAAAATACTGTTTAATAATTGAATTAAATAGTTTTTTCTTTATTTTTTGCATTGCAAAATAAATTTGATAAGATTACCTACCTATTTTAGATGCTTATCGCAATGAATTGATTATGTTAAATGATTTTTACACTTAACATAACTTTTTATATATTTTTCAAAATATTATATTAATATGTTTTTTCTCTGCTTTGTTACAGGTAAGAAAATTGCCAATAGTTGGATTTAAATCTTGAATTGTTATTTTTCCTGCGTAAAATGTGAGTACCAAAATTCATAATAATAATTATAAAAGTCAACAATAATATTATTTATTTTTATTTATTCTTTGAGCATAATAATATAACAATGAATAAATCTATCTTTTCTATATAATTATTAATAAAAAAAAACTATACAAACTCGCTTAATGATAGGTTCTCATTGTTTAATTTAAACACAATATATCTTGTTTAATTAACAAAATGATTTATTTATTTGATTTTATTGCTAACATTTCCTAGACGTGTAACATGTACATATATAGTGTTATTATTAAAAGTGGCTAATTACATAGTCATTTCTCCATAAATAAATTAATAATTACGGTTAATTAAATAGTGTTGCAACTTACTCAAGTAGAGTGTAATCATATAGTATGAAATGTGCAGGAACCTGACTTTTTTTTAACAGGTAAGAAAGTTTTCTTTTTGACGTTGAATCTACTCATCGTTCTACAATAATTCCTACTGTCGAAATTATCCATTATTGATACAAATCCAGTTTTGATAAAAATAAACCAATCGTATTCTTATAAGAGTAAATATTGTCTTTATTAGCTGACCCATTAGTGTCTCACACAATATGATCGAGGTACCTACCTATTATCACCTATAGGTACCTCTGATTAGAGGTACTTACTTGTCTATTTACTAGAACTATTATTGTATTTTAGTTTATTTACTGACAATTTCTTATCAACGGACGACACTGACAGTTGAAAATAATTTATTACAGGGCAATATCGTACCGTGATGATCACAGTTGTTAACTTGGTATATCGCATTTTGAATTTAGTAATTATCAAAGTAGTAGCAGATCAAACTCCCTTATTGACTCCATTCTAGTATGATGGATACAACCTGCATATTCTAAAGGTGTTAAAGTTTCCCTTGCAGTCCGAGAGCTGCTGATAGGCAATTTTAGGTACGTATTTGAGACACTCTGAAAACATGTTTAATACTTCTTCGATAATATTAAAATACAGAATCGTAGATCTGGATGGAGGATAGCGGGGGTAAATCAAATCTTATTTTTATCAATACTTAATTAGATTTTGTCAAAATGCAAAGAAAAATGCTAAGACAGATAATTTGTTTGGCCTTTGGGACAAATACGAGTTTTATCGAAAGGTAAGGTTACTTTTTGTTGATGGTTTCGATATTCGATCGTCGAAATCTTATTCTTCGGGTAGTGGTACTGACAATTTTTTATAGCAAAAAATAAAATTTGACAAAGAAAGATTTTATGAATGATCGAGAAAGTGGTGTTATCGCTTAAATGAGAAGTGTCATAGGTTGATGCTGTAGTGTGAAAGAGGATTGCTGCTGATGGTCCTGTTGAATAAATACATTAAATCAATAGAAAATATAACAACTAATGACTCTAATAATTCATGACTAATGTTCGATTTTTAAATGGAACAAACCACTACGGGCTTACGACCGTCTTCTACTGTTATTTCGAAGGTTGGCTTAGTGTGATCACTTTACGTTAACAACGTTCGCCATTAGGTGGTAATGTTTGTCTCCGAAACTCTTAATCATGAAAATTCTCAACATGTTCAATATGTCGAAAAATCTCATGTATGTAACAAGTAGAAATTTAATAATTTATTAAATCAACATTGCAGTAATGTACATTTGTATTAAGAGTGACCATAAAGCATAATATGTATAACGATGTTAGTTATATATAAATCATTGATCAACAGGTTCTAATAACCTGACAGATAACAGCATAAATGACATGTAAACGAATGCGCCGACATTTACAATTTATTACAAAATTTATGAATCAAATTGCGCAACGCCGATGGGTACCTTAGGACTCCTGGGTCTAAACACAAAAATTATCAATGATAATGGAAGTCTGGTAGTGGAAGAGACCTACGTAGGTACCAATTTTGTAACCGTTACTGATAACGTCCGACTGATAACAGGATGTTATTACGGTTGTTTACACACATTGAGGCGCTGTACACATGCCACCAGTCTACTTATCGCCCGCATTTCGCTTGTGTGACATTTCCTCGAAATTAATTAAGTACCAACATGACTGTGGTTCATGAACCTTTCTCCTCTTTCTCACGTTAAGCGAGTGCCCTGCAAGAAGTAGGCAGACACGCTGACTATTTTATCCAGATAAGAAATTATGTAGGAACTCTTCATCTCTTACTTTCAGCGACATAGTTCAGCCAGTTTCTCCAACTTGTTTCCGGCAATCCCCAAATGTATATCTAATATATGTTTTTAGTTTAGTAATTTATCCGTAATATCGCTATAATATGCATCGCCCCGACACCTGATTTATAGATCTCGGGTTCGAATTCCTGCAGTAGGTACTAATTTTGTCAATTTCGTTTTTTTAATGGAAAAATCAATTTTCTTAATCTCATTCAGTATTAAATTGCTTTCCTCCAAAAATCATATTAAAAATGAAACAAATATTCGAGACACTGAGGACGGCAGGAAATCTAACCCGAAATCACTCAATCAGGTGTCGATGCGATGCATATTATAGTGATATTACGGGTACATTAAGAAATTTAAAAAATATAGGTATATATTAGAGATGCATTTGGGACGCTACCGCAGAGGATTCCCCAAATTTGATGTATTTTTATACCCGATGTTTTATTTTTTTACATATTATTTTGTTTATGGTTAAGTTTTATATCAAAATAAGTTCGTCACTAACCATATGATGGTGATGTGATCAGTTTTGTAACTCAACCTCACAACACTCAAAAATGAGGAACAGATTGAAGAAGTAAAAGGATCAATAAATGAACGATATTGAAAGCCTTTCGACATTTTTTCTTCAACATTCTTTCCTTAGATTTAGAAGTCTGTTGATCAATATTAAATTAAAACTGAACAATATATCATGAGATTTAGTTTTTGGAGGATTTGTTATCGATCAGAATATATCAAAGCATCATCGGAGCGAAAAATTTATAAGCGATTTTGGAATAGGTATTTAAAAAAACGTGTCTCTTTCACATTGTCAGTATTGCAGGCGCGGACACGGATAATTCTTTGAAAAACAAAATTTGAAAAATGTCGATATTAAAAAATTCAACCGAATAAATAGGGATATATTCCGAACTAAATATTTTTATGGTGGACTGCCTATGCTTTCAGGCCGCGCTTTTTTGTGTGTCATTGCATTCGACCGCCCCTAGGTGCAAGCGGCCTCTATTTTATTTCGTGTTTTTGACGTTCGTTTTAAAAAATGCCGGGTCCAAATAATTAATCGAGGATTCTTTAATCAATGGACACCGCTTTGCAGAGCAAACAACACAAAATGCCCCCATGATGTTTCTAATTTGGTTTAATTTTTTTTTTACGAAAACAAATTTGGTAGCTTGGATTTCACGCCGATAAAAGTGTTTAAAAAGAGTACTTTTTTATTGACCGGTGAAATTTGTATAAAGGTTTACTAATGATCTAAAAAGAAGCCTTTTTCTCTGTCGATAAAAGTATTTAAACACGGTATGTAAATTCCCTATCAGAAATCGAGCTTACTTTGAAATATTATAATTATATAACATAGTAAAACAGAAACAGCTAAGTATCAGTTATGATTTTAAATATTGATTTCTTAGTTAAATTAAATATTGAAATAATATAATTATTGCAACTAGCGCATAAGTGAACACTGTAATGCCCGCAGCTGATGGAAGAGAAATCGAAAATAAATCTTAAAATATGACCCAATCGTGAAAATTGAAAGAAATACCAATTAAGTATACATTCTCAAATGGAACTTTTTAAAATTTAATATACCTGAAAACAATTGTTTCTTAGAAATCTACAATCATATTAAACAATTTATTGAATTAAAAACAAAAAGAAATATTCCAAATATGTAATGCCTAGACTAGTTTGTTATACCTAGCCTAGTTTTTGAGATTTGATTGTTACCTCATACAATAATATAAATAATTAAAAATACACCAAACAATAATATAAATAAACTATTTGAACGAACGTACACTCAAGAGGGTCTTCCTCGTCGAGGAAGACGAGGAAGACCCTCTCACACTGTGTTCCGCTCCTTCAAACCAGAGCTGAGGGACATGGACAAGGTGTGAGAGGAGGTCATAAACATTGCGCAAGACAGAGCGCAATGGAGAGCTCTTGTTGCCTCCCTATGCCCCTGAGTGGGGTGTAAAAGGGAGAATTGATTGATTGATTGACACTCGAGAGATGTTAGAAAATCTCATAGCATTATAACTTCTTAATGAATGTACGAATAAAGAAGTATTCCTTTTTGACATTCAGACATTTGACTGTGAGCATTTTAATGCATCATCAGTTCGAAATTGTGAATTTCTTCGCTTATTTCTGGAGAATGCTTTTGGGGAATCCAAACAATTAACTATGTGAAATTTCAAGTCATACTTTGATTGAATTTTTTTTTCGCAAAAATCATTGTTCTAAAACGCATCGTTTAATTAGAATAAATTCTTCGTATTTTCCATCTTAATTGGATGCCTTTAAAATAGGCCGCGCAAAGAAAAACTAAAAAATAAAATAATGGTCCTAAATCTTCAACGGAACGCCGACAAGATACCGAGACGTAAATTGCATATAAAATGGTCTCACCAGCATATATTATTATGTGTGTCTATAAGCGGTTATGTTTTGGACATATCCTTTAAATTTAAAGGCAGTTAAGGACGGCCCAACAAAAACGTCCAATTACCAATGTATATCGAACCATATATCTCATCCCGAACACCAGCTACAAAAACCTCTCATCTATCTTCGGCTCTTTCTCTCCCAGCAACCAGCACAGCCTTATTAACGACTCGTTCTGTCAGCTTCTCGCATATAAATTATTAGAAATGAGCCCGATGTGGGATGTTCCCGGGATATCATTTTATACTCATTACATCGCTATATTCCGTCTTAGTTAATCCCACTTTCTTTGCCCAAACTACTGACACCAATTCAGCAAATCATTTGCTTTTCGGATCATATTACACCCGTACGTACATTAGAAAATATTATTATTACATACTATATTTCTATAGTCTTTTTTTTTCAAGTTTGGCCTACCACATGTTTAGCCTATAGGCTAATATAGCCAAATATATTTGGGCAACATTGTTGCACTTAATTTCAAATATTTTGTATAAATTAATTGATTAAATCTACATAATAATTCAGAAATGTTTGTGTGCTTTCTATCGTATATGTGAACATCACGCTCAAAATACAAATGCTACGTCAGATATGAATCTGCGCAGATCGGTGCAATTTGCTTGAGCCAATCCAATCCAAATCCAAACTCCCTTTAGACCCCACTTAGGGGCATAGGGAGGCAACAAGAGCTCTCCATTGCGCTCGATCCTGCGCAACGTTAATGACCTCCTCCCACACCATGTCCAGATTCCTCAGCTCTGCCTCGAAGGAGCGGAACACAGTATGAGAGGGTCTTCCTCGTCGCTTGAGAAGGTTCTTAAATACAATTTGCTGCATTATCTTTAATATATTTAGAGCTATTTAAAAAACTCTATTTTTTTAGGATCTTCATACAAATTTCTCAAAAAGACAGTAAGCCATCTTTTGGAAACAAAATTACTCATGTAAACGTTGAATGGAATTTTGGTATTACGGTATGAAAATGTAATAAAATAATCGTAGATTGATTTGTTATACATATAAATTTAATGTTATTCAAATCTTATTATTCTCAATAAATAAAGATTTAATGAAAAAATTTGCAAAATGATTCCTCCATTTTGAAGTTTGACAGATAGCGCAAATCACCCTCTATGGGTGGAGAGCCTAATTAATTATCACACATTAGGGAATGTAGCTAAGATTCAAACCACAGAGCTATCTCTCTCTCTCTATGAAAACTTGCAAATTATGTCGGTAGGTTCGTATAATATTATGAGGTCGGTGAAACAAAAATTCTAAAAGTGTCATTCTTCTTTTCCTGTGCTTATGTCAGTAATAGAGGTCTGTTAAGCAATGGGAAGCTATACTAGAACCTGTTTAATTACCTACCGATCAAGCCTGGCCATCGGAATCAAAAACGTAAAGCAAGACGGGTATAAGCTAGTAAATATATAAAAATAGATTTTTAAGTTCTGAATACTTATTAGTAACGGCATCTCGTCCTAAAATTATGTTCATGTAAGTAATTGGACAATATTCGAAATTATTATAGGTTTACGTATCTTGTTCGCGGTTTATAATTTTTGGAGTTGGTTCTTTTTATTAAATTATTATTGTAACAAATCCATTTTTTTATAAAATTGCTTAGGTATTTCGTTACATGCAAAGCAAAAATGTTACTAGAAGGTACGTAAAAATGGATATCGGCATGGATCACTCTCTCGAGAGTGGATTGCCACATTCCAAAGAAGAAGAAGTAATAGGACCGGCGAACACTATTGCAACGATAAAACGTAGTTACATTTTTTCTGGAATATGTTTTATTTAGAAATCTTTTTCTCTAGTATATCATCTATCTGAAAACCAAAATGAATTATTTGCTAACTCACTTAAAATTATCTTTTAAAACAACAAAATGGAAAGGGACTACGAAAATCGTTCGAATAAATAAGGCCCCTCCTTATTATATAGGCTTTTAAGGGGAACTCATCTAGCATAATAATTTAAACTATTTGCGACGATTTTTTTTGACGAAATCGCTATTTTCCTTTGACTTTCCTACACTTCCGTCATTCATCAACAAATATGTGACATAAAATTTTGATTATTTTTATTCCGAATGACGCAAATATTACATAGTAATTATTTTTTTATTTATTTTTTTAATTAAAGAAAATATTATATAATACCTATATAATTGCACTATTGTGTCACGCCAAGTCTCGACAGAAGAATATGTGTTATAAACTTTGTACAAAAAGCCCAAAACAGAGTGGCGTGGTAGGAGATGGAGGAGGCCTTTGTCCAGGAGTGGACGGGAATAGGCTGAGAAGAAGAAGTGAATGAATCTTCTCTTTATACTTAAGAAAGCTTTTTTTTACCCTACACGTCGTGTACCGTAAAGGGTAGGCAGAGAGAACGGACGTAAGTACTGTAATATATTCAAGTTGTGCCGTTTACTAATCATAAACTCACCTGTTTCTCGATTGCTTTAAAAACATTAATCAAATACTTCCAATCGCGAAGTCTCCTCCGTGTTTTTTTGGCATGCAATGTGCTTTAATTACATTTCGTCGCTTATGTATGAATTCAGGAATCTTTTGAACTTCTTTTAAATGAAAAATTATATTCTTTGAATTACATTTTTTGACCAGGGAGTGTTGGCGAATAAATTAGACACCATGTCAGCTCATTTTAAAATAATTGATAGTCACGTAGGTACCCGGCGCATATGTCATTATTTTAACTGTTGCATTTCATTATAATATGGTCATTTCCCACATCGGGCTCTATGTGGGTGAGTGTCTATATTGCATGGCTTCAGTAAGCTTTAATAGTGTGGCATATCATACCCATCCCATAATTAATTTTAATCGTTATTGTTAATCATTACATTATGTGTTAACTCTTGGTCTGTTTCATGAAAGACCAGGAACTTGCAAACTTCGCTCTTTTAACACACTACGAAACTCAAGGTAGATTCTCTCTAGGTCTAGAAAGACATCGCGCGTTCTAAGCATGCCCTTTCGATAGTCTAATATAAAGAGAAAACAAGAAACCGGTTATGGAGGGACAGCTAGTCAATAACTAGTGCCTTAAAAATTTCAAGGCACTATTAATTAGTAGTAATCGCTTTCTTTAAATTTTCTACAGCTTAAATTTTGATGAGCTCAGGATATGGAAAAAATGCTAGGAAAAATAACAAATAAAAATTTTGTTTTGCCATACAAAATCTTCCCGTTTGTCAGGTTCGTCACAACAAAAAAGTGTTTTTTTTTTACTGGAAATGAATATACCTTAAAGATATAAGTGTGACGATATTAACGTTCCCTTTCTACTCCAATATAAAAAAACTGATTAAAATTCTATACAGGGTAAGTAAATACTCAAAAAGACAACTGTAAATATGCCTTATGAACTGTACAGTTGTAAATACACTTTATAAATTAACACCCATATAAGTAACAAAAGCGATTAGTTTGAAAACCAATTGAAAGTTTAAAAAAATATCTAAGTATTAAACTGAATATTGATTAAATAAACCATCTCGGGTTAACTGAGCGCGCTGTCAATACTCCAATACAGAAAGTGACGAGAATTTCAATTTTGAAATAATTGCAACTGTCAATCAAAATGGCTAACAGTTCTATGAGAATAACAAGAAAATGTAGGTACAAAGGCTGCGTGTCTGCCCTGACTCTCCCTCCCTACTAACACTAGATATATGATTCGTTTTACTAACTAGGAATTGTGAAAGTAAAAGGTACTGTTATACGTGCATACCCCGAATATGCCTATTTATTTTTACTTAGTTCCGCATTTTTCAAATGATTTTTTCCATCGTACAATAGAGAAAAATAAATATGATATATGTGCGATTTGTTGGTAAAAAATTTATTCTGGATTGAACTCATTCCAGTATTCTGTTCGATAGGATCAGTCAATTAGCGAATCTTTTGGCTCTTAGCAGTAAGCCAGGCCCTTTGCCGTGTGGCTATAGCCTAATGCTCACCTGATTATTCTTCATTTTGTATCTCAGATTATCTCAGATTTTATTAATCAGAGAGAAATAAAACACAAAAGTTGAATTTACAGGAGAAACCATTTTTAATGGTATTAAAGTTATATAAGGGTGAATTTAAACTAAACGTATATAGACCCAGAACTGGAATAAATCTATCGTAGCCCATTAATTAGCTCTTGTTTCCATGGTGTCCAATATAAGAATGTTCTGGCGGCGCAAAATCCCAAAGGCTAATGGAGCGCTCTGTAAAAAAATTAAAATCCTTGAGGAAAGTATGTAATGTGTTTCTATTCTTTTGGAGAAATGACGGCAATGGTCTGTTTTGACATAAATCATCCCCCGACCTACACAATGATTATTTCCGCTTAGATTTTTAAAAATTAAAAATATACAAGAATAATGACTGAAATATTAGCTAAAGCCGCAATGGATATAAGTAGTTTAAAAATCGATAATTTTCTCGTTAATTAGTATAGAAATGAACAATTTCCCGTATTACAATGCATTGAAATCATATTACATAGTTTTGTTGGTAAGGTTGACTGGTAGAATTCCGACAGGTTACATAATTGACAATTAAAAAACATGCAAGAGCGCTTCATTTAATTTGATGATACGCTGTTGTTGAAGGTTTGTTAGGGTTGTCAAAACCAACATTTGCTGTAGTAGAAATATATGTAGATTACGAACTTCTAATAATAAATATACAAGTATTTGAAATACATATATATCAAACATCACATTTAATCACGCATTAAATAAAAACACCCCATGAATAATTTTGTCTATCTTCCATTTAGAAAGATTCTATAAAGCCTTCGTTCAAGTGATTTTTCGTTAAATTTCTGTATCACAGTTATGCATTTCAATATATAAAGAGTAACCTTACTTACTTACCAGTCGTCGTCCTCACTGCTGAGGGTCGTGGCCATCATGCACTCTGTTGTGGACCATTGCTCGCCAGGATGTTCTGTCGGCTGCCAGATGGACGGCTCTATGGAGTGTCGTGGTGGGAATATTTTGCTTTATTTGGTCGGTCCATCGCATCGGCGATCTGCCTCTTGGTCTTGTACCAGGCGCTGGAAGAGTTAAATCTGAATATTTTTTACTAAACTGCAATATATGAAGTCAGAACCTATCTGAGTTAGGCAAAATAGTCCTCCAATGAATTGTGTGGTTGCCGATGGCTCTCTCTCTCGCATCATGCACAAAGCCTCACAGCTCTGAAAGTGTGTCTGTTTTCGGTCAACTGTATCTCTTATTTTTCTAATGAATTATTTTTCGGATAAAAAAAAAAACGAAATAAAACTATGAAAAGATACAACCCTGTTTCATATCTGAATATAATTGATTCGTATAACAATATTCTGGACAATTCGGATTGACGGGCCGTTATTGTATCGTTGTTGGTTATTTGTTATGAAGGTTAGATTCTCTCCAACGTTATACCGAGTACTGATCTTCTATATAATAATTTAGAAATGTTTTTTAATTTGCCTTTATCATTGCTCTATCGTATGTTAGAGCATCACGCCTAAACGGCTGAACCGATTTCACTAATTCTTTTTTTGTCGTGTTGGCTTTTATCAGTAGAAGGTTCTTATGAAAGAAAAAATTAAGAAAGTTGCGTGGTAAATCTACATAATAATTCAGAAATGTTTTTTTATTAGCTTTTTACCTAATGTCATCGCATCACGCCTAAACGGCTGAACCGATTTCACTAATTCTTTTTTTGTCGTGTTGGCTTTTATCAGTAGAAGGTTCTTATGAAAGAAAAAATTTAAAAAAAGTTGCGTGGTAAATCTACATCATAATTCAGAAATGTTTTTTATTTGCTTTTTACCGTATGTCATAGCATCACGCTCAAAATACAAATGCTACGTCAGATATGAATCTGCACAGAGCCGTGCAAAATGCCGGAGAAGGTTCTTTAATACAATTTGCTGCATTAACTATATAATAATTTAGAAATGTTTTTTAATTTGCCTTTATCATTGCTCTATCGTATCTTAGAGCATCACGCCTAAACGGCTGAACCGATTTCACTAATTCTTTTTTTGTCGTGTTGGCTTTTATCAGTAGAAGGTTCTTATGAAAGAAAAAATTAAGAAAGTTGCGTGGTAAATCTACATAATAATCTTACCATAATAATTCGGAAAAATTCTGTTTTGACGAAGGTCAATTCCTTCAAGACCATATAGAATATCGTAACGTGTAGCACATGTGATTTATAAACTACTACACCGCCATCTATTGGATTTTTTTGAAAGTTTCACGTCTATTAAGGAATTTATTGTTTTTATTACAAACTCATGACCCGTCGAGCTTTATCCTTCGTCCAAATTAACAATAATAATTATATACATAATGAAATAAATTATTAGATAAGTTTAATTCAGTTTTTATGTCATAAACTGTATTTAATTCATGCAATAAGTTAAAATTATTTTTTTTATTCTGGATTATGTCGAAGTTCGACGGGCAGGTCAGCTAGTTCAGAAATGTTTTTTTATTAGCTTTTTACCTAATGTCATCGCATCACGCCTAAACGGCTGAACCGATTTCACTAATTCTTTTTTTGTCGTGTTGGCTTTTATCAGTAGAAGGTTCTTATGAAAGAAAAAATTTAAAAAAAGTTGCGTGGTAAATCTACATAATAATTCAGAAATGTTTTTTATTTGCTTTTTACCGTATGTCATAGCATCACGCTCAAAATACAAATGCTACGTCAGATATGAATCTGCACAGAGCCGTGCAAAATGCCGGAGAAGGTTCTTTAATACAATTTGCTGCATTAACTTTAATATATTTAGAGCTATTTAAAAAACCCTATTTTTATGAATTAAATAACACACAGTTGCACTTTCACAAAATTTATGAGATTCAATATAAATTTTGTGAAAGTGCAACTGTGTGTTATTTAATTCATAATAATGAACTTTCACTACGTAAATACACAAACCCTCCAAATATAACCCTATTTTTTAGGATCTTCATACAAAATTTTAATAAACATTAAAAGTGTCTTTCTTCTTTTTCTGTGCTTATGTCAGTTATAGAGGTCTACAAAGCAATGGGAAGCTAGACTAGAACCTGTTTAATTACCTACCGATCAAGCCTGACAATCGGAATCAAAAACGTAAAGCATGACGGGTATAAGCTAGTATTCATATAAAATTCATTTATGTTCATATATATAGAATGTCTATTAATGTTAATGCACCCTTCGATCCATTTAAAGCAACATCACTAATCGCATTTTGTCATTTTAAATAGTAGGTACATTAAATTTGTCTTGACTTAGCATCCGCAGTTCTTGCTCATCGTTCACCTTTTTGACTAACAAATTTCTGGATGCTCTGCCGATTGAGAGTTTCTTTTCTGCGGCTATTTTCGTCACTCTTCCCAAATTCATTTTTTGAACGCACCCTCTGCAGTAGCGTCTTAAATATTTTTCGTGGCTTATTTGAACTCGCAGATCATACGAATTACTTAAAATCGTATGGCTAACCTCTTGATAGGGCTGAGAATTTTCAACTCTCAAATACCTTGTAGTGTCGGCTCTGGTTTTGATAATATCATACCTGATCTATGGCAGGTCTAATAAAGACATATTATATTTATTTCTCCATACACTAACTAGTCCGCAAGCATCCAGTGCAGAAATTGAAGCTTCACTTGCATGTCACCACACTTCTTTGAACATTTTACCACTTATTTCTCAAAGTCTATCAAATCCCTCGCTCGTACGATCTGAAGAATTGATCCTTAAGAATCCAGGACTTACAACATAACTTAGTAAAAACTCTAACGTTTTCAATAATATATGCGAGGAAAAGATCAAGTGAAAAAAAAACTTATCCATCCATGAAATAACAAATTTCAAAGATGATTAAATAAAATTTGTTGCCATTGTAAAAATTCTTTCAATAACTTAATGATAATTCAAAATATCAAAGTCGTAAATTACTTATAACGAATATTCGTCGTTAATTTTGACTTTAAAATACCTCATTGTGTTAATATTATTATTATAACGAGGCGTTAAAAATACCTTCGTTATAAAAACTAAGGTATACTAAAACTTACCTACGTATTAAAATTGTTAAATGACTAGTTGATACCCTTTTTGCTTTACTATATCTCTGTATCCCTATTCTATATTCGTGAAAATTACAGTGAAGTAAAAAATGTATGGAAACTTATATCGCGCCCCTACAGATTACTTAGGAAAGCTCCGCAGCCCACACAAAAATTTCCGTTACTCTTTCACTTACATTATTGAATAATATTCAGAATAGGGGTACTTAATTTTAAAGAATTATCTAACAACTTAATTTTACTATGAAGATTCTATCATTTTTTAAATGTATTCGAAAATGGAACGATTTGTATCTACGTTTCTATAAGCATTTTTTGCAAGGATCAGCGAAGATTAAAATCGAACATTAAGTCTGCGATTTATGCGTGATACGATGATTTACGAAAATAAGTACATAAATTAATTATTATGTAGATTATATGACTAATTTAACTTTGTGAATAAAATTTATTACGCTGAAGATTGTTCATCCCTCACTCTCTGTCTCATTAAAACTTTACAAATATTATTTTTTTTGTTGTTGCTTTAATACGTGTTTGATAATACGACATTAAAAAACATACAAACATACCTACATGATTAGCTGTAAACTTTTAAATATACATATACAAAGCAGAAGCCAACCCGTCAATATTTTTGCAAATTTGAGTTTTTTTTTATATCTGAAAATATAAAAAGTAAAACAAAAATTCAAAGTAGATAAATAAATTCTATTGACTTATGTAAAATCTTTAATAGAGATTTGCAGGGCTTTTCACGACAATTAAGATAAAGGAAAGGCAAATATTTGAGACATAAGGGGTTTGCACGAAAACACCCGTTTTTTTGGCACTCTTGATAAATCGATTACTCTGCGAGTCCCAAACATACTACACTGATATTTGCGTGTTAGGCAGACAGGAATGTTCTTTATATTTAAGTTTTAAGAACCATCTAGTCCTTTGTAAATCCGAATATAGTTTACTGCTTGAATAGAATTAAGGGCATAATTGGAATTAGTCTCATTTACCTAAACACGATTTCTTTTGAGCTTTAAAACGTTATTTAAGAAAAAATTACAATGCCAACCGCTATTATTAACCCCGTTAGTTCTTTGGGCATCTAAGGGATTTGAATTAAACGTCTCCAACGCCACATGCTCTTAGCAACACATCAAACCTCGTTATATAGCCGATGATCTAAACTTTGATAATATCTATTCTTCCTATGGTGCCCGCTCAGGTAGTCCCAACTGTAAGGAATCTTTCAGCGAACCTTGATATTTTCCTTCAGTTTGAGGTGGATTAGCCGATACTTTTCTCACGCATGATCAGTCCCAAATATGAAATTTTCCGAAATTTTATTTGCGGTAGGGGTTCATGCATTACCCCGGCTCTATTAAGGACTTCTATAAGATTAATTTTTTACGATTAATAATTTTTGCTTTCTATGTGTATATTTTTATGTATTGAATTTGGACATACCTTTTTAATATTTTGTATTGTTTACCGTTGCAGGTAAGGGCATCATTGTGTCTATTTCACTATTCTATTTTCGTAAGAACTTATGGGGTAAGTCTACATAATTCATACATATCAACTAAGTAACTGTTAAAAAAAAGAAAATAATGCATATTCTTACCACGTCATACACCTTAAAAGATTATTTTTAATAATTTTCACCGCAGGGCTACCATGATTCTCTTTGCGCCGATTTTTCAAGTATCCCGTTAGAAATCAGCTGTCGAAAAATCTGATTTGCCATCACATTTTGATCTTCTAACAACTTCAAACGTAACTGCTCAATATTAAACACAACATAATAAATCTTTGAGAAAGAACTTCTTTTTGTATACATTGAGGGGATCTGTGTCCTTTTATGGATGCAAAAAGTTATAAAACAGTTGAACTCTTGGAGTAACCAGTGATAATGTATAGGAAACAATTTACAGATCAATCAAAGATCACAATAAATGAGAATTTATTCAGATGCTTAGATAAAGAAACGAAAACCTCTGCTAACTTTTTGAAAAAGTATTTTTTTTCTTTGTTTCAATCCTAATATTGGCTGAGAGCAATATCGTTCACCTTTTTTTGCACTCGGTTTCATCCATAGCAGTTCAGTTACGCATTTTTAGCAGGTGCTCTTAACGTGATTGTCCCCGGGAATTAGACCTCTCAATGATGGTATGTTCGAGACCTTCATTTCGTATTAAGTGTTCAATCCGTCTTTTGGAAAAGGTTTTGAGCATCTGCCTTCCGCCTTCGGTTGGTTGAAGAACCTCTTCAATTGATATTTGAAATACTTACATTACATTTTATTAAAATGATATGCGTACAATTTTTTACATCAGTTCATTATAATCTAAGTTAAATTTACATTACAATGGAATTCCGTGGGTTCAGTTCCTGCCAAAACCATTTTTTTTTGTACATTTAACGCACGCACCCACCAAAAGGCTCAATGATATCGATTTGATTACAAAACCAGGCCAATATCTCATGCCTTGTTTGCTTCCCGCTGCTTGAATCTCGTTTTACTCAAATTTATTGTATCGTTATTTATTTATATTATTTTATACACTATTATATTAACAATGATAATAATATAATATACATACTTAGGACATATCTATCTCGTAATCACAACTATCCGTTATAACATTATCTTCAGCAACTTACGTTATTATATATGTTTATAGAAATCCTCTTTTTCTTCTATTGAGTTCACTGGTAGATATGTTCCAGGTATTCATCTTCTTCTCGTTATATCCTTGTCATCACCAACTTTGTGCTTTTCTCAGACGCACATCGTCAATCATATATTATCAGTGTTTGATATATTTTGGAGTAACCAACGATGTACAATGATTTTGGGTTTCACCTTATTTTATCTTGCGATATTCCTATATTGCTGTACCTCCCGTAGGTACTCATTGCACCATCATATACTGATACGACTTTAGAGGATCATTGAAGTTTTTTTTAACCAACTCTAGATAATTAGTTTTTCTATTTATGCCCTCTTAGTGTCTTATTGGTAGAATAGTCGACATTTAAATTGTATTTCAATTTGTTACGTACCATATTTCTTCTTGGAGACACAAACTTTGATAAGCAAACGTCAAAATCAATGAAACAGGACAAATAGTATATTGCTGGAAGAAGCGAATTAAGTGCATTTAAATGCATTTCTTGGTGGAGTTTATTTGAAAATAAAGTTCAAATAAATGATTGTATAACTTATCCACATTTTTTTTACTATCCGAGAAACGACTGAGACTAATAAAAGTGTCTTAGTCTCCTGTGACCATATAGGACGTGTGCCTACGAAACCAATCAGGAAATAAAAAAAATTGTGGAAAAGTTATACAATATTTTATTTGAACTTTATTTTCGAATTAAGTGCGTTTAAATTTATTTTTGCTTGGGGACATGGCATAATGTTTAAAAAAACTTGGAAACTAATTAAATCGTGTATTGAAAAAAAAATCAATAAGCTGTTTTTAAAAGCCTTGCGTTGTGAACTCCGTATTTTAATTCGGGTAATGAATTTAGTTTTACTCCGAATAAAATAAGTATAATTGTGACGATATTATTTTTAATATAAAGAATAGGTATGTATATTATATCCTTTTCATATATCTTGTTATTATTATAATAAATGTTATTGTTATTTTGAGAATGGAGTGAGCAGGTCTAAACCGCGGTGGCGAGCCTTGATTTATAGATCCGGTAGGTACCCCGCGTATTATCAATGAAATTCTTCAACTCATTGATTAGCTAAAACTCGTTCGTAACCGATACTTACCAGTCTAAATAATCTGATATCATTTGAATCTATGGAAACATACTATAATAATCTTCCTATTAACATCCAAATATTGTTGACCACAGACTCAAAAAGCCTAGAATCAAATATGACATTTTCATTGATGATAATAGTACTAACTTGTTACGTGAGTAATATTTCTGCATATCTGAGAAACAAAAAAGAGTTTTGAGAAATTGTTTGTGTGAATAGAGTTGTTAGGGCAGCTAAAGACAGCATTCCCCAAAATCTAACAGACCTACATGACGAGTCCACATCACAGAAGGCTAATGTAGAAGGTCAAAAAAGCATTAAAAAACCAAAGGAAAGCTTTCAAATTGCCCTTTACATTTGTGTTAACAGATTCTTAGTGCACGAAATACTACCCAAATGTCGTAATAACGCCTAAAAGACAGCTCTGATCTAGGGGCTGGATAAAAAAGTTGATAATGAATGTGAAATATTGCCATTCGATTGAAAATTCGACCTTAAACATAATTATCAATCGATTTCATATAAGAAAAACAATTAATAGTTTTTTATTATATCCTTTACTAATACAATATTTCTTTGACAAACTGTCAGATGGTTCTATTTCACTTACATACAGAGTAGAATAGAAAAAATATATAAGTACTATTTATGTCAATGAGATTTATTTTTATCGTTTGAAATTTTTTGAAAGCCACGTTTGAGGGATGTAAATTATTAAAATTAAGAGTCCGATGGTTTTACGACAAGCAACCACATCGACATTCGCCATTTTCAACACGCAACATCACAATAATTAAATTATGTTACGAAATTAATTTAAGGCAAGCTACTTTATAATTTACGTGAGTTATTTGATTTACGAGATTCCACGTCAAATCATATGAAATAAAATTGAAAATTTATGAGAGGCAGTAAGTGAATGTGGAGGTACGGTCGGCCACCTGGTGAGAAAGGTTAATTGCCCATATATTAATACCTGGTTCCTATCAAGTATAAATTACCTTATGCATATCATAAAATTACGATTTGTGAACATGCGGTCATTTCGAAGACGTGCTTTTGAGCCGAACCACGGGACTGAAAGACCACGTGAGTATAGAGACCCAATCAAATAAACAGAAGCAGTAGGCAGCCACTAAAAGTAATTAAATCCTAAAAGAAATTTAATTAAATCGCTGATTATTTATTCAAGCGATTCGGAGTAAGATGGTTTCCGAAGATTGATATCGGGCGTTCCACAGGGATCTTATTTTGGTCCTTTTTTAGTCTTATGAATAAATTATTAGTTTGCCTAGAATCTTACTATTTTCGTATTAACTCCTCACTATCAGGTGCTTAACTTATACCACAAATAGATAGTCCCGTGTTAATTTCTTAAACTAACGATATAAAGTTGACAATGACTCGAACGTCAGAAGTGTTGAAATGAGATCTAAAATTATTATCATACAATGTCATAAAGTTTTGCATGTACATCGAATCTTCGACCTCATTTACGGACGCTGCATTGCGTGGTTGTCGATATTCGATCAGTGAGATCAGTGAACCTACATAGCAGTCTATACTTAGTAATGATATCATCATTGAAGGCACTTAATTTTGTAGTCCTAGGTGGAGAACAGTTGCCATTAAGATAAAATACATACTCCATAAAATTTAAATAACCGTGTTATCACTCTCTGAGGATTCTGTCTCTATCATAACGATAATTATTTAAAGTAATTCAAAATATCTTAATAGTGTACTCTTTCCTCGCTTGCTTATCTTTATTAAACCATTCGGATGCCAAAGAGAGTTGTGATCTGAGCGAATATTGTATGCTTTGTGATAACATCTTTCTTCAGTTTTATATTGATTATATATATTAATCCAATTGATATGGTTCAATAGCATCAAGTTCTTACCAACTTAGGACAAAGGAAAGGCCTATCCGTAATTGTCAGAAAGTCCTTTAACATTCTGGTAGCAGCTACGGTTTAGCTATATATTCAGATACTTGGTCAATGCATCTCTATTTTGAGTGATCTTCCTCGACAATCTATAGCGTAGGCTTGGTTACTTGGAACCTGAGACATGTAGATCAAGGTTGGAAAACCTTTTTTAGATTTGAAATTCTGTCACTAATATTCATTAGGTGTAGTGCCAATTTTTTGTGTCCAGCGTGGTTTTTTGTTCATTCTACAAGAGAGAAACCAGTCTTTCAATATTGTAAAAGTTTATCTAATTAACTAATAACCGAGTGGATTGTGGACATCACACTTTGATTACATCCAAGACATGTTAATGGCTCATTATACTTATTGAATTTCATCCGATAGAATTATGTTTAATTAGATTTTATGCTTATCAATTCCGACATTCAATGCATGTTGATTAGAAACTTGTTACGCCGCCACTTCATTCCCACACACTTCAGAACTTTCGACGACATAAAAAGCTAAATAAAGCAATGTGTTTCTTAATGTCTGTGCATTAACTTAACCCCTTTTCCTCATTTTTGGAAAGCCTGAATCTTCTTGGAGGACGACCATCAGACTTGAGAAGCATGACGAAGGCCTTAACGAGAAAGATTTTTTTTGTAATTCATTCATTTCAACACATCTTCTACCTAAATGCAATTAATTTTCTCATTAACTCTAAATATCCGATGAACATCTAGCAGGAAGACATTTCTTGACATCGATTTGCATTCGTTTATATTAATAATAATGACTCTCAAAGAGCTAGTATCTGCTAAACACACCTTGCGATCAAGTTACCAACACAGCTAATCGAATACTCGAGTACATTCATCCTCAAGATAGTTCGACCCACGCACTCCGCGGGATATGAACCTGTGATTGAATATTAAAATGCGCTACACACCCGTCTTTTGTACCTATACTAACAGTGTGCAATGTATGTTGTTTGAAAGTGGACAACTCTTTTGTTGGGTTTATGTATTCACATTTATTTTGTTTTTCCATAGTAGGAATGCTCATTTTTACTCCAAAATGGTCAAGAATTTCATCGAACATAACCTTTAATTCCATGTATGTAGTCGAATTTGGGTGTTCATGGGATGAATTTTTAACGGTGTACACGGTGAGGCATTATTACCCTGGATTAGGCACAAAACAATAACTTATAATACATAGCCTAATTATCTTGGCGATTTAAACGAAAATAGTTAGGCATTCTGAATTCTGACTCTATAAACATGTCATTAAGCGTTATCAACCTCAAGAGGTGGGGTTACAGGGAGGATAAAATATTATGCGAGTGTGGCGAGATGCAAAACAACCAGCATCTCTTCGCATGCCCCTTTATGGAAACGGCGTGCACGCTTCAAGACACAGTGACATCGAATAACAGTGGTACAGGCGGCCGAGTATTGGGGTCACGCATCTGATGATGTCCGGATACGGAAATTAAGTAAGTAGCGTTATGTATCATAATTTTAATAATATTTTGTCACCTGCATATTTGTGTGAATTTTGATCCCTTTGCGTACCGTGTACGTTATTTTTTACCTATCACTCCCTTTCCATTCAGGGTTAGGCAAACAGAACGGAACCAGATGTTTTGAAGCGCTTTATCATCATTTAGTAGTATTGCATTATAGCCTATCTTAATGATTATTACTAGATCGTTGTTATTGTTTTATTATTATAATTTAAAAATATGGATGGATAGTAAACTAAGCAGGTTAATAATTAATATCGACAAATTCGTTATAAATTTTGATTTATTTAATAGCTAACATTTTACCGTTAGTTTTCTCATTAGCGATTTTCTAAGCAGCATAATAAATATAATAACTATAACAATTTGAATATTGATAGTTTAATCAAAAATCTTTTTTAAGTTTTTTTTTTATGCTTAACAAATTTAATTCACAACGTTTGCTAACTGCTATAAAAACCTATTGAGATTAATTAATTTTAAAATACGCATATATTCATCAAACCGCGACATCTTGATAATACAGTTCCATCAATCATCAATATCTTTTCCATATTTCAGAAGCAAATGAAATAACTTAAATAAAGCTGTCGATGGGTGACTTTGGTACTTAAGGTGGTGGGTTCTAATCCTCGTTGCCGGCTATTCGTCATTCACGACAGATGCTTTGCTTAGAGGTGAGAGGGTGTCAAAAATTCAGATTCTTTAAGAAAATCATTACCGTATTTGAAAGACGTTTTCACCTATACAATCCGGTTCGAAGGACCAACAAATTGCTAACATAAATGTGACCGTGGTTCTGCAGTTTGAATGTTAGACGTTATGGGAGCCTTATTATAAGTTCAAAGTTGAAAACAAAACGTCGATAAGCTCCCAATTCTTGATAAAATTGAGGGACTGAAGATGTCACCTTTCTGTATTGTAATAAACGTATATATATATAGTAATTATTTTGTATCATAGCCCAAAATAAACCAGTTTATACAGAAATATATAAGTTAGCTCCTAATAGCAGAATATACAAGCGTGTACTTATTATTAATGGGATCGGTCCGAAGTGTGATGGCAGCCGTCTCCTTAACATCCTTGTTAAGATTTATCAATTGCGCTAATTAAAACGTGACAGATTCTGAGTTATGGCCACGTTAATCATTAGGACTCCTCGTTTGACATTAATCAAAGCGATAAATTATGGTATTTCTGTACATTTTAATCCAAATTTATTAACGTAAACTTTAATCAGACTGTCACTTCCAATGAATCTAGCTACTTGCCTACCTACAGCTCTTCATCACATGTTATAGGCTTATTTGACATTTGGGCAGTTTGCAAAAATTCTATGCAAGTTCTTATAACTGACTCATTTTCTTGAATCGAATAAGACCAAGTTCTCACTGACATGTTGCTTGCTTAGCACTTAGCCTAGAGTATATTGACGCATCTTATTGTTACCACATTTCCTTGGATACGTTAGGAAAGACACCAAGCGCTCACGCGACCGGCTGCAAACATTTTATAACGTTTGTTTTAGTTAATGAACTACCCACCAGGTGACTGGCCAACTCACAGTGCAAAATTGGTTATAAGAATTTTCTTGGATGTTTATTATCACGTGAGAGAAAAACATTGACTAACCGATTGGGGCATATGATATCATTGTTGTTTAATGTCTATGCAATAATCAGAGATTGACATGATCTCAATACAGCTTCTCGATATTAGTCTTCCCTGGATAACCAAGCTGTAAAGACACGAAAGCACCATCTTCGGTGAAAGACAAGCGTAACGTAGATGTGCCAAATGCCCCTCGCATAATATGTTAAGTTCAGGACAGAAATGACTGAGCATATTATGAGATGGTAACATAAATTAGGAATAAAATTAAACTGTCTTCCATAGTTCCACCACAAATTAAATTCACCCATGAATCTGCTTTGCATACCAATGTCTCTATTACCAAATGCTCAAGACGGAAACGCACTCTGAAAATCGCCGATGATCAAATTGCATATGCCAGTAGTACATATATGGAAGACTTACTTTTTATGGGAAATTGACAACCACCAAGCACATATTTTAATATGATCCACCCGTAGGGGAAGCATAGCTTATATACAACAGATGACTTGTGTAAATGTTTATATTTGCAATCAATATTTTCATAAAGTACGTAGAAGCCCTTACCATTAAAATATCTCAAATCAACCCGAAACCAAACTTTGTCGTATGTTTTGATTGATTGTTATTGTTATAATTTCTAACAAATGTCGGTTTATTAAACCCAGCCGCAACTATAATGTGTGAGCCCGCTTAATGTGGCTTTGAACGATGCTAATTGGAAGTCTCTACGTAGAATTAGCAGCTGCGCAGCTCAATTCACTCGCAAACTCTTGATTTGAGCTTATATTGAATTCATACATGATGTTTAAGTAAGCGCTGTCTTCATCGTGTATTGGAGAAGGAATCAATATCAAAATATTCTATTTATAAAAATAATGTAGGTTTTATGCATATTGAATGTGCATCAATTATGACTAGTGGTCGACCAGTGTTCGAAATTCCACCATAACTTATTTAAACAATTATAAGTTTGAATTAAGGTTCCATTTTGTCAGAGACTGAGCGAACGCTATTTCAAAATTTTCTTTCAAAAAAAAACAACGACATTCATACGTCAAATTTGAAATGTTGAAATTACAAAGTTTTTCCCATTATTATTGAAGACAAACAATATTAATCTATTCTCAGTTTGACCACAGATTAACAAAAGAATATTTTTGTCTGTATCAATGTCAAATACATCGAAGTGTGTGTGTGAGAGAAAACAAAATATTACAGTATTGTTTGTAACGTTTTTTATTGATTTAATCTAATTGTTATGAATAATTTTAATAAAATATTAGCATTTGCCACTTCTCTACATTAACTATAGTGTGCGAAATTTCATACTTCATCGTCTGCGCAATTTTCGTAAAAATGTGCACAAAGTTTTTCCTTCACGTATTAATATATAGATAATATTGATAATATGGATACCTACCTAATTTGAATTAAAATATATATTTTTGGTCCTTCGAGAAACAAATTTTCACAAAGTTTCTTTGGTCGTTGTTCTGAAAAAAAAAATAGAAGTATGTGCTTACCTATTTTTTAAAAGATTAAATAATTATATACAATTTAAACACATAACCGTAAAAAAGGCTTTTAGAATGTAAATGCGATGACCAAATTGCCGGTCTGAACGGATTATGTAATAACAGTATTCTTAATGACTTCAACGCGTGCCCATGTTGGTAAAAAATCAATGGGCAATGATGAATTTACAAAATTGATTCAATCTCACCTCCCCATTCAACAAGTGTCGGATGGACGCGATGAGTCTACAGTTGAATACCAAATTATTTGAACTGATAACTTTTTTAACCTTATAATAGTTCACCATTAATTACTTCAACAAAATAATACTTCAAAGAGAATTATCTAGCAAACAGAGGATATGGAAAATCTTGAGGTTGGATGTTTTTATATACTATCCGTTCCGAAGATATATTATTATAAAAAAACATTTGAACCTTTTCGATCCGGTTCGAAGGACCAAAAAATTTCGAAAATAGTAGTGACCGGGGTTCTGCAATTTACAAATTAGAGGTTTGTAGTTGGTTAATTATCAGATCTTAATTGTTAAAATTTTTAACTATTGTTTAAATTTTTTTATCTATGAGGTATTGTTTTGATTTTCATAATGAACTGTAGAGCTTTTAATGCAATGGCGGACGGCTTGGACTCAGATAAGTGTGACTTGAAAATGTTGTCAATGATTATGATTGTTGCTCTTAGTTTATCGCCCTGTGACTGTAGTCACTCGTCCAAGATACGATAATAGACGGACAAGTACCGGCATCTATACGCTGATTGATTAGTTAATTGTAGTCTATGATCGCATCTCTATAGAGTAGGTTCATTGCGCCCACAATGGAATTAGTGTGTGATGATAAAAGACCTCTTACCGACATTTTAATTCTACTCTAGTTGAAAAGAGCAGTAACGGATGGGTCAGAAACAATTGGAATAAAACAGTTGACCAAAACGAGTAAAATAAATCAAAGACTGCTCTTATCATTGCGTTGATGTAGTTGCTCTGTCTGCAAAGGGCAAAAAATAGAGATTCAACATTTAGAAAAACTAAACTATACTGAAAGGCCATCTTACGAAACCCAAATAGGAGAAGATCATCAGATAAATCTTTGGAAAATGGCGTTAATTTGTCTGCAGATTTATTTCCTAATTTCCTTCTTTTCTTACATAGTTATAAGATCTATTGACTCTCTAAATTGCGTTGGTATCAAAGCGTTACTCTTAACACAGTCGCGCACCGCTGAACAGTATCAAAAGCCTTTAAAAAGTCAGTTTTTGTCTCTCAAGCCTTCTTTGCTTCCTGTATCAAAATATAGTTCAATCTTATATAATTTACCCAAACCATCTTAGTTTTCTGTTGATGATTGCTTCGGTTCTATAGATTCATTGATTCTCCTTTCTTGTGCCTTTGCAGACCATTTGGAGTTTAAGGACGTGAGGTAGTCAACCTTACGGTTCTATAGATAAAACTCACATATTATTGAATTAACAGTGATTTTTAAGAGCAAGCCTCCCTAAACATTAAACTTTTATTTCATTTGAATAATGGTTATTATAATATTATTCGTATAATATTCAGCACTAATGAGTATCTCATGGGTGTATGACAGTGTTGGTTTCTTTGTCTCTTAGAATCTCAGATAATTAAGACGGCTATTGTGGCCATGTTCACTTTTTTCCATGTATTGTCTGCGTGTCAATTAAACAGATTTAAATGCCATTAATTATTTATTGATGTCGTATAGAGCATTGACAGGTTCTAAAAAAAAAATTAATAATATCCGTTTAAAATTTTTAATTAATACTTTCTCTTTTAAATATAAAAGACCTCTGACTCCTCTGATATGGTGAGGTTTTGTTAATCCTGGTTTTATTTCTGCATACCTAAGCGTTTTTCTTTCGTTTGATTGCTCTTTCGTTTGCTTACCAAAGCGTTGTTTTATGAAATGTTTATAATAATTTAAAAGGTAAATGCAAATTTAGATGCGTTGATAACTAAATAAAATAAATAATGTTTGCTTGTTTAAGTACAAATCTTATGTACCTACCTTTTTCGACTTTAACTCTTTAGAATGATGGAATAAAACTTAATATTAATTTATATAGCAATAATATTAAAAGCTTTGTGGAAATGTATACATTAAGAGTTGCGCCCTCCATTCCCCTGGATGTTTCAGAAACATAAATTCTCATTTCATCCAGACTTAATAAGCCAACAAAAATATAAGTTTCTAAAAGTAGACATGTCCAAGGTTTCAGATAAAAGTCGGAAGGACTCCACCTGACCCGCCAAGAAGAAAAAAGATCATTGCAATAAGTTATTTGTTTAAGTGTAAATGAAAGAAAATCTTCATCTCAAGTTGACGGCTAAAATTTAAATATTCAGTTTAATTTGAACCATGTAATTAATGATCCTGGCCAAAACCACTATATGAAAATGTTTATAAAAGGTAGTCTAATACCTAAGTCTAAAAAAATTTTTTTTAACAGTAAATAATTCTGCTGTTTAAGTATTCTTTAACAGATATTCAACCTCGCCTTTGATATTACAGTAAGAAATAAGCCATTATAATCTTACCAACCCTAATAATTCGGAAAAATTTGGTTTTGTCGAACGTCTATTCCTTCAAGACCATATAGAATATCGTAAGGTGTAGCACATGTGATTTATAAACTACTTCACCGCCATCTATTGAATATTTTTGAAAGTTTCACGTCTATTGAGGAATTTATTGTTTTTATTACAAATTCATGACCCGTCGAGCTTTATCCCGCGTCCGAATCAACAATAATCATTATATACATAATGAAATAAATTATTAGATAAGTTTAATTCAGTTTTTATGTCATAAACTGTATTTAATTCATGCAATAAGTTAAAAAAAAAATTTTTATTCTGGATTATGTCGAAGTTCGACGGGCAGGTCAGCTAGTATACAATATTGTAAAAAAAAAATACGTCTGTATTGTTAAACAATAAAATAATCAAATTATAAAAAAAAACTAAACTGTAAAAGCTACTAACTCTCGCGAGTACATCAACTTTCTTGTTTTTAATTAACTGTTATAATAAAAAGGCATAAAAATCAATCATTAAATAATAATAAAGATACAAAATGATAATAAACTAGGTTTAAAAAAATGGATAGGAATATTATACAGTATAACCGCGGCATTATATATAGATTTATGATACAATTTAATTGATTAACAACATCATTAGTATTTCTATATTGTTATTGAATCCGACTAATCATGCATTGCCTAGAACGGTACCCAGCTTGCATTGTTTGCTCCAGATCGCGTATCATCGTAAAATCTTTCATTTCTTATTACCATGTTATCTGTTGAAAGTGGGATTTTTGAATGACAGATCTTACATGGTTCGATAAACATCACTTAATCACCAGTTTTTCAGAGATGTCTTCAGGTTACTTATAGGCTTATCCTCCACAGTGGTAGCCACCGGGAGAGCTGATCGTTGAGGCAAGGGCTTAGAAAGCTTCTTCTTGGGTTACGTCTGAACTGACAGAGCTGAGAGCCATTGATTGGGGATCTGGATCATAGATATAGCCTGATCTTTCAATGGTTTGATGTCAAGTACTGCTCTAAATCTTCGTAAGAAAGGTTTAACCCTCTAATTTCAAGGTCTTTGTCGATGTTCTTCGTGCCCAAAACTCTGCCTTTCCGCCTTTAACTGTCTTTATTTAAACTTGGCTCTTGATTTATACATTTACCAGCGTTTGGAAAAATCGTTTTGAAAATGCTCCCAAAGCGCATGACCGTTGATTGAAATAAAATTATCAGCGACTCTATTTATTTTACATTAAAAAAAAATCAAAACTCCGTTTGAACTCCACTCAGGGGCGTAAGGATGCAACAAAAGCCCTCCCACACCATGTCCAACTTTCTCAGTTCTGTCTCGAAGGAACGAACACGGTACGAGAGGGTCTTCCACGTCTTCGAGACCCCGATGGGAGGAAAAACAGCGCTCTCCTCCGTCAACTGACATTCGGCATCCTTAACCCAGCTATATTTTACATACCTACGTCAGTTTTAATTTGTCTTTAATTTTTTGATTATACCTTCTTTTGGCCTTTAATTATACCTTCAAAGACATTATTTAGGCCGAAATCATAAGAAATTGGAAACCACTCGATTATAATGGCCCAGGATAATGTTGACGTCATTCTCTGTTAGGAACAGGCAAAAAGTGAGGGGAAAATTATGATTTACGAAGATTTGTCAAAATGAAATTACCCGTCTTTAAAATAAAGTTGGTTCTCTTCGTCATTCTTTTAGGATAAAAATGATTCAGCTACAACTACTTATGAATATGAAAATGTTACGTTGATGTAACTCGCTTATAACAAACGTGTTCGTTTCTGGCGACCTTCGATCAAAACTAACCTTCATATTATATCTCGTTAATTGGAGCTCATAAAGAGGGATTTTGATTACCAATTATTGGCTGTAATCAAGTTTTTTGTGCTATCTTCTCCCCGTCTGCTAACAGATTAAAGATGTACCTAATTGGCTTTTTACCGAAGTTGAAAGACTTGCATATAAGGGAAGACGTAGCGTAGGTCTGGAGATCGATGGATCACTCAACTTTGGACGAAGTTGTCTTGATTTTATGTTTAATTCAATTTTAGCAAAACTCAAATGGAATCAATAGCATGGTTTGCCGTGGTTGATTTTTCACATTTTTTACTTTTCGACATTTACTTCGAACATTTTGATTTGTGTTTCAACAGCTTTTTCTTTATCTATAGCCATTAATGTACATTCGAGCCAGGTTCATCGATACGAGAGAAGACCAGGGTTGTCGATGTGGTGAAGAGGGTTGCCATCCTGAAGTGGGGATGGGCGGGCCATGTGGCCAGATGCCCGGTCGACAGATGGACCGAAATAGTAGTGGAGTGGCACCCTAGACAAGGAAGAATTGTCGACAGGCCCCAAGCCAGATGTACGGACGACATCGTGAAGATTGTGGGCCGCGCGTGGATGAGGGAGGGTAAGGACAGGAATGATTGGAGGGAGAGAGGGGAAGCCTATGTTCAGCAATAGACCGAGACAGGCTGATGAAGAACAAGAAGAAGTTGGTCGGCTTTCCCTGGGTGCGCTGTATATTTCTATTATACTTCAAGGCACTTGTAGGTGTTCGCATTCATACATCCTGAAACGCTTGTGGGTGAGGAACAAAAAAATTTTGATAGCTTTGTAATCGAAACATAGAATTGGAATGAAATCTCACCAGACTGTGAACCTGTAAAATCGCAGACTCTGGAATTATGGGCTGACCATCAAAGAATAACACGTACAATGTATAATAACGTTTTGAACTGATGCAATGAAGATTGTCGACTGTGAGTTTTGCTCTTCTCTTCCGTTGAACTTTTATTTTTTGGCTGCGTTAAAACGTTCTGTCGTAGATTTTGTATACGAGTATCTTAAATTATTAAAATAAATGATGCAAATAATAATACAAATCTGCAGTTGAATACAACAAACATACCCATATTAAAATATCGTGTTTATCACAGAACTTATTAAAAATCTCCGTATTGGAAGATTTACAATCTCCAATAATGATTGTAGGATGAAGCACAATCGTGATCCAATCGTGTTTGTGATCGCCAACATAAATAACTCAAATTAAAGTCACGTGTGAATCGAATAAATCACAAGTCCGATGCTCGCAAACAAAAAAGATACCAAGTGTTAAAATAAAAGCTCGCATCTCCAACTGATTGAACGTTGCTGTTTAACATACATTCTGGGATGTTGTATCCATTTTAATTTCTATTCATTTGTTTATTTTTTAATACAGTTTAGTCATCCTTGGTTTGTGTTTAAATTTTTCCCCATCTTAATTGACTTGTTTAGTCATTGTTACTTTTACTATTTCTTTTCCACTCATACTGTTTTTGATACCGTCGTATTGACCACTTTTTGCAGTGTATTCCTTCCAACCTTTTTTTATCATTTCCTATTTTACTTTACATTACTAATTTACTCATTTAACTTTTTTCATTCCATCTTACAATCATGTCAAATCGTTTATTTACTAATTAACTTTTTTTTTGTTCGTACGAACCGTATTTTGATTTTTGCCGTCTCAAGACATTTGAATTAATTTTTTGAGCTTTTTTCTTTGTTGCTGCTGAAAATTTACTGTTGATTTTTATTTGTATTGTTAGTGAATAAATAATTATCACTCTCTCCTGTTTCTGTAAAAAATACCTTTCCTTAAGTATAAGTTTCTGGTTTGTAGTTACTAAAATTTAAACATTTCCTTTGCCCTAAGATTAAATAACAAGAAAAACATAAGCGTCTACTAATTACTATTAGTGTCTAAAGCAAGCATGTCCATTGTCCATCTTCTATCGTTAACGTTTTGGAAAATGCGCCTGGGACGAAAGTTCTTCAGAAGATCTCGGATGATGTCATTCCACATCCTTATCGTATTTGATTGGTCCGTTCACTTCACAAATCATTCAGATTTTTAATAATATACACAAGTAGTTAAATGATTATTGGTTGTCATTTCCTTTATTTATCTTTTCGAAATTCTGTTACCACACATCATCCTAAAGAATCTTTATTTTGCATCCAGTAACACCATTGTGTCTTGCGTATCAAGATACGCAATGGAGATAGCGGTACAGGAGAGGCCACTCCATGGCATTGAGAGACAGATAATCTTTTCAATGGGGTAATTATGTTTAACCAATAATAAACCTTATATATTATGCGGGGAACAGAATGGCTCTTGATTCCGATCAGCGATCGAGTGGTGATCACCCACCACAAAGAAGAGCACCATCTATGTAATATATCAGTAAACACATCGCCGGATTAAATCCTCGCTATGCATAAAATAGTGACTGCGCTTTGCAGAGTACCTACCTTCTTCTTCCCGGTTGTTTCCACCTCATTAACCGTTAAATTCTTCATTCAATTCGTCATGTTTTGTTTTGTGTCTAAGAGGTTGTACTTAGGGAAGGGTTGTTGGCTTTAAAACTGATGAGTTCATCATGCTATGGCTAGCTTTTATCTGACCGTAAATTGAAACTGTCTTAAACTATTTTCAATACATTAGTATGATCGTCTTATTTTTTACGATATATATAGGTACCTATGATGTTTTTGTATGAATCTATATATAAAGTGAATACAATTACGCTTTTTACAACTTGCACAGAAAGCAAATCTTGATGTGTCTTGAAAGAGGAAATCGTCGATACGTAGTGTTAAAACGAGAATTATTTGTACGAAAATATGACAGACAAACAACGTATCAGCAGACGAGGTAGTAGAACCCCGAAGAGGAAAGAAGACTGGTTGTCGAGATCACATAAGGAACAGGGGGCGGCACAGACAGATCCCCAGGATTTAAAGAAACAAAAAGAACCAGGTGTGGCTTTTTGTTTTTCTCTTAGGACTCAAATATAGCCTTATATTTCCAAATATAGGTAAACATTTTCATTTGTGGAGGCTGACACAATGGCTTGAATAGAACAAAATCTGCTAATCGCCTCATTTAACCAAAGAGCTTCAACACGTAGGTTCACATCTTCCATATGTCTCCATTCCGTCTGGTGAAGAGTCCTTGGATAGTTTTATTATTTCTCCAGTGTCAAATTTAATGAATCTGGTGCCTTTACGAAGTAAAACTCATGGTTAGCCGCAAGCCATTTTAGACAACTCTTAAATATAAATCTCACACTATCAACACCATCATTATCAGTCATGGATATACCTTTCCTCAAAAACATTAACGGCTGAAACAGAACACTTGAAATCAAGATAAGGAGACCAAAGTGAAGATCGGTCACAGTAGGAAAAAAACGAATACAATTTCTCCCCTGGTGCCGAATGGTGCATAATAAACCATTCTATTAGGTTTTGCTCTACAATATAATAATTGTGAGTGTGAGCATAGTTAGTGGGGAAGGGATACGCTGCGTCCTCCCCCTCCCCCTATCTTTCTCCCCGTCCTTTCCCACCCCTGTCCTATCCACTCGCCAGCCCACTCCACGGAGCAGAGCGGTGCTCTAATTAAAGTAACAAGGCATAAATGAGAGTGAGTTATTGATTCGTTTGGTATCGCTAATTGGTCCCGCGCATATATCCCTTTTGCATTTCCTTTCATATTCTCTCCAATCTACCAACTTATTCTACATGACATAACAATACTTCGGTACTACCAAATCCTTTCCACATCTCTAATAATAGCCCCTAACAACCGATATTATTAAATTACTGATCACAAATATCTTCATACACCTAATTGGTTAATTTCATCTGTTACATGGTTTTAGTTTTTAAAAACCGTCGTTTCAATGACAACGAGAACAAAAAGGCCTACCTATCTTTATTGTATACCTACAACAGTTACTTTAATATGATTATAAACTGTATTTGATGAACTAACGCATCATCCCTTCTTTCGAACTATAAGAAAAAACTTTCAAAATATTAATGGACTTCTGCCAGCATTCGAAACAGAAGTAGTAAACAGTCGTAAACCCGTGGTGGTTTAAATTAAAAAAAAAAAAAACTAGGAAGAAAATTTAAGAAAACTATTGGACTTAATTATTACTTAGCCTTCGAAATGTGGTGCTACAGGCGCATGCTGGGGATCCATTGGTCGGAACACATCACAAACGACGAGGTACTGAGTAGAGCCGGGGAAAAACGGCAGCTCCTAAAAAGAGTAGCCCAACAACGTGCCAAATGGATAGGCCATTACATCAGGCACCCGGGTCTGCTCTTTACTATCGTCGAAGGAATGATTGAAGGCTGAAACCACAGAGGCCGCCCCAGGGATAACTACATAGACCAGGTGATCGGAGACATGCGCTGCAGCACCTACCAAGAAATGAAAAGGTTGGCCAGTGACAGGGAGGAGTGGAGAAGAAGAGGATTGTGACTCAAAGAAGAAGAAGTCTGTTCAATATGTGAGAAAATGTTTTCAATAATGATTTTATTTGTCTTCAATAAATTTTGCATCTAATTTGAGAGATATACATTTTTGTCTTTTCTGAAAAACATTTTTCTCTAAACCTTTCACATTATGCAAAACTTGGAAAAGGCACATAGTGGACCAGACTAGAGATCAAACACTGATAAGAATATGGCTTTTTATCAAATTAGCAAGAATCACACACAGATAACATAATGTGTCGTAGAGCCCACTATAATATCTAATAATAAGAACATTTGTAATTGAATCGAATGTTACCGACACGACGAAGGTACGGATATTAGTGCTGTTACTTACAAAGCAAGCAGTGCTGTGTATGTTATACTTCGGGCTATCTCCTGTCACCACTAACTAACTGTTATCAGTAGCAGTCACTGTTCCTCTCAATGCACTAATTTATAAAGGGTGTAACTGTAACGACAGACCGACCTATATTGAAATATATGTACTTTTTTAGCCTTCAATTGTTTTCCAGTTTTATAGAAATATAATATACTTTTGCAATTAAAAAATTATACGGAGTATTAAATAGTGACCGTTTTCAAAATATATCGAAACCTCAAGCCTGGAATAAATTATGTAAAAAAAGAAAAAAATAGTAAATGTAACATTAGATTTGATTGTTTTTTTATGAAAATATTTCATACGCCATCAAAGTAGGGATCAAAAAATGGCCATATTATTGAATAAACTTCATGAAAGTTTCATAACGTCGATACTGTTTTCTTTTGTTTCTTTTCGAATGAACTTTATTTTTTCTCTGAGAGACCGTAGTGTCTATTTGCAAAACTGCTTTATTGAGTTTCTTAGCTCACGTCGCCAGAAGTAAGGAAGGAACAGGAGACGATCATGTCGTGTGACCAGATAAAGAAACAAAGTACGGAGATCTGGCGGTAGGGTTGCGAAGGACTGGAGACTTCCCCACGCAGCTGCCATTCCATAAAATTTGATGCAAGACCCTGCAATTTAGAAATGAGGAAATGAAGAACCAAGAGATTTAGAAAATCGTTTCCATTTGTTGTCAGTCGATCAGCAAAGATCCCTGTATACTTGTATCAATGTCGGACTAAATACTAAGCTTTGTATATACGGAGTTCGCGTCTCATACGAAATTGACAGTTGCCAGGAGATAAAACCGACCACTACAAGGTATCGATCACTCCCCATTATCTACCTTAATAATATATCGCCTGCATATTACAAATCAGAACCACACAACTTCTTTGACTTGTTAATTCTAGGAATCATAATCACTGGACTTGATTTGCGTTAGCCTAACCTTTTTTTACCTAAGGCAATTTCTGTTAACGCGAGTTGTTTGATTTCAGACTTTTTGTCAACCTTGTCTATACAATTTTTAATATTATAATTGAAAATATCTCAAAAGCTTTAGGCTCAGTCGAGAATCGAACTCATAATACTCCTGTAAGAAGGCTGATTTCCATATTTCTGGTTAATCGCTCTTGACAAAGAATCGAAATTCACGGAATAACTTGCGCGTTAAACAAAAATCGGCCTTGAATAGTTACATGTGCTAAGATAAATTATTTGTCCAGTATCTTGTACGAGACAGTTAATCCAAATATGAAATGACGATGAATGATTGTATACCTATAGTTAACCAAAACTTGGCTATCACCATGTGCCCCCTAAGCTATGAAAGCTGTCCATTTATAATGGGTTCGATTACCACATTTGTGCTTCCAACATATTTTTGCCTGTTAGCTCTTGATAAAATATCAAACTTTGCCAGGAGTTGTGCAACACAACTGAATATACTCGTATTAATTGGTGTCAAATCAGTTCGTGCATTTATACAAATGAAATAGGTAATGCAAATTCTAAGCCTTACTTTAAAGATAAGCATACCTACTTGATTCTAAGCCTTGCTAAGATAACCATACTTGGTTTATTGCCGTTAATTTTGATAATACTAATACGACTTTTAGTATTTATGAACTCATATTGTATTGCTTAGTATAACGATTTTTTAGTTTTTTGAAACTTAATACATTGCGGTATATGTAGTTTATCTCAATTCCAAAATAAATCATACGGCTTACGGTCTAAAATTATTTCTCTACCCTACAAAGTCTTTTAGCAGCCCTGCAGTGTTTCATGGCATTCTTTCATTCATATTTCTAGAGATTATCAAGTCTCGAAAATGGACCATCTCACCATAGTTCCACGACTGCCTTCACTTGTGACAGTTAACAATGAAGTTAGCTGCGAAACAAGTGTTTGACTCAGTACTTTTTTATTGACTTACAAGTGTAGGTTTTAATGTACACGACAATTAATTATGATTCTATGTAACTACAACAATTATAGAAACGAAGTATTGTTTATTGTTTTATTAAAAAGTAATTGCTTCATTTTTATTTTATTCAATTAAGTCACTTTCATCTCATGATTTTCTCATCAAATCATTCCGATTATAATCAAACCATAATTAAAATTATCTTAATTATTTTATTTTTAATTGTGATCAGGTAAATAGTTACTTCATACCTTCATTGACTTTAGGAAATTGTAAATATCACCACACTTGACTTTTCTTAAAAATAAATTAATCAAATTTTTCTATACAAAAGTGTCAGTTTACATAGCCATAGAAACATAGTTCCTGAAGCATTTTTTTCGTGAATCGGTTCCGTCAAATATGAACCGGAAATGAAACCTGATATGACCATTAAATAGAAAATAAATGCCAAAAATTAAAAAAAAATTAAAACAATGTTTTTTTTCTAACATAAAAATGTTATGAAACTGTTTTACTATAAGTAAAACACTTATTGTTATTTATTTATCACTAGCTTATACCCGTTTTGCTTTACGTTTTTGATTCCGATTGTCAGGCTTGATCGGTAGGTAATTAAACAGGTTCTAGTCTAGCTTCCCATTGCTTAACAGACCTCTATAACTGACATAAGCACAGAACAATAACACCAAAAATTCAAGTCACCACCGCCAACTGTGGAACCAACGCCAAAACACTCAATATCAATTCATAACACATTTATTTATCTTTTCAACAGATGGCGATGCTAATATGTGTTTATTCAATTTGTACCTGTCAAACATCAAAATCAAACTGCAATTTTTTTCATTAAATCTTTATTTATTGAGAATAATAAGATTTGAATAACATTTATATGTATAACAAATCAATCTACAATTATTTTATTACATTTTCATACCGTAATACCAAGATTCCATTCAACGTTTACATGAGTAATTTTGTTTCCAAAAGTCTTTTTGAGAAATTTGTATGAAGATCCTAAAAAAATAGATTTTTTTAAATAGCTCTAAATATATTAAAGTTAATGCAGCAAATTGTATTTAAGAACCTTCTCCAGCATTTTGTACGGCTCTGGGCATATTAATATCTGACGTAGCATTTGTATTTTGAGCGTGATGTTCACATATAAGGTAAAAGTATTGTCAAAGGCAAATAAAAAAACAAACATTTCTAAAATATTATGTAGATAATATGGTCATAATATATAAGTACATAACATGTTTATAGGTAGAAACAATACAGATAATTATATTATAGGTATTTATTAAAAATATTCAATATCTTATTTATTCATAGCTTTCTTTGTCTTCTCTGTGATGTGATGAACCCCAGGAGATTGATGTTATTAATTGTCTGACGACCTGCAGTGCAGTGCAATTGTCAATATGAAAATATTTAATGGTAAAATATATACAAACCATTAAGATCCGCAAAATATCATATCTGGGCAATGAGTATTGTATCTGGGACAAATTATGCGTGGGGGAATATATGAAATCCTCCGCCTTTTGCTAATTGGAAATGTGGATGGTCGACGAGGTCCTGGCGTGAAGGCTTGGATGCGCAACGTGAAAGAATAGACCGGACTATAGGAACGATGGAGTTGTTCCGACTGGCATAAGACCGAGAGGCCTTCGCAGAAGTGGTTTCCAACATCGCGCGGGGAAACCTTACACGGCACAATAAGAGGATAATGACTTGCTTTTTTGACAAAACCCTATACAGTACATGAGGGAAAATGTAACAGAAAATGATGTAACATATACCTAGGTACATACCAAGGTTTTGTAATCTGAACAATGCATGAAGGATAGTGAGTGGCAGTGTGCAGTAGATATAATACGTACAGGATGCAAAGCTATCTATCAGATTAATAGGGAAGACCCGGGTGACTTGTAGTCTAGTTCCCGTATGTGATAACGAGTGTATAATTTTAATCCCGGCTTTTTATTTGATTAAGCCATCACGTTAATTGATACACCACCCCCGTTCATCCCCAGATACATGTGTATCCCCGTTCATCCACGCCACTACACCTGTCCTTTTATTCATCCCTAACAAACCGACCCCTCCCGATCGCACAGCCACCCTCTCCATTATGTTGTGTTTCGCTGGAGGCGGTTTAATTCCTTGATTAACGAATCCAATTTGAGCCAACATGTAATAAGGAAAATTATAAGTTTGTCTCTCTCACTCTCTAATTAGATTGCATCTTCTCTTTCCTTTTTTTTATCCCGACTTCAACAACGTCATGTCGGACGCTGATTAAACCCTTATTTCTATATGAATTTGGACTAACTCCTTCTTCCGTATGCATGCAACCATGATATCTTGGAGCTACAATAGTTCCGCGTCAATATTTTTAAGATACGCTACTGCCTTAAGCGTCACCTTACTAATCTCTTCAAGTAATCTCATTTTTTTAATGCTACAACACAATGACGTCTCTCACAGTCTCAATCTGGCCACATTCACAAAAAGCATGATCCTTTTTACCCCACTTGTGGCAAAGGTGTCCACATCTACCGTAAGCAATTCGAATCCTAATAGGACTCAAAAACAAGTTATGCAAACTTGGTCCACCCACTCAAAAAAGCTTGGTCAGTTGATAAATAAAATGTAAAGGCCCTGCCCTAGCTGGTCGCATGAACGCGGAAGCTCTGTAGAAAACATTTAACATGGTATGAACGTGTCCTTACTGGGCAGACGCACAGACGTAAATTCGATCGTCCGATAGGTGCCTTGTTTGAAAAGATCGCGCGTTGCTTGTATTGTTCTGTTGTATCGATAATTAATACGACACATAGGTACTTACCAAAAGTTTTTACTAATATTCGTATTTATTTGTTTGCGTTGTCAAGGAAAGTGGACGCGCGGTCATGCGATGGCAGTTAGGACACACAATATTTCATCGTGCAATCACAAATTTGTAACCTTCTAGCATATTTTTACACAACTACTTCCCGAAGCAGAAATTATTTTTTTCATTTCAAGTATAATAATATGTCTTATCACATTCTCTGCATGCAATTGTTTAGCTGAGTTTGTCCTATCTGTCGATAAAGAGATTCAAGTTTCAACGTTATTTTGATTGTTTAGCTTAAATTGAACAAGTTAAACAGATCACTGTTTTCTTAATTTTTTGTATTCAATGTTTTAAGTTTAAGTTAATACTTATTATTATTGCAAATATTGCAAGCCTTTCTCTGCTCGTATCAAGCTATCTTCAGTCAAGCTTGAAATAAAACCAAAAGATTTTATTTTCATTTATTTTTCGTTTGTTGCAGGTTGAAAGGGCAAAATGAAAATATTCGCGGCAGGTAGTTATTTTTTTTTTACTTTTATTTTAATTTTATTATTTTATTGTTTGTTAATTTACTCACACCTGCCGTGTGTTATAAAACATTTTTTGAGTTATATATATTTTTTTGTTCATTTACTGTTCGTTGAAATTTAATTAATTCGTATTTAATCAAGAGACACTCTAGATTTGTTGAAATATGCTTAAAGATGCATATCATTCTATATTATTATTTATAAACACACAAATTCATTCGCGATGCAGATTTACATTTGCTTATTGAAATAAACACTCTGTCCTTAGGAGTAATGGTGATATTTGTTTTCTAATAAATCCACACCATATTATTATTTCATCAGCCACATTTGAGAACCGCTTATTCGGAATCTTTAACCAATAGATTTTACATAATTTTATTTCAATTTTTTTTTAGACATTCATAAAATAATGTGCATTTAATAATAATGTTATTGATTAGAAGAACATTAAAGTGAGTTATTAAAATTTGGGTGTAAAGTTCTTCAAAATAACAAACATTGTAGGTAGGTACATGAAATTTAAACCCTGAAAGGAAAAGTATGACCAATTCAAATGTGGAGTAGATATGGAAATAATGAAATTCTGACCTCTTTCCACTTTTAACAAACGAAGTGATAAAAAATAGTTTTGTGCATCGAATAACGACCCCTTGTTGCCTCCCTATACCTCTAAGTGGGACGTAAAGAGTTAGATTGGCATCGAATTTATGAAATTCTAATCTAATTCTATGAAATTCTAAAAAAAACATGATAGAAATGAGTATTTTAAACTTTATCTTATGTATTTTTAAAAGGCTAAAAAACTTGGTACTTTTTTTCCATAATAACAAAATGATATGATCCTTTAAATGCAAAGAATGTCAATAGAATTAAGGCAAAACCAAGATTCAAACACAATTTGCAACATTTTTATCACTAAACTACTGAAGCTTTCCCAACAGACGCTATCCCGTGTTGCCGCTGTCCAAACAAAGATTATTGAATTTGAATCTGTAGAGAGATAAATTAATAACCTTTTAATCAATGTATTTTTGACTGTTGGATTATTTTCAAGCCATATTCTTTACATTCGCATTCTGTCAATCACACCAAATATAAAACAAACCGAGAGTTTCTGTCAAACGCCAATGTAATATCAAAATTAAAAAATATTACTCACGTTGTTTTCTGAAAATATTCTAATATCTTTCGACTTTCTGGATTTATTTCTTCCATAAAAACCATCTCCCGATAATAGCAAAAACGTGAAATAGGTCCAGTCATTCAAGCGATATGCTATGACCACAAATCATCTTTCACCAGCTTGTGTTGCGAAAGAGGAAATGGTCGGCACTGGGATACGAACCCACAGACTCCAATACGCTGAACGTGTGAAAGCCTTCGACTGATACCACTGATCTGTTTAACACATGTAGATACCGTTGCTTAATGTAGGTACGTTCGTTCCCGATATAGAACATGTGGATGTCACAAAATATCTCTTAGCCTCTCCGCTATACAGGGTGGGGTATAATGGACTCAGTTTCAAACACTCACTGTAGAGCGCGCAGGTAACGGAGTGGGAGTATTGGCGTTAGGTGGAGGAATCTACGCCATTTTCATTGCAAGTAGTCGCCATGCAGTGGTCCGGTGAGCATCGGAGCTTCGTCGTAGAAACATTCTCTAAAAACAATGATAGCCTAGCCTTTGAAACTAGAGAATCCATTATGCCCCACCTGTATGCAACAGCCTAACAAGTAACGCTACCTCCACTGTATTTACCCGTCTGGATTAGTGTAATAGATGCAGACAAACTATTTGTTTAATTGCAATGATTACATTTGTGTGTTTGTTTTATTTCATATGTGTTCTCCGTATTCGCGTTATACGTAATAGAAGAAGACACCCAGACTCGCAATTTCTTGGCGTGATGACGTGTAATCACAGAACTGAGAATATATCACCAAAGGATCATTCCATTATGTATTTTTCCAAAATAACATTCAGTGTGACTGTGCATAATAATTGATAGATTATTTTGACCCGCCTCGCTTTCTTGTCCCATCCCGGGCGTAGAAAAGGCATACAGCCATTGAGTGACGAAACTTCATTTTCTAAATATGTACCTACTTTATAAAATATCATTTTGTGTTTGTTTTCTGTGTAGGAACCTACTAATTTTAAATAAACTGATTTTCATCAACATCTGTTGCTAGATTTTTTTTTCATTACTGTGATTAAAATTGTTCATTAAATCATTAAAATGATTGCATTTTTGGAGTCAATCAAGGGACCATTAAAACCATGTATACCTAATTGAGACCAAGTTAGGACATCACTTGGTTTTTAAGATGTAAGTTTGTAGAAAACCCTAATTATCAACTAACCGTAGTAACTCATAGTTTCAGAGCACTTAATTTATTGGAGTTTCAGAGAGAGGTGAAGAAGTATCTTGTTGAACAACTATTTTACAATATTGACGATATGCTAAATGAGACCGTTGACTCTATTATTTGAAATTTAGGTTAAATTGTGATTTTTTTCATTTTGTTACTTGTTGCCCATTTTTTAACAGGTTGACGTGAAGCTATTTTGAGCCTTTTACACTCAAAATAGCTTTGATATTATTGATCTTCAATCTTTAAATGCACTTTCTTTTCTCTTATTTCTGATACCTGCAAGTAAGAAATTATGTATATTGTATCTTTTGTTATGTATACATATAAGATTTTTATATTGTACTTTTGTATACTTGACGATTCCAAGTGCCAAATTCATGACCTAATGATGAAAAGAAAGAATAAACTGTTATTTGATGCTTAATCATACGTAGTGAAAGTCGCGAATCGTTGTATGTTTTTCTGAAATGATACCCAATTGCTATTCCAACTGTCGATTTGTTGAAGAGAAATTATTTCTCGAGACAGATCGTTTCGTTTCATACAATGAACATACCGACTCAGGCCATCGATAGTTGGATCTCATGTATACATGCAAATAGTACTAAGAAAATAGTGTTAGATTATGTTGGATTGTCTTTGTCTTAGCTCAATCTGAACTGAACCAAATGTGAAGGATGTTAATTTGCCCGCACACTCTCCGTGACAGGACAGCAGACGCAGACGCGGAACGCTTCTGATTTCAACTACCGACCCCATCGCACGCAGCAGAACTCAATTAATAATGAATAATACTGTGTTTTATTGCCTATAAAAATACATAATCACGGTCATTAGTGCACTTTTACAGGGACGGAGTTCAGTTCTCTTCCGGGCCTACCATTCGTTATAATTATTGTACCACGAATATCGATAAATAAATTAAAGTTATTTTTAAATAGGTCCGTTGACAGGTTTTCTGGGACAACGAGCTCCAAATGTCTCACCATCTTTTCGAGGGTTTTCCTAGTTGGCGATTTCTCATCGAAATATACTGAGCTGCTCCCGTTGGGAGTCAAACATTGTGACTTTCGGAATTGATTGTACAGCCAACAAAGGCCGAACTATAATAGTACTGCGGAAACAAAGACCCTACAGGCTATTCTGGATTAGACATTAAAGGATAGAATAAGAAACTTCATCATACGTGAGTCCAGCGACACTGAAGACACCGTCAAGTGGGGTAGGACCAGAGAGTGCTTTTGGCACGACCGCAATGAAAACATGACGGTGGCGAAGTGTTAAAAAATAGTCTGCGACCGAAAGCTAGGGTAGCAACTCAATCATTCAGTTTCATACATCATTGAGAAGTATAGGATAATATACTATTTAAGACAGTAAATGCACCTCTGACATCATTGTTTATCGGCTTCTGTATCCGATTATCCATAATTTTAACCTTTGTACTTTTCTTTGTTTCCTATGTTCTTTTCTTGCTAGCATGTGGTTTTCACCTTCTTTTTTCGTTCTTCACATCGTCCACTGCTGAACAAGGGCCTTTCCCAATCTCTTTTAAGTGACGTTGCTGGAATGTCGCTGTAGGTGACTTAATACAACGTTGTCCAGGTGGATTAGTATCGGTTGCCTACTAGTTTTCCTCTCTGTTCGGTGTATCGGTTGACTACGTTCAATACCCTTCAAAATACCGAGAACTTCTCTTCTACTCGTACGCAATCTTTAAATTAACACTAAAACAACAATTTGCAGTTTCTAAGAAACTACATGCACGTTTCGTACAAATAATATAACAATCATATGAACTAATTAAGAACTAGTGTTATTTTAAGTGTAATTGCTGCATGATGCAGACAGTCATTGTAATTCGCAGTGTTGATATCATTTTGATATGTTTTCGTTCTCTACGTTGTACATATCTCTTTATTAACATTTCTCTAAGATGCTTTTCTGTATCGGGATCTTTTAGTTGTTTCTCTAAAATTCGCATTTTAAGGGAGTTTAATGTTATTTCTAAGTTTATATCACGAACATAAGCAAAACTTATACATACTTTGATATTTTAAAACCTTCGTTTATTGTGAAATGCAAGTTCATCCATCTCTTTTTCAAGTAATAATTGTCCGCTTACATACTCAAAAATTTCATGACGTCTTTTAAATAAAATTTCTCAATCTCATGCTCGGTACTCACTTGCGCCGCGAACGTGTATAATTACATCAATTTTATCAAAAGGATACATGTGTTCCGCTCGCGTTCGCTTTTCGAATCACGTATACACTTAACCTTTCGATTAAATTGATGCAATGTCACACGTTCGCGGCGCAAGTGAGTACAGCCCCTTAAAGATTTACCGTTGGGTGTGCCTTTCTGGTATAGCGATTCCTCTAGTTTTCTCTGGGGCTGTTCTTTTCATCAGGTTTTAGCTCCAACATTCAGGAAATATTTGATTAACCTGATTCGAGTGCCGATTGGCGACTTTCCTTCAGGGTCTTTTCATGATTTTTTGATAATTTATCTTAAACCATAATATTCTTTGCACCATCCAGTTATCGATAATATGTACATCTTTCTTTTGTTTTGAATGAGTTTGGGAATTGTGTCAGTGCTTTTATAAATATTACCTACATATTATCTGGTTCTGTACAAGTCGGGATTTGTTGTGTTCAAGTGTCCCATACAAGACAGGTAGTTGAAGTCGATAAATAGAATGATGGTTTACCCCTTAAGAAAGGCACTAGTCATACTGTTATTTATCAACCACTACAAGTCACCCTGCTGAAGTTTAGTTAAATAAACATAATACATATCCGCAAACAAACAGACTTTAATAATAGCGATATGTAAGATTTATCTAAATAAGCGTTAGGATTCATTACAATAACACATATAATATGAAGTTGTTGGACGAATCTTCCTTAAATTAATATTTGAATTGAATTGAATCTTAATGAATCTGTAGCCGGTCCTATACCATCCCTTAGCTGATGGTTTATTGTATTGTGTACGAACTTGCGTGGCGACATGTTTGTGGAAAACTTTATCTCTAAAATGCAAACACTTTATTTTGTGTACGTACGGAATACATTCGCGGACAAGTAAATTTGTTTGTAAATAGAACCAGAACCATTCGCCACGTTGCTGACAAGGTTTGTACATAAATACTCTGGAGATATTAGGAGTATGATACTACGTTTACTGGCTTTATTATTTACATTACATTAAATGTGCTCATACTGTTACGTCAAAAGAAGGTCTTCGTTTTATTAGTTTGAAAGGCTAGGTAATTCTCTTCTTTAGCTAGTTTTTTTTTTTTCTGAAAAAAATTTATTTACCCATCACGCCGTTTCCCGAAGGGGGTAGGCAGAGAGTACGGACTTCCATTCTTTCCTATCCAAACAAACGTCTTTCGCTTCCTGCAAACGCATAACATTCCGCATACATGCTCTTCTATTCCTTTTGCTCCTGACTTAGCCCTCCTCTAAGACGGCACAGATATGATCGGACCATGTCATTCGAGGTCGGCCTCGTCTGCGTGCACCCATTCTTTCAGTTTTATATATCCTTTTAGTCATTCTTTCTTTGTTCAATCTTAATTTAATATATTCACTTTCATTCTAGTCACTATACTAACATACACTCCACATTCCTTTCTAATGTTATCTGAAATCTACTCCTGGATAATTAAGTTTCAATTCTCATTCCTTTCTTCCAGGGACGCGATGTGTCTACTGACGGTATTTCATTGACATCTATCCTGTTAACGTAATATCACCAAAATTTCTTACTCAACCGATAATCGCCAATCACCACACCATGTTCAACTAGACGACTCCAAGGTTCTTTTGGTCCTCCGGTCATCCGTTTCAGCCCAGCTCTATAGTATTTTTTAGACCACGTCTGTCATCTTTGTCCTGTCTCTAACCCATTCGTTCTGTTTTTTTTTGTCTAGCAAACTGATACGCAGCATCCTTATCTTCATTTCTCTTTGGGTTATGCAGAATTTTTTGCATGTTTTTTTATATGATTTTGCCTTTACCTACCACATTGTTAGGTACTTATAAGATGACTAAAATATTCCGTCTTTTAACAGCGCCAATGGTTTTTTTACTCTTCTTTCTTAGACTAAATGAACTTGAATGAATGCAAAGATCGAAGGACCGGTGTAAATAAAAGTTTTGACAAGGTCAGTTTGTGCGGCTTGCATACATCTGATAGGGGCCGATTTCTGGTAAGAAATTATTTTCACAGGATTAATACAATATTATTATGTGTTTCCGTACTATCTTCTTACTATGTACGTTTAAAAGTAATTGATACCTTCTAAATTATTAAGTATTTCAATAAAACTTCTCTCGTATCATTTATTCAGTGTTTTATTGAATTAAGTAATGGAATTTTCTCGTCAAGCCTTGTATGTATAGGTATGCAGATAGATTGTAGATTGAGTTTAATAGCGGACATTTGCCCAGTTTATTAAAACATATTCGATGTTTCGTGAGAAAGTCGATTAATTATGTCTATATTGAGCTACAATACAGCTGATAAAATTTTATTCTGACTGTGCCTAGCGGTATTTTGGTCATATTGAACGAACGAATGATTTAACATTTGTAGAAATACACCTTTTTTAAATTTCTACACAAGTTTCAACTCCTCAATCATCCTCGTCGTTCCCTCACTGCTGAGGATCGTGACCATCACCACTCCCCACCATCCCAACCAACCAAAGTCCCCGGGTCCAACGCCATTTGTAGAGCCTCCCATAGTGTCCCACCGGTTGCCTCTTTGACCTGGTCGCTTCATCTCATCGGAGCCCGACCCCGAGCTCTGACGCTCTCGATTCTTCCGGTTAGGAAAAGCTTCGTCTCGCAATGTGTTTTTTGATAATGAAATAATGAAGATCAAATAAACTCCACCAAGAAATGCATGTTCATCAGTTAGTGAATTTTATTAATGAAATAATGCTTTAAAATATACCAGGATAAAAAGAGATTGCATAAACCATCTCATTGCTGACTGCCTCACTCTAGTAATAGATTTTTTAGTAATAGAGTGTCTAAACTAAAGAAACCCAAAGAAGAAAGAAATAGATTGCTTAAACCTGCTCATTACTGACTGCCTTTCAACTTAGTAATAGATTCGTGTGTAATTATTTATCCGTGTATTTCAATATAATTAAAATTGTATCTTTCTTCACTAAACCAACTGCAGAATTAATCTCTAATACAAAAAGGAAGAGAGTATCTTTAGGCAAGAGTGTTTGTTCGTGTTGTGATTCCCGAGATGTTGCTACACGGAGCCCGAGCAATAAACATGTCCACGCGAATTACTCTGAGTGATTTACAGCACCTGCGGAGAGGGCATTCCAATATCTAGGAGAAGTTGACTTTCGCTTCCACTTGGAGATAATTATCATCGGCTCAACGCTGGTTTCATATTGCTTATCCAACGGCTACAGGGTTACCAACTTGTAAAACCTCAAAATGTTTCTGTCAAACGCCAATTTAATTTCAAAATAAGAAAGCACCTACATTAAATATTCTTAATTTTTTTAATGTTCCGCGCAACTTGCCTAATTTTTCCTTTTGTAAACGCGTTACGGAATTAGTGGACTCTATCGTAGACGTTGTTCTTTACTTAGGTTTATATATCTGTAGCCAGACGTAGGAGCGGAGCGATGTTCTGTTTTATTTGGTCGGACCAACGTATTGGCGATCTTCCTTTGGGCCTTATTCCCAGTACTCTCCCGACCACTATCACTATCAGCTTTTCTCTCCCCTGCGAGCTAAATGACCAAAGTATTTCAGTATACGCTCGAGACAGACTTACTAGCTTTACTATGGTGCTTACTTCCAGAATTATTGTGACATTTTTCGTTCTTCTTCCTGTCCAAGGTATTTTTAGCATTCGTCTCTAGCACCACATCTCCTAAGCGTCTATCCTCTCCCGGTCTAGCGCTCGCAGAGCCAGGATTCCACTACGTGAAGAAAAATGGAAAACACTTAAGTGCGTACAAGTTTTATTTTCAAAGTTCTGAATATATTTCGATCTTTCTAGATTTCAAAGCGGGTTTTTAAGACGAGTTTTGATACCTTTTGCTAAACAAAGTTGCACTTTCACATAATTTAATAGAATCTCAAGCGCTTTCGTCTAATTCATAAACATTGTCAAAGCTGAGGATTCCCAATTTTAGTTTCTTGACAATATCAGCTAATTTAGATGAATGCGCCGAATCAATCAGTAAAATTCAATTTTAGATTGCTAGATACTTTGTATTTGTTCCAAACCTTGGCGGCCCTTTTTCTATTGTAATGAGGGATAGGAAATCTGAATACGTTCGCAAATGAACATCATATCCCAGTATAATTATTATTATTATTCATGGATCTAACCTATTTCTACATAATCATTTTTCAACCCTAAATAAAATCGGAGTCGTTCTTAATTTACCAGCATCTTCATACAGCTGCTCTTCTCCAGATTTCTCCTGCATGGTGCGTTAATTAGACCTGTCTGTGATAATTAATAGCGACGGGAACACTCGTGCGCAACATTGGAGTCGAATCGTCTTTTGATTATTCACTTATGTATTTATTGCACTACACGTATTAAATTAAACATCCATGCATGTAATTTGCATATAGAACGTGACTCTTAATAGAGTTCATGTTGTTCTAGATCCGTAATAAGACTTATTGACTCTGCTCTACCCTTACGATTTTTTATAGCTCTTATTGTTGAAATGTCCAAACTACATCAATCTGCACAATCTACAGGATTTTCAAATCGGAAAATCCTATGGATTGGTTTGCAGCAAGCGCGAACATCTCTTCCACTCCTCTCGGTTCTACTCTGTTCTCTATGGTACGATGTGTGACTGCACTCCATGTCCTGGAATATCTGTTGCAAATATTCCTAACGCGGACGTTCACTTATTTATGAGGTTTATCATGAAGTTTGTAGGAATTTGTCATCAAATAGATATGTTCGATTTTTGTTACACGGACAACAAAATAAAATAATTGCATCTAAATAAGTTATAGTCCTATATAATTAATTTAAGACCCTCCGTTATTAGTTCCGAGAGTTTGTTTTGCATTTATTGTTATCTTCTTTTTATAAATTTGGATTCATAGCTGTTACTAACTCATGTGAGAATTTTTCTAAAATGTCCTATAGTCATAAAAAAAAAACTACTCATATCGGTTGTGAACCTACCCTTTTGATGATTCTAACAATAATTTATTACTGATGTTCGATTTTTAAATGGAGCAAACCACTGCTGGCTTACGACTGTCTTCTACTGTCATTTCGAAAACTGGCTTAGTGGGATCACTTTACGTTAATAAAGTTCGCCATTAGGTGGTAATGTTTAAGTTCCAAAACTCCTAGTAACGAGAATTTTCAACATGTCAAAAAATCTCATATGTACAACAAGTAGATATTTAATAATTAATAAGATAGAGAGATAAAAGTTGGAAATTATTGACAACAAGAGAGCAACCAAATTTAAAGACAGCGACTGCTGTCATTTATTTGGCGCCAGGATATGACTCTATCCATTTATGTATATGTCTCATCTTTATTGCCTATTGGCTTTGTTTGTGCACAACGTTTTAATTGTGTCTAGATTCTGGTAATCATTTTCAGGACTAGATCTTAACGAATGTAACAACTTATGATCATAACTGATGTTTGATTTTTAAATGGAACAATATCATTCTGATTTTCATAGCCCGATTTAAGAATGCACACAACTTCTTCCATTACCCTTAAATGCACTTCCCACCCGTTATTACCTCTCACACTTGAATCCACCATGGTTATCTCCATCCGATCGTTGCGTGTCTGTCTTGCAGCCTTGCATGTTGCATACAATTACTCTGGAAACAGATTTCCATCACCAACGCTCCTCACACTCTAACAATCAATACAGAGACTTTGTAGATAGACTGTACTTTACTTTCAAATAACGATTACCCAAGTCGCACAGTAGTTTAGAAACAGTTATCAAGAGTTCCTGTACTCTTCGGCAACCTGTTCACAACCTTTATAAATCCTCTAGTGTTACAAGGGTAATTAAACTAGTTAAAAGTTATGGGTAATAAACTAACCTGACCTGGTTAAGTATGATTGTATTGTTAAAATTTAAGCATTCTTCATAATCTTTACTCCAATTTCCTGTACAAACTTTTAAACGAGTTTACGAACTAATAATTATAAACAATTATTTTTAAAGCTTGCCCGTTTTATTTTTTAACTTGCTTTAAATAGCTTAATAAAGTTTGCTCATATTTAAAGACCTTTAGCTGAAGGGTGTTAATTATTTCCCAAAATTAATTGAAATACCTCACGCCAAGTAACTTAATTTTTATATTCTCGTACCGTTTTTGGGTATTGCAAATTTGAGGAACTTTTTCCTCCGTGCTCACGCTTTTATAGTGTCAATTAATATTTAGTTGTTTTTTGAACTTATCCGTTACAAAGAATCCATTTCTTCAAGAAATGCCATGTGGACGTAAACTTTTATACTTCCACTTTTTTCATCATATAATGGAATGATCAAACCTATATGAATATTTAATCTAACTCATTGGTTTGCTCTCTCGATGGTCAAGAATAGATGATTTCGCAAGTGCCAGAATATCCTTCATTGTGCTCCTTCCTGTAGAATGTTAGTAAGCTCCCACACCATTCAAATTCTTCAGATCTGCTTCGAAGAAAGGAAACACAATATCAGAGGGTCTCTTTAGTATTTGGAGTCTTAATAAAAAAAGTGCGTTGTTCTACGCATCTAGGCCAACTATCATTACTTGATCTAAAAATCTTGGATATTCTGGCAATGTTCCGGAATTCAGCAAACATAAAGTTCATTAAAATCTGAATAAAGCAAAAAGCTTGATGATTTTTGAATTTTGGATAATGGATTGACGATTACTGACAGAGGAGAGATTATACAAGATAAGCAGGAAAGAAATGCCTGGTTTTGAATCGCTGCTTTTGCCTTTCTTACGAGTGATATTTCTCCAACTTTCTTCTCCATCGCCTCTGGCCTTTGGAGTACCTAGTATAAGAGTTACGTCTACATATATTGAGCAGGGTTATCCATTTCGTAATTTCCATTGGAAAGAGGTTATCAATGATTGTTAGATTTACCGTAACTTTTGTACCTATCAAGCAAGGCATATTGATAATCTACTTTAATTATGCTGCAATTGGTCAATTTCCTATTTTCAGACATTTTATTCGTTTTCACCATTGGGTGTAATTAACCAAAAAAGGTTCATGGTTTTTGTTTTTCTGCCAATTAAGATCTTATTATGAACGGCGCTATATATAGTTTCGTGCGGATCCGGATTTTAGAATTTAATGTCGTTATTACAATTGCTTGTGGTTATAATTTTTGGCCATCTAAGGAGTACGCAATATGGCCGCGTTTTGGTTAGACGTATACTTATTAGAAACATAAAGAATGGCTGGCTCGGTGCCAAAATCAAATTAGCTTCCAGTACCAACTCACCACATCCTATGTGTCCTGCCAAGAGAGATAATAGGAAATTACAAAATAACAGTTATCGCCGTAGGTACAGTGCGCGGCCAAGATATGGGAGTACTTGTTATATGTATGGACAATCTATGGAAAAGTAATTATGATATTAATTGGATTGCTCCGAACTTTGTTTATGCTCGTATGACCTGTGCTTAAATACCCGTGCTGTATCATCTGATATGTCCCAACTTTTTATCGCAAACATCCCACTTATACCGTTAGAATTATCAATAGTTTATCACAACTATGTTGGTTTTAAATCGTTTTTCATCTATATACTCTCATTACGAGAACGTTAACAATGATACAAATCCAATCAGAACTCCCATCACAACCCACTAAGGGGCAAAGGGAGGCAACAAGAGCTCTCTATTGCAATAGATCTAAACCAATGTTAAAGTAAAGGTGACTAAAAACATGTTTTACTGTTATAAAAAAAAGCCACATTCAATTCTCTGATTTTCTTATTGTACGAAAAACGTTGATGATTCGACCTCTCCTGCGCAGTCTGCATCCATAGCACCCCAGCGTGTCGCTCCAGGTCATCCCTCCATCTCATCTGTGGTCTTTCTACACTTCTTCTCGTGTCTCTCGGTCTCCAATTCAGCAGTATTTTGGTCCATCTTTCGTCAGTAGCTCTAGCGACATGTCCTGCTAATTTCCATTTTAGAGTCATCACCCGGTGGGTCACGTCTGTGACTCTAGTTCTATCCCTCACCGTTTCGTTCCTGACTCTATCTCTAAGGTACATGCAGTCCTAGCATGGCTCTTTCCATCGCTCGTTGCGTGACTCTTAGTCTCTCTGCGCTGTGCTTTGTCAGAGTGACAGTTTCAAGACCATATGTACTTACTGGCAGAACACAAACTTCATATACCTTCCTCTTCAGGTTGATGAGTGTTTTTTTTTTTATTTTTTAATATATTGACGTGTAATAGTTCATAATTATTATCTTTTTAGAATAATCGCAAAAAGTGACTTTAGAAGCTTCAAAATTTGGCATACATCTATTGAGTTCAATCCCTTTTGTTTACCCACAAGATATGTCTTTCGTCAATAGCTGTAAGGGTTTGTGCTGGACACCCGCCATTTTCTAATCGGTCTCATATCTGCGCTTAATTGCAACACCGTGATTATTTAATTCCTCTTATAAAATATGATGTATGGGATTATTAATGCAATAAATTAGCCACGAGTATGATGGTTCGCTATGTTGGTACGTAGACGTGAATGAAGTGAGGTGCAGGCTATTCATTAGAGAACCCACTCGAGTGTGGTAATGCATAAAATTAATTATAACCCGTACAATGGCGCTCGTAACTATCTGGAGATACCTTTATCTGTGGGGCAAGAGAGGCGGTGTGATATAGTTCCTATCTACGCCACTAACGAATCGGTATGGCTACCTATACTTAAAAGTCAAGCCATCTATTTGTAGCTTATAGATAAAAAACTGAATCCTCCATTTTGATTTTTTTAACAGCGCTTTGATTGCTGATGTATAGATGGTGCTGAACCTTTTTTTTTTAAATATTGATGTCATATTCATTAAATTCGAATATAGTGCACTCATTATAATAAAGCAGAACGAATGTGTGTTTTTGGGAAAAATGAAATGGTGATATTCATGTAGTTTCCTTTTATCTGTTGGTATTTTGATTGTTACTTCTTTGTGGACCATAATGGTTAATTATTACAATGTAATTATACTGAGTGGTAGTATTCAAACAGTTTATTTTATGTAACTGCTCAATAAAATAGGATCATTCTGGAATCTTTTGCCACCATCGTGTAAAGGTGTGTTTATACCAAGTGAGCATTAAACCAATGACGGAAAATAGAGTATATTTTGATCGTTTGTACTGTCACCAAGGTAAAAACAACGAGAAGAACTGTCGTCGCCCATTTTTAGTTCTTGGTTGTTGTTATTCCTATGGTGTCCAATATCTGATTTTCACTGATTCTTCGACATCTGCTTCAGCTTCGACTGTGGTCTTTTAGGCTTTCTATCCATCCCGCCTTCTACCTCTTGTTGTTGTTTCAACTATCTGTAACATACCACCTCCCCTTCGCCAAGGCAGCGTATGATGTTCCAATTCTTCCTCTGTCCCTTCCCATTATTATTATTAACTCTTGTAATCTGTCATTCAGCTCGATCATTGTTATTGACGATTTTTCTTTTTTTCTTTGTAGTCTTGTTCGTCGCACCGTCTGTGTCAACTGTTGTTTCTATTATCTTGTCGAGACAGTGAATGACTCTTGTTATTTGGATAAATTTTATGGAATAGATTTATGGAGCTGTTCTACCTCGACGTTTTTCAACGCATAGTAATTTAGCGACCTGAAATACTTCTGTGGGTATATCATACCCTTATCATCCTGTTTAATCACTTATTGTAATCCGAATACCTCTCCTCTTATGTATCACCTAGACGGAGACTTCTAATCAAATTTCTGGCAACTGTCATCAGTCATCCATTAGCCTTGTATTCTCGAATTATTGTATTCTTCTATTATACTGAAGAAACGTGTTGCACGTAATTTTTCTCTCTGTAATGCTTATGGAGGGAGGAAATAATAGCAATATGTGTATCTATATAGTTTAATATGTACTTGTGTAGTTTTTTACTTTGTATTTTTACTGCTCTCTATGTTATCTTTTTTTTTCTTTAAAAGGCAATTTGCCGTTGATAAATAAATAATATCAGTGCTAAATGAAGGTGCCTATACTCTATTTCTAGGTCCGGCCCTAAGTTCGTTTTATGTAAATTCACACTAAGCAATAGAAATCTATCCTCTTAAATTGGTAATATTTTTAATCCGTCAACACAACGTAGTCCTAATTAATGTTATCACGTTTGTCAATCATTATTGATAAATATTTTTTTTTCATTTGTTTCAGGTAAGAAATTCTTCTTAATGAAATTACCGCACTTTTTGTTAAAGCTTCTGATTTTTTGTAAGCTGATCTTTTTATAATAAACTGTGAGTGTGTGTCGAACAATTTATTTTTCTGTCATCTTTAAAGAATAATACCTAATACCCTTTATCAATTTGAAGGGATATTGCAAAGGATTTTACCTGATCAAATTTAATAACCTGACTAGTTTCGCAGACACCGGTCCTGCGTGGTCACAGGTGACATAGAAACTACAAATTTTTTGCCTGCAAATTTACTACAACCTACTTTATTGATTTGTTGATTACGAAAATATATTCATACATAACAACAATTTACATTTGCAAAGCATTCGAAATGTGGCTCCTCTGCAGATTGCTCCCGTTTGGTTACTAACTCGGAGGAGTTGCGAAGAATTAAATTATAGATAGCCAGCATCAAGAGAAGGAAAATGTCCTTCCTGCGGCACATACTTCGCAAGACCAAATACAAATTGTTCCACCTGATAATGAAGAGGAATATCGATGGAAGTCGTTTCGTGCGAAGGTCGCGGGTTCGATCCCAGGTGCCGACCATCTTCCTCTTTCACGAGTTTTAAGTAGCTTACTGTGAGCTTACAGCTTTAAGTAGCTTACTGTGAAAGAGTCAAAGAGTGTATTTGTGTTCACTTTGAGTGAGCACAGATTCATGTTTTAAAAAAAAAAAAAAAAGTGGAGGTGTGGGTAAATGGCAGATGTCCTGGCTTAGAAATATCAGGCAATGGACCGGAATCCAGCGGCTGGAAGAACTCTTACGGTTAGCCCAGGACATAGAATCCCACGCCATAATGGTGACCAACCTCAAATTTGCCTGGCATGGCACAGGAAGAAAAAGATGACAAAAATCCTACAATCTTCATACTTAGGTATATCTCCTACCGATTCCATGCGATGGACCGTTTTTACGTTAATTTTCTATTCTACGCGTAAGTAATAATAGGTGTGCGTAGATTAATTGTTGTCTACTTAACGTAAGTACCTACCTCTAAATTTCAATTGAAAACTGTTCAAATTTATTCAAACTAAGTTTTATTAAAAAATGTTTACATCAATAGGTACCTGATTTAATGAAAGTGTTCCTTAAAAAAATAGGGAATACTTTCATAGAATCACTTACTTACATCATATTTTATTATATTTACTAGTTCACGATATCCTCTCACCACCAGTGATTAAATATTTCGTGAATGGGTCAATACAACACCTAATAACTGACGTGTCAGTAAATCACTTGAAATGCAAAACGATAATAATTTAGGTAATCATGCGGTGAAATAACCCGGCGTGTGGAACACGGCGATAAATTCTGTATTAACAAGGTTAAGGGGTATGAGTCGAAAATTTCAACTAATAAGTTATCCGCACTTTTATTTTAAACTGAACGAAGTAAAATGACACAAGTTACAGCTAGTAGTAACGTGTGCATTTATTTCTTTGTATACTTTAAATTAAAATAGTATTGATTTATACAAAATCAAAAGTGGAAATTTTTGGACACATGTCCTTTTGCCTTATTACCACAGTAGGTACTTTATTCGCTTAATTTAACGGAGTTGTTATATTAGGCGGTGTGAAACAACGTGTGTTGATAGATGTATGTTTATAATTATTATTTAGTTCGATTCAATCGGAATGAAGTTCTGAATCTGTCCAAATGAATCTTTTTCATTGAGCGCTTCTCCAAGAGAGAAGAAAATGAATCTGTAATCAGTTTTTCATATACCCGTAACAGATCTATTAAGTGCCAATATGTATGCCGTTCAAAACCATTATTTTTACCATACCTAATGAAACTATTCACTTTTTTCAACGTCAAACACATTTCAAACACAGTGTTGACATTACCATTTCATTACCATTTATTTATTAATTATAATTATATTTCCGAACTTTGTTTTTATTCATTAACATCATTTTGATCATTTATATAAAATCTAATTTATTGACAGATTCAATCAATTCTCCCTTTTACACCCGGCATAGGGAGGCAACAAGAGCTCTCCATTGCGCTCTATCTTGCGCAATGTTTATGACCTCCTCCCACACCATGTCCATGTCCCTCAGCTCTGCTTCGAAGGAGCGGAACACAGTGTGAGAGGGTCTTCCTCGTCTTCGGGACCCTGATGGGAGCCTAACTGTCATTCGGCATCCTTAAGACATGTCCCAGCCAAATCCATCTCCTCCCCACAATGGTAGAGGTGATGGGCTCACGCTGGGTGCGCCGGCGTATAGCGTCGTTCGTGATGCGGTGGTACCATCTTACGCCCAGAATTTTCCTCAGGCACTTCATTTCAAAGGCTGAAACTTTTTGTGCCTGGGCCTTGGTCAGGTGCCAGGACTCACACCCATATATTATTGACAGATTGTATGTTATTTATTATCATAAATAAATTTAAAAAATATATTATACTCAATTAAACGTATTATATTTAAATTAAATCAAATTAATATCAATTAAAATCAAATTAATATTAAATTAAATCAAATAAAACTCAAATTAAACGCACTAAGCCAACCTTCGAAATAACAGTAGAAGACGGTCGTAAGCCCGTAGTGGTTTGTTCCATTTAAAAATCGAACATTAGTCATGAATTATTAGAGTCATTAGTTGTTATTTTTTCTGTATTGTATTTGTAAAAATTCACATCAGCTTCACAAATTGGTACAGTTCGCAAATTTTAGATCGACCGAATCGTAAATTTGATTCTTACCTGAACGAACCGTTCACTCATCATAACGAACGAAACATCCCTAATGATTCCTAATCGGCATAATATTTAATAAACATGTGTATGAATAATGAAATAGATCTCAGTTAGTAACATTGCCTGTCTGTGTATACCAAGTAGTCGGCTCGTAGCTATATTAAGTTCATTGGTCTATTAAGGTCATTATACATTTATTCGATTAGGTTTCTCAATTTACCCTGTGTTTCTGAGAGCAAATTGAGAAGGGGCGGGTTTGAGAACGTGTCCTCGTGCACTATGAGGGCTCACTTGTGGGTTACGGGACATATAATGAAACATTTGTATTCGCTTAAATGTATTACGAATTCAACAACACTTAGAATGAATTATGCTGTCATACCAAGTAGATCACCCAAAATGAAACTGTATGTACATCCTGGATTTTTTTTTTCTTCGACGAATCATGTCAAATGTCTTGTAAAGTCTAGGTATATCTTTGAATACTTGCTCAATGTACATTATAGCACGGTTACTTATATATTTGATTCTCTGCTGATAATACCTTTTAGGTTACCGTAATTTAGGCACAAAAATGTCATTATGTCGTACCTTATCATATTATGGTGATAGATCGTGATTTTTTCCTTCAACTCTTTCATCCAATTGGATGTAAAAAATATGTTTATGTTAAAATATGTAAACGCAGGTAGCCCTCAGAATGGGTGGTGGGTTTGGACTGTATTTAGAAGAGGGATATAAAGTGTGACCTGCCTTGTGTGCTGGATACGGATGTCTTCAGACCTGCCGGTTCTGTAATATTTCCTCTGCCTTCATTAATAGTTTTTCACTAAAAAAACACAATTTTGTTCATCAGCACGAATCACACGGTACTATTTTCACAACAACAATATAACAACTGTTATACGTCTATATACTTACGTTTTTTTTTGGCTCTATATTAATCTGGGAACCAACCCAATTGAATTTTTTTTTATTTCAATGAAAAATCTTCCTTTTTTATAATTCAAAATCATTCTTACTTCTATTTTTAAATTTAAATTTATGATAGACAATTTATCTTTTCGACTCTAAATGCTTAGTAGAACATATTTTGGAACGTATAGCGGTAAAATAAAATATTTAGTTTTTTATTCACTTTTTTAATACGCGTTCCGGTTTTCGGACACCGAACCTCTTCGAATTAAACTTCAGATTTACATTGTAAATATTATGTATCATAGTTTTATCATCGCTATATCAAACTCTAAAAAGACTTTTGAGGGAGCACTATTATAGTAGGTACACAAGCTTTCCCAACAGACGTTGTCCTGTGTTCCTAACTATGAATATTGAATTCGAATTTGTACGGTGATGAATTCATTATCATTTGACCAATGTGATTCCGAACGATTCGTCTGTTTCAAACCATGTATATTCCATCCGCATTCTGCCAATCGCACCAATTGACAATTCCTGTCAAAATATCAAAATTGGAATAAAAATTATAAGGTAAAAAGTACTAATAAGGTTGTCTACGTAGAGTTTTCTTTAATTTTCTAATTTTCCATGCATTTTTCTTAATTATTTTCTTCTAAAAGGACATTCTCTTGATAAAAGCCTACACGACAAAAAAAGAATTAGCGAAATCGGTCCAGCCGTTCAGGCGTGATGCGATGACATCGGGAAATATAGCTCTCCATTTTTATATATAAGATGCGTTCTGGTTTTCGCAGACCGAACCTCTGAATTAAACTTTAGATTTACATTATTAATATTACGTATCATAGTTTTATCTTCTCTATATCAAACCCTGAAAAGTCTTTAGAGGGAGCATTATTGTAGTACATTAGAAGGCTTCACATCGTCCCTTACTTTCTTAATTTTCAGTTCGTTCACAACCTTCTGAGATGAGAGATATATGATAACGTTTTAAGGACATAAATTATTTGTTTCTTATTATAATAAGTCGTGAAAACTTTATAGATGAGACTTAACTTAGTTATTTCAAATGTAACATTAAATTAATCTTTTACAAAACATACAGTTGTATTAAAACTTCATTTAGTTATTTTGTAGTTTCATTACGGCTTAGGAGAGCCCAGAATCGGTCCTTTTTATAACTCACTAAGATTATGTATGTGTATTGATAATCTTACAATAAACTAAGATTTACGTTTCCATTGCGTTTTCGTAGAAGAAAGTATTTTTCGTTGTAGAAATTAATGTACTTACATAGCTATTAATTTATTACTATTTTCATAATTTTCTTAGAACTGGATACGAGTTCAAAAAAATAAAAAAAATTAATGCGTAAAAAAAACCAAATATTTAACTTTATCGGTATACGTTTCAAAATTTTATTTTTTTAGATTTTAGTATTGCTAAACGAAATGCCGGTAGGTATGTAGAATTTCTCATTCAGATCAACGAGGAATAATCCCAACTGTAAGTCATCATTTTGTTCTTCGTTTGCCTCTTGTCGGGTCCTCCAACGTTGGAGATCTTTTCGGATACTTTACAATAAAATATCAATTTACTTATCAAATAGTTCTTTATTAAAACCCTTACGTAATTATTGGGTATGCAAAATTCCAAAAGTAGCCAAAAACCTGTTTATGTTTGCGACTTAAATAATACCTACTCGTTTTACATTACGTTACTAAGACATACATTTTCATATGCAAATATAAATTTAATTTAAAAATAAATGTCACCCTAATAAAGTAAAAAAATGTAGTACTTTATGTAATACCTTCAGTAACTCAAAAGTATTCCAATAAATTAACCGTAAAATTTTAGCGAAATGAACTTTTGATTTTAATTAGCGAATGTTTTTAGAAGAGTAGGTAGTGATACGGGGGTAGAGGGTGTATGTGTGTTGAGCACAGTTATGTTTTTAACATGTTTCTTTATAGGTATTTAATTAAGAAGGTTGTTACTTAGTTTATTAGGGATGTTGCTTATCTCCTTCCTCCATCTAATGTATTGCTTCTCCGCCGACACTTCGCTACCCTTCGCCGGCGGTACATTGCTGGCTACCTAACACGTAGAGATATCTATAAAATTTATTATGAAGTATTCAAGTATATTATTTATTTAGTTGTTACGTGAGTTTAGTACTCAGGGAGGTTTCTTGGTGACAGACGTTCGCGTCAATTCGTCAAAAATGCTAATCACCCAGAAGTGTGTGATGAAGACTATAGCTGAACATTTAGATTTTTAATAACTGTTCAGTTTATGTATTTTTTGCTTACCCTTCCCAATTCATCTTGCCCTCCTCTGCTCTCTATGTCATCTGCATCACGGTTCACGTCAGCTGGTCCTTTGCTTTAATGTTTTGCTTTCTCGCTTGTCGTAATAAATTAAACAATATGGTAGAAAAATACAGGAAAACCGTTTTATTAAACATAGCTCCTGGCTGTTATATTCGCGAAAAAGGTAACTTGCCTAGTATAGTAATTATTAATTTAGATATATGGTGATTTTTCACGCAGTCTTTTGCCCCATGTCACCTCCGTAACTCACAAAGTATAACATGACATACAATCATGAGATTTTGTCAATTTAAAACTCAGACAGAGGATTATAAGATGTTATGTGTGGTCTGTTCTGTTATATGGTCGTGAGACATGGGCATTAAAAGTAAACACGATGAACCGGTTAGAGGCATTTGAAATGTGGCTTCACCGAAGGATGTTCAGGATCCCATGGACAGACAGAATAACTAACACAGAAGTTCTTAATCGTGCAGGAGTGAGCAGAGAGCTGCTGACATTGATAAAAGTCCACAAGATCTCATATCTGGGTTACGTTTTACGGGGAGAAAAATATCGCCTGCCCCATTTGATTTTTAAAGGAAAGATAGAGTGTCGCAGGGGGGCTGGTAGGAGGCAGATCTCTTGGCTGCGCAACATAAGACAGTGGACCGGGATTGGAACGGTGGAGGAGCTATTCCGGCGCAGGATAGAGAGGGCTTCGCCAGAGTGACCGCCAACGTCGGGGGGACCTGACAGGGCACGTAAAGAAGAAGAAGATAGGGTTTTTGAAAAAAGAAACGAATTCGTAAACTATTTGTAACATTTAATTAAACGTAAGTACCCACCCACCCACCTAATATTATTATAAATTGTTTTACAAATTTTAATTAATCTTTGACAAGTCATGATGAGTGCAGAGACAGGGAGAGAGGAGGGCGGAAAAGGGGTGGATCCGCATCTTCCTTGGAGGGAGGGGGGAGTGTCTAATTATTATTATTAGCTACTTTGCTCGGGATAGTATGCTGTTTAATTAAATAAGCCAAATTGTCTTAATGCGTACATTATATTCGAATGTTGCAACCAATTTGGTAGATTAGTTTCGTAATTTTTGATCCTTGTATACAAAAGTATCAAAAAGAGCCGACTTTTTACGCATTTTCTGTTTTTTATACTTTATTTCTAATCTGAAATCATTAAGCGAATGCCTCATATCAGCGAACTTTGTAAAATATATATTACACTTTTATGGATTTTATTCTAAAGTAAAATCTTGCTTAAATCTATTAAAAATGTGTACATATGTGAATTATATGAAAGCGTTCGAGACTATAAATTTTGTGAATGTATAACTGTGTTTTTTTGAAACTAAAGAAAATGAGCTTTCACTACTTGAATCTATATACTATATATATAATGGTAATCTTACAAAATTACCTTTGAAGTAAATGGAGTATTCCTATTATCTAATAGATTCTATGTGGGCTGATATGGGACGCGATACTCTGTGTATGTTTTGATAGGTAGACATGAACTCGTACGTATTAACCCTTTGAGGACCAAGGGAAGCATGCTTCCCAAAACTATTAACAATTTTTTTTTCTATTTAGGATTTTATTTAATTTGTTATATAACACAAAACATGTTATGGAAGGTTGAATTCATCGTTATTTATTAAAACCAGTAATAAAGTATCACTGAAAGTGTCAAAATATTCACGTTGAAAAAGTAAAATTTCATCTGAAAAAACTTCGGTTTTTCTGCGCTATTGTGGGAGTAACTATGCTGTGTTGTTCGTGTATTTTTGCATCATTTGATAAGTTGGCCTTCTCTTTATGTGTAAAAATCAAAAGATTACTCCAAAATATTGACACAGGTGGAAAAAAATACAATTTTCCAAAAGGGAAGTATACTTCCCTATGGTCCATAAAGGTACTTTGTATGTTTTTATTAAAAGTTTTTAATTTCAAAGTACTTAATGTTTTATGTATGTAGACTAATTTTATTGATTGAAATAGCAAGAAAAGGGTACATAATGTTTTAAATTTATGATAATTAGAGAGTTTAGTTGCTAATATCCGATAACAGGGGTGGAAAAGATACGTAATCATGTCGTACAACAGCACTTGGCAACTTCTAGTCAACCGATGGAGAACTGTCTAAATGTACACATTATAGCAAACATTATGTCTAGGGAATATTTGAAGAAACTTGATATGTTTCACATTTTTTTATAATTATGGGACCTAAGATTTTTGAGAAAAAAACTTTAGAAAAATAATATACGATTTTTTTTCAACTTTTCAAGCCTCCACGATTATAGACCTCGGTCAATTGATAAACATGTGCTGAAATACAATGGCCACTATATCACAAAAAGTATACATATCATAAATAATACCCATAAATTTATAAAAGGTGGCCCAGCGGGTATTCAAAAATTGTTATGGGGCCAAGCCATCAAATGGATATCTTTTTCAGTTTGGTGTGTAAGTACATGATCAAAATCTCACAACTCTCATGATTCTTGACCACGGGATCCATAACATACAAAATGAGTGTGAACGCAATGAGCTATTTAGGTATTATATCTATTTTACTTCAACAACAAAAACTTTTTCCTTGGCTACTATTCCTAATAGTAATATACATAATGTATGTATTATTTACTTACTATATAAAAAGAAATGACAAGTTAAAGTCATTTTCTATCTTTTATGTTTGAAAACATTGTAAATTTTGATACAAAAGTAGTTAAAATAGCATCCAAAACATAACTCAATTTTCAATATAAAGATACCTTTAAGGACCGTAGGGAAGTATACTTCCCAATCGTTTTCTAAAAAACTGAAAAAAAAATCGAGTTCTGTTATATTTTTCTATCATAACACATCATTTTTGATAATAAAACCCACTTCAATGCTTAAATTTATTTCTAGAAACCTTACGGTCTTCAAAGGGTTAACAGTGAAATAGTAAACTTAGGCATTTCCTAATTAATAATAATTAACCAGATTCATTCAATTAACTTAAATCCCCTTCTCTGTGTATCACTACATAGTGGATCTTTACCCCTACGCTAGGGGTTGCAAAAACAAAATATGAAAATATTATTATTTATTATGCAAGAGCTTACACATTTCTTTTCATAACACAAATTATTTGTTTGATAGATATCGTTGATTTGTTTGGCGCCATTTAATGGTAAGTACTCCAACTAAAGGGCGCACGGGAAACTATGTGGAAAAAGCAGTTTCTTCAGTTTGCACCGGAATATGCTGATGGGCTGGTCCTTCCTAAGGTTTTCTGGAGGGTTCCAGATGACGGTTCTTGCAACGCTGAAAGCCTTTACATGGAAGCTCAACTTTTTGCATATGTTGATCATATTCAGCACATTCGTAGATTTTATTTCTGAACGTAAGGGATTCTTTGACGACACAGAGTTCAGATATGAATGGGGTGCGTTTATAGCCTTGTATACCATGAGCCGTAATTTTTATTGGATTACCTTAATGCCAAACAATCCGCAGAATTGAAACCGTTAAAGAAGATGTAAAAAATCTGTAGAGAAGAATTTCGATGACAGTTAAGGTCCGTATTGGAGAGGCTTTTGTTTTCCCCATACGCCTATAATATGGTGTGAAGATATGGACAATGAAGGACTTATCAATAACTAGCTTATACCCGTCTTGCTTTACGTTTTTGATTCCGATTGTCAGAGGGTGATTTGCGCTATCTGTCAAACTTCAAAATGGAGGAATCATTTTGCAAATTTTTTCATTAAATCTTTATTTATTGAGAATAATAAGATTTGAATTACATTGATATGTATTACAAATCAATCTACAATTATTTTATTACATTTTCATACCGTAATACCAAGATTCCATTCAACGTTTACATGAATAATTTTGTTTCCAAAAGATGGCTTACTGTCTTTTTGAGAAATTTGTATGAAGATCCTAAAAAAATAGAGTTTTTTAAATAGCTCTAAATATATTAAAGTTAATGCAGCAAATTGTATTTAAGAACCTTCTCAAGCAAATTGCACCGCTCTGCGCAGATTCATATCTGACGCAGCATTTGTATTTTGAGCGTGATGTTCACATATACGATAGAAAGCACACAAACATTTCTGAATTATTATGTAGATTGTAGGCAAACGTTACGACCGTCAGTCTTAAAGAAAACAACCAAGATCGAAGAAGAATTTGAGCGCGTTGATTGTTACTCGTAGTGACAACCCTATCCAGAATAATAATATATTTAATAGGAAACCCGCTTGTTTTAATATTCCCTATGTTTCGTTTAGGTGGAATACGCGCGCACTGTACTTATTAGAAAGTCTTCGTCGGTACTGTAAACGCTGCTAAACCTACCCCGATATTCAGCTCTATCTTCGTTTTAAAGCGTAGCCTTTACAGACTTAATTGTATTCGCTTTAATCTAGAAGCTTACTTTATATTATCCACCGTTAACTATTAGTTAAATGTGTTTATTTCCCGCGTATATTCTTAATATACTCCCGCCTTAATGAGATGATTAATGAATTATCATATTAATACGATAATTATTTATATAGGGCGGGAGGCCTATGGCAATCATATTATTATTAAATACCCCCAGTCTAGAAATTTATTTGATTCGATCATGTCTAAATGAATTTATCTTAAGTAAGTAGGTACCAAACTATGAGCCTATGATACGAATTATTTTAATCTATGTCTTAACTGGAACAAAATGGTTAACTTTGACAGCATTTTTTTGCACAACACTCAAATGCTTCATTTTGTTCTCAACTGACATATCCACCGCTGTTTAATGTAGCGGCGTATCCGTAGGAACCCAGACGATTACCCCTTGAAAATTTTAATGTTACTCATCTTAATTGACAGAACGAATGACAATCAAATTCTACAAAATCTATTTAAATATCGATTACCTAAAAGTATTAATAATTTTTGTATGGTTTGTATATATTACGTAGTGAACGTTCATTACTATGAATTAAATAAACACAGTTGCACTTTCACAAAATTTATATTAAATCTCGAGCGCTTTCGTCCAACTCACGCAGACATTGTCAAGAGACTTAAATAAATTAACAAAAATCTAAGAGAAGACAATTATGGTACCACGGTTGTGGGAGAGGATACTTACAGCTAACTTTAATGATCCCACCAAACAATATGTATGTCTATAATAATCCAACTGTCGATTTGTTGAAGAGAAATTATTTCTCGAGACAGATCGGCAGTATCAAGCCAAGATACGTGAGATTTGTATGGCCAGGTCTACATTTTAAACGGTTTTTCAAACTTTGACGACAAAAAACACAAACTTAGAGGCTTCGCAGCATATATGTTCCGTATATGAATTTACTCAGAATTCGGAGGAGAACATTTAGTGTGTCTGTGTGTGTGTCCGTCCCCCCCTTATAACTTTTGATTCGCTTGATGTACAGATCTTAAAATTTCAAAAAATATTATATACCTTAAGTCTACAAAACTTATATACTCAGAATTTTAAAATTTCTTTTCAGTCAGGGGTAATCAACCTTTGAATTTTTACTTATTTTTTTCATATATCTCGAAAACTATAAAAGCTAGAACCCTAAAAATGTGTATGTATATAGAAAAATACAATATCTCAAACTCAATTTAATGAAAAAGTTCCAGGGTTTCTCAAACTTTTTTTTATAAAGAAAAATATTTTTTTATGACAAATTTTCGAGTTTCAATGCCTATATTTGAGAATTTAAAAAATATCGAAAATCGCCGAAACATGTCAACTAGATAATTTAATTTTCTATAAAAAATATATACATTATATCAGTACATCTCAAACTTTTCTTAACAATTTTTGTAAAAATTTAATTTATTGACGACATCGTTTCATACAAAGAACATACCGACTCAGGCCATCGACAGTTGGATCTCATGTATACATGCAACTAGTAATAATTTAAAATTTCGAGTCATTCTTTGATTTCAGTGCATGTCTATAAACAAAATCAAAGTGTACTACCAAAAATGGATGTCAATAGTAGGACACTACTTAAAGATGATAGTATCGTTAGGTGTACGGGGGATATCCAAGTCAATCTTCCTAATTAATAAGTTTGTAGGGAGCACAGGTAACATTCAAGTGCTTAACATAATTCATCTCCTGAGATTTCGCCTAATTGAAATTTATAAATAAAGTTTCCTCCTCAAATAGTGCGGACTTGTCTCGCATCCTGAAATTTCTATGAGGATCTGAAAACCTTACAATGCATTGGAATATTTTGTATGTATTTATTGATAGATCTTTGAATTCTGTCTGATGACAAGCTCGTGTGACTGATGACAAGCTCGTGTGAGCTTATCGGGACTGTGCATTCATGTAACCTTGTGTTTGAATAAAGAATATTATATATATAAAAAAAAAAAAAAAAAAAAAAAAAAAAAAAAAAAAAAAAAAAATTACTTTTAGATAATTTAATACAAAGGAAAAATATCGGCATCTAGCCAAAACATTATATGAATTGGTTTACTCTAATTATTTATACGTTTTTTTTGGTACAGCCAATGCTGAATTTGAATTAATTAAGTAGAAGATGATGCAATCATGCAGGTATCTGATGGATAGTTCACTTGGGTTCTTCAGCTTTGCATAATTCTTTCACAAGTCTTCTCAATCTTTTTACCTCTTCCCCTCAGCTTTCCACACTCACAAATCAACCTCTCCTAAGACATTCACAGCTTTCTAACCCTATCCCTTTGTAGCTACCACATCCGGTGTATGTCCTTAGCTGTCTTTCTTACGTCATTAGACCTCTTAACTCTAGACCTTCGCTATTTTACTATACTTTAAGTGGGAGTATTTTTTCGAATATGTTACAACTAAAAACTCTTACAATTCATTACTGATGTTCGATTTTTAAATGGAACAAACCACTACGGGCTTGCGACCGTCTTCTACTGTTATTTCGAAGGCTGGCTTAGTGTGAACACTTTACGTTAACAACGTTCGCCATTACGTGGTAATGTTTAAGTTTCCGAAACTCCTAATCATGAAATTCTCGATATGTTCTACATGTCGAAAAATCTCATGTATGCAACAAGTAGATATTTAATAATTATTAATGAAATATAGAGATAAAAGTTGGAAATTATTGAGAAAAAGAGACCAACCAAATTTAAAGACTGCGACTGATGTCATGTATTTAGCGCCAGGATATGACTATATCCATTTTGTAAATGTCTCATATTTATTTCCTCTTGGCTTTGTTGGTGCACAACGTTCTTATTATGTCTAGATTCCTGTGAACTTTTTTCAGGACTAGTTTTAATGAATATGTAATAACTAAAAACTCTACTGTTATTTCGAAGGCAGTATTTTTTCTCAATATGATTTCAGGTTTTTACCACAATGAAATCTTAAAAGAGAAAAACCCATATTAATTTAGTTGCGCTGTTGATGTGGCTAAATTAATAAAGTACATACTTACGAGATATTAATATCCTTAAAAAAATACTGCAAATGGTAATTGAAAATATTCCAGGTTATTATATTGTCAACACATTGCGCCTTAACCCCGACATTCTTACTCAGAAGAATTTCTGAGACAGGTATGTAGGTATGTACCAATAACATTACCATCCTAACGGAATAATGGGCAGAAAGCTTTCCTCCCAATTCCCCAGATGAGAATACGGTTAAGAAGCAATGGAAGAAAATTAGTGAAATGGTTTCTCTCCTATGCGTGTTACTACCCTGTACTCACCCCTATACAGGCTCAAATTAATTTCGTACAATATCAGAGAAAGTCAGAGCGTTTTATTCGTGTCCTTCTGAAGAAACTTTCATTTCTTATACAGAAAGAAAATCCCGCGTAAATGGGCTAGGGAAAAGAAGTAGAAGAAAGAAAGAAAACCATGTCCTGTCTTCTCGGCTGCAAAAAAGCTCCCGCTGTTTATCCCACATTCTGTTCAGAATCAGTAAATAGAGATTCGACGCATAATTACTCGTATTTTGTTTTTTTTTTTTCAAAATCACTTTTGAGGTTGGTATATTTACTTATTTAAATAATGAACGAACGCAAAAAAAATTGATAAAAAGCAAGAAAATACAATTTATAAAAGCTTTAATGATGAACCGGTATTCTAAGCCGTGACCTTCTGATGCGTCATACCAACTTGTTTTGCTAACACTTAAAAATATATTCTTATTGTAGCATCGTTCGAAATTAAAAAAAAAAATGAAAAAAGATATCTTAGTAATCAGCTATATGGACCTCGCGATGGCCTCCTAAAGAGTGAAAGAACAGTCGAGAATTTACACAATGAAAGCAAGAACTCTGAGAAAACATACCACCATGCCTTTATAAAGGAGATTCTAAAGAGAATCTGCCTGGAGATTCTAAAGAGAATGTCGAAAACCTCTTATTATTGAGGAAACAATTATAGTTTTACAGGGCAAGGATGCGTGTAAACCAGAAATACTTACCGAGGTCCCGATGCAGGGTATCAGGAGTAAAATTATTCACCAAGATGTTTGCCGAAAAGATGAATGGAGAGACAGGGATGAGATCTGATTAAAAAAAAATCAACAAAAATGATCATTAAACCTTTTAAAGGACTTTTTTTCGGTACCAGCACTCAAACTGCTGCAACTATATAGACGTCCATCATCTTTCGGTACCGGATCTCTCTATTGGATTACCAGTTCCCTTTATGACCTAGGTAGTAACGTACAAAAACCAGCCCACCTTGCTTATAGAAATAGATAAGAGTATTAAGGATTATGATGACTGTCTTTGAGTAAGCAGAGTGTATGCGTACGTACCTATTATACAATTCAATTCATGGAATGTTAGTATATAATGTCGCTATGATCCTCACATTAAATTTAGAAATTAACCCTTAATTAATTGATACACATTATATAATAATAATAATATGTCTAGGTACACCCCAACCGCTGAAAATATACTTAGCTAATTGACTTCCCGCACCAAACTACCACCCACACCATCCCTCTAGACGTCACACCCCCCCCCCCTGGTAGCTCTAGATACTTATAGTTATCTATTAATACAAATTATATTATTAATTATATTATTCTAAGGTTTAATTTGTTATTGTTATTTAAAATATTATTATTCTATTATTTCTGCCTAATTAATTTCATTACTCGTTGCTCTATTAAATTTTTGAACTAAATCTAGGCGAATGCTTACAATTTAAGTGGATTTTTAAAGACCCTGGATGAGGATTTCGGTGAGGGTTTATCAAGAACTAAAATCTGAATGACTATAAGTGCAACAAAACGTTAGAACACCGATAACAGATGATTTACTCTGCAAATGGGCAGCGAATTAGAGAAATGTAATCCATGGCGTGCAAGGCTTTTTCAAATTCTGCTCTTGAATTTTAAGACTGACTTAGTGATTTGGCGGATTTCAAAAGCATCAACATCGTTATTGGTTCTAACGCCTTTCGTGAATCTGGGCCTTTGTCAGAATTTGCCATCCCTGAAGTGCGGTGTTCCTATTCTATATATGTTTCTCTTCTGGTCAAGATATCTTTAAACTTTTTATTAGTTTGACTTTTTTGACGTGTTCCAACCTTCAAAGACCATAATATACTTTTTAAAACTTAAAGATATCGAGCTTAAAGTTAAAGTTAAAAACTCTTAAAGTTCTTCAGTTCATGACTATGCGTCCATTTTCATTTTGCCACAAAAAATCCAATATTATTCTTGCCATTTAGAATCAGCTAATACAAACAGATAGAGATAACAGAAATCAGCAACTGAAAAATCAATCTTTCAAATCGTATCATTAATACAATATAAGAAATCAGCAAATCATCTTGCAGCAGAAACCCGATGAAACATGCACATTGTTCTGTAAATTTTGTTGTCTTCCCTATTTTTTGCCTTCAAAAATTATCAGTACGAAATTAATTCGAATAATAAAAACACTCATGCTAATCAGTCTTGCGATCAATATTGAAATTTCAACATTTTCCAAATTTAATATTAATAAAGAAGTTTTATTTAAAATATTAAGTTTGTTTCTTTAACAAGAAATTACATACGTGTTTTGAAAATGTTATACGTTCAAGAAATATTCACCCTCAGGGGCGGTTTCTTAATGAAGCTAAAGATCAAATCAACCCTTCAGAAGTTTTACAAAATAACATCAAAGTTAAAATCATTCTATTTTATATTTCCAAACTCACTAGCATAGATGTCAAGCCTGAAAGCGATACATATTCACTCGTTTAAAAAAAAAAAATTTCAGGTCTTACATCGCTAGGCGAAACCTTAGGATTAAAACATATGATGATTGGCGAAGTCCACGGTAAAGTTTCCATGCGATGACTAAAACAGATCAAGATTGAACTGAATATGAATTAGATATAATCGCACGATTGTGCGATGGTAGGTCAATCGCACTCTAGCAATTTCAAACAGCGAACATGTTTGAATCTGTCATACATGTTCTCAATTTGAACATCCATTGCGCTATTGAACGACCATCACGTGATCGCGCCATCACTTTCCAGTTAGGACGCGACCATTTTTTTTTAATTATTTCACTATCCTTATTTAATTAGTGCATATTACAAATTAGTGTATAAAAATAGTGAGAAGCAATCTGGAACATCCAACCACAAAAAGAAATATTTTCAGATATCCTCTGGCATAATTATGCCAAATATTACTGATCTTGGGAGTCTAGTTGGTAATGCATCGTTTTAGCTTTCTTAAGACTCTGGAATCTCTTTTTTTTTTCTTTTTTTTTTAATAGATCCTGTGTCTAATTGTAATATTTCTTTAAAACTGTCGGAAAAAGTTTACTTACCTTTATTCGGCGACCAGATATTGTAAGTTCTTGATATCAATAATTGTTTTACGTAAGATCCTGTGTGTCAAAAATGAATTATTATGTGATTTATAATGAGATATCAAAATAATATTGTATATCTTTGAAAAATCAACAGTCTTATAGGAAATTTTTGCATTTTTAATTGCTCAAAACTGATCTGATAAATGAAAAATGATAAATGAGGTCATAAACACCCTTAGAAAGAACAAAAAAACATGCTTACCATATTGAGGCGTAATTTTTATATTATTACAATTTCCTAAAATGTAAATACAAAAAGATTAATTTAAGAACCTTTCTTTCACTCATCCAATTAAATGTTTTGAAAAAAATCAAAAAATTTCAAGTATTTTTTAACATGTTTGTAACATCCATGACTGACGTGGGTGTGTACTTTCAACTTACCTCCCAAGCACCTGTATATAATATTATTATTTGCTGATAAATGAAAACGAAGCGCTGGTATCTCCAATTAAACGTATCAAATTCTTCGGCTAATTACTTTGTTAACAAACTTTATTAAACTTTTTCTACATGTCTACAGTATCATAGAGTTTTATAAATTCTCGCATCTTCATGTCGGAGGAGATGGAGGGTTTTTGTAAATACAGTAGGTACTCACTTACACACATAACTTTGTACGTCTTCTCGATGTGTTGAGTTCCAGTCAAATGATAGAATCCGTTCTATTTCATAAGAGACTGTGGATGTGGAGTCCTTTGCACCCTTACTGGTGATAGTTGTCGCAAACAACGGTTATAGTTCATGAAGGTGATTTTGATATCTTGTTCCGTTTTCGTAATAGCCGCTTTTCTAAGGGACACTGTCTGGAACAACAAACTAAATATGCTGATCAAGAGGAAAACCAGAATGTGGCAAATATGTATGAGACCTAAAACGACATACACCATCGAAACCAGAGCTGATACCGTGAAGACAAAAAACTTTCTCCGAACGACAAAATGAGAATATAGTGGGCGTAACTCTCGTGGACAGATTTCGAAACGAGAAAATAGGGCGACGATGTAACATTGTCTGATGGGGTAGAGAGTGAAGGTGCCTTTGGAGGGATCATGTCGAGAGAATGAGAGGCGAGAGAATCCCCAAAATTCTCTTCAACGAGATTTCCGAGAGTCAGAGAACCAAAGGTATACCACTGTAGCGCTAGAGGGACAGCTGGTCGTCAAGGTCCCAAGAGGCGGATTTTGTTAAGAAAAAACATGCTATGGCCTACATATATCAAGAGGAAGACAACTCGTTTTCCGGTTTTCGTGCCAGTTATTGTGGGGGTTATTTTACGACAATTACCACCTTTTTATTCATTGTCTCGACAGTGGTTTTTTTCAGGTTGAAGCATGATGATATTTTACGAGTATTGGTGTTCACTTTTTTGTGAGGCCGTGATAGAAAGTAAGACAGCCGTATCCATAATAGTCTTTGTTATAATCCAACTTGTCATTTCGATCGTTTATTTCGTGGAAAATTTGTGAATGATTGGAGGGGGGGGGCTATGTCCAGCAATTGACGGGAAACCAAGTATAAACGTTTTATCTTAATTCTGTCGTCAATTTATATGTATTTTATTATAAAAGTAAAAAATTTGAACACAAATCCTAGTTAGTTGAAGTAAACGCTTTCCTAATACGTTTTCGGTTTCAGGTCGTTTTCTTCGCTAATCACGACCCCTATTCTGTAGCAAGTGTAGGGTAGTCACTTGAAAAAAAGTGACCATTAGGCGATACATTTTGTATGAAAAACGTCTGCGATTCTCGCATTCGATACGTATAGGCGTTTTTCATACAAAATGTATCGCATAATAGTCACTTTTTTCAAGTGACTACCTTACACTTGCTACAGAATAGGGGTACATATTTTTTTATGTAGATTACAGATGATGGAATTCAAAAATTCGCATCAATAAATGGAAAACAAAACCGTTTTACCGATAAAAGCATATTTAAAGGTGATAAATTTAACGGACAATCAAGGCATTTTAAAAAGAACGGTATTCGGCCGTTCGACTATGGCGAGAGTCCTCATTAAGGATATCTCGAGTTGCTAGTCGCGTTATCCTAAATGCGGTGAATGCCACCTCCTCACTCCTGCAGAGAAACTTGGAATTGATTTTAATGAGAACCTAATCAGGAATATCTCCCATCTCCCTATTAATAATAATTTTATCAAAATGTATGAGTATACACACACACGCAGACACATGCGCTCATACAAATTAGTATCGTACCTATATCTTCAATGATATAAAAAAAAGTCGTGTTAGTGCGAACACTTATAACTCGAGATCGACTGAACAGATTCTTCCGCAGTTTGATTATTCTCTACTCCGGATAACAGAAAAACTTACAAAAAGTTGAAAAATGATAATGAATAATTTAAAATATAATATTATAAGTTAGTATGGAACGGATTTCCTGAGACGCCAACGCCATCTATGAAAAAATCTATAACAACTGAACTATTGTTAACCTTACAACCATTGACATTATAAATATTGGTACGCAGATTTTTGATGGAATTTTTTTCAAGCTTTCAAAAATATTTTTTTAACATTCAAATTTTGCATAATTTGTAGGTCTCCCTACAATTCTCTGGCGAATTTGATTCTCTTCCACTGCCTTCATTTTTTTTAATATCAACGGATCATCTTGTCTGGGGCCTCCCCACCCTTCAGTATCCCGATCTAGGCCCTCAGTATAACACCTACTTCATCAATCTACCATCGGACATGGTCTTCGCAGTTCCATTTATTTTTTGTTCCGCGATCCTTGGGCCACGTATGTTTTCCATTATCCAAATATTAGTTTTTCGGGCCCTAAATGAGTGTGTGAGTGATGAAAATTCAACATCCTTCTCTCGATTATAATTGTTTGCATTTGTCCGGATTTTTGTTATTACAGAATTACATTATACCAAGGTTTTCCCCAACATATAGAATAGAGATTTTGAGCTTTAAAGACTACATGAATTAAAAAAAAAGGAATTCATGTTAGACAGAGACATAGGTATCTCTACATATAAATAAGTTTGAATATACCTACTCACACAAAACATTATAGTTTCACAAAGAGCATATAATCATAGGTGTCTAAATAAAATAGTTTTGACTATAGCGACACACTTAGCTTTGCATAGTTTCACAAAGACCATAGGTATCGAAATAAATTGCTTTGAGTTTACTCAGAAGCATTATAGTTTCACAAAAGCATAAGTATATAAATCAAATAATTTGACTATAGTCACATTTAGCATCATAGTTTCACAAAAGGTCAAAATATATTATTGATTTGACTAAAAGTATTCACACTTATGTAACTTATATAGTTTCACAAACCATAACATTGTCTGTGTACGAGTATTGTGTAGTTTCACATTATTATAATAGTTTCACAAAAGTGTCTATTTATAATCTGTTTGACTATAACTATAGGTATTCACACTTAACTTATATAGTTTCACAAACCATAAAATTGTCTGTGTACGAGTATTATGTAGTTTCACGTTATTATTATGAGTTTTTCTTGTACGAGCTGTGTAATATTTCGTGGCTTTATCTCTTGCCCGCTTGTATTGTAAGTTGAATATGATGTTCCGCGTATGTCGTCCTTATCGGCAACAATCAATTAGTACGTAAGAGAGGGCAACTCTGTGCCGGAGTCTGGCCGTCCTGTATCGACCATGGTGTAAATTACTTTTAACTTTCTACACACACACAGCACGTGTACTTTATTATAGCTGCGAAATAATTGACTTGAGAACTCGTGGATTGTATTACACGGTCTTTAGAGACTAGGAAAAGCAGTGAAAAGTTATAGGTGGTCTTATAAAGAAACAACATAAAATTGCGATCACGCTAAGAATTTCTAAATGAATAAATGAACCTCTTTGATTAAACATGACGGTATTTCCATTAAAAAAAGAAGAAGCAACAATCAACATAATTTTAAACAGCATTGTGACCTAAAGGTGCTCCTTCGGTAAATATGGATTAACATATTGTCGGAATAAAAATCTCTGTAAGTCAACCAACCGGTCCCATCAAATCTGATGAAATATCTCGTAAAAAGAAATACTTGTAAGTTATGAACCAACCAGGAATTGAACCTGAGACGATGGATCAAAAGCCAGCTCCTAGACTGTTGCATAAAGGTATATTTTATTGGCTTTGTTGTGTTGGTTGCCAATCTATATAATAATTTAGAAATGTTTTTTTATTTGCCTTTGACAATACTTTAACCGTATATGTGAACATCACGCTCAAAATACAAATGCTAAGATAGATATTAATATGCCCAGAGCAGTATAAAATGCTGGAGAAGGTTCTTAAATACAATTTGCTGCATTAACTTTAATATATTTAGAGCTATTTAAAAAAACTGTATTTTTTAGGATCTTCATACAAATTTCTCAAAAAGACTTTTGGAAACAAAATTACTCATGTAAACGTTGAATGGGATCTTGGTATTACGGTATGAAAATGTAATAAAATAATTGTAGATTGATTTGTTATACATATAAATGTTATTAAAAGCTTATCATTCTCAATAAATAAAGATTTAATGAAAAAATTTGCAGTTTGATTTTGAAGTTTGACAGATACAAATCACCCTCTATGGGTGGGTTGCCCAATTAATATCAAAGCAGGCAATGTATGTAGCTAAGATTCAAACCACAGAGCTCTCTCTATGAAAACTTGCAAATTATGTCGGTAGGTTCGTATAATATTTTTTTTATTATTATAGACCTCCAAAAAAAATAAAATATTATACCAACCTACCGACATAATCAGTATGTTTATATTATCTGTGGACATAATTTGCAAGTTTTCATAGAGAGAGCTCTGTGGTTTGAATAGGTTCGTATAATATTATGAGGTCGGTAAAACAAAAATTGTAAAAGTGTCATTCTTCTTTTTCTGTGCTTATGTCAGTTAAAGTGGTATGTTAAGCAATGGGATGCTAGACTAGAATCTGTTTAATTACCTACCGATCAAGCCTGACAATCGGAATAAAAAACGTAAAGCAAGACGGGTATAAGCTAGTAGGCAATAAAGATGAGACTGTTACAAAAATGGATATAGTCATATCCTGGCGCCAAATATGACAGCAGTCGCAGTCTTTAAATTTGGTTGCTCTCTTGTTCTCAATAATTTCCAACTTTTATTTTTATATTTCATTTATTATTAAATATCTACTTGTTGCATATATGAGATTTTTCGACATGTTGAGAATTCTCATGATTAGGAGTTTCGGAGACGAACATTACCACCTAATTGCGAACGTTGTTAATGTAAAGTGATCACACTAAGCCAACCTTCGAAATAACAGTAGAAGACGGTCGTAAGCCCGTAGTGGTTTGTTCCATTTAAAAATCGAACATTAGTAATGAATTGTTAGAGTCATTAGTTGTTATTTTTTCTGTATATTTTATTCTTTATAAAACGGTAAAAAAACAGGTTTGTTTTTTGAATGAATAAAAATTGGAGATAAAAAATGTGCGTTGAATACTTGAAATGAAACATTGGAAAGAGAAATCAAATTTATAAAACACATCTACACTTTTTACATAACTTCTTCTAAACAATCGGAGTTCTCAAATAAGATCAACTGATTTATATTGTAATATCTGCTTAACGATATGGTTAATATGAAATTATATTAAGTAAAGAAATATAGGGACTAAAAATAATGACAATACTTCTAATGGTGTCGTTAATCTTTTGTTTGCGTAACATCATAATGATCTTTAACACGTAGGCGACAATATTAAATCATAGCGGGTCCTTATACGCCGGCCGGAGCGAGGACCTACTTTAGATCTGTATCAGTTGTGTGTACCGGCTCTCCCTTCAACATCCACCTTCACAAGTCGATAATCTACTTTATTACCGATTGTGGCTATCTTTGTGGCAATTAAGCTTACTCAGATAATAAGTGGTTTATGGTGTTTCGTTGTTATATTGATATTTGTACAACGACAAGCCCGTCACGAATCACGGCGGTAATTTTTATCATATTGAATTATGTGTATTCTTAAGGATTTTTTTACATGTAATGATAAACCTATTTTTCACCTTAATATCAAAAGTTGAATTCATAACTCAAAATACGAATTTGTTACGTGCCACAAGGCACAAGGCCTCCCTCTTGGTCTTCCATTAAGGGTCTGTCGAACATGACTCTCTTCCAGTGTAGGCCCGCTACTCTTCAAACGTCGACGGACCGTTTTGTCTGGGGCCTACCTATGCTTCTGCGTCCTATTCTAGGCCTCTAGTCCAGCACCCTCTTCATCCACCTGCCATCAAACATACGCGCCACATGGTCTGCCCAGTTACATTTCTGTTCCGTCATTCTGAGCCACATATATTAACTTGGTCTATTCCCTCATCCAATCATTAAGTGAAATATTCAAGATTCTTCCCTCCATTGCTCTGTCCTTCTCCCACACCTAACCCTCACATCCGCTTTGATAAAACGAAACAAAGTGTGAGAGGGTCTTCCTCGTCTTTAGGACATTGATGAGAGGGAGAATATCACTTACTTACATTGTTTTTGTATGGCAGTTTTCAAGCTCTTTCCTTTTCTAGTGTATAACCCTGAACTAATTCCCTGAAATAACGTGCTTTTAAGTAACGCAATGCACAATGTTGATGGGAAGAATTGATATTAAAAGAAAATTTAGCTATTTAAAATCGCACAAAAATTTTATAAGTGTAATGTAATAAGAATTACATTATATAATAATAAATGTAGAACTGACGCTGTAATTTTGAGAAAAAAATAATCCTCTCAATTTTTGTTTCTCTTACAACGACGATCTTTTAATCTTCTGATTGAGGAATTCGGTATTCTGTTATCTGTGCTATTTCTTCACTTACGTAGGACATCTATTAGTTTTTCACATAGATATTTTAACAACTCATAATATTACCATTTTTAACAATGATTTTTAAACACTTACACTTGGAGGTTATGTTGTCACATAAATCTGTTTTGTTTTCCGGTTGGATATAAACTTTAATACAACATCTTTAACACACCGGTGCTTTCCAGATCAAGTTTATAAGGCAGCCGTTATATCGGACTTTAGTTTGTAATTATATATTAGACGGGCGAAGTGTTGGTCTAGAGGCGAAGGTACTTAAACAGTTTATTATGGATTATAATAAATTGTTGGTACTCGTGTTCGCTTGTTGCGAACACCTGAATCATTATTATATATTTCGTTTAATTGGCCCATAATATTTATCGTGGTTCATTATTTAATTGCTGTCAAATGCTGCGTGCAAAGTCGCCGTTGGACTTCGGTGTGAGATTTTCAGAATAATCCATTAGTGGAATTTAAATCCATATATTGTGTAGGTACCATATTAAAAAATCTGTTGTTGCTCACATAAACTTGCGCTCAACCTTTGAATGCAGTACGTTTGTTTATACATTATTTATCTTTTGATATGAAAATGAAATTTAAAACTAATATCCATTTACTTTCCACGCCTAATTTTGAATACCCTACGAATCATGGAAATGTTAGATTCCTTTCACATCTAGCGTATTTGCTTTCTTTTTTCTTTCATCAGGCCTTCCTCAGAGACTTCCACAGCACCCTATCCTGCCCCAACCGCATCCATCTGCCCTTAACAACTCTTCTCACTTTGTCAACATTTTTCGCTGTGCAGTTCATGGACGCTCCTCAAGAAGTTTTATAGTCCATCGTGTGTCTGTTACTCTGGCCTCATCAAAAATATTGAAATGATTTAAATGCTTCAAAAGATTTAAAATGGTACAAGATATTTCGTATTTATCATTGTTATATTTCACCAATTGTTTTGTCGTTGGTTGCACCATAAAATATGACATTTTAGTCGTCCAAAAATCAAATAAAATGAACATTTGTTAAATTGAGGGTTAGGCTTTTGTTACGCTAAGCAGCTCAATATAAGATCTCCTGATTTTTCCCACCTGAAAGAGTGGTTCCTGGTCCTGGTCAGATCATAACATCGTTTCGATATATCCGGTCCTATTCAGTCTCGTACATTAACGCTCATACCATTCTTATTTTATCTTGTCCTTTCATCTCATGTGTGGCGGCTCTGACAATTAATTATTTTATTTTTTAAGATGATATTAAATTAATGAAATCGAACATAACAAATCAACATTAATTTATCGATGCTATAAACGTGCCTTTTCGATGTAAATTATACACACCCACAACCATTGGTTGAATCGCGACAACTACCGTTATTCACATATCCTATCACACCATTGTGTCAACCAATAAAATGTATGAAATTTAAAATAATATGATGAATAATTGATGTATGTATTTGACTGCTTGACTACTTCTTGGCTGATTTTGTCTCAAACAACCCTACTTTTTAGTACTTAAAATGAATTTGAGTTGAACAATGTCACGAGATTCTTGCAGTGATAATAATTTGCGCGCTTTAAGAATGTTTGAACCTTCGTACACCTTCGTGTACTGGACATAGATGAAAAATTAGGGGACATTTCGTTTAAAGTGATCCCATTCTATCTAACACAGACTCGCAACCACAATTTTTAAGAAAAAAGAACCTTGATTTATTAAATATATACTATATTGCATTGAACGTGTATTCATTGAATCGCGTCCACAATATGTGGTCTAAAGTTGATAACATGCGCAAATATTGTAAAATAAATAAAAAGGCTGCTAAAAAAACAATCACCAAATACCTTCGATATATCATAATGTTATAGAACATGTGAACCTTATCTACAAATCATAAATTGCCTTCCAATTACGGAATCAATTATTGAAGGGAGAGAAATCTAGTCTTGGATCATTGGCAATTGCGATGATCCTAGAAAAAAGAATGTTCTTAATTTAAATATTTATTAACGCCAATTATATGTTGTTTGTTTCAGAATGTTTGGAAGTTCGGGTGCGTGTGCGGCGTGCGGTCAGACGATCCCAGCTAGTGAATTTGTCATGAGGACGGGAGGTCCTCAGGGAGGTGCGGCGCCACCAACGGGACCTCCTCAGCACCACGTCTTTCACCTCAAATGTTTTGCATGCTCCAAATGTGGGGCGCACCTCGTTCCTGGAGATAGGTACCTATACTTTTATTTATTAACTGTATTCAACTCTTTTTAAAGTTGCTCCAAGAAAAAGATGTTTGTCTTCCTGTTTTAACACAGATAGTGTATATTGAATCCTGAATCTTTTTTACCAATCGCGCCATGTCACTTTATAACACTTATATTATTGTACATGTAATTCAATCTGCTTACTTATTAGGCATAGGGAAATACTTATGTTTTCTTTACTTTGCATCTTTCGATGACGTGCCATTTGCCATAATATGACTTGTCTCCTTTTTAGTTAAGTTCTGATGTGCTATTCCCTTAATCAATCATCGACATCATCCCATTCTCAAATTTCATGCTATACATTTCAGCATTGTTTTCTTGATTCTATTATATCTTCTTTTCTAATATTCTCATTCCTTTCACGGAGTCTCTCCATAAATCACACATTTTGTTCTGATATCTACTGCATTAGTTTCCAATTATAGTCGTAGCCCTCTTTATTAAACTTCAGGCTACTTTGGCTATTTTTTATATCAACTAATACGGCCATCCCCATAACCAAAGTTAACGCATCCATTAAATTTATTGGTGGAACTTGTGTCACATAAATTAAACCATCTTTTATTTTAATATCACCGTCGTTCCTTGGTAATAATAATCATACGATTTGTTAGCGACGATAAAAAGCTAAACGTGATCACAAGAATGTTATCAGATAATTTTTGTAATTGACCATAAAATAATGTAACAATAAACTTTTTTATTGGCATTGTGACTATTAATCACATTATTTTTGATATGTTTATCGTAAAATTGCCATTACAACCCCTCATCTGCCCGGGGGGCATTCACAAGCGACTTACTCACTGCGGGAGGTCGCTACAACTCTCCGCTACAATGTACCTCACATTCCCCTTTACTCTGTTCATCGCTAATCGTTATTTCGACTTACTTATTGCAATTTTTTAAAGTATTTAACGAACCATTGTCATTTTTTCTTATTCCCTTTATAATAACAAGAGTTAGTTGTTTATTCTTATGTAGTTATCCTACGTTAAAACATCTCATTGAAGTAAACCTACCTGAAACCACATATATAAATATATAATAATAAATATATAAATAATAGAACACTTTTCTATACAAAGGTGTCAGTATAGCCGGCGGAATTTATTGCCTGAGGCAATTTTTTCCAGTCAACCGGTCCCGTCCAATCTGAGACAGGCCAACCCCGGGTAGAAATTTCAAGTGTATACCCAAGTTTGGAGTTCTATTTCAAATTGAGCGAAACTAAAACAGTTATCTCAGGCAATAAGTTCCTCAATTTGTTCCCGTCTTTCTGTTCCGCTCTAATCAGAGATACATCGTTTGCAAATTGTCACTGTCTCACATTCTTTAGAGACTATGTTCTATCTATTAACAGATTTCACTCTACCAAGAGGACATCACCATCACCGTCCTTTTGCGTTATTGATGAGAGCTGTGACCTTCTATTCTTTACCGCAATCAATTTCAAATAGACTACAAAATTACCTCAATCACTGTTGTGTGCTACATTGCCTCAACATCTTTTCTTCAATATTTTTACCACATTTCTTCATTCACCATATTTCTTCAAGAACCATTGTTCACCACATTGCAACTATGTTTGCCACATTTCTTCAAGACTATTTGCCACTTTGCTTCAACAACTGTTGTTTCTATATGAATGAATGGATAAAAATAAATTGTCGTATTTGTTGTTTCAGATATTACATGCTCGCTGGAAGTTTAGTCTGCGAGCAGGATTGGCATAAATTATTGAAAGCCTCATCGAATACAGGAACGGGGGCGACAGCGACGGGGGCAGTGCGCAAGGGCAAAGTGGGGCGACCGCGGCGCTCAAGGGACTGAGCCCAGCCCGCGCAACCACGCGCAAACGCCCGCCCTCCACCTGCACCACCCATACTAAGAGCACCTTTACATAACGACTTGGAAGAGCCTTCAGCGGATTTCGAACAGGTGACTTTTTATAGCTCTCTTTACTTATTGTCATTAAACCACATCTGCTGTTTCGATATCAAAACACCTACAGCCATTCATAGCTGTACGACTTTTATCAACAAACGTAACCTCAAAAATATCCAACTGATTGCGATATTAAATCTACCAATATTAATCCACGAGTCGACTACCCAAATACAAAATATTTTATCGGAAGGTAGCTGTCTATCTAATTTAGAGTTTTTGTCGCGTCATAGGATTAGCAAAAACGACAAACATGTAGGTACCTATGTTAAAACACATATTGTTATACTTAAAGCTTTTGCAAAAAAACTTAAACTACAAGTAAGTTACCTTGTGTTGAAAATATTGTCTTTTTTCATTGATAACTGCTACTTATATGATAAGGTATGAAAAACAACGTTAAAAATAACATAAAACCTTTTTCATATTTTACCAATTTATCTTCATCTTCGATATTACCAATTGAGCAGGTGCTAACCAAATACAAAACAAAATACAATCCACAAAAATGACCAGTTTTGATTTGGATTATTGAGATTTTTTACATGGATATAAAGGAAGCGGTTAGGATAGTACCTACCTATGTTTGTTTGTGTGGTTAACAATTGCTCCATTCATAGTTGGTCTCTACTATCTTCCGACTCCATATGATAAGCTAACCACATTATCTTCTCGTAATTGTCGGATCAATCAGAGGTTCTCAAACATTTACTGAAATCGTCAAATGTTCATTATGAAGAAGTTAATTTTGTTACCATTACTCACGTGACATAAATATATCTACATGCGGTCACATTCTTAATTGTCTTGAGTCACTTGCTTAAGGCCTTCAACTTCAGAGTTTCAAGGGTCATTTCAAACCCTACATTTATTGATACTGCAACACTCACTTAAGTTTAGGGCCTAAAGTTTTCATAACAATGAAAAAGTGAGTAGGAAAATAATTTAATTGATCATTTACCGTACTTACTTATAAAAAATTCGTTAATCGTAAGATTACGTATAACACACCGATCAGTTTTTACGTAATTTATAAAAATATATTTTATCCGAGTTTACTTATGTATGAAGATGACATTTCACATGAAATTTTGTAAACAAACCAAACAGTAGCCCGGCAACGGGAGTGCCTACAGCCGAGATGCGCTGTCAGATTTGAATGATTTCGAGTAGACCTTATTTTTTATTTTATATTATCAAAATATTGTTTGATCCTTATAAAATCACACGAAACCTTTATGTTTTGGCCAAAATGAACTAATTTATGTTATATTTAATATTTTTACCTACTTTAAAAGTACTTTTTGAATATTTTCTCCAAAACGTCTATATTTATCATAAATTTAGTTGGTGCATCATGGTTGTAAGACCTCTATGATTACGGGAATGCAATATTTGCTTTATTTGTTTGAAATTTCTATTATTAAAATGATAAACCAAAACAAAATGGACCAAAATATGAAGGGAAAACCTAATTAGACGGGAAAAAAACTTAAAAACAGTATATTTATTACAGAAAGCGTTGTTGTACACTCGAAACCATTGTCAGTTGACATAAAATCCAACATGGCGGGCTAAAATATACAGAGATCAGCTCGCAATCAATCGATAATATGGGTTAAACTACCTCGACGACGGCTTGATCGCAAATTTTCTACCGCTGAGCTCTTTTTTCCACTGATCAGAATTTTGAAGAAAAAGCTGTTAAAGTTTAGGACACATCCAAATGTTTATCCGTCTTATCTTTATGCCACCGAGTAAACATGTGTTCGAAATCTTCATGACTTCCGTTAGGGCGATAACAAACGACAATCGACTCCTTTGGGGGCTTCTCATTCAGAAATGGATCAATGATAGTGTCAACAGATCTAGAGTTCATAGATCATAACGATGCCGATATATCGTGTTGGTTTATAGAAATGTTTGATGATATTGTACATTTTCAACCTGAATCAATCTTATATTCTCAATGCGCAAATAATTGAGTAAATAATAATAAATAAACAATAAATAAATAACTTCTCCCTTTTTGGAACCACTTAGGCGCCTAGAAACATTTTTTTTATTTTAGACATTTATATCTAATATACTGTGTATGTAAATCGTTGACGATTTCAACGGAAAGTGTATTAGCAAACAAACGGACTTATTAAATAAAAAAACAAGAAATTATCATTGAAAGTTCAACATTCAACAGTTTATTAACAGAGAATAACTTTTTGTGGTGGAACGTCCTGGAATGAATCAAAATATTCATTTTTTTCACATGTAAAAAAAAAGACAGAAAATCTTTGTGTTAAGGCGAGTTGATGGTAATTATACCGATAAACCACTCTGAAGAAAAAGAAAACTTTCTATTATCATGACAAAAACCTGTGGGAAAACTGGATATTATTTTGTTTCAATCCTATATTTTTAAATGATTATGACATTTTTTGATCGGTCTCAGAATGTGAAAATTGCCGTTAACCTTTGATCAACAAATCTAATTAAAAAAGGGGAAATACAAGCTCTATCATAAAAAATAGGTATATCATGATGATTTTTATTGTCCAAAATCACCTACCAGCTATGAGAGTCAATACCATAAAATCTGATTTTTTGTTTAATTAATGTATGTATTGGATTCAGAATGAACAATAATTATGTAATCTGTCATTTTTGTCTTTATCGAGACCTCAAGAAGCTGTCTACTGTTATCTGCATGTCTCGACGATTAGAGAGTAGCTCTTAAGTCAACAATAGGTAGCTATCCAAACACAGTCTATGAGTATCGGGCAATGTTCACCTGTTCTTGCCCCCAATTTAGTATAATATCTACACTAGAAACCTTAAAAAAACGTAACTTAATTGGACAGGGTATAGCCGAAAAACAACGGTCGAAAACAGCTGAAAATTCTAACTAACCCCACCGTTCACGGTAACTCCATCCATCCATCCAAATGATGTCACTCCAAATTATTACCGTGAATGGGAAAACCCAAATGGATGATGTGGAGTAGGATATTAGTCCTAGGTGACCTAGATAAAAGGAGGAAGACTCAGCAGGGACCACGTGACCTCCATCATTTTTAAGCCTACTGCCACTGCGGTGTGTTGTTGCTTGTACTGAAAATCTTGTAGTGCTGTATTTAAATAAGTTTTCTTAAAAAAAAAATACAAATAATACGGTTGGGTTGTACAATGTACGCCATCGCTTTGTTAAGCGTTTGACAGCTCGCCTCAAAGACTTATCGTTGCACTTTCGTCCAAATAAAACGGTTTTCAGTCAGACATGCGGGTTTGACCCGCCTTTCATTACGCTATAAAGTTCAAATTCGTATACTTTTTTGGTCATTCTATTCGGAAATAGAACATAGGTACCGTACTAAAATATACCAGTTGCGTCAAGCCTCTCCTCTTTTCATTTGGTTATATAATCGACATAAAGATAATATACATTAATTGGCGATGAATAAATTAAATTAAAAAAAAAATCCATTCGACCATCACCCACATATCGAACACTCTGTGTGGTTATCCAAGCTTATACACTAAACCAGCCTTCGAAATAACGGTAGAAGACGGTCGTAAGCTCTTAGTGGTTTGTTCCATTCAAAAATCGAACATTAGTATAATAATTTTTTAAAGTCATTAGTTGTTACATATTCTTTAAGTGGTTATCCAAGCTGATTATAACCACAGTCAAAGGTTCGTGAGAGCTCATGTATTGAATCTCCTAGGATCGAAACGAGCTATGAAAAATGTGAAAAGCCGTAAATTGAACCCTAATTTTCAATCTCGCGATAATTTCAAAACGATAATAGGCATTTATCTAAGTTATACATCCAGACTTTGTTCATTCGTCATCCCGAACAATTCACAGGAGACCTCGTTAAGGGTAGCATCCCCTTTTAAACCGAATATGTAGGTACACCTACATAATACGTGTGTGTGTGTGTGTGTGTACCCTCCTGCATAGATTTATTTGCTGCAGTCTTTTTTATAGTGATTTTTACTCGGAAGAATTTAAGTTTTTCCCGTTATATTTTTTATTACCGGCAATAAAATATGTTCTGATTTCACCTGAACGACTTTCACGACAGTGTTACCATAACAATAACAAAAATGTTATATATCTTCTGCATATTATGTTTTTTTTTTGTGTTTGTGTATTTTTATTTTAGTTTTTTTTTTTTTTAATTCCGTGTCTTTTATAGCGGTTATTAATTTTATTGGCGTTGGTTTTATTGACCTCCCGAAAAGAAATAAGAATACATTCGCTTAATATATTGACCAAATGTCGATTTTGTTAGTGGATAACATTAAATTTGACCCGCATATCATTTAAATCAATGCTGGTTGTATTCAATATTTATTTTGTAGATACAGACTAATTCCTGAGTCGATTTATTCTTTAAATTAATTTCAACTTTTTACATAGAGATCAAGTGACTTCATTAGGATAAATGCAAATTCTCAAAGAAATTGAATATCAAGGTACCTTAATTTAATGTTAATATTTCAGCGATAAAAGAACAGTTACTGCTTTATTTATAAACTCCGATCAGAAAAAAAAGCTCAGCGATAGAAAATCATGCGATCAAGCGTCGTCGAGGTAGATTAACCCATATCGCTTGATTGTGAGCTGATCTCTGTAGATTTTTACCCGCCATGTTGGATTTTACGTCAAATGACAGGTGTTTCCAGTATACAAGAACGATCTCTGTAATAAGTACCCTGTATTTAATTTTTTTCCCTTCCAATTATGTGCTGGTTTATTATTTTAATCATAGAAACTTTAAACAAATAAAGCAAATATATTCATTCCCGTAATACTTCGAGCGCTTACAACCATTACAACAATGACGTTTTGAAAAAAAAAAAAAAATACTTCAAAATAAGTAGGCTCAAATATGAAATTCAGTATAATAAACATTATGGAACTAAAGTTGTGGTATGATGTAATGCAACTTTTTATTTTCTGAAATAAAAATAAGCTATATTATTTTGATAGTAAATAAATTATCAAAAAATAAGGCACCTATTCTACATCAATAACTAGAAATCATTCAAATCTGACATAGCGCATCTTGGATGTAGCTAACCACTCGCGTTACCCGGCTACTGTTTTGTTTGTTTACAAAACATTTTGAAAATGTCATTTTCATACTCGTAAAAGATGCGGATCAAATATGTTTTTATAAATAAAGTAAAAATTGATCGGCGTATCGGAAGTGATCGTGTAATCGACGATTTTTTTATAAATAAGACTGTTGTGTTTTCTAGTAGACAGTAGACAGTTTCTAGACATTATATAGGGGTATTGTATTGTAAAAGTTTCCTTACGGTCAATGCACCGAATATATTCATTTTTTTATAATTTGACAAGTTTAACATTAAAGTGGTTATTCTTTTGTTTATATATGAAATTGTCGGATATTCGACCACGTTAGACTAACAGTAGAAAACATATTGTAATATTTTTATTACTAGGTATATAAACAATTTTCTTCAATGAAAAGGTGTTTAGCTATAACGGAGCTGTAGAGGAAGCAGCGTGTCCATAATAGCCGTATATAATAGCTTCATACACTTTTATACCGATCCATTCAACAGATTATAAGTATTATTGTTATTGAGTGTTAATGGTGTTATTAATAAAAAGGACAATAATAAAAGTTAGGATATAACGTTCAAGTCGAATAGACAAATTTTCATTTTATCGCAGCGCCTTATTATTGTTAGCTGTATTACTTTATTATTTTCTTTATAACAGTGCAACACAGTGTTGTTTGAGACAGGGATGGACTCTGAAAAGGAACAATTTTTTTTAAATGAATTATGTTTTAAAAAATAGTAGGCTCTTACAACATACGTGTTAAGGCTAAGGCTGACTGTCCAGTGTCCACGGCAGCGTAGCGTATGCAGCGCGTCCTCGTATTTTGCCGCATGGCATACGATTTCTTGCAGGTGCACATAATATGCTGCTGTGGACAGTCAGTCTTACCGTTTTTCTTTGTAGATGCGTGAATGATTGTAAGATATTGTCTAAACTTTTGACAGCGTCTTCTCATCTCATGTCAAACATCTCTCTACCTTTTCCTTGAGATCTTCTTATTTTTTGCCGCCAAACTAATATTAGAATTAATAGCCCAAGATACTGATCAATTGAAAAATGAATGAGCGACTGACGCTATTAGGTACGTGATCCGTAACGAAGCGATGAAAAGAAGCTTTCTGTTTAGTGGTGTGTGAGCTCTGTTGTTTTCTAAGGGCGGATACACACAAAAAAAAACCCCGTGGATTTTACGTCTTCTCTAGATTCACATTGGTATAAAATTGATATCTGAAAATTTAATTACAACCAATATCTGGTCACAAAAAGGGTAGATATTATTTTCTCCTAAATTTTCGATACCATTTTTACAATGTCTTCCTAGAAACATGAAATAGTTTCATGTGCAGTATATTTAAATAAGTACCCCTATTCTAAGTTTCCATGACATTCACGCTGGCTTGAAGTAATCATATTTTATAAGGAAACATGTATAGCGCCCCCTACAGAATACTTCGGAAAGCTCCGCAAAATTCTCTTGAGTTTGTCACTTACGTTAGTGAGTAATATGTTTGGAATTGGGGTGAAGATGAGAGTATCTTTTAGTTTTGTTTCAAATTCATATTCCGCCCCTGTTGGTCTTAATCCTAATTGGTACATCCAAGAACAACCCTCACCCCCAAGCATCCCTCCCACATCTTCCAGCAACAACACAGGCAGGTTCTTACCGCTGCGTTTATCGTTAACTTTTACTGTTATTTTTACGTTGGTGCTGGCTTCTGCAACACGGGGCATAAAATGTCCTTAGATCCTTCCATAAAAGCTGTTCTTCTAATTTTTATCGTCGCGTGTTTTTTTGTTGCCTATTTCGAATCCTCCGATGTCTTGTTATTGAAAAAATAATGTTTTGCAGAAGTTGTATCTCCATGTAATAACTATTTGAATAACATTTCGATGGATAAAAAAAGAGAAAAAGTTAACATTGTAATTATTAACCTCTCTTATGTTAGCATTTAAATAACCGTTAATTTGCTTCTTAATAAAGTCCCTTGGCTGTCTTTTAACAGTTACCAAGTTGAATTAACTCAGCAATATTATAGTAGGTATACTTTCTTTGAGTATTATGAAAAATAAGTAGGTACTTAAAATTCATAAACAGCGTTAAACACAATATTTACCTAATATAATTGGCATATCTACAGTTTGTTAGAAGTCTAATAAAAAAAAAAAAACAAAAGTAAATGGTAGAGTCTCTATACAAATTAAAATACACGATATGAGTAAAGACAAAATGAAAAAAAAAATGAAAGGAAAACTTCAATGTAAGGATTTGAATATCCCACTATAAACCCATTACCATCGATGCTCCCAGCCCTGAATCGCGACAGACTAACCATAACTACTGTTGAAACACTCAGAGGATCGTCAAATTTATTTGATCCATAACCTTCTCAAAAACACATATGCCATCAAATTTCATATACATATTAAAAATTAAACATTGATTTTATAAAAATTCTATGAATATGATATTAGATATATAATAAGGTATGTGTTTATTCCCAGTCTATGACCAAAAATAGCCGCCTCTCTCTCTCCTTTGATTCCAGTGCAGCCCCGGGGCGGGCGGTCCGCCTCGTCTCTCGTGGAATTGGTTTACGCTGCGGTAACCATCAGTTTCCTGATTTCCTAAACTCGTTACGTTATTTTGCATGCTTTTTCCTTTAATGAACGCTTCAAAGAGATAATAATTCGCGGGTAAACGTCGACAAATGTTTCCTTTTGATATTCCACTGCGAAATTTGTTTAATTAACTAAGTGACCTCAGCGAAAACATTTAGAGTATTATCCTCTTGTATAAATGCAAAAGTTTCAACATTCGTATTTTAATAAGCCATACAGTTCTACGAAACATTGTGTTTTTTTTTAATAGCTTGTTTATAGAGAGCTTAATAATTTAAGTTTCGACCGACACAGATTTCGTTAAACTATTATCAGTTCCGGACAAGAGTAATAATAATAGACCATTTTCACAGATATTAAAATGAAAACATGGATCTAATTATGACGTATTTTTATAGCAATAGTGGCTTATTTTATAAATAAAAGAGCCTTATAATAAAGTATTCATAATGAAAATGTTGTCTTCTTGTTCTTGGTTCATCTTTCCAATGTTATAGTTTCTTTCTCACGTAAACTATGTATCTCATGTTTTGAATACTTTACAATACATGTTCTATTTTCTTTTTTATTTATTTAGGGACTTTTGGGTACCTACTTAAATCCAAAACTTTTTTGTCTTTTTTATTTTATATTATGTATTTATTTATCACATATGGGATTCAGCAGTGTCTAAGTCCTGAATTTTTGTTTTCTTTTTTATTATCATTTTTATTATTTTATCTGGACATTGTATAGGTTGTTAATTTACAAAAATGTGAGAAAAATATATTTATTCTATTTATATTTCTTTTTTGGATCCTTCTCTTTCTGAGCGCAGATTCGATATAGACATTCCTTGTGGCATGTCATGAGGTAAATCATATCATAAAAAGCAATTAGAAAATGTAATATTTTTGAAAACAGAAACACAATCAACAAAAACAAAAGTTATCAGTCGTCAAACTGAGTGATCTGAAATTACCGAAAATAATATTAAAAATAGAGGTTACTTACAATACAATTTTAAGATATATTGTTGCTTTTTCACAATAGTTAATCGAATCTCCAATCGATGAGATAATGGTCTTTCAAATACAAAATCACTGGTTAGTCCATGTAATTTATTGAAAGTTCAACTGTAGGTATGTTGTTGCTTTTTCACAAAAGTTAATCGAATCTCCAATCGATAATGGTCTTTCAAATACAAAATCACTGGTTATTCGCGCGCTCGTACCGTAAGGACCAAAAAGAAGACCGATAGTAAACGTAAACAAATACATAAACGATTTTTTCGGACGAAATAACGTAAACAAATTATTATATCGAAACAGTGTAGTTAGTAGTTTCGGTTGCATTCTATTATATAATAATTAAGTGAAATATTATTGCATTCTATTATATAATAATTAAGTGAAATATTATTTTTCTATTAGCCAATAATCAAGTGAAATATTATCAATTTTTGTGAATTTACCACTTATTTTCAAAATGGAAAAACCACAGGAGTTTTTAGACAAAGCTACAAATACTATTAGTGAACTGTTGAAGTATGTGTTAAGTACGGAGAGAAAATCAATTAAGGATATTCAGCAGGTTGTATCACAACAGCTCAACATATTACAAAACCAGATAGGACATACAGCTCTTAAAATGGCAGAAATATCGCATAAACTTCGTGATAAAAACACACAAATCAACACATATGCAGAAGCAACAAAAAAGAAAATGAATAAAACCTCGTATGGGGTCATGATAACTGCAAAAGATGGGATCGATATGAGTGACGAAGATATTTATATTGAATTTAAAAAATCACTAAAAGGAGTAGAAAACGGTATGCAAATAAATGGAATAAAAAAAATTTCTGGAGAAAAGTTAATAGTTAATCTAAATGAAAAAGAACAAAGCAAAAACTTAATAGCAAAAGTTAACAAAAACTCAAAGAAACTGAATGTCAGAGTGCTTGAAAAGAAAAAACCTACTTTAATATTCAAACACATATATGATGATTATGATGTGAAACATTTAGAACAGGACATTATAGAACGAAATCCACAGCTACATACAGAGTCTCAAAATATCAAAATAGAAGTGAAAAAAGTATTGCAATTGAAAGGAAGAAATTTCATCCATGTATTTGCGGAAGTTGAGAAGGAAACAAGACTTAAGATGCTAGAAGAAGGAAAAATTTATATAGGCCTACAAAGAATAAGAGTCGAAGATGCTAACCCTGTATTACAATGTTTTAAATGTCAAATGTTTGGACACTCTTCTAAAAATTGCGAAAGCAAAGAAAACATATGTCTACACTGTGCAGAAAATCATAAGTTCAGTGAGTGCAATAACAAGGCAAATAAACCAATGTGTTTCAATTGCAAAAAACACAATGATAAACAGAAGACCGCAATCGACACAGATCATAAAACGAATGACAAATGTTGCAGTTTACTTAAAAGGATGACATTAATAGCGAAACAAAAAATCGAATACTAGAATAAACTGTAAAACATTGATCTAAAATTCTATAAACTAGTATGGAATACAGTTTTATCGATAATGATAATGAGGTATCCTATTCAAGAGTGGAAACTCTAAATCAGTGGATGGATTCGATAAAATATTAACTCTAATAAGAACCACAACATTGTGGGTGTCCATGTGAATATAAGATCTGTCAGCAAATACTGGGACTTGCTTCAGTTGAATTTAAAAAACAATATAAGTGATATAGATGTGATTGTTCTAAGTGAAGCCTCTGTGGACGAAGACATGAAAGACTTATATATAATTGATGGATTAACATGTTATAATTTTAATAGAGAAAATAGACAAGGGGGCGGAGTAATGATATACGTAAAAAATAATTTTGTTTTTGATAGAATCCCAGTTAATAGTGTTTATTGTGAAATGATGCTTGGAAAGATAAGATGTGATGACTTTTCTAATTTCATTATTGCGATATATAGACCTCCTAACTTGAACAAATTAAACTTTATATCAGAAATAAGCAGTGTAATTGACAATAATATAAGAGAAAATGATAATCTTTTGATAATTGGTGATATTAATATTAACTTGTTGAATCATCGGGAGAGTGTTGTGGACGAATATGAAAATATGTTAATCAATAGGAATCTCATCAAGTGCATATATGACGTGACCAGAGAATTCACACACACACGGAATAAATTATCACCCACAAAAAAGAAACTTTTGAAAAATTGGTTAATTGAGAATCAGCATTCTGTTTTGTTTAATCTTTAGCGTTCTTTTTTATAATACTGTCTGTTTTTATAATCCTGTCTTATGTTCGATTGCAGCTGCGTTACTATATTTCTGGGTTTTTTCTTCATTAGGTACCTATCAGCTATGTGTTACCTTTTGTATTATCTCTTACTTGTAACATAATAATTCTTGGGTTGATAACACAAGAAACGGAAAACACCGAACTTTCCGATGCCGCCAGACATTCTTGTGTTTATTAGACTAAATTCTTGAGACATAGGATAACTGATATTATTTTTATTTTTATTGCAGCAATAAAAAAATAAATACCAACTTGGTAATAGAAAACAAATAAGTTATTATCCTTAAGGCATTCCAATTTGCATGGTAGGGTTGGGTTGTTAAAATAGGTTATTTGCCTTTTGTGATTTTTGCGTTTCTCTAATCCTTTTATCTTGCAGCAGATACCTGAGATCTGACCATACCGCTCCACCCATATAATTTTATTATTATCTTTGTATCTACCTTTCTGTTATTTTAGAATATTATAGTTTTGTATATCCTATTGTTAAAATTATTGTGAATAATCTCTTTCGCGGTATGGAAGTAAATGTAAATTAATTTAGTGTAAATTGTAATTATTATGTTTTATAACGTCAATTATTGTAAATAATAAATCTTACTATTTGATATGGAAGTATATGTAAATAATATGTAAATTGACTTATTGTAAATTGTAATTGTTTTGTCATATTGTATAAAAGCATAACCTGATGACAAGCTCGTGTGAGCTTATCGGGACTGTGCATTCATGTAATCTTGTTTATGAATAAAGAATATTATCTTAAAAAAAAAAAAAAAAATTCCATGTAATTTATTGTAAGTTCAACTGTAGGTATACCTATTTTACTAACCGTAATGAACTTTCACCACGTAGCTCTCCAAGCTTCGGCGAGCCCAGAAAAAAATGTTTTATAAATTCTATGCCGTCAAGATTTTGGATGTAGATCATTCTGTCGACAATGGATTGCCACTTAAAAAAAAAAACAAATAAATGATTGCGAGGGATTTTGAAAATACAGAGAAAGCTTTGGTTTAAAGCAGGGTCGCCCCACTGGAGGAGAGCACAGCATATAACACATAGTCTTGTAATAAATCCAGTACTCGATGCGTCAAGACCAGAAGCTGAGGGCATCAAAAGTTTGGAAAGTGACGCGTCAAAGGGGTTTAATTTGGAGGATAATAATTATCCAACCTTTAAATTACGCGTTATAATCAAATCAAAAGGATCTCTTTCATCACTTGCCTTTTGGCTAACCCTTTCAACAAATACGTGAATTTATTACGTCTCTTTGTTTGATCTAATGTTTGTTTTCCGCGCACTTTTAATCCTGTGTCTAAAACACTTCTTTCCATTTTTCCACCTCAGAGGAAAACTTCACCAAATTAGTGTTATCATCCTCAACGTTTAATTATTAAACTTTCCTAAATAAACGCACAAAAATCTCCCCAAATTGTATTTTTCATATCAAAGAGCCGTATAAAACAATTAATAGCAATAAAACACTCAGTTTATTTGCTTACTTACCTATAATACCACGTTACGATGGATGTGATAATTAATGGAACGAATAGAGAAGAAGATGTTGTCAAATCTGAAGTTTGCTTAAATTTGGCATAGGTACATTTTGTGCTAATTGTTTGTTGTGATTTTAATTGAATAATAAAGAGTTTGTCTATTTAATCTAACATCGTTTCATACTTATTTTTCTTTTCTTTTAATTAATTACGTACCCATATACTCTCTTTTATGCGTTTATAGGTTATACGTAATATTTTGAACAGGTAAAAGTTCATGCTTACTTCTGCCTTAGAACAGACTCTAAAGAGATTTTATGCTTTCCAATAGGTTTATATATCTATTTTTTACTTCATTATGTTAAATCGTCATTAATTGATTGATTTAAACTGAGTCCAAAATAATTTGGCTTTTCTTTACTTTTTCCCCCGAGCCTGTAAATTTTCTAGTAGGGGGTACCAGTGTGGATGAGGTTGACATCAAAGTCGGCTAGATGTTTTTTCGCCATGGCCTCATGCTTCCCCATTTGTTTATGTATCCTAGTTATAAGTAAAAATAGACTTTATTAGGTAGCGGTTTTTAGGATAAATTCCAGGCCCTCTCAAATTATGTCGTCTTTTCTAAAAGAGGAATATCTATCAATAGGTGTTTCTTCGGAGCAAAATCTACAGATGTGGGTGTCTGATAGTCCAACTTTGGACGTAATAACGTGCAAAACACTCCACAGAATCTATAGAGTATTTTTAAGTACGCTAATAACTAACGAAAGGGACCATTGTTTAAGATTAAAGGTGCATACAAATCCGTAGACATGTATGTTTTCCCTTCCATTGCACAATTTTTACCATTTAGCCGGTAACTTGTGTTTTTTTTTTGTATAATGGATGCAGTTTTGAAGTCTAGAAAAAAAACTATAACCAACAGCAGACAACAGATGAAATACTCCACCGCACACGAGATGTACAGAATGAACCTGGAACAATGGTGATGGATGGATGAGAATTGCCCGTCTACTTTAAGTAGTTATTCGAGAGTTGTATTTCCAGAATCACGACGAGATCATCTCGAATACATTGTCCATTTGATTGTTCTACTAGTAGGTACATTATTTTTAGATTTTAATATTTCCACTTTTGAGCGCTAAAATAAAAATGAATACATTTACGTAAGAATATAATGAGGTTTAGAATGACTTGATAGATCAAGAGTGCAACGAGATAGGCAGGTACCTAATGAAAGATGTATATCTACCTGAATTGGATTGAGCAGAAATATATTTATTGCTGTTACATAATATGTAACATAGAAGATGTAGAAATATATTTATTGCTGTTACAAAATAATGAAGGTATGAGCAGCATTAAAATAAACATGAGAACGACTTTCTGTGTCTATAGACTATCAACAACTTGAGTTGCCAAGAACTACTAAAATATTGTTTTTATACCTTACAAGGTAACATAGCAAGGCATCAGATTCCTTCATCGCTTTCTATTGTGGACGGTTATCCTCATGTCCAGATAAATGGTACCTTCACAATTACTTCTTCTGTTTACTATTTATCCAGGATTCCTTATTTTACTGTGTTGCTCTACCTTCTTTATATCTTCAGAAAAATTGTGTTCCATGTAGGTATTTATAAGGAAGTTTTGGAAAGTGTGAATGCTTTAAAATAATTAGTTGAAATTTCTTCCATAGTTTTGTCTGCAGTTTGTCCCGGCGCCGTCTGTACAGACAGAGCTAGACCCGCCATCATCCCACCGCTTCCCTCATTTCCTACCTTCATTCATCTCTCCCACACCCTTCACTCTCCGCCAGGGTCTCTCGCCCGCTGGCCAAGCCCATAAATTTCCCTTACAACTAATAATTCAGGCACACAGCCTAAATGCTCATGAGATTGTCGAGTAATTAATGTTTGAAATAATTGTTAAGTTGGTAGAACCGCGTTTACAGGTTGATAATCCAGCTTCATTCATGGATTAGGTAAATTTATAGATTCTTATTTTTTATTTCTCACATACCGTATTACAATTAAAATAGCATAGGCATTTTAATAACTAAATTTACCCCAATCAAGATTTGTCAGCGGAGACGTTGATGTACATTCCTAAGTACAATAGATATGTGTTATAGGAGCACTGGAGATTCCATATTTATATTTGATGTTTATTTGTGTTGTTAAGTATTCTGTTGGTGTCTCAATTAATACATAAAAAGTCATCAATGATTTTCTACTTGTGCTTAATGGCAATCATGCCATGTAGGTAGCAGTAAAGTTTGTAAAAGTTAGGCCAATCTATAATAATAAAGGAAAGTGCCTGACTGACTGACTGACTGATTGACTGACTGACTGATTGACTGACTGACTCATCAACGCACAGCCCAAACGGCTAATCGTAGAGAAGTGAAATTTGGAAATCAGGTAGGTCTCAATACAAAACCTTCCACTAAGAAAGGATTTTTGGAAATTCCACCCCTAAGGGGGTGAAAAATAGGGTTGAATGTTTTTCAAAGTATGCGAATATCTCGGAAACTAGACATGCTACGAACTTGAGATTTGGCATATGAATTCTTCTATAGAAATGAGTGTTAGCGTATTCGGCAATTTTTCCAAAATTTAACTAAAAGGGACGAAAAAGGGCACATATAAAAAGGGATGATTTTTAAGTGCCTCCTAAAAAGTTTAAAACTGGTTTTATCGAAATTTCAAAAAAATGATTTCTTTAGAAAGAGTCAAATTATACTATTTCGTTTTCAAAAGATATCATTAATTAGAGGGGAGGGGGTGAGGGGCACTTTTCCAACGTGTATGTGTGTGTATCCGTCCCCTCTTTATAACTTTTGATTCGCTTGATGGACAGATCCTAAAATTTCAGAAAATATTGAATACTTTAAGCATACAAAATTTGTATACTCAGAATTTTGAATTTTTTTTTCAGTCAGGGGTTATCAACCTTTGAATTTTTATTTAATTTTTCCATATATCTCGAAAACCATAAAATCTAGAACCCTAAAATTGTGTATGTATATAGAAAAATACAATATCTAAAATATAATTTAATGAAGAAGTTCCAGGATTTCTCAAACTTTTTTTATAAAGAAAAATATTTTTTTTATGACAAATTTACGAGTTTCAGTGCCTATATTTCAGAATTTTATAAAAATATCGAAAACCGCCGAAACGCTACAACTAGATAATTTATTTTTCTATAAAAAATACATACATCATAGCAGTACATCTCAAACTTTTCTTAACAATTTTTGTAAAAATTTAATTTATTGACGACATCGTTTCATACAATAAACATACCGACTCAGGCCATCGACAGTTGGATCTCATTCGGCGAGCCGGGCCGGTGTGGTGCCGCGGTGTATGGCTAAGAACACGTAGAAAGCCGATACCGACCCGCGCCGACCAGCGCAAAGAATGTTACTATGCATTTGAATGGGGATACCCACAGAAAAGCAGGAACCCGCTTTCCGGCATGCTCATTTAAATGCATTGAAACCATTGGGTAAGAACACGTAGAAAGCGGATTCCGACACGCGCCGACCGGCGCAAAGAATGTTTCTATGCATTTGATTGGGGATACCCACAGAGAAAGCAGGAACCCGCTTTCCGGCATGCCCATTTAAATGCATTGAAACCATAGACAACAATCTATGAGCTGGTCGGCGCGGGTCGGAATCCGCTTTCTACGTGTTCCTACCCATAGGCAACAATCTATGAGCCGGTCGGCGCGTATCGGAATCCGCTTTCTACGTGTTCCTACCCAATGAATATATACGTAGGTAGGTACCTACCCAGCCCAACCTACTTTCTCCAATACACGTGTCGAAACTATTGCGTAATCTATAATATTAATATAGTTTTGAACTAGCCGACCCGTCAAACTTCGTCCCGTCTTGGAATATAAATAATATGTTCGAGATTTTATGTATAAATTTAAGTTGATTTCAGTTTAAAGTTATTTAACACAGACGACGACGTGGTCCTTATATTATTGAATATGAATTAGTATAATGATACATTCATTAATACCTTTTTAACTAGGTACTGTAACCGATGCATCTGTTATAAAACATATCATTATATTATTTTCTATCAGCATTCCGTGAATCGTATCATTTATCAAACAACTGATTCCTGTTAAACGCCTGATTTAATTTCAAAATTAGAAAAAATGTATAGTGGAAGTTTTATTTTTATTCCGTGCAACTTTTTTCTTTCATAAGACCCTTCAGACAAAAGCAAACACGACAAAAAAATGGGCGATATAAGTTCAGCTGTTCTCATAGGGTAAGAAACACGTAGAATGCCGATTCTGACTAGCGCCAACCGGCGCAAAGAATGTTACTATGCATTTGAACGGGGAAACCCACAGAAAAAGCAGGAACCTGCTTTCCGACACGCCCATTTAAATGCATGGAAACCATAGACAACAATCTTTGAGCTGGTCGGCGCGGATCGTAATCGGCTTTCAACGTGTTCTTACCCATACGATGACCGCGCAAATAAGCGTTCCATTTTTATATAAGAGATAATACACTTTCCGTGAATTCAGAGAAACACTTTACGTACCTACCTACTTCAATATATTTTTCGTACCATGCATCCTGTACAGCGATTCTGAATTGTTTTTTTTACGATCGACATTAAAATCATTATGTAGGTACCTACCTATTTTAGTAATTTTTTATCTCTACTAAAATAATTTACGGTAAGTTCACGAAAAGAATCTGGATTGTATTGCAATTCTTTATGTCTTGATCTGTCAAAATATTTGAAGCCATTTCATAAAAACACTAGCAACAAAAAAAAAACTATGTGAGTAATCTTGCTTTGAATTTATTGCGTAAACCATGAATAGCAAGTTGATATAATATGTTGAAAAAAGGTAAATAGTATTATGAAGAAAATAGGTAAATTATTTTATATCAAATGTAGTCAATGTGCAAAATATTAAATTTTAAAATTATCTACAAAACCTCACATCATTTTAGGACAGATCGTAAATAATTGTTTTGAAAACACTGGCAAGTCAATGACCACATCATTTCGTCACTGTATAGTGCGAAAAAATTAACTGTCCACTGGAACGTATAAAAAATAGAGACGAAAGGGATAGCAGTTAGCCGGATATTATGACCTCCTCACACACCATTTCCAGATCCCTCAACTCTGCTTCGAAGGAGCAGAACACGAGGAAGACCCTCTCGGTATGAGAAGATCTTCTTTGTCTTCGGAACCCTTGCGGTAGAAAGAAAAGCGCTCCCCTTAAAATATCGGTGTTTTTATTTTCAAAAATTTATAAAATTCGCAGAATGCTAAAGAAGTCCTTACTAGAGCCCGGCCAGTGCGTAAATTACCGTGGGTACAACGTACAACCTCCCGTATTATGGGGTGGTTTGGGGGGAACCGCCACGGGCTTGATCTGTGTGCGGCTGGCTTTTTGGCAATCGGGCTAGGTTTTGGCTTTGTGCGGATCGGGTTTGCTGCAGTTTAGTTTCCTCCGGGCTGGTTTGCGGTGAGCGGGGGGGGGGGGGGGCTTAAAAGGGAGAATATTACGTTATTATAAAAATGGAGACCTACTTTACGTGGTCATCGCATCACGCCTGGAGGCCAAGTCGAAATATTAACGACAGCTCCAACGTTAACAATTTGTTGTTATTTCCATAGAGATAACGTAAAAACTGTTGTTCAACGTGCGTTAAACAATGTTGTTCCAAATTCCGAGTCAAAAAAATAATTCTGTCAGTTATTCAAAATTAACGATAAACGTTACCTCAAAATCTTTGGAAGTATTACGACGCTGCTATTATATTGAAGACGAAACGCATTTTTTTTTTGTTTGGAAACCATTTTCAATTTGGTAAACGTTAACGTTCGGAACGTTAACAGTTTTCACGTTTAACGTTATTTATTTCGACCTGAACGGCTGGACCGATATCTTTTATTCTTTTTATGTCGTGTTTGCTCAGGATAAGATATTTATGAACTAAATTTCGAACCTACGACCAGACAAACAACAACAAATCAACGTGAAAGATATAAATTGAAATGTTAAAAAAACGTCTGTAGCTTGAAAAATGCCCAAAGCAGATAGAAATAAGTGTTTTAAAGATCACTAATTTCATTGCTTTTCGAGACCTGAATATTTTTCTATTCATATCCAGCAATAGAAAAATTGATTTCAAATAACGTCATTTGATGGAATAAAAGTTATTCGAGTTATTTTTTGGGATTCTCATAGAACAATGTCAGTCAAGTTAGCGAAATTTTTAAGTTCGCGGGCTGATTCTATTTGTATAAGAAGCACATCTTTTTTAAATACAGATTAATAACGACAAATATAAATAAAAATATAGTAATTTAATGGAAATTTTAGAATATATATTTAAAAAAAGAAATGTTGATGATGTTTCTTATTATTATTAATTTTGATGCGAATATAATTAATTCTGCATTGTTTAGGAAGAGAAAGCAAATACAGAAACACGTGAGCGAAGCCACGGGTAACTAGCTAGTTGAAAATAAAAACATTTTTGAATGATCCTTACTTTCACGTAATAGAGCACCTTCAAAATTTCATAGCTAGGTTACGAATTCATTCTCCCCATAACACCCCATTTAAGGCCATAAGGAGGCAACAACAGCTCTCCGTTGCGCCACCTGCTGCCTGAAACATTCCTGATGACATCCAGACGTCCAGGAGGTTTAGGTATTTTTGCGCCTTTTCCTTGCCCTGGGTTAAATGACGTGAGGTGGTTAAACTCACGATCCCGATCTGATTTTCCGACATCCTGCCTGTTACTAATTAGCATAACGAGCAGAGGTACCGGCAACTCGACGGTAGGTTACGTTTAATAGTTTTTTTGTTTTATAATAGTTTATCTGAAGTTATTTGCATGAGTGAAGTTGACAATATTCTATTACTTTTGTACGTACCGATTCTAAGTGATACCTATATCTCTTAATGTTCAAATTTGCTAATAATTAATTACTACACTCTGTACCTGTTCCCATAGACAACAGATAGACGATAATTGCTTAACGGCAGCGTAGCGTGGGTATTGACTAATTAGTAGAACCAGCGGTGGATACATACTCTAAATGTTTCTCAAACTGTTAACTACCAGCCAGGACTTGAATGTAAACTTTTGATTAGCTCCAAACTTGTTATCCTACGCTCGAATTAATGCCTGACGTTCTGATAAACTGTAAACGTCTTTAGTCACATCGATAGCCAGATAAATTCTCAATATAAACTATATTGAGAATTCGAATCGGTCAGAAGGTAACAAATCGCTTGCCCAAAAGAAAAGAATTTAATATTAATGTATGAACTTGAAAAGTGCAAGTATTATAAGGTCTCAATCGAGCTGTCACCTAATAACGTTTTTTTTTCAGTAAGTCATAAAAAAATTATCACCTTGGTTTAAACTTCTCTGTGCAGGTGGTTTTCAAACATTAGCCCATTCCAAAACCATAAAATTTTAACGTAATTTTAAAGGAATCACTCCAACTTAATCGATGTCAGTGCAGATGCGAATTTCTTGATGATTCTACAGATGCAAGAGCTCTAAATAATATCTATATAATTCTAGGTTATTTCGTTTTAATTCTATGCCAGGCTTAGAGATTAGTCATAAGTGGTTCTCCATAAATATTTTGTTTTTATATTCATAAATGGTATCTGAACGGGCTAGGATTTGCATCAGGTCGCAACTAGATCGTGGGCTATACAAAATTGCAATATTTCTTACCCAGAATATCCGACGTCTTAATTAAACTTGGTTAAAACTATTCATAACATTACAGTGTTATTTTGTTAGGAAGTACTCTAAAAACGTTTAAATATCTTCCTTTTGTAAATGCACTTTGGTGGATACGTGAGGTACATACATCCGGTGCTGTGTATTTTGCACTGTACTGGAAATCAATTTGATTGGTTTTCTGGGTTTCGAGTTTCGACCCGATGAATAAGTGAATCTGGTTGATCGTGTAGGACGTAAAAAGCCGTAAATACCCAAAAATAAGTTCGCTTGGTCAAATATAGCAGTACTTAGCGGACACCATCACCGTTATGTTATGGAGAATTTCCCAATACCAAGCTTACTTTTCTATATAGAAAAAATCTCAATACCGTACTTACTCATTCACGATAGAGTATATTACCGCATGTGCAACTGTGATGTTTTAATACTGTACTAATACGTTTTCTATTTATCCTGAAAACTCTTGTTAATTTTAGGCGTATCCTACTACAAGCCGTGTTGCTCTTTCTCGGGAAACAATAATACATTTTTGTATTCCCTTTTTTTAATGAAAAAAAAGGAGCGCGATAAATCACAATTATCGCTTCCTTAGTTTACGCTCGGCTTCCCTCTGCCCCAGCCATATAAATAATTAGCAAAATGTTTGGGTTATGCGTAGAGAAAAAAATATATTTTAAATAAACGACTCTGCCAACAAAATCTGTAATCGATTTCAAGGCTTGGTTCAAAATATTTCATCGTATATCTCCTTGTTTATAATATAAATTGAGATGAAATCTCCATCACTATAGTAAGTTGAACGCGGAAACTGAACACAAGATCTGCGGAATCTAGGGCAATGGTTTATAATGGTATTTGACTACTAGTACATATTCTAAAGAAATCTCTAGGTGTACTCCCTGGTTAGATTATAATCAACACTTCTTCAAGATAAAACTTTTGAGGTTTTATTTTAATCGGTGGGGAAATTTATCTATTTTTATATAAAGATTAAATACCTAGTTATAAAAAGTCTTATAATAAATAATAAAATAAATAATAAATAAATAATAATATAAATAGACAACGTACGTTCAGGTCGTGGGTTCGAAGATGCTGACCATTTCGATATTCCTGACACAATATTTACCTTTGGTTAGTGTGAAATAATAATATGTCAAAAGTTTATTTGTCCTCACTTGAGTGAGTTACTCACTGTAGTTAGTGTTAATTTGAATAATGGACGGTTCATTTTAGTGTAGGTTTCGTGCAGAAGGGGTAAACATTAAATATACCCACCACCAGTCACTAGGACTACAGCCTCCTGACCAAAGGGGTTGTGTGCTCCGGCAACATCCTGTGATTTTCACAACACGAGGACAAGAACCGGATGAACTAATTGTCTATGGAGACAAGCTAGAGGCAAGCCCTGAAATATCGCTCTGAAATTTCGAGTACTGTACAACAATAAAGAGCTTCGTACCAACATTGCATATTTGACTGTTTGTGTAGGTGCACATTTTTTGTCACGTTATGTTTTTTGTTTTGTTTTAATTAATCTGGTCTCGCCAATGCAAAGTCAACACAAATACTCTTCTGACATCTTTCAAAGTGGGTTTCCTTATTGACTGTATGTACTTTGTTTATTTTTTAGGTACCTAATTGATTTTTTTTATGTAGGTTTGAAAATTTTGCATGTTGTTCACGGCCGAAGGAATCGAATTTGCCTAGAAAATACTAAAATTGATTAATTTCCCAGATGCGGCATGTGCGTTTTTAACATGAAGTGTAGTTTTTTGAACGCAAAGTGACGATCCATATTTTATTTTAGCAGATATAGATATATTTATATTTTATATTAGAAGTTATATTTTAATAAAAATACAAAATTCGATGGGTATGTATTCAACCATGGTGTTTGTAAAAATATTTATATATTTTAATTTCTGGGACATTTTTGAGTCAAATTTTTTTGTGGATAAGGAACCGCAATTCTCCATATGAAAAAAATTAAGGCGGAAAAATATTATATTCGTAAAAGCATTAATAAGAAATCAAATCTGCATACCTCATACTTTATTAGATGTTATCTCTAAAAGAATATTTCAAGATAGCAACATTTTAACACAGAAACCATTCATGATTCCACGAGGAAAACATGAATGAACGAATGATTTTGAAGAAAGCTGTAGTTGTTAACTCGAATATTACGCCACCTCTACGGAGCTGTTGTAAGTGATTAAGATTCCTTAGCGATAATAGTTTTTTAGAACACTCTTGCTGCTATCAGTATTCTATACCTAATCCAAGATATTAATCTTTCTGCATCAGATCTAAAATATAATGGTCAGACGAAACGCGTGACTTCTGGTTATTCACACTTAGCCACTGAATGACGTTAGTGTCTTATCGGAATTTTGGTATATATCCATCATCTTCTGGGCCGAATCTAGCCACCTGTTCCCTGATAATCAGAAACAAACTTTTCCTTTAATTTTTCAGCATAGATGCACCAATTTTATTGTCTCTTTACAAACAATGCACAATTTTGCAATTTTTGTTTTTTTTTTTTGTCATCGCATCAATGAAGATACTTAGTTCAAGCTATACAAACATATATAAGATGTCATTATTTCGGCCATAACAGGGAAGTTTTATTAGAGGAATGCTTTTTTCCTAGAAAAGAAAACTGGCCGTAAACTACGAATGCAGTATTATTCGAGACAACCACAAAGCATTTTATGTTCATCTCTTTTATTCTCGCCTAAAATTATGAAAACGCAAAAGAGACAGTGTAAGGTTGACGTTTAGTGTCATTCAGCTTAGCTTGTATACCATAATAAACAAGAAGAAAATGAAATATGTAAAAAGGTTAAACTCAAAAACTTTTGCAATATTAGTTAGTTCCTGCTTACTAACTTTTCGAGTCTGGTCTTTGAATGACCAGCGATTTTAAGATACATCCTTATTCATAACTGCTTTCTTCACATTGGTGGAAACAATACTTATAATATCCTGACTGTATGATATGTTTTGAATGACATACTATTTTTTAATGTATATTATATATAAAGTATATTATATTGTTCGTATATACCTAGACCCAACATTACTAGATAGGGTATATGTATAACTAGGTAGGTAGGAATGACAGATTGGCGGTCAGCCAAGCTGATTATCATATCGCGAAGATTTCACTGATAATATAATATGTAATACACACAACAAGATTCTTACAAAAACTGCAAAACTGAATTGTGAACTTCGTCGCGGACTTAAAATGTTCAGTGTTTTGATAAAATTCAAAAACCTATGGTGACTTTCACCAACGGTGCCTAACTTTTAGGTAACACTTAGCGTTATCTGCACCATTTACCATATAAAACGCTAGGCGAAGTGCTACCTAAAAGCTAGGAATCATTGGTGAAAGTGACCATCAGTCTTTAAAGTATTATAACAGTTATTAGTTGTAGTGATTATTTTTCGTTTGAGTATCTAATGACGATAGCTGATGTCAAAAGAAGAAGAATTGATGCACAATTTTAAGCTTTTGTATGCAATTTCGTAAATTAAATAGTATATATTTGGCATCAAATGGTATAATGTGTTTGTCAATTCCAGTATTCCAACTATTTATAAATACCTATACTTATATATTTTATGTATATGTTTTTAATAATAATTTATAATATTACTAGCTTTACCGACAGACGATGTCCTGTAGTTATTTCTAATCCAATCCAATCCAAACTCCCTTAAGACCCCACTTAGGGGCATAGGGAGGCAACAAGAGCACTGCGCTCGATCTTGCGCAATGTTTATGACCTCCTCCCACACCATGTCCAGATTCCTCAGCTCTGCTTCGAAGGAGCGGAACACAGTATGAGAGGGTATTCCTCGTCCTCGTTATTTCTAATATTGATTTCAAATTTGTAATTTCTACAAAAATACGTTTAAAGTCAAAAAAATACTTCTGATACCTCGAAAAAAACTCCATCAAAAATCTGCGTAGGTAACAATATTTTTAATGTCAATAGTTGTCAGGTAAACGATAATTTTGTTGTTATAGATTTTTTCATAGATGACCTTATCGTCGCAGAAATCCGTTCGATACTTACTTTAATATTACATTTTATATTATTTGTTATATTTTTTTTTCAACTTTTTAATAGCTATTATTGTCATCAAACATCGGAAGACTCTGTTCAGCCGATCTCGAGTTATAAGTGTTCGCACTAACCTGACTTTCTTTTATATTATTCTGATTTTTGCGTGGATCACATCACGCAAACGATTCATTACGGGAGTTTTACAAATTGTATTGCGTAATTGATCATTATTTTAGGATTTGCGGTCTTATAACCGTGCACAAATGCGCAAATACGAAGGGATAACTCGTAGTGTGAGGATATTCATTTAGTCTGCTGGTTAGTTCCTGTTAAACTGGGTATCCAGCATATATTCAAAAACCGTAATTATGTATAAACAAAGCTAACACCGCGGTGGAATATTTCCATAAACGTACCCTTCAATCAAAATCCGCAGTTTTCCGCTAATGTGACATTAATAATATCTCTTACGGGTTAGCGGTCCTATAATTTACGACATGCGCACGCAGCAGTGTGGAGTACCGAACGAGATATATTGCTTTGTGGAGACGGAATAAATAAGTCCCCGCTAACTGCCGTCTGGGTCCCATCCACTCTTTATTTACCATCTTCGAGATTACACTCGATGACCGCTATATCACGAACGTTATATTTTTTTTGTTATTTCAAGTTCAGTTCAGTTTTGAGTCCAGTCATGACACTCATGGCAAGCGGGTCAACTTAAAGTCCAAAATTAACGGCCAAATCCGAAACATTCGACTCAAGATATTTAAAATAGGTATCTTATGAGAATGTACCAATAAGTCGAAAATGTTGTTCAAAAGCTTATTATTTTATGAGCCTATATTTGACACCTGCTGTCAAAATTCACATTTAAGATTTAGACATATGCAATATATGCATTCTAAGATGTAGTAAGAATTAAAAAACTCCTCGGAACTGCTTTAATGGAACATATAAAAACATATTTTCTTTAAATAATTTTTCACTTATATTTTCATATGTCAGCGTTTCACGCTTAAGCCCCCAGACTAAACGTTCGATTTTGGTCTTCGCTGAACCTTGCAACTATAATTGTAGTACCTAATGATAGAGGAAAAATTATTGCATTTTCTCCAGTTAATATAATATGACGCCTAGGGCAGTAGAGTATATTAAATATATTGACGCGGAGCTATAACTCCAACAAAGGTCGCATACGAAAGAAGAAGAAGAAGCAATTTAATAAATTTCTGAAAAAATTGTAAGTATCTTGCATGAATAATGACTGGTATTCTCAAATTCACGTTCCAACTCAACGCAAGAAGTTCTTGCTTATAAATTAATCGGTTTCCAGTAGTTACGCAACTAATGTATTGGATAAAATATTTTCAGAATACAGAAATGTCAAAATTCTGAATAAAAATTGGATACGACGCAACTCAATCGTCTGTTTTTCATTTCAGAATGATAGTCAATATCAGTGAAAGAGAATCATCAGGGAGATATCGCAGAAAGACGGATGTCAGCTAGTTTGAAATAAGTAAAACTCATTAGATTTTCTCAACATAGAAATCACAACCAAATCTGATTAACTTTCAGACAACTTGATATTGTTAATCATAAAATTGTCTTGTGGTTTGTAGTTTCACCCCCTGCTTCGGCTTGTCCCATTCTTTATTGAACCCGGCAATAACGCGATTCCAATAAAACACAAAAAGCTTGAGTCAGTTGTTACATAGTACAATACATTCATTTCATAATACGATATTATATTATTCCGGATGACATTGGATACCGTAATATTATGCTTCGTAATATAATGCTATCAAATTTAGGCCTTATATAGGAATTTTCTGTCAAAAATACTTCATATTTGACGCAAATTCAAAAATGTTCGATTTTCAAAATTGAAAGAGTCACTGAATGTATTTGTGTTCGCTTTGAGTTAGCACAGATTCGTTTAAAAAAATAGGTTTAACCTACCTACTGTTTACCTAAGGCATGCTTTTGCGTAAAACTACACTAACCGACATTTCTCCCAAGGAACAATGGAAAATTGTGCGTGCTTATTTCCTCTTTATTCACTACGACACGATTCAGTACTACAATCTCTATAAATATATACGGCTCACGATATAGTATAATAAAATTTATATACATTTCATCAATCGTAAAATTCCAATAAAAAAATAATAAATATCCTTGCGTTAACTCCTTTATATCCTTTTTATGGCCAAGCAAATTGATTATGCTCATGCGAGAACTTGGTCTTTGTGAAAAATTAGAAATTCCTTAATATTCATAGTAAGTTCTGTTTACGTTGTGTAAACTTTATTATATTAGGAACTTAATTCTATTTTTTTTTAAACGAATCTTTACTCACTCGAAGTGAACACAAATACACTTTTGACATCTTTCACAGTAAGCAAATGCTTGTGTCGTGAAAGCGGAAAATGGTCGACACGGCCGGGATTCGAACCCACGACCTCCGCATGAAACAGTGCGAAAGCCGGCGTCGTAACCGCTGGTCTATCAACCACCTCAAAATATACTTCTTCTTCAGCCCTCTTGTCCACTGTTGGACATGAGCCTTTTTGAGCATCTTCATTCCTGTCTACTACTTGCACATTGTAAGCATTTTTTAATTGTTTTTCCACGCAAGATATCGATGCCATCATGTACTATTTCAGCTTTCTTCTACACGGGAAAAACTCTCATACGTAGGAATTATTGTCAAAGTTTTTGTTGTTTAAAATATTCGACAGTATAACCGAGGGCAAAACAAATATAAATTGTCTATTTCTATGAATTATTTTAATTCGAACAATCGAAAAGTATGAAGAGTTCTTATGATTTCGTTTAGTTTAGAGACAGATAAATCTCGAACCAAACAAACCTGGCGTGCCGAAGGAAGCTTAATTTCATAATAATATTATAATGATTTTAAGAGATGGGTATTATAACCCGTGTTACCCGCTCCTTCAACTCACTGCTGGCATCACGCTGAGAATTTATCGGCCTCCTTCAATGTTTATCGTTTATAATATTTTCTTATTATTTAAAAACGTATAGGTACGCCCAGTATACGCCAGTTCATAAATTTCATTGTAAACCTGTTTAATAAGAATACAAACCTTTATTTCATTTCAATGTTTTTTGGACTGTTAATGAGGTTGTGTTTTGTGTCATATTTCCAAAATTAACGTCTGACTCAAATTAAACTTCTGATTTCGGCAAAGCTTTTCACCCGTTACATTTTCTTCTCATCCCGGATGCTATTGTAAGAAAAATCTTTGATAGTGGTTAGACGTTCTTTCTTCTTTTAGATATTTCGCTGTACTTTGTGTCTTCTTGTTCATGATTTGCAATACGCTCTGTCTTCTTGTTCATGATTTGCAATACGTTTTGTCCGATTCGCAACATATCACGAAATACGGCTCATCTTCCAATACGCACAGAGCTTAAAGGCGTGTATTCTGTTCATAGTTAGGCTTCGAAAGCCTACAATATACAGCAGAATTGATAGTACCTACATGAATTTTAAGTCTAGGAAGTTTATTATATCCTTTCAATTCAAAAACATCTAGGTATGTTGAGATCAAGATTTTTGAGAACTATATAGACCTTGTTTCTAAAGCGCAAAATAGGGAAAACAAAGAATTCAGTTTTATTCTTAACTAAGCTGAATACCAGTTAATTATTTGGGCAGCCAAATTCACTTTTCACTTCTGTTTAGTCTTGTTGATATGTATTTTATAGTGTAACAATATCCTACAAATTTAAAGATGAAAAATGAAAAAGTATGTTATTTTTAAAATCCAAAAAAAAATTGAAAATTTTCATGTTTTTGTTGAACTCTCTTCCACTCATTTTAGACTATCTTAACAGTTTTTAATCTCTTTTGACAATTTCTACCAACTGAATCAGTTCCTACATAGATACATAATTTTTGATACCTTCTAATGCTTTGTAAATCTGTGAAATAAAATTGAATAAAATCTTAAATATCTTCTTATTGCGATTACGATTTATCATATTTTTCCAAAGACTCGTTGAGACTTAAATCATATGAAGCATCGAACACCCGCTGTGGGACCCATTTAATTCCTAGGCAAGTGGCTCTTACTCATTTTGAAGCGTGGGCTGCTGGATTTTCTTACCTGATGTTTTGATTGTTTCTAAAATTTGTAGACCTACTAACACTGTGGATTTTTGGTATAATTAGTATCTTTTCCCTTTGATGAACAAAAACTAGTGCCAAGTTTCTTTTTCTTCCTCTTTTTATAGGGCGTGGTCTACTTATTCTCAATGGAATCTGTCTCTTAAGAGCTCGGCTGATCCTCCAGCGTAATGATATTGTTATTAAGTTCGGAATTGGATCGGTATTGCGATGTAAATGCAGAGTTAGGCCCCTGCACTTGTGTGTCACTTTTCATATTCGTTAAAATACAAAAAAAAAAATACCTATAAAGAAAATACTGACGTTTTTATTCCAAACGAATTCCGAACTGATTTGAATTTTCTCATGCTAAATTGGTACCCATGCGTCCATAGAACACAATGGATGAAAATTTTACGTTACAAATGAATTCCTACTCCGTAAAAAAATTATGGTCACTTTTTTTCATTAGTCGATCGGTGACAATGTTACTTCAGCTCATTTAAATTCTCAATTTTTCGTTGAGTTTACAAAATTATAAAATTTTATACTTTTTTGTATCAAATCTGTTTAAAATAGATTTTTTTTCTTCTTCTGAAGATCACCGTCACAGATCAACAAGAAGAATCAATTTACTTCTTGTAATGTTGTATAAATTTTAATTTTTTTGATAAACTTAACTAAGCCGGTGAGATAGGGCTGTCAATGAAATTTTTTATTTCGATTAAAAAAATTATCTATTCGACCGTAAGTACTTGTTGGAACATACATATTTTCGAACGTATTAATTTGGAGTTAATTCGTTTAAGTAAATAGTTTTATAAACATTGTAAAAAAATTGCATTCAATTCTTCAATATTAGATAGAAGAATATAGGCACTCATCTACAAAGATTACCTACTTACATAAAATATGTGAATTCGAATTTTCGTTTAGTTTTTTTTTTTTTGTATCTTTTGATAAAAAATGAAATTATTTTTCATAAAGAATACTGATACACATTACTTGTTTTTAACTAACTTAGCGTGTAAATTTGATCTACTTACTCTTACTTACAGCTTTAAAATTCGAGAGAATTCCTATGAAAGCCTTAATACAGCTCTAATAAATCATAATAATGAAAATAATCTTTAAATTAAAGACTATTAAAAATAATTAAACAAAAAATGTTTGTGTCATCCTTGTCAAGCCATATCTTAATGTTCACACAGCAAGCAATGAAGCGTATAATGTACCTACCTGCCTTGTACTGAGGCTGACTAAGAGACGAATTAGTCCATCCTACCTGTCAATACCCTGTATGAGTTAATTATCTCCTCACTTCCGACACTTGTACACTACTTGATAGTGGCTACCCAACTTCTAGCGACTATTGTTTTATAAAATTCTTAAGGGATTGTGCCCTATAAAATTTGTGGGATCTTTAATTCAATATAGGTACATATTAAGTAACTGATCGAAAATGTGACCTGTCGCATTTATTACCCCAATGTTGATGATTCCTTCAGAGAACGTTTCTACAGTTCTAATGTAGTTATTTTCTACTACATTCTTAGCCAGTTCAGTTATGTGTTCTACAGCTTATTTCGGCTTGTGAGATCTTTTAGGCTGAAATAGAAATAGAGCTTAAAAGAGAAAATATTAAGGCCAATATTAGTCAACATCGAATTCTCTTTCCATTCCGAATCGGAAGCACAGACATGAAATGAAGAAAAACCTGTCTTAAGCGTGGTTCAAATTTGCTACGATTGTCCTTTTATTACGTACCGTTTCCTTTTCTCTACTCATCTAGTATTAGATTAAACACTAATCAAAGATTTTTGCTAAACCAATTACATAATTAAACTTCTAAACTTTCAACGCCTTCACATCAACGCCCTCCTAAACCATACAAGGAAAGATTATCAATGAATATCAAGGTGAGAAATTCAAGTTTTAAAGTTGCCACAGATAATATTGTTTGGACGGATGCAAAGGCCAGTGCGACTAGTTTCATACATTCATCATTGGTTGTTATAAGAAACCTATACAGTAGAGTTGCCAATCAAAAAAAAATAGAATATGTATCCGGGAAAATACCATTTATTGCTATTAAATACAAAAAAGCATTAAATACATAGGGTCAAAAAAAAAACAAACCCGGAATTTGGAAACATCAGTAGTGACCCTGTGAATTTCAGTAAATTTTATGAAGAACGAAATGGAAACCTAAAACATATTATCTTACCCTAGAATTTACACATTAATCATATTATTTTGTGTCTAAATGAGAATGGAATCCTGTCTCAGATTGGACGGGACTGGTTGACTAGTAGATATTTTACTTTAAGCATTTATTCCGCCGGCCATTCTGACACCTGAGTATAGAAGAGTGAAATTTACTTCAATTTTTTTTTATTAATCCATTACCCGGAAAACGAATTGAGTTTTTTTATCCCGTACTTGTCAAAGTTAGAGAACCTACTTATATATTTTTCCGTAACTTGCTGGTCACGACCGTGGTATACTAAAAATAATATATGATTTTGATAGATACTTTATACGTACAAAAAACGAATTTATTTCGATTCTGTGATCTATCTTTTTGTGAGTATTATTTTCATTGTTGTGTCTTGTTAGCCTTTCTCACAAAAAACTTCATTACCGCTTACAGGTTAATACCTACAAATGTTGTTTAGATACTTATAGTATCGATGATTTAGATTGATTTCATTCTAAAACAACTACAAAAACATCTGTACTGTTTTTTTTTTATTTAGGTATTTATTTATTTAAAAACAATCCATTTGAATAGGTACAGTAAGGTACCGAGCAATTTTATTTCAAAACTAAACAATTACAGTTGGATTTCTTGTTATTTTGATACCATCATAAATCGATTTAGTTATTGATGTTCGATTTTAAGAGTATTTTTTTTATATTGTACTACTATGGGTAGTAGGATAATGTCTATGTGTATTGACTAATGTCTATGTTTGTCTATGATATTGTTATCTATGTTTAATAAAGAAGATGTCGTGTAATAAGTCAAGTTGTGTTTTAACATCAAATCTGTCCATCCTGGTCAAGATAATGGGCTTACCATATTCTAGTGCTCTTTCGAAAGCTGACTAAGAGTGACCACTTTAACGTCAACCACTTTCGCCATTTAGATGGTCAAATTTCTCCAATTTACAAATTACTCACTATAGGAATTTCAAGGAAAAAATATTCGGCACTGGGGATCTTAGCCACGACAATCGCTATGAAATAAAGATCAAGCACTTATATAAAGAGTTAAACATTTTTAAACGAATTTGGGCTCACCTAAAGTGAACACAAATACACTTTCGACATCTTTCACATAGAGCAAAGCATGTGTTGTGAAAGTGGAAATGGTTTTTAATGGGACATTAATCAATTTTAAATGTTTTTTGAAACCGTCCATTTTAAGTGTTATTAAAAGTTGTAAATTAAGGAACTATGTACTTCAAAAGTGTACTCTCCTAAACATTGGCGAAAAGTGCTGACTAACTGTTTAAAAATTACTTTTCTCCAATTAGCCTTTATTTTATTTTACGGTTTGCATAAAAAAAGGTTGCTAGCTGAAGTATTATTTCATTAGTCGTATTTCAAAAACAGTTTTTTTTTTCATGTTTTATATTTAAACTGAAGATACATATTTTTTAATAATTTTTGGTTCTATCGTTCATCCCTTAATTCCCGAACATAATTAAATAGTTGTTAAACTGTAAAGATTTTTAGTGTTCTGCCATCAAATCTGTCACTTAAGAGGAAGTGTACCAATATTTTAGTTTTCAAGGTTGACAAAAGCAGTGCTGTAACGATCTTCGAAAAATGATTCTAAATATATTATTCAATTCGAGAACTTCGTGAATATTTTTAGGTAGGGTTAAAATACCCTTAATTCAAATATGACTTTTTCATGGAATTAAATCGCTTCACACATTTTTTCATACCATAATATTTCTGACCAAATTAAGTCGTAAAGTGACCGTTATACCTACAATTTAAGCTCTCGATGTTTATCTACATTTAATTGAAACTTACTGATTTGAGGGGTTAAATAAAACTTTGCAGTATTACGATATTTTTTTTATCCGAAATATATTTTCGGCCGACTATGCGACCATCTTCAGCGGAGAGTTATTATAAACTCGTTTATAATAACTCTCCGCTGAGTTTATAATAACTCTCCGCTGAAGATGGTCGCATAGTCGGCCGAAAATATATTTCGGATAAAAAAAATATCGTAATACTGCAAAGTTTTATTTAACCCCTCAAATCGGTATAATGGCTAAGTATTACAAAGTTTCAAGTAACGTTTTTGAAGAATTAATTGAAACTTAATCTACATAATCAAAAATAACTATTCCTGCTTAGTATCAAATAATGAATAACATATTTGCTACATTTATTTTCAAAATAGCAGAGGGACCAAGTTTAGTATTGTTTCTTTGGCCAAACAATAAATTCTTAACTCGTTTGATGAAGGTTGTAGTAACTTGACGAAAGCCTTCGATTTAACTTTTCAATGTTAAAAGCTGAGTTTAATGTGGATGTACGAAATTTGAAGGCAATTCTTAACATATGTGACACGTCGTTATGTGGTTTTTTAATATACTTGTTTTCTTGTTTCAGGTAACTTCAAAGACGATAGGTTATCTTTTGAGTGAATTTTTGTCGAATGCAGCATGGGTAAGAAAGCAAAAATATTATTCCGTTTACAATTTTTCCGAGTTCCGTCAATGGAGACACCATTAAACTGTGTCCGGATTTAATAAGACAAGACCGCCCCCAACTTCTCCAAATCCTCAGCCACACTCGCCACCCTCTCACCTCACTACACATTGTTTTCGTTCCTGTTGGCCGTGCAACCCTTTCCCTCTGAGCCGGCCTCCCTATCCCGGCAGGGATGTAGACACCCCCCACCCTCTGGCACACAAATTATAAGCAAAGTTTTCAAATTTATTTATAACATTCTTGTTTAATTAAGGAAAATCTCCTCTTTAATTAACGTTAACATCCAAAGTGGGTAGCACACGTACATACATACTTCCCCCGACTTCCCCCGAATACCAGTTCTTCATTATTGTTTAAAGTAAGGTGCAATTAACGTCAGCGACTGGTTTGAGAATGTATTACATTTTTGCTTGGAGTAGCTGAGGTTATCCATGAGAGTTATATTACGGTCAAAACAACATTTGTGCGATGGATATCGTTAAAAGTATGATATAGTTACCTTCTGATCACGATTGGTTTTCAAGCAGAAATTTTGAGGTAACTGTTTGAGGTAGCTTCTACTTCTTTCTCACTGTCGACCATTCAGTTTAAGTTAGATACATCGTGTCATGATGGCATGAATGTTTTAATTTTATCTTTTTAAAATGATTTTCATATCGGGATATATTCCATGGAAAGCATTTACGTACATACTTGTTCGTAGATAGGTACGTGTTAAATAAAATGTCGACGATTCGTTGCAACCATTTCGTGAACTACTCGGTTCGTTACTCCACAATCAATTTTTTCATTTTTATTTTCACTAGCTTTTTTATCTCAAAATTTATTATCCAAATATTAAAATATTTTTACATGCCTAGCTAGTGTTTTTTCTAATACTGATAGTAATCTTTTTCTTTTGGTGCTGAAAAAAAAATTGGAAAGTTGGACTTGCATGAACAAAGTTGAAACACTTGTCTTTAACCAATCTACAACTATTTTTGTTAACAATCGTGATGTTGCACTTGTAGCAGAATACCAAGTTTTTGTAACAAAAGCTTGTCTTCATCCCAACAACGACCAGTTGTTGCAACAACCAAACTATCGCACTTGAAGTAGAAGCTTTTATTCAACTGTTTCAATTGAAGCAGCAACTGTTGCAATTGAATCAGCAACTGTTGCAATTGAAGCAGCGACTGTTGCAATTGAATCAGCAACTGTTGCAATTCAAGCAGAAGATAGCCTGAGGTATGACGTGATTTCAAGATAAATGATTGCAATCGATCAAAATAGATAATGGTTGGACTTCATTTTGCTTTCTAAAAAAACATCTCGTCTAAGGTGCTATATAACAAATATATTGAAATATATTGCACCACCCCAAAATACGGTAAGGGTAGACTAATTAGAAGAACTTTCGACTTTCATTCAATACAAGTTAGAACCCCTTTTCTACGTATAAAAATGTGTTATGGAAATCTTGTAAGACTTAAGTAAACTGTGGTCATTCTATAAAAAATTTAGGTAGAGGATTTCTTTGGTCCGACAGTAAGTACTTACCTTCAAATGGCAAGGGTTTTAGAGAGAGCAATCTCAAAATTGAAATCATCATGAAATATTTTGCTATCTGGACCAACTCATACAAAAAAAAAAAAATAAAAAACCATGTTCTTCTACAGTAGGAATGTATCACTCAACAGTGGTTCACGTACCAGTATCGGTGTAGTTGGAGAAAATAATGAAAATATATAGGTAAATGTTTTAAAGACTTTTATATGAGCATGTTTCATTAGCTAAGTGGTCTGCTTTTAGTGGTGCTGGTACTGGTAGCTGCTGGGGGCGCCTTCCCTCCCCTGCCCCCCTCGTCTATTATTATTCCTCCACCCACACACCCCTAACTATGAATATAAACAGCTCTCACTCATTTTGTCTCTTACAAAATTCATGACAACCCTGAGATCAGGTATCGGCAACCCGAGATATAAAATTGCGACATGTTTTTTTTTTAAATCTCGATCTTCTTAATATTACACTTTAATCGGTGCTTAACTTTAAGCTTGTATGTTTTTCTTTCGATCCTGGGCCGGAAAAAGAAGGATAAGTACTACATCAAGTTTTTCTAAATGTGGCCAAAAATTGGTCTTTGATACATTTAACACCAGCACACGATCTCTACAAGAAATGGAGCATTCCTGTGTTCACCCATAGGTAGGTTCTTCGAATATCGCGAATTTTTTTCACGCATAAAAATATGAGATTATTTCTTACGTTCCAATAAAATTCAAATAGAAACTTTATATTGTTTATTATTAATCAATAGAACACATAAACGATGCACATGTTTAGCAAAGTAGGTATAACAAGCACATACAAGTAAACCTAGTAAGATGTTTTAATAACAGGTGTCTATCGCTGACCTATATTATTATTATCGTATGGCATCAGCCACCCAGAGGTGGTTTCGTCAGAAGACAAGAGATAAAAGAAAATGTTTCATTGCTGCATCCAGGAGACACACTAAAGAGCAACATCCAAGTTATTAAGCCATTGCAAGGCATTAGGAGTGGCATTGTGTATTTTATTATATGTGCCAGGGAACGCTCTCTGGGGACAAGTCTCCACGATATGTTGGATGCTCTGTATAGGTTCTCCACAGTCACAGGCAGGGGATTTACGCATCTGCCATCTGTGGAGCATCTAACCGAATCGACCATGTCCCGTGCGGATTCGATTCAACGCCACCCATTGACGTCTGATGGGGAGACTGAAGCCAGGCATTGGCAGCCCCACCTCCTGCATCAGGCCCCGAGTATCTATTTGAGGCTCGCCATTCCTCCCGCCATTGAAATTGCCCATTGAAGTCTCCCTCCATTAAGTGAAAGGCAGTAGCGTAGGCCAGCTCCTATACCTGCTGACTTATATAACGTACAAAAAAACTTACCCACGTTGAAAAAGTGTCGGATTTTGTTGACGAACTTGCTTAAGGTCGTGGTTTAGAGACTTGGAGCAAACCATTTACTGGCATTTACCTCGATAGGTACCACCGCAGCACGAACGACGCTATACGTCGGCGCACCCAGCGTGAGCCCATCACTTCTACCATTATGTGGAGGAGATGGACTTGGCTAGGACATGTGTTAAGGATGCCGAATAACAGTTGGTCGAGGAGAGCGCTGTTCTTCCTCCCATCAGGGTCCCGAAGACGAGGAAGACCCTCTCACACTGTGTTCCGCTCCTTCGAAGCAGAGCTGAGGAATCTGGACATGGTGTGGGAGGAGGTCATAAACGTTGCGCAAGATCGAGCGCAATGGAGAACTCTTGTTGCCTCCCTATGCCCCTAAGTGGGGCCTTAAGGGAGCTTGGATTGGACCTCGATAGATGTCGATATTATATTTGGGCTCATCTTCAATTGCAAAAAATATGCACCTCTTCACATTATCAATACCGATGAATTCATTTTAGTTGGACATTTCTATCCAATCGATTACCTAATTATCTTAAAAATGTTCAATGAAGAAGGCGCTCGCGAACCGAAGATTCTCCACTCAACGCGGGGGATATTCCATCAGAATCTAAGTTAATGTTAATGAAATATTATTCTTCCTTCAGTTTAATGCTAATTATTATTCCGTTTGTTGGATATTTTTAATTTGTTTAAAAGCTGAAAGGCAGTGGCACTCTCATGCACTCACACCAGCCGTGTCCATACTCTGAGAATGTCCATATTTAAGGAACTCAAAACGTTTATCTAGTCCTACTGTTTGACCAATCCAACGCTTAATATAACAAATTGATGCGATTCTTTGGTAGAGCGTTGTCCAAGAAATAAGGACGAAGGTTCAAATCCTGCTGAAGGTAACGGATTTTTCAATATTGTCATGACATATTAAATACTTACAATGAAATTGAATTTGAAATTACCCTTGACCACTACCGACAAACGACACAGTTCCATTTTATTGTATGAGTTTAACAACAGTCACGTGATACTTGATGGGACCGTGAGCTGTAGCACATTAATCCTCTAGTATATTTTTTTCTCAAAGGGTGACATATATCAAGTCATCGACACATCTTCAGTGTCTTTTTTGCAGAGTTTGCATCAAAAGACTGTTTTTCACCAATCTTTTTTTGATAATTTTAACAAGTCTTTTTCATTTAACAATAATTGATGGAAATGGATGATCTATACTATAAAAGAAAGTTGGGTAAGTGCGAACACTTATAACTCGAAATCGGCTACACATCAGGGCAACGTCTGTGGGGAAGGCTAGTTACAAAATAAAAATGTCAAATTACGAGCAGGTACACACAATCATATGATTGTGTGTCATATACACATATATGATATGAAACAATATCTTTAAAATAGGAGGATAAGAAATAATAGGTAAATACTGATGTTTTCAAATCTATTTATGTTTTTATGCATCTTAAAAGCACAAAGCCTTGATATAAATTTATTCGTCCTCATAAATTTGACCAATAATTAGTTTAGAACCTTTTTGAATAGATTTAAAAATACGACCAGCCTATGTGTAACAACGCCCTCAATAAATCAAATTGATTCCCTATGTACCTATACTGTACGGCGCGGTTCAATATGTCGATGTTGAAGAACCAATTTAAACATCGTTTGGGTCAGGCACTCTGCATAGTGGACTACACTACCTAGGCCGGCCGGTTGATCACCTAAAGGTAACACATCTAATTAAAATGTTCATCGGGGATTTACAAGCCTGTCGTTTGTAGAGTATCTATAGCGGTTGAGTGATATGACCGATCTCAAGTTGGGTATGCTAAATCCTGCATTGCATTCTATGTAAGTAACTTAAATCATAGGAGTCCAAGGTGTTTAACATAAGAGCATTATTTTTAATGCCTCTTAGCCGCTGCATTTCAACTCTACTCTTTACCTACAAGCTGTGGAGCCTGTTACGTTCGGTTACATGAAAATTATTCGATAAAAAATTATTCGAAATTACAATTCTTCGAAAATCAATATTTCAAATGACAATCGGCTCATAAAATTGTTCGAAAAACAGTTGTACGAAGGTACATCTTCATATATATAAAAAAATGTAGAGCTATTTCCCGATGTCATCGCATCACGCCTAAACGGCTGGACCGATTTCGCTAATTTATTTTTTTTCGTGTAGGTTTTTATCAGGAGAATGTCCTTTTAAAGAAAAAAATTAAGAAAAATACATGGAAAATTAGAAAATTTAAGAAAACTCTACGAAGACAGACTTACTAGTACTTTTTACCTTCCAATTTTTATTCCAATTTTGAAATTTTGACAGAAATTGTCAATTGGTGCGATTGACGGAATGCGGATGGAATATACATGGTTTAAAACAGAGGCATCGTTCGGAATCACATTGGTCAATTGATAATTAACTCATCACCATACAAATTCGAATTCAATACTCATTTAGGAACACGGGACAACGTCTGTCTATGTTAATTCACAAACCTTATCAAAACAGTCCATTTATATAGCGTAAAAATCATCTCTTAAACATGGAGTGTCTCCTTGTATTCGTGTTTATACTTTTTTTTTTTACCTATTATCAAATATTTTTCTAAATTATTGCGTTTAGTGACTAATCTTTATCATACAATTTAACATGCATTTAGAAGCCAAAATAACGGTAAAAATTTATATAAATTTGCTTACGCGAGTAGATGGAATTTAATGATTTCTATGTTATTTTCTACTCTGTATTTCTGTCTTTTGTATTCTTTGTTATTGAAGTAATGAGAATGGTCCTTGTTAAGAATCATGAAAACCTCTTCATAACATTGCTAAGTGTGTGTATCTTCCCTGGTCCTCCTGAGTTTACTGCCAGAAGCTACTAATTATAACAGGAATAATATACAAAATACCTTTAAACTCACCACAACAAACGTTATCTTTTTCCAACCATATTTACCAAATGATTGTGACATTGGTTCAGATAACTTACAATTTCGTTTAAAACACCTGAATAATAAACAGATATTTTTGTATTTGAATTATTCAAATTTGAATTTGGTATGTATGTATCAAAACTAATTCCAATATTACTCCCTATTCCAATTCAAATTAAGTACGCACTAAACTAAAATAAGAACGTTCCAATTTTAATTAGCCGGATTAGTATTCGAGAAATTTTAGAACGTTCCAATTTGTTCTTAATTAGACTATAGTTTGAAATTAGTTAATTTTGGTATTCGAATTTCGTATTTAAGTCAATTTTAGTGCGTTTATCTGTCAAAACGTTCCTAATCTTAGTTCACACCTAATTGTATGCGTCTAAAAAGATATCTGATGATATTTTTATGATAAACGTTTTTTTTAACCAAATAATTATAAAACAAGTTTATTTTTATTTAAAATATTAAGCATTTCCCCCGAATTTATTATAATTAATACAAATAATAGCATCAAAAATTATTATCATTGAACACCAATGCAATCATACAGTCGTCTTCGTTACACTTCGGGTTGGTTCGGCAGTTTCCGGCGACCATGTTACTTGCAATGAGCTAGATTATATAACTGGAGTGCCGCTTCCATACTTCGTTTTTGTGCCAAACAATAGTGCGAATGAGATAGCCCGTGGGGGTATTTCTATCTCTGTCTAGGAATGTTACTTCAAAGAATATACGATAAACATGAAGTAATTTTGATAGTTGTAATGGTTTTGATTTCGAAATTCTTTATATACCATGGTTATTTAATTTTGTTTACACTCAAAATACTTACTTGAAGCACTAACGTACTACTTTTTTTTTGTATTTTATGACAATATGTAGTTTTAAGACTTATTATAGATCTTATGCTAATCCCTTGCAAATAAACAAAACCATCCAGTTTTTCCTCGGCTCGGACTACTTTATAATTAGAGTAAACTGAAGGTGTTTCATATAAAATACAAATCTTAATAAAATTTTAAAATATAATTAAATCAATCAATCGATCAAATCTCTGTTTATATCCCACTTAGGGGCTTGGGGAAGCAACACGAGCTCTCCGTTGCGCTCGATCTTGCGCAATGTTTATGAGCTCCTCTCACACCATGTCCAAATCCCTCAGCTCTGCTTCGAAGAAATGGAACACGGTATGAGAGGGTCTTCCCAGTCTTCGGACCCTGATGGTATTGAAATAATATTAGGTATACATCGTTGATGAAAGCTAGAAGTGAACTCCTACCTTTAATATATTTTTTTAATACAAAAGTGTCTGGGCTCACTCAAAGTGAACAGAAATACACTTTCGACATCTTTCACACAAACCAAAGCTTGTGTTGTGAAAGTGTAAATGGTTGGCAGACTGATACCACTGGTCTATCAACCACTTGTTGAAGAGGAGATGGATTTGGCTTGAACATGTATTAAGGATGCCGAATGACAGCTGGCCGAGGAGAGCGCTGTTCTTCCTCCCATCAGGACCCCTTAAACGAGGAAGACCTTTTTTTTTTAAATAAATGAATCTGTGCTCACTCAAAGTGAACACAAATACACTCCTTGACTCTTTCACAGTAAGTTACTGAAAGCTTGTGTCGTGAAAGAGGAAGATGGTCGGCACCTGGGATCGAACCACGACGTCCGCAGTACGAAAGCCGGCGCTGTAACCGCTGGGTCACCAACCACTTCGATATTTTAATACCGTGTTCCACTCCTTCGAAGCAGAGCAGAGGCATTTGTACTTGGTATGGTCATAAACATTGCGCAAAATCGAGCGCAATGGAGAGCTCGTGTTGCTTCCAATGGCGGATCCAGGGGGGGGAGGGGCATGACCCCCGTGACCCCCCTGGGCTGGGCCAGGCCCTATATTTTTAAGTACAGTAGGTACTTACATTTATTAATAAAATACCAACTTTTCTATTATGATCGTAACAAAATTATGATTTCTTGTGGGTCATGACCCCCCTGGGTTATGGAAATGACAATTTTTTTTAGGAAAAGTTCAATTTCCAGATACCAAATTTTGGAAATGACCTTTTTTTTTAGGAAAAGTTAAGTTTTCAGATACCAAATTTTGGAAATGACCTTTTTTTAGGAAAAGTTCAGTTTTCAGATACCAAATTTTTGAAATGACCTTTTTTTGCTATGTGACCCCCCCCTGGCGCCAAAGCTGGATCCGCCCTTGGTTGCTTCCCCATAAGTGGGGTCAAAAAGGGAGTAGTTATAGTTAGTTATTGAAAATCAAATTGAGGAATACCTCCTGAATGAACACAAACTTCAAACATATACCTATAAGTAGAGGAAATTGAAAAGGGTTACAGTAGGTATTTACTATTTTTACACCATTTTTTTATTAAATAAAAAAATAATATTGTATGTACTGCTGAATAAGAATAATCCAACGGCCATACGTCAACGAGAACTTAGAACGCGTAGAAAGAGACGGAAATACCACTTGTGTTCTGTTCTATTCGCACACTTGGTCGGCACATATTCTTGTGTTTTGTTGTATTGCCTTTAGCACTCCAGTTATATAATCTAGCTCATTGGTTACTTGTAACTTGCTTGGAACATGGAGCTCGTTTGAATTTCTCTTCTCCGATTGGCTGTCCGCTTGTCAGCATCAACCAATAAGGCGCATGCTCGATCCATAGACAATTATAATTCAAAAAAATATTTATGGTGAACTAATATTGGTTTTTAGAACACGGCATAATTCCGAATACGAATTTTAGTTCGAGTGAACTTAATTCTAAATCATTTGGAACGTTCCAAAATCCGAATAGGATCAAAAGAGAATCCATTTCACAAAACATTGTCTTTAAATTACTTGCTATTTTTTTTATTATAATTTCATCAAAAAATATTATGCATATACCAAACTGAGAACAAAGATGATATCATATTTTTATAATCAAGCATTTTAGAATCCTACAACTTCATTTGAGGTTTAAAATGGTTGTCACCTTAGAAACATTTCATGACAGTAGAGTCTAACTTTTATATGAAATTTGTACCAGAAAACAGCTTTCAAAATAAATATTCTGTGAGTAATGAAATGAAAAATATTAACTTATTCTTTATTCTTTATTTTATTCTTTATTCTTTCTTTTCATCCTTAGGCCATGAATTTGGCACTTGGAATCGTCAAGTATACAAAATAACAATATAAATATATAATAAGTATACAGAACAAAAATAATATACATAATTTCTTACTGGCAGAAATAAAAGAAAAGAAAGTACAATTTAAAGATTGAAGATCAATAATATCAAAGCTATTTTGAGTGTAAAGGGCTCAAAATAGCTTCACGTCAACCTGTTTAAAAATGGGCACCAAGCAACAAAATGAACAAAACACAATTTAACCTAAATCTCAAATAATAGAGTCAACGGTCCCATTTAGCATATCGTCAATATTGTAAAATACTTGTTCAACAAGATACTTCTTCACCTTTCTCTGAAACTCCAATAAATTAAGTGCTCTAAAACTATGAGGCAACTTGTTAAATAAACGTATACTACTACAGATGTAACTTTTTGAGACCTTTGCCAATCTATGTTCCAATGGCCTTACATCTTGTTTACCCCTGGTATTATAGGTGTGATGGTCGAGGTTAAGAGGAGTATTGGGCAAATTCTTAACCATCGAATCCATCCTACCCCATTTTTAGTATTTACCTAACTTAGTTTGAAGCGATACAGCCTACCCATATTTCTGGTTTAGATACCGCTGTACAATTGAAAAGAGTTTACTAACGATTAGACGCCGCCAAGCGAATATTTTGTTTTCGTGGAATAAGATTGTTTCGCGAGAAATGTTATGTCGGTGGAAGAAGCGAAAGGATTATTTTTGGATAGAAAGGAGTGGAGGTCCCTTCTCTCTGCCTACCCCTTACGGGACACGGCGTGATGGGTAAAAAAAAAACAATGTTGCAATGGTCAAATTATAATGGTGGAACGGGGCCCTGGTTTCTTTCTGACATCGCCGTCCATAGTTGTATACGTTTGTCTTTAATCGAGCAATCTGCACTTTAAGCAGCAGAAAATCATTACGGATTTTAGAATTTCTGATGGCTCCGAGTTGGATCAACTTCATGGATAAATTGTACTCTTTAACGCACTAAACTTAAGTAGATCTTGTATATAAGTTTAGTAATTGTTGTCACTTCCTATTCTGTATATCTATGTTACATTAACCTCACGTCTGCGTAAAAGACAGTTGATTTGTAATCAGTTTTATTTACGCTAGTTAAAATACTTAATAATAATAGAAAAAAAAATAAACAAACGTGTTTTTAATTGCAGGAATAAAACGCATTCGCACTTTACGCATTACATAGTTAAATAATTAAACCATAATTTATTTAATAAAGCATTTCTACATAAAAAAAAGAAAAAAATATATAATTTTTCAACAAGTAGTAAGTAAGTACAGGAAGTCAAAAATGACCTAACAAGTTGTAATCATAAATTATAAGTGTGTATAGAATATCTACTGGCGTTTGCTGTGTGTGGACTTGTTGCCTTTGTAATGCTTTTCATTTATCTCGCCGATTATTATTATTATTGTATTAATTAGTGAAATGTTATTAGTGGCAACATGTCCGCCTTTTTAATATAACAAATGATTCAATATATTTTTTTACAATTTTTATTATCATTATAATTGTGATTAAAAATGTTTTTGAAAATTACTTAATTAGTTTGTTTTTATTGAATACAAGATGTTGCACCCGCCATTAATACGGGGGTCTTTTTTTAATCAACGTGGAATTTCGATTTAAGTCAAACCTTAGATTGGGAAGAGAGGGGATACGTAACTATGCCCGGTGGCGTGTGATCATTTTTATGTTTGTTTGCCACCAGCCTGCCACTTTTCGGATCTTCCGTGGCGCTTAAAAGTTTCCTTCCTTCCAGTACCTACATGTTGTTTGATATCGCATGCATGTTCCTTAGAGTTTATAATTTGCTGTTCTGGCAAATTATTTATATTTAGTACAAAAAATGAATTTGTACCTGCCAATGTCTGCCACCAAAAAATGTCGAAACGATCACAGATTCTTAGTACGGCAATGCATAGAAGTTACGCATCCCCTCTCTTTCCTAATCTAAGAGTCAAACAGTTTTATTACAAACTTCGGCAGCCTAATTGTTGTATAGCTGGGGTTAATGAATTTTGAGAATAATGATAACATACCTAAAATTTTGATAAAAAAAAGAAAAGAATGGTGAACCATCTCTGTCATTTAATAGCGGATTGCCTCATAAATGAGTTTAAATTATTCACACAATGAGAAAATAATGCTAGCGTAGTAACACTTTGGAGCAAAACTGTACAGAATAAAAGAGTTTTTCTCAAGTATCGGTTTTTTAAGAAGGCTACTTCTGGGAGACTCAAGTCAAGCTATCTCTCCTAGTCTACAGTATTTTACATGGTTTCTTGGATTCATCAGTTCCGTTGACGTGGTCCTACCACGAGTACAAATATTAAGAGAACTTTTCAAAATGCGCAGAACCGAAAATTGATTCCTTTATTCAACAGTCACGTGACTGAAGATAGATACAAGCAAAAAAACAACACAACAAAACCCATAGGTACTTATATTATATAATTATAAAATTCCTCTATGTTAACGCTGAAATATAAAAAAAAATATCTAGGATTATCTCCTCTCCGAGGTTCCTACAAGTCTGCCTGATATCGATGTTACGTATTCTACTCTTAGCATCCTCCTTATGACTGCCGTTTAGACCTCAATTTCTGATTTCAGGTTTTATTTTCTTGAGGCGTCGACTCTAAAAGTAATTTTCTCCATTCATCATCCAAATTAGCAAAATGACAATACATTCCTAACCTAAAACACACAGTTTCTACCTGTCTAAACATACTGACAGAAATATTCAAACAAACATATTATTATATCAGATAGAAGAAAGAGCCGGTAAATGCGAACATAATGAGAATATTGCTCATTAATCCAATTAGAAGGCGGCACTTGCTCTCATTAGTCGCCTCATTAACTAAGGGATCTCTACACACCTGTACGTATACTTGGAACTCTTTTACAAACAGGTGTACATTCATAATTAATTGTATTATGATTTTGTGTATGTCGCCTCACCTACACGGCCGTGGAATCGTTATATGAAATTTAATTAGTAAAATTTCACGAAAAAGAGGTAAAATTTATTAAAGTAGGGAGTGTTTTAGCAAGCGGAATAAGCCTCTGTCTGGATTATATGATTTTTTTTCATGCTAATAAGTACCTGAGATTATAATAGTTTGTTAGGTTTGTGTATACGTAATTGCCTTTATACATGTGTAAAATTAGTAATCTAGAAGATGTTCTCTGTGAAAGGCCCTTCTGATAGAAAAAGAACAAGAAACAATTTTTTTTATATGCTCCTGTCGGTTGTTGTCTGCAGTCAGATTTTACCACGTTCATCAGATATCTTTTTAACGTCTCGCAACGCCCCTCTTTTTCCTTGGGTCTCCATCTTATAATCTTAAGAGGTCCATCATGTGCATGAACCTATGCCCTACAACATGTCCTGTCTCGTACATTTTAGTTTTTTTTATGCTATGTGATGTCCACTTTTTTGGTTTTGTTTCTTATTTCTCATTATTCCATCTTTTATCGAATCTACAAACTCCACTACGGAAGTCGCCAACTGAACCGCTGGGTCTCAGATATTTCATATATCACCAGTGGATTGATATCATTTCATGGATTTCTGTATGCTTTTGATTTTTTCCACATTTGTTTTTGTGAGGGCACTCTATTGCATAGTCACTGACAGTATACATCCTCCATTAGTTACTTTTTTTAGGCCAAAAGCTAAGCTATTTAATATTCTATTTCAACACCGTGTCCAAATCCAGATAGTCTTTTCCTACTTGTGAAAGGATCTATTGCACGTTGGTAACCCTGACTGGAGCAGATTAATCGTACAGCATTTCAAGATATTCGCTATCATCAATAAAAATATTTCATTTTTGGAATGTTTACCTACATAATATTATTTATTCATTTGATTTTCATATTATAATAAACAACAAAGGTACCTACACCTGCCGCTCGCAAAAAGGCGCCACTTCCTATTTCAATAAAGTGGCGACGTTAGTTTTTGTCCATTCACGTATTTAAGAATGTTTATTGTCATGTACATACCTTTTTATTTTGCAGACATTTCAATTATCGCTCAATTATACTTTCGAAACAAGCGACATGCCAACGATTTTTTATTAAGAAAGGCGATTGTCAACAGGCATTGTGTGTAAAACTTGAGTTGTTTTGTGTTGTTTCAATTAGTTTTATTTCTCAGTTCTTTATAAACAAAGGGCTACAAAAATGAGTCTTCACCCTTACACGGAATGCTGAGCTCTTAAAGCCGTGATCAGACATAAATATAACAAGTTGCAAAGGTGTGTGCATGTTGAAATAATGAATACTATAAGATGAATCGAATAACGAGAGTACCTATAGTTATAATGTAAGGTGAAAGAAATGAAACGGTACGAAAAGGTGTGAATGTCCAATAATATTCTGGGTCGTATCACTTCGGTTCCGGTCAGAAATAATAAAATATACCGAAGAAATTGCATGATCGGGTTTATAGTGATTCGATCGCCAACTTTCATACCTATATTGTATGAGCGTTTTGTTTTGAAACCCTCTATCGACCATATTTTTCTTTCCCGAAGCAAACTTTAAAGGCACCCAGAATCATGAATCAAAGAATGTATGTAAAAAATTTAATCAAACCTTGACTTTTTCAAGCGACCAATCTTCTTACTTAACCTGTAATTATTTATTTATTTATTTTCAATAATACACGGCTATAAGCCTTTTACATAATCATAATATTTCAAAATTTACAAAAACAATATACAGTAAAAAACAATAAAAAGATAAGTAGACTTATATAATGACAACTAACCATATGAGCAAATAAAATCATTTGAAATACATAAGTTGTACTGAATAAAAATAAGATTTGGATAAAATTTAATTGGCATGAATTAAGCCAAAGAAATCAGGTAGAATACAAATTATATAGATGTTATCGAAGTTCAAGACTTCGTCGGACCTACGGTTGGTCCCTGCTTTTAAAATAGTTATCCGCACGTCATACCAACATTAAAAACAATTCAACGGCGTGATTTGGTCGAAAAAAAAATCCAGGTTTATTTTTATTTGGATAAAGATGAAATAATAATCAAAGACAAATCAAGCAGCTAATATGTTTTTAATTGAGTATAAATGGCATACACAACATCTTATTTTCTTCACGAAATATTTTTTAGTTTACCTTAATTTTTTTCTTAATATCTATCAACATTGGTTTATTAAAGAAATAACGTAAAAGGTGATATCTAGGCTGTCTCTGATTGAAGAATTTAAGAAACATTGCTGTCTTAGAAACAAAAAAAGACAGTTCGAGAAACAGGTTGATTATAAAGCGAAATGGGAAGAAGAAAATGAAGATTCTGGTTATATCTTATAGATTCTCAATACAATATATAAAGATCAGAAAGGTAAAGCCTACCTGTTGTGTTTTTTTTCTCGAAATCATTAGGAGTGACTAATCTGAAGTTTTACCAAAAATAATTCTATTATTTATTTGCAAAATATATACAAAATTATATACAAAAACCCAGAACCCGGAATCGAATTGCATTCTCAAAGTACTCGCGGTGAATTGTACCCACGATGAAATTGTACCTGCGATGAATTTACCGGCTACCTACATAATGCTGTTCATCGTAGTTCAAACAAAAATTGTGAAAATCAATTCAAATAATTGTTAAATTATGATTTTGAAATCATAAATTAATAAACATTAGGTAGGTTTATTTAAGAAGTACGGTTAACATTATAACAAACTGATTTAAAAGTTCTAAATTAAGTATATCCAATGTATTGTTGATATAAAAATTCTAAATTTTTACCTACCTAATTTGCAGATTCATTTAGAGATATGAATATTTAATCAAGAAGAGGGTTTATGTATGAAACTAAATCACATCATCTATCCAGCAATTATTCAAAAAGATAAAACAAAACAATGGTTGTAATTTAACTATCAGCTAATTCACTTCATTAAATAATAAAATTATATGTATCTCATCGGTGAAATCTTTAGTTTCATTATTGTGTATTATAGGAATACCAAAACACGGGCTCTCCAGACCGTGACGCACACACAGATAACGTTTTATAAAGATATAAACGCGTCCATACGCAGGGCTGCTATACGGCATAAATAAGGGATTTTGTTAAATACAAGGCAGGATAAAAAAAATATTTAAGTTAAGTTTCTAAATTTATTAGCGCAAAGGGACGAATATGCAATAAACCTTATGGTAACTTGTCTATTTAAACCTGGCCACCTTTCTATACGGATGTTTAGTGTGACGTTATTTGACACGATCCATTCTTCGAAATCAATTCCAAAAATGGAGACTTCTCTGAATAGTTAATAATTATTTTAATGGAATCAACCAGGGTCAAAACACATCTTGAAACATCGTTTCTGGTTAAAAAAATACAATCCAATTTCAAACGCTAGTAAATGAAATGTCAGATACTTTCTAACAGCTTTTGAAAGAGGTCTCTAAACATAAACTTTACACCAATATTTTCTCCAATTATTGATGTGTAAAAAATACCTAGTAATGGTCTATTTTCACTCTTTCGTGCATATCAAAAAGTCAAATACCCAGCGAAAAAATTCATCAGACTATAAAGAAAAAATAGCAACTAATGACAACAATTCATTACTAATGTTCGATCTTTAAATGGAACAAACCACTACGGGCTTACGACCGTCTTCTACTGTTATTTCGAAGGCTGGCTTAGTGTGATCACTTTACGTTAACAACGTTCACCATTAGGTGGTAATGTTTGTCTCCGAAACTCCTAATCATGAGAAGTCTCATCAGAGAATTCTATAAAATCACAGAGAATCTTATAAAATCACGCGAAACCTTTATGTTTTAGCCAAAATGAACTAATTTAACTCGAAGTGAACACAAATACACTTTTGACATCTTTCACAGTAAGAAAATGCTTGTGTCGTGAAAGCGGAAAATGGTCGACACGGCCGGGATTCGAACCCACGACCTCCGCACGAAACAGTGCGAAAGCCGGCGTCGTAACCGCTGGTCTATCAACCACAATAAATATTTAAAGGATCGAAAAGGTTAACTTTAAATAATATTAACGGATATTTTTTGCCGTTGTATTTTGTGCCAGGTTCTAATCCCTGTTGGTATCCTTTATATTACCAATTAGTTACAGACGTGTCCCGTATTTTATCAGCACTCAACATCTAATTTATTCAAGATTTATAACCAACGTGTATTTACCTGTAAAGCCGCATTTTCAAACCTACTTAAAAGCTCGTATTCACTAAAACCTCTCTTTACTTCTTAACCTCGCATTATTATCTAACTATTTTACTTAGCAAAAAAAGATTTACTCGCTGTCTTTTTATCTTATTCTTAATTATGTTTCGGAAAGCGACTAATCACGTCTATAATTGTTTTTGTACACCTACTTTATTTTTTTAATCCTATGAGTATTAGATCAATTATTTGTAAGCTTTCTATTGCCAAATAGTAAACGTCATCAAATAATAAGTTGTCAAAAACTTAACTCTCCTCAAGCTCGAAACATAAAATCAATCCGACCTTGTGATGAAAACAATTCGCGAAACGCAATAAAATTTGTTACTAATGGACACTGATATTTTTGAGTGAATAAGTATTCAGTTCTAGCAATCATCACATCCATCTATCTATTCAGGCCTTTACCAATGACCATTATTGAGCCTTTCCTATTCCTGTGGTAATTAGTTGGTTGTCTGGGAGTCCAAAGACTCTGGGTCTAGTCGTTCACGGCACATTATCAGAACAATATAAGCGGAAATACACCACTTAACTTGGTTCTTTTGGGCTCAATTTAACAACATAATTTGATTCCGATTATTTACACTTTTTATCATCCTTGTATTTAAATAATATCATCAATAAATCAACTCTTATTTAAATGTTATTATTTTTATACTCTACAATTTAATGTTACTGTTAATAATTTTTTTATTATAGTATTACAGTGACTTCAAAAAACAAATTTTGCTTACTTTGTTTTGCTTTTGCTTGTTTTCTATAAAGCTTTCTGTATGAAGTATTATAAAACACCAATAAAATATGAAATAAATAATTTATTCAGGTAGAATAATTACCACCCGTTCGTAAAATTAAAGAGAAATACGTGAAAAGACATGGTTAGTTGCCTTATTTCATCCATCTCTGCACCCAAATTGGAACGATGGGATTGCACAAGACCTCACCATGATAGTTTAACGAATTTCGCAGTATACACTGCTATGTCCTGTTCAACATTAATACCCAGGACGGCTTTAAACATTACCACCTAATGGCGAACGTTGTTAACGTAAAGTGATCACACTAAGCCAACCTTCGAAATAACAGTAGAAGACGGTCGTAAGCCCGTAGTGGTTTGTTCCATTTAAAAATCGAACATCAGTGATAAATTGTTAGAGTCATTTGTTGTTGTCTAAATTCATTAGAAAAAATCATAAATAGTTGTGAACCCATCAATAATTGTTTAACTTCTCGAGCTTTTTCCATGGAAAATGCACACTTTATTCCAGTCGATGGTTAACTTAGGTTGGGAGAAATTTCATGATTAAGTAAAATCCAATCAAGCCAACCTGAAATATTTGATTAAAAAATACAGAAGCTTTTGAAACAAGGCCAAAAAGCCATTACCTTCCAGTGTGAAATGCCACTTGATATCTTGAAGTATGGCTGTTAAAAACCAACAGGTATTTTTTCATGTTGTGGACACACGATTGAAACACTCCTGCCCTCCCTCAGGTGAGAAGAAGGGGATGGGTGTGGAGTATGGATGTACAACGTGGCTTCTCCTTTCTCTTTTCTTCTTTTTACACTTTCTCACCTTGTGATACTTCCACACCCTATAATAAAATATTCGTCAGGGTTGCCAAAATCTTTTCAAATTGTGCTTTAACCTTTGAACTTTGAAAAAAATGTCCTTTTTTAAACGAAACTAACTTAACCTGCAAAAACTATTCATTTTATTGAATATCTTAGCATCAAGTGCAAGTTATGTGATTCAAAACAGATAATGGTCAACATAGAACACAAAAATCTAACCATATGATGCAAACATTTTTTTTAATGAAAGAATTTGGGCTCTTCATAAGTGATCACAATTACACTTTTGACATATTTCACAGAAAGCAAGGTTTGTGTTGTAAAAGATGAATATGGCCGGTAGCGGGGATCGAACCCACGATCTTTTACGAAAGTCAGCGGCTAAACCGCGAGGCTACTAACTAAACTAACATGACACTACATAATAATTTTGAAGGGTATTTTTGTAAATTTCCAATCCCTGAAAATTCTTTTTTTGGAATTTTTGAAATAAATTTTCAACGTGTCGAAAAATTTCGACTATATGCCATAGCTCTTTTTTTGAAAATAGTGAATAGGTAAATGTTTCCTTACTGCTTAGTAGTAGTATGTTTCGAAATATATTAAGAGGATTCCGTCATTTTGTCAAGTTTGTCAATTCATTCTGAAAATGTTGTTTCTCAAAGTGTCAACCCTGTTTTTACTCCCTCGCCTCCTCTTCATTACCTGGAAGACCTGTTGGCATCACCTCAATCTGCTCTCCTCAAACTTTGTCTTTTAAATCTCTTCAATTATTGATAAATTTCAAGTTGATCGCATTACACAAAAACCTTGAAGTTTCTTTTTTTTTATTAAATTTTCTTTTAGAGATACGTCAATATTAACTAGCCGAAATACCCGAACTAACCATAATATTTTTATGAAATGTCGACAATTTTTTAATTTTTGAAAATATAAGTACCTACTTAATAAAGAATAAACAATAAAAAATCTATAAATGTATGTGAAATAAAAGTATTTATTCGACCGACCTCGATAGCCTAGTTGTACTGGCGTGGAATTCAGATCCGAGGTCCTGAGTTCGATTCCCGGTCAAGTATTTTTCACTTGAAATTTCTACCCGGGGTTGGCCTGTCTCGGATTGGACGAGAACGGTTGACTGGAAAAAAATTGCCTGAGACAATAAGTTCCGCCGGCTATACTGACACCTTTGTATAGTAAAGTGTTATATTGTTATTATTTTCTTTAATTTATTTATTTTCAATACCTTCACACGAGGGCGAGTGATTTTGTGTTTTTCAAATATGTTTTTTTTTTTTTAATAATAGTCGTATTTTAGAAAAGTTAAGTAAAAACAAGCCTTCAATTAAATACTAGATGTAGGTAATTTAAATGACTAGGCTAGATAAGGTTGCCAAAATCTCCTGTAGCTTTTTACAACTTATTCACGACTCTTGTAGAAAATTATTTTAAATACTTTTTTTAACTATAAACTATACATAGTCTTTGGGATATTGATTTACGGGTAGATGAGTACACAAATATCTTACTGATTTCGGTTTTCATTTAAGGGCCTGTACACATCTGAACACGAGCAGTAACGTGACCAATGCAACGTCAGATGCGTTAAATTTGTAGTTTGCATTATTCACAGTAGAAAATTTCTACATTCTACAATATCAGGAACTCAATAATAAATTTAAAATAATTGAATTAGACTTCTAAACGAGCCAAAGATTCCAGAAATTGGGAATTTCTCATACATAACTCACAGTTCTGTTTATGAGACCTTGGCGGGACTTAAACATAGCAGAAAGTGATCTAAATGGGACTCATGAAGATATATTTGTTAATTTTAAAGTAATCAATCAATCAATAAATCAATCAATTCTCCCTTTTACACCCCACTCAGGGGCATAGGGAGGCAACAAGAGCTCTCCATTGCGCTCGATCTTGCGCAATGTTTATGACCTCCTCCCACACCATGTCCATGTCCCTCAGCTCTGCTTCGAGGGAGCGGAACACAGTGTGAGTGGGTCTTCCTCGTCTTCGGGACCCTGATGGGAGGAAGAACAGCGCTCTCCTCGGCCAACTGTCATTCGGCATCCTTAACACATGTCACAGCCAAGTCCATCTCCTCCCCACAATGGTGGAGGTGATGGGCTCACGCTGGGTGCGCCGGCGTATAGCGTCGTTCGTGATGCGGTGGTACCATCTTACGCCCAGAATTCTCCTTAGGCACTTCATCTCAAAGCCTGATACTTTTTGTGCCTGGGCCTTTGTCAGGTGCCAGGACTCACACCCATACAAGAGAATGGCCAACACACACGCATCAAACAGTTAATTTTAAAGTAAAAGGAACGAAATTAATATTAAAAATAAACGTTGCAACTGTAAAATAAATGTGTTATTAAACTCGTTGATCATACTTGCAATTATTTTCCGGCAATATTATTTATAGAGGCCCACACTAGGTCTGAGCTCCTTAAATGTTGTTAATCTATCCAAGATTTTTCTCTGCTGTTCCCCACCCTTGGCCGGACCAGTGGAGGCCTTCGGGCGTAATAATTTATTATAAGTGGCCGTAAATCTTGCAGGTTGTGATGGAACCATCCCTTGTATAAATTGAATTCTTCGTGTTGGAAAAAAGGGTTGTTTCTAAATTGGAACAAAATCATTTTGTTTTATTTTTTAACGGTATATATTTTTCCTCGATATTCATTCAAAGAAATGAAGAAACCTCTGCGAATATAATGATAATCATTTCATATCATCTCTTGCCTCTTCTACATATCGTCTCCGTATCACTCATTTTTCTATCACCTATCAGGATGTTGGCAATCGCTTGTACATCATTTCTGTACCACATTTCTTCTTAAAACTCAACACAAACACAATTCAACCAAGATATTTGCCTTACAAACACATGTATTCATTTCCTTTTATCCATGATATTAAGCCCAATAAAAGTTGTACCTTTGCACAAATCTAATGTTAGGTTATTAGTTGGCGTACACTTAGAATCCTAAGCCACTAGGAACACTTCCATTCCATCTTTCTGATATTCTACAATCAATTTATCCGCCTTCGTCCAGCCTTTCAGCTTTTGTTGCCTTCTATATGTTACATGTATTAATCTTAAAGAATTAAACTTTACGGTTTTGTACATCTGTGATGTTTATTTTGTCATATTATATCATAATTGCGTGAGAATATTTCCCCATGCAACCTGATTTCGCTTCATTTGAAAGTACGCACCAAAGGATCAGACACATGGTCCTACAAACCATTTGACACTACACGTCGGATGCCTCATCCACCACTGTTTATACGTTCCTCCTCTCCCAACCCTCGTCCAACCCCCCCAGCACTACATTGTGGCAGCAGCGCCACTCAGCTGATGAGGAGGTGGCTGGGTGGGACAGATTGAATGGATGTTAGAGACAAGTACCTACATACACACACCCCCATTGTACTATGTTCCGAAGAGCGGGGCTTTTATAAGCATTGTCCAATCTTTTAAAGCTTACCTGTTTCAGATAATTAAATGAGTGAAGATTGAATTAAAATCTACGGCACACTTTAAATATAATTAACTTCTTTAGTTATCCAACGTGTCAGGCATTGGTGTATTTCACAAAATAAATGCTGGGATACAGATGGATAGTTGACAGTCAGCTTCCCAAGAGAATAATGCAGCAGGAATAACAGGCCAGCAGGCATAATCAAAGAAGTAGAAAAATTCTGGCATATCTAGAGATAGAATCCCAAATTAGGAAATCCGCTGGACTTGCAATATTCAAGATGTCGTAAGGTGGTTTTGTCTGGTCTAGCTAGATGAAAGGCGTATTGTGGGAAGGCCATGTTTAAACAGATATACCGTACGGAAGGGCATGAGGGTGATCTATCTGATCAGCTGGATAATGCAGATCATGACTAAGATATTTTTGTGAATCCTTCCTTTTCCTTCTTAGCCTGTACCAGTCCACTATGAGACATAGGCCTCCTCCAGACTGTTCCACGTACCCCGATATTGTGCAACCTGCATCCGCTGCGAGCCAACGGTTCTTACGATTTCATCCCTCCATCGAATCTGTGGACGGCCAGGGTTTCTAATTGTAGTCCTAGGGGGCCTGCACAGGAGGCGTTTTGTCCATTAATCATTTTGTGTCCCAGATAGAAGACGTAAGAATCTACTGTTATGATGACATGTATTGGAGTTTGCTCCATATACCAATAAAAATGAAACTTTCCTTAGTTAAGAGAATAAAAATAGTAACTAAAAATAAAAGAAGTAATAATCCACACTCAAAAGAGTGGGTATCGAGTAGTAGTGTGTATTTATTCTCTGTGTATCGCGCATATGTACATGTATCCAACACCCATCTCACAATCACCTTTCTACGTCGAAGATCTAAATGCACAATTGGTGTACCAATCTCCAGGCCACCCTCTACCCTACTCCGCACACACAAGTATTGCTCTCTCGTTTTTTTTTATTCTGTATACAGGATGAGCTGAAATTTTCTAAAATTATTATAGACTTGCTACGAAGAATTTGATGCAAATTTACACTCATTATGTTCGTTTTATAATAGCAAAGTTCAATTAGAAAGATGAGTGTCTAATAGTTTTTTTTTCAGGCTGACTATCGATCAAATTTTTTGTTCCTTATTTTTAATTTTGCCGAATTTCAAATCCTTGACAGCTTAAGGCTACCGTTTATGGTCTTTATTTGGTCATGCTGTGAGAATGTGTACATAAAGAGTGAAAGTGTGCCAAGCTACCAACCATTTCTGCATATGAATTTTCGTCTTACTTAACATGTCCAAGACTTAACCACCGTAATGTTAAAGCTATCATACTAAGCAACCTTCGAAACCAGTGAACAATGTTAAATTCTTCATAAGATAAGAGATTGAGTTATATGCAGCATGCTGAATGAGTTTGATGTGTATAGGTTATTATACCGACCCACTGGGGGGTTAGACAGTGAGCCATAACTCACGTAAAGATATGTTTGGTCCACTCTGTAGGTAGGCAGACACGCTGCAACAGTAAGTAACTTGCCGGAGTAGAGACGTGAGTATAGGGTGAAGCAGCGGTTGCTTTTAGCCAAAACATCTGGTACATCAGTCTGAAAGATACAAATCTCAGGATGGGGGTACGTGATGAGAATTGTGGAATATTATTAAGTATATACACACACAATAGCGAGCTTCATCTAACGTCCAACTATTGAAAATTTATCTTTCTATCTTTACCGCAAACCACCACCTTCTTCAAAGGTTACCAGAAAAGAACTCTATACAGACGGACAAAACTATCATTGCACGCTTGTTTATTAGAATACTATAGATACTGTCCCGTGATCCTAACTATGAGTATTGAATACGATTTTTTAAAACATCAATTACCTTTTAATCAGGGTGTAACTCCGACCGATGCATCTCTTTTAAACCAATTGTTTTCCATCCGTATAATCGCCCTAGCTTTCAAACAGCTAACAGTTTCTGTCAAACATAAAACAAATTTCAAAATTAGAACTAAATTATGGTATAAAAAGCACAAAGGTTAATTACTTACTTACGAGTACATATGAAAGAATTCTTTTTTTTTCACATGTAATACCTACTAAAACAATAATGTTGACAGATTATGATGGCACTATCTCACTGTCAATAAATTAAATAAGGAACCTCAAAAGCAGATAAAATAAAGTGAAAAAATTGTGATTCGCATGTCTTAACCTTTTTCAAATCAACAGAATAGAAGAAATCTTTACATAATATAAATTCCTTCAATTCATAAATATAAATAGAAGAAATTTATATGTATAGAATAACATTTATTATGACACATTCCAAATATTCCTTTTTCAAATCGTTTTGATTCGATACAAGTATTAAAAGTCAGATTGGTTCCGTTTTCAATAATATAACAGAATCGATATCTTTATTATTCCATTACAAATGTGTATAAACAATCCTTACACACCTGTTATCTGTGTAGGTAGCATTACAAACCCCCTTGCTATCCGGGCATACACACATATATGCACTCCCAGGTACCAGGAAGGCAGAAGGGGTGGCGAGTATATTGAATGAAACATGAAATAATTACACGCAATTTACAAATTACTTTTATCCCTTACCTTTCACAATAGAGATGTAATATACAACATCTAATAGTCATGTTGTTAATCTTTTTTTCCTTCTTTTTCTAACTCACACAGCTCGACGTCTCTCCGTCTCGAGGTTTTCTTTTTCTTTCGCTCCGGTAAGAATTCTTTCTTCTCACCTCCTAGACTTTTATTAAACCCTGATCTTTTTTTAATCTTTCTTAATTGATTTCTGTGAAATTTATTTCTTTAATCAACTTGATGATGAACCAAATTGATTGGTTAACCAAAATATTTTTAAATCCTATATCGTAATTTAGACCGTAAGGCAATTATTTTAGTACCTACAATCGACGATTTTTTCAAATTATTTTTTAGCTTTTAATTTTTTTTGAAGTGTGCTTTTTGATTAATAGTTTTAAATTAAATCATGCGAAAAAGTAAATGTATAATTTAATTGGTAGGTAACTATAATAAATCGTTTACGCGTAGTTATAAATACTGTGAGTTACGGAAGAAAGCTTATATTATGTATGTATGTAAATAATTATACCTATTTTGTGTTAAATTCATACAACTTTAAGATTTTACTAATGAAATAATTGTATTTGTTACAGGTCAGTTGAAAAGAGTTTATTTACTATTTCACAAAATTTTGATCATGTAAGTACCAACTTATAATAATGGGGAAATTTCATAAAAATAAGTTACTAAATGGCGAACGATATTAGAGTAAAAGTGATCACGTTTTACTGTTGTTGGAAAGGGGATTTCAACAAGGCAATACCTAAGTCATTATAATACAAATAAAAAAATAAATAAAAAAAACTCTTAATAGGACAATTCCTATGGTTATCGATTTTTCTACTGAAGGATGTGACTTGATTTCAGGTGCCGAACATTTTCAATCTCACAACACAAGCTTAAATTTTTGTGTGAAAGATATCATAAGTCTACTTGTGTTCACTTTGGATGAGCCCAGATAGATTAACAAAAACAAAACAATTGAAGAAAAAATATTATCCATAAGAAGTTGGTATAAATATGAACATATTGAATTGATCTGTTAAGAATCACTCTCTTAACCCACGCGAAATATTTTTCATACAAATTACTAAACCAATCTAAATAGGGTAAATGGTTTTCATACGTATATACTTCGTCTGTATGTCGATATTCGTTGCTATGAAAATAAATATAAGTTTCCGCGGGAAAGATAATAATCCAGAAATATGTGATACTTGATCAGAGGATCCTACATATAACTCTTGCTATGGAAAAACTTCAATTTTTCCGCAGTTTTCATCGTGGTAAATTAAGATTGGGACCTGTTAAAAGACAATAAAATTTATTTATAGAACTAAACAATTTAACGGCCTTTAACTTTGCCTATCGTTCTACAGGTTTTGCTGCTTTAAAAATTATTTTATATATCGCAATCTCATAATTCATCAATCGGGAAATAAGCAAGTAAAGAAAAAGGGCATTTTTTTATTTTATCAATTAAAATAAGCTGCTCACGAACATTTTCAATCCAACCCTTAATATAAAGCTTGTCTCTTGTTCCTATTTAAAAGAGGGTAGTTTAACCCCTATGAGGGTAATCAGCGACTTTTATTTACACTCCGCTATATTGTTTAAATACTTTTTTTTTTATATTTCTAAATTACTAGAACCCAAACAAGGGGACAGGTGTTGCATGCGATTACACGCCGCACAGATCGATATTATATGTACTAACGTTGTCCTCGTGAAAAATTCAGTGTCTTCAAACATTTAACACAATTGTCACCAGGAGAACAACCGAGGAATGTCTTTTGATGTCTAAGACAGACGATTTTAGTCCAGGTAACGCGGTTTGTAGCTTTGCTGTAACGCATTTTGTTCCACTTTTTTAACAAGAGATGACGAAGAAACTTTTATAAATAAAACAAAAATGTGGCGATTGATTTATAGTAAAAGTTCGTTGATTCTCCTTCAATTAATTTTATTGCTTGCTTATTTCGAGACATTCTTTTCTACATTATGAAAGCTCTCTACTCGTAATTGAATGAGTATCGGGCTCATTTCCCGAGCCATATATATTTTAAAGTTTTTTTTTTTATTGTGACAGTATGAACTGAGGTTTTGAAAACATCTCTGAGACTTTCAATCAAAAACTCTGAACTTTTCTATCAAAAATGTTTATTTTAATTGTTTTATGTTGCTTGGCTTTTGTGTTCATGACATCATTTACGTTTATGTTATTCCGTTTACTTGGTTACATTGTGGCATTCATTTTAAACCCAAACTCTTGACTCGATTTTGTCACCATTTTGACCAACTGCTGCAAATGATCGGCGTCATCGGTCATAATGACAGTGTCATCTGTATACCTTATTGTGTTGACATATTGACAGATCCTGAACTCAAGCAGTGGTGCCAACTATTCGTATTTCTTAATGTGAAATAAGCTGTTGTTCATTTTAACAGAATAACAGGTATAAGGTTGTTGTATACCTTTTCACACAAATTACCAACTTTTTCGTAAAATTTTGTATGGCTGTATAAAAAATACTAACATAAAACTGATTCCAAACTGAAAGTTCAGATAGATTATTTTAAAATCAACAATTATTTATGTTTGTGTTTGCTTAGTGAACCCTTGGAATAACAATAATAACCAGTTCCAATAATATAGCCTAAGGTTCAACATGAAGGTCTACCTGTACAGACTGGTATTGATCTTCTCAAAACAATTGATGTCTCTGTCTGATTTCTATTTCAATTACAACATTTTAACAATTAGTTATTTTCAAAATACTTGGCCCTCCGCACATGATGCTTTGCGTCATTCATGAACCTAATTTATCATGAGAATAAACATACACTTTTCTTTATCAGCGATTTTTTATATTCCAATAATCTTAAGTTGTATCCATTCTTATCATTCTTGTTATGCAACTCTCATCGGAGTTAGTCGACCATTTGTGAGTAAGCTTCACAATCCTGGGCTAGTCTTACAAATTCTGCATCATCTGGCACAACTTTTTCAGGCCCCTTGACCGTTTGCCCTCTATTTTACTCTCAATTAACTGCAGGAAAGCATATTTTTGCGACTTTTCTTCATTTAACCGTGATCAGTAGCTTCCTTTTCAATCATTTTTGCTGTAATTTCTCGAGAATCCCACTACGAGATTTAAAGCATCTTTCGGTACACCCAGAGTTCGAAACCTCAGTTTTCTCCCTGGTTGAGACTTTGAGGGTCCAACCTTCCACTCCATACCGAAATCGTTTTAAAGTAGCGTCGATGGTTGGGCAAGAGAAGCAGGAGCGAGCAATGATGAAATCACACTTTTACACCTTTTTCGCTGAACAATGAGATGGAAGGAAATGAAATGAAGTGATTGCACTAGATTCGGCTGGATGAAAAGGGCACAAACAAGAGAGGGGGAGGCATATGTTCAGAAATGGACTCAAAAAGGCTAAATAAGAAGAAGAAGATATTTCCAAACCATAAAATCTATACTATTATGAATGACAGATCCACACTTTTTTACACCCACTTTTCTTGGCATCCATTCTTTTTATTTTTTCTCATCCTTTCGTCCGATTATCAATTCCATGAAATCTTCAACGAACTCCCATTTGTTTAATTTTCCACTTGAACCTGTATTATTTTATTTTCCTTTCTAGTTGCCATATCCAAGTAAAGAACGATATTATGCTTTCTACAATACTTATTGTTTGGCAAAACGCAATCAAAGGACATCGAAAGAATTTCAAGAATAACCCAGAATGTTCCCGAATGTGTAAGGACCAATTTTGAAAGATATTTAACAAACATGACATAAAAGGTGAAACCTTTAACCATTCCCCACCACGTCATTAATTATTAACCCTTGTTGCCGCGTGGTCAACTGAGTCATGTGCTAGTTCTGCTGGACGTAGCTACCCCGGCCATTTATAACTGCTCCAAGTGTTTGAACTAGGGTTATTAATTAGCAATTTTCGTGCGTATAAACATTATATGGATATAAAGGGTCAATCTGATTACACATTTTTCAACATTTATTTTTAAAATATAGATATGGATTATTTTTTAAATACAGGCTTTTTGCTTCAATTCAACGGACTTTTTATAAATAAAACTGTAGTAGGTTCCATAAATCACATTGCATACCTACTTATGTTTTTATAAATATGATTAGATAAAGTAAAGTCGTGTAAAATGCCATAGAAGATAATTTCGGCACACATCTTAAATTCTGAACATTTAAGCTGGCAGAAGTGGTACATTTGCAAAATTTTCAATCTGAAATCATAAACTTTCATGCATTTAAAAAGGCTTGAAAACAAATATTAAATGTTTAACCCTATAAGAAACAACACCATTGGAGAAATATGCAATGTAGATAACATATTTAAAAGGAGCAGAAGCAAACGAAGAACATACTGGAGGGATCATGTCAGAAGAATGGGAGATGACCGCAAAGCCAAAGTGGTATTCCACAAAGCAGAAGACAAGCCTGGCAGATCGCCGAATAGGTGGAAGGACAGCTAACAGTCGGTGTGCGTGGAAGGGTTTCTAGATCGAAAAAGATCGCAAGATCCAGGAGAAGAAAATATGTATGAATAATGTTCAAAGGATAAATAATTAATATATAATTAAAATATCGTGAAAGTGCAACTGTGTTTGTTTTAATTCATTATAATGAACTTTCACTACGTAAATACACAAACCTTACAAAAAAAAAGGATAAATAATTGTTGGCAGCATATTGTTATATTCTTACCAATTTTGGAATACATTTACCATTTCATTTTGGGTATTTCTGATTTTATTACTTCTTTAATATGTCTCGCCTTTTTTTACATTAATGTTTTTCTTCTAACTATCCTACTAACGAAAACATTGTTTACTCTCATAAAAGTTCACGTAGGTAATGATAAGTTACCCTGTATATAAACGTACACACTTCTTCATTATACGAAGCCTTTCCGGTAGGTAGGTACCCTCTGAGTATTTTTGTTGGTTTTCATATACAAGGGGGTAGGTTTCGCCCTGATTTCACTATTTTAATAGACTCCACACACCACCCCTGTGGATCCATTATTCACAGAACTTGGCGATTTCTCGGCCATTCATATCAGATACAGATTTTCTAGATTCAATTTTAGATAAATCGCTGTGTTTTTTATTTTATTTAATTTATATATTTTTTTATCTTATAAGCCGCCCACTGCCATTTATTTATAGGCGATAATTTATTTTCCTGACAATTTTATGATTTTTATAATAGAAAATAAATAATATTAATTTTTATATTTTTATTTCCAGAATATCGTATGCGAATTTTGCCCTCAACGCTATAAACGTAGGTTTTTGTTTATTAAAATTTTTAAAAAAGCTCTCAACAAAAGTTTTTATATACAATACTACAACCGACATGATTTTATACCCGTAACTTGATACTTATTCATTGCTCAAATACGCAAAACTAAACTCTAAATATAGTAAAATGCAACTTATTTTTCAAAATTTATCATCCGCTAGCTGTTTTAAGAGCATTTTATGCCTGTCGCTCTGCAGGTTTTGCCGCTAGAACTAAAACAATTGAATTTTTTAATGTGAGAATATTTCACTGGATTCTTTTCTATAAAACTTTCTTAGAATCATTATACTTAGCCATAATTCTTAAGCATCTAAGCTAAGCCAAAGATTATAATCTTTATGTTCATATCCTGTGTATTCGCTAATGAGGCACTAGAAAAACTATAAATTATGTTGCTTTGATTTTTATCTTTTTTGTTTTTAAATGTTTGGAATCTTTTCCGATGTATGTGAAATTCTAAGACCGGGTCTGATTTTCTAATTAGAGTGCAGCCGAAAGTGGGTTTGCGTGCCCCAATAAACGCTGCCGTTTTACGCTCATAAATTTGGCCGTTTTTCATATCATTTTTGGAATTTAGTTTGATACGGAATAATCGTTTTGATTTTTTAAACTATCTTCATATTTATAGGATCTTCATAGGATCTGTTATTTTATTAGGAAGTACTAGTCTTGGTCTTTCGACGTATTCGACTAACTTTCCCTCTATCCCCTTTGATGGTCTTAAGAGGTCTCTCTGGTAGTTTAATCGTTGCCACTTTTGGAATTATGTTACTGAACAAATAAAAGCGAACAGATCATTGTTTTACACACACATTCACCTCAATATCTTTGCATGTGTAGAGTCATCCGCATAGCATTATAGTGATTTTGGATTTGAAATTTAGTATTATTTATATAATATACACATCAACCCTATCAAACCGCTTTTCAAACCAGAGTTTTTTTATTAAATACAATTTTATACCACGTCGCAATTTAATCAATTGATTAATAACGGGGTATAATTGCCTCGTTATTGCATGAAATTCAACCCCTTTAGAAATGAAATCAAAATCTTCGCAAAAGTTTAAAGAATTACAATAGAATAATTATTATACTACGGATTCTAAATGTACAAAGTATATTTTATAAAGTTTCTATGTAGGTAGGTACCTATATCTAATTTGCTTTTTTATATTTTTTAAAATAAAAAAAGGTAGTCAGGGTACAGTGTAGAATAAACAACCGCACTGTCTCGTTATAAAAAATGTTGTCTTTTGATTACATTAACCCTTTTACCACGTGTTTCAATTAGGTTTGTTCGCAATCTTACTTTGATACGGGCTATCCATCTCGTTTCTGCAGTGGTTTTCAATATTTCGGAAGACTTTATGTATTACTTAGAATGCAAATATATCAACTGGAAAATATAAATGTAATCATTAAAACAAATAATGTGGGCACATGAACATTTTACGTCCGCTATTTCATATGTTTTGTTCTAATTGAATACTGGTTTCGAACTGGAAAAAATTACCTCAGGTTCCACCGGCTATACTGACACCTTTGTATAGAAAAGTGTTATATTATTATGAATATTATTCAATACAAAATCTGACATCTACTCGTTGGTATACTAAGCATACAACCTGAAAACTTCTTGTCTTCAGAAAGGCTTGTACACGAAATCGTTAACCATGAAACAATAATTTTTCAAAACTCTGAAAAGGAAATCTAAAAATACCTTATAGGTGGTCAAAATGTATATAATAAAATCCTTTTTTTTTAAAGACGGTTTGAAAAACGTCGTTGGAAGTAATACATACATTTGTATAAGTCTCGGGCGAAGCGAGAGGGTTAAACGCCCTACGGGGCACATTAATTAGCCTTCTACTCGAGCTGGGGTGCTTTGTAGAGCGGGGGAGGCTTGCTACGGCGGGGTGGTGGCTCGTGAAAGTTTACCAGTTAATTAGGCCCCCCCCTTGCCTCGCAATATCCGAGCCCTCCGTCCAATACCCGACACTACTCATCACTCCATCCAATTTGTGAAGATGCGGTTTGTCGATATCCCCTGTCTGCATACAGACTTGCTTCATACGATGCAGGTGTTCTTTATATAGCAGGACACATGGGCACGTATTGTGATTCCTGAATTCAATCTACAAATAAATGATGCGCCAAACTATAGAATAATAATCAAATACAGTATACCTAATGGAAGCCAGATAGAACTGTCGGAAAGCTTAGGACCAGGACACCAACTACCTTACCCAACCTGGAAGACACTCAACAGATTACGAGTGGGTGTCACCAGATGCAAGGAAAACATGAACAGGTGGGGTATTAGTGTGGAAGAGAATGTCTCCTCAAAAAAGACGAACACCTCCTCACTTGTCGAGATATGCCTGTGAGGTGTGATATGCAAGACCTTATCATGAGTAATGGCAATGCTGTTGCAGCTGCCGAGTATTGGAGTGCTCTAGTGAATGGATGGTCAGATTCGTTAAGTAAATAAGTATAATCGAATTGTAAAACCTTAAGTTAATAGGCATAACATGCATTATCGCTTGGTTTAATGTATTTTTTTTTTTTTATTTTTTTTTTAATTTTAACATTTATATACAAACAGTGAAATTGATACAAAAATAAGACAGTACATAAAATTTACAAAACATACACCAGTGAAGTATATACATTTAAATCAAACATATAAAACTGTGAGGTAAACTTTTTTTTTTTTTTTTTAAACGTTATGTGTATTATGAAAATTACCAACAATACATACAAGTACTCGCCTCAGATACAGATACAGGGAAAGGGAACAAGAGGAGAGGGTAAAGGTTTAGAGGGAGAGGAAGAAGGATAGTAGGTACATATTTTACAAAGAACCAAATATGTTTGTAAGATTTGTTGCAGTTTAAGCTTGTTGCATATGCCGCAGTATAGATCTCTTGAATTTCTGCAGTGATGAGTCATATAAGTTAATGTCTCTGAAAAAAGAATCAAAATTTGCGCATGCTCTGTTGCACGCCCATGTATCGTGTTGTTTTAGCCTTGCACAGAGATGCTTTCTAGGTGGTAATCTATTTGCAAAAAAAATGAGAAACAGTCTTAATAGAAGTAAGGATTTTACTCTTCAGTTCTTTTTTAGTCAGTGTCTTTGAAGAACATTAAAATAAATAAATTAATTAAAATGAACCTAAATTTTGTCAAAACTTTTTGTATTACTTAGGTATGTACCTATATACCAGCTTTCTTCTTCTTACGAATGAAGGCCTTGGATCTGCTCAGATCCATATTATTTTCAGTTACATAGGTTTTTTTCTCTTAAACTTATTTACTTCTTATATTGGTTAAAAAAAATCGGATATTCGTTCATTAGTAAACTTAAGTAACAATACGTAGAATAGTTTTTTTTTTATTTAATTTGATTACATTATTCAGTTTAGTCGTTTTCCGTGTAGTGGAACCGTCTATAAACGGTTGTGTAAAACTGAAATAACCAAAATTACGTACTATCTATCATATTGGTGACGTTGAATTGCTAGTACCTTAGCACTTCGGTCGTCGATTTTCGTACTGCAAGTCATGGGTTCGAAACCTGGACTGACCACTTGTCTTTTTGACAACAATGGATTATTATGAACAACTATGTCGAAATTCCTCATGTAAATTAAAGTAAGATTATATTTTATAGGTATATATCATACAAACACACACTTTGTACATGAATATTAAACCTCAATAAGCTAACGTAGATGCTCATCTGTATTTTAACCGATATATTATACCCTCATAAGAAATGTCAGTAGATGATATTCGTAGTGGACTTATTTTGATGCCTACTTTATAGTGTAATATTTGCATGAAAAGTGGGTAGAATATTTAAACGATTACACAATACCCATATCTTACTCAATCCAAATTGATTATTGCTAAAAAAAAAACTGTAATCAAAAACGTTTAAAAAAAAACCCATATTAACTGTCATTATGTTTCATTTTTGACTTGCCTGTCTTTTTTATCATGATTGCATGTGTTTGTTTTTTTTTTGTATTTTGTACTATTTTCCCAGAATAAAGATTATTATTAATATTAAATGTTGTGAATCTCTGTAGTAAATAAATATTCATCACTAGATAATATTGTATATTTTTTTATTTAAGTATTTATTTATTTAAAAATAATATAAACGCCATTTCTAAAGTTACGTGATCGACTTTCAATAATTACAGAACTATACAAAACACCTAAAAATCTCGATGGAACGTTTTAAATCAATTCTACTTAACCAATGTCTCATGTGGCATAGTAAGTAATCCATTTTTTTACTCTCTATATTGAAGAAAATTCTGAGTAATTATTTCAAACATTTTAATCAATTAGTGGTTAAATATATGAAATAAGTAATCTACCTCGTATTTCAATGTGTGTTTTGTATATTAAACCACTATTAATTAATTTGTAGTATCATTCAATTAATTTAATTAACAAACTAATTTGTCTCTTTAGTAGTGGGCGTATTATAATGGACATAAGGTAAAAGTGATATTGGGTGTAATAATGGTTATTTTTAATTATAAATATTGCCTACTTTTTTCATTTGTTTGAATTTAATTGAAATCATTCTTTCAATCAGTAGGTAATATATTTCTATAGCTTTTAACGATAATCGGTCATTTTTTAATTGTTTTCTTCGCGAAGATTTGAAAAACGAGCGATTATTGGTCAAATCTTAAAGATAAATCGTTACGTGTGTATGCAGCTTATGAACTTGAAAATTTTCTATACAAAAGTTGACTCATGTAATCTTATTATGTAGGTAACCAAATGTAAAATAAGCTACACAACTATTATTTTTAAAAATTAGCCCTCTTGATTTTAATATAAAACAATATTGGAATCTTCGTTTGTTTATATCAAGTGTTTATATATTTAATATTTTGATTTTATAAATAATATGAGTAATGAAAATAAATATCGGGGTGCACGCAGACGAGGCCGACCTCGAATGACATGGTCAGATCATATCGGTGCCGTCTTAGAGGAAGGCCAAGTCAGGAGCAAAAGGAATAGTAGAGCATGTTTACGGAATGTTATGCGTTTGGAGGAAACGAAAGAGGTTTGTTTGGATAGGAAAGAATGGAAGTCCGTACACTTGTTTGGTGTACCTATCTGAAACTCGATATTAAATTTTTTTAACTGAACGAAAAGATATGAAATTTCCGAAAAAAAAAAAAAATCTCGCGCATCGACCGCACCATTAAATAAAAACATTTTTTTTTAATCTTTAGCCAAATTTTGCATCCATTCAGATATATCTTACATGCGTATCTTATAAATAAATAAATAAATAAATAAATATCAATCAAGAACTAAAAAAAAGATACTCATAAGGTAAGCCAGAACCGTTAAAGAATCGTAACAATCAACATATTAAAAAAAAGTACATTAACAAGTTTAATCGAAAAGCAGACAAACGTAGGAAATCGTATATCGTCTAAGAAGTTAATTAAAAAAGTGTTTATAAAAATAAAGTAATTTATTACACAACTATTGTAATCGAATACTTTTCCATTACATTATTTCGTTTTACAAAATAACCCCCTTCTTCCCTTAAACCCCCTCCTCTCTGCGTCTATCTCCCTCCCCCCAGCACCCACACCCCCAGGCACCACGCTACTAATTATTTAATAGGATATACACTCCCTTGTACGATTATTAATCCTCTTGAATTTTTATGTACCATTATTCATACGCTAAGGTGTTACACTAGAGTCTTATTTAACCTTTAATAAATAAAGTACTTTTCAATTTCAGAGAGGATTTTCAGGAAGACCCAAGGAGAAATATCAATTAGTAAAAAATCTATAGTCCAGCTTAAAGTCAGTCCACATTTTTCCTTACCATGTGATAGTTTGATACAGTATCTTTATTTTATGAGTCCACAATTTCTTACCAGTACCACTAGTTTAAGTTTCGATATTCGATCATCGAAAGCGTTTCGAAAATTTTTCATACAAAAATGATCGAATGATTCGATCGTTTGATTTTCGAACACTATTTGCACGTTAATAAGCGCTTATAAGCGAAGCATATTTCGATTAAACTCCTACTAGCCCCACAGTATCTTACCAGGTCTGTCAGTAGTGTCAGTTAATCTGTCTTAACGAAATATGACGTCTGTTTCGTATTTTATTTGTTTATGTTTGATTCTAACTCCCATTCTTTTTTTTTACTTACTTTTTTTACTTATTTTTACTTAGTTGTTGAAGATTCGCTATCCAGAGACTAGAAGATAACTCAAACAAATATTCATTTTTTTTCATCAATGATTTTTTCCTACGGATTTGCAAGCTTCAATAATTTGAATTACTAGTTTAGTATATTTATTAGAAGAGGATTAATGATCACTATTCTTGCCTCCCTATACTCTAAAAGTAGGGAAACAAAAGGATTTTATAAGCTCAAACTGAAAAAAAGATTGAGCTAATTAATTTACCGTATAGTGTATTCCCTAACTAGATAACAAAAGTGTATTTTTAGTGAATAGAGGCACTTATAAATAAGTTTAGTAGGATAAACGCGAGGGACGTATTAACACATTAGACCTTTGACTAAGAACCCTTGTATTATTATTTCTTTGGACGTATTATTTCCGTTTAAATTTAAGGTATTAATTAGTTTTTCGTCCATTCACTCGTTTCAGAAATGCATACACATATTTTGAATTGCTTATGTATACCTACATTTAATTAATATAATATTTTATTAATTTAATCTGAGTATTTTGTGTCTCTTTCTACATATTATGCTATCCCCCAATCACGTGTTTTGAGGAAAAACGTGATATCGTTGTTGAGAATTTTGTAGTAAAAAGTTGATGAAAATGGTATTACTTCCAATTTATAATATGCAATAAAAACAATCGCATAAACCACTTACCAATATTATATTTTTGAAGTAAGGAACGTGTTTTTCTGTAAAACCTGAGGGTCTTTACTACAGATATTTTAATAGGAAAATCAATCGAATTTTAACGGAAGACATGCAGAAAAAAATGGAAGACATTGATTGTAGACAATGTTAATAAAATGTGATTATAGATATGAAAAGTAAAAAAGTATTAGAAACAACTTAAAAAACATAATTATGGGTATTTATGTAAGTAGTTATCTAGTCAATTCTTAAGTGAACACTTTCGACATCTTTCACACAAAGCAAAGCTTGTGTTGTGACAGTGGAAATGACCTCCAATACGCTTTACGTACGAAAGACGCCGACTGATACCACTGGTCTACCAACCACTTCGAAGATTTTGGTAATGTATTACATTACACATTACCAAAATCTGATTGAGTCGATAGATTTAACTATTATTCTAGGAAATTCATAGGTCAATCTTGATTGGACTTGTTGTCACAACATAAAAAGGGACTGTAATCTTATTGAAAACTACAATGGTCACTCAACGTTGTTACTTTAAAATGAATTATCTTACAGAAAGCTATGAAATATTTGAAGAAAGATCTACCATCCGCATCCTTGAAAATACTTCATGAGAATCAAGTAATTAATTAAGCCATTCTTCATTATTATTTCGATACTGAGAACAACAAAGTTATTCCAAATCCTTTTCACTAATTAAGAGAATAGGATTCTTTCGAGGAATGGATTTTTTTTTCTTCTTAAAATGCCCACTTCATTATTGCCTTTTTTTACGAGGACCAAGGCACCCGCATCTGCCTACACGTGGAACTCATTATGATACATTTTTTACTTAATTGAAGGTCTGGTTGCGGACGTACGTACTCACTTTGTGTTCGAATTAATTAGTCAAATATACCTACCTACGTAGTTTTTTTTCTTTTAAATAGAATTTCAGCCTGTTAAAAAAGAATTCTTAGCTTTTAAATATCATTTCTCTTTTATATAATGTTCTTCTGACTCTTGACAATGTCTGCGTGAGTCGGACGAAAGCGCTCGTGATTCATAAAAAAATTGTGAAAGTGCAACTGTGTAATCATTTTAATCATCAAAATGAACTTTCACTATGTGAATACACAAACCTTACAAAAAGTAAATCATATAGTAGCAGAAATTGAAGACTTGTTTTATTTTTTACATAATTTGCATATTATGTTTGAACTCTGTCTGCACTTTAATTAACACATGAGTCATATTTTTTGCTCAAAGACTGCTTGCGTTTTTCAGCGATTCTTTTCAGTATTATAGGCGTAATGCTCTGCTATTACAGGTTTATTTGGGTCTTCAGAGTCTGACTTTCAGCATCTTTCCTTATCTTTGATGGTCTTCCGTGAGGTCGGACGTGCTATGCCATATAGAGGAGTCCATTCCTCCCATATTTTTCTACCCTCGCATTTGTTTGTAGGAATTCTGATTTGTTTTTGCTTATTTAAATCATATGACAAAAAGCATAGGAGACTGTGGTTCTTTTGAAACTTAGGGGCTCATTATCAGAGCCTTTAAAATCACACAGGGTCTAAAAGACTTAAACAGTGTTGCTATTATATTTTTAAACTCTTCGTGCGATATGAGATTTGCCACCTTGAAAAATTACTCCAAATTTGTAAAATTGAAATTTATTTTTGATTTTTTCACGTTTGCTCATTACTTTTTCAATAATTACCTATTTTTATTTTTTCTGCCTTCCCCACTTGTACAGACCAAAACCAACACCAAAACAACTTTTTTAAGAATTTTTCCCGATTATATGGATGAATTAAACTCACTCTAATTTCTGTCTTAATCTGAAAAAATATAAATAGATGGAATAATAAAGGAGTATAAATTCCAAATATTTATACTAAAAATATATTTTTTGGTTCAAAGTAAATAAACAGAAACATTCAACCTAAAGTAACTAAATATCTACCTACAGAACATAATATACTTTTGTTACATAATAATATTATGTTGTTACTACTATGTATGCAAGTACATATGTAGAATATTGAAATCTCTAATTAAAACGACAATAATTACGTTTGCCCGGGCTAGGCTAATTAGCCTGTTGGCAGGAAATCGAAGCAAACATCTGTTTTGTATAATGTGTGGGTATTGGGAAGGTGCCCCAGTTCTTACGTATGGATATATTATGTACATATCAATGTAATACATACTCCATACAAAGATATAAATGACATACTGTAATATCAATGTTTTGTTTTTCTCAATTAGTGACGTTTTTTTTTACATTTTCTCAATAAGCGACGTTTTGTTACATTTACTCAATTATTCATGTTTAGGACCATTTTTTTCTCTTTAACACATTTTAAGGATTAACTTACTGTTCATTTATTCGAATTTGAGCAGTTTTAGTTGTGATTAATCTTTTTGGCTAAGAAAATGTTTGGAATAACAGCTAAAACCCCAGCTTAATCTGCATTTATTTTTGCAATAAAATATCTTAGATGAGCGCTTCTTTCTCAAAGACATTTTCAAATGAACAATCAATTACACTGTGGAGATGTCCTGGTTGATGAGCATCTTCTGGTGTGCCAGAATTTGGAACAGACGTGCGACCTGAACGACATGTATGAGGCGAATGACAAGGCGATTGCTGCTGCTACATATTGGATGGGAAATGCTTAGCTTTCGCACGGACTCGGAAAGTAAGTAAGTAATACACTGTTGGGTGCCTTACAGTTCAGTCGCCGACTTTCATACTGAAGGTCTTGGGTTCGATCCTGGCGCCGACCATCTTCCTTTTTCACGTCACTACTTTTGTGAAAGATTTAATCTGTCAAAACTGCGTCTTACGTCTGTCAACAATGATGTACAAGGACTCCGTTATTTCTTAAACGTTTATCATCTCTATCAAAAGAGCATAGTATGAAAGGGTCAAATCTGTCATTCATCATACGCATGTCCTAGTCACGTCGAGCCCTACCCTTGATAGATCCTTAAAATTATATGGAGTGAATTTTTAAAAAGATGTTATTCAATAAGTAGGTAGGTACTGACATGTCATTGTTCAGTTAAATTAAATTAATAACCCTTTAACTGAACATGTCATTCATAAAAAAAATAATAATAAATATGGTTTGCTCGATTTTGAAGTACCTTATTACAGGTACAACTGTCCAAACGATTAACTCAAATCGTCCGGACATTGTATTGGTTGATCGTAAGAACTCCTGGATATCACTTTACCGTATGACGAAAAATTGAAAAAAGCCGAGCAAGACAAGATAATTAAATTGATATTGCTCACGAAATCAAGGATATGTGGCGTACACCAACCACCCACATAATACATATGTATAGTGATATTGACGAATGGAGTTCTTCCTAAGTCTCTTAAAGAGAATCCAGGGAAACTTAGCATCTGTTGTGGTCTGAGATATGCCATTCAAAAGGCAGTTCTGTTGTCCTCTGGTGGGATGTTAAGAAAGCTCCTTTCTTAGTTCTAAGGTTTATCATGATTATATTAAATCCTGATGTATCATGAGAGACAACACAGATATTTTTATATTTAGTATACAGCATTCTATTTCATTTAATTTTTATTTTTATACAATAATGAATTTGTATGATATATTGTGATTTAATGAATAAATGTTTTGAAATAATAACAAAATTGAAAAATATTTTTAACTCTTTGCACTCGTTGTCGAGTGATTTGGGTAACTTATTTATTTATTTGGACGCTAATTTAGTTGGCCTTCCGAATCAATGTGCTAATTAGATTCTAACCCTTTCGTTCAGGCAATGGAAATGTTTTAAAGCGCCGCACTACCTTCTCCTTGCTAACCCGTTCGTCTTCCAGCTCGCTGTTCTCTTATTAAATATTGCCTTCCTTGTTCTTGCCAATTAATCAGCAAATCCCGTATGCTTCGTCTGGCCCGGCAACTCTGCCAACTCTTTTTTTTCTAATTATTCTATTTTATTTACCGAGTTTTCAGTACCGAACCAATAAAAGTAAGGTTGCATTTTTACTTTGATTTTAACATAATAAATTCATTATAATAATAATATGACTGCTGATTTTTATCATCAGAAAATTCGCGTTGCTTTATTTTGAAAAGTTACTGACCATTTTTTTACAATTTTAGGCAATTGTAACTTATTTATTTATCCATATAAACAAGAATTGTTGTCTTTTAAAATACGGCACACTAGAACGACAAGTTATAACGAGTAGAGGAAGAAAAAATACATCACGAATTATACAAAAAATGACATCGTTATCGGAAATTCGGAAAAAATTGATAGAAAAAACTTAGATGTTAAGTCATGATGTATTTTTTTAATGTGAAATACCTACATCTCTCTCAACTAAATCTGTTCATACGGACCTAACCAATCGAGTGAGTTATAAGTATGTAGGTAAGTCTAGGCTTCTATATAAACACTGAAATTGTGCATTTGAGAAGGTCCAATATTATATCAACCATCTGGTAACAAGTGTCCGTCTTTTTTAGGTACCTACGGATACGGAGGGACTATAGTAAAAATAATAATATGACTTACAGCCATTGATGGGTGAAGTGATCTTTCATTCACTCGCAACCATATGTTTTTATCTTTTCATACTTACCATCTATCCCAAAAAAATATTTTTTTTGTGCTTACCATCCAACAGTTAAAAACGGCTATTTTGGGAGTAAGGCCCCTTAACTCATCTTTAGTATTAACTGAAACCTCTACAAAGAAAGGTGTGGATTGGCAAATGGCAATTTTTATCGAAATAAAACTTTACATTACAACTTTGTTGATAATGTTTTTATATTAAAATATCTTCAGGTTAGCTAAAACACAGACTTCTAATATTAATTTTGTTTATTTTTTTAGTAAATTAGACATTCCACTCATAGATATTAGATGGTGATATTTTAATTCTAACAAATTTTATGTTGTATTATGATTGAATAAGTGAATAAGTTCAGATCATTTAGTTTAAAAAAGGCGGTGTTCCTTGTCATTTACTCCAGATAAAACAATGACAAAGCCACATTATATTCACCCTTTATTATTTTTTGTTCATTTTTTTAATTTGTCGGTTATATGTGATATTCTACAATATCTTATAATAGTTATGTTTTTTTCTGCTCTTAAAATTATATTTTTATTTCTTAGAGTAACCTTCATAAGTCAGTTCTGTCAGAAATCAGTCATCGCCCATGACGTCATGACTGACTCCTGGCCGTTGATTTATGTTCCCCAAGTCACACGGCCTCCACGACATAAATTCTGATTGGAATAGAGAGTGGGTAGGTTGGTACTTGTCATTCTTCTGTCCTCTCATTTCGTCTAATGCTCAATTACCCTAATGGCTATTTGCATCCTATCCTGGCTGTCTCCCGCTCTATTCACTCTTCACCCTGCCAGCCCCCACCCCCTATACACACCAAGGGGGGGAACACTTACCACCCTCTACATCAGATATCTCCAACTCGCGGACCCTCAATCATAAAAATACGGCCCATTCCAAATCATAGATTTTTGTAAATCAATTTTTAATAACTTTATCTACATGACTTTAGATGGTTCTTTTTTATAATTAATTAGGCATTCCACCCATAGAGGGTGATTTGTGTTAGATGGTTCTTATTATCATTCTAAACCCCAGCCGCCAATGCGAGGGTCATAAGCCCCAATAGTTCCAAATCCACCAAGAGTCTTCGATATCGACTTCAATATTGAAAAAGTACATGATATTTTAATTTCATTTTTTAGGTTACGTATTAAAACAGTTTTGTAATCATTTTATATTAGAAATTTTATTATTATTTCCTTTTTGTGCACATAACTTTAAGAGATGATGATTTAATCTGATATATTCAATAAATCGCTCTTAAAAATTGAATTTTTTGTAGATTCTTTATTTTGATATATCGAATACATTAATGAAGCAGTACGAAAATTGACTAGGTACCTACCTACCCACTTGGGATGATACTTTGAAGCTTAATATGATTTTATGTATTCCCGATTTTTTTTCGTAAGCTTTTTGGATTATTTTGTAGCCCAATACAATCCATCTTGCTTTAAGTATGACCCACGGAATCTAAATGGTTGAACACACCTGTTCTACATCCATTCATTGAATCTATTCATACTCACCCACTATATCCACTGATATTTGTGTTTGCGATATTTGTTGCAGAAATAATGCATGCTTTTAATTTTTTATACATAATGAAAAAAAATTTTTTTTCATATTTTTGTTATTGAATTCCTTAATCGAGATTGTGATCACACTCGGACCTTAGTTTTTTTTTTTTCATTTTGAAAATTTCAGTAACACTATCAATTAAAGTAGCATAGTGGATCGGTGGTTAAAAAACGGGTTGAAAATTAGGAGTGACCAGAAACTGAATCAGGATACAATATTGTTCAGCAGTCTGCGCTTTGATAATAAAACACGACATCTCAGTATTGCCAGCCGCTCGAAATGTCTTAGACACATCTATCGTTTATTTAACGCAACAATACGATGCTGGACATTCTAATCGTATCAATGTGATAAATAGCAACAAAAAGGTTTTATGATGTTCCTACAGACAACAACTAATGTTCTTGTCATAATATCCCTATCAGCAATGTCCAAATATATGTCTTAAACCCAGACCCATCAAAGTTCTTAATTTTCTAACCCCGCGATCATTGTCGGATGCGACGATATTGTCACGTTATTATTTATTTCATTTTTTTTTTAATTACAGTGCACCATCAAACATCTCTCTATCCCGCTCACTCACTTGTACGACTAGCTTTTGTTTCACCCCAAGCCCCCCTCGGGCCGCGTCCACCGCACCCCCCGACGTTGTCGTGCGAGCGGCACAATACATCCCAGCTCATAATTAAATCACCTAATGATTCTTAACACTGTAAAACTTTTAATTAATTTGTATTGTACATGTTTCAGACGAGGTGAGTTGCGCCGTTCAAGGGGGGGGTTCTAGGGGGGTTGTCTGTCTCTTTCGTTCTGTCATGCCGTCCCTGTCCCTCCCTGCCCCCCTCGCCCCGTCGGACGTATGAGGAGCGCAAGATAAACAAATGGCAGTTTCGTGTTACTGTTTAAAGTTCGTAATTCCTCTTTTAATGATCGCGCTGGCTTCACACTCAACTTCATCCTCTCTACTCTCTGCACGGCTCCTCCGCATTCCTTCGCTGTTTCTCTATAATTCGTTCCGAAATTGAATTCTCACATACGGAAGTACATGGAAACTTCCGGAAACTTTTCCACATCTGCCTCCTGTGTCTAAAAGCCCCAAATTGCACACTTACATACAGACAGAAATTTTTCAAACCAGACTGATGGGCAAGCTTCCTTATTTTCCCTGACAGACAAGAAATAGAATGATGGGTAAAGAAAAAAGGGTAGAAGAAGAGAAAAAGGGTGCATTTAAGAATAGGCTAATATGATATTATCAGTCGCGGTTGAGGGTGGATACGGAAAACCCATGATACCTTAAGGAGAGTTGAAAAAATGAGGCCTATATTGGGTCAGTAAGACATGGCTGAGACCCTTGACATTACAAACACAAGAGTTTGAGCTTTTCAGGCACTGTCAAAGTTTTGTATAAACTTTCTGTCCTGATATTTACTGTCCAAGATTTGTTGAGGTAGCTTAAAACCTGACCTTGCTGATACCCAACTTTCTCTTAAACTTTGCACCACCATAGAACAGAAAGTTTTCGACGCATTCCATAAAGTGTATGAGCCAGTAAATCCATCTGACGTTTATAACACTGGTCTCTGTCCAACAGTGTACGTACAGGGACGTCCACGCTTTCTCAAACTGGACCAATATCTCATATTTTAAGTGTTTACCTTCCTCCAACACTTCAATAACCTTCTGGTTATCGTGCAGGATAAACGTTTTTTGTATCATTGTTAATATTTCTTACTATCTTGTCTTTATTTTCTTCGCATTTTTACTTTCCGATTTATTCAGTAATCTCACTAATTACTCAAATTTTCATCAAAAACTTCATTATTGAAGATCAGTGAGTTATTGATCTTCAATTTAAACTTCAATCAAAACATAATTTGGTAATACATCAAAGAATCTTAGGGAAAAAACAGACTTAAAAGTAATAGGTAAGTGAAAGTTCAATAAAAAAAACTATTTATGTAATATTGATAGTACCTATATGAAGAGCAGCGTAAGAAAGTTATACAAAATACAAACATAAAATCCTAAAAACAATTTACTAAAACTGTTTCCCACCCCCATAGATCCTCCCTCTCCGTGCAGCCTCTCCAGCCACCCCATGGACCAAACCATAGCGGAATCAATTAAATAGATAGAAAGGGGTTGGTTGGTGCACCCGTACCATCAGCTTCTAAATACAGGCGACGTCATAATATTTTATTTTGTTCCTTTTTCAACGCAAACATTACAATTTCGACGTTTTTTCTTATTTAAGACAAAATGTATTTTTTTAATCTTCACATTTTTCTATCACTCCGCCTAATGCGGGAGTAGAGATTTGATTTGAATGTGACTGAGAGACTGGTATGATCTTCTCCAGTAAAGCACAGCCTCCTTATATTGCTATTCAATAGGCGAAATTATAGCTGGAGTCTGCTTCACAACATGTACTTCAAAATGATCAGTCCATGTTCTTCTTCTTCTATGTCCCTTTTCCCTGTCCATCACCCTTAGCCTACATTATTATATTCCAGATGAACCTACATAATATATTATCTCAGTTTTTCGGTTGTTTTCTTCGAATTTATTTGCTTCAATATTCGCCTGTTACTTTACCAGTATTTTTGGTGACCATTTATGCAATATTTTTTGCATCATCAAATAGCCCTAATGCCTCATTAAAGAGGAGTTATTGATTGATTGGTTTCCATTTTCGCGCTTTCATCCACGAGTATCATACTGCATTATATTTTGGATTTTTTTTTAAATACAATCTATTAGGGTATGAAATGCATCGATAAGCCGTCATCAAACCCAGCATGACCTTGCCCTACTCGCACCCCGCTCTCACCCTTATACTAACATAGGATTAGGATAAGGAGATGAGGGGGTGGCACTCTCAATCACAGGAAGTGCGCCCATCTCATTCCGGAAGTGGTTTATCCCCCTGGAGTGGAATACTATCTCACCCCTCATTCCCCCACCCTTCGCTTCTTCTGTTCATTTTGTTATACATACAGCGTGTATTTTGTAAATAGTGCTCATAAAATATTGAGTTAAATATTATGCATCCTATACAGGGTGGAACATATCCAAAAGACATACTCCCACCACCATTGTTTGAGTTTAAAAATAAATCTTTCATTTTTTATATACCTATGTCTGATGCATACTAAATGCTCGCATATGGTTGAAATTGATTTGTCTAATTGATGTTTTGTTTTTTTAATTTTGTATACTATAGGTATGTATCTGTTGTATATTTAACTGAGAAGTTTTCCAAAAAAATATTTTTATGAATGTAGTATCTACATACCTATTGGTTGCTTTGTTTTTGTTTTATTGTTTTTTTTTTATTATTATAAACCTACCTGGTGTTTAATTTTAGTGAATAATGAATGAGACAATGTATGTACCTACTTATGAATGCTTCTATATTAAGAATTTAGAATCTATTTTTACTATTTTGTAGATATTTTATCTTTATCATTTTTATTGTGATGCCTATTGTACTTATTATTTGTATGATTTTATTTCCCAATTGTTGTGTAACTATTTTGAAATCCATTCATTGTTATTATTTGAAGGATGGATGTTGATACTAATTGTTACCATATTTATAACCATTTCTGTAAAAGGCTTTAGCCGTTAATTTAATAAATAAATAAATAAATAAATAAAGAACAATTTTGTTATGGATGCATTTTCGGCCATAAATTATATATTATGTTGTTCGTATTGATTGATCTGATTGGGAGTGTTGCTGCGAACAGGGAAGAATGGAGAAAAGTCGTAGCCGATTGTTCTGGAACAGGAGCTGTAAAACTGTCGAAACAAAGCATTCTTCTCCGGAGTACGGGAAAATCTGACTCTGTCTGCACAGCCACACCTGTTGTCATGAAAGATAAAATCAGAATATCCCTTTTTATATGCCTTTTGGGCTATGGGGTTAAATTTCTCTTCATATTGTTTACCTGTATTTTTTCTGTTCTCTTATCACTATTGTTTTATATTAATTAATTGTTGATGGCACTTGGTGCCGTATATTTTGTTAATATAAATATTGATTTAATTTCAAAATTAGCCCCGTAAAATATTTTTACAACGAGTAGGTAAACTACGAACTTACCTGTATATTTTGTCTCGGTGTTTTGCAGATATGGAACACTATAATATAATGAAAAATATATTTTTAGCTGAAAGTGCATGTGAACATTGGTTCTCTGACATGAAAACGTATCTTTGCCTTTTTGTATCCTTATATATAGGATACAAAAAGGTATGCTTATTGTATCCTACCCCAAAAATTATTTGGCATTTCGGCACCATTCCTGCAAAGCGGGTTGGGTAACATGTTCTTGCACGCTTATCCATGGGTAACACACAATGTCAAATCTTTCGCATAGTTTCCAAGAATGGTCAATTTCGAAGAAGGGTGACAGAAATTCTAGATTTAAAATGATGGCATTTCGTGGTTCTCGCATTAATCCCCCTGATCGTCTCCGCAATTTCTTGATGAGTATTGGATAAAATCACACTCCTTTCGTCTTTTTATACGTTCGTATTTTGACAGCTCAAGAAGTGTTCCAATTTCAAATTACATATAGAAATAAGCGGCCCGTTGCGTAACCACGCGTTAATAATTATACCGCAGAGTCAGTGACGCTGGACACATTCGTTGATCTCGATGCCCTCTTCAATTTGGACTAACTCCAAGTGATTAAGATTGATAGATAACGGCATGTGTGTCTCTTATAATGATTATTCCATTTCATTAAAACATACACTTTCTCTTACGAAATGTATGGACGCATTTATTTCAGAGTGTGCTGATATCACTGATCGAAACAAATAGGTTGACCATAAGTTATACGGAAAAAAATCAAATTAAATTATACGTCGTATCGTTGGGTTTCCCAATTAGAGTTTTCTAGCCAATTGGAATGGTTGCAATTTCGAATTTAGAACGCAATTGGAGTCTAATTAAATGCACCACTCGTCACCGCAACTCTATTTATAAACCTCACAGACCGTAGGGGAAGCATTATATACCTACATACGTAGACACATTATATTTAAGTTGTATGTATAGGGTAACTTACAATACTCAAATAAATACCTATTGTACAACAATGTTGCAAATGTAGAAATGTATAGTTTTACTCATATATCTTTAGGTTTCGTCCACAACAAAATAGCATTCTTGATTTAAAAAGATGATGACTCAAGTCTAAATGTGTGTAGCAAATCTATTGTCAAAAAATGTTGATGATTGTTCTATGGCGGTTTTTTTTAAACTGCATTAAGGTACCTATATCAGATTTTGGAAATATCTTCAGCTATGAAAAGCAATATACCTAGCTATAATGATTTATTAATTGGCAAATGATCTAAAAAAAACCTTTATGACAAATACACTTTTAGTTCATTTTCGATTTTTGACATTTTTTCAGCTTGTCAATAAAGTGACTAAGTCTAGATTCTTGTGACCTTTTTTCAGGACTAGATCTTAAAGAGAAAATAACAACTAATGACTCTAAATATTCATTACTAATGTTCGATTTTTAAATGGAACAAACCACCACGGGCTTAATTTATTTTTTTAATTTAATTTCGAAGGTTGACTTAGTGTGATCACTTTACGTTAACAACGTTCGCCATTAGGTGGTAATGTTTGTCTCCGAAACTCCTAATCATGAGAATTCTCAACATGTTCAACATGTCAAAAATCTCATGTATGCAACAAGTAGAAAGTTAATAATAAATGAAATATAAAGATAAAAGTTGGAAATTATTGAGAACAATTATTGAGAACAAAGCCAATAGGCAATAAAAATGAGACAGTAAAAAAAATGGATATAGTCATATCCTGGCGCCAAATACATGACAGCAGTCGCAGTCTTTAAATTCGGTCGCTCTCTTGTTCTCAATAATTTCCAACTTTTATCTTTATATTTCATTTATTATTAACTTTCTACTTGTTGCATACATGAGATTTTTCGACATGTTGAGAATTCTCATGATTAGGAGTTTCTGAGACAAAAGTAACTAAGTTCTTACTGTTTCCAGGTTTTTCTACTGTTGTTTCTTAGTTAGATTGTTTTAGCTTTTTAGATCAGCTTCTCGATGTATTTTGTTTATATTATTCATAAAATAATGTATTTTCACTTAATTAAAATATTTTTTTCCTAATTTATTTATTTCATTGTTTCAGGTATATGTCAGGCTGTCTCTATCGACCTATTTTGAACCTAAAGACTGTAAGATAATACTATTAATTTATTTATATTTACTTACGAATTCAAATTCATTTTGATTTGATGGCCTTTGCACGGTTAATATGAACAATCAGGCCCTTTTGTGGATGTGGATTCATGGCTGGCCGAGGGTTTATATGAAGAATCAAAGTATACCGCCTAAATGTTGTAAACTCAATGGTCATGCAGATTTCCTGTTTGTTTATTAAAACCAGGACAAGGTCAAAAGTGAATCGAGTATCCTGTGTTACCATCTAGAGGGAATGATTATTTAAAGGTTAGCCATTAGCATTCTTCCTCCCTTGTAATTATGACACGGAATCTCAATAACTTCAAATTCAAGAAGTTGTGAACTTTTTCTTCAGAATTTCTTCTATATTTTAGGATTTACCAACAGTTTCGTATGTGATGTTAGGCTAGATTCGGTAAAACACACTCTCGCCTTTCTATTTCTTGTCGGTTTCGACTACATACGAAAATAGTCATCAAACTTTAAACAGACAACTTTATGTTTGAATAAATGTATGATTATCGAATTATTTTAGGCAAATATTTAGTAGAATAAAGTCAAAATTAACTTTTAATAATTGCTAATACTGAATCTACTCATTCCATCATGAAACAATCAATCAGTCATATCTCCCTTTACACCCCACACAGGGATGTAGGGAGGCAACATGTGAAACACTAGTTCATAATAATAATTATATTTCTAGCCTGAGATAGATATACTTAATCAAATATTATAACCAAAAACTACCAGCATATTGATTCTTTGACATTTGAATAAGCTACAAGAAAACAATATTTATTTTATTGTTGACACAAAAATTTTGTCTTGACATCTCACTGCAGTTGTCATTGCACGTTAAATCTTATTTATGTCGTCATCCCACATAATGTTGTCGTTGCATAATAGGTACCTCATATAAAATATGGGTTATGTGTTCACGCACGTAAAATTTGACTTTAGGTCATGTTTTATGTACTACAACGATGTGTAGAATTCATTTTAAGCCGGCATTTTTCAAAATTCATACAAAAAATATCTTTGATCGCGTCTAAGCGTATTTCACGCACGTAAAATCTGACTTAATGTCATATTTTATGTACTACAACGATAGGTATAATTAATTTTAGGCCCGCATTTTTGAAAACCCATATTAAAAAAAAAGTTTTTGATCGCGTCTAAGCGTATTTCTTTCACAAACAGAGAATCTCGTCATGCGAAGAGTACTTATTATCATATTTTAATTGTGAGTTCGTCATAAGAAACTACAGGATGTCTCGTGTGTTGCCGCTATAGTATTTAGGCTGAACGCCAATACTTAACCGTCAAATAGTCCCTTATGTGTAAATGAGATGTTATTAAGTCTATAATGGCTGAAACGTGCTTCTGTTCTCCACTCACCAATACGAGTGTATCTGAGATACAGGCACACATCGCTCAGTGTATAAATACCGGGGCACAGAGAGACTCATTAGAGGAATAGTGTTTGATGGTCAACCTATATGATGCTGATCTGTAGGGTGAAATACATAGTTGTTGGATATCAAACAATTATTTTGTAAAATTTATTAGGTAGGTACGTACTTTATCTATTTTTTGGTGCTACCTATGGCAACGGCTGTCCACGGTATGTACGCGATGTATCATAAGTTATTCGGACGCATTGGGAGACACGGAAATTATAGTTTCGAGATAATTCTCGTAACGGGGAGGAAGGGCACCAGAATTCGGAATCAGGCTCCGATGAGCGACCAGGTAAAGAGGCAACAGGGGGACACTGTGGGAAGCTCTGCACTTAGCGATGGACTGATGGAACTTTGGGGACAGATTCCAATTAAAGCTATCACATCAAATGAGCAACAAGATGTGTGTGAATAGGGTTAGTTGAGTATTAAAATTGAGTACGTAGAGAGGAGAAAAGTGTGGATGTGAATGAATACGTTTTGATAGGAGAGATGAAGGGCTTATTATGGCATGTGTGATTGGTTGAATGTTGTCTGTTAATGCAATTCAATTGCGTGGACGGACGCAGAGTTGAATAGGTCCTATTGAAAAGCCGTTCAAATAGCTTAATAGAACCCATTTCGCTTGCTACAGTGATTGTTTTGCACTTGTAGTTAAATAAATAAATGCTGAATGCTCTTTGGCGGTGATTCTTGATCTTCGTACTGTTTATATATATATATATATATATATATATATATATATATATATATATATATATATATATATATATATATATATGACTGAAAGTGATGACCTAAGACTTGTCACGAACTGCATGTGTAAAACATGCACCTCGATAGACAAAAAAGGCCATCAGCTTTTCACAGGAAGAATATTAAGATGTAAGTTTTACTCCATTTCACTGTGATCAGTTAGGCAGAGACTATGCTACTGCACTTGCATATGGGACGAGACTGTGCCCATCACCAGAATATGCGTTGGATTCGTCAAAAAACGACGAGTTTATAACAATCGTAACCAAAAGTGTCGCCTTTACCCTATTTAGTGTCGAAGATAGATGAAATACATGCCTTGTGGATAGATGGGTGTATTAGAGATGTGTGTGCCTGTGTGTATGATGTGCAGAGGTAAGAGAGTTAGTAGGTCCGTGGTACGGGTGGAAAGGTAAATGGTGATCCAATTAGGGACTCGCGACACCGGTAACTTAGAAGCCCCCCAATGCCCGAAACAGAGGTCGGCAACCATCAAGACAATTCTAAGATCTCATCCTAATTTTTTAAATAATTGAAAAAATTGTGCCCAAAGAGCTATGGACAGAGGAATGCTAGGACTGTCCCTCGAAGAAAGAGTGATTAAAGTTACGGTGCTAGAAAGAACTGAAGTAGTAGACTTTTTAAAGATGCTTTCCTTCTTAAGAAATCCATCTCCAAAATCTTATGTACACGTGTGAAACAGAAATACAAAGTGCGGAGCCTTGCCTTGCAAAGTGCCTCGATTCGGAGTTTTTGAAGATTTTCAGCATTCTTCTCCAGCACCACGTTGCGAAAAAATTAATTCTGTCTTTATATCCGCTCACATCAGATTTCTGAATGTGTTCGTGTCTTTCCATATTTTGCTTCGACTGATATCGCACATTTAGCCAAACCTATATGAATTATCCTTTGTTGGTAATAGTGGACCCCACATAAAATGATCTTTTCAAGTATGAAAGTGCTCCCATAACTTGAAGGATATTGAATCGGTCGACAATTATTATCAGGTTTTTCTTTTAATATTATGAAATTTATTCACTTATATTTTTTTATACGCGGTTGTAATCTTAAGGTTCCGAACCCCTGGCCGTTACCCAAGAAGGGTTTCCTACTTAACGATTTAAAATCGATAATTGGCCAGTATCGTCCTCAGATATCCGATGGACTCTCTAATTGCGTCCCGGAGTGGGGGAACCTGTCATCGTTTTCGGATCCTTTGCCTTTTTTCCATTCTGGTCTTTTGCGGTGACCCGTCCCAAAACATTCCAATTATTCCTGTATCTTCTGATCATATCCTCCCATAACGAGACGAATTATTTCACTTTATTCTCATTTCTTCTCCAGATTCACTTTTTTGTGAGACGTCTCTCCGAATAATGGTTGGGAATCTCAAAGAGGTACGGACAATATTACTTCTCCTATGCATATCAATAAACTTTTTTAATGATTGTACCATTTCTAAAATAATTGGCGAAATAGACCGGACTTGCTATAGCGAAATTCTTCGCTATTTTTAAGGTAAAAAATTTAATAAAACAATGTGGATTGACAAATCAATAAATTGTTTTATATTAATTTCTTTATACAATAGTTCCAGCACTAATGCAAGTACGTTCATATTAAATGTTATTTTTAAGTTGTGTAATGGCCTTTTGGAAACTTTATATATTAAAAAATAAAAAAACACCCATCAACTTGAAGAGGAAGGTATATGAAGCTTGTGTTCTGCCAGTAAGTACATATGGTCTTGAAACTGTCACTCTGACAAAGCATAGCGCAGAGAGACTAAGAGTCACGCAACGAGCGATGAAAAGAGCCATGCTAGGACTGTATGTACCTTAGAGATAGAGTCAGGAACGAAACGGTGAGGGATAAAACTAGTCACAGACGTGATCCACCGGGTGACGACTGTAAAATGGAAATGGGCAGGACATGTTGCTAGAGCTACTGACGAAAGATGGACCAAAATACTGCTGAATTGGAGACCGAGAGACACGAGAAGAAGTGTAGGAAGACCACAGATGAGATGGAGGGGTGACCTGGAGCGACACCTTGGGGTGCTATGGATGCAGACTGCGCAGGAGAGATCGACATGGAGGAACATGGAGGAGGCTTTCGTCCAGGAGTGGACGGCGATAAGCTGAAGAAGCAAGCAAGAAGCAGTAATGTATAGCTGGCAATCAATTTTTTTTTAATTAAGAACAAAATTAATGGTGAAGATGTAATGAATAATTCGCGTCCGGGGCTTATTCCTTGCGCCTTCTCTGACCTGTGGGGGCTTAAAGAAAGGCTTATACCAGAAAAAATTACATTAAATACTATTGTTGAACCAATATTCAATAATTGAGATGTTCGCACCAAATTAAAACATCATCATCATCTTCAGCGTTTCAACCCTTGGTGGGTCTTAGTTGCTTCCAAAAAGCTTCTCCATCCCGATCTGTCACTGGCTTCTACCCTCCAGTTATGCTGCCCCAGAGCCCGCCAGTCTGCGACAACGCTATCCATCCATCTTTGCTTTGGTCTTCCGACCCTTCTTCTACCTATTGGGTTATTAAACAACACCCTTTTTGGAGCTCCAGATCCTCCATACGGTGTATCCTCCATTCCTTTAATGAACCTGACTACGCTGATATCCTGGTAGGAGCTCATAGAGCTCCGCTTCTACGCCAAGTTTGACCGAATTAAAGGTGATTAAGAATGTGCAGTTTATTTAAAAATTACATAAATGGCATTCGATGCGATTATAAAAATAAGATATTCGTGAACGACACGAGAGTCGTAGTCGAGTATTATAATATATCTACTGGGCTAGTAACTATCTACATTGTAATATGTGTATTGTATAAATCATGTCATATCATATCGAAGAGGAATGCGATCTTAATTGGTTCGCCAGCAACAGTACCAAGAATAATAAGTTTATTAATTAAAATGATACCTTAAATGGCACCACATCCAATTCTCCGTCCCTAATTGTGTCACTTGGTGTTGTTATAAGCCTTGTCCTTTATTTAGATACGGCATAAATCATTTTAATGAACGTAAAAATATTATTATTTTTAAGATCTTGTTAACATATTATTTTAATAATTGGAACAATTCCCTCCTTTACCATTTTTATCTGCCTAGACAATCTGTAAAAGGGTGGGTTTTTGTGCATCTCAGCAATGCATGATAATACAATAAATTGGCACTCTTCACATAGAGCGCAAATTATTGTTTGAAGCACTTTTTACTGAACGGATCAGCCTGAAAAAAAAGTACGAAGTATAGAAGTCACTACTTGTGCACTTAGAAACCTCACAAAAATTAATTTCCATTCAAGAAAATACACACAGCAATTCATGGAATATCCATGAAATTCGGAGCAGACCTATAGTGGTGGATATCATGGGTCACAAACTCACAAAGCAACACTGCAATAACAATGCTCAGGACATATTGCGAGGCAAGATTCTACGTCCTACAAGGTGGACTTCTAAAATTGTAAAGCGAAAAGTTGGCAAGACCAACCAAAATATGATCTGAAAAAGAAATTGAGTTGTACGTTTTTTTTTTTACTAAAAATGAATCTGTGCTCACTCGAAGTGAACACAAATACACTTTCTGACATCTTTCACACTAACCAAAGGGTTGTGCCGTGAATGCGGAAATGGTCGGCACGGCGGGCCTTAGAAAAAAAAGTAGAAGATGGTCGTAAGCCCGTATTGGTTTATTCCATTTAAAAAACGAACATCAGTGATGAATTGTTAGAGTCATTAGTTGTTACATGTTCATATAAACATATCTTATAGCACTTTATGCAGTAGACTGAGGCACTTAATGAAGTGCATCTCTAAACATTATTTGTGTAGTTAGACGCACGTCTTTTCGTCACAAAAACCAACGGTTGACCAAACCGGTTTGAGATATTCTTCCTAAGAATGACATTGACGGCTTCGCGACATTTCGTATGAGATTCTTGAATTCTTATGCGGTCATTTTGAAGCCCCAAAAAGCCAATTCGAATTTTATTCTCTATTTAGAATCGTTTTTTAGCGACTTTTCTTGTCGGGATGTATATTAACTGTTTTGAAATGGACGTTGTTAAAATTCCGAAGAGACATCTTGGCTTATAACCAGTGAGATGGTGATCGAAATAGAGTTAAATATAGTATATAGAGTAAACAGTCAAATGTTGAAGTGGTCTTTTAGATAAGATTTAATTCATTATCAATGGGTAGGTACTTTGTTCCGTCGGCTATACTGACACCTTTGTATAGAAAAATCTGTATTTTATTTACTTACTTTGTGTTTGCAGGCTAAATTTAATATCATAATTTGATGACTTAAAAATATTTAAATTCAATTGTTGTTTTGGCTATTTTACCTTTTACAAAGAAAAAATAAACAGATTTTATGGATTTTTTTTTAATTCACGTTATACTTTGATTACTCATAGATTATTTGAAAACTGGTGAAAAATTCGTCAATTTATTACAATCAATATAATTAAACACACATTTAAACACAAATGAAGTAATAAGTTATAGGTAAATTCAGCATTTTTTTAACGAGATTTCGGCACCAGAATTATTATTATAGCTCACGATATCTATACAAAAGTCATGCGTGTTTCCACTAGGCTGTCGTTGCTTTCAAATTCATTATACTGTATTATTATTCGTATAATATGATAAGTCGTCATTCCTTGTACGAATGATGAATATGTATTTGTAATAAATATTTTTAAACATTATCTTTCGTGGCATCATAATATTTAGTACCTACTTATAAAACCTCCATGATTTGACTCCATTATTGTTTCTAATCACCAAACACTGTTTGTTCTCCATAAATATTTCTCCTCAACCATCTCCATGGTGTAGTCTCATTAAAATCTAAAATGTCTAATTAGTACACATTCTTTATCTTGTACCGAGACTCACTACCACCGAATATCCTGCACAGCCATCATTAGAGCATTTCCAGAATTGGGGCATTAAAATATATTTAGTGAGATCTCTCATTAACGGGTAACAAGTTCGTTTAAAAATACTTTTTGTTTGATTAATGACCGCGATTTTAAAAGTTTTGGGCACAACTCCGATGCTAGACCAATATTTAATTGTTAATTACCTTGCTTTTAAATATAAGTGAATTCTTGCACGTCCATTCTGCAATAAGGCTGTTATTTAATAAGTGTCATTTAAGCCTTTTTATCCCTACTACTGAAGACAAGTTTTGTCCTTTAGTATTCATCCAGTCCCCTCTATCTGACGCCTCCTGAATTCATTTTTTATCATCTACTCGTACATCTGCTTGGTCACATTTTTGAGCCTCTTCTCAATGTCTCCATTTTTTAAGGGTCAATTATATTTTGTCGCACAATAATTCCTGGTTAATCCTATTTAAGACTTGCTATCTGGTCCATGATTCCACTTCTTGGATCCTTTTTGAGTTCTTTTGATGCTTCTCTTAGGTATTCTCTACTGGTTTTATATTATACTTCTTGAATTTTCTCCATCCTTTCATCCAATGATTCCTCGTAGATACCATTGAAGATTTACTAGCCGACCCATCTCGGCTACCTTTTCTTAAATTATCATGAAGAACTCTATATTTTAGAAATTTCATTGCATAGTTATAACAGACACTTCATTTTTTCTGTATTTTAGAGTCAGTGGAAGATTAACCTTTATTTTGGTCGCACTCCAAAAGAGATTAAACTCAGTTGCTAGAAAATCTTGGCTGCTACTATAAGGCAAACTCTCTCGTATGTCTTATAGTAGTAACTTAGGCTTCACGGCATTTGAACAATAGTTGTTGTAGAGTATTTAGTCAGGAAGAAACTTTGGGCATAGAAAACCCAAAAGGACTGCGGCCTATTAGCCTTAAAAACTCTCCCAACAAATTTCTTACAGTAGATCATCGGTCTTACTTTTATACAGCAAATAAACAGATGAAAATGTAAGATACTAAACTAGTTTGTATTATTACATTTGCTTTTAGATTAGACTCGTTTAGAATATGAAGGGATTGGAGAAGGGAAGCCATTAAGAAGACCATGCTGTGTGACGGCAACATCTTATTTAGCTGCTGGACAATGGCGTCAAGTGGTTGATGGAGTGCTAATGAGTGATCCATCACAACCGTTAAAGGTTCTCCTAATTGCTTCATCACGTGTGTGGGATATACCTTCAGCTTACCTGCCGTTCGTGCGGCTGCACTCTACGAACACGCCAGGTGTACTTTTATGTTATCTTATGTTTACCTTTTAAGGTTTGTCTATTCAGTGTGATGGTTTTTAAAAAATGCACTTTAGCTCGGCTGAATCTTAATACGTTTTGCTTTCTCTTACGAAATTTCGTTTATATAAAGCTTTATATCAGAGAATTGATAGTTCGCAATGCTTCAACGACTACAGTTAAGACTTTATGAGTGTTACAAAATATGTGGTCATTTATGTTTATAATGCCAAAACTTTCAAATTATTAGATAGATACCTTTCCATCTATATAAAATCCGTACAAATAATGAAAATATAAACCCAAGCTGAGGTCACCAATTCAGAAAAAATCAAGTAGTGTGATTAAAAATGAAATACTTGTCAAAAACACTAGTTTTTTTCTAACACTACAATACCCCAAACAGGAATTTCTGATTTCTATTTTGTATCTACCTATTTGTATTGGATTGGTAAAAATTGCCTAAATAAAACCTTAAACTCATCTAACTTGATGAGTTTAAGGTTTTATTTAACTAAAGCCATAACTACTTACCTTTATTATATTTAAATGTAAAAAAATAACATGAATAGATAAACAATACCCAACTGTCTATTTTTACTGTTAGATTTTTTTTTCATAACATAAGAAAACGGTAAATGAAAGTTTTGTTCAGATAAAATGAAGAGTAATATAATCACTGCAACTGACTCAATAATGTTCATGTGTCAACCTAAGGGTAAGAACACGTAGAAAGCCGATTCCGACCCGCGCCGACCGGCTCATAGATTATTGTCTACGGTTTCAATGCATTTAAATGGGGATGCCGGAAAGCGGGTTCCAGCTTTTGCTGTGCGCATCCCATTCAAATGCATTGTAACATTCTTTGCGCTGGTCGACGCGGGTCGGAATCGGCTTTGTACGTGTTCTTACCCTAAGAACGACCCAATGATCTGATGACTTCAAAATATTCTTAAATCATCGTAATATTGTAATTCCATCTTCCAAATATAAACTTAAAAAAAAAACACATTATTTTTTTAAATGTAAAATTATAAGGAAGACTCGCGTTGCCTCCAGCCACCTGTCAGGTCTAACACCTTGTTCTCCATAACGAACCGTTTGATATTTTATGACTCATATCAAACACGTTATAGCACCAATTAACGATACCAGGTAGAGACGAATAATCTTTTTATTAAAATTTATTATCATCTAATGGGCCACCTGTACGCTAAAAATAAAAAATAAATAGGTAAAGAATTTATTAATAATTACTAGTGGTCGACCAGTGATCGAAATTCGACCATAACTTATTTAAATCATGAGTTTGAACATTATTAAGGTTCCCACTTCGGCTATTGACTGTCATGTGTCTTTGGTCAGTTCATGACTAAAGTTGATTAGACTGGTGTGTCAATTTTTTACCTATTTCGCTAAAATTATACTTATTAAAAATTATAAATTTTCAGCTACGTAAGGATCTATTGATTCCATGGGAAATGCATAATACTGTTAGCGTTAACTTGGCCTTTTTATTTTGGAACTTTCAATTATGTGAGTACCTACATACAAACAATTTAATAATAAATAGGTAGTCAAAACAATAGTAGGTAGGTATAAAATATTTTACCTATTCGAAAATACAAAAAAAAATAATGAGTAAATACCTACTTGATGACAAAAACTGAAAATATAAAAAAAAGATAGAAAATACATAACTTAAGTAGAAACTTTATTAATTGTACGTACCTATATTTATTCCATCTTAAAAACAAAACATATTATTTCAAACCCATAGGTCTAAATGTAATTAAAAGTTATTTAATTGTAGCATTAGATTCAGTTTATTTTTTATCATGTACATATAAAGAGAACACGCTGACAACTCTTTAAGATTTGGCGTGACTCAAAAAGTTATATTTGTAAATACCTACTTTATTTGTTTAATATCTCTTATATTATATAAATTAAAGTCGGGTTAGTGCGAACACTTATAACTCGAGATCGGCTCAACAGATTCTTCCGATATGTGGTTTATTGGGTTCTGCTCATCTCCGGATAACAGAATAACTAATAAAAAGTTGAAAAATGGATAAGAAATAATATAAAATATAATATTATAATATTAAAGTTAGTATGGGACGAATTTCATGCGACGCCATCTTTGAAAAAATCTAACAACAAAATTATTGTCTTCTGCACCTGCGCACCCTCTCATTCTCGCATACGTAATTGCCACTCTTACAATAGCCCATTTCACTTACTCCACCGTTTCGGGCGTTTTAGAAATTTTTCATACAAAGTCAACCAAATTGCGCGCATAATATTATATTTTTCACGCGATTATCCCGTCTGAGCTTTGAATACGAATGAAATATGGACGTTTTAGAATTAATATTTTAATGTTATTATTTAATTAGTTTATTTTTAGTTAGGACCAAAGAGTCCACAGGACAACGTCTGTCGGGAAAGCTAGTTTAAATTAAAAACAAAAAATAAACTTAATAAAAACTTCGAAAGTATTGGTAAATATTCGTAGAAGTTCAAGAAAGCACCAAAAATGAGGCATTCCTGAAGGTTATATCATAGCTGGAGCTTGAAATGTCGGAATATCGAACTTTTTAAGCAGCCCACTTTCGCTTAGTCCTCTCAAGGGCATATCGCAGTATGGTAAATGTTGGCATCTCTCTCTAAAACTGGCTTAGGACAAAAGCAGTCCAAAAACAATGAGCGAATATTGTGTTATATTAATTCTAATTAATATAACACAATATTCGCTCATTGCGAACTCTAGTTCGCAAAACTTTTACGTACAGCGAGAGTTTTAAATTTACACAAAAATCAAACAGAATCGGTTTCATTAAATTGGATATTTTTACGAAAAAAAAAACAATGCGTTTTTTTTTTAAATGTCGTGTTAATTGAGTCGCCGCTATTGATGGTTCATTTTTTTTAACGAATCGTTCATCAGGGTTGTCGCAAGAAAATTTTTTTTGATTATTTTTTAAGTGTTCAGTATTCGCAGATATTTTATTCATTTCATAAATTACTTTTAACATAGTTACGTCGAAGGTTCATAAAATTGTCTTTTTTCTCTATATATATACAAAAATTATAAGAAATTGTTTAGTAGGTACCTATCTGCAATATTAATGCTACTAAAACTATAGGTACTTTCGAGTTTTCAAAAGTATGTTAAGTTGTGAAATAATATACATTCTTTCGTATATATTTTTTTTGCTATTTACCCAATACTGTGTGAACTAATCCACGGAGGTTATCCAATAGATATTGGGTAGAACTGGTTGATTGGGAAAAATTCTCAAGAGACATGGCTAAATTTTATAAAAATAAAGACATTGTACGAAATATTATAATGTTTTTGGAAGATATTCCTTTTATACTTCTTCTTCTTCTTTCGTATGCGCCTTTGTTGGAGTTATAGCTCCGCGTCAATATTTTTAATATAAGTACTCTACTGCCCTAGGCGTCACCCTGCTGATTTCTTCTAGTAATCTATCGATTTTTTTAATGGGACAGTTCAGCACAATGTGTATGTATACTACATACTATAATTCATGTAAAAGTGTAGTTGGAATTTTTAACACCCCTATTATTCGGATCGTTATATTTCAGGAATGTAATATTGTAAATAGTTGTATGACATATTTTAATAGTAGCCAATTATTTTAATATACTCGCATTGAACGGGGGATAGGCAGAGAGGACTCGTTGTTCCGACACGAAGAGACCAGGAATGTCGGACGGTCATTAATACATTTCAGCGAGTGACGTAACGAGAACCAACTCTAATTGGATCGTTCCTCATTCACGGTTCATTAGTTCGAATCGTTATTCGCAAACTGAATCTGCCAGTGATTCATCATTTTTATCAGTACACACCACCTGTGTATCTACTAGGTGCATTGTATTAGTTTTGTTGTGCGAGCAATCAAAAGATTGATAGGTATTTATTTCGATACAAAAACTTGTTGCTATCTAAGAATACGAGTATATTGATATCCTTTTAGTGAACCTTAGAAGAAAACAAATGAACAGTAGGGTTTAGGGCTGGCAATTGGCATTGGTTCAGTGTAAATGAATCGGGTCACCTTAAGTAAACGGAAACAAACTTTTGACGTCTTTCACAGAAAACAAAGCTTGTTTTACGGACGAGAAATATGGCCGGCAATGGGGATCGAAACATCGAACTTCGGAACGAAAATCTATTAAATCAATCGAAAAAAATTTAATTTATTTCAAATATTATGTTTTTCAAGGGACATCAATTGGTTTGTTCTAGAACGTACCCTTACAATCTTTATTTTTTAATTATGCTCACAATTTCTTGCTATCACTTGGTGATAGACTGACATGACGGAAAGAGACCTCGGACTGCTGGGGGTGGACGATTGGCGGAGGACAGGGTGGCATGGAGATGTCTTCTGGAGGAGGCCAAGACCCACACAGGATTGTAGCGCCACGGATGTATGTATGTATGTACTTGGTGAACTAAATCTAGATGTTCGTCGATTCTTAAAACATAAAATACACCCGATCACTAACAAACAGCCCTTAAGTACAACCGAGATACATTGGAATCTGATACACTGATTTTATTACTTATTTAAGTGATTCGGAAAGATCCAGTGTTAATCCAACACGGAATAAACAATTAGTATATTGACTGGTAGAAAAACGTTAATTTAATTTTTTTTCAGGCAGGTACGTAAGAATTCGGCGTTAACCCATTTTGAACCTTATCGCCCTGTCTTTTAATATTATAAAGTGACAATTTTGAAATATGATATTATTTGACTCTCGTAAAGATCGAGGAAAAGTTTAGTTCCTTTCCCCCCTCTCTCCTCATACACACACCCTCCCCCCTATCACCCCACAATTATTATTTAGTTCGTGTGGATGAGATCACTTTGTAAAAAGGAGAGGATTTCGGGTGGAGGGCCTCATTAATTTTCATGCGTCATTATTTTTCCTTTTTATCACAACAATCTGTCTCATTAATTTGGACCACCACTCCAGTGACATTGGTTGCGAGCACCACATAGAAACGTCTCTCTAATGATTTTATTTTATTCCTTCTTACATTTTACTTCAAATGGTTTCTTTAAAATTTAAAAATACACCCCATTTTTTCTTAACCATCATCAGCCGTACTAACAGAACGTTATTCTTTGAATACACGCAGAATACGCACCTCCTATAAATAAAACAAGTAATATGCTATAACAAGAATAATTTCCATGCCAACTTTATTCCTGGCTACCCCCAGGTATAAAGAAGTAATAACGAGACAGACTACCACTGCACTCTTCATATTTTTGGACACTTAATTTACGAAAACAAACTCGAAGTTGCAACAAGAACAAAATGAATCGAATCGACCTTCGGAAATATTCGTACCGCGATCGCGATATTCCGCACACGAACTTTCCCGAACTTTTCGGGTTCGTACGGAATGCTTAAAAATCAACCCCATAGTATCGAAGAATCACAAATTTCATTGATAAATGCGAGGTTGCTAAAGTATTTTTTTTTTTTTTATTTTTTTTATTTAAATGTTTACACCAGACTTGGAGGCGGGGAGTACAAACCACTCAAGTCCATATCATTATACATATTGTAATGAAAATATATTTAATTATATGAAAAAGAATATATAAAATATATAATTATGCGGTATACTTATGACACGGTATAGGGTTGATTATTAGTAGCGTGTGGTATAAGCGATTTATGCCGGAATAACAAACTATCACCACTGCTTATTTTTAAACTATACGTCGTACATTTCATTTTTTTCCATAGGATTCAACACTGATTTTTTTTCAAATAGTTAAGGTAATCGAATCAAAGTTTTGCAGAATAATCTCAACAGCCGAGTCTACTAGTCTCCTTTGGCCAGATCCTTCGTGATATATGTACACATTTGTTTACCAGACGTCAAACAACAAAATAAAGGAGCCTATTCTCATTTAAATTCTATTAAAACTAATAGTCTTCAGTCGAAATAGTACTTATAATACTGAAGGCATATTTAAACTATAATATCCCCATGCAACTATACCTGGTCAATGTAACTTTTTTTTGGCAATCTCACGTATTCTGCTCTCAATCAGTACCTCTGCTAATGGGTTTATTTTTTATCCCCAATTTTTTCCTGATTCCTAGAATTTGGCAACATTAAGACTACTTCCTCTTAACTTTAGTTTTACATACTTAAAAACTAACCTTGTTTTATTACGTGGGAAGCAAAAACAAACTGCATTTGGCTCCAGTTCCCTATTCTCGTAGTGGAGCTCCAAGACCGAAAAGGCTGTTGAAATTAGTTAAGTTTGAATTATAACTAATGAGCTATGACAGAACAAGTTTACCCGCTGTACCTCACCCTACCTGCTCCTGCCCCCGCCCTCCCCCGCTGCTCCCTCCCGCTCCAGCCGCACCACTGACTAATTGTGTAGGTCAGGTTGGTCTCCTCCTTAATGATCCGATGGGGCACCTTTCTAATTAATTGTTTCCGGCTTAGTTTGTGCAATACAACCCTCTTTATTCGGACTTATAAAATCATAAATTTATCTTAAATCATAATTTAAGATATGCTAGCTTTCCCAACAGACGTAGTCCTTACTATGAATATTGTTATCGAATTTGTAATTTTATTAATTTAAAATAATAATTTGTTTGAATGTTATAAAATTATTTCTGAAAGCTTGAAAGAAATTTCATTCAATAATCTGCGTATACCACCAATGTTTTGAAACTCAATGGAAAATAAAAAATTGTATTTCATGGAATTTTTCACAGGTGGCATCGTTGTCAGTAAATCTGTACCATACTAACTTTAATATTTGCTATCCACTTTTCGAATTTTTAACAATTATTCTGTTATCCGGAGCGAAGAAGAATCCTATAAACCAAGCATCATACAAAATCTGTTCAACCGATCTCGAGTTATACCTATGTGTTCCCACTAACCCGACTTTCTTTTATATTATGCGTATTATAAGTCTCTGAACGAAATTGCTTCTTAGGCTTTCAATGTCCAGCGTTCGAACAATTGTCAGTATCTATCGTTTTCGGGATTTTGGGGAATGGTCCTTTTGGGTTTTCTGTGCCCAACGCCTCGTCTCCATCAGTGAACCTATGGGAGACATCTTCAACGGATTCGACGCACGCGATGTGCGAATGGCCGTTGTCTTGGCGAACGAGAGCGCAACTCGCGGCGCTTATTTAGGAAATCCAATCTTGAACCTGCTTTTCTTATATACTCGTACAGCTTTCCGGAAGGTATTCCCGGATGCCCACGTTTCATATTGAAAGTTTTGTCTTTATGCCGAAACCAAAATCATTTTTCGTCTTGAAAATTCGTAAACTAAAATTCTTGTCAATACAAATGAAGGAATCATAAAATGAAATTCAAAATGTTTTCTATATATTATCAATCAATCAATCAAATCTCCCTTTACACGCCATAGGGAGGCAACAAGAGCTCTCCGTTGCGCTTGATCTTGCGCAATGTTTATGACCTCTTCAGTTTAAATTTTTTCTACTTGTCCTTTCTCCATTTTTGCTTTACTACTCTTCTCATATTATTACTTCCAAATTCAAATTCAAATATTTTTATTAAGGAAATAAAAAACATTAAAAAATACATTCACAATAACAAATTTATACATTTTTTTAATATATTTTTTTTTACCCCCAAAATTGAGCAGAGCTCGTGCTTTGGGGGATTATAGGGTTGTATTTATTTATTCAATGAGTAAGTCATTTCAAGAAAATAAACATACCAATATACAACAAACAAGCATCACAAAGGACACATGCAAACAAAATAAAAATTGCAATTACAATAGCAATCACAAAATCATCAGAGACGGTAAAAAGCAAACAACAGCCAAATTCAAGACACATACACTCAAGCCAGAATAACAAAAACAAAACAACAAAATCAAACCATAATAACAAGGAAAAACGAATTCATCAACACACACCCAAAAAATCAGCACACCCAAGAATAGCGGATCAAAATATAAGACAATAGAGCCAACAATCAAACGAACAACTCCTATCGAATAGCTTTCTTTATATTAAGCTTAAATTTACCTAATTCGTCCGAATACTTAAATTTATATTCTTTTTTTAAGTTATTATACCAACTCACCCCAAGATAAGAGTAGTGGTGCTGACCAGCAGCTGTCCTTTTCGTAGGCACTTTAATACGGCTTCCTAATCTTGGACATTCACTGATACTTCCCACTGGATGTAGTTTTTGGAGAAAGTATTCTTTACACGTCTGGCATATTGCTTTCCTCTTATAAATAATTTCCAGAGTGGGAACCGAAAATTCTTCGAAAAGTTTCAGGGTTGGGTAGTCAAATGGTTTCTTAAGTATTATCTTTATAATAGCTCTTTGGTTGACACCCAGCGAGTAGAGGCTATTTTTGTAAGCACCACCCCATGCCAAGATACCATACTGTAAGATCGACTGCACAAGAGAATAGTATACATCTTTTAATTTCCAGATTCATTAAATTCATCCAAATTCATTTATTTTATTCTATTGAAATTTTCAAACATCACAACTTGATGCCAACTTGCTAGAAAAGAAAATAAATGTTAAGTCTTGGCCTGCCATATTGGGTTATGATGGGTTAAAATTATCCTCGTCGTACTGATAATAAGGTCTCCACTGTATTGGCTTTTTCGTGATTGATTGTCATAATAATTCAACCTCAAGATTGTTACATTTTATATCAATTCATTAAGGGCTGTTGTAGACACAGAATAGAGGATATGCCCTTCTTTTTAGACCAAAGTGGAACATTAATAATGCATTTGGAATAAGGTCGGTTACGTATTCTCAAAATTTGAATTAAATATTCAATTAGAATAACAAACACACCATGACGTATCAAACCGCATTTCCGTATCAAAAGTTGCACAATTATTTGATCCGCTATAAAGTGGAAAAACCGCTAGGATTTTTTTCTTCAATTACGAGGAATTCCGAATATAATTAATTCGTATATGTACTGTTTGCAAATTCATAAAAAATGCAAAGTTTTTTCCAGGGTTATTTCGACCAGGATTCTGTAATTAATCTTTGGTCGTTTTATTGTTACCATTACATATAACTTGCAGCAATACCTGTCAGTCTATAGGCATAAAAAATATTGTACTATCAGTAAAATATATCGTCGCATAAACGCTCCCAATTTTACTTTACCACTGTGACAACTGCGGATGATATAACATTTCTTCCCTCAGCAACTTCTGATCAATTATCGGATATCCATCGATAAAATTTTCCCGCGGAAATTATTTGTTTTCATAGCAACTATCGACTTACAGACAAATAATTTAAGTGCAAAAAATATTTACGGCAATTATTCATAGCAAATTATCTTTCTAAAACTGTTTTAAGTGGGTACTGATATAGTGATATACTCATTGTCCTGTAGGTATATCAGATAAAGTAAACAATATGCAATTTCATTCGATTGACATAATAATTGTACATTTAACATTCCCGACAAACCGACCAAAATATATTAAACTTAACATCTCCACATATACTCTTAATTAAATCAATTCTCACCCAAACTTTACAATCTATGTACATCTGTTATAGTGTTTTATTCCCTGGCAAATCCATCCGCAGATTTGTTTTCAATCGATTATTTCCGATTTAAATTTAGGATTCTTAAGTTATACGTTTTAACCTAACGTTTCCTGTTTATTTTCTACACTGAAATCTGATCCCTTTTGACTTTTCTTGAACGTTTTCTACACTGTGTCTACGTTTTCTTTACTTTACAGTACATAGAAATTAGTTCTGTATGTCCTTTCTGATACCTTTCAGAAAAAGATAGATTGCCTGATCAAACAGAACAAATCTAGGCATTTATTCATAGAGGAACTTCAAGAATTGCTCGGTCTGTATAGAGTCTTGAACCAAAGATTTAAACGCTAGAAGTTGGGTTATAAGTAGAGACTGGAAAATTTCGCGATCACGATAAAACGATTTTTTTCGCGAATTTTGAGGTTTTTGCGCGATAACGCGAATTTCGAGTTTTTTGCGCAAATAGCGCGAATAATGTGATTTTTAGAAAAATAACGAGAATTTCGTGTCTATTATACTGAAATAATGTGATTTTGTAAAAATAATCAAAGTGGAAATTATCATATTATTTGAATTACTCGAAATGACAAAAAACAATTGGGCGCTTTATTGTTTGGATGCGATTTGGATACTTTGTTCTAATGTGGACTTCGAGGGGTTTTTCTCTTTGTAGAAAACGAAGGAAAAACTTTGTTCTGGTAGCTCGCTAAGAAATAATAATTTAAAACAAAAAATAACTACCCAAGTGCTGGGAGGGTCCCATAGTGACAACTTTTTTTTGGATGACCCCACCCAAAAAATTTTCCAAGGATCCCAGATCATTTACGTCGATGTCAACAAAAGTATTTTTTTTTATTTTGAAGAATAGTTTAAATTATTGTAACATTGATTGAAATATTGTACCTATAATTTTTTTTGTGTAGGTATATTTTGTGAATCTCTTGTTGATCAGATTTTTTCATTCATTTGGAAATATTCATATTTTATATATTGTTGATAAATACCTATTACTATTTTTTTGTTTTGTTATAAAATCTACCTTCATTTTGAACAAAATGAACATTGAAAAAATAACGCGAATTTTTGTGTTTTAGGGCAAAAATAACACCGAATTTCTCCAAAAATAACACCGAATTTCTCCAAAAATAACACCGAAATTCACAAAAAATAACACCACTATTTTCCAGTCTCTAGTTATAAGTAATCGTCCAATACAAAATCAGGTAAAGATTTTTGGCACAATCCAGGCAATGACCTTGAAGCAGCAATTCAATAATGACTGATATCGTAACAAGTATCGTTTTACGGGGAGAACAATGTCGCCTGCCCCATTTGATTTTGAAAGGAAAGATAGAGGCAGATCTCTTGGCTGCGCAACATAAAGAGAGTGGACCGGGATTGGAACGGTGGAGGAGCTATTCCGGACGGCGCATGATAGAGAGGGCTTCGCCAGAGTGATCGCCAACGTCGGGGGGACCTGACAGGGCACATAAAGAAGAAGATCGTAACAAGGGTGATATTGCGAGATTGAGCAATCATTGACGAGAATTCTGTGAATATGTAGTAGATTCTCTAATACGCCTATTATTTCTAGTCAGTTTCTAAGTGTTCCAATCACAGGATATCTCGCTTATTCACAGCGTAGAATAGTCCCTTTCTATGTTCATTTCCATTGTGCCTCTTTACATGAATACTCTTTTATGTAACGTTGAGGAACTAGGCTTTAAAGGGCTTCCAGCTACGAAATCAACTCTTTGCCACCCTTCTAAACTGGCGGTTTCCTTACGTTCCAGTCATTCTTCACCTATAGCACCAGAATCTCACCTTAGCTATTTTCACATTCAATGTCTTTTGCCAAAAAAAATTAATAAAAAAATCGATGTAAAAATCAAGATTTTCGTTGTGAATAAGTCAGCTGGCGAAGGTATCATTACTGGCACCACTTCCACTGGAGTATTGAGTAATACACACTATACATACAGGCACACACGCTGTACCGACCAGACCCACACTCATACAGGGTGGTTCCCATATTATAATTGAAAATCCGTCTTGGTCCATCCGGGACGTATACCCCATCCAGGGTACATATCTTTCTCGGACACCTTAAAAAACTACGGTTTTTAATATCATAAACCATTCGTTTTTTAACCTGTCAAGTTCATGATATTCCTATGTTTGGAGGTTTGGACGAAATGTGTAATCTAGATTCATTCGTATAATCTAAGATCAATCCTCTGCTATCTTTGACATTTCAGGGTAGCCAGCGCGTGATGTATATTTGTGCCTCCTCTTATCTAAGACTCCTGGAACAACCAACTATTACATTAATATTCACCGTTAATGGAGATAATTGGTACATTAAGCAAACAATTTTTTTTTCAAATGTGCAGACTTTTATAGATGTGTATCCCAAAATTCCATAAAACTTGGAAATTTTGAAAAACTTGAAAGAGTTTAAAATATTTATCTCTTAACCATATAATAATAAGAATCATTTATTAATCAGAATATTTAAAACAAGACAACATAAAAACATGATTGATACATTACTTATCGCACTGAATTTCGCCACCTCACTAGACCTTAAGTCTGTGTCGAGGTTGACAATAATCATGGTAGAATATACCTAATACAAAATAGAGTCAAATTCATGTCAATCTTCAAATATTTCATGCAATTTACATATAACAAACCAAAATTCACAAAGACAACACAAATATAAATGATCTAACACGTGTGTAGATACACCATCACATCAGAAAACCCTAAATTGCTTTGCAAATGTCCGTTTCATTCCCGAATGAATTTGGAGTAAGACCTTGAAGAGCTATAAAATTTTGAAACTATTCCTAATTCAAAACTATTCTAAACTTAAATTTATTTAAAACAAAATAAATAAAGCCACGAAATCCGTAAAACCGCGGTGTTAGGGCGTATTTAATTTAGTGTGAGGATCTCTTCCCGCTAAGTTGGTGTGGAGCTTCCACCGAGCAGCAATAACCGTAAACAAGAGATAACCATTCAGGATATAAATCGCGAGGCTGAGTAATCAATAAGATCCCACCACTCTGCGCCGTATTGCCACGGGGTGAGAGTGCACGCGGTTACTTTACTCGTGAGGGTCTACCTATATACAAACATACGAGTTTATTATTTTTCCTGATATGGTGTAAAACCGCAGGTATTGTACTGTTTGTTCATTAATGAAACTTGTTACTTCTTCTCCTGCTTCTATTTCCGTCCATTGCTTAACCTTCCGTCGGGCGCAATATTAAGTGCAACGAGTTCGGGCGCAATGTGCCTGATAGGCACACATAAAAACTGCCAATAATTTTTAATATAATGTATATAGATGAATTATTACTTATGATTATATTTATTTAGTATGTTTTTGATAGAAATAAAAAGAAAAGATTCTTATAAAAACAATGTTTGAAGAAAAATCAGTTTTACAAAATATGGTGTTCATTTTCAACTTTTTCCACACAGAAATAAAAATATAGCAAAATAAAATAAAAAATGAAAAAAAAAAAAAAATTTTTTTTCATTCGATTGTTATAGACTGTTCATTCAATTTAAAACCAACATTGAAAAAAATATTAAAAAATCCTAAACAAATTTTAGCGTGTCACAAAAATCATAAAAAAAAATCATTTTTTGTGTATGATTTATGTTTTTCTTTCAAGTTTTGTGTAATTAATTACAATATTTTTTCAGAAAAAAATATTAATAAATTTATATAATAGGTTTTATATCCCTTTCCCTAAAATATTAATAATTATCTTTTATTGTATCCGTATATTGATAGGTATAATTAACCATTTACTCTATATACTATCATATCTTCAGAAAAAATATAATTAGAACAATCAATAATACTCGTAGCATTTTTCGCTTTTCCTTTTAACCCTGGTAAATACATGATTATATTGTGAGGTGCTGTACGTTGTCTCTGAGATGGTACATTTCGATTTCATTTGGTTTCAATTCTCTTTTCCCAAAAAAACTCTATCTTCTGAACGTATAGAATCCTCGTCAGTTTCATCGTCTTGTTCCGTGTATGAATTTTCATTACCTCAGAAGCAATTTCACTATATTCGTCAAAATCATCTCTTAGAATTTGATCATATTCCACTAAGCCCATCACTATATCCAAGTCTTCGGGATTATTCTAATCAAAAACTCTGTGTGATATGTTTGTATAGTAAATCTGAAACAAATAGTATATGTATAACATGAACGGGCGCAATGTGCCTAACAGGCCACCTGATAAAAAGAGAAGCAATAATTAAAAAAATATATTTTTACCGTAATATTCTAATTAAATGTATTTTTTTTTAATATTTTCATTAAAAAAAATATATAAATTCCGTACCTTGTGTTTGGAACGACTTCGGGCGCAATGAGCCTATTTGATCTCAAAGTGACAGAACACCTCCCCACGAATGTCAATTTCATAATAAATGTATGCATAGCGTGCACAATATAAAGAAGCGAAGGTACTGAGTACCATACACAAGTTTGAAAAAAAATAAAAAAATTACAGACAAAAACAATTTGAATGTGCCGGCTAGATCGGTTGCGCCCGACGGAAGGTTAAATCTTGCCTCCCCTCTCCTTTCCCATTCCTTCCAGTCACCTCTGTCCTGAGCATTCCTCAATCTTGGAGATTTCATCCGTTCATCTGGCCTGTGGCCTACCGTCATTCGTCCTTCCTTGTCTAAGCTGCCACTCCACCACTCTTTTTTGGTCTATCGGTGGTCTGGGTATCTGACCACATGGTCTTCCTTCCTTATTTCAGAGTGACAACCCTCTCCACTATATCGACAATCGTGGATTTCTCTCTTCTTTTTTTCTTCTTCTTCCTCATTTTCTAGGACTCAAGACCTATTTTCAGGAACTTGTTACTGGTCCTGGAACGACAAGGTCCATCTCGTCCCTCTGGAATCTCCACCATTGCCGCTTTGGATATTATTGTTGTTGTCTCGCATCCATATTTATAATCCTGTCCCTTGAAGATATATCCAATATCTTCCTCTCTACGAGCCTTTGTGTTACTGTCAGTTTGTGTAAGTATGACCTTTTCCATATCATGATTAAAGCATGGTAGACCGCCATCTATCCGTATATCGCTGGTTACTCCACTTTCAGTGAATATTCCAATGTTTATGGGAAAAAAATATTTGATAACATCTTTCAAATGCAATAAAATTGCATTTGAAAGATGTGAGTGTATTATAATTCTATGAAGAAATGTGAGTGTATTATAAAACTATCGAAATTTTCTGTCCAATATTTGTAATAATATCTTATTTTTTTCTATATGGTTGCGTGGATCTAAACCTAAACATCCCTTGCTCTAAACTTTATCCTTCCACTACCAAACCTCATGGGGGTTCAATTAAATTCGTATATGTAGAAAATGTTGGGTTCTTGGGGTAGGTATACATAATTATTATTTAAAATCCATTTTTAAATTGTTTTTTTTTTTTTTTTCTAAATGCATTACTTAACTGTTTTTTTTTTCTCTGTGAACCACCCTGCACCCTCAATAATTATTAGTCTAACATTATTTTTACATCGGACTTTATGTTTGTCTGTATGTAACCCCCTCGTAATTTTCCTAACCCATACATCATCCCCAAAGCCGAAATATCTCATTTGAAAATTCCAAGGAACCCACACCCGTACGTAATACAGTTGATTATTAACCGTGCCGTATATGCCGTGGATTTACCGGCTAAGGATTGCCCTTTTTGCTGGTTTTTCGAGCATCCTGTAAGAGGCAGGAAATCGATAAATCACTCCGATAGCGCGAGGTTGACCACCTCTCGTCCCCAAATCCTCATTGGTCAGAAAAGGTAATAAATTTTTTACATTATAATATTAATAAACAGTGTTTTGAAGAATCATTCTATATTCCACAAGGAAAAACCTATAAAAATATATTAAAGGTAGCTGTAAGAGACTGGTTAGAACATGTTAGCCACGAAATTACATTAGCAACAGCTAATCAGTAGATGGCGCGATTTATTGCCTAGATTGAACAAAACGTTCCAAATACTTATAGATTCTTGCGCAGTTTTCCAGGACTAGATTAACATATTATTTAAAACTGATTTTGAAGATGATTTTAAAAATAAACCGCGACATTTTCATAGTACGAGATTTAAACATAATTATACTAGATACTGTGTTCCTCAATTTAATAATAAATACGGTAAAAGAAGGAGTAAAGTGTGCCGAAACTGCTTAATATGATCGCGTCTATTAAGAGGTGCTCGAGCAAAGATGCACTTATCAAGGAGTGGTTGCAGAAGTGTGGATTTATTTATAACTGATTTGCGTTAGCCTGTATATAATGTGTAAATAGCCATCACTCATCGCAAAGGCGAAAGGTGTTATGATGAGTGGTGTTTATTTTTACTGTAATAAATAAATAAATATGTTATGTGTTTGTATATTTGAACTAGTTACAAGTGATTTGTTATTGTTATTTTGAATTTGTAAGTTTATGTATATAAAATTGAACACGCCGACAAGTCTTCTATTGAGACTTGGCGTGACACAATAGTGTAATTTTTGTATATTATATTATCATGAATTAATAAAAAAAAATACAATCATAATCTACAATGCTTATTCAAACATTATAAGATGGCAATTGATGATGACAATAATTATTATTAGGTTATTGAGGGTGAAATTTAAACTCCGTCACACGCAGACAACGCGATTGCAACAATATTTAAACGTAAACAATAAATCTGTTTGGCCGAGCAAAAATACAGGCCAGCCTATAACCTACAATATTTGCTCCCGACTGGCATTAAATTTTGTCTCAACTTTTTTATGTTACCAGAAAGTTAAAACATCTCGAATAAATAATCATTTGTGTGCGTACATATTTTTTAGATTCGATTATAAATTCAGGGAACCTTGGTTAAGGTAATATTTTTCAATTAGCTTTGTGTTTTATTTTATTAGCTTGCAAATAACGTTTTTTTTTACGTTTTCTTTTATTAAAATTCACCATATTACTGTTGTTACATCAGGGTGTTTTACGATATTTCATTGGGTCAGTGTGTTAATGTGTAACTTTCGATTTGTAAACGATGATTCGATGTTCAATTTGCATCCCTTTATATCTAGATGTGAATTTTACATGTGATCATGATGTCTTTTCTATTTTGATGTTAGGAAAATTGTTAAGAAACTGTTTTATCGTAAACTCGCAAAATATAGATGAAATTGTGTATTTTCTATCCAATCCAAACTCCCTTTTGGCCCCACTTAGGAGCATAGGGAGGCAACGAGAGCTCTTCGGTGCGCTCGATCTTGCGCAACGTTTATGACCTCCTCCCACACCATGTCCAGATTCCTCAGCTCTGCTTCGAAGCAGTGGAACACAGTATGACACAAAGAATAATTAGCGAAACTAGTCCAGTCGTTCACGCGAGATACCATGTCGAAAAGAAACAGCGAATTAGGTATATATAATATTTTCTGTATAGAAAAAAAAAATAAGTGACTAAGCTGTAAGAATTATTTAAAACGTCTTTAAAAAAAAGAAACAATATAATATCCTCAATACTTATTATGAATTCAACCTATTGAATAAAGAAAGATATACCCTGGCGATGGTGGTCTGCCTTTATCTTACATTTTGAACCATAAAATCTGAAACGTTTATTTTCTTCGATCTAACATGGCAGTGCATGTCAACATTTCATTGAATCTGACTTAAAAAGGTACAACGTATCAGTTATTAGATCTCTATCTGATATTTTTACCCAATCGACATAAATCATGATTGTTAAGATCTGCGTTGGATGGGTAAAGTGACGTGGATCTTATTGCCTACGAACACGAAGGTGCAACCCATCGAAGGTCTACCCTCATCCCTTGGCGCAACCCCTGCTCAGGTTATCTTTTCTGACACGGAAGAAATGCGACTATGCATGTTGATCGTGATAATCAAATAGGTATATCAAATTACCATTTTATTAGCCTATATGTCGGTACAAACATGTCTTACTGAATTTCATCGTACGCTCCAAAAGTGTCTCCTTCGCAAATGTCATGTCTTCGCAGTGTTAGAACCAAATGTCCCTTTCGCACCAGCGAAATGAAAGTGCTCAGAAATATCTGTTATAAAATCTTTTTCCCTACACAATCATATAAAATAATATTGGATATTAATTATTTTGAAAAAATAATTCCTTCACATATTGAACCATAAATCAATATATCAATACGCAGCTTGAAAACCCCCTTATAAATTAAGGAAATTAGGAGGATACATCTTTTCTAGTCTGTTGAATGCAAAAACGCTTAAAAATTTTGGAATTAAGTGTCGGAAAGCTACATCTTCTTTAGTCTTGTATGCAACTTGAGAAAAACGGTCATATATATCCCCCGTAGAAAAATGCTCATATATTATTATGTGAGAACCATGTGGAAGAACGCGTTAATATTTCATACATCATTCTCTTTATTCTCGTTTGTAGGGATAATTCAATCCAATCGCTACCTTAATGCAGAACTATCCTAAGTATCTCAAGAGTAATTTTTGACAGGAGCAGTTTAAAGTTTGACATATGTCATAATAATTAAAATATTTTTAAAATTCCACCCAACTTTTGACATGCATTAGTACATTGTACATGTTAAAGCTCACATTTATTGAAACAATTGTTATCTTTATTTAACATTTTTTTATTTTATATTTTCACTACATAGTGAAATTCTGCAGGAGATTAAAATTAATGCATTAACAATCACGGTGTCATCTATTTAGGATCAAAATGTTTATGAGGAATTGGTAAAAAAAATAATCAATGTGAGATGGGATATTTCTGCACATAATATATTGGTCTATGCTCGACATTTCCTCATACTCAACTCAATTTGACCAAAACATGAACTTAGGATAGTTCTGCATTAAGGTAACGCAATGCACTATGCAATATGCACGTATACAGAGCTCTGTGGCAAATTACAAGTCTGAAGAATGTGTTAGAGAGCATTTAACAGCCAATATTCCGTTGCATTACGAATGTAATTTTTTCTTGGTGGTGGATTACTTGATTAGGGCTGCCAGCTGGGGCTACAGGTTCGTGTCTCGGACTGCCACTCTCGGCACGCGATCTGCGAGGGACAAAGTGACCCACCACACGCGAATATTATTTCAAACCTCTCTCTTTCACCCCCAGTTTAACAGCTCTGGTATCTGCAAAAAATTTTACGGATATAAAATTAGGAACATGAGCTATGAGCAGAGGGGTTTATTTAAATCGATGATTTTTTTAACCTTTTATTCCAACCAAAAGGTTAAAAATAAATTAATTTAATGAAAAAAACAACGTCACCGCCAATTTTCAGAATAAATTCTCGATAAAAATAGACATCTAAATACTTTACGTTTTGCGTTGCTTGTTTGTTTTTTTTTATCGAACACATTCAATATTCAAAATGAAATTCAAATTATTCGCGCTCCAAATACGCGATCATTATTGTTTGTGTGTGTCTATGATTGTACCTTAACCCGTATCTATGGTTAAATAAGTACCTATGTAGTATGTGGAATATTGAAAAATGTCACCTGTTTTATTTAAAAAAAAATAAAATACCGGCTTTGTATAAATATCAAACAAAACGCCTGGGGTAATAATATTTGGTGTAATGAAGAGACAAAAGGGATGTGACAAAAATCCCAGTCGTGTTTTATGCGTGTTCTGAAAATTGAGGCCATAGACAAAATTGGGAATATGTTTTAAAAACAATATAGTACCTTCATGGTTCACCCATACATTATGTTTCTGGGAATTTTACGTCCTATGTGTGACCGAGTTGCACAAAAATGTGGTAATTTTAAATCACCCAGATTTAGAATTAGATAGATACATCGTTCGTTTTATTGGATATTCAAAAATGGAACAAGTTTTTTTCGGTTATACAGGGTGTCCCACAACGTACGACTAAGCGTAAGTCCAGAGATAGAACACCTTAAGAGTTATCCTAATGTGTTATTTTAGTACTTTTTTTGTCAAACCCTGACATGCAGGATATAAATGGTTACAGAGAAACCAATTTTTGAAGTACATGCATATTTTTTTTCTAGAATATCTGAATAGTAGGTATACCTAGCAAATAACGATTACCTACGAAAAATTATGGGTCTATCACTCTATCTGATACCTTCGTACCAACAAAAAATGTTGAATCTCAAAATAGGGTATATACAATTTAAAATTTTACAAAAACTTTGAAGACTATTTAAAAAAAATATATTACAGGGTTTTTTTTTGTACCGACTATTTCCAGAAATTTGCCAATTTATCAATCTATGTACCCTGTAAATTTCATTGAGCTATCTTTATTGTATCATATCTAAAACTGGTTGTAAAGCATTACTCTATTCATTCATTCCCAATAAAGTTCTAAGGCAAGGTTATGTGTGCAAGCAAAACATTGCGTCCTTCTGTCTTTATATCAACTTACAATGATCTTTATATCCGGACTATATTGTCACTTTTCTGATGGAATTATAACATTGCAGTATGTTTGGAAACAATGAGGTAGATACCGCGAACGAACGAAGCACTAACAGGTGAGGGTCTTTAAATTCTTGGAGTAATTGCATAGAGTTTAATAGCATCGTGCAGTGTGGGGGACGTCAGTGGGAGGACGGACGGGCCAATAAAAAGTTCCAGCGTATCACGAACCGACCTAATCAAAACATCACGGCATAGGAATTATCCGCCACGATATTGCACACGGAACCCGGTGGAGAATGTGCAACTAATATTGCACTTAATCTTTTAATCAGTAAATCAACTTCGAGATTCTATATGTGTTTGCCACTCAACCAAAATAGAAAGATAATTTTCAATATATGAGAGAATATCTCCAAAATACTGATTTAACCTTCTTATTAATTTCATGCATTTTATGTCAGTGGGTGTCCTGTTTACTGCGGTATCCAATCGACACTGAATGACACTAGGTACATATAAACCTCTTGCTTTCTCTTTCGCGCTTTCGTTATATTACTGTCGACAGTAGAAAAGATAAACATAGAATGCCGTTCCGTCAAAGAATAAATTTTTGAGTTTTATTTTGAAACATCTATGTTTATATTAAGTTAACTCATTTCAACGAGGTTTCAATTAATTTTCAGTCCATGCGATCTCTTCGTATTTTTCTTCTTCTTATTAGAGAGACCTTGTGGTGTGTAATTTGACTTGACGTTTGCTTCCTGAAATTCAATCAAAAACAGGACAATTCCAGTCGTTCTTCTACCTTTTTGGCGGTCTTCCATGGCCGTACTTTGTCTTACATGTCTTTCAGTGCATTCTCCTCACATGTGCAAATCATCTAGACCATTCTTCTTTGACTTCCTCATCTTTATATGTTATCGACCTCACGTTTATTATTTATTTCATCGTGTTATTCTTATACTGTAATACATTATAATTTTAAAAGTTTAAGCCCACACTTCATTAATCTCCTGAATGTTTGGTATTTATATTAAACACTTAACGTGAAAGCTTTTGGAGACAGTGAGAATTCTCTATAATGCTCGATTCTTTCCCTGTCTTTCTGCCCTGCTTTAAAATAGCGAAGCACCCTAGTTATTACGCGTCAGAATGCAGATCAGCATCCTGCAAATAAGCAGCAAATGGCCTACGATTTGTTATCTTTACTTTTTGGAACCGTTTTCGAAAGCAGTTCCATTATTAATAGATTCAGGATTCATTGTCATAGCTTGACCAACACATTTTATTTTTCGATTAATGATGACTGCATATTTCGGGTTTGGACATAATAAGTGTGTAGACTAAATTTTAAATGCTTAATAAGATCTCATTCGCAGTTTATTGATTAGTTTAGAAAATAATAATGCAATTTTTTTTTTAAAGTTGATTCGATTTCACTGGGACAGTAATAAGGGTATTAAAGTTAAATGATGATATAGGTACTTGCATACTCCCATACAACCCAGAGCTATATTGTGCTGTGCTGATCCGCCCTTAATCATAGTGAACAGTTTACAATTTTATAATGATTTTGCATTTAGGAAGTTTTTGCAATTTAAAGGATCGCAAATTATAACTGTCTGGATTTTACTACAAAAAAAAAAACATGATTTAACAATCAAATATTGTTTAACTTTAATCGCAGTTTAAACCAAATTGATATAGGTACTTTTTTAATATAATATTTTCGATCACGCTATTCTCGATGATCGATATTTTTTTTTATTAAATCTTCTTCTTTTTCTCTGTCTTTAATCTGGCGACATTAGTTGGTGGTTATCAATTCAAATAATCAAACTTAATTCAAAGATTTAAAAACCTGTTCAATAGGTTTTTGATATAAAACCAAAATTTGAATAAGAAAACATAATTTTGATTTCCTTAGATGTACCTATTGAAAATTTATTATTAGTAGGCAGTCGTTTTTGATAATTTGCCAATTTAAGCTTCTATTATACATTTACGGTAAAAAATAATAGGAGAATATATGATGTAAATAAATGTTCTTCCCCTTTTTCTTAAGTCTCCAGTCAGGTATCCCAAAGCTGCCTGACACTTTGCTCTTCTTTACTTTTGAAAAGCCCTTCTTGTCCCTATAGCAAATGAAAGTGTTCAGTGATGGTTCAAACTCCAACCCACTTATGAAATTTAACATTTTACCCACACAATTAACTTCGTATTCAAAAATTTTGAAAAAAATATTCTCGAATGTTTGATATATTTTAAGCACAAAAAATTATTTATACGACGTGAATTTGGAAAAGAAACAATGTGTATTATTTTTAAGAATAACATTTTCGTTTCGTTGTGGTAATTTACATAAATTTTTACATATTCGTCGGTGAGAGCAGACATTCTTGAATCTGAACAAACAGACCAGAAGAAATAGAAAAGGGTGAAGGTTGCCTCTAAAAGGCTTTTTATAACAGAAGTGTTAAAAGTTTTCACTAATTTGGCAAACTAAACTTTTCAATTTGTGTAGAGTTCACCCTCTAACCCTCTGCATAGTCCCTACCTACAGCTACACCTATACGTACAGCAGTGCTATATTTTGCGAGCTTAAAGCACTAACCCCTACTATACCAATGCTAAATTACGATTTTGCTTAAAAATACGGTTTCAGTGAAACTAAACTTTTAACCGTGTTATTTTTTTTTTTTTTAAAAGTCGTATAAACGTTATAGATCAAAATGAATAAAAAAAAATCATGATCATTAGAATAACTGATTCTAATATTGAATAACACAACTTTTCTTTCATTATTTTCTGTTCTAAGCTGCAACATTCTTACTATTAAGAGTTATAAAACATCAAAATCCACCACGATCGAAGCTTTACCTTCGATACACAAAATATGACGTGTGAATTTTAGCAATTGATTAAAGCTCTCACTATATCTTATTTTGGATGCAACTATTTTCAAACATTACTTCTAAATCTTTTGTGCAACCTTAACTAAGCTGAAAAATTGTCATATATGATATTTTAAATTTGAGATTTTTTTATCTCATGAAAATGATGTAAATCATGAGTTGATGTGATAATGTACGTATTTGATGATGTAAATCATGAATTTCTGAGCTATCCTGTAGCTATCTAATTTTAAAATTTCTCTTCCATTCATTCTTTGACATTTATTTAAAATTTGAGGTTTTCTTTACTTACTTCCCTCGCCTACATTGATAGGTTCAGTAGATATGCCACAGGTAACGTAAGATGATTTAATATCGTTATTAAGATTGCAATTGGATCGGAATCGCGATGAAAATGCAGATAAGGCCCCTGACCTTCATCTACTGGTGTAATTAAGGTCCATTCAGGAGAAATAATGTGTATTATGAATAATTATACTAAAAGTCCGGTCAGTACAGGACTCGTTGAGAACCCATTCGTATATTATATCTGCGTTGTTTGGTATATTTCCTCTCGTCCATCTTATCACGTGCCCAAACCAATTTAGATATGTATAGGTACAGCCTAGTCCTGTAGGTATGTAAAAATAATAATTATTAGGCGAAACCTTCGTATCTGGTAATCCCTCATTGTCCCCCTTCCATCTTAGTGTTGCCGTCTCTGTCAGCCGTGCCTGCCTCTTCCCTCCTTTTGGGTGTGTTACCCCTCACTCAATTACTCTTCCAATTATCTCGATGCTCATTTCAGTTTATTGTTCCTCCTATTCTCGAGTAATCGTGCAGATCCATACAACACTTCTTCATAAATGTAACACGACACGTCAGACTCCCCCCAGCACTCCTCAATCTTTTCTCACTCTTATCCTTACATCCAAATAAGCTCTTAATAGGGATACCTACTACTTGTTGAATCTTGACATTGTCAATGACATTTTCAAAAATCGTTCTTTTTTCTAATTAACCGTTGACTTTTTGTACCACCAAAGTACCACCAGCGCACCAATCGCAGGCTCATCACTTCTACCATAATTTTTTTATTATAGATACCAACAAAACATTTAAGTCCAAAAAACAGTTCACTGCGTAATTCAAAGAAAAATTATGAAGTGGACACTTACTTGGCTGGCTAAATGACAGTCGGTTGAGGAGAGCGCTGTTCTTCCTCTCATCAGGGTCCTGAAGACGACTAAATTCCTCTCACACCGTATTCCGTTCCGAAGCAGAGTTGAGGGTTTTGGTATTTTTTGTAAGAGATCACTTGGTCATCTCGTTAGCTTAACAGTTGATCCAAATTTGAACGCTTTGCGCCCCCCTAATTCTAATCGGGATTGATATCAAATATAAAGGGGCAGAATGATTGTTAGAAACTGTCAAAAATTCATCAAGTTACTCCATTTGTATTTGCATATTTTCCCTTATTATTAATTATAACAGAAGGTCTATCGATATACGTGCATAGTCTTCTTTTGTAACTCCACTAAGGGGCAAAAATTCTGAAGATTATTAAAGATTTTCGTTTTCTGTTTGAATTGTTTGTTCAAACTCATTTTACCTTAATTACAAATAAATCACACCATTCAAATTAAATTCAAAACAGTCATCTGATCAATATATCCAGTTATTTCACAAACATTAGGTATATTTTCTCAATTTTCGAAGACGAGAGCTCAAGGCTCAACTTCGAAAGTTGGTCATCATATAAAACTAATTTGTGAAAAAACTTTAATATTTCAAGTGTTTCAAAAATTCTGAAAAGTTACATATAGAAAAGATTATGGTATGAACATTTAAGAAGCTCTCCCGTATGAGGCACGTATATATACGCATGGATTATGTATCCGTATTGTACCCTCTATCTGTGTGTATTCCCTGTTTCTCAATGCGAAGCTTTTAACGTTAATGTTCCTGTGTTAATTTTTGATATCTCACAAGAAAATTGAAATTGAATCTAATTATTACCTTTACGAGTTCGCTCGCATAGAGTTGCCACTTGCTATTTTTCTTCAACTGATTACTTAGTTATCAAATCTTCTACATACGTTCAAAGTCTTTATTTGGTTTCTTAATTATCAAACATACTAATTGAATTATTTTAACTTCAAAATAGATGATACGTGCACATTAAACAAAAGTTTCAAACTAAAAACAGGTAATACACGTGAATCTTTCCCGTTATTTACACGGAAGAAAAACTGAGTAACAAGTAATGTCATGTAACAAGATTCTGCAGACCTAACGGAAAGTGGGAAGAAGACAACCTAAACCACGGATTTACAAGCTTAAAGAGCCGACCCAAATAGCCAAATGTACCGATAGGTTGGAGAATGCCAGAAAGAAGAAGAGCCAACCATATAAAGTACCGCAATGGAATATTATTGATCTCTAAAGTGAACCTTTTTCCTGAATCATTGAAGGTTACACTTTTGAATGTTCCATTTCTTTTTCACTCTCACCATCCTATTGAACAAAATTCCTAAATATCAGCTATTTTCAGGCATTCACAGCTTTTTATAGATACACTTTAACTAACGTAAAAAATACTTAAATAAATTCTAATTATGAAAATTCGTTCAAAATCTCCTCAAACATTTGTTTACGAGCAAACCTGCGTCTTGTTTAAATGATATAACATTGTGTATTATTTTAAGTGATTAGATCCAAGAGTAGGTTCCTACCTGTCCTTTTATACTTGTGCGAGTAGATAGACACCTTTGTATGTAGGTAGTTGGGAACTAATCTTGTAATGAGTTGAATCTGGATTTTCAATTAAACCATTCTTGTCGCTAACTGAAATATGTTGTACTCTAGAGAGTGTTTTCATTAATGAGTTTTATACTTAAATAGGTACTCACTTAGGGAGTAGACAATTAGTAGACACCCCCGCGATTATTTAGACACGTGTACTTCGGCACTGCTCTTCTTCTTCTTATTTTAGGCTTGAAGATCTGTGATTTTATTGGCGGTTTAAGCCTCTTGTCAGGTCGATTCATATCGCTTTGGTTGTTTGCTTGGGAGGTTGGCCGTGCAATACAATGTAGTTTAATTTGCATTAGTTCATTCTCCTTACGTGCGCTTACCAAAATCTTCTTTGCCAAGCCCATCTTACTTTATCTTCAATCAATCAATACTCTCTTTTACACCCCACAGGAGCAGAGGAAGGGAACAAGAGCTCTCCAATGCGCTCGATCTTGTGCAATATTTATGAACTCCTCCCACACCATGTCCAAATCCATCAGCTCTGCTTTGAAGGAGCGGAACACATTGTGAGAGGGGTCTTCCTCGTCTCCTGGACCCTGATGGGAGGAAGAAAAGCGCTCTCTTCGGCCAACTGTCATTCATAACACATGCCCCAGCCAAGTCCATCCCCCCATCTCCACAATGGTAGAGGTGACGGGCGGGGTGACTTTATCTTCAACCTCCCATATTTCCTTAACAAGCAATGCTTCTTAAATTCTTCAGTACGGAGACTCTTAGTACATTTTTGTTTTGATGATATCCGCCCTCAGAATCTATGCCGTACGTCATAATGGGCCGTTTAGAAGTTTATTTTGCTACTGATTTTCATGAAGGGGTTTTTCTATATAGATATAAAACTACTTAAGAACACCGTCTAGAATTTTTTTTTTTACGTAAATGATGTTTTATAGTTAAGCAAGTCCGAAAAATAGGTATAGGTACTTAATGCTTAATATAATCTTCCTTCGCTTTGTTTATTATCAATGTCCGATCAATATGCCTGAGGGCACGTCCGTAACCAGGGAGAATGGGATATTACCAACTTATTAAGAATATAATTATTGTGATACGCTGAAACTACCCTTATTAATTTCACAGACCTTCTGAACCACCCTCTCCCAATAAAATCACTACACATACTTACTTTATTCTTTCTCACTGTATTAAATCATCGTGCTATCATAAACTAGTGCTCATATAGCTGTATTTAACAAAAGGCACAAAAAACTTTGAATACCAAAGTTGATTATTTAAAGGCATTTGATACCGTTTTGCGTGATGCTCGTCTAGATTGGAATGACACGTTATAACTAGCGCAAGATCACACTGCTTGGAGATTTCCTATTCGGGAGACAACGCGGCTTTACTGAGAAAATAAGTGTAATCTAAATACATAGATCTGTTTATACATAAATATAAAAATAGATCCTAATGTTCTGTGGTTGCGGCATCAGAAATAAGCGGTTGGACCAATTTCGCTTTATCATTCTTGAGTTCTTTTCCGCTCCGGATAACAGAATCTACATAATATTTTAGTCCGTTTATATTTTTGTACGAGCATCAATCATAGAAAACATACATTAAGGTCAGATATTAATATGCGAAAAGCCGTGCAAAATTCCAGAGAGCGTTCTTAAATACTCTTTGATAAATTAACTTTAATATATTTAGAGCTATTTAAAAAACTTTATTTTTTTAAGATCTTCATACAAATTTTTCACAAAAGACAGTAAGCCATCTTTTGGAAACAAAATTACTCATGTAAACGTAGAATGGAATCTTGGTATTACTGTATGAAAATGTAATAAAATAATTGGAGATTGATTTGTTATACATATAAATGTTATTCAAATCTTATTATTCTCAATAAATAAAGATTTAAAGAAAGATTTTGGAAAAATATTTCCTCCATTTTGTTATTTGACACATTTAAAAAAATTTATGGCCACATTTTGTGTCAAACTGTCGTAGCCAGATAGATGAGTAATTATGTAGCTACCTGATAAAATCATATTAAATGTTGGTAAAAAATAATAAAGATACATTAAATTAAATTCATAATACATTTCAATCTAAAAATTGTTCTTTCATAAAGATTTTAGAGAAAAAATGATATTTGAAAATTGAAATGAGTATGAATATTCTTTAGTAGATTTGATCGGTAAAACAGAACGCTGAAAGAGAGCCAATCTGACAGGAAGTGATGACATTCCTATTTTACAAGATAATGGATTTGTCAGGTATGTGTGTATGTTTATAGTCAAAAAATATATTTGGTTTTACACACATCATAATAATTAAGTAATACTGTGTAAAATACACATCTAATCTCAATACATTACCAGAATGAATTTGACAGCAAACAAAACTTCCTGTTTATTTTGGAAAAGAATCAGATATGTAGGTATTTTGGTAATAAAATTCACTTGATTTATCCACATAAAAATTAAGCAATATAATGCAGGTACGCGTAAAACTTCTTCAAAGATAACATATATTAGATAATATTTATCACGAAACTATATCGAGCTCAAAATTCTTATGTAGATAAATGCAAACTTATGTTCTCTTACCTTTAATTTATTTTATTTAATGTTATATTCATCACAAAACAAGGTGGGTAATATTTTAAATAAACACAGCATGTTGTTGTATGTTGAAGCATTCTGTAAAAGTTTGGCGGCATTTCTTGATATATCAAAAATCCCTGCAAGGTTCTGAGTGTTCTGACCTAGAAAAAAAAAACGATTCTATTAATATATGAAAGCAAAATACAGTAATTACATGGCCATGGTTGCAAATATATAAGACGACATTAGAAAATTTTGCTTTTTCAGGGATTTGTTTTAAAAATACATGTTATGAGAATTTGATTAGAATCAATATTAAGGATTTAGAAAGTATATCAAACTACTTATGAACTTCAAATTAGAATAAAACAATCAACTGCTAGATACATATTTGATATGATATACTCTGCATAAAACCTTCATTTGGAATCTTTCATAGTATTATTTGTTTAAAAGTGTAGCTTTTATACCTTTTTAAGATCTTCATTAAATCCATTTAGACTGCATAATGTATCAGGTATTATTATTTCAGATAGACTGCAACTCCATGCCTAGAAAACAATATTACAAAACATCAAAATCTGTCAAAGTTTAGTTACAGGAGAGACAGCAATTTCAAAGTATCATATTTTATATACCCATATTTTTACAATTCACAACTAAAAACTTCATGATAGGTAAAAATCTTAATAATTAAATATAGCTTAGGTACCTACTTACAAAAATATTTCAATATATTAAAAAACTTACAAAATTTTTGAAAATAGAATTCCTGTTGTTTTTGTTTGGCTGTCAGAATAACAATAATTGACAGTAGGTTACCATAGACGAACTTTTTAATATGTAATTTTTTGTCTTAGCTTCATAATATGAAAACAAAATAAGAATGATTTTTTTAATAATTCTTCTTCACATTTAAAGTGGTTTTTTTGTGTGTTAAATTTTTTTTTAATAAGTCGAAATATTTTAAGAGACCATTATATAAGTAAATCAAAAATATACATCATAAAATAATTTAATAGTACCTAACTGTGTTGAATTATATTATTATCTTTGGTTATCCATGGATGGTTGATACTTCACTGTTGTCAAACAAAAGGTTCGGATCGATATCGTCGATTATGAAAAATATAATTACCTTATTTTCAATTGAGTTTAATGAAAATAAAACTGGTAAGTCATCAATTGATTAAAATATCTGTAAGCCTATGCCGTAACTTAAAACATTTATGAGTTGCTAAAACAATTGCAGAATAGTAAAGTTATGTTATAAGGCGGGAATTAGTGTCTTACCGAAATCACAAAATTAATTTATTTTGTTGATATTTTTTTCAGGTTCCTGAGGCAAACGTGTTTTCAACGAGACTAATTGCTTTCATCCCACCTTTTTGACATAGCAGTACATACTTCTAAGGATCAAATTGATTGATAAAAGTGCATTTCTAACAAAGAAACTCATTGGTTTAATTTTTGCAAGACAATATGGTAAGCTACCTATGTAAGAATTTCATTAATTATGTTTCTTGGATTTCTTTATGTGTATTTTAAATCAGAAACTTTATATTGCAGATCCATGTTAGAGAACTCATTCAAATTTCCCATTTAGTTGAGAAGGGAAACAATTATATTGAAAAAATATTCAATGGCTGCTTATGGGATGTAAAGAAGATTGACCATAATCAATAACAGTGTCTTGCGGATGCCAGCGATTTTATCAATTTTACCACATATCACTATAAATAAGTTCTCAACCCGTTAGAAGCATATCAGCTTCATATAGAGCCTAAATGTATCTTAAACCATATTATTAACCACTATTACCGCAAAGGATTACTCTGTAATGGTGAGCAATGCTTAATTTTGACAGAAAATAAATAAATAAATATAAAAACGATAATGCTTCTGGCTCGACACAATAGTGTGTTTCTAGCACATAGATTTTCATATATTCTTCGTAGTAAAAAGTGAAGCCGATTTGGCCGGCAATTTTGACAGTACATTTATAAAGAAACTTAAAAATGATCTAATTTCACTTATTTCAACGTAAAAATATGTTTTATTGTAAAAAACACGAGAAAACTACTGAATAAATATACGCTGTACCACATTCTTTTGGGAACCAAACTGTCAAAAGTTGCAATATTTAGGCTTCACTTTTAAACGCGAGTCGGGATTCTAGGTTATTGTATGGATTTCTGTGTTCTAGCATCAGATTTAAATTTTAAATTTTTTATTTCGGTTATGGAATAAAAATGATATAATACTTTTGGGTTAAGAAGTGAATAACTAATAGTTTTTTTTTATAACGGTGGGTCGGAATATCTTTTCTGGTTTCCATTTGTTTAAGAGAATATTTTTTTACTCTGCTAGATCTAACAAAAAACTTTGAGATTATACATATTATGTTTCAATTGTTGATTTTATGTTTTATGAATTAAATAATGATTGGACAAAAAATAAACAAAAATTCTTTCATTCATTTATTCATACCCATAAATAATACTACTATTTAAATGGTTCTACGTTGAACAACTTGACATTTTTCAGAAGGCAATAACTTACATTTGAATTTGTTTCCTATGTACATTTTGGTTCAATTTTTTTATAATTTTAATAGATAATGGCATTTATCAATAAGGATAAGAAGAAATACCTAGATTTGATATTGATATACCTGCATTGATCCATTGAAAATTTCCTTATATGTAACTTCATATATTTTTTTAAATTATATTGTATTGGTGTAGTTTTGTTTTGATTCCAATGCCTTTCTCAAAATGACACTAAATAGTTTTGCCTAATTGCCACATAATTTTTCACCTATAAATAACATAATAATAATACAACGTCTATTGACGTCAAGTGAGTATCTCAGTAGGTTTCGAATCCTACTATGGGCTAAGTTGAACCACCAAAATAGAGAGTATTGTTAAACTATGAAGGTGAGTTTATTTGCATAATCAAGTTGATTTTTATCCGCTCTGTAATAATCTACTAGATGTTGTTACTTGCAACTTGACGTTATAACACACCAACCATTGATGTCAAGTTAGATGCAGAACTCTTCAACAATTTGCGGCGATTATTTTGAGTTTGATATATCCAGATATGGAAATGAAATAAGTACCTGTAGTCAATATTTCATATACAGGATATTTTATTATTTCAATTATGCACCTACTTGAATAGTTTTTTTTAAATATAAGGAATCTATAGATATAGCTGGAGAGAAAGAGTGGTAAACATTGCTGCCAACTATTCCTAGGATTATGACCAGAGAAAAGACGTTGCGTTACAGTTTTTACTTTTGTCGTTGCAAAGCATAAGGGCAGCATTGTTATTATTATGTTTATGGCATCCCATCCCTAGAGGGACGATTTGTGCCAGACGCAGCATTGTATTATGAGCTTATAGTTCACTACAAGTATTTCAAGCATTCTATTAAATGTCAATTGTGGGGTAGGTGTAGAGAATATATCACCACACTACGAATTTGACTCACATGTCTTTCACAGTTATTCTATTTTTTCATAGATACAAGCCGGTTTTATGAGTAACTCACCAATTAAAATTGTGATTCATGACAAACGTTACGTAGATTATCTCTATATAATAATTTAGAAATGTTTTTTTATTTGCCTTTGACAATACTTTAACCGTATATGTGAACATCACGCTCAAAATACAAATGCTAAGATAGATATTAATATGCCCAGAGCAGTATAAAATGCTGGAGAAGGTTCTTAAATACAATTTGCTGCATTAACTTTAATATATTTAGAGCTATTTAAAAAAACTGTACTTTTTAGGATCTTCATACAAATTTCTCAAAAAGACTTTTGGAAACAAAATTACTCATGTAAACGTTGAATGGGATCTTGGTATTACGGTATGAAAATGTAATAAAATAATTGTAGATTGATTTGTTATACATATAAATGTTATTAAAAGCTTATTATTCTCAATAAATAAAGATTTAATGAAAAAAATTGCAGTTTGACAGATACAAATCACCCTCTATGGGTGGGTTGCCCAATTAATATCAAAGCAGGCAATGTATGTAGCTAAGATTCAAACCACAGAGCTATCTCTCTCTGTATGAAAACTTGCAAATTATGTCGGTAGGTTCGTATAATATTTTTTTTATTATTATAGACCTCCAAAAAAAATAAAATATTATACGAACCTACCGACATAATCAGTATATTTATATTATCTGTGGACATAATTTGCAAGTTATCATAGAGAGAGCTCTGTGGTTTGAATAGGTTCGTATAATATTATGAGGTCGGTAAAACAAAAATTGTAAAAGTGTCATTCTTCTTTTTCTGTGCTTATGTCAGTTAAAGTGGTATGTTAAGCAATGGGATGCTAGACTAGAATCTGTTTAATTACCTACCGATCAAGCCTGACAATCGGAATCAAAAACGTAAAGCAAGACGGGTATAAGCTAGTAACTAATAAAAGAATCAAACAATGGGTAGCAAATGATATAAAATTAAAGTTAGTATAAAAAGAATTTCGATACAACAACGCCATCTGTGAAAAATTCTATAGAAACACAATTTTTATTTACCTGACTACCATTGACGGTAAAAATATTGGGACGCAGATTTTTGGTGGTTTTTTTTTTTTCAAGCTTTTTTCTAATTTGTTAACATTGAAGGGAATTTTTTTTAAATTGAAAACGGGAAAAGTGAATAAATAAATGTAATTTTGAAATCAAATTGTCGTTTGACAAAAACTGTCAGTTGTTTAATAGTTTGTGCGATTGACTGAATTCGGATGGAAATATATGGTTTAAAACAGATGCATCGGTCGGAATGACATTGGATAAAAGTCATTTTTATCATTCTTTTAAATTCTTATTCAATATTCATAGTTAGGCCACAGGACAACGTCTGTCGGGAAAGCTAGTAGAAAAAAAATTTATAAGAAAGAAAATAAAAAGCAAAGATAATGAGAATTAGTAGATGAAGCAGAATCATTTATGTAGTCTTGTCATCAATTAGTCCAGGCGAGGTCGTGCGGTGTGCATTATGGGAAACGTGTTGTGTACCTACGCAGACGGTATAGTATTATGATTTCGTTGTTGTTTTATTTCCCCGGGTTAGCCCTGGGCACGGGAAATGGCAGTTCTTGAACATCGATATGATGTTATGAATCACAAATAAGGAGTTCCTCTGCCCGAAGCCTCGTACCCTCTTTGTTTATTGGACTCTTTCATCCGCCAAGGTGGGTTCTTTTACATTGGGTCCGATTTTTTAAGTTTCCTACAATTAAAGACACTTGTATCTTCTGTTAAATTAAAATACTTTGTATTTTATAACATTGTTTATTGTGTTTGTTGTGTCCCATAGACATGCTAGATGAAGACTTGCATGTCTGTTAAAAAAAATGTGATACGATAGAGCATACCATCCAATTATTTATAAGTATTTTAACTTTTACCAACTGTTTTTAATAAGTAGGTAGGTACTTTATATTTTTATACTAGCTGACGTGCCCCTCGATCTTCGATCTAACCCAGAATAAAAAAATAATTTTGACTTATTACATGAATAAAATGTGATTTACGACATAAAAACTTAATTAAATTTAGCTAATAATTCATTGCATTGTCAAATGTTACGTGTGGTCAGTTTTGCTGTACGGCGTAGAGGCATGGACCCTCAAAGTTAGTATAATAAATCGCCTCGAAGCATTTGAAATGTAGATCCATCGCAAAATGCTTAAAATACCCTGGACCGGCATGACCACCAACGTAGAGTCTTGCGTAGAGCCAACACGACCAGACAATTGTTCATCTCAATTAAGATTCGTAAGACTTCGTATTTTGGTCACATAATGAGAGGTGAAAAATACAAGGTTCTGCAACTCGTCATAAAGGGGAAAATAGAGGGCCGCAGCGGAGTCGGTAGAAAACAACTTCCCTGGCTCCGAAACATTCGTCAGTGGACCGGACTGAGAGCTGTGGAAGATTTGTTCAGAGCGGCTGAAGATAGGGAGGCTTTCTCTCAGGTGGTCGTCGACGTCGGGGGGACCCGATAGGACACCGGAAGAAGAAGAAGATGTAATAGTTATCGTTTATTCGGATGCAGGATGAAGCTCGATGGTTCATAAGTTTGAAATTAAAACAATTCCTGTATAATTTCTTTACTTTAAAAAAATCCAAGAGATGGCGGTGTAGTAGGACATAAATCACATGTGAAGCCTGTTGACTTATTGTATATGTATATATTGATGAAAGAATCGACCCCATTTAAACCAAATTTTACTGAATTATTACATGGTTAGATAACTCTAAAGAATTCCAACATTAAGATGTGTGAAACAACTCGGCCCAGCAATCGGCGTTTTCATTCGTGTAACTCAATAATGGTCATATAAGCGTCGGTTCTGCTAATGAGGCCTTAATGAAGCGATATTCTCTGACTTATTCTTTATGTTCTATATCTTCTACAATCATAAGGACTTTGTATGTTTTCACAGCTGCCCCACAGTATGCTCCGTCCGCAGTTTGTATTAAAAGGAATAATAAAACTTTAGTTAGTAGATATCTATGAAGAATCTTTTTTCTTTTACAAGGTATGTCACCAATGAGGAGACTCAAAAGCAAGACATTCATTAGAATAATCTCTGGAACAATCAATTCATCAGCATCATGACAGTGTTGCCACCTGTCCGGGCCAAACCCGCACAGTCCGGTAATTGCCTTTTGTGTCAGGGTGTCTGGACGAAGCCTAAAATGTCCGGGTCTTAATTTTACATAAGAGTTTTTTTTAGCGCACTTTCACCTTTCCGGTGGTAAAATTTTGGGAAAAACCTTTTTTAAGTTTGTGTTCGGGTCATTTTTACAAAGGTGGCAACACCGATCATGTGTGTAGTTAGATACCTACTAAACAAGACTAAAAATACATGAACCTCTTCAATGTTTGATCTTATAGAAATTTTGTGATTACTAGATCAGAAAGATCAGTTAAATGCCACGTCAAAATTTGAAAAATGGTTATGTTCCTACTTTCATAGACAAGAGCATGCTGTTGCTGCATGCAAGATCTGCTGCTATTTTTTGTGATCGTTTGACTATAGTTCGAAATCTAAATCTTTCACGTGAAAACTAAACTAACATAATTGCACTTTTTCAAATTGTGGAATCTTGATTTTATGATAACCCTCTCGGAAAGCAACCTAAAAATTGTAATATTTGAAAAAAGATCTGGCAACTCCCAATGCGAATATTAATACAATAATTATTGCGAACTTTTACACTAAATAAAGCAAGTATGTATGTATGTTACGTCTTATTATAATAATTAATATACATAATTCATACAACTATGAATATAATTGATAATATACAAGTGTTTAACAGACAATAATCAGTGTTATAATAATTGATTAACGATCTACTTAGAAGAATTTATGTTTCCTTAAGTATTGGTTATGAACGCTCTGAGGCGATCGGCACAATATTATGCACGAGTGAGTGTGTTTAAAACCCTTGGAGCGTTGTTTCGTAGGAAAATACAAATCATTTTCTTCAACACTTGCTCTTAAGTACTTCACATTGTGCTATATTGCGCCAATTTACGTATTGATGCAAGTACTATTGCATTTATCAGAATTTAACTGTGGTTACATACATCTAAATTCGGCCGACTTTTGAATTGTGCTGTTATTTCGTAATTTGACGTTATGTTCATAATGAGTTGACTCGACCCATTATGAGTACGTATGACGAAACATTCCACGCCCCAGAAATTTAACCTTTATCCTAACTAGCCGACACCAAAACGCTAGCCTCCAGTCCAACAGCTTAATCCACGAAGCTTCGATTTTCGAGTTTTAAATTTCTTTGAAATATTCATTTTCTCTCTTGGCGATATTTTCCTTTCCTCCATGGACAATGAACAAAATAGTAAATTTGACAATTAACGGATCGGGCCTTATTAGTTTATCATTTTTTGTCTTGATATTTCTGTTTGTTGATCGTGATTGTCACATTTTCTGTCCTTCCTTTCTTACGAATTCAATCCACACAAGAAACTCCAAACAGAATATTGGAGAGAATTGGAATGAAAATAGAGTACCTACTTAATCTCACTAAAGTAATTAATACGCAACTATTGGTAATTTTGTCTTGTTGGAATTCGTCGGGCGTTTCACTGTCCTATCCCTTATCTCAAACAAAACTTAATCCGATTACACCATCAGACAAACAATAATATTCCGCCGTTAAACACATTAGGGCGGAAACAAACAATAGGTACGCAATGCGCTCTGATATGAATATTTCTATTGATCTAATTATCAGGCTTCAAAGCAAAGACTCTCCGAGACAGTTGTATTAAATCTTGCTCACATTGTTGGCCGCACAAAGCGGTATCGGAGTTATGCCCAACTAATCCTTACAGCAAATAATATCCTTCCTCGCAACCCCCCTCCGGACAGGACATTCCTTAAGGGGGTGACAATATTTGAAGACGTCGCAGGGACGAACTCAGTTTAACGCAGCAATATTATATCTTGTTTATATCCTCGTGGATTGAAAACTGGATTTTTCCTAGTAACATAGGTAATCAAAACCAACGTATTGGGAAATAATCTCAACAGACAATGAGTCTATCAGTTCTTGGACAACAGTACCCCTATTCTCAGTTTTATCGGAAGGTAGTCACGATAGTAAAGTGAGTATTACACGATACATTTTGTATGAAAAACGTCTAAACGTATCGAATGCGAGAATCGCTTTTGTTTCTATAAATATCTCTGTGGCGGCGCTATACACCTTTCCCGTACAAAATGTAACGCGGAATACTCACTTTACTACCGTGACCACCTTCCGATAAAGCAGAGAATAGGGGTACAGAGCAGTGGGTGTACAACCACGTACGCCAGGTTAAAAGCGTTTTCTACTCCTAGGAAACATTATCTGTTCTCTGTTGCCAATTGTTATTTCGTAGAATCTTGTATATTATATACATTGAATGGGGAAATTATTTCAAATTTTAGTGATTTTTTTCCCACAACACTCCAACAGATGGCACTCACATAGAACTAAGCCTTATAGAATCAGTCCAAGTATTGTATCAATCCACCGTTTTTAATCACCATTTTTAGTGGGATCTTGCCTAAAATCATAGTTTGAATTAGAACATTGGCACCGATCAACAGATCGGAATTTTACACATTACACCTTATATTCTTCATTCTCTTACTGAATCTTTCACACTCTTACTTAATATGTTTTTGGTAAAAAATGTCAAGTTCGGTCCTGTTTAATGTCAAATATAATTAGCTTAACCATCCCTTATTCGCTCACTTCTCTTTGACAAACCGCTTGTCTCAAATGATTGATGTAATTATATTACCAACCCCCGCTTACCTGTCTTCGAAACTTCAGTCTTGAGGACGTCTGCCATCTACCCGCTGTCCTGTTTCCTCCCACACCGACCCCTTTTCCTAATCCTCCTAAGATTACAACTGGAAGGTCTGTGGTCAAAGAATATCCCTGCCAAATCTTGGGGTGAAGGTTTCTTCATTTAATTATCAAAGAACGCCAGGTCATATTCTGAAATCCGTTCACAATTAGTTAACGATTTGTTTGACAAAGTAACCATACAATGTTGCAGCTTCGTTATTATTACAAACATTGGCACCATGTGACTTATTTATAATTTCGATTCAACGCGTAAAAATGTTGGCTGTAAATAATTCTGTATTCAAATTTGAAATTTCCTGAAATAGTTCACTTTTCTACCATCGGGGCGTTAGTTTTATACAGCTTGCTTTGTTATAACGTTCTCTCGTTACCAGGGTGGCTAGCCGCTATTAGCTGTAGGTACGTAGAGTTCTTGTCTTCAAAAAACTGAGAACTAAATGACGCTATACCTGTATGAGGTAGGTCTGTGCAAATAACAGAACTCACTCACCACTACAAAGTTGTGTTTATTTGTGGACGCTACGGAAAGGCGCCGTTAGTCGAGCATTCTGTCGGTGATCTGGACTATTCTATTTTTTTTTATGCTTGACGTCGAGACTTATTCTTATATTCTTTATTAGGTATATTGTAAAGTCATCTTCATTTAAGTGAAGTGGTTCGTTCGCCGACTTCCTTACTGCGCTCAGGAGGTCTTAGGTTCAAACCCTGCTGTCCAACATCCTTTTCTTTCAATACACAACCTGTATTTTTATGTCAGTCTTTTTAAATATTTTCGAATCAAATAACTTGATGTTTTTTCTTTTTGTTTCAGGTAAACAACCCCTAAACTATGAGAAAATTACGAACTCTACATTTTTAGTCCCAAAAATCAGTAAGTAAATACGATACCAATTTTTAAGGACACTTTTTTAGTAGCTTCTGAGTAGATATATTAAATTATAAATTTGAAAAACGATCTTCCAAAAAAATATCAGCATTATATTTGACATTTAGAAGATTCAATTGCCAATTATGCAAAATAAAAACCTGGAATCAACCATGCGTCCACAAATTATCAAAGCACTAAATGTTTTTCAAAATTTTTAGATATATTTTCTAAACAACTCTACTGCCTGATAAATCTTTTCAGTCTGCAGATCAGACAAATTAATCAGAAGTTAAGGACTTAAATCCCGTGCTCAGGTATTTTTGAATAAAAATTTCTACATACGATTAGTTTCAAACTAATTAGACAATAATTAGTTGGACGGACCAAGCCTTAACTTAGAAAAAGACAAAAAATGACATTTCAACGTCACGTGATGAACTTTTCCAATATTTGCTATTCAAGTCATCAAAACAAAACAATGGTTTAAAGTTAGTTTAGTTCTAATGCAGACGATTTTGCCTTGTACTTTATACTTAGGGTACCTACCCTTACATGTACGTGATAAATAAAGATAGGTAGGCAGCTATGTGTGTGTAAGTATGTATAGTGTGGGGTGACCAATTATACGTAAGGCTAATGGGACTTTTCATTAAGACCTAGAGAAACCCTTTAATGCCGCGAGACACAAAGTTTTCCTATTTTCAATTGTGTCCGTTATATGTTGGAACACTGCCTTTGGCGTGACACAACTCCGCCGCAGGTGTCACCAACATTCGGTATCGGCTTTTTTCAGGATAAGATTTTTATGAAAGAAAAAATTAAGAAAGTTGCGTGGAAAGTTAGAAAATTAAAGAAAATTCAAATTAGTTAACCTTTTTGGTACATTTTACAATGGGTATTTAATGTTTTATTCCAAATTTGAAATTGTTTGACAGAAACTGTCAGTTGGTGCGATTGACATAATGATGATTCAAAATAAATTGTTTATAGCGTATGCATCGGTCGGATTTAAATCGGTAATTTGGTAAATAATTTATCATTACACAAATTCGTATACCTAAAAAAAATATTCATAGTGAGGATTACAGGACAACGTCTGTTGGGAAAGCTAGTAATAAAATAAAAATATAGTTAACAGGAGAGGTGAAAAGGCCCTGGAACAGCAATGGACCACAATTTACTGATATATTATATCATAATAATATGTACCTAACTAAATATTTTTAAAAATTTTAAATTTATAAAAGTAAATGTCATCTTTAGGAAATACTCGTAGAGTGATAATAGATTACTGTGGACCTTCATATTCGTTCGTCATTGCTCCTTTATCTGCGGTTATCTATCTTTAAATTGTCTCCCAACTACATTAATATCCTAAAAGCTCGACGGAAGTCCAGGAAGACCTTATTAAAAAATAAACGTCTATAAAAAAAATCTTTCTTTAATTTTGCCAAATTTGACTAAAAATTCTTGGTTCCGAACCACCAATACGTTCTGCACACCATTTCCGCACCTTATCCGATAAACTCGTTCGTTAATAATAGGAACACAAAGTACCTACCCACTAGCCGTCCAATATTATAACAACGTACACACGACTCGCTATATTATAGTGTGGAGCCAGCATAAGGTAGGCACCGTGCGGACTTTTGTGTGAGTGTGCGCAAATATAGCACGATATCTATATGTGTGTCGTGCCGTGTCGCAGCACACAGGCACAGATAGAACCTCTTTACTTCTTAATTAGTGACGGCAACTCCCGATAATTGTTTTGTTTCACAGGACATTCTGTTGATAGAACTATCTACTGTACGAAACTAACAATTATTGTCACTATATACTACAAGGACATAATATGTGCACATGTAGATCGTCTCTTCTCTGACGATACCTACTCACTTTTTCCGCATTTTATTCATTGTTGCATCCAGTCTATCTCAAGATATAAAAGAAAGTCGGGCTATTTCAAACACTTATAACTCGAGATCGGCTGAACAGATTTTTATCTTTTTTTCGTTTATTAGATTCTTCTCCGCTCCGGATAACATCAGAATTACTAATTAAAAAAAAATTGGTAGCAAATGATATAAAATTATAGTTAGCATGGAACAAATTTCGATACACCAACGCCATCTGAGAAAAATCCTGTTGAAACAATTTTTTTATTTACTTGACCATTATTGACTGGGTTGGCTGGCAGAGATCCTTCGGGATAAGTCAGCCTTTTCGACTGTCTTTTTTACTGTCACCGCACTTTACATTAGAAAAATAAAGTTTTGTTCGTTTATTTATTGATATTAAAAATATTGCACGCAGATTATGATGGAATTTTTGTCAAGCTTTTTTCTAATTTGTTTACATTGAAGCGCATTTTTTATAAATAAAACGTGAATAAATCTAATTTTGAAATCAAAGTGTTGTTTGACATGTACGAAAAAACGGCATCGTAAACTCCAGGCAACCAACCACATATTTTGCATTTGATATCTTTGGGAAGGCCTAAGGCTATTTAAAATCACGTTTCATTACGAAGAAAAAGCACAAGACGCGCACCGCAATATATGTCACTGAAGTTTATGGCCATAGAGTGTCGAGTCATGCGCATATTAAAAGTTGCCATGTGTTGATACCTATGCTTATGATTCACGCTCTTGAGAATAAAAAAATATTATGTGGTAACGTTTTGCCGGACAAAATGTGGATATAACTGATGGGGAGAGGATGTCTGGCTTTATTAATTTCAAAATTTGAAAAAGTTTACAATCTCAAAATTACATATGCGGAGCAGATAATATTCAAGACTCTAAATTTTTATATATAAATTGTGTTCATTTGGAAAGCAAATAACAAATTCAATTAACTCTTAAGTTGATTTTCTATTGCCCTTTCGGTCAAAAATGTCTTGGTAGCTATGGATAGACGGGAATTCATTAAAATATTTCAACAAATTCTTTGCATAGAACGCCATCATAAGGATGTATCTGAAAAATTTTGAAACAGGTTAAGATAATATTATAACCTCATAAAAATATTCCAAAAGGTAGATTTATTTTGTTTTTCGATATGAATCCCCAACTATAATCATCAACAATATTTGACAAGAGTTACTCTCATAATGTCAGCATGGAATTCAAATTATGTGCAAAGTTAACATCGTGAATATCCACTACGTTCATAATTGCCCATTTTCACTACGCGTAAATACATCATCTACAACAAAAGTATCGAATTATTTTCTTTGATTTTTTTTATAGTTCTTCATCAATGTATCCTTCTTATCTATTAAACGGAACCAATAGTTTCTAAATATAGCTTATAAAATAGATAAAAAAATACATTGGTTATCGTTGATAAAATATAGTAATTTTAGATAATATCAGAATAATAGCTTAACGGGTTCTGTAAGTTAAGGATTTTTCGTTTATTTGCATTGCGTTGTATTCTTCTAAATAATAAATAACGCTTTATTGGATGTCAAATAACAATTTGAAATAAACATTCAAAGTCAAAGGGCGGACTTATCCCGAAGAATCTCTTCCAGCCAACTCATTACTTCATTAATTTCTACCATTTTGATTCTACTTAGAACAAGAGTTCTTCACCGCTCCAACACCTTTAATCTTTTACTAATCGCACAATACCCACTCAACTTCTTTAATCTTTATTTGAAGCGAATTCAACGTTTGACCAGTTAATTCTTATTTTTAAGACCTTTCTTATTGAAGATAATTTGTTTACATAAAATATAGTACATGTATTTTGTAGATACGCCTCTTCATCACTATTCTATGATATCAAAATTGAAAATATATCGAATATCTCACATCTAGTCGGCTTAATTATAATATTCTTCCTTAAGTACCGGTCGAGGAGTTCGTCCACGATATTAATTTCATTCTCTGTCTACCCCGAGAAATTATACAATCCAAGACGATCACCCATCCTCGTGATGGAAGGGTTGGGCGAGTTCGTAATGAATACGACTGTCGGGTCACGAACCCCATACCCTCGACTTGAACTCACTGACCACGGTGATTCCATTACACATCTCATACAATAATAATAATAATAGTAATTATCTGAGAAAACGGGGTCCTATATAGATATTATTATTATATTGTACCTACAATTTAATAATAATATTAAAATGTTGTTAAACGCATTCTCGAAATAATTTCATTTCTTCCCGACTATAGGAGACTCCTCTCGGCACACTCGATACTTTAAGAAAATTAATTTAAAATAATAATAATAATAACAATACAATTTTCTTAATATCGTTATAAATTAAAATTAAACAAATTCTTTACCAACCTTAATAAACATAACGAAGATATTAAAATGTACTCACTGCGTTCATATTATTATTACGTTATTATTAACTTTAATAGAATGTATAGCAAGGATCGTGTCCTTTACGAGTTATACTATATTCTTTATACTTCTAATATATTCTTTATACTTCTACTAAACTCAATAGTTTGCTTTTGTTTTGTAGTCTAATAGTCAGTGTTTTTTTTAGATGATTCTGGGCAAATCAAATTGAACCCAGCTTGGGGACTCAAACCCACACGGCATGCACATTTCAAATATTATTTTATAACCTTTCACTTTTGTTTTTAACAGTATAAAAATTCAAGTATTAATAACGCTTAGATGCAAACTGAACGAAACATTGTGTATACTCTATTCCATTGCGAAATAGCTATGAATCCTCGCAAATCATGGTTCAAATCATATACTGTCCAAAATTCGTGTTTGATCATATTGTTTAGAAATTGTAATACTTGGAAGAATACAAATTCATACCTCTATTTTTGTATAGATATAATATGATCAAGAATTGAGAACAATTTCTCAATGCTGTCAGACTTTTGTTCTGCAAATTTCATATCTTTGAGTATATTGTCCTTTTCAAAGAGTTGGAATACAGTTTTTGTTTATCCCTTTAACATTGGCAAATATGTAACGCCTTATTCAAGTGATTGACAACAAAATCTTCTATAAGTGAAATAATCGTCACTTTATATCCAATTTCTCTTTGGGTAAATGAGTCGATAACAGGCAATATCTTGATAATATATCGGTTGAACGCTTTCTGCGGTTTCACGGACGGTTTATCAGCTATTATGATCTCCAACAGTTAGCTGCACAACTGCTCAATGCGTCTCCACATCCAATTCCTTTCATTACATTCTGGTTAAGTACCTACCTGGATACTCTTGTAAACATCAGTCATGCATGTTTTTATACGAATCAAAGCACACATCTGTCTGGTTATATTGTAATCATTCTTAATATTGTTAATTTTTATTATTGTCTACTTTCTACGATCTCTTTCCTTGCCTTTTTAATGGTTCTTGATTGCGTGAATTCTTCGTTTAGACCTTCCCATTTTTTTGGTCTGCATTCAACTGGAATTTCTAGCAATGTCACTTTAACAATTTTTGAAAGTCTATCTTATTGGAGCGATGGTTCAAAAACACCTTTGTCTTCCCAATCTCAGTTAGAAATAGTATCTCAGAAGGTTTTCCAATCAATAGGTCTGAAATTTTACTTAACTGTTGTTCTTAATAAACGAAAGTTTCTTCGACAGTCTGTGTCAAGGCATATGCCTCAGTAAGGATAGCTGCCAAGTGATGAGAAAATATAATTACGAAAAGATATAAATGAAGTCTATCCTAAACTTTTTTTTGATTGGTTTGTTTCAAATTGGATGTTTCGTTATCTCGCTCCATGAAATTCTACTGCAAGTCAATTTCTTTGTTTCCTTTAAGATCTCAATAACTTGTTCAAAAACTTCTTCTGCTCTTTTTCTACGGTTTCAATCATGCAGTTTGGTTGGCAGCATGCACGAACATTTCATCGTTCACTCTTGTCGGTTCTACGCTGTTCTTTTTAGCTCTATCAATGAGCTACATTCCATGTCCTGGCATATCTGTCGCAAATCCTACTGGCCTGGGCGTCTCCTAACAATCGACCCCTTGATTATTCCCTCCACCATAGTAAAGTTCCCAGTAGCGAGTCTCTCCGATAAGATGTTCAACAATTCCCTTTCCTCCCGAATTCTCGCATGACCTTCTTTAGTCGTGAGGTGTTCCTCCCAAGGTATTTTGACATCCGCCTATTCGTCCACATTTCGAAGACCTCAGCTATTGTGACCGCAGCCTTCAATGTTTAAAAAAAATAGATTTTGTCCAAATATCCACGCACAGAATCTAGAGAAGGTTCATCAATATTAATGTAAGCGAAATATTAAATTGAATGTTCTCTTGTGTAAAAATTAAAAAAAAAAAATGCGCACCGCTAATAAAATAGTTTAATTTATTCAACAAGTAGCGCAAATCGTTGGCTTAACATATTCAAAAGTTATCTAATGAGTTGATCTTTTAATTCCACTCCATTGTTTCGCATTGGTAACAGCGCGAAAAATCCTCCATTTGAGACGACATAATCCGATACACGAAATGGACGCGGATGACAAAATGGCTGAAATATTTTTTTATTCTTACTGACTAAATGATTGACGCATATTAATTTTTGCATATTTGGTTTAAAAAAAACTGTTCAATTATCGCTGACATAGTATTTTTCGAATATGTAACAACTAATCTACATAATAATTCATTACTGATGTTCCATTTTTAAAAATGGAACATACCACTACGGGCTTACGTCTTCTACTGTTACTTCGAAGGCTGGCCTAGTGTGATCACTTTACGTTAACAACGTTCACCATTAGGTGGTAATGTTTAAGTCTCCGAAACTCCTTATCATGATAATTATTCTCGACATGTTCAACATGTCAAAAAATCCCATGTAGGTACACAACAAGTAGATATTTTATAATAATTAATGAAATATAGAGATAAAAGTTAGAAATTATTGAGAACAAGAGAGTAACCAAATTTAAAGACTGCGACTGCTGTCATGTATTTGGCGCCAGGATTTGACTATATCATTGCCTATTGGCTTTGTTGGTGCACAACTTTCTAATTATGTCTAGATTCTTATAATATTTTTTACAGTTAAGCCATCAGTTTAGTGTATTATGCTCCTTTGAACCCCTTCAATTATCACGATCTTGTGCCCACTACATCCACTGTCTTTTCGCGATTATAAAAGTTTATTAACTAGCTCTAATCGATTTTAAAAGTCGATATTATATTATTTCACCAATAATGTAGCCAGTAGAGTCTTGAAAGTGATTATGTTCATAATGTATCTAATGTTTCCCTCTAGGTATAAAACAAAGTAGGTACAACAATATACATAACTAATAAAAACTGCCTGTTCCTAGGTATATGAATTTATTAACATACACGCAACGATCATCGAAATGTTGTCATTCGCGATTTTAGCGTCCATCGACAAAACCGTGTAAAACGAATCCTGAGTGCATTTACTCGCTTGCAACAAATGCAGTTACAAATCAGTAGCAAACAGCTTGCTAATAAACTTCACATAACATTGTTCCATGCGCTTTACCCATTAGGGAGTTTGCATTTAAATAAGACCGATTATAATTACCAAGACCGCGCGGATCGATAAAAGATTGGCACTGACGATAGCCTAACATTTTAATGTCTTCGTACCGTAGTAATAATTAACAATTTACATAAATGCATCTTAAATGGGGGAAAAGGCAAACACAGTCTTACTAATTTTTTTGTTTATTTGGCATTTTTTGTTATAATTTATTGATGGTGTGGTGTAAATAAAATAAAAATAATATAAACATGAGAAGTAAAATAAGTATTTGATAACCTAATATATGACCAGTTTTTTGCAGAATCTGGAAAAAAAACCACGGCAAACTATTCTTACCCTGTAATAGTTGCAAACTTAATAAAAAAATAATTTCTTTTTCTCCTTTTCGGTGCTCAATCCAATGCTAAATCAGAGTTTGTGAATAAGACAGGAATAGGAAAGTAGAACAGAAACTAACAGCTCTTCAGGACATGCGACTTATTGGATATGAAGGTATTGAGGACTTTATAATGAAAGTGTATATTGATGAAAAAAATTGAGAGATCTCACCTTTGTGCAAAACTTCTGAATCAGCAAAAGGAGTAACCTCACAACCTTTAAAATAAAGGTCAGCAAGCACAAAAATAATGTAGAACAAGATAGTTATTATGTTCTAGATAGAGCCATCTATGAATTTTGATAGAAAACTTTTACCTTACTCTTTTGATGCTCATGTGTATATTATATAGATACTTTCATTTAGCTTTGTGAGTAGTGAGGGAGAAGGATTCAAATAAAGAACGAGTTATTTTGCGTTTATTCTGTTTTTTGAATTGTCCGCAATTGTCTGCTGTTTCTAAACAAAGATCAAGATGGAGTGTATCCGTTTCCGGATTTTGTCCGAACTAACTAGCATAACCAACCCGCATTCCTTTCATGTCCAAAATATGTCTCAAAATGTATTTTTAGTTTCTAAACAAAATTATTTTTTATGTCATCACATAAAAAGCAAGGCATATTCTAAAGAATCAAGTTGTTATGAAGACAGTACAGATCCTTAAAAATAAATTCGAATATTAGGTATAGGTACGTGTTCTATTCGAAACCGATCAAAAATATGTGATGATTTGGAAAAAAATATCTATCCGCGTACGGTGTTCCTAAAACCAATAAGCTTTCTCTTTTTATCCAAAATGCTTTCATGACTTCTTCCAAGAAAATATCATATCTTTTACAGTTATTTCTTCGTATTCAATCCGCTTCATTGTATAAGAAGTACACTTTCTCACACCTTTCGACGTGTTATTCTTTTAATTGTTCAAATCGAAGCATTCGAAATTCAAATTCCTATCATTCGATGCAATGAACTCTATATTAATTAGTCATATTATTAGTGCATATACCACCGAAGCGTAAGGGTTAAAAACTATAAGTACTTACCCACCCCGTATAAAAACAAGTCATAAAATTTACATAGCCGGAAACGGGTATTAATTCATTCTCCCACAAAAACAAAAGACACGGTTATTATATTATTTTTTATCTGTCTTTTTCTTCCATGCCATACATCGGTGTGACGTGGGTTCGTATATGTTCGCTTTTGCCCTGTCTCACTCCCTCTTGTGTTCCATTTTCAAATCCGTGTGTATGGATTGCATTTACAGAACAAACCAATGCAAAATTATATTTAAAGGAATTGTTAGTGGAATTATTAAAATATCAATTTGAGATAAAAAAAATTGTTAGTGGATTAAAAAAATATCCCTCATTAACCCTTGAGAACACCAAAAAAATAATTAAATACCTAAATCTTGAATAAAATAGAAAAATCACTCTAGAGGTATGCCAAAACAATGCGTACATATATTGTGAGATTCGATGAAAAATAAGAGTCTTCGAGCTCTTTCTTGGTGGTGAGAAGTCTTCCATTTGTTCCATGTGTGCGCCAAACTTCTGAGCTTTGAAATCTTGATAATCCATTCTAGGAATGTGAAACTATACTTCAATCAGGTAAATTCGTATTAATTGAGTCAAGGGTAATTGTTGAAAATATAATATATTGTAAAAAAATCCTTATCTCATTTTGTTGGCTGGTACACAATCATTAGGCAGAGTTCCCCTCAACAGCCCAATTAGCTAGTAGCCCGGCCTCATTACTTGGATGCGTACTAGCGGTGCGCTAGTGATATTAGTCCCTCGTAAATACTTTCTCTTGATGCCAATTTAACTAATTTCCGTACTAACAACCATCAGTCATACTCGTTCCCGACTACCCATCTGACCCATTATTACAAACTTTCTCAATCTTTTATTTTCAATTATTAGATTTTTACAAATTGTATGTATGATCTAAACTTATTTGTTGGCCTATCTATCTTAGTGCCAGACATATGTACCCCTATTCCGTTTTTTTTCTCTCTTTATATTTATTTATTTTTAATAAATATTAATCTGGGCTCTCTCAAAGTGAACACAAATACGCTTTCGACATATTTCACATAAAGCAAAGCTTGTGTTGTGAAAGTGTAAATGGTCGGCACCGGAACTCGAACCAGACCTTCAATACGCTATACGTACGAAAGCCGCCGACTGCTACTGTATCGCACCACGGCCTTTGAAGTTTCTCTCATCTATCTACACAGTGTGTTATTTATTTATAACTTGATGCCCTAGTATTGTAAGTGCACACCTCGGTCGGTAAATAAAGGAAATACGGAAAATAATGTATATCGTCTGACCGGGTGTGTGTACGTAGAGTTTACCTATTTGATTTAAAATACTTACTAAAATAACAATATTATGCATAGTGATTATATCTACCTACATATGTATGTACTTATAGTTATATTTTGTATTACGCTGGGCGGCCGGCCTGTGTGCGGTGCGCCCCAGCCTGGCTACTTATTGTGACCTTGTAAATCGTGTCGCCGTCTTAAACGAGGGATGCAGTGCGCATGTACACACACCGCTAACACAGCCCTCTCCGATGCCGCGAGCGCGCATCGTTTAATTTATATTAGAGTGCATTTTCCTAATAAAATATATTCAACTGTTCTGACTTCGTTTACTTATCCTCAACACCTGCTCGACTCTCTGGATCTCTACTTGGAAATATTGGACTACTGCTTGCTTCACTGGACTGGACTGGACTACTACATTGGACACCCACGACCACGGATTTCACCTGGACCTTGCTAGTGCTCATCAGAAGGCGCTCTGTACCGGCTCTTGTCTGAGCCCCCTGTTAAGAACGTTTCTCGCTATACTTAATTGTAACGTTTCGCTCCACTGCTTTCGATTCTAGTGAAACGTTTTGCGCACAAGCTTTCGACGGTCCTTTTCAAGACCTACACTCATCGCTCTAGCAGACCTGCGGAAGACCAGCACCTACATCTGACTCCTCACCACCTTGGAGACACAGTTTTTCTGTACCGGCGCACCTTTGAGTCAACTGGTGCCGTACAGTTTGGTCCTTCGACGAACCGGATATTCTGCAGGACTACAAGATGCCGATGAGTCTACGATCTGGAACCAGCGCTGCACAGGATGGAGCCTCTGACGCAGGATCATCACGTACGCAGACGGAGGACATGCTGAACCAGATCACGCAAGAAAATAGAGAGTTCCTGAAAGAGAACCGCGAGCTGAGGATGAAGTTGGATGAGGTGTTGCGGCGATTTCAAGTTTCGGAGACGGCGGTGCCCGTTCCAGCCACAGAAGTCCCAACACCAGCCATTGCAGCCGCAGCGGCAGTTCCTGTGAATACCCCACCATTGCCCGCAGCCGTCGGGACGACGATGCCGTCAGCATCACCTGTGATTCCTGCCTACCCGTGTGTTGGATCTGCGCAGCCGTCGCAGTACACCGTTGATTGGCTGAACCACCAGGGCAACATTTCTCCACCGATGGCAGAGGATCGGCGTTTGGAGCTGTTGCTAGCGAGGCAGGGCTGCTCGAAGGAGTTACCTAGCTTCGATGGAAACCCCCTGGACTGGGAAACGTTCAGAGGACAATATGAAGAATCCACCAGGCTCTTCGGGATGACACCGTGTGAGAACAGGCTCCGCCTTCAACGGGCGTTGAAGGGGCCCGCCTTAGAAGCTGTTGCTGCGCTGCTGCGACACACTGCCAGTGATTCTACAATGCAAGTGATGGAGCTACTAGCAGACACTTTTGGGGAACCCGAGAAGGTGGCCAATGCCCTGATGGGCAAGCTGAGGAAGTTCCCACCAATGGAGAAGAAGGCTACAGATACAGATATGTTTCGCAAGTTTTCGGCGCTCCTACAAAACATGGTAGTAACACTTAGTGACGTATCGCCGGGCCTGCTAGACAACGCGGATCTGTTAGCTGAAGCAGTCGACAAACTTCCAGAGTGGCAGCTTGCGCAGTGGTGGATTGAAGTGCGGGAATACAGAAAAGCGAGTGTTCGATTTAATTTCAAACAATTCGTGGCATTTTATAAAAGTGTTTGCGACGGGTTAACGACGGGCGGGATACGACAAAAAAAAGGACATCAAGTGTTCGCGGTCGAAATTGAAACATCCCCGCCGCCGAAGTTCCACACAACGAAAAGTGAAAGTGACGGCGGCCTCCACAGTGAGGGCCTCACTCCCCGTAGTGGCACGTGTATCAAATGTGGGAACATACATAAACTATTGCAATGTAAAGTCTACCAGGACATGCCCGTCCGTGAGAGGTGGGCTTTAGTGAAGGCAAATCGCCTATGTTTTTTGTGTTTGGGGAGAGGACATTCCTCCACTAAATGTAAACTCAAAGTGAAGTGCGGCGTTGAGAACTGTGCAAGGAGGCATCATAGCAGCCTTCATACCTCCACTGAACCAGTCTTAGTCGCACATATGAACTCGGGAGGGCCAGTGCTGTTGAAGGTCCTCCCTGTTGTGATAAGTGGCCCTGCCGGGCAAGTAAGAACCCACGCCTTGCTAGATGAGGCTTCAACGGTTACATTGGTCGACGCGAACGTTGCGGAGAAAGTGGGAGCGCGGGGACGTGTTAGTGGACTCAACATTCAAGGGGTGCAAGAGATGCGAGCGGTAGATGACAGTTCGCGTCTTGTGAAAATAAGTGTTGCGGGGGAGGATGGACTCATGTACCCCATCATGGCCCATACAGTGTCAAATATTAAGCTACCCGCGCAACAAATGGCCCGCACCCGTGATGAGGCTTGTGCCCTCGAGGCCAGAGCCCTGGTGAGCCCAAAGGTGCTCATTGGACAGGACAACGGCCACCTAGTAGTCAGCCGAGAGGTTAAGGAAGAGGTCGGGAATGCAGTTATACTGTCTCGCACAGCTCTAGGGTGGACAGCCCACGGGCCCTCCCACCCACCAGTGAGTGTATTCACACTACAGACGTGTCGAGATGACACTTTGGAAAAGTTAGTGCGTCACCATTTTGCAGTAGAGTCCCTTGGGGTAACCGCTACTCTGAGAGTCCCGGTGGACATAATTCAAGCAGAAGGCATCATGAAGGCGACTACTCGGTTGCTACCGAGCGGTCAATGGGAGACAGGACTCCTATGGAAGGATGCAGACTGCACCCTGCCTGATAACAGGGCGGGGGCACTGGGGCGGTTGAACTCATTGGAGAGAAAATTGTCCAGAGACCCCAAACTGGCGAGTGCTTATACCGCCAAGATGGCAGAGCTTCTGTCCAAGGGGTATGCAGAAGAAGTGAGGGACGTCCGCCCGCATCCAAGGCAATGGTACCTGCCACATTTTGCTGTGATTAATCCTAATAAGCCGGGAAAACTAAGGATATTGTTCGATGCGGCCTGTCCCTTCAAGGGGATTTCACTGAACGAGCGGCTACTGACAGGGCCAGACATGTTGTCCTCCTTACTGGGCAACATAATGCGATTCAGAGAGGGCCGAGTAGCAATCGCCGCGGACATACGAGAAATGTTCCTCCGCATCAAAATTAAAACAGAAGATCGAGAGTCTCAAAGGTTCTTGTGGCGGAGCAAGCCCTCAGAAGAAGTAAAGACGTACCGCATGACGTCAATGGTGTTTGGCGCGAAATGTTCCCCAGCTAGTGCACAGTATGTGCGCAACGCGGCGGCTAGCGAGTACATCGACAAATATCCGGTGGCGGCCGCCGCGATAAAGTCGCAGTTCTATATGGACGATTATTTGAACGCGGTGGACAGCCGCGAGGAAGCCGCTAGGGTAGCGCTACAAGTGCAACAAATATTGGCCGCGGGTGGCTTCCAGCTGACTAATTGGGCTTCAAATGTGCCTTCAGTCATTAAAGAAGTGAGAGGGGCTGAGGGAGGGGGACGGGCGGTAGTGAAGATAGGGGCCGGTGAAGAGGAAAGGATACTAGGGGTCCACTGGGACTCCGAGAAAGACACTTTCGTGTACGCGCTCCAGACTGCAGCAGAACTGGGTGATCCTTGGCCTACTAAGAGGGCCTTACTCAGTATAGCAATGAAAGTGTTTGACCCGTTGGGTTTCATTGCATGTGTCACCATACGCGCCAAAGCTCTTCTCCAAGACGTCTGGAGGTCGAATATTACGTGGGATGAGAAGCTGACCCCGGAACACGCTCTGAGATGGAAGAAATGGTTGGAGTTAGCGGCAGGAGTAAGATGTGAGGTTCCACGCAAATGTCGCTGGAGTCGAGATTCTGTCGCGGAACTACACTTGTTTGGCGACGCGTCTGAAACGGCCTGCTGTGTTGTGGCGTACCTGAGGGAGGGGGGCCCTGACGGGCATATAAATTTGACCTTCCTGGGAAGCAAGTGCAAGGTAGCACCACTGAAACCGCTGTCTATACCAAGATTAGAGCTCCAGGCCGCACTGATGGCAGCCAGGTTCAACGCTGAAATTAGAAAAAATATGAAGAGTACTCTAGGCCAAACGACTTTTTGGACTGATTCAACGACAGTACTGAGCTGGATCCAGTCAGATCCACGCTCGTATTCGACATTTGTGGCTAATCGTTTGGGTGAGATTGACGAACTCACCCAGGCAAAAGATTGGAGATGGGTGCCAACAAAGCAGAACCCCGCGGATGTGGGCACCCGAGACGTCGAACCTCCGGACCTATCGCCAGAAGGACTTTGGTTTGGAGGTCCAGCATTCCTGAGACGACCACCAGCTGAGTGGCCGACACACAAGGCCCCAATTCCAAAGATGGGGCCCGAAGCCAAGACAGTGATTGCTCTAAGGGAGGACCACGACGACGCCCTACCAGACATCAGCCGCTTCTCGTCATGGGAGCGGCTAATAAGAACGACAGCGTGGGTACGACGCTTTATAGAAGTGAGCTGTAAGAGGGCCCCAGGCAGGGCCACACTGACTGTGGACGAACTGCGGAGGGCCGAGGAGGTATGGTTACAGCGGTCGCAGAAGATAGCCTTTTCGGCTGAAATCAACGATCTCCGACATAATAAAAGCCTGAACAAAAATAGTCGCTTGGCAGAGTGGTCACCAACATTGTTATCAAACGGGACACTAGTGTCAGTTACCCGACTGACAAACTTATCCAATGTTCCGGGGTACCATGTTAGACCACCCATACTGGACAGCAAGGGGCAGTACGGTGAATTGATTATTCGTCACATCCACATCACTACAGGTCACCAGGGTGTAGAGAAGACTATTGCTGAGGTGCGCCGAGACTTCGCAGCAATCGGATTGAGGTCAGCTGTCAGATCGATAATCCACAGATGCCAGCCATGCCGACTCGCCAGCAGCAAAGCCAAGCCGCCCATGATGGGAGCGCTACCTGAAGGACGTCTAGCTCACCACCAAAGGCCCTTTACGCACTGTGGGGTAGATTTTTTTGGTCCTATGGAAGTAGTGATTGGAAGACGAAGAGAAAAGCGCTACGGGGCCCTCTTCACTTGTCTAACAACCAGGGCAGTCCATTTAGAGCTTGCTCATCAATTAAGTGCAGACTCCTTCATCCTGGCGCTAAGAAGAATGTCAGCAAGAAGAGGGTACCCCAGTATTATGTACAGTGACAACGGTACCAACTTCCATGGGGCCAACAGAGAGATGAGTGAGGCAGTGAAGAAGATGAAGAGCGACCCAGAGTGCCAAGAGAAGCTTTCCTCTTGGAGAGTCGAGTGGAGGTTCCTTCCTCCAGCTTCCCCTTACATGGGGGGAGCGTGGGAGCGCCTAGTGCGCTCAGTCAAGAGGGCTCTAGGTTCTACCTTAAAGAACCGAGCCCTCAAAGAGGAAACTCTGCTTACCGCTTTGGCGGAAGCAGAACATGTAGTCAACAGCAGACCACTGACTCATGTTGGAGTGGCTCCTGAAGATGAGGAGCCGCTCACCCCCAATCATTTTTTGATTGGCCAAGCGAGTGGCAGACCGCTACTCGCGAACTTCCCAAAGGAGATGGAGGAGGTATGTGTGAGGAAGCAGTGGCGCCTCGCACAACAATTGGGGGACCTGTTCTGGCGGAGATGGCTTCGGGAGTATCTTCCCACGCTGGCAAATCGGCAGAAGTGGCGAGAGAAGGCTGAACCCCTACAAGTGGACGACCTGGTGGTCATCACTGACGCAGCACTTCCCCGCAACAGCTGGCCCAGAGGACGGGTAGTATCAGTCAACACCGGAGCAGACGGCCAGGTGCGGTCCGTGAACATCAAGACTGCGACAGGGGAGTACCACCGCCCAGCGACGAAGATTGCCAAACTGTTCGTGGAGCCGTCGGTGCGGGCCCTTCAGTGAGGAATACCTCACGGGGGGAGTGTATCGCACCACGGCCTTTGAAGTTTCTCTCATCTATCTACACAGTGTGTTATTTATTTATAACTTGATGCCCTAGTATTGTAAGTGCACACCTCGGTCGGTAAATAAAGGAAATACGGAAAATAATGTATATCGTCTGACCGGGTGTGTGTACGTAGAGTTTACCTATTTGATTTAAAATACTTACTAAAATAATAATATTATGCATAGTGATTATATCTACCTACATATGTATGTACTTATAGTTATATTTTGTATTACGCTGGGCGGCCGGCCTGTGTGCGGTGCGCCCCAGCCTGGCTACTTATTGTGACCTTGTAAATCGTGTCGCCGTCTTAAACGAGGGATGCAGTGCGCATGTACACACACCGCTAACACAGCCCTCTCCGATGCCGCGAGCGCGCATCGTTTAATTTATATTACAGTGCATTTTCCTAATAAAATATATTCAACTGTTCTGACTTCGTTTACTTATCCTCAACACCTGCTCGACTCTCTGGATCTCTACTTGGAAATATTGGACTACTGCTTGCTTCACTGGACTGGACTGGACTACTACATTGGACACCCACGACCACGGATTTCACCTGGACCTTGCTAGTGCTCATCAGAAGGCGCTCTGTACCGGCTCTTGTCTGAGCCCCCTGTTAAGAACGTTTCTCGCTATACTTAATTGTAACGTTTCGCTCCACTGCTTTCGATTCTAGTGAAACGTTTTGCGCACAAGCTTTCGACGGTCCTTTTCAAGACCTACACTCATCGCTCTAGCAGACCTGCGGAAGACCAGCACCTACATCTGACTCCTCACCACCTTGGAGACACAGTTTTTCTGTACCGGCGCACCTTTGAGTCAACTGGTGCCGTACAGCTACCACTGGTCTACCAACCACCTCATTATACTCACTAACGTTATGTAAGAAACTCTCGGGAATTTCGTATGCTGCGGATCTTTCCAAATTGGCAAGAAGGGCGCTGTACATGTTGACATCACGCCAGCGCAAATGTCTCGGAAACTCAGAATAGGGTTAATGAATCAATGAAAATCAATGAATCAATTAAAAATACTTGGTTCCTTTTTTTTTAAATATTCTAAAAATTTGCATTCCAACTTTAATTGACTTAAAAAATACATTTCATATAATTTAGCCGGCTATAATGAAATATTTGATTATTTTAAATTGATTTGAAGGGTAATTTATCACCAAGGTTCTTAATTATAGCATTTAATCCTTGAATCTGTTTTGGTTTATACGATGTGACAACATTACCATAGGTACGCGGTAAACTTCAACTGGTGATATACAAATAAGCGAATTTCAGGGTGGTACCCAACCATACTAATTTTTTATTTCAAACTAAAGTGATACCACTATTTCTCCAATTATCTTGTAAAAGTGTATAAATAATCGCCTATCAACGCTAAAAATTCAAAATAAATAATCAACAACATGCAGTTTGAGAATCGCTGAACAATGGTAAAAACCAAAATATCCAAAATATAATAAAGTCATTATGATATTCTAGAAATGTTTTCATTGCCCCCACTTGAGTTGGCCGAATTTACCCACTCATTTATTCATTATCCGACCCAATTACACCCGCTTACCCCGTGTTTTCTACAAGGGCTGAATCCCCAACTACGCCGCGCCGGACGTTCTTTACAGGGCCGGCTTTTTTCTACTTCTTCTATTGAACACTTAGTAATTTCAATACATTATAACTATTAATTGCATTATACATTTTCTTTTTTTTTCTTTACTAGCAGCATTACCTGTCGGACAATAGGCATAGAAAAGGGACATTAATTGTGTTATTATTTACTTTAACACTTCGGAATTTTTTTTATTTCTTCCCGTAGCAACAGTTGTATCTAGGAACAATATTTCCCGCTGGCATTTGTTATTGATGTCATAGAAACGTTCCGTCGAAAATAATGAGTATGAAAAATATTTCCCGTTGGTGACTTACTAACTTCAAGGTACTTACTAAGGGAAACGAGAAGTTGTACATATTAAATCCCTGCTCCATCGATGGCTTTTCACCCCAAAACGAGTCCACGTCTCCTTAAACCTTAGCCATAATTTGTTATTCGTCCTGTCGCTGCCCCTCAGGCTGTCACCTGCAAAAACTGTACCACATCCCTCTTAACTTAACCTCAACTGCTCAATGCCGTCTGGGTCTGCCTACTTTGACCCTGCGTGTGTCGTCGGTATTCTCTGAACATGGCCTGCCCATCTCAGCTTGCTTAATCTAGCAGGTTCTGGGATTTTCCTTAGACGCTAAACAACTCATCGCTATGTCGTGTTATCCAGGATTCGTATGGAGAGACGAAATTTGTACAACCCTATCGGAGAATCTCACCCTCATTTCTACCATTTATTCACTAATGATTTATTTGAAATTACGATCAATCCTACACGATTTCTTTTACTAAAATATAAACAACAATAATTTTATAAAGAAGAAATACTGTTTTCAAAATGTTCACATCATAGGTAGGTATTATAGAACCGCATTATTCGATGCAATCGTTAACTCAATCAGTTTTCGATTTTACTAGGTGAAATTGTTACATGTTTGAACTACTGCTTGCTTACGAACATCCTCTACTACTGTTTCAAAGGCTGGCTTAATGTGATCACTCTTCGCTATCAACGTTCGCCATTTTATTTATTATCTATATTCCCTTTTTTCAGACAAAATAACATAATTTACAATTGGTATACGTACGTACCCACTGCGAATCTTTCGAATGAAAAATCCTTTGGCGCCAGTCACATCATTAAAATAGATACTCAATTATTTTTTAGTTTTTCCAAGATCACTCGAAAACGATTGCAAAGCTAAAAAAAAGATATATTTGGGGATATTGCAAACTATTTATGTACTTCCAGCCACAATTTCAGCGACATCTCAATAATATAAAACTTTGATTATCGAAAATCACTAGTTTTTATTTTTGTCTTTCGATCCATAATGAATGTGACGTTTGTCATTTCTTCAAGACATTTTGTCATCAATTATTTGTGTCAATTCGTTTTTGTTTGTCATTATGTACCTCTTGATGTTCTTTGTTTTCGTTTATCCATTATTGTTTTGTTATCCTCGTCAAACAACTCAACTTCGAAATAAATTATCATGATATTAGGTGCTTAGTGTTTTCTGGATATTTCGCGAATTTTACAGTAAAGCAGAGTTGCCCAACCCGCGATACAAGACTGCTGTGAAAAATACTACATTTTGACTACAAATACAATTTAAAGATCTATTTCTTCTTATTAACTTCCCTTGCTATTTATTTTCAAAGATTCAGGAAATCACTATCAAATCATTGTATTTATACCGACAATGAATACCTACAACTATTCGTCTTTTTATGATATTTGACGTTTTAGTTAATTTTATCAGTACCCCTGTTCTGTAGTTAAAAAAAAATACCATTATATAAAAAATAGGTAATCACGACCAAAACACCATGTATATGTACATGTACGCACATTAATAGCGGGTAGGTAAAGCAATGGTTTTCTTGAAAAGCGGACCGCAAATTGACCGAACGGCCGCTTATACTAAGAAAAATTTAATTTTCAATATTACCAATTTAAAAGTATATTATATCGCAAAAGTTTTTGAATTTAAGTAACGTTTTTACTATGTTCATACATTTTATTTCACTGGACATCTTGCGGTATCTAAGATACGCTAATAGACACTAAACGTCAAGATAACACTGTCTCTTTCCTGCTTTCATTATTTTACTGCCAGTGAAAGAGATACATATATAATTCTGTTTACTTGTCTCAAACAATATAGCGTTCGCAGCTTTAGTGTGAAGTAAACGATAAGTGAGATGTAAAAAAATGGTCAGAAAAACAATGTTATCTCTTATATAAAAATGGAGAGCTATTTTCCGTGGTCATCACATCACGCCTTGACGGCTGGATTGATTTCGCTAATTCTTTTTTTGTCGTGTTTGTTTTTTATCAGGAGATGGTTCTTATAAAAGAAAATATTAAGAAAGTCGCGTGGAAAGTTAGAAAATTAAAGTAAACTCTAAGTAGGCAACCTTATAAGTATAATTCTTACCATATAATTTTTATTCCAATTTTGAAATTTTGACGGCAACTGTCAGTTGTTTGATAGTTGGTGCGATGGAAAATATATTGTTTGAAACAGATGCATCGATCTAAATTACATTGGTTAATAGGTAATAAGCTTATCATTATACAAATTTGAATTCAATATTCATAGTTAGAAACACAGGACAACGTCTGTCGGGAAAGCTAGTTAGTTAGTAATAAAATCTCAGTTGGGATAGTGGAGTGTAGGCCTAAGCTGAGAATCAGGAATAAGGGACACGGGTATCTTGTTTTTTGGTGATTTTGAAGGCAGCTATAAACGGTTGAACAGCCCTGCCGCCAAGTATTTTGCATCTAGTTGTGTCCATTGTTTTCACGAAATGTTTTTTTTTTCATACAACTCATTCCCTATTTTTAGCGAGCGTTCGTTTCCCGATACAATTGCACGAAAATGCTAAATTAAGCAAATGTAATTCGCATTCCATCAGACAATGGCTGGACATTACCAATTCATGATCCACGGTTCGGCATCGCATTAACCCTGCTTTTCAATATGGATGAACCGGAATATTATTCAGATGCACAATCCTTGCTGCCTGAACACGTGTTAAGTATTTATTTATTATAATTATTCTTTACTGTACAAAGGTGTCAGTATAGTCTGCGGAACTTTTTACCTAAAAAGCACTTTCTCCCAGTCAACCGGTCCTTTCCAATTTAAGAATGTATTCCAACGCCATGTAGAAATTTCAAGTGAAACAACTGATCTTACTCGAACGAGAATCGAATTCTGACAAAAGATGTACAAAAAAAATCCGAATTCCCTCATTATAATGGCTTATTTTCATTTCATTTGATGATATTGATACTGGACACCATGGAAACAACAACTTATTAGCAGGCTATGACAGTTCTTTCTGGTTATTATTTCCTTGGTGACCATATCAACGATTAGGAAAATATAATCTATTTTCAAGCTCTGGGTCTTTGTTCATTTGGTTATATAAATGTACCGATCACATTAAATAATATTCTACTGTGTTTAATATTAATATTATTTTGAATTCAAAGAACGAAAACTAAAATACGCCCATAGCGCATTGTTATGCTAAAAGATTTGAAACAATCGATCTTTGCAATTTTTTTACCATCACACCATGTCAGTTAAGGGGTAAGCAGATGTAAGGGATCACTCTTTTCTATCCTTACATACACTTTTTTCCATTCTAACCTTCTTTTTTAACGGAATCTATGAGTTCGATCCACGTCATTCTCGGCCAACCACGTTTTCTAGCAAATTTTCCATTAGGCAGTTATCCTAAAATCCATTCTTTCAACACAATACAACGTCTTAACTTATATCTTTGTTACTGCACCAAATCCCACTCTGCATTTCTTCAAATTATTAAATAATATGCTTGATTCTGTCAATCATTCACATGACTTCAATTAGCTCAATTAATTCGAAAACATTTAAAAATCTTAAGTTAATAAGAACAATAAACTTGTAGGTAGTATTTAATTTCGAAAAAAAATAATAATCAAATATAGATATAGGTATTTAAAAACTCAATAAATGTAAATTTATAACATCAAGAATAAGAAAATTCCCAATATTTATAAGTCTGCATAATACTAAATATATTTTTTTAATCTCAAGATACAGTATGAATATTCATATAAAAATTTACATTCAAATCTTGTTAAAAATGTAACTTATTTATATGCACTTAAAGAACATTAAGTTGAGGATTTAAAGGTTTAATTTTTTTCTTCACAAAGACGTATACGGGCCGACAGTTATTTCAAATGTTTGGGAAAATTAATTAGCCATGTCAAATTGTATCATTGTATCTTAAATTGTCCATTAATAAAAATAATTCTTGCCACTCTATATTGGTTTCATTGCATTTTAAATATTAAAATTAATGTTACTTTTATTAACCAAAAATATGAATTTAGACGTGTATTTTTTTATTGTTTAATTATAAAAGAATGGAATGTTAATGTCTTAATTAAATGTATAATATGTATCTTACATACTTTTTGGATTATAGAGTCAGACTAAAGAGTATGTTCTATTCCTTTCTTCAAAATATAAAACTTAAATGCAACTCAGCTAAATAATATAATGTTACGTATTATATTTTGCTGGGTCTCATAAAATTATCTCCAGATTTGGCATAGTCAAAGATTTAAATTTCGAATTGTTTCCCTGCGACATATTCGATCTGTTTTCATTTTTACCGCATGAAAATTCGAATTTCAAAAAAAGAATGTTACGGACTCATTAGAAAACCGTCACACTAAATCAAAGGAATAGACAAATTAATACTGACGTTTGTGATAACTGCCCACACTTTTCACATTTTTTGGTTTTCGAATCAGCATTTCAAAAATAACATCAAAAAATTTAATTGTGATTATTTCATTACCTTATTCGATAGTATTTCTCGACGCCTATATAAACACAAACAAAGAAACATTATTTTAAACAAAAGTTTTTAAATTATGCATATGTATTATAATTTTAATTCTCCTTTGTTCTATCTATAGTATCAATTACATACATTTGTTTTGCATGTGTACCTTATTAGGTCTTCCAGAACCATTACCTACTTTAAAATAATAATTGGTTAGTTCATCTGTAACTCGGTCGAAACACTCTTAATTATTATCTCACACGAAATATTTTTCATACATATGAAATACATATTGCCCCATACACAAGTTTCTAACTTCAAATGGGGCATATAAAATTGACTTTTTCATTTGATATATTTGTTAATGTACCTATATGTTTTGTACTTGTATATATTTTTTAATTAATAAATAAAAAAAAAATAATCAATTCAACTACCTATAAGAAATATTTTTAATTAATTATTCTTCTGTAAGTCGATGCTGATATAAATATTTTATCGACGAAATAAATATGTGATACTTGATCAGAGGTTCCTGCATACAACTGTTGTTATGAGAAGAAATGTAAATAGTCCGCAGTCTCCAACGTAGTAAATAAAATATAGACTCTTAAAGACACGATATAACTGATTTATAGCACAATCAAACAATCAATGACCATATACCTGTTGCCCTACAGGTTTGATACTGGTTATTAAATACATTTTTAATTTTATTTTTGGGGGCAACGCGCAATGATTGCTTGTTTATCTCCTTTCTGCAAAGGTTTCTTTTAACTTCTATAAGGGTAAAGTCAGACAATCTTAATCAAGTTTAAGATGACCTGTCTGCAGGTCATCGGCCCTACTCTACTCTATTTTACTAAAATGGTCAAAACACTTCACCAGCTCTTGCAGGTTAGTTTTGTTGACACGAACTTATGCCAAAGTGGACACTGTCCTTTCACCTGCAGTTCTACTCGCTTTTATGGCTAATTACAAAGACACGAGGATTTCATTATACATACAGGTGCCAACTATTAACTATGTGTTATAATATAACACAAATGCAAGTTTCCTGTTAGGACTAATCTTCGCTTTAATTACCTCGTTTATTTTCTTGTTTTTACCATTCATACACCTTCCTCCTTTTTTGTAGCATTTTCTAAATCCTCCATTTCTAAAAAGAAAATATAGATATTTTAAATAAGGCTCATTCTCATGGAATGTCTTGTCTAGTGCATGAAAAACGATTTAAGATAGAAAAGGCACTGTGTCAGTTATTTTATTTTCAAACAATATATCATTTATTAAAGCAAACAATAAACCGCTGTTTTTTTCTTCTTCTTCTCCTTAGTCGTTTTCTTCATGTCTGTAGGTCGTAACCATTTAATGCCAATCTGGTCTCCGCTTCCCTCTCGATGTGTCTCCAACCCTCCCGGCAATGTGCAAATTGTATCACCTTGGCTATCATTGACATCAACAACTCAGCCCTGATCTGGTCCAGCCATCGCATTGGAGCTCTCTCTCTCGTCTTCTTCTCCCCCACTCTGTGCCTACCATTGTTAATTTTTTATGGTTGATAATTGATCAAGTCCTGCGTACCGATATGCCCATAAAATCATGAATTAGTCCTTCTCACAGTCCATGATATTCGGAGCATACCTCTCCAGCATCACATCTCGAACGCGTCTATGCGCTGCTTGTCTCTGATCTTCATTATCCACACCATATAGGCATGCAGGGAAGACAGGTGCCCTACCAAGACGGACATTTTTGTCACTGAAATTCCTCACTCCAGATTTTTTGACAGTATTGCCATTTCGTTTTTGGTCATGTCAATACGTCTTCTAATAAAACTGCTGTTTACAATAAAGAAAAGATTGATAACGTTGCAAATTAACCCAACAGCGAAATCTTCTTCATCCATCCACTACTGTGGATATGACTAGAAGAATTTTATACGCAAATTTTTTAACTGGACGTTACGCTAGGGATTATTGGCATTACAACGTCATGAATTACAGGCCACAAGACCTAAATTAGGAAGAAGAAGACAACGTCATGCTTGCGAATTAGATTTGCGAAGACGTTCTTTCACATTAGCTCATGAGTCAACACAGTTACCTGACGTTCAATACAGCGTGGTTTTCAGAAGAGATCAATGTTGATGAGTATTTGAGATCAAATCAATCCTACGACACTGCTTAATGGAGCACAGCAAAAAAAATGTTTTCTATGGTTTCAATGCATTTATATGGGCATGCCGGAAAGCGTGTTCCTGCTTTTGCCGTGCGTATCCCCGCTCAAATGCATAGAAACATTCTTTGCGCCGATCGGCGCGGCGTCTATCGGCGTTCTTTGTGTTTTCACAAGAAGGTTATTTTCTTATTTTCCCTCAACAAGTTTCAGTTACATATATTCGATATTGATATTTTAATATGTGAGCATTCAAAGGCTTTTTAAATTTATGAAGCAATGAGCAACTGGAGAGATACCTACGGGAACTGTTTACATTGGTAAAGGATGCAATAATTGCCTAGAAGTTAGAAGACGTAACCTAACATAACGAAGCCGAACATAATTACTTGTGATAGCCTCCCTCCTTGTACATATTCGAGGATTCTTATTTTCTCTGTGTATTCTATTTTTGTGGAGTTGAGTAAATTTTTATAATACATAATTGACTAAAATACAGGTAGTGTTTAAAGGTTTGTTCAGTATTAAATATAATTGTGGTAATCACACAAGAAAATGTATTAATTTAGGTATATTGAATTGAATTAATTTCCTTTCAACAATGGAAGTTAGCCTCACCAAACTAAATCTTTCATGGTAATATGACAATAATAAATAATTGTCTCTGGTTTCTGCCTGAATCTCCACCCATGTGGATAGGTATTATATCTACACTGCCAGGTCGAAAATGTTAGCACTTGAGAAAATTAACATCATCACATAAATTACAATAACTATAGGTAAAGATTGTATGGAAATGAAAGCATTATTAGGTAGGGCAGGACAAGGATTCTCCTTTGGACGGTCAACGCGTATGGATGACCATAAACTCCCACAGGAAGGAGGAAAATATAAAATCACACACCCAGAAGACTCTTTAATTAATGTAAAGATGTTTGGAGCTGTATTTCCCATCCTTCTTTGTATATAGTAGCTATAGCTTAACCGACCCATCTCTAAAAAAAGGAATTTAACGACATCGCCAAGAGTTGTATAGTTGCATTTGTGTCCCGGTCCATTCTATGATATTTTCGCAGCCAGGATATCTAATATCACCATCATGATATACTTAAAATATTCTAAACTCTTCTTAGATCTTAATTTAATCATTCGATACTTACTTTAATTTAAATTTTATTTTTGAAATTAAAGAAGTTTGTCCCAATTGTTGTGACCAGGCATTGTACTTGGAGTCCTACCTCCACCCCTGGCCATGGCGTGCCGTTCTATCGCAGATCCTGTACGCCTCTGTTTACCCAAGGCTTTACAAAGTAATCTAAATTAATGTGCATATGCAGTTTAAAGGTACTTGTGGTCCGTTGCCCAAAGCACCGTCTATACCTACCGTCATGCACACCCCACTCTATTATACTTCTCTCATCGCTGCCAGGTTAGGTCAACCGTGGCCCAACACTCGCTCTTCTATCCTGGCGGCGATTCATCTTCAAAAGCCACTTTCATTAATCCGTATTATCAACATTAACAGCTTGTTTCATCAAATCGACAATAACAACTTAATCATCATAAAGATTTTAAACAAATTTTCTTTATAGGTAAATGTTTGAGGATCATTGATGTTAGACCTTTCCAACATTGTTGTCAATTACTAAGTAACTTTGATAATTCACTCGAGAAATATATCACCGTTTGTTTGAACAAATTGGTACATTTTTTTTTTAGATGAATGTTGAGATATTTTGGTCATTGTGAAAGAATGGATGCAAATGGACATAAGTACAAAATGAATTCATTAGGCTGAAATAACAGGTGTAAGAAGGCGTGATCAAACGTGAATGAGGTGGATCTATCATATCGATTCTGTCCTCAAGGGATGCCAAATCAGACGCAAAAGAAATTAGAGATAGTATAAAAAACGTAATGTCAGTAAAACAAGCAATGAAAGTGTGTTTTCATAGAAAACAATTTGTCTGTTTTTTCTGCCTACTCCTTAAGGGATATGTCGTGATGAGTTAAAAAAGTTCATTTGAAAATCTTATTTCTAGGTTTATATTGCAGGTATGTAGAATTAATTATATGTATAGAAATTCCGCCTTTTTTTCAATATCTTACTTCCGCCATATTCTGGACAACTGGATTGAATTTTTTAAGCTCCTAGAATATCCCTACACTCGCATTTTTGCATAAGTTATTCATAGTGTTTTATATCTACACTTATTATTCCTTATTGGTACTTTCTATGTTTCACTCAATAATAATTACCACGTAGTGTCTGACCCTTTATTTAAGTATGTCTCTATCATTTATTTTGGCGTTTAATCGTAGATCAAAATTGACGCTAAAAACCAAAATGGCGTCGAGGTTTGACCGTCCTGGTCCATTCTCTATGGAAATAATATAAATTGAGCTTAGTTTAGGCGAGCTGTGTGTTGACCGTAGCGTAATTGTCGTATTGTTAGCGACGCGCTTGAATTTACTGATCTTACGAATATGTTGTCTATGACTACGGAATATAATATACCAATTTCAAATTCAACTGACGGCTTAGTCTATGACGTTCAGAACAATAGACGAATGGAACGATCGCAAATTTGAATTTAAACCAAACACACCAATATGGTGAATGAAAGTTTCCTACGTAAGTACTTATTCTCCCTTTGTTTCTTATATCGGGTTTTTCATACACATTCTCGATAACGCCAGCATGAGAATACCAATACAGGAGAGACCGAATACCGAGTTTGTCTATGAGAAGAGCAGAATGACCCGACCAAGCTTGCAGAGGCATTTTAGTTGATTTTGTGAAAGCTCTTGTCTTTCCCATATTCTTTTATGGTGTAAAGACATAGGCAACGAAGACCATCTCAGAGGCACGCAGCGCATAAACGCGTTCAAAATTTGTTCCGGGGGGCGTATATATATGCTCCGAATATCTAGATCTGCGAGAAGAACTAACTCATCTACGTTGACTGAGATTTGGGTCGTTGAAGTCTCGGCTCTTCATGTCGGAGGAGTAATGTCAGCCTATAAAATTTCATAATGGTAGCAAACACGAGGGGAGAAGAAGACGGGGAAGATCTCTAGTTCGATAGCTAAACCAGATCTGGGCTAAATTGGGGTCAACTATAGCCTAGGGCCTAGGTGATAGGTGCTAATGGCGTATTGCCGGGAGGATCAGAGAGATATGATCAGGAAAGCAGGGACCAGATTGGTATTATGTCACGATCTTCAGACACGAAGAAAATGACCAGAAGAAGAACAGTAAATACACACGCGTGCAAAACATACTGTAATATCTTCATCGGCCTTCTTCCGTCCAAAATTGAACGAATGCCTTCTTTATCTTCAATTGGAGATTGATGCATATGTAATTCATCAATCTCCAATTGTCTCTCCACTCATTTGTAAATCTTATACTAAGGGTTCTATTCTACTGAATGTGTGTGTCTGTTCAATGGAGATGGCTATACCATTCCTACCTTCGCTTTCTATTCATTCTGACAATACATTCTTGACACGGACCTTAAAGAATATCTATGGTTTTTAGTGGTATTTAAAAATGGAAACATTTCTGTTACACCTAATTGATGCTCTGAACACCGTCAAAACTTAGTTTCGATTTGTACAGAATTCTCGTCTCAATTACACTAACTCAAAATAACGGTGAAATCTATCATACCTACGCACGGCGGTACGTTTTCAAAAAAAAAACCTTTATTTGAAATGGAACGAGAGAAGCAATATGGGCTGCAGATACCTTCTATTCTATTTTCACAGAAACTATTCGCACGGCACGGCAAACACATTAATTTTTTATCAATTCCCCAATCACTGGCCAAATTGTTAGATTCATTTGGTCTGGTTTTGTGTCAGTCGGGACGGGGGGGTTTTTTTTTGATAGAAGAGACGGATGGAAACAATAAAAAGGCACAATCATTTTATTTTGTTTGCAATCAATTAGTGTTCTTAATTGAATTTTTCAAATTTGTTTATTCTATAAATACTACGAAAAAAAGCCGTGTACATTTTTCATTAATGTCTCAATCAACGGACAGCGGACGTGTCCGCCAAATCGTAAACATGTCGTATCGTGTGAACAAACATTTATTTTACTTTTTATTTTCTTTAACGATTGATTCCTTTTTCAAAGATAATTAAACATGTAACAAGAGTCAAAGTTGACAGTTCGGAAAATCATTTATTTATTAAAGAAGTTGAAGTCTATGATCAAATGGTTGGTTGCCTTGCGATTCAGTCGCCAACTTCCATTCCGAAAGGTCTTGGGTTTGATCCCCGGTGCCAACAATCTTTCGCTTTCACAGCAAAAGCTACCTATGTTTACTGTTAAAGATTTCAAAAGTGTATTTGCGTTAACTTCGGGTGTACCTTAATTCTTCAAAGAATCGAAACAGAATATGAGGAACCGCGAATTCGTTATTGAGCCTCAGAAATTTGCTCTCTTGTCACGTCTAAAATGATATAAATTTTGAGTTTTGCCACATTTTTTCAAAAAGTTTGGTAGTGGTATACTCAAAAGCATATTTGACTTGCTTAATAAAGTTGGTGTGCAGGGCGGGCATATCAAATTAATAGTTTATTGAGATATTTGATTGATGATCCAGACGGATTGGTGAGGGTGTGTCCACGTATATTGGAAGATGTCAATACAATACGGTGCGGGGTGCTAAGGACACCCCATATATTGACTCATTCATTCTGTTTGGACCCACACGGGGATGCGCGAGGTGTGCGGATATTAACACTTTATTAAAAACAACCCCATCCTTATCTCATTATACTGTAAGGGTGGGTATTAAAATAATAACACTAAGATAAAAATACTTTTTAACGTAATATGTAATGTTGTTTATATCAGGTCAAACTTGATGTCTGTATCAGAAACTCAAATAATTGTTTGATGTTTGATAGAATACCGTGGAATCTTTGGGAAGAGGTCATAAACATTGCGCAAGTTTGAGCGCAATAGAGCTCTTGTTGCCTCCCTGTGCTCCTGAGTGGGGAGAATTGAAAAATAAAGCAACGGGAAATTTTAAATGTTTTGTTTCATTATTTCCCATACACGAGAAAGATACACAAACAAAGTTTATTGCTTTATTGATGGACGTTAGTAATTTCTAGGTTTTTTTTTTTAGAAAAATTACTCTGTTACTCAAAGTAAACACAAATACACTCTTTGACTCTTTCACAGTAAGCTACTTAAAGCTTGTGTCGTGAAAGAGGAAGATGGTCTGCACCTGGGATCGAACCCACGACCTCCGCACGAAACAGTGCGAAAGCCGGCTTCGTATCCGCTAGCCCACCAACCAATTCAGGTTTAACCTGGTATTTTTATTTAAGAAGTACAAGGTCGTTAAATCGCAGGAACTTTTGTTTATGTTCTGGGGAAAAAATCTGAGTGATTTGGTTGAAATCATTGGCAGTCTTAAATCTACGATATTTTGATATTGGAATTTCATAAAAATAAAGATTGATTGATTGATTGAAAAATAATAATCTATTATCACATAAATACCCCCCCATCTTTCACTGTAAGCTTAAATCATTACATTAAAAACTCATAAACAAAAAACCAATATTAATGTCATTTTCCACACAATTAGTTTGAAAAAATCCATCTGAGTAAGTAACAAGTGTCCACGTAATGGGACGTCTCCATCCCCTAGTCATAACATCCCTCTACCCTTGCAATTAACTCACAACCACTTTTTCTCCCCTGACATTACAACCAGGTATTGATATTTTAGACCAAAAGATAATTGATATTAGGATAAGGTACCATTCATTACAAATTTTACATGGATTTTGTTTTTAAATATGTCTGTGCTCACCTTTGAGAAGAAATAATACTAGAGAAATAATGTGCTACTGCGCATAGTCCCAACATGTACCACGTGACTGCAGTTAAACTCATACAAACTGTGACGTTTGTCGGTAGCGGTGTGTGACATTCGATTTTTTATTTTTAATATTTTAGGGTTAGAACAGAGGAGTTTTATGTTTTAACTTTTAATCATATAATTAATTAAATTATGGGTTTTGTTGTGTTGTTTTGTGCTTGTGGATGAAAGTAAAATGAATTATTATTGATAATAATTTATCTTCAGTCACGTGACTATTGAATAAAGGAACCAATTTTCTGTTCTGCGCATCCATATAAGTTCTCTAATAATATTTGTACTCAGTGGTGCTCATCCAAAATGAACATAAATACACACTTTCGACTTCTTTCACACAAAGCAAAGCTTGTGTTGTGAAAGTGAAAATGGTCGGCACCGGGATTCTAACCCACGACAGGTACTACCTTCAACTAGGTACTTATTTGGTTGTTGACCATTAAATAAAGACACGTGTAAAAACTCATTGACGAATCAAAAAAAATGTTTATAGCATTGGTATTTTTACTCGATCTTAGGCCATTGGACGAAAACTAGTTAAAAAAAAAAATCTACAATAATTTTAAAGAGTAGATGATCATGATTTAAGCAAATATAATACGATGAATCTGTGTTAATTTGTTTTTTTTTTACTTTTCATTCAGAAAAAAAAATGAAAATATTCAAAGCCTTTACATATCTATTAATTAATTAACGTTTTTCATCTTTTCAATACTCGTATGTTTGACAAAGAGCATTTTTTTAATAGGGCTACCTATACAATGTATGTATACACGAATAGGTGGAAGTGTATGTATAGACCCCGCATGTTGAAAATACTACCTAATACCTACATACATACATGCCTTTAGACTTGATAGATATGGTAGTACGATGTACATTGGCCATTAGCATGATTAGAGCAATCTCTCTTCTGCACACAGATACATACGCAAACACACCCACACACATGAATATAGAGAATACAGTGACGAGCACTCTTCCCTGACAGTTGATACTTCACTTTGAAGGAGGTGCTTGCTTTATTTTGGTATATTTGGACCAGTTAGACCCTCACACCCCATCACTATCCGTTATTAGCTGTTGCCATAGTGTCCTCTTCTCTATGCCCCGCTGTAACATCGTTATCTTTACGGTGATCTATGGTTGTCAATCCTATTTCAAAATTGGAACATTACAATCCGTAGAATTGACGTTCTTAAAAACAAAATGTACCTACTTATTACTATTTTGAATTTGCATTTCGAATGTTTTATTTGTTTAAATTTTTACTTTTAGAACACTTTGGTTTAAAAAGAACGGTACTATGCAAATATACGGATTTTTTTTTTCATCCGCCTATACAGTATACCTACTACCTAGCTACGTACTTGTCGTATCCCAATAAAACCTCGCTGTGGGTCAAGCAGTGCATTGTTGCGCACAAATTATAAAATTCATGTATAAATTCTGTTTACGTATAATTAGAATTATGTGTTAATTTTCACATAATTGAGTGTGATGATATTACCATAGCACACAATAATTATGTATCGCACCTTTTTTTTTAAATGTGCACATAATTCTAATTTCAATTTACAAATTATTCATATTATGTGTGTACCCAAGATTGCTTCCCACCAAAGCACAATATCCATTATTACTTGTTACGTTTTTCTTAACTTATTTTTTCATAATTCTTATTTGGCGGGCACATAAATCTTCACATGACTCATATTCTGTGTGCATCAACGGCGATTGTTTCCCACCAGATCTCTACAATATCCATTATTACTCGGTACGTTTTTCTATCGTGCTACAAATCGTTTAAACCGGTAGATAATTGTTTTTTGTTCCTTGTGACTAACCAATCAATTCCCCTAAATGTGTCCAGTAATGGAGCGTAGATTGTTTTACAAACTGTAGTTATGTACGTGACGCAAATGATGCATACCAAATTTTATACAATAATTCTCTTATATATATTTTGTATGTAAAATCGTTTTTAACCCAATTGTAACTAATGCTTAAAAGACGTGTATAAAAGATAGTATACGGTATCGAAGGCAGGTTTCAAATAAATTTTAAAATATAACCAATCCCGTGACGTGTGGGACGTTTTCGCTTTGTGAAGTAGCCAGAGAGTGCGAAGTAAAAAGAAGTAAACACGTATACGCACAGAACTACGAGTTGCGAGTGAAATGCAGGTTGCCAACTTAACAGTGATAGAAGCGGGTTCTATGTTTTGCGATAAGACCACTCTGCAAGTCAGCTCAAATTCACATATCCTTCCCCACATGCGTAAAATAATGCAAATGAAGGTACGCGCATCCCGTTTGTCAGTGTTGCCCCTGGTGCCGAAAAATTATTACACACTTTAACCCGCAACTCGCACCTGCAATTTTGACTTGCTACTTTACAAAGTGGAAACGATTCATTATATAAAGTTCCCATTAGAGCGACCAGTCGGTAATGTTGCTAACGCTTCTCCAAACTGTGATAGGATAGATATGTTAAGTGAAAAAGTATTCTAAATATTTAGAAAATTACGATTCTGTACAAAGAATGTTACTATAATGGCGACTGAGTAATATAATAAATAAATAATATACATATACCTACGTAATAAAAATAAAACAAATGTGTTACGTAGGTATATATATTTTTAAATACGTTCTTACATTCAAATAACATTTTAACCAGCTTTGGGAAGATGCAAAGATTTATTTCAACCTTCCTCTTCTAGAGACTGTACCTGGCCTAGTCGAAATTTTCTAAAAAATTGCATAAAACTACAATATTTTATCTTCTACTAGCTATCCCGACAGACGTTGTCCTGTGGACCCTTTGGTTCTAACCAGAGGCGGCCCGTTCATTGTGCACTGCGCCTCCAGAAACAAAAATAAACTAATTAAATAATATCATTAAAATATTAATTCTATAACGTCCATATTTCATTCGTATTCGAAGCTCAGACGGGATCAAAGCGAGAATATATGCGCGCAATTTGGTTTACTTTGTATGATTTTTTTTTAAAACGCCCGAAACGGTGAAGTAAGTGAAATGGGCTACTGCAAGAGAGGCAATTACTTATGCGAGAATGAGAGGGTGCAGGTGCAGAAGACAATAATTTTGTTGTTAGATTTTTTCAAAGATTGCGTCGTATGAAATTCGTTCCATACTAACATTATTATCATATTTTATATTATTTCTTATCCATTTTTCAACTTTTTAATAGTTATTCTGTTATCCGGGGTGGAGAAGAACCCAATAATCACACATCGGAAGATTCTGTTGAGCCAATCTCGAGTTATAAATGTTCGCACTAACCCGACTTTAATTTATATTAGATATTGTGTATTGAGTAAATCCCTGTTTTCCACCCTTAGGATAATTAACACTAGTAAATCCTCTTCATGTTTTTTAAGTACACCTTCTAATTTTCTTTTTCTTTTCTTCTTGTTACAGATGATGGAGTGTGCATATCTTCCTGCTTATAATGGACAGCCTTTTCCAACTTCCTGGTGGACTCCTCGACCGTCTTCCTCAGAATGCCCTACTCCAGCCGATTTATCATCCGTGTAACCCGAAAAACCTCTTGGCAAATTAAAAGTGCGTCGAAAATATAAAAAAAAAAAACAACAATAAACAATTATACAAATTGGTGGTGTGCGAATCATAAGTGAATGAATGAACAAACATAGACAATTAAATAATTTTAAGTGTTGTTAATATTACAAATAAATAAATAAACGAATTTATTATTATAATAAAACAAATGAAAAATATATGAAGTTTTGACGTATTGTTTAACAGATCGTGACAGTTGATTTAATGAAAAGACAATAAAATAATGTGACAGTTAAAGCATTCGATCAATTTTTAATAAATAAATAAAATAAATGGTAAATAAATCATTGTATCACGTTGAACGTGTTTTATAATATTGATACCAAACCAAACATCGAACCCTGGATGCATTTTGATGTTGATCTCAAATAAAATTGAAATTACCATCAGCTTATTTAAAAAAAAAACTCGGCATTTTTTTGCATTTATATTTAAAGTGTTTTGCATCACTGACTTTTTATTCCTGTATATAAATAAGAAAAAAAAAATGTGAAACTTGAAGGTTGTTATAAAATCTAAAAAAAAAATGAAAACATAATGTCAATTTGTAAAATATTAATTGTATTTTAATAAGATTGTAATACCTATTCATTTGTAACTATCCCATATAATGTTAGTTCATTTTAAACTTCTCATTTTATTATAGATACCTACCTATTTAATTTTGAGGCTTTCGTGTACTTACTGACGTCATATTAATTCGTTTTCGACATTCCTAAAATATTTTTATTTACGCTCATCCAAAGTCGAAATAATTCGTCGATTAATACATATTTAATTTTGTTTTCGATATGAAATAAACAAAGTTCAGTTTCGGGTATATCTTAATACTTTTCTCGCATATCTCAATGTGTATATCAGATCTTTACGTGTTAATATTTTAAAAAAAAACCTACATTTATTTATGAGGTGTGATCTTTGTAAAATATTGTAATAAAATTATTATATAAATGTTTAATTATTGTAAATTTAATATTATTGTCGATATAATATTGCTAGATGTTACAATAAAATTAAAATAATAAATGTTCAATTAACGTAGTTAGACTTATTATTATTATTCGTTTTATCTTTTTTATTATTATTATCTATTATTATTATTATTTGTATCGTTATTGAAAATATTCTTGTTGTTTGATTGTAAGTTAATTTTGTGGTGATTTATTATAAATTACCGAAAATATCGATATTTTTGGTTTGATATCGATGCATTTACTTTGCCGATAGAATATACAGAATTCTTTTTTTTTTGTAATTTTAAAATGATTAATCGTACAGTTTAATCTTAATTTTCCAATGTAAATAAAAAATGAAATTGAAATCATGTACAAATTCAGTCACGATAGAAATTTGAAGATATTTTTTTTAATAACAGTTCGATACATTTTGAGCATTACTATAATTATTTCATATGGCCATCAGAATTAGCTACATACAAGAGATACTCACTTTATTAAGCAACATCCAAGCTTTTCATTAAAAAGAACCTTATAATGAGAGCCATCTATGAAATACATATTATGTAAACAATATTCTATTAACGTCCTTATAAGCAAATACTCAAACCAATTCGAAAAATTTTAAATGACAAATTTATTTTAAATTTAGAATTTCGTAGTTCCATGAAAAAAATATCTATGTTTTTTTTTGCAGTCGTAGAAATCCTTGCTTAACTTATCTTATCTGTCAAGTCAACAGATTCCATATATCATGGTGTTTTTTCTCCCGTCTCCGCCCAGGATTGGTAAACAATCAGATTCCCTTCCAATGGCATCATCAAAAAACAATTCGTCAGCGTTCTTCTGGATACTTCGACATGCCAACCATTGATTACATCACATTCAAATAGAAATGAAAAATAAAGAGGGGAATTGAAAACAAAAAAATCTAAAGATGTTTTCGATTCTTCGAAACTAAACGACATTTTTCTTACTGAATACCGTCGATATGGTTCTGCCCGTTTCGTGTTTTTTCAACTGATAAAATAAAATAAAAAAAAAACCACGAAAGTTTTCTTACATTACCTAGTAATGTGTTGAAATCTATTTATTCCTATCCTTGGTATGGCTGTGCAGTTTTAGAATTTGTCAATTCACTTTTACAATGAAAAACATTATTTGAATTTAAGTTGTTTTTTTTCTTTCATAGAAACAAATGAAGAACAATATCACTGTTTGACTGTACATTTTAAAATACTTATTTATTAATTGACATTTCATAATTTATCTAAAAAGGGTGTTTGTGCTTAGGTACATGATTTTTATATATTTTGTTCAAAAATTAGATATAAAAAGAATTCTGTATATTGATTTGAATATTAATGAAATATTTAATCACTTGAAAGCATTTTTGTTTTTACTAAATTGTATTTAAAACGATTTGCTCAATTTGTTATATAATTTTGATTTTGGAAAATGAAAAAGTGACTTTTCGAAGCTTAACATTTGTTTTTGTCTGAAAAAAATTTGGTACAATGGGGGCTATTCTGAACATCCGACCCAATCGAGTTGCATCGGATACGTTTACAACAAAATGAAAGCAATCTTTTACATGATATCTATACTCTTAGATAGAACTTTTCTAAACAATTTTCATTAAAATTCTTCCAATTTTTTACCAAATAACACTCTAATTAAATTTTGTGCCATTTTTTACACTTAAATTAAAATAAGATTATTAAACACTAGTAATGACTTAGTTGGATCGCAAGCGACAGCGAAATGGGCGTTGAGTAGACATCGGATAGTGTTGCGACGAATGCAACCGGTTATCCGATGTTTCATTCGAATCTGACTTGTAAATAGTAAGATCCTGTACAAAATGTTGGATCCTACGCGACACTATCGGAACGCACACAACTCGATAGGGTCGGATGTTCAGAATAACCCCCATTGAGTGCATGACCATGAATCTTATCTTTTCGAAATCGGTCGTGGTCTAAGTGATAAAGCTACTCAATTTTTTTATTCAGTAAAAATAATGTATTGTAATGTATATGGAATAATGTCATCGACAAAATATTTTTCTTCATTTATTGACTCTCGCTGATTTGATAAAAAAAAATTGTCCTATTCCTTGTTCATTGTTCATTTTGGATTATGTTAATAATTCGAAACCTCACTTTGAAACGATTCTAACTAACATTTTAGGCAATTAACGAATTGTATTAAAATTTTTAGTTGGAATCTTTTTCAAAGTAAGGTTACAAATGATTGTGTCATTATATGACTTTCATAATGACAATGATATAAGTACATACACATTTAAATTGTTTCATTTGCATATAGTTATTGTAATATGTAAAAAATAATTAATATGAATCTAATAAACGAAAAATAAAAAATAATATATTTTTCATTTGGAAAAAACTCCCTCAAATATTTCTAAAGATTATATTCAAACAATTATGGACAACCAGGGGGGCATGAGTTTTTTTTTTCATGCACGAAGTGACATCCAAAAACTCACTAAAAATATCAAATGTCTATTTGATGTTACGCAAATAATCCTCATAGTTAATTGTGACTCATTAAACTCAATATGCCACCAAACGATCGGCAGATGTAGCAATCATTGCTAAACTGTCAAAATATTTTTTTTTGTCTGAATAATTAAGATGAAAAAATCCACAGAAAAACTAGAACTATTTATTTATTTAACTATTCTGTATGAGCCCTAATTCTCTTTTACTTTAAATCAAGCAAGAATTATTTAGATGGCCAAAAATGGGCAGTAGGTACAATAAAAACGACAAAAATTTAAACACCAGTAGGTATTCCTGGAACGAAAGAATCGAGCGAAGACAAGATTCAGTCGTTACAGAAGAATTAGAATGTTGAGAATAAAGCCAAGTATGCCTGAAAAAAACACGACTATAAACAATGTTTAGGAGGTGTATAAGAATACCTACCTAGGTTAAATATTTAGGTAATCCCCGTGTACACCAGGACACTTTTCCCTTATATTCCATGGATATCGTTGGATCGTATAGAAAAATGCCCTCTACAAACCACCCGAAAAACTTTGCATTGCAATGCCAGGAGAAGAAGGTCATTTTCCGAAGAATCCAATAAAGCAAGCATCATAAAAATCTGTTTATCCGAGTTATTAGTGTTCGCACTAACCCGACTTTCTTTTATATTATAGATAAAAAGATTGGTGATAGATAGCCTTTAGCTGATGTATGTGTAGCAGATTGAATAAAAAAATAATTATTATTCATAGTAATTATTTGGGAATAAAGAGAGAAAAAAAAATTGTGTATTCTTAAATAATATTATCAAGATTTGTATTATTACTCTTCGTCTGACTCTTTTCAATTCTCTTCTTAACCCGTTCTCTTAATTCAATTACTTTTCTTTTTTTATATTTTCAACTCCTTCAAACAAATGTTATAATATTCCTCTTTTTTCCAGCACGAAATAATTATTGTGAAAGGGGCAGACAAATAATTCAAAAATTTAATTAATGAAAACATTTGGAAGTTCCCCATAACATTCCAAATGAAGTCTTTTGAAGATTGTGAAAATATTTTTTTTCTATTTAGCTAAATGGGTTTTTTTAAGGAAATAAGTAAAAAAAAAACACTTCCGTTTTGAATAATTTAATCTATGCTTGTGAGAGTTTTGGACATAATCATATGCAAATATGTAACAAAGTAATAACTCATTACTAATGTTCGATTTTAAAATTCTCATTAATTAATTAATAATATGATATACGTGTTGTTAACAAGGCATTTTTTGACATGTCGAGAATTCTCAGAAATTTCGCAGACTGACAGCAGTCGCAGTGTTTAAATTTGGTTGCTCTCTTGTTCTCAATAATTTCCAAGTTTTATCACTATATTTCATTAATTATATTATATATCTACTTGTTGCATACATGAGATTTTTCGACATGTTGAGAATTCTCATGATTAGGAGTTTCGGAGACTTAAACATTACCACCTAAACGTTGTTAACGTAAAGTGATCACACTAAGCCAGCCTTCGAAATAACAATAAAAGACGGTCGTTAGCCCGTAGTGGTGTGTTCCATTTAAAATCGAACCTCAGTAATGAATTGTAAGTCATTAGTTGTTTCATATTCTTTACATACTTTTGACATTCTCTACCAGTCAATAAGGAAAGTCCAATTCTAACACCGAATAGAAAATTGTTAAACTAAATCTAAATTAGTCAAAATTCCCATTCCCATCTTTTAATAAATATACCCGGATAAAAAATATATTAAAAAAAAAACAATAATTTTGTTATATCTATCTATGTATCTTTTTTTTAAAGAAATCACTAACTCGTTCGAAAAACTGAATTCTTATTATACATACCAACGACAGATTAAATATTTTTGTTTTAAAGTTTTTTCTTACCAATAAATTTTTCAAAACCCCGGAACTCTCAAAATCTCACAATGAATATTAATACAGCTACAGCTTGTATAAATTAGGAAAGGATTGCATTTAGAAATTTAATGATTGTTAAGGAAAAGAAATTAACGAAGTAAATTTAAAAAAAAAAGAATTATTTACAAAGATTTATTTTATTACAAAAGAATTTTAATTTCTTTTCCCCGCACAGCGGTAGTATATATAAAAGTAATTAACTTGGCAGTGTTCGCACGAGAGTTCGTTTCATACTGAATTACTTGGAGATTGTTCTCATACTTGAATGGTTGTGGAGCTGCGAAGAAGAAAGAATAACATATATTTATACATTTTACAATGAAAAGAGCTTTCTGACAATGTATCACCAAAAAGACACAAACTTTGTTTACTTCATATCAAAAAGTGGTGCTGCCAAAGTTTCTGGGACAAAGTGTGTAACAAAAAGACCCATTTATTGTATCTAGTAGAATCTAAGACCAATACTGCCAGATAGAAGACCATTCAACTATGAACTACAGGCAAAGTTAAAAACTAACTCTAAAACAGATAAATTCTGCCATACTTAACGATGTTCGACAGTAGGTTAGAGATATAATATCTTCATGGAATAAGCTTCTAAAGAGACCGTGTACACATAGCGAACTCCGGAAGAGTATCTGTGATACCAAGAAGCAGACATCCCGATAAGTTGTAATAATCCCAATTAAGTTGACTAGAGCCACCAATACACTGTAATTGCTTTTTATCTGAAGTTGATCTAGCTAGTGCGATCTATTTTGGCCTAGGCTGAAACGTTGGCACAATCGGCCACTCTGGATGCTAGGATCAACTAGTCGCAAAGAGTACGGATTGCCTGGCATGGCTGTCCAACATGCAGGGCATATCCTACACCCTTTCCTTCTATGAGCCCTCCCATCCATTCTGACCTAGTCCTATTATTCCGAAGGAGTAAACCATTCTTCCCAAAAATCCCCAATCCAAGGTGTCATTCGACCCGTTCCGAAGGGTGCGTAACGGACGAGTGGATTAATAACTAACGGAGGCTCCCTGATATCAGGAAACCTCAGGGTGACTTTTTTTCCTTATCCCTACATGCAGGAATCGGTAGGGGTAGACTTTTATTTCACTAGCTCTGAATTAGAGCCGATTGATGTGGTGGATATAATGGGTACCTACTTTCGCATCAGTAGTCAAATGGGTCATAAGGTCACATAACCAAAAGCAATTGTTGCAATCCGGAGATGGGAATCCTGTTGGGACCCAATTATTTGGGGGCATCAAAAAGACTATTAGGGAGACTTCTAGCGAAGAAAGGCGCTGCCACTCTGCTAAGGCCTCTGAAAACGAGGCACAATAAAAGGCAGCGCTCCATTAATGAGCCGAAGGATGTCACCATAGGTCTTGTTTGATCGCGATGACACAAGGTGCATAATAATATGGTCCCTTGACCTTCCATATGAAAAAAAATCACCGATTTGGAGTTCTGGGTCATTTCAACGTACCATTTGAGGAATTCGGGGCTTTTGTTGCCGTTCCATATTAACTGCGGAATGCATGATAAACTAGTATATCATAATAAGAAATGAATGTCTTAATTTTCAAATAAGTATAAAACTATAAGAACAAGAATGTCGGTCGGTTTTGTTCATTGAAACAAAACAGGAAAAGAAAGGAATGCGTCACGAAGCAAGAATAATACATTGAGACCATGTTGATCACCAGCTGGCTATTAAAGAATCAAAGATAAATGATCTATTACTCTCCGTTGATCATGATCACATATCAATGTCACTGCAGAGATTAAGAAACATCACTCACAACATTATTATTAGGATATTATAATCTCGAGGTTCAAACATAAGCCGACCAATCATCTAAAATATGACTAACTGGCTCATATCAAACTAAATAAAACAACAAAACATATTAATATAAAATTTTCATTTATTACTATTATAATATATGAATGCCATGGATCTCCAAGTTCATTAAAATTATACACCGGAGCAAATGCGGCCTGTTTGACGACCATCTTTACAACCAAGGCATACCATCATCAGCATTGTCATCAACCTCCCGTCTACATTGATACTCATCTCCGCAGTTCTCTGCCTTAAACATATGACATATTATTATTTCTATTACTCGAACTTCATCAATGATAATATCTGAATTCACCAGAAATTTGTTAAAGACATTTCGTGATTCTTTCTATTCATTATTTTTTCATGATTCTTTTAAAATAAAATTGACTGTAAACGAAGGTAAAACAACGTACCTACGTCATATCCGATCTCATCGCATACATTTGAGAGAGTGGATAGATCCACCCATCTGGGGTCACTGATATCAGATTCGATTGAAGCCAAAGAATTTACTCAGCCAATATATGCTATTTTGGTCTTCAAAAGCTCTTTAGATCTAAGCTGCTCTCCAGAAAGTCAAAGGAGCAACTGTACAAGACCATGATCCGACCGGTATTTACATACTCTTCAAAGCATGGCCGCTGAGCAAAAAGGCTTGATATCTTTGAACCATAAACACTGCGAAGAATCTACGGACCAGTCAGAGATGGAGAACACTGGTGCATTCGGTTAAACCGCGAACTTTATGAACTATATGATATCAACTCCGCAAAATTCATAAACCTTAGCCGAAGCCGCTGTCTGGGCCATCTTCAAAGATCGAGCGAACCGTCTGGCAGGAGGAACATTGGAAGATTCAGACTGAGATGGCTGGACGGAGTGGAGAAAGATCTCGGACTGCTAGGGGTGGACGATTGGCGGAGGACAGGGTTGTAGCGGATGTATGTATCACGGATGGTTTTGAAAGAGTCTTCAAGTTATAATTTTATGACATAAAATAACTGATAAAACTAATGATTTGTTTTAAAAAGATCAGATTCCCGATCTTCGGATCCTATGACAAAAATAATCTACGATGCATCTTTTATTTTTCTTATAATGCACACATCTCCAATAGGTACCCTTATTTCTCCTCATATCTATATAGAAAGTAAGGAAAATTGCTGCCAGTGAATCCTAGAATTGTGACCAGAGAAGATGATCACAATCTCCAACTTTGAAAGAAAGTACTTCAGAAAAATATGGGATATTGGGTGATACCACCTCATACTGTATTCCGTTCCATTGAACTCTGTGGCGAACTATTGTTGTTGCTTCTCTATGTCCCTGAAGTCTCAATGGAGTATTGGTTGATTGTCAAGGAAATCCTCGTGTTAATAAAATTCAAATTAATGTCTGTCCACACTTCCACGTGTAACCGTAGCTATTTCGGTCTAACTGGACAGTTAAAGTCACGCCGGAAGACCAAACCTAAGATGGCTGGATGTTGTTGTCGCAGGCTGTCGGGCTCTGGGCCAGTATAACTGGAGGGTGGCAGCCAGTGACAGATCAGGATGGAGAAGCTTTTTGGAGGCAGCTAAGATCCGCCACGGGGTTGTAACGCTGAAGATGATGATGATGTCACCCTTCAAGGCAACCCTGAAAAAAGAAGACCACCAAAGCGATGAAGAAAGGTTGGCAGTAGACCTCCCATTAAGAAGCTGAAACGATGCCACTAACACATCTACAGGATAAATAAAATGAGGAAGAAGAAGTCATTATTTTGTGACACATACAAGTTCTATGATATGCTGAGAAAAATACTATATCAGAAAAATAAATACAGGAATATACACATATTCCTGATGAAGAGCAAAAATTTAAATTTGAAACGAAAACCAACCACGTGTAGTGCAAAATGTCATTACAAAGATCGTTCACGGCTCCTTTTAGTATGCAAAATAAATGCATGAAAGTAATTGCTCTGAATTCATTAAAATGTAAATTTTATAAAAATCAAACGCTCCTTTGTGAGAAGTAACAGACACTGCCAAGCTCCAACCCTTCTCCACAAATAATAATATTGTTGTTACTCAACCAACTTAATCATTTTTTAAAGGGGTTGCTATATTGAGAAGTAAATTTTAAGTTACAAGATATTAAAAATCAACAACTAGACAATTGCAGTAAACCAAAAATCTTTAACATCAAAAAGGATCCGGTCATATGATGGAGAAAATGAAGCAGGGCATTGTATAGTCACATCCAAAAAATGGACACCACCATCGAAGAAGAATAAAAAGCAGATAATTGTGGTATAGAAAATCACGATATCACTACTCAAACGTCTTCCTCACCCAAGCTGTGGCGGCAAACTGATTTCAAAATAAATGTGTATACGTTATTGGTTGTTTGTCCGGAATCACGCCTCTTCTACCCGCTTTTCTTCCTACCTTTCAAAACTCGCTGAATCCCATCTTCAGTTGTCGACCTATAAATGAAATAAAGCCAAGAGGTTTGTGTGTTCATCTTTTTTAACCAAATTAAAAGCCTTCCTTTCCAAAACTGCGAGGGGCAGTTCGTCGAACCATTGATGGTAATCATTATGTAGCAGCAAAAGCTAACAAAAACATTAACATTAGTAAAAACTAACAGGAGTGGCTCAGCCCCTCGAGGGCGCTTTATTAATAATCAAAATAATAAGATGTATTTTTTTACATTTTTTTATATGACAATCTTATTAGGTGGGCTACCTATGTAAAATCTTTCAATACAACACATTTATTAATATTTTATGTACCTAATGCAAAGAAAAATGTTGGACATTGTTTTTTATTTATAATCATGATCAATCAAATATGATTTACCAAAAAGAAAAAGATCTTAACTTATTTGTAGAGACTGGAAAATTTCGCGATCGCGATAAAACGATTTTTTTCGTGAATTTCGAAGTTTTTGAGCAAATAGCGCGAATAATGTGATTTTTGGAGAATAAAATACGAATTTCATGCCTATTTTACAGAAATAATGTGATTTTGTAAAAATAATATTTATTTATTTAGCGTATGGCCAGTTCATCACAAAAGATTATAATACAATCGATAAGAAAAGTACATTTATGTGTGGAGTAAAAAGGATTAGAGCGCAGGGGAAATTCCTGATTCAAATGCCCTGATTTGTGCGAAAAAATCGAAGGAAAAACCTTAGTAAGACAATTTTTCAACAAAACAATGTTTTTTTAGTGTTATTTCTGAACGTAGTTTCAAAATATTGTAGGTATAATGTTTGATTTATTGGATTCTTCTCTGCTCCGGATAACAGAATAATTAATAAAAAGTTGAAGAAATGGGTTAGAAATTATATAAAATACAATAATAAAGTTAGTATGGAACGGATCACCTGTGACGCGCCAACACCATCGCGGGTAGTTTCCTCTCATTCTTGCAAACGTAATTGCCACTTTTACAGTGACCCATCCCATTTACTCCAATTTTCATATAAAATCAACATCGGGCACATAGAGGTAGAATGAATGCGTGCGCATATTATATTCTCGCGTTGTTCCCGCCTGAGTTTTGAATACGAATGAAATATGGATGTTTTGTAAATATTTTAATGATCATATTTTATCTTAACTCAATCGAATTAATTATGTGTTTTTTTATGGGGGGCGCAGTGAACGGGCAGCCTCGGGTTAGAACCACAGGACAACGTCTGTCGGGAAAGCTAGTTTTTAATATCTGTAAAATCTACACAAAAAAAATGCTTCATTCGTAATAAGTAGATAACATGGCTATGTGCATGACTCAATTACCACTGTTATTTTCGTTTTGAAGATCAAACAAACTGTTATTTCTCACAGCGTCTGCTGCCTATCCACACGATACATGGGTTTATAATAACACTTTTACATTCTCTTTTCACACAATATAGGTACATTATATTGTTCGTAGTCTCCTTAGACACATCCCTCTAAAAGCTATTATCTATCACTCTATATAGATATACATTATTACGAATCTTGCATCGATACCAGTATCAGAAGAGTAGCTTTGTAAAAAAAAAATCTAACAATGTAAGTATATTTTTTTTTCTTTTTATATTCATCCATATGAAATAAATTGAACTAATTTACAAGAACCGCCTTTACAATTTGACGTCATATTATTATAATAACATATATGGAGAAAAAAAATACTATATTAAATTTAACGAGATTCGCGACAATTTATTGTAAAATGTTATTTTGTTCTGATATTCGTCAAAGAGGTTCCATTGTTTTAGATTTAGAGGAATAATAATCTGTCGCTTTATCTTTTTATAAGACTTTGAGATGGAGAGCCTCGGAGAATAAGAGAGGCGTCGGAAGACCTAAAAAAAGATGGTCTGACGACATAGCCGCTGTGGGGGGGAAACCGGTTGCAAATAGCAGCAAATAGAAAGAAATGGAAGAGACCTATGTCCAGCAGTGGATAAATGAAGGCTAAAGAAGAAAATATAAAGTCATTATTGTCATATTACGAATAACTAATTTAATTGTTCCTAAAGGATTACGCCTGAATGTTCCTATTATATCTAAGTACACGAATAAAGGATAACGAAGATCACTTTACAATTTGCTTCGTAATGGACATCAAAACTTCTTTACAAGAACTTAAAAACTTTGCTCTTAGAGACCATGATCTCCTGGTGTTATTATTGCTAGATTGAGTTCAACGTAAATCACTGCAGATGTTCCATTTCGGTATTGAAACTTTGTTTTAAGCCAGAATTAGTAATTTTTTTTTTTGTAAAAAATAAGCCTCTCGTTCTGCTTTTTTAAGAAGTTTTTTTTTAAAATCACCTAAAAATAATTTAATACGTTTTGTGTTTGTGGTCAAAAAACGTATGAAGCTTCTATCATTCGTTACTAGCTATTACACCCATATTTCTAATACCATTTTTCAAAATGTGGAACATGTCGAAGACTCTTATGAAGGGAAATTTACTGGGTACAATATGGGAGGATATAGTCGAGGGTTCGATTGATAGAGGACACCTGCGTCAAAATATAACGGATAATATGCCAGGAGTGCAGTTTATACATCGAACTGAATAGAACAGCGGAGAACCGAAAAGAGTGGAGAAGAAGACGTTCGCGCTTGCTGCAAACCAATCCACAGAATCGGAACCCCAAATAAAGAAGAAAAGGCGCAGGGTTTTGACGTAAAATGTTCGCATTAAGCAAAATATCGAACTTGCAGTATAAGAGAAAAAATGTGACTGGTAAGTAAGTGCCCAGGTCCAAATCCAGGTTTCAATGATTCTAAAGGTATTATAATTTTCCATATTTCACAAAAATCTAGATTGTTTTCTGAAATATATAGATGATCGCGACAGTTTCGAAATCAGGACCCTTTAAAGCAGTTTTTTTAGGAGGAGCCAAGTTCAAAGGATAAACTAGGTACCATTGTATAACATTAAAAAATTCAACAGATGACGGTGTAGAAAATAATTCACATTATAAAGTATGTTGAGTTATTGTATACTTATAGGAAATTATTATGAAGGATATTATTTGAGTTTGATGTTTATTTACAATTAACTTTCCACGCATGACAGCTTTATATTTTAGCCATCAACTAACGATATATCAACAACAAAGAAATACACAAGTCCTCCCTCCCGTACCGGGAAATGTGGAATATCATAAGGCAACTAAGATGTGTACGGGTCCGCACATCAATGGACTTTCACAAGAAAGGGGTACTGTTGCGTAAAAAAGCAACTGCCCGTGTATGGCAACAGACAGGGGCGTCTTCAGAACCGCCTCCACACGTCTATAAAGTGCTGAGGTGATATATATGAAAAAATATAAATGTTTAAAAGCGAAAGTAATATGTTGTTGTAGCACATAAAGATTTTGTTACTGGATGCAGCTATATAATTATTATTCTCCTGATTTTTTTCAATTGAATTTAAATACTTATTTCTTTACAAATTTATAGAATTAATTTGCGTCAAGTATGTTTATAATTGCTTAGAAATGGTCATAAATTGAATGTCAACTAAACGAAAGTTTTGATATTTGAAAGAGACGAAGAATAAACTCATTGTAAATAATAATTAATTGTAGAAAATGGAAGCCTTGAACGAGTATTTTTGGTAGAGATGAAAAAACGGCTTGTAATAAAATGAAGAAAAAGGTCTCACTACAAGCTTAAAAGCTAGTGCATAACGCAATCATGTAACCATTTCTGATGTATGGATGTGGATGCGCATCCTCGGGATAAGCAAAAAAAGAGGGAATTACTATTCATGCAATAAAGATGCGAGCTCTACGAAGGATATATGGAAGGACTCTTGGGACACGAAAAGGAATGTGAATGTAATGAAGGTATGTATGTTGTTTAGAATGTTGAGACGATTTGAGAAAGCATAAAGAATGGATGATTCTCAATCAATGAGATGACATTGTCAAAAACAGCACCATAAGTGAAATATGCAATGTAGAGTGGTGACCTGAATGGAAAAGATCACATGACCTAGAAGAAGATTAAGAAGATTTCTCTTATTTCATAACTTACAAAATGTGATGTAGGTACATAAAATGTTAAGGAGTAACCTCTTGAGATGTTGAACTACATCCCTTCCTGAAAAAAACTCTGCCAGTGCTGCATGCCTGTCACAGGTGGTACTGCCAATCGCAAGCCCGAATAAAGGAGGGTTCTCAGGCAAGACTAGCAACCTTCTTCTTTTAGTGCCACTCCTATCGGAGGTTGGCGACCATCTGTGAATAAGTCTCAAGGTCCTGGGCAAGTCTCACCAACTCTGCAGCCTCTGGCACACAAAACCACTGTCGTAGATTCTTAAGCCAAAAGGCCCTTTTACGACTAGCAACCTATCTGGGATAAAAAGCCCACACAACGCTCACAGAACGGGAAAAAAATATTGTCTAACAAAAATTATTGGGTTACTAAAATTCCTTACAACGGCCCTGTGGGGTTTGATTCATAATAAAAATATTTACATACAAGTCTATTCGGACACACATTATTCTTGCTACTGTTGCTGTATGCCAAAGCAGTGAGCCACGCGCTCCGATGACTTTTTAAGTTTACGCCAATTCTTCTCAGTAACAACGGCTCCACCCTCGCAATATGAATCTCGCAAGCTTTCTTTCCAGCTTTTGAAGTTACCTTGCCGATATGCAAGAATGGCTTAGTAATTTTCAAAAATGAAATTTACTCATGCGTAAAAGTATATTGTAATAATTTATAATATTAAAAATGTTGTAAAAATATTCCTTTCAAACCTGTGAACAAACTTGTAGTTTAGTTGGATGGGCACGAAAGTACGTATACAAAATTTTAGACCATAAAATTTTATACTCCCACAAAAATAAAATGAAATTGAAATAGAAACGCACACGGTAGTAAATACATTATGAAATCTTTCAGGAATTTCACAAAAACCTACATAAAACAAGAAAACTGTAATTAGTCGTCCACATCTTGCTACATTTACGTTCTTCAAAAAGTGGGTTTGCTAAATATCATGTCTTTTATTCTTGAAAACATAATTTGTAACATAGCTTTTAAGCAGATATAAAGAAATGGACGTGGAGGATCATTATGTACATTGTCAATGATATTTATTTATTTTTATTTATTTATTTAATTTTTGCTACATTTATAAAAAATATGATGAAAAAAAAATACAAAAATATTCCCAACTAGGCAAGCCTGTCTTAGGGAAAATAGGATATATATGGAGGGTTTTAATTCCCATTTTTTATTCCTTTCTTCTTGCGCTCTCCATTTGGGTTTGAGTTTATCTTTAACTGTTTTCATATTTCACTTATAGGTACTAAGAGTTTTCCTATTGATGTTGTTTTTTCTCTCTCTAGAACATGTTGTACCTGTTTAAATCAATAATATACCTACTATGTAACATGTGAAACATCTCGATGGAGGTCAACTTAGTTTAAGGCCATAAATTTATAGTTTTTCTACTTTTAATGTACAGTTGTCATCTGTAATATGTTTTGTTAAAATAAATAAATAAATTCCCTCACTATGATCTGGAAAGGGATGATGCACGATATAAGATAGTTAAATTATCAAAATAATGAGAATTGCAACAGTGAAGTGGATCAACACTGATAGATCTATTCATAAGAGGACCTCAATATTGTTCTTGGGGTAAGGATGCCCATCTTTCCAGAATTGTTTTCTTTCTCTGCTGCGTACAGTCTGCATTACAGTAGGCCTAGACAAAATGCATTTGGCGATCGACCAATACGAATTCATCGACAATGTAGAGTAGGAAGAAAATTAACTGTCCATTTTTTTTTTAATTTTTTTATAAGAGTCTTTGTTTGGATTAAATAATTGTTTATATGTTCCAGTGGACAGTTAATTTTTTCGCACATACATTGGCAAAATCTTCGTTTGTAGTCGAACGCCAGTTTGAATTTGTCTACGGGGGCAGGTTCTGTGAATTTTCTCATTTGAAACCATCTATGGGAACAATTCTGAGGTTATCCCAAAGAATCTTTCAGCAAATCCATAATATGACCAAAGTCTTAGCTTCTTTACCAGCAGCTATAAAAGTAGCCGCTACTGAGTAGCAAGTAAAGTATTTAAGTCTGACTAAGGGATAGCTAACAACTTTTGTTTCAGTGGAAATTCATATTAATAATAATTGTTCTTCCATATTTTTGTAACTTATTTTCTTTGGTGGTAATAAAGTTTTATTTTAGTGCACAACGTTCTAATTACATATATGTCTAGATTCTTGTGACCTTTTTTCAGGACTAGATCTTAAAGAAAAAATAACAACTAATGACTCTAACAATTCATTACTAATGTTTTTTTTTCAGTGTTAATTTATTTAATTGACTGCACTCTTAAACGATTTTCGAATCATTGCAGCTTTACACGAGTAAACCTACATAGATATAATGAGTGCAAATATGGAAATATGCTTAGGACATTTCAAATACCTAAGTTTACCAAAGGATTTTAAATTGTACGTTCTCACTCCAAAATGTGATAAATTACGTATTAGCATCTCAAGGAATTTGACCAAAAATTCTCAATACATAAATAATTGAGGATAAAGTTAGAATAAAGAACAAACAACTCGACTTCTCATAGTTGTTTTTTTAGAAAGGAAAGATTTCCCGCCCTCGCTGAGCCTTGTATAAAAGAGAGAAAACTCGTTTCCGTCTAATTAGTGTATGTTTTATAACTGGCATTATCGAAACACGAGAATTAGCGAAAGAATCCCATTTAAATTGGCATTCAAAAACCGTAAGTATTTTTGAAGAGTCTTATTTTGGTTGATAAAGCAGGAAGCCGTGCGGAGGGGGGTGGCAGGGTGCGGGGCGCAGTCCAGGGCACTGCCTTTAATTAACAGAAAGTGGTTCATTAAAGCTTATTCATTAAAGCAAGGAGTAATTAGCGAACTCTAATGAATGCCGTAATAATCTAACTGTCTGTACAACCCCCACTGCTACCAGCCTCCCTCTCGGCACTCGATACACCCCCTCAAGTAAGCACTTTCCTTTAGCTTATAATGATATTTAACAATAATTAGAAAGCATTTTATTAAGGATTTGAGTACTTCGTGTCATTAAAAACTAATCGAGTATTCCGTGTCATTACAAACTAAACAAGTATTTCTTGACTATACAGTTAAGTGGTCGGAAACCTAGCGGTTACGACACCAGCCTTCGTATTGTTTCATATTAAAAGTCTTGAGTTCGATCCCGGATGCCATCTTCCTCATTCACGACACAAGCTTTAAGTAGCTTACTGTAAAAGAGTCAAAGAGTGTATTTGTGTTCACTTTTTAATTTCGTGTCATTATAAACTAATCGAGTATTTCGTGTCATTACAAACTAAACAAGTATTTCTTGCCTATACAGTTAAGTGGTCGGAAGCCTAGCGGTTACGACACCAGCCTTCGTATTGTTTCATATTAAAAGTCTTGAGTTCGATCCCGGATGCCATCTTCCTCATTCACGACACAAGCTTTAAGTAGCTTACTGTAAAAGAGTCAAAGAGTGTATTTGTGTTCACTTTTTAATTTCGTGTCATTATAAACTAATCGAGTATTTCGTGTCATTACAAACTAAACAAGTATTTCTTGCCTATACAGTTAAGTGATCGGAAGCCTAGCGGTTACGACACCAGCCTTCGTATTGTTTCATATTAAAAGTCTTGAGTTCGATCCCGGATGCCATCTTCCTCATTCACGACACAAGCTTTAAGTAGCTTACCTACTGTAAAAGAGTCAAAGAGTGTATTTGTGTTCACTTTTTAATTTCGTGTCATTATAAACTAATCGAGTATTTCGTGACATTATAAACTAGACAAGTATTTCGCGTCAATACAAACTAAATACCATGTCATCGTGCACAAATTAGAAGGGAATTTCGTGTCATTACAAACTAAAAAAGTACATATTTGGTGTGATTACAAATTAAGAGATTATATCGTGTCAATATAAATTAAATGGGTAAACCATGTCATCATGTATAAAGTAAAAGAGTATATTATCGTGTCCTTACAAACTAAACCAGTGTTTCATGGCATTTCAAATAAATGCTTTAGTAACATTACAAATAAAACTAGTATTTCGAGCCACTACAAACATTATGAGAAATCCTACACTAACTGAAGAAATACTAGTATTTATTATAGTAAGTATTAGTGGAACAAAATTTAGTTCCCGATTCTAATAATTTCTGAACTATGGCTGGAGATATCGCTTAATCTGATGAATTTTCCTGAGTGTTATTTTTTTCAGCGGGTAAGTGGTAAATTAATACTTGATTGTTTGGGAAAGTAGATAAAAATACAAAAAGTGGGACAACTTGATCATTCTTATGTCTTCAACTGAGAGATGGTAGATATTTTTTTTTTCACTTGCCAAGTGGCTAATTCAGTGCTTGATCTCAAATGGCCTACAATATATTAAAATACCCTACTAAACAATGAGATTCGCCTTCACATAAGATTTCACATTTTTGTCGATCCACAATCTTAACATATTGTTAAAATGTGACAATCTTTACTACATTTTAGCTGAAACTGTTTGATGTTTGCATGTTGCGATCTCAGAAACCATATCCATCAGATTTACAAAAAAAATCGTTTTGCATTTAATATCCTATATTTCTTGGACGCGGCTTTATGCTTTTTTTTTAATGAATCTGTGCTCACTCAAAGTGAACACAAATACACTCATTGACTCTTTCACAGTAAGCTACTTAAAGCTTGTGTCGTGAAAGAGGAAGATGGTCGGCAGCACCTGGGATTGAACCCACGGGCTCCGCACGAAACCGCTAGACCACCAACCACTTCAATTAATTGTTTTTGGTTTTAATCACGTGACGAAGAAAAACCACACGAGCATCATATTTTTCCCTCTAACGTTTACGACCGTAGAGTGTCGAGTCATGCGTGACTTAAACGCTGACACGTGCTCCTACATGATTCAAATAAAAAATAAATTATTAAATAATGACAGAACACCTTTTGACGGATTATTATAGGTAGGTATTTATGCACAATCAAGACATCATGAAGAAATTATATGGACAGATGTACAAAATAAAACTGAATACAAAAAAATGAAGTTAGTATTACGCCACTATAAAATATCGAGGGCTTTCGCCCGACTTCACCCCTCCACCCCTTTCTCGCAAGAAAGTCAGTCATAGTATTAAACACTACCTCTTTACATATAGGTATATGGAACTTATATATTGACTCGAAGGGTATTATTTTAATTTTAATAATCACTTTCCTCGTCATGTACCTATCTTAGTTTTATTTATTTTTTATTAGGAAATAAAATCCGGACTTTTTGAGCCTGTTTTAGCAACCTTAAGAACTATAAATAAACTAATTTTCTCAAATATTAAAGAACTTTTGTCATAAGAATAATTAATAATTTTCATAAGTTTTTGACGTAGTTATTAGCGTGGCGATTTCATCTCCGAGTTTCGTACTGAAGGTCATTGGTTCGATCCCAGGTGCTGACCATCTCCCTCTCTCACGATACTTTTAGAGTTTACTGTGAAAGAATCAATGAGTGTATTTGTGCGCACTTTGAATAAGCATAGATTCGTTGACAAAAATATACCACGATAGTTTAAAATTTACATTTTTTTCGTAGGCTTGGCTTTAAAATTTCATATTTCTGAAACATAATAATGCGTAAAAAAATTTAAAAAAGAACTATTGAAAACACTAATTTTGTAAAATTGCTTCGTCTCTAAAGGAATAATTATTAAATAAGATATAATAATTCTTTGAACTTAATCCAAATAAGGATTATTTTTCTTCTCCGTCTAACTATATATTTGATTTGGCAGCTTTTGTGAAAAAAAACATTATTTTTAGTAGAAACAGCTTCTAGTTGTGATAGTGGCACTCAAAATCAATGATCTCATAATGAAAGTGTACACTTTCCAGTTCAATCGACGCGACGTCGGACCGGTCAAGTCCCCAACGATATTATGATGAACGTGTTCTATTCGCAATATATTAGGTATTATTATTATTGGTTATCTTTGTGCATACGTTGGTGCAACTATTTTAAGGACGCAATTAGGTTAAACCAGTCGGGGAGTGAGCGCTAGATCCATCCCCAAATTGCCAATTTGTGTTACACGTCCCTACAAGCGTCCGTACCTAGCATGCAAAGTTGTATGCGGGATCTACATACATAATGCCCGAGAGGGATTGTTAGTGAAGAACCACGGCTGATCATGTACGGACTGCCCAAATTGTATGGTATCATAAATCTTTTATAAAACTTATAATCTAATTAAGCGTATTAATTGTCGTAGAGTGTCCGGGTAAGAGTAGGACCCCTGCTCTTTTTGCAGGAAATCGAAAAACCAGATAGGAACCGTGAGGTTGACCGACTCACGTCCCAAAAGTTAAAAAAAGGCGCAAGAAATAAACCTTGGAGACTTGTACACCATAAGGGGGGGGGAGGGTTCAGTCAACTGTCGTCCCGCCTGTGATGGCGCAAGATCAGGCGCAATGGAGCTCTTGTTGCCCCTTATGCTCCTTAGTGGGGTTTAGGCCCCCCGCAAAAGAATGATAAAAATGACTTAACCACAACCAATGACATTCCGACCGATGCGTCTGTTTTAAGCCACATATTTTCCATCCGAATTCTGTCAATCGCACCAACTATCTAACAACTGAGTTTGTGTCAAGCGACATTTTGATTTCAAAATTAGATTTATTTACTTTTTAATTTATAAAAAAATAGCTTCAATCCTAACCAATCCATCCAAACTCCCTTAAGACCCCACTTAGGGGCATAGGGAGGCAACAAGAGCTCTCCATTGCGCTCGATCTTGCTCAACGTTAATGACCTCCTAACAAATTAGAAAAAAGCTTGAAAAAATCCATCAAAATTCCGCGTGCCAATATTTTTAATGTCAATGATTGTCAGATACGGCATGGATCACTTTCTCGAAAGTGAATCGCCACATTCCAAAGAAGAAGATTGTCAGCTAAATAAAAACTGTTTCTATAATTTTTTTCACAGATGGCGTTTTTGTATCGTATTGTTTTATTTCTCATCCATTTTTCGATGTTTTATCGATGATGTCTCATTCTGTTCAGCCGATCTCGAGTTATAAGTGCAAATAGAGCCTATATCTCCAAAAATAGACTTGACAGAATCTTAATAAAGATACTTTCATCGAAGATTTTCATTACATTTTTAAGAATTACTTTTTCACTCATTTTTTGTTATCCCACTGAAGAAATCTACAATGATGTTATTTAATTATTTTAATAAGACATTCACTTGTTTTTCAGTCAGCCCCTGTTTCACATTTATAACACACATAGCTACGCGAGAAAAGTAGTGATGGAGAGTAGAAAAAGAACACACACGAATGAACCAATATTCAAACAATGTTCCTGGATAATATGGATTTTCATCTACTGTCTATTAAAACGACAATAAAATGTTTCAATAAAATAAATTGTTTTCAAAACCTTCTTGTTTTCTTTAGCCTTCCAATAATTCTTCATTCTCCGCCCCCTCCAGAAACATTCTGACTCATGCATTAATCTGTAGGGCTATTCTCGTAATCAATCGCTTTTAAAAATCACTAAACGACAAGATTAAGACACGATCGCAAGCAGTCGTATCACAAAACTATCGGAATCTAATCTTAATCCTATCTTGAACTGAATCATTTTCATACTGATAATTCAAACATAACGAATTTTTAAGATATCTACTAGATATCTTGTTTTGTGAATACCAATCCGCCATTTTATGATTGTCAATCAAGATAAGAGCGTATTAAGACCGCTACGAGAAAAGGGGCACTGGTCAAACACGTATTCTGATTACACTGAGATTCTGAGGTTTGCGTCGCTTCTCCGACCAATTATTCGTTAATGAAAGATATTTCTGTAACGAACCCACGACCTTCAACATGAGCCGTCGGCTGTTTCCACTGGGCTACCAACCACTTCAACCATTTTCATTTGTTTTATGATATGAATGAAATATTTTGAGATGTTTTGGGTTTTTAGATATTCATGCTACAATAACCTAAAGATATAAAAGAAAGTCGAGTTAGTTACACCATTTATAACTCGAGATCGGCTGAACCGATTTATTATGTTGTTTGGTTTGTTGGACTCGTCTCCGCTCCGGACTACAAAACAACAATTAAAACGTTGAAAATTGATAAATAATAAAGTAAAATATAATATTATGGTTAATATCTATCAACGACATCTGCGAAAAATTCCTCAAGAATAGCATTTTTATTTACAAAAAGTTACAAAAATACAAAACAATAAAGGCGGGATCAAGTTTGAAGGGTCAGGTAGTATGAATCTAAAATATCGTAAGCAGTCTGATTTCAGACCAAGTTGGGTTGATCGAGTTCTGTTTACATCTTTTACAATCCAGGAGAGGCAATAAAACGTGCCTGACCAAAACTATGCGACTATCTAAAAAGCATTAAAATATACTGCTGATTAAGGTAATATTGGCAAGATAGAGTAACTAAGAGAACCTTCATGATTATCACTAGGGATGAAACGGATTTAGCCGTATGCCGGATATTTGGCCAACACGGCTGATATCCGGCGAGACGTTGCTATGGGTGGACTCGGCCCAATTCGGGTATTTTCGCTGTGAAGCAAAGTTAATTTAACGTTTTTTTTCTGAAGCTGATCTTATTTCATTTTATAAAGACAAGCGAAAGCGCTGACTACCTCTTAATGCAGAAAACCGACCTCGGTAGACTAGTGGCTAAGGCTCCGACTTCAGATCAAGAGGTCCCGGGTTCGATTCCCGAACGGGTCAGAAATTTTTAATGTGTGTTTTTGTTCTTGAAATTTGGTCTCGGGTTTGGAATCCTGTCCCAGATTGGACGGCACCGGTTGACTGGTAGATACTGCTTCAAGCATTAAGTTCCGCCGGCTATACTGACACCTTAGTATAAAAGAGTGTTTTTTTATTATTATAGGTTAGTACTCATTCACCAAAATTTGTCCATAGTGTAGTGTGATACTAACCGAACAAAGCTATCAATTGTTTAAAAATATTTTTTTTTCTCCGGTTTTCGGCCGGATAGTCGTTAATTATGCGGTGTTCGGGTGAAAACACGTAGAACGCCAATTCCGACCCGCGCCAACCGGCGCAAAGAATGTTTCTACGCATTTCAATGGGGATACGCACAGCAAAAGCAGGAACCCGCTTTCCGGCATGCCCATTTGAATGCATTGAAACCATAGACAACATTATTTGCGCCGGTCGGAATCGGCGTTCTACGTGTTCTCACCCTTCGGCCGGATACCGGATAGTAACCGGTTATCCAAATCATATATAATTATAGATAGTGCGATAAGAAAAATCAGTCGGTGCTTTATATTAGTTTATCATGAAAGAATGAAGTATGAAAGCAAGCTACACAAAAGGAATATATTAAGTTGAAGAAGTCGAAGTAATTTCATAGAAAAATGTGTGTAGGAAGACGCCGCGGCGTGTATCTCGCCCGAGGCACAAGGGGCTGTTTCTGGGGGTTGGTACCTACCCGCTTAAGCATCCAGCGTTAATTAAATGTCCTCTAACGGTAAATTGTTTAATCATAGTTAAGTTGTTCTTTAATTAAAAACTAAATTATAAAGTCTTTATTCCTCCCAGAGACAGCTAATTATCTTGCGCCACGCCACCCCACCAATATACAACCATATCCAGCTCCACTTCCACCCCCCGCCCCCTCCCGAACCTAGAGGGGGTGGACGAGTTTGAGTGAAATTATACCTTGGGCGGTATGCGATTGCATTGGGAGGAGGCGAAACTTATATACCTAAAATTAATTCATTTTATTTGTTTATTCAAACATACTAAAAAAGAGTAGGTATCCTTTATTTTTTATTTTATTTATTTACAGGAATAGATACCTATACCATTGAGTACAGATATTATTAAAGGGCTTTTGTGGACACCCAGAACCAAAATTGGTTTCTTTATGTAGTAGTCACGTGACTGAAGATAAATATATCAATAAAAACCCATACTTCCTTTAACTTATTTCATAGAAATGTACATTCGTCATAATTTTATAAAATGTCTCTAAGTATGCTAACGCTAAATATTAAACATAAAAAACCGAATCTCACGGACGACGTCACAGTTCGTATGAGTATGAGTTTAACAACAGTCACGTGGTACATCTTGGAACCAAGAACAGTAGCACATATCGCTCTGGAATTATTCTTCTCAAAGGAACATACAGTGATTCTATAAAAATACAATCAACAAAAAATAATAAACATAAGAACGACAATAGCCAAGGAAGGACCATAAAATATAACAAGATGGATCAATACGACTGCATTTTTGGTGCTCAAACCAAGTTTGCTAACAAAATCCCCTAAAATACTAACACAGAAGGAACTAGGCTTATGCCTGTTGTTTTAAAGAACTCTCCAGTTGCAGCAAAAATGTCGTATCATCAGGGCGAATCTTTTTTGAAATACAGGCTGTTGATTTTGTGAACTCTTCTCCAACTGTGTGTAAATGATTTTTGGTAACCCACTCGAATATATACTGGGAACTAGGCTTCAAACATTTTCAGTCAGTCAGCTACTGACAAGCTATGCTGTCATCCAAAAGAATAAAACAAAATGTATCCATTCCACAAAATTTTGGAGACATTATGTCAGTAACAAAAAAATCTTAACTAGAGATTTAATGCCGTATACCTAAAGGCAGAAAATCTGAAAATGAATATTTGGTTCATCTTCTCTGAGAAGTATATTATCACCAGATCTGTCTTTTCACCAAGGGACGAGATAGAAAGGTTGATTGTACCTACCTATATATGCAAAACGATCATGCGGGAGATATCTCTTATTGTAGTACTGAAGATTCTATGTTTTTGTTCCATGATTTTTTTTGTTTGTGTTGTTCAGTGTTCGATTGATGTATCTAATAAATAAATAAAAAATGATCAACTAAGACAAGATAGAAGTAACGGAACTTTCTTTTTTTTATATTTTTTCGTCCCATTCTGAAAAGTCAGAAGGCTGACCTTATCGCTGTAAAAATAACGTATGATGTGACAATAAATTGCGTTTAATTTGACTCGACTCTTTCTCTAATAATAATAATTATTAACATCATTTATTATTATTATATTATTACTTAATTAAATTAGAATAATTGAGTTGTTACGAAATTAAAAGAGCATTAAAAATGAATAAAAAAAAATTAATAACATTATTTATATCTGAATAATTAACCTCCATAATTTTAATATAATACATACGCAAAATTTAAAAACGTTTTACTGCGTTAAATAATGTATTTATGGCATTTTTTTTTTCTAAAAAATGACATAGGAAAAGAAGATTACTCATATTACTTTTACTATTTTTTTTTCAGTTTTCTGAAGGAATCATGGACTTTAGAAATAGATAAAACAATGAGTTATTGAGGTGGTTTACCAGTGGCAAGTATCTGTGTCTGAAGATTCGGATTCAAGTCCTGCTAGAGGATTTTTCAACATTTTGAACATGTCGAAAATTCCTATGATAGAAATTGCATTTGACCACCTAATGGCGAATATTGGTAACGTTAAAGTAATATGACACTATAACAGTCTTCAAATCAGTATAAATAGAGGGACGTAAGCCCATTGTTGTCTGATTGGAAAAATGACCATTGACATTTCTTCTTCTTCTTCTCCCGAGCAATTACTGTTATTCCCAGATGATGGTGGGGTCTGCCTTTTGTATTTTACACCGCCACTCGGGTCATGTGCATCCTCGGGGGTACCTCCGCAACTCCTCATATCTTGGCTTACAACTTTACGCCATCTTCGTTTGGGTCTTCCTCTTGACCTCAAGAGCTTGTGCCGTGTTGCCACTATATATTCTGGTGGTCTCCTGTTCACATGCGCGTACCATCGCAATCTGCTCTCTTGGATATTTTCTGATACGTCACGCACACCCAGACTTCCACGTATACATATATGTATTTCTGATTTAGTCTAGCACATCCATCTTAGCATTTTCATCTCGGCCGTTTGAATGTCTCCGTTCCAGGTTTTCGACTCAAATCTCACATTTGGGTGTACAACACTTTTATAAATCAAGCCCTTCAATTTGACTGGCATCTTGGTGTCGCATGTGACGCCTGTGACCTCACGCCACTTCATCCAGGCCGCTGCTATTCTATGCTGGACATTGGTGTCAAGATCTCCTGTAGCCCTAGTATAAGTTTCGATGATCGAATATCGAAACGATCATCGAAAGAGTTTCGAAAAATTTTCATACTAAAATGATCGAATGATTCGATCGTTTGATTTTAGAACACTAATTGCACGCTAATAAGCGCACATTTGCGTGCAATTAGCTTTCGATTAAACTCATACTAGCCCCACTGTTCTACGTACCCAAATATTTGTATTCAGTGCATCCATACCATTGACATAGTACCTAATGTTAATATCAAATAGTTATTTCATATTTATTTAAACCATCTACGGCACTAAACGCTAAGTTCAACTTACGAAAGTTCATTTTTGTCTTAATACTGTCTACAACTATTATTTTACTTTTCCACGTTGCTAGGATATTTACGAAAAAGTTTAGTCCGAAATAAACTGAATAATTTTCTAAGGGGCATTTTAACGCTAAAAAATCATGGTTAGGTAAATGAGACAATAATTGCCAATCATTATAAAGATTAATCTTCACATTTTTCCGCAACGCATCTATAAGGGTTGCATTTTTGAGTTATGTATGGGAAAATAATGGAGATATTCCAGAAAACCAAAAATTACTCAAAAAGCTAAAGCTAAACTTGCCTTATTACTTAATGAAACTTCATTATACAATCAAACGTAATTTACTGTTTCGTATGTTAAGTAAAATCGATTAAGTAAAAGTATCAAAAATAGGTGTTTTGGTGTAAAGCAGCCTTAAGTCTCAAATACTTGACTTGAGCTTTTTAGTAAACAACCCAGCTATTAAGTAGGTACCTATTGATCTCTTTGTATTTTAAAATTTTCCGACCATAATGAAAGAATGAGTGTAAAATGAAAAAATATTGTAAGACCAAGCAAATAGAAGGTCAGCAAAAGAAACAAAAGAAGCTGCTAAAAGGCATAACTACGCTTACTCAAATCTTTCATTTTCTTCTGCCTACCCCATTTGGGATACAAGGCGTGCTGGATTGAAACAAAGCGTGACTTTCACTAACGGTGCCTAACTTTGAGGTAGCTTTTAGCGTAGCGTTTTATAATGATATAGTCTAGCTAGAGAACGCTAAGAGCTACGTAAAAGTAAGGAACCCTTGGTGAAAGTGACCATTAGCCTAATGAAGATATCAAAAATTAAGATTGGACAATGTTAATATAGATAAAATATTCCGAGTGGGTACTCTATAGTGATAGATATTATTGGAACTAACGTGAGTAGGTACTTACCAAGTTATGTGTGTTATTAGATACCTATGTGTTTATGGTTGTAAACTTTTACGGATTTTATTAGCAAATAGCTCTTATGGTGATAGATTAAATTTTATAGGGTGACCACGTGTTATTGACCTACTGCAACACTGGCCACAGAAGATAATAATAATACAAAGAAGTGGTTGGTGACCCAGCGGTTACAACGCCGGCTTTCGTACTGTGGATGTCGTGGTTCGATCCCAGGTGCCGACCATCTTCCTCTTTCACGACACAAGCTTTCAGTAGCTTACTGTGAAAGAGTCAAGGAGTGTATTTGTGTTCACTTTGAGTGAGCACAGATTCCTTTATTTAAAAAAAAAAAAAAATAACATGCTTACAAATAATTATTAACAACTAAAATATACTTAAACAAGATACCTCCCGAAAATGAGTAGGTATATACTCGTGCTTCGGGAGGGAGAAGATTAAAGTATAGTAAATATAACGCTATTTTCACGGGTAATTTGTGCACTGTTAGTTTCTATACGAGCTTGCATCCTGTTTCAAAATAGAAGGGAATAGTTTGCTAGTTAAGCATTACATTCTGCAGGCTTTACTGGCCCTTTTAATATTATTAAAATCTTAAACAAGGTCTAAGACATGAGTAAAATGAATGGGAGACAATGTATGCGGAACAGCGGAACGTTATGCTCTTGACCCCGTTAGCACACCTCCGCTGCGGATTAGCCGACGCGACGACGGTCACATCTGTCAGTTTCTGCGCGCCATGTTGAGAGTGAGATAGCATGCTCAAACTCGTACTGTTTTCTATACATTCATCTCTCTCTTGCGGTGTTTCGCCATAGATTACTTCAAAATTGTATTCACACCTCCGCCTGATATTTCGCGGATCCGTGTGTTTCGCATTCCGCCCGCTTTTGAAGTGGTCAAAATCGACAGAATTTTGGAGCGAAATCATGTTTTCCATAGAAATCACAGATGGAAAACGTTAACTGAGTTTTGTTGTGGGATGGTTTGCTGAAGTTGGATGTGTATATTTTCTAAATTGTAAGTAAAAACGTCGTTAATGTTGTAATATTTAAAAATATATATGAAATGTGAAATAATATTGTGGTTTTAATTATTTATATTTCCCAACAAAACATAACCATAGAATACTTACTATGTGCATTTTTCTCTTTCGCTACTCGTTTACCCGCTAGTGTACTAACACTACCTGCGATTTCGCTTTCTGCAGTTCCGTGTGCCGCGATTCGCGGCGGAGGTGTGCTAACAGCCTCAATAAGGCGTAAGAGGTTTGTCTGGATAGTTGTTATGAATGGAAATCCATACTCTCCACCTACCCCCTCCGGGATAAGGCTTGATGAGTAAAAAAACTTTTTTTAGTGTTGATTTATTCATTTGTTTGAAAAGACCCCTCGTTCTTGTCCGAAAAAATGTCATGTCATGTTTTGGGCAGTAAATTGCTTAAAAACGGAAAAATATTCGAATCATAGAATCTAAAAATAAAGAAATTTGTGTGTTTTGTTTATTGATTAAAAAAATTCACCATTAACAATAGAAAACGATTCCAGCCAAGTCGCCGCAAAAACTATGCTTACAACACCATAAATTTTCAATGACCAATTCTCACATTTGTATCTGTATGTTCTTGATAACTTCGCGAAATCTGTCTTTAAGGTTTGCATAAATTGTTGAGGATTGGAATATATCTTATTTATTTCACAAACCTAAATAAAGAGCATTCCGAAAATTTGGTATTCAGGAAAGTTAAAATGCCCTAAAAAAAGGTCATTTCCAAAATCTGCTGTATCTTGAAAGGTACAATTTGTTTATAAAAATAAGGTCATTCTAATGTGTGCGTCGGCTATTATTTTTGTTAGATTAGTATTACAAAATCGTTAGATGCGTTTTTTTTTTTTTTTTCAACTTTTACACATATTTGGAATTTATATATGTACATATTTGGAATTTATCACCTCACTAGACGACAGCCTGTGTTGAGGTGATACTATTTTTTAATTATTGCGGCACTGTACTATGGAAGACATAAAGACACAAAAAGAGAAAAAAAAATACAAACAAAAACAATCAGAACACAGAAGAAACAAAATAGTAGAAAATGAAAAAAGGAAAACAATCAGGACATACCCATGTACACAAACACTATCCTATACACGCCATCACATACATACACATCCATTCCAGATCAAAAACAACGAATTCCACAACAATTGACCACTCGTACCTGTCTCCCCCTGCCCTTATCTCTCAATGAATGTAAGTTCTCTCTCTGACGCAACCCTGCCCCTCTCCAGTAGCCATCTTGTCATCAGACTCTTTAGATTAGTCTGGGCAGGATTGAGCCACTCACTGAGAGTCGGAAACACCTTACTGTACAGTCTTGGACCCAAAAAGACAAAATGGCGCTGGGCAAATGCCGTGTTCACACGTTTCGGCCGGAGCAGCGGTCTGTTTCTCGTGTTAATATTTATAACATAGTTTTGCGAGTCACTGTACATTGCGAGATTTCTATGCGTATGTTTCAACAACTCTCTCATATACAATTGTCTCACATCCAAAACTGCGCTTTCAAAATATAACGAGTCCGACGGATATCCATACGGCCTCCGATACATCACTCTAATCAGCGCCCTTTGGGCCACATTGAGTGGATGGAGGTTGGTTTTCGCCATTCCGCCCCATCCCAAGATACCATACATTAAACGGGACTGTCCAAGTGAGTAATATATTGCCCTCAGCCTCTTGCCATCAAAGATTTCCCTCAAGTTTCGAAACACATAAACGAGTTGCCTGATCCTCCCCGCCAGAACATCGACATGGTAGGCCCATCTTAGGTTATTATCTATATTTATACCTAAGTATTTATATGTGTTGACCCTATCTAGTACCATACAAGCGCACAAACCCGAGGTCCGGCCACATTCGTGCACCCTAATGGTTTGCTCGTCACCAAGCTGCTGCCTGACGTCTATGCTGAATGTCATATACTTTGTTTTCCTTGCATTTAATGATAACAAACTTTTATCTAATAATATTTTTATTTCATTTAATGCTCCCTCAGCAGTTTCAAATACCCCTGTCCATGTTGCCGATCTAAACAATAAAACCGTATCATCTGCGAAAGAAACTACACGGCCCTCACATGAAAACTCTATTATATCGTTTATATATGCAATGAACAATGTTGGCCCCAGCACGCTACCCTGCGGAATACCCCACCGGACTGGTAGATATTGACTCGTAATATTATTTATTCTAACCGCTTGCCTTCTTTCCGTCAAGTAAGATTCAAACCATCTCAAGGATGAGGCAGACAGACCAATATTCTCAAGCTTTTTAATTAATATAGGATGCGACACCGAGTCAAATGCTTTTGCTAGATCCAAATAAACTCCTATACACTTCTCACGGTTGTCCAATGCCCTTGTTAAGAACTCTGTCACCTCGGCAATGGCATCATTAGTACCCTTGCCAGTTTTAAAGCCAAACTGTGATTTTGACAACTTGCTGTTGTCTTCAAAATATCGTATTAATTGCAAATTGACAGCTTTTTCGTAGATTTTAGAAATAACGGAACGAAATAATAAATAATAATTTATTTATCAAATATTTTTATCAGCTATAGTTATAACGCCCACCTCCAATTATGATCCACCCTTCTCTTTGATTCTGCTGTCTTCATAGCTTCTATCATCACATAAATTTCAAGAGTCGATGACTACCTTCCCCTGTGCTTTCAACACTTCAATCCTTGACTAAAATTTTAACCCGCAAAAGGAAATCTTTGACATAATTCAAGATCATAGTGGTAGGCTTTTTTCTTACGTTCTTATACCCTTAAGAGGGGTCACAAAGGGAGAGTAGACTGATTGATTGATTGCGTGTAAAAATAGTATTGAATAGAAAGTCCGATAGGCAAATGGTTGTTAAAAGGCTTGGTCACCCTACCCCCATACATCTCTAATGACATTTTCCTGTTCGTCTGATTTCAATTATATTAACGGTCCTGGCGCCTTCATACACCTACTTTATATTTAAACTTTATTATACCCACCCTACTGCTGTGCTATGCTGTACTGTGCTGGGCTGGGCTGCTTATCTAGCATTCGACTCACAACCAAAACTACACAAGTCATCTTACATTTCTTATGGTAGCCTAATGCTATTCAGGCGACGTACGGCTCGGTTCTATCGACCAGTCAACGGGGAACTGGAAGTCGTAGGTTCGAGCCAGTGTTGCCACCTGTCCCGGGTTTCGCGACGTGTGTCCGGGTCATAGTTTTATTTAATGACCTTTTTTTAGATAGTGTTTAACCTTTTCGGCTACAAACTTTTCAGAATGACTTTTATTTAAGTTTGTGTCCGGGACAAAAATTTTACAAAGGTGGCAACACTGGTTCGAGCGTCAGTGCCGACCATTTCAGGAATAAAAAGTTAGCTTGAACAAGCTAAGAGCTTAAAAATATACTGTCATAGAAAAGCTATGTCGTTAGATTTGAAAATTTCTGAACTAAAAATATATTTATGACATTAGCAGCTTAGGGCTGCAGCTGGGCTATCAGACATAGGTACTCAGCTCCCTCCCCACCACCCCTTCCTCCCGCCCATTAAGGTATTATTCATCAAACAGAGTAGTAGGCCTTATCCATACTAACCTACGCACACCTACATATCTATCAATTCTATGTACTATCCTTTTGGATATACAGAGAGCACAGCACTGTTCCTGCACAACCACTACCATTCATGTTCGGCTAAAGAGCAAAAGACACAACAGTCATGGGTTAGGTCGATAAAGTGTAACTTTCAATGGTTGTCAAACTTATGTAGGTATTGGAAAATAATCTCAACAGACAATGAGTCTATCAAATCTTGGACAATTGGTTTGATTACCTATGTTACTAGGGAAAATGCAGTTTTCAATCCGCGAGGATGTAAACAAGATATGTTGTCAAACTTGTATGTACAAAAGTACAGATATAGTATGATTAAATAAAATATGTATTAAATATATTTTTGTAATGTCCTCATTAATTGTCCAACTTCTGTACTTGTTTCTTTCTGTCAGTATTGGTATTGTGACAACACTATTAATTATTGTAACTTGATCACAGCGCATAATGCAATGAAGTATGCATGACTACTTGTTTATGTTTATTCATAATGATATAGTGCTGTGTATTTGTATATTATGTACAGGTAAACCTTCTGCTTTCTCTCTATACACGAGCCCGGCTCTATTAGAGGGATGGTGGTGCATATCATGTTCAACATTTATAAATTATGTTTTTGTGTTATGTAATGTATGGATTGTATTCTTATAAGTAAATAAAATTATTATTATTATTAAAAGCCTTACTGGACTGATAGAAGATCATTGGGAGATAACCGAGGGTACAAACTACCTGGAAGACCACGTCAAGAATACTTGCAAGAAGTTTACTCAGACATTTGCTCCTCTGAAGATCTGAAAAGATTAACCACGGATAGAGCGGACTGAAGAGCCAGAGTGGGGAAAATTGCTGCCAACCAATTCTAAGATTGTGAACCAGAAAAAAGATATATAAATCTAGCAAAATCAATACATTTTGAGTCCAGAAGAGTAAACAGCAATCAAGTACGACTACCATATTGGATGCTTTGTCAGTTTATTCTTTTTCTTCGTGTTCTTCTTTTCTTTTTTCTTTCATCAGCCCTCTCGTGTCCATTGTTGGATATAGACCTCCATCTTCCACAGTTCCCTTTCTTACGCCAACCCCATTCATTCTCCCCTGGATACTCTTCTCACGTCGCCAGAACACCTTGACTAACCACACTTCTTCGCTCACTTCTCGGAAGCCACTACACTCAAAAACATTTTTGTTACTCTGGCCGCATGACCAGTTCAACTCCACTTTTTGAACCACATCGGTGTTCTAGCTAGAGAAAAACAGCTCTGCAGTGTGTATACACACAGTTCTAGAAGGTCTAGGAAGATAGTGCCTACTCGAGGTGGATAATTCAAGGTAGAAAGTGCCTACTCTAGGTGGATAATTCAAGGTAGAAAGTGCCTACTCTAGGTGGATAATTCAAGGTAGAAAGTGCCTACTCTAGGTGGATAATTCAAGGTAGAAAGTGCCTACTCTAGGTGGATAATTCAAGGTAGAAAGTGCCTACTCTAGGTGGATTACTGGATACTTTAGGTGTATCAGCATTCAGCACTTTTAATGTTGTACGCCTTACAGTGGAATATTTGGACATTTTAATATGCGTTTTCTTTTATCAAATCAAGAAAAACTTCTAAAGCTGCAAGAAAAATAAATAAATTGATATGTGTCTTTAATAATCTTTGATAGAAAAAAGATGGTTGCAGGATATCGAAGTTCGATTAATATTTCGAAAAAAAAGTGTTTATAAATCCACGTGGCAAGACTGGAGAGATGGAAACACCCTTTATATCAGAATACTATGGGGTAATTAAAATTTGGAGTATCTAGAGCCAGGATATAGAAGAAGTACTCTATCCATTCTCAGGATTCATAAGAACGGTTCTTTAATTATTAATACTTAATATTTTTTAACTATTATAATAATATATATTAAAATTAATTATTATAAGGAGATTTTCAATTATCTAAAATTGATAAAGGTAATATCCACAATAGAGAAAGTAATAATTGAAAGGTTTTTCCTTAAAGGCTTTAAATTTTTGGGGTCTTTTTCTACTGCATTACACTCTTTCAAGATCAATGCTCTTGACAGGAATGATTGTCGCAGATAGATTTGGAGAGTCGAATCCAAACAATGTGACAAGGACTAGGGCTAAAAAGAAGATTTTCATCAGGCATCATTTAGTGACAAATAAATTTGAAAACTTTTTCTTCATTTAAGTGGAAGAAGCGAAAGAAGTGTGCTTGGATAGAAAAGATCTGTTCTCTTTGCCTACCCCTTACGAGACTCAAAGTGAAGTGGTTGGTTGTCTGGTGGTTACGTGCTTTGTGTATTTGTGTTCACTTTGAGTGATAGGTAAAAAAATCTTAAATGATTTAAGTACAAAATAACAAATACTCGTAATTTAATAGGAAAAACAATAAAATAAATTTTATTAAGCTATGGTGTACAAAATATATCAATATAAGCAACGCACAGTAAAATTTAGGTGAGTATAGGTCCTATTGGAGGCTCCGAATATACAATAAATAACAAAAAAATGATAATAAAATATCAATTTACTTTACAGGGAATGAGTTCCTTATCGCCCCCCTCCGATCTCTGACCCGTTGCCCCCCTCAATCACCCCCAGACACCCCTGCATAAGAATATATCCATCAAAGCGATTGATTTGTACAATTTTACATTGATTTATTTGTTTACTGCTGGCATTTTGTGAATAATCCACTCAGTTTATTAGTAAAAGTACCTACTCATATAAACTAGCGCTTATATAGTTTCTTGTATATGGACATAATATAAGTAGGTAGAAGTTTTATTCTAAATTTATATAGAAACATAAAATCAATTTTTTTTCTCTATTTCTGAAGAGATTGACCAAAAGCTATACGAATTTTTTTTTCGCATAAAGGCAGGTCTTTGCACTTTCGTCCAATAAATATGTTTGTTAGTTAGATGTTAATGATGGGTGTGTGATAAGCGGGTGTGATCCGCCTTTGATTTTGCATAAAAGTTTCAAATTCATATAATTTTTAAATCATTCTCTCTAAAAATAGGTAGGGTTATAGTTGTGAATTTTCAGCACTCCATTGAGAGCTTGTCACCAGCTTCATATGAAGCCAGCCCTGAATAAACAGATTCTTGTTTGAAAAAGAAAGTATTGAAATGATGGCAGTTTCTTTAACTTCTTTTCTCCTGATAATCAAACTGTGAATGGAGTGGTGATAAAAAGAATAAAAGTAATATACCTATATCATCCACAGTGCTACACCTCTGAAATACATGAATTTAGTAGTAATATCATCATTCTAGTAAATGAATATTATTTCTAGGGCGCTCTCTGTGGTTTTTGCCGCCAATCATTCCTTCAAAAATGCTTAAGAAAATACCCGGGTGCCTCATGTAATTGCCTATCCATTAAGTACGTTGTTGGTATCTTTTTAGGGATTGCCTTGTTTCCCCGGCTCTACTCAGTACCTCATCATTTGTGGTATATTCCGTCCCTAGCATGCGTCTGTAGCACCACATTTCAAAGCTGCTGAACCCGGACACGCTCTGACTAGCGGCACTTGTTTTGCAGCCATAAAGCAATACACTCCATACACGAGCTTTGATTAAATTCTCCTTCCTTGATATCAATATGGGGGATTCAAATATCTATAATCAAATTACAGAAGAACTTATCGAAATAGCATACCAACTAGATTTTGTAAAATTTCTATGATATAAAATTTACATCTAAAAGCTTATATAGATAGTGTCTTCCCATGTAAGGAAAAAAAAGATTAAAAAAATAACGTGCATGAAACTTGCATCCTGACAGAACTGATAAAAGGACCCGTCCGTACATTCCGTTAAATCAACATTCATTCGATGAATAAATACAAGCCTTTGGATATCTTCCACAGCCGCTTCGATAAAAAGAAGCGAAAAAATAGACAGAGGATTCAAGCGAATAATTCCCAAAGGTACTAAAAAAACTATCATGGACTTTTAAAAAAGCTATCGCCCTATGAGCTTATTCAAATCGACCACCAAAATTAACCTGAAGAATTCTGTTTTTTTTTTGTTATGGAATAAAACTATGGAATAAATGTTGGCTTAATATATCGTATGATATGAGCTTCGATCGTTCTAGCTTGAAAAATTATTATAACCAATAGATATATTCATTTAGGATTGATCATTTTGATGTCAAACGAAATATATGTTTTTGTTTTTATGCGTTGGTTTGTAATAAAGCCTTTGTTGTGGTGATCGCCAACATCGAATGACCTTACATGTCACATTTAAGTTAGACTTTTCAACAGCTGAGACTACGGAGAGAGAGAGAGAGAGAGACCAAGATAGAGTAGCGAGGAGGGAGATAGAGTGGGATCTTACCTTACTCCTTACCAATGAGTGGACGAGAATAGGCTAAAAAGAAAAAGAGACTATGAAGATACTTCTTATACAATCTTCATTAGACATAATTAAAACATTGTGCACCAACAAAGCCAATAGGCAATAAAGATGAGTCGCAGTCTTTGAATTTGGTTGCTCTCTTGTTCTCAATAATTTCCAACTTTTCTCTCTAATTTCATTAATTATTATTAAATATTTTTGTGTACATGGGATTTTTTAACATGTTGAACATGTCGAGAATTTTCATGATTAGGAGTTTCGGAGACTTTCGGAAACATTACCGCCTAATGGGGAACGTTGTTAACGTAAAGTGATCACACTAAGCCAGCTTTCGAAATAACAGTAGAAGACGGTCGTAAGCCCGCAGTGGTTTGTTCCATTTAAAAATCGAACATCAGTACCTAATGAATTTGTTAGAGTCTTAGTTTTTACATAATATTCGTTAATCTTCGTAATGTTGTTATAAAGTATATTTTTAATGTGATCACACGACATACTTAGAGGACTTCTCCAGCGGTATAGATTGTTCACGTATTTACTCTATTCACGCGTGCTTCCTAAATGGAGCATATGTTAGCTATAAAATTCATCCAAGCAGCTCTCCCTTGCGTTTGTTCCAAGACGTCTCTCCAATCCACGAAAGCGTTCCATGGAACTTTATCAAAAAATCAATGGTCAATTTTTGTCTTCCAAGTCTTTTTATGCCTTCTTGATTAGGAATTAATACATCTTCAGAATTCCAATCCAAACTCCCTTTAGACCCCACTTAGGGGCATAGGGAGGCAACAAGAGCTCTCCATTGCGCTCGATCTTGCGCAACGTTAATGACCTCCTCCCACACCATGTCCAGATTCCTCAGCTCTGCCTCGAAGGAGCGGAACACAGTATGAGAGGGTCTTCAGAATTAAAGAACTTAATATTTTATACGCGGACATCAGCAAACCAATTAGGTCACCAATTCAGGATCACCGTGGTTATTGTTGACTCCAGTTTGTTCAAATTAATGAAATTTTTATTTAAAATTTCATTTAATGGCTGAAATTCTGGCCATTATATTTTAAGAATAATATTAAAATAGCTTCCCGTTATTGACCATTGCTGATATATAAATTAAAAATAAACACGCTCACAAGGATAAAGTCTATGAGGTGCAGAGGAGATCACTAAGCATCGGCACTTCTATGAAGCGCTCCAAAAAATAATATTGATTTAAAAATTTCTCCCGAAAAACCTTTTCATACGTTAATTAACCCTCTCAACGCCGATGCATTTATTTCACCCATCAAGCATCGAGTAGTTGGTTCTGTGCCATTAGAGTAAATACAGACACGGAGTGTTCATAAAATCAAGAATTGATATTTTTTATAAAAGAGAATAAACAGTAAAACACTTGATCATGACGTACGGGATAGAATCCAGGGCTGATACCGCTGCGACTATAAATTCCTTGAGAGTTTCAGAAATGCAATCTCTCAGGAAGATAGCCGAGAGACTCGAGAGAGATAAAGAAACAAGAGAGTTAAGGGAAATAAGCGGAGTCGAAGATATAAAAGATTCAGATATGCGCGGCCAATCCCATTAAAGGCGCCTTTTAGGCAAAGCATCAAAGAAGGATGAGTGATGACTAGGAATAGACCTCGCTCCATTGGACAACAAGTAAGAACTTGTCACATCTGCTGAAGAAATAATGATCTAATACCAACTTTATTAGTACAAATTTTGTTTTTTTTTTTTAAGAGTTTGGATGAAAGTCATGGCCAGTAGTCGATGTCTACGAACTAAATTATGACATTAATAAAGCTGTTAGTTTCAGTCTGGTTTCTAAAAGAATCACCAACAAGGAAAAAAAGAAGTTGCACGTAACTGAGATCTGTAGTTGACGATGTCAAATGCTTATTTTCGCAGAACACAATTGAAGAAAATGATAATTAATTATTGTAAAAGTAATTATTGTTTCGTATGGGAGGTAACGTCATAAGACATCTATATAATAATTCAGAAATGTTTTTTTATTTTGCTTTTTACCGTATGTCATAGCATCACGCTCAAAATACAAATGCTATGTCAGATATGAATCTGCACAGAGCCGTGCAAAATGCCGGAGAAGGTTCTTTAATACAATTTGCTGCATTAACTTTAATATATTTAGAGCTATTTAAAAAACCCTATTTTTTAGGATCTTCATACAAAATTTAAATAAACATTAAAAGTGTCATTCTTCTTTTTCTTTGCTTATGTCAGTTATAGAGGTCTACAAAGCAATGGGAAGCTAGACTAGAACCTGTTTAATTACCTACCGATCAAGCCTGACAATCGGAATCAAAAACGTAAAGCAAGACGGGTATAAGCTAGTAAATAAATAAATCGCTTGTATTGCTCTGTGCTCTGTTGTATCGATAATTAGCACGACACCTACTTGCTAAAAGTTCTTACTTACTAACATTCATATTTATTTGTTTGCGTTGTCAAGGAAAGTGGACGCGCGATCATGCGATGGCAGTTAAGACCAATCATCGTGCGATCACAAATTTCTTTGTGCGACGATCAGCTAGGACAGGCTCTAGTTATACAATGAAATGAGGTGGTTGGTAGTCCGATGGTATCAATCGGCGGCTTTCGTACGTATACCATATTGGAGGTCGTAGGTTCGAATCCCGGCTGTGCCGACCATTTTCGCTTTCACGACACAAGCATTTGTTTAGTATGAAAGATGTCAAAAGTTTACTTGTGTTCATTTCGAGTGCGCACAGATTCATTTAAAAAATGCATATTATTAACCTATATAAAAAATAATTTAAAAACGTGATATCAAAGAATGAGATTATTCCTAAGTAGGTATCTCAAAGACAATCTAGAAATCTAGGGAAACAGAGCATCTGTAGGGGTCTCAGATATGTCATTCAAAAGGCAGTTCGCTGTTATCCTCATGTAGGACGTTAAGGAAGTTCCTTTCTCTGTAGTTCGAAGGTCTCTCATAATAACATTACATAACATTCATAAGAGACAAGACCGATAATAATTTATAATTTGTTTATAGTATTGTATTAAATTTTAGTTTTGTTTTTTTTTTAATTATTTATCATACCTAACGGCTTTTATGTTAATATACAGTGTACCTAAAATGAAAACCAATAAAATACATCCATAGTAAAAACAGGAATTCGCGTCCACTTCGTTAATTTCGAACAATGCTATAATTAAAACATTGAAGGGCATGCCTGTATGAACGCACCCACCAAAACGGCCACTCAGGATCGCATCATCTGGTAGAGTATTGGCCACTCCGCCCCGGCCGCCGGGTTCAATGCTCATACTTTTTTCATTCAGGTGAAAAGAACTTTTTTACAAAAAGCATTTTCTCTGCAGCATTGATGGCAGGATCCAAAAATATTATTTCTAAAATACATACCTACATATATCTATTCATCTACGATATAACGCATCTCTTTTGGAGAGGATTAACTGAATAGTACTTTCAAAATACTTCAAAATCAATCACCATATTTTTAATATACATCCATTTTTGTTCCCCCTATTCCAATTCAAATTAAGTGCGCACTAAACTAAAAAAGAACGTTCCTATTTTAGTTAGCCGGATTGGTATTCGAGAAATTTTAGAACGTTCCAATTTGTTCCTGTTGTTTCCAATAGTTTGAAATTAGTTCGTTTTGGTATTCGGATTTCGTATTTAAGTCAATTTTAGTGCGTTTATCTGTCAAAACGTTCCTAATCTTAGTTCACACCTAATTGTATGCATGCGTCTAAAAAGATATCTGATGATATTTTTATGATAAACGTTTTTTTTTAACCAAATAATTATAAAACAAGTTTATTTTTATTAAAAATATTAAGCATTTCCCCCGAATTTATTATAATTAATACAAATAATAGCATCAAAAATTATTATCATTGAACACCAATGCAATCATACAGTCGTCTTCGTTACACTTCGGGTTGGTTCGACAGTTTCCGGCGACCATGTTACTTGGAACATGGAGCTCGTTTGAATTTGTCTTCTCCGATTGGCTGTCCGCTTGTCAGCATCAACCAATAAGGTGCATGCTCGATTCATAGACAATTATAATTCAAAAAAATATTTATGGTGAACTAATATTGGTTTTTAGAACACGGCATAATTCCGAATACGAATTTTAGTTCGAGTGAACTTAATTCTAAATCATTTGGAACGTTCTTAATAAGAACGATCTAAAATCCGAATAGGGGGTAATAGCTACATCCATTTTTGAAATGATTTTTTTAGCAATATATTCTTCAATGAACTTCTACTTAATATCTGTAAGATGTGATGTACATAATTAAATTTTCACGATATAATAAACAAAATATACATATTTAAGTAATTATGTACATAAAACTTAAGCCCTCTATTGACAATCACTCAATTGAATGTCATCCATTTTGATGACATTAAGAAAAAATAGTCCCATTCACCATCACTTCAAACGGATGTCATCGATTTCGACAGATGTGAAACTTGTATTTTATTTCAATCATTAGGTATAAAGAAATTTCACTAAGTGAGCACTACGCATTTTGCTATCATTAAATTAAAGTGGAACCTTAGTGGAAGGATTATGGCAAAATGAGACAAATAATTATTTGAACCAAGTTTTTATCTCTGATAATCAAGTGATGTAACGATTTGGACCACGTCCACTCGAGTTTCTTCATTGACGATCCTTTAGCTTGACGCAATTGAATTTTGGACTGATATCATCCATGTGGTTTTTCCCACTCACGGTCCTTTTTTGGAGTGACATCCCCCAATTTGAACGGATCGAGTGGTCGTGATGGTGAACCTTAGAGAGAGAAAGAGTTTAACAATAGAGTGATATTTCCATGTACTAGCTTTTAACAAAATTTTGATCTTCAATTATACGTATTATGCATACTTTTGCAGACCCAAGATGGACATCGCAAAGGGAGACCTTAGAGCTGGGGGCGCGATAAACTGGAGAGTATAGAAAGGAGTAACGAAAAGTTCTAGAGGAGACCATGACCCTCAGTGAGTCGTTGTAATAATGCCATAATATCATGATTCTCCAACTAGGTGCGGAAAAAGGACGAAACACATGATGTGCCTTAACAACTTTGACTTTCAGGATGATGAAAAAATAGAATCTTTCAACACGTGCAAAGAACGTTTTTGAAGTTTCTCTTTGAAATATTTTCACAATGAACGTGCAATTATTAGTTTCGTGAATATATATTTTGTCATCGGCGATGTTCACAAGTGGACAATGAGACGGAAAGTCTTGCCTTCCATGATGCGATGGTTAAATATTCACCTCAACTCTTTACTTTTTATAACAATGAAACTAATCTAAGAACTATTCGGATAGTAGGTACATTATATAACAACTGCATAGATATTCATAACTTCGTAAAATATTTAGATACCTTTGTTTAATTAAAACGAACTAAGGTTTACAGAGAGCTGTTGTCAATTATTAAGATCCGGAAAATATCATATCATGTTACTGCGAGAAGAAAAGTACCTACCACCTTCTTTACTTTATTCTGAAAGGAAAATGGACCGGCGTCCGACCTGTGGAGGAGCTGTTCCGAGCAGCGCAGGACAGGCACAAGTCCGCCGATGTCATCGCCAACGTTGGGGAAATCCAACAGTGCACGTAAAGAAGAAGAATCAAAACGGCTTTGTCATGGCCAGTTGATGTATCGATACGATGGTAGAAAGTTACTCAAGTAGGCACATTTCAGAGCTGTTTTTCTCTAGCTAGAGCGCCTTAAGATCTGCTGAGAGTGTTTTGAATAAGCTGACCAAGATGTCTATAGTAGATCGGTTAAGTTGAGAGGGAAAGAAACTCCATGTTATAATATTTTATTTTTTTTTACTTTTTTGGCATATCATCCACAAGGGGGATGTTTTGGCCAATGTTATAATATTGATAGAACTAAAAAAAACTAGACCTCTCTGCACAGAGTTTGGCCCGTTTCAACAAGAGCGCTCCAACTTCGAGACGCAAAATATATCACTATAGATAAAGAGGCGCCTTTAGTAGATAATGGTGTCATTCTAGATTCAGCTTTTCGACCAGTTTTTGGGACAGAAGATTCCGACTCTAGAATGGCGGCCAAAAATAGATCCTATATAAACAAATAAAGGGCAGATTTTCCTCTTCTTCGTTGAGAGTAAAGCTCAAATCGATCCTTGATCTCCTGTAGACAAAAAAACTGATTTTAAATTTTCTTAAAATGAAGTGAAGTTACTCCTCAACGATAACAATAGAAATGGTAGTGGTGACATTTGGAAGACTAATCATTCACTCAGAGTCAGAGCATATTGACGAGTGCCCTAGTAGAGGCGCGCGTAATGCATTGGGCTGCGGGTAATGAAAGAGCCAAATGGATGAAATGAAATTTGAAAAAATAGAGCAGATAAGTGGTGTGAGGTGAGGTGAGGTGTACCGCGAGATGGCGATATTCGTCAGCCAGAGCCGTATATAGCACTACACAGCGGTCAAATTCATCAAATTCATGGCTGTTTATTTTATTTAATGTTAATTTTAGGCCAAGTATCTTGTTTTTTAATACGTGAAGTTGAATTCCAACTATCTATTCGTTTATTTAGTAGTCTTCTAGGAGTCGTCGTCTCCAGGTTGGCTGTGCAATGCAATCTTATGGAGTCTGTATAAGTCCAATATATCTTTAACTTTGCATATTTCTAGTACCTAATTTCTTACCTACCTACTCGATCTCTGAGAGTCTTTTAAAATAATGTTTTACCCAGTTTGTGACTGTCAGTGGATATTTTTTATGTGGTGTTATCCGTCTCAATCCATTTCCTTAGCATAAGAATTAATTTATTTCAATTAAATCTTCGATTGTGAGCCCATTTTGAGCTCTATGAATACGATTTTGTGAAATTGAGTTACATCAATGACTACCACGGATTTAAAAACCAAACATACAACATGGCTATTGGCACAGCATGCCTGACCACAATATCTGCCATTTCCATGTCCACCAGTTAATAACACCCATTACCCTCAGATCTCCAACCAAGGCATCCATTTCTTTTATTTTGTAGTTGTCTCCGCGCCACAGCGAAATGAAAAATGTCATACTTACCAGTAGCCTTGATATTTTTTTCTTTATTACAGACACCAATAGAACACTGAACAACACACAAAAAACTTATCATGAAACAAAAATATAGAATATTTAGTGCTCCAATAACAGGTATCTACCGCATAGCTAGTGTATACCTATATAATTAGGTAGGTACACTAACGTCTCCTGAGTATTCAAATTAAACAAAAAACGTCTTAACTACTGTGTGATTAAAACAAAACTAAAAAAAATATAAAAGTACTTATAGAAAAAGAAAATAGAACAAATAAAGGAAAAATAGATCTAAAATGATACGATTCGAACCTGTGACTCTAGTTTTTGATATGCCGAGATGCTAACCTCCAAGCTAAGTGTACAATTGGCACAAAAACCCCGAAAAGTTTTGAATTTCAGGAAAAAAAATTGTGGTAGGGATCTTAATTATTGTAGTGTGTGAATACGAGCTCTGTGTATGTATGAGTGGTATTGTCGTGGATCCTGGTCCAAAATTAATAAAATGAAAAGGTATTTGAAAAATTTCACTGCATTTTATTGAAAAAGCTTTGAATTCGATGCAATTTAATGAATGCATACCTGCACATAAAGTACCTACCTACTAATCATAATACCTACTCTCATACACTGTATGGTCCGATTTTTAGTTTCAATCAATCAATCAAATCTCCCTTTACATCCCACATAGGGGCTTAGGGAGGCAACAAGAGCTCTGGATTGCGCTCGATCTTGCTTAATGTTATTATTCTTGGTTAACTGATACAATGCTTTCCTTTCTCGCTTTTCTTTCTGTTCTCGGCTTCTCGTTTCCAAATTTTCCTCCTTTAATAATTAATAATAATATTTAGATATGTATGTACTTATCAATAATTTATAATGGGTTATGTATGTATATTTGTTTGTTTTTTGTTTTTAATTTTTTGTTTTGTGTTTGTTATTGTTATTATTTGCTTTATGTGATTGTGCTGAAATAAATAAATATGGACCTCTTTGTTTTACTTTGATTGCGGAAGTAAATTGATTAATTTAATTTAATTTGATTATTTTTTGGTTGAACTCGTTATGATCCAACCGGGTACTTATCATTTTTTCTGCATTTAATTGATATTTTTTTAATATTTTTGTTTGTTCAGGATTATTTTTTATATTTTGTGATTTTTATATACCTATATTTATGTTTTTTTCTCTTTTAATATCGTTATATGTTTGTGATGTCAAATTTATATACTTTTCTTTTTAAGTGAATTTTCTCAGGCTATTATTTTGATTAATCTTGTGTACATAGAATAGGGCTAGGAATGAACCAAAATATTTTGTTAAAAAATTATATGTACATTTTCTATTTGTATTCTTAGCCTGTTTGTGCATGTTGTCATTTAACCCTAATAAAATAATTGATCTTGATAGATTCCACAACTTGTCGTTATTTAACTTTTTGAAAATACAATGCATCGAACTATGCTGATATCTGTGCTTTTTTAATGAATCTGCAATCACCCGAAGTGAACAGAAAATACACTTTTGACATCTTTCACACTAAACAAAAGGTTGTGTTGTGATCGGCACCGGGATCACGGGAAATGATCGGCACCGGGACTCGAACCCACGACCTCCAATATGCTGTGCGTACATGAATAACATGCTACACCTATCCCTAGGTATATATAATTGGGAGGTGCGTCCGTAACTTATTTTTATGTAACACCTTAACGGCCTAACCTAGCGCAAAAATAATTGAAACATTTTTATCTTCTTCTTCTTCTTCCTAATCTTTATCTAGATCTGTGATGTCTTTTCTGAAATTAGCCTGGTTCTTGGAATGCAGATGATCAGCTCTCTTACCATCTCTGGTGGTCTCCGTCCCTCTGGTAGTTCTTTTTTTTAATCAAAATTATTTAAACTTTAATAGTCAGAAGTAGTTGATAGCCCAGTGGTATCAATCGGAGATAAGATTTCATCGGCATAGCTTAATAATTTTACTTATGCATGAAGCTTGTGGAACTTGAAAATGAAATGTGGTCTTTGTAACTGTTCTGTTCGCCTCAGGACTTTGGTGTTTTTATCCAGAGAAAAAATTCGATCATACTGTGTATATTATTTATAGACGCTCTGTCGAATGGCCACTCTAGTGGAGGTCACTTTTGACATTTCGAAGTCCCCGCTGTGTTTGGTCAAACTCTACCCCTTCAATAAACACTCCAGAGGAAACTGACAGCTCTAACAAATCTATACCTCAATCATCTCCCTATGTTTAGCTTTTTAAAGAATCACAAAATAACCTGATGGAATATGGAAATGCTTGGTTTTAGAAACAAACTGCGCTACGCATACCTTTTCTCCCTTTTCACAATGTCACAAATCTCTCTAATCTAAAATACACAGTCGTATCTCCTATGCTGACATTATACTTTTACAGTTTTCCTTAACTTTCTTTATTTCTTAAGCACCAAATGGCTACAGCTTCGAGTCTTGTCGTGGCATGAGATTTTCCACTAGCATAGATTCTAATGTGGAACTGTACATAGAAGACTTTTTCAGAAATAATGCAGAAAACAGATGAAATGGAAGGAACGGTTAGGCGACTTCGAGGGGTATCGGCTTTCTTAGTCCTCATCCTTCGCACGAAGCCTTGATCCGTTAGGATTCTTGCGATTACATGTTAGCAAGTAAGCTTACTCCAATTATTATTTTTAAACACACCTTAATATTTTGTCAAAAAGTTCTCTCTAATCACCCTCTTTTTAGTAGGTATTTCGCTGATATTATGATTATTAATATTTCATAGACTATTATTTATGTACCGAAAGGATTTACTGGCATCCGATGTATTCATAAAGAAACCACATCAGTCGTGCGCTTCGGGAAACAAAACAAAATGATCTGTATTTGAAAGGACAACCCCAATCCGATTATTCCGTCATTAACGGTCACAAACAAAAGACAATAACCGCGCATCGGAAGAAGCCGACCGTACGACAAACGACAAACTACCTTTGTCGGTTGCACCGCAGATTATTTCTGCTAAACAAAACAAGGTCCATAAATTAATTAATAATCTATGAATTGAATAGACTTTATGCGAGCTAATTATTTTAAATCATTTCAGCTAAAACAATACATGCTTAACATATCCTATTTTCCATCCAGATTTTCCTTGTTATTCACATTAAACAGATCATTAATTTTATTTCTTTATTTACACCATATGTTTTTTTTTTCAAATAATAAGTAGCAATCATTAAGGGGATTGAAAAACATGACAATTCTAAACAAAAAACAGGCATTGTACCTATGCCAAGTTTTGAAAATACCTATATATCCCATCTGTGTACAGATTTTTCTTGCACGTTGCCCTTGCCCATAAGTATCGTATTCACAATAATTCTCTTTCTTCCATGTCATTGTGCCTTAAGGTAACAAACGTCTCAAAACGTTTGACTTCACGAGGGGCGATTACGTCGGTGCGACGGATTTCTTGTCGGAAACGACATTGACACCATTATCTCTGACCTATACGATATACTCAACAATACCATAAAAATTTTTGTTCCCTCTAAGATAAGCAACCAATCACTCTTCCCCAGATGGTTCACACCGGCGCTGGTTCAACTAATCCGCGAGAAAAAGAACACTCATAAGCTTTTTAAGGAATCAAATGACTCGGACTAATACCATAAGTTTGTTGAACTAAGAGCTGAATGCTCTAGAATGAAGAGAGAGTGTTACAGTAACTACATTAAGAGGGCCGAATCCATTACTACGGACGCGAAGTCATTGTGGCGTCTCAAAAGATCGCTGAGCGACGAGGATGGTATGTTTCCGCCTCGCATATTCCTTGGACGGGAAAAGGCTAGCGGGCTGCAGGAGTTGGCGAATCTTTTTGCCAGTTTCTTCGGCTCCGTCTTTGAGAGCGGGGACCATTTAGGCACACCGATCCCATCTGTAAACGCTATTTTACCAGATAACCTCTCCGTATGTATACTGGACTACGACGACGTCTTTAAGGCAATAAAACACCTGGATGAAAAAAAATCATGCGGTCCAGACAACGTCCCTCCCAGTTTTCTAAAGGGCTGCGTTCACGCCCTAATTGTTCCTTTGACAGTGATATTCAATAATTCCTTGGCCAGTGGCATCTTTCCCACATACTGGAAGATGGGAAAAGTAACTCCAATATTAAAAAAAGGCGACAAAAACGACGTCACGAACTATCGCCCCATATGTCTTCTGTCCACACTTGCAAAAATGTTTGAATCCCTTGTTCTTGAGAAAGTTATGCCAACTTTGTCGCGAATTATCATCCCGCAACAACACGGCTTTCTCCCTGGGAAGTCGACACTGACAAACTTGCTTCTTTACGAGGATTTTATTGTACAGAGCCTTAACAGGGGACTTCAGGTCGATAGCGTGTACATCGACTTCTCGAAGGCCTTCGACAAAGTGTCTCATGAGCTGCTACTAGCAAAGCTCCAGGCCATCGGTGTTGTCGGTCCTCTTCTTCGCTGGTTTGCGTCCTACTTACTGGATCGAAGGCTGTCTGTAAGCATCGAGGGATTCTCGTCCGCTCCATTTACGGCCACGAGTGGCCTGCCCCAGGGCAGCCACCTCGGCCAGTCATCTTCTTGGTGTTTATCAACGACATGGGGACTAAGATTGGTGATGTGAACTACCTCCTTTTTGCCGATGACTTAAAGATTTACTCTGGGGTGTCCGAATCGAGGGACTGCGAGAAAATTCAACCAAGCCTGATTAGTTTGGACGAGTGGTGCGTAACGAACAGACTGCACCTTAACATTCAGAAGTGCCAGTTCATTCAATTCTCTAGAAAGAAAAACATAGTGCGTTTTGACTATAGTTTAAATGGGATTAGGTACTCTCGAAAGAGTGACAGAAATACGCGATCTGGGCGTTATCTTCGATGAGGGGCTATCATTTGTTTCCCACATAAACACTGTCGCGGGAGATGCGATGAGGACCCTGGGGTTTGTATTACGCACAGTCCATGACTTTCAAAACATCCGCGCTATCGCCCTGCTCTATACCTCTCTTGTACGTAGCAAGTTGGAGTATGCATCACCGATCTGGTCTCCCGAATATATGTGCCATAAACACACCATAGAGCGAGTGCAGAGTAAGTTTTTGAGACACATCAACTACAAATTGGGTATACCCAGCGAGGAGCTGAACTACGAGAGGTTACGAGAGCTATTAAACATGCACAAGCTGTCTGAAAGACGCACTTTGTCTGACCTCATCGTGCTCTATAAAATTCTTAATAACCTTTTCGACGAGCCCGCACTGATCGGTCTCATAAAATTCCACATACCATCCCGCAGCACTAGAAGTAGATGCCTTTTTAGCTGTGACAATTCTCTTACTACCAACTACTTGAAGAGAACGGTATTCCCACGATTCCATCGTCTGGGAAACAAATACGCGAACGACATTGACATTTTTAAGTCAAAAGTCACATTAGGACAACTTTCTCATAATGGTTCCAACAGACTTACTGTCTCAACTGATCTTCACTGATTCCTCGACATTTGCTTCAGCTGCGACTGTAGCTTTCTTCCATCCCGCCTCCTACCTCTTGTTGTTGAGCTGTTCTACCTCGACGCTTTTCAACGCATAGTAATTTAGCGACCTGAAATACTTCTGTGGGTATATCATACCCTTATCATCCTGTTAAATCACTTATTGTAATCCGAATACCTCTCCTCTTATGTATCACCTAGACGGAGACTTCTAATCAAATTTCTGGCAACTGTCATCAGTCATCCATTAGCCTTGTATTCTCGAATTGTTGTATTCTTCTATTATACTGAAGAAACGTGTTGCACGTAATTTTTCTCTCTGTAATGCTTATGGAGGGAGGAAATAATAGCAATATGTGTATCTATATAGTTTAATATGCACTTATGTATTTTTTACTTTGTATTTTTACTGCTCTCTATGTTATCTTTTTTTCTTTAAAAGGCAATTTGTCGTTGATAAATAAATAAATAAATAAAACAAAGGCTCAAAGTCTCAACATTGCTCCCATTTTGCTTATTTTCAGTTTTCAAGATGAGCTAATTTGTACCTATCTACAGTGATTTAAATAGATACTTTAATTCGTCAAATATTTTAATCAATCAAAAGTTTTGGGCCCTATCCTCCTTCTTTTGTTCCTCATTCCAGAAAGTATCGTAACTCGTGGCCGTGTCGCCAGCTCTGGGACCCTATTCTCGAATGTCGATCGATGGGTTTTCTAATAGTTTTTTACGAACTCACACGGAAGACCCTGATCACCAACTCCTCGAATCCTCTCCGTCCTCCGCAGCCCGAATTGCTGAATGTAATAGTACCTCCAAATCCAAACTCCCTTTACGCCCCACTCTCCATTGCGCTCAATCTTGCGTAATGTTTGTGACCTTCTCCCACACCATTTCCTGATTCCTCAGCTTTGCTTCGAAGGAGCGGAAGACAGTATGAGAGAGTCGGGACCCTGATGGGAGGAAGAACAGCGCCACGCTCTCCTCGACCAACTGTCATTTGGCAACCTATCCATCTGTAATTTTCTTCGTGAATTAACACACGCTACTCCCTCTATGTTCATTACCATTAGACCAATGGTCTAGAAACCTTAATGCCTAAAACGCTCAAATGTCAATTGAAGTGGTTGGTAGCCCAGCGGTTACGATGTCGGCTTTCGTACTGTTTCGTGCGGAGGTCGTGGGTTCGATCCCAGGTGCCGACCATCTTCCTCTTTCACGACACAAGCTTTAAGTAGCTTACTGTGAAAGAGTCAAAGGGTGTGTGTTTCAAAAAAAATGTCCTTACAACAGCAATTGAAAGACAAAATACACTACGCTGAGATCAACCGAAAAAGAATAACCGACAATGCCGACATAGCAAACTAAAGTAAATGATCCTAAACTGAATTTCTAGATAAGAAACTGCTTTATTTATAAACTACAAACATCCCCCTTGTGGATAATATGCCAAAAAGTAAGAAAAAAAAAACGATCAGTAGAAAAAAAATCTCAGCGATAGAAAATCATGCGATCAAGCGTCGTCGAGGTAGTTAACCCATCATATAGTTTGATTGTCAGCTAATCTCTGTATAGATTTTGACCCACCATGTTGGATTTTACGTCAACTGACAGTTGTTTCCAGTATGCAGGAATGCTTTCTGTAATTAATACACTGTGTTGAATTTTTTTCCTTCCAATTATGAGCTCCCTACATATTTAGGTCCATTGTATTTTGGTTCATCATTTTAATCATAGAAAATTTGAACGAATAAAGCAAATATTATATGCATTCCCGTAATCATTCTAGTATTCGTGGGCTTACAACCATGATGCTGTACTTCTGCTTCTAAGCTCTAGTATCTTGGCTGTACCTAACCACTCGTGTTGCCCGACTACTATTTTGTTTGTTTACAAAATTTTGTGCGTGCAAATGTCATTTATTTTTATAAATAAAAGACGCGAATCAAATATGTTTTTATAAATATAATGAAAATTGATCGGTGTAACGGAAGTGATCGTGTAATCGACGATTTTTTTTATAAATAAGACTGTAGGTAGGTATATAGTAATATGCTTTTGTCATAATAATAAGTATGTAGTTGACTTTTATTCATTTTCTCTCTATCCCTAATAGAAGCCTTCTCGGTTCAGCTGCGTCATCGCAGCCGTTTGCTGTTATTCTGTATTGTTGTCATTAGGTACCGGGAAGTAGGAACCTACCGCATTTCCATAATGGGAGAGTCGCCATCCTTGTCAGTCATGTCGCAGGGTGAACACGTGGTCTTGTCTTATTGAACCAATTTAAAAGCGCGTGGTTTTACTCCCATCACGTAAGTGAGCTAATAGACACCCTATACATCGCGTGCAATATTTCAGGGCTGGCACATACCATCAAATTTTAATAAATCATTATTTTTATATATACCTAAGCCATATTCTATACGCTTGTATTTTTTATATGACGATTCAACTACCCTACTTGCTGTTTGTATTGGCGTGCTTACTTATTCATTTGGGTGATTAAATTTAAGTGAATGGGAGCAACCATTACCACCACTGGTGACCTCGAGGCTGAGCTCGTGTATCGGTATGGCAAGTGGCGCCTTTAACAACATGATCAAAATATGGAAAGCGTCGGCGTTTAGTGTCGAGACGAAATATACTGTTCGATGCGTGTGTGTATCATCATGCCCATTCTCCTGTATGGGTGTGAATCCTGGCACCTGACCAAAGCCCAGGCACAAAAAGTCTCAGCTTTCGAAATGTAGTGCCTCAGGAGAATTTTGGGTGTAATATGGTTCCACCGCATCACGAACGACGCTATACGCCGGCTCTATCACTTCAGACATTATATAGGATGAAGGTAGCTTAAATACCTTTGATCTTGTTTTAATCGCGTTTGATTCATGTGTACCCCGTTAGCACACCTCCGCTGCGGATTAGCCGAAGCGACGACGGTCACATCTGTCAGTTTCTGCGCGCCATGTTGAGAGTGAGACAGCATGCTCAATCCCGTACTGTTTTCTATACATTCATCTCTCTCTTGCGGTGTTTCGCCATAGATTACTTCAAATTGTACTCACATCTCCGCCTGATATTTCGCGGATCCGTGTGTTTCGCATTCCGCCCGCTTTTGAAGTTGTCAAAATCGACAGAATTTTGGAGCGAAATTGAAGCGAACGTCATGTTTTCCATAGAAATCAAAGATGGAAACGTTAATTGCGTTTTGTTATGGGATGGTTTGCAGAAGTTGGATGTGCATATTTTCTAAATTGTAAGTAAAAACGTTGTTGATCTTGTAATATTTAAAAATATATATGAAATGTGAAATAATATTGTGGTTTTAATTATTTATATTTCCCAACAAAACATAACCATAGAATATTACTTATGTGTATTTTTCTATTTCGCTACTCGTTTACCCGCTAGTGTACTAACACTACCTGCGATTTCGCTTTCTGCAGTTTCGTGTTCCGTGATTCGCGGCGGAGGTGTGCTAACAGCCTTAATATTGAATGAACTTAATAAGATTGAAAAAATAGGGCTACATTTTTATGTATAGAGATTAAAATTATAAGTAAAAAATATCTAGGTACCTACTTCTTTATTAATTCAGCAATCGACTCCACGAATCTATCTATCTATGTATACTATACCATGCGCCTACATCCTCAAGAGTCCCAGTAAAGGTCTGGCTCTTACTTGATTATTTGGACTGCTCCTTGGTCGCTTTCTGTATCTGAAGCTAGATTGATACCACATTATTCTCCATCTCTGCGGACTTTCTCAACACAATATCAAGCCAGATAAGTCAATAGAACATTATGGTGGTATTTATTTTATTTATTTTTTATTTAGCGTATGGCCATTTCATCACAATTTATATTATATAATTCAATTAATAAGTATATTTTTGTTTTTCTTGTTAAATAGTCAATATAATAAAAAATGGTTAGGGCGCAGGGGAAATTTTCCTGCTTGTCAGATGGTCAAATCCAGATCTCGAATGTAGTCTTTAGCCCTGTCTGTAAGTATGGCGAAGTCCGAGAGACTACCCTCGTATGCCCTGTTGCTGCATTCCGATAATATGTGGCTGATGGTCTGCCTGTCAGCTCCGCAGTCGCACTCTGGAGACTGCCGCCATCCACATTTGTGGGCGAAATCGGCGCACATGCCATGGCCTGTTCTGACCCTGTTTAAAGCAGACCATGTCTTTCTTGGTAGATTGAATCCAGGCGGTGTTTCAGTGATGCAAGGCAGAAGATACATTGGTGACTCCGCCATGCATTCGCGCCACTCTGTGCTCCATGCATCTAATATGTTAAATGCATTGTTATGAGCCATTTGTAGGTTGAAGGCTGTTCGCAGTGGAGGGTTTCTGGACTTCAATCTGCTGCTCCGGTTAAGGTTGTTGAGGTCTATGTTGGTCAACATTTCATAGTTTTTTGAGATCTTGTCATGTTCTCTGGTCAGGGCGTGCAGTCTTCGCAAATGGGGAGGAGGAATGTGGCTCAAGACAGGCAACCAGTGTACAGGTGTGGGTCTTATGGTTCCGGAGATTATGCGCATGGTGCAATTCAGCTGGGAGTCTACTCTACCAGTGTGGGCGCTGTTCAGCCATACGGGGGATGCATATTCAGCAGCCGAGTAAACGAGGCTCAGTGCAGATATGCGCAGTGTTTCTGCGGTGGATCCCCAAGTGGTACCGCAAAGTTTCTGTATGATGTTGTTTCTTGTCTTGATTTTAGCTGATACATTGCCGAGATGTTCCTTGAAAGACAATGGTGGTAACATGAACATGTGATTGGCCCGTCAGGTCTCATTTTGGAGACACTTGCTCTCAAATTTTATCTAATACCTTAGGTGCCAAATATAGAACCACGTATGTTTGTAGTAATATTAATATACACGGTATAACAGTGGTGGTGGTAGAGGACCTCAATACCTATCGATTTACCCCCATTTATGTTCAGCGAGATTGGGTGGTTCAAAAGTTATTTACCTTTTTGTGACTTTTGAATAAAAAAACATAGCTATGTCCAAAATATAGATTTAAGATCATGTTTTTTTCTGACAATAATTAGATAGTAGTCACAGGTTTTTTTTCTAAAAGTTATCTTAAAAACTACTACTATTCATGGAGAATTGCCCTGCAAATTTTATTTGACTGGTTTTAGCGGATCACGCAAAAATGCTTTGACCAGATTGAAGGCGAAACATCATTTACGGCTTAGACCCAACAAACAAGATTGGTCAGTGGTGAAAGATTTCGATCTTCACTACGCTGTCTCCATTACAATCAATCAATTCTCTCTTTTACACCCAACTCAGGAGTATAGGGAGGCAACAAGAGTTCTCCATTGTGCTCAATCTTTATCATCTCCATCCATTACAATGAAATTAATTTCAATACGTCAAGGGAATAAAGAAAAAGAAGCACATTATAGACATCACCTTTAATTATAATAATGATCCATAATATATAATACATCTTTTATTTTGTCTCTATTGACTTACATGCTAATTAAATTATTTAATTATTATATGCACATATTGTTTTATTATTATATATGAATATATTCGTACTAGTGTGGTTTAAGACACTCACAAACACCCAACATTTTGTACCTACTTAAATTAATATTACCAAGCTCTAAAAAAAAAACAATTAACAATAAAAACAAACCAAGTGTCCTAAAATGAATAGTATACAGGCTGTTTGGTAGAACTTTTAAACAAACTGGTTTGCAGAGAAGAGAAGATCATTTTTTTTTTCATTTTTTGGCTACTCAAAATTTTTATATAAGATTTTTTTTTAAATTTGGAAAAACACAAAATTTTATCTGTTGACCTTTAAAACTGTTTTATTTAGCACTCCATCAGATACAAATAAATTTTGTTTTAACTCAAACGTATGCATATTCAGAATAAATATTTTTTTATTCTAGTAAGAAACGTAAAAAACCTATCAAAGTACAAAGAATGGTTCAAAGAAAAAAACAAAATTCAGTTTTAAAAATACTCGGTAAAAATATTTCAGTTCTAAAAATCTCGTAAAAATTTCCCAAAAATGTCCTCTATCAAATGTACTTCATACCTAAAAAACACTAGTGCGCTTTCAAGTAAACTATTTCCATACAAAAACATCAACTAGGTATTGCGAGTACGGAGATCTATTCAAACGAATTCGTTATGCCTGTACATTGGTTGACAAATCATGAAAATACTCCACTTGGGAGCGCGATTAACATCGTTAGGTTTTTATTTATTTTTATTTTGTTATGTATTTTATAACAAATATAATAATTAGAAATAGAATAATTTAGGGGAGTATGTACGAGATTTGAAGAAGTTAATCTATTTTCAGAGTATTTTTAAAACTGACATAAAATGAACTTACCTTTTTTATTTTCTTTTTCTTTGGATTTTAATATACCTACCTTAATTTTTTTCTGCACTTTCTGCCACCAATTGATCTCCTCTTATCTACCATACCAGTTTGTCTAACCTTCTACCAAACACTGTATAAATAAGTAATATTATAATATCACTCGCTCACAGTGATATGAAAGAAAATAACAGAAGTGATATTTGATAATAAACAAAATGCCAAAACTATTGAACATTCTCCAAATAACCGATTTCAGAATTAGCCAAGTTTCTACAAATGAAATTCCAGTCCATTTCAAACAATTGCGATTTCACAATTTTGAAATATACGAAATTAATCAAGAACTGAATTTTCATGTAGTCTTCAAAAAAAAGGTTAATAAATTACTTTAATATAAAACTATCTAAAAACAAAATTTATTTCTAAAATACATATAAAATTTTAACAATTGTTTTAAAAATTAATTAAACAACATTTTGGGAATTCACAGTTTAAGAAAATAATAAAATAAAACATTAGCTAAGTATTTTTAGCTAATTTTTTTTTTATTCATATTATGATAACAAATGTTTTGTTGAAAACAATAATGAACAACTATTTTAATTCTTTTTTAATGTCTTATTATTAATAAAACTATGAAATAATTTTTTGAACAAATTTGATCTAGTAATAAAAAAATGATATCCTCAACAATGACGCTTCTATAATATAAAATAGTTATTTTTATGTTTTTTTTTTTTGCGTAGCTATGAAGTGAATAAATCCCATACAGCAACAATTTAAAGTCCTAAGCCAGCATATAAGATTCCATTGAATTCACAACCATTCATCCATATGCAATATCGTTCCTTACCAAAGTTGAGTAACTAAAAGTTAATGCTGTGTTTTCAAAGTAAAGTGATACTTAGCTTAAGGAACCACTTATTTTTAAGTAAACTCTTTCAGTAAGGTGCATCTCTGCATATAGGAAACGAAGAGTGATTTTACCAGAATAAAAAAGGTTGATTCACAAGAAGTATAATTTGAAAAAAAAAAACTAGAGCCTATTTTTTGATTAATATTTAAATACAGTAGACTCTGCCTAATCCGATACTCCAGCTAGACGGATTGTCACCAGGTGGTCGGATTACAGTCTAGTGCATACTAATTTCCCCAACTTATATCTAGTATTTAATAAAGTAGGTAATAATAAAGTCAGTCATACAAAACTGATTAAAATAAATAGTGGACCCTGAAAATTTAAATTATATAATACAATTTTTTTTTAATGAGATGAAAAAATGATATTTATTTTAGAATGGTAACAATGACACAACTGCGAATTTTAAAATATTAATGGAATGCTTATACCTTGAATCTGATAGTGGTTGATAACTTTTGAGCGCCTTTAAATTTAGCAACAAAGGGAGAATTTAATATTTCAAATATCGCTATGAAAAAAAAAACGAATTCATCCCCGAAAATATAACATATGGATGAAACAGAATGAATTAATTTAAATAAACCAATTAATTTGTTACTACACAAACGATTTAATTACCTGATTAGTTTCGCAGGCACAGGTGTCTTAGTAACTGAGAAACCATGCAGGACCTGTGCCTACAAAACTAGTCAGGGTATTAAATCATTTGAGAAATAACAAATTAATTGTATTATTTAAATAATACCACCAAGAATGCACATTCAATTCGTTATTTTTTTTTTAAGCAAAATGGCTATAAAAAAGGATAATTTAATTATTTAAAAGAATATATAAATACCATTTGAACTGTGTTAATTCATAAACATTTAAGCAAAATAAAAAAAAATAATAACTATCGATTGTATACTGGAAATAAGAAACGCACTGAGTACCAGAAAATTCATTTTGAGATAATCAAATAAAACTTATTTTCCCCCATTATGGACTTAATACTATGATGATTTCTGGATCTGTCTTTTCACGCCTTTAGATCATGGATATGGACTATGTGCAATGGTTTATAAGCTATGTCCACACTGTGGCTTTTTTCGTTCAACAAGGGCATGCGTTGAAAGCATAGTGCGCGCTGCGACGCACGCGTTCCAGCGGTCCGGGATTTCTGTGCAATATAGCATTCAACATCAAGATGGTGGACGATATTACTACAGAAATACAGACTACTGAAGACTACAGAAATATTCCACAACTTTGGGACCAAAACAACGAGCTTTTATACAAATAAAAAAAAAAAGAAATGATGGTCTGCAAGTTTTGGCTACGAAATACAACTTGTACTTTTCTTATCATCAAGTAGGCCGCACATAGAATCATCTCTTCGCACATGTTGTTATACTGAAAGATAATTAACGACTGCCCTAAAGGAAAGTTGAATAGAATGATGAAAGGAAAGTTGAAGATGCAAGGGGCACAGTGTGGACATAGCTTTAGAACATTTCCTCATACTCAACTCATTTTTGGTACTTAGTGCGTATTTTATTTCCAGTATACAATTGTTTTCTTTTCATAATAATTCATTTATTTATTTATTTTATTCAAATCATTCACACGAAAGTTTTCGATATATAATAAAACATGATAATACTTAAGCTATACATTATTTTTTTCATTAAAATTTCCATACAGACATCATATATATCTCCTTATCAGTCAATAAATATGTATAAGCATCCCACTACTAAAAAACTTTAATAATTTATGGACCCCTTTTGTCGTAACAATCAAATTATCGACTGTCAAACATTTTTTTCAACACTTTCACTGACTTAAAAGTAAAAAGAGCATGTATCCCTACAGTAGACGCCTACCACATGGATCAACAGTCAGCAGTGAATGTGTTAAATCCATTATAATCAAAAGTTTTGAATATAAATAAGAAATCGTCAAACTATTATTGAAATATGCGTTTATATTAAATTTTTTCAAGGTTCAAATCTTAGCTGGATCCCACATAGCAGTTTTGTCACGTATTTTCAATATTGTTTTTTTTACGCTGCTTGCTTCACAGGCGTGGCATCCAATTGAGGAATGGACCTTATCATACGTGTGCCTTATACGGTATACAACCACACCATTTTGAACAAAAAAAATTTTTAGGAATTTCCTATGAAAAAATCCTCAATCTTCCTTCACCAAATAGCCATAAGCACAATCTGTCTACGGCATACGCTAGGAACATGTCCGCTATCAACACTTGCACTAAAATTTGTTTGAACTAAAAAAAAAGAGAGGCATAATGTCAAATTATTATTAATCACAAATATAAAAAAAATGCTGTAGTGGTCATTCAATTGGAAATGAGTGCTCTAAAGATAAGTATTCTTTATTGCTTTTTAAGTAATTTTTATTAAATGTGTCCCCTTGTCTATAAATAAACTAACGATTCTCTTGAGAACAACATTCCTTTTTGCCAACCAATCTATCAAAAGTGCCGGTCAATGCTATGAAAAGATATGGAAGTACTCTATGTAGGTGGTTATTTATAAAAATCTATGGAAAAATCATTCAATTAAAATTTTCTTTTTTTCTATAGAGGTTAAAAGTGGTTTTTAAGGTTTGAATACCAAAATACTTACATCTAACGGGAATGGCACTATTTCAAACTGGTAGGAGAGATCTGGGAACAATCCTAAAGCTAGAGCTAAAACTGCTGCTTCCGAAAATACAATGCTGTAGAGGAGAGGCTTATTAGCGCTGAGGCCTTCCATAAACGGTTCACCCTGGAACAGAACAGACAGAATTAAATTGGTCATATGGCTATCACGTTTCAATTTACCTAATCTTATAAAGCAAATGAAATTGTTCAGTAGGATTTGAACGTTTATAACTACATCAGATTCATCCATGGCGATACAATCTACTGAGCCTCGTCAAATGAATCCTGGATGCCAATCAGTCAGTTGCAGAAATTGTTTGATCCCTTCACACACAAATGCAACTGCTCTGTTAGCACAGAATTAATCTTCAATATAGAGTGGTTTAGAGGGCCAGTAGGGTTACAGTGAGATACATCTTGCAGAATGATACAGATCTATAAAATGCTGCGAAACTCCAAGTTGCATAACTCCAGCAACACTACTGGCTAGTCTCATCATGTTACACAATCATAGAAAATAACGAGAGGATGAAAGGCAAATTTTTGACACCTTAAAACCAGGATTAACCAAGGGAACCCTACAGAGAATCCACTAGAGAAGGCAAAGGGAAACCAATGCTGTGGTGATTACCAAAGTCAATAAATAGACATGTTTTGATTTTCTACTTTCTACCTTCTAGTATTACATTAATCAAGTTGTCGAGTTAGACTTTGTCTATTGTTCCCATCTGCCACATTCGAAGATGGTGTGTTTGGAAGTGTCCCTCTGTCTGATGTATATCCACTGCTCATTGTGGGCTTTACTATATAGCATGGGAGTATACTTGAAACCACTTGTACTCTATGCATTTTTACCTTGGCTTCTCTATGATTCAATGTCTGTAATAAGTTTTTATATCCATGTATCTTAACTTAACTTACCCTGTAATTGATGGCAAATGTGGCTACTTGTAAGCCCATGGATATGATGTAAACTGTGCTGTTTAATAGATCAGGCTCAAACGGGATTTCTTCATCGTCAGGATAATCCAGGGCCAACTTGGGCTTTTCAGCTCTGCAAAAAAAATCACAATTATTAGCTGTTCCTGAGGTCAGCTTTGAAATTCAACTTGCTACTGGAAAAAATATTTTTTATGTTAGGAAAGAAACTTTATTTGTTCATTCCTGGTTTATGTTGGTTGCGAAGTTTTTCAAACAAAGAGTAATATAATAAGACATATTTATACCTCCCGGGAGATCTATCCGTGGCTTCCTTGACTAAATAAATGAGACAAATAAAATGAACTGCAAACTGCAACAATACTGTCATGATCGTGTAAACATTGAAGATATTCGGCAACGGCCGTTGCTTGGACAGCTTACTTAATGGCTGAAATCAAAATTAAAAATCAAAAAAGGAACTATTACACAAAAGAAAAATAGAAAAAAATTAAAAAAGAGTAAAATACGTTACCTTGGAACGTGATATGAATAGAAAACAGGCAGCTAACAAGAGCCCTTGGAGTGTCACTTGTGCATCACTGAATTTGATGCCGTCTAAATATAAAACCGACTGGCTGTATGCGAGAATTAAGGCATTTAAAGCTAGAATTTTGAACATTTGAAGGGTTGTCACCAGCGTACACCGGCCCTGTTTTATTATGTGACAGACTGTAAACAAAAAAATAAAAAAAAATTGATCCTAATAGATATTTTAATCTTTGAACAGTGGGAGCTGACCTAAGTCATTTACAAGTACCTATATGCCTACCACGCAAAAAAAACATCTGTGACGAATTCGGTGAAATGTTCACTAAATTAAATTAGAAAATATTTTCAATGAACTGTTGCCTCAATCGAGGGATTAGTCAGTTCAAATTTCTCATTGATCGAGGTGATGTCATTGCCCCATGTATACGATGGCCTAATGATTTAGAAATACTTAACACGAAAAACTTTTATGTTTTTTTTTAAATTTAATATCACATAATTTTATTGAAAAGTACTTCTTTGTTTTCTTTATCACGTATTAAACATCAACATTATAGATTTTATCATGTGATAAAAATAGTATCAATCAGCCTAAAATCCCGTAAATTCAAAAAACATCCTATGTAAATTGTAAAATTATTCTACGTGAATAAATGAAATGATGATAACATCAGATACAAAAAAAAAAATGAAAAATATTCTGTTATTTTTTTTCTCTGGTATATTTTCTAATAATTCAATTTCCCGATATTTACATTTTTTAAATTTTTTTATAACAATAATAATTCAAAATATGTAGTTCAGGGATGAACGCAATAATATTAACAGTAAAATTATTTTGATTTTACAAGTATGTACTTTCAACGATGCAGGTCTGTTTAACTTGTGAAGATTGTCCGTTTTCGTTTGAAGATAATAATCTTTATTACGTCTTTTGTCTTGTTAAAGTTTTATTGCCAATTTTATCAGTCCTCGAGAAATAGCTTTTGCACTAGCATAAAATGTTTTTTGTATCTGATGTTATTACTCAGTAAATTCAAAATGGTCTGTTGAAATATTCTGTTTGTAGCTCTGGCACCTAAATTATTAAGATATGAACGTTTTTAGGATTTTAGAATCGTTTCATTCTCTCTTCTTGTTTAAAACCTACAGGTTTGAAGGCGTATTTTATAAGTGTAGGAGTGAACCTCGGAACCCTAGGTTCAAATGTAGTATATCAAAACATACCTAATATATTTTATGTTCCACTATATGGTGAGGAATGATAATATTAGAAAGGAATGTGGAGTGGATCTTAGCGTAGTGACTAGAATGAAAGTGAATAAACTAAGGTGGTTTGGGCATTTAGAGAGAATGAATGAGGAGAGAACGACTAAATGGATATATAAATCTGAAAGAACGGGTGCACGCAGACGAGGCAGACCTCGAATAACATGGTCAGACCATATCGGTGCTGTCTTAGAGGAGGGCCAAGTCAGGAGCAAAAGGAATAGAAGAGCATGTATGCGGAATGTTATGCGTTTGGAAGAAGCGAAAGAGGTTTGTTTGGATAGGAAAGAATGGAAGTCCGTAATTTTTGAAGAATATTTTATTTGGATAGTCATAATCAATTTGGCATAGGAACTAATTGCAGAAAATATCAATGACAAGGGTTCCACAACAGAATCGAGCCATGATGAACGTACAGAAAGTGATCATGTTTTTGACATTGATCCAGTACCAGAAAATTTTATGGAAAAACCTTGCACATCACGATTGAATTACATTTTTAGAAACTCTGAATCAAAAGTTATTGGTTTTATAACAAACATCATGATGGACCTCCAGTGTGTGTAATTAATTAAAAATCATTGCAGGGTTCCAACTATAAACAAAATGCCGACAGAGAGCCACTCACCAACACATGTAGGTCGATCCTGGGTCACTAATATAGTAATTAATTTTGTTTATATTATTTTATGTCCCAGGATGAGATGTGATGTCATACACCATTAGAAATGTTATGGTTTTATCTTTAAGACTGTATATTATAAATAAAGTATTGTTATTTCACTAAGTAGATAATTCAAAGTATGTCCTTGATTTGCAAGTTGAGTAAGCACTGTACACACAATACTAAAATTGGAATTTTGTATGATTGTTAGCCTTTAGTGGCTTGAATTAAAAAATTAATCATCAATGGCAAATTGTGTAAAGTAAACCATGATTCATCTCTGTCAAGAATAAGACAATTTTCTAAAGATACGTAAAAAATTGGTGACTTACTGCACATTATGCTGGACAGTCGGCTAGTGAATGGAGAAGCAATACTGGCATCACCCAACTTCACAATTTGGGTCTCCATCTCGTCCATTTCTTTCAACAACTTTTCTATCTTATCGTTAAGTGGATCGATTGGTTTGTGGTTCAGATCTCCTCTGCCGCGCAAATGCTCCCTATCTCGCCCCGCAACCGTTCCCCTGTTGCCATGATTCATACTGTTCAGTTTCTCACGAGCTTCCATGTTTTCCAGCAATTTTCTTTTCTCTTTGGTGCTTTCTTTCAACATCTGCTTTTCTTTTTTCTCTGGTAATTTCTCGGGAGCATTACTTAAAATTGCGACACCCACCTGCGAATTTAAAAACAAAATTATATATTGATACTTAAATATAAGACTGTCTCTTCCAATTTTCATTCTCAAGAGAAAAGAGAGTACAATGACCCTGGCGAGAAATTTCAAACGAAAAGCATACAAAAAAACCTGACACCCCCAGGAAGAAAATCTTAATCTCAATAGAGCAGTGTTTCTTAACCCGGATTCAATCGAACAACAGGGGTTTGGTGAGTAAGTCTCGCGGGTTCGGCGGAGGAAAAGACACACACTCGAATTATAAAGAACTTATCACTGAACCCCTCTTTAAATCAAGAAGGGTCCAGTGAATTTTTATATAAAACTGGTGGGGTTTACTACTTCCAAAAAGGTTAAGAACCACTGCAATACAGTATCAATAGCATTTATAGAATACCGTCTCCAGTAACTAACACCTCGATAGCACAGTTATCCTAGTCGTCTATGAGTAGACTCTTGATCAAGACATTCCAGGTTCGTTGATCAAGTGTTTTGCACATAACAGAAAGATTATTTCAGAATATTTGTTTGAAAAATAATGACATAAATATTAAAATGACTCACATCAGCATGTTTCAAAGCCCCAACATCATTGGTTCCATCGCCACACATCAGAGGACTATATCCAAGAGCTTTAAGCCTCAATATAACATACTCCTTTTGTTTTGGGTCAAATCTTGCAAAAACACGAACATGAGGTAGAACTTTGGATAAAAACTCCGGATAATGCTCTATTAAAAGTGATAAGCCATCTCCGGTAATGCACAAATCATATTTAGAAATATATTCATTAACACTGTTCTTAGGTTCGACAGGAAGTCGGAGTGTTTCATCAATGGAATGCCAACCCCATTTCTCTTCTGAAAGTGCCAAAATTAAAGTGCATTCCTTTGTAGTGAATTGTAGCTCTTTAGCCACATGGCAAGCTGTCAAAGGATTATCCCCAGTGATCATAGCGACAGAATGGGAGGATGAGATTATTTCGGCTATGGATTTCTTGGAATCAGTCTTCAGTGGGCAGGATATTATAACAAAACCTACAAAATTCAAATCAGATTCGATGTCTTCCCTTTTTGTGTCCCTCACCTCTTGGGAATTCATTTTTCCCAATTCTTTGTGACCCAGAGCTAGTACTCGCGCACCTCTCCTTGATAAAGTAAGGTATGTGTCGTCATAATGAGATGGTGGGTTCTTGAACATGCTTTTGAGGACTTCGGGTGCACCTTTCACAACTCCGATATAATGAGTTTCAATTGCACCCATATCATTTGCCTGGTAGCCAGCGAGGACTGACATCCTTTTAAGTGCACTTGAGAAATGATACCTTTGAAATATTTTCAGACCCGGTGATCTAGACTTTTTGGGGATTACGGCGTCCGACTTTGTCAAATTCCATTCAGCTGCGATTAAAGTAGCCTTTTCTAAAGGATCTCCTACTAAGCCATCATCCAGCTGCACTAAAGAGTGACAAGTGGCTAGCACTTGTACAGTTTCTATAGGAGCGTTTGACAATGGAATGACACTCAACGGATCTTCTTTCTTCACCCCCGCCACACCTTCAACAACCAAGTTATCACTTGTCAGAGTTCCTGTTTTATCGAAACAACAAATTTGTATTTTACCAGCGAATGGTATCCTAAATGGTTCTGTACAAAAGACACCTAATTTGGACAATGATAACAGAGAAGTGTTCACAGCTAGGGACAATTCCACAGGAAGTTCTGGAGGAACAACTGATGTTAAAATCAGAGTACATTCCAGGAATAGCTTATATCTGTTCCTCTCGGGATCTTCACAGCCTTTGATCCAAACATAAACAGCTGCCGCTATGGCAAATATCAATAAGAACATGATGAATCCGAATGTCTCTAAATTGTTTGCTGTTACTCTCTTAACTCCAAACAAAATTGTTCTCAAAAGTTTTCCTTGTGAAGTATTAAATCCAGTTCTTGCCACATAGCCGATACATCCATTGTCCGGAGATCTCAATCCCGCAGTTATTTGCTTGCTAGGAGGTGAATGCTGAACAATTTTAGTACCACCGTACAAAAGATGTAATTTTTCGTTGTCGCCTTCAAATTGTCTGTCTATAAATTTGGCTCCATCCACTTCTAAAGGTTCTTTCATCTGCGGGACACTCTCTCCGGTCAACATAGATTCATCCACAATGCACGATCCACGGAGCAGTATGATGTCACAAGGAACTAAATTATCATTGTTAGATCTGATTAAGGACACAATATCGCCTGGCACTAGTTGGTCTGAAGCAATTGGTTTCCACCGTCTATTTCTAAAGACGTTAATGTTGTAAGGTTTGTTCCCCATTTTACGTATCTCAGACATATTCCTCAGCTGCTGTTGCACCAGAGTGCACTCAAAGACAACCAACATCATCAGAGTAAACAGACTGTAATACCAATATTTGTCCAGACACCATAGACCAACACAAAATACTTGAAACACAAAGAAAGGAGCGGTTGCTCTTTCTTTAAATAGTTCCAAGAATTCTGGAACATCCTGCAATGAGAACAAATATTTTATAAAGCTGTACGGCAGAAAGCAGGATCAGAGGTTACATCAAGACAAGTTTAAATTGTTTTACCATATCCAGTTGATTTTTTCCATAATCAAGCTCTGCTTGCTGCAACTCCTCATCATCCTGCAGCCCTTTGGATTGCACATACTCTCTAATACTTTTATCTATTGGAAATTCTATTCGCTTAAAAGTCTTCTTATCCCAGTCATAAATGTATTTTAACTTTTGGAACATAAACCAAATTTTTGGCTGTTTTTCATCACTCTAAAAAATTATATTGGTTAATTATTTTTACCGTAGAAGGTCAAGCATATTATAATATTTAGGTTGACTGTTAGTTAATTGGAGAGTTACAGCCACAATCTCAGTAATAAAGGACCGAAAAAATATGATATGCTTCTATCTATGGTTAGGAACTAAAACATTACCCTCATGGAAGTTGTGGGCATTAAAAGTAAAAAGGTAGAGGATCGAGTCTTTCCTTCTTCAATTATGTCATAAATTAAGCATTAACCTTCTTCATTACCTTGCTATTTCTAAGGAAAACAATTTCTGCAAAGCCATTATTGGATGTTGGAACCACTTTAGCAACGGTGGCTTTTAAAGGATCATTTTCCTGTAAAGCATAAAATAATAATATGTTATTTAACCTGAAAATTAAACACATAGAATACAAAACAATAAGAGAAGTCAATAAATCTCCTAATAGGCTATACATCATAGGCAATTATTTGAAGGCTTTATCTTAATCATGTGTTAAGGATGCCGAATGACAGTTAGCCGAGGAGAGCGCTGTTCTTCCTCCCATCAGGGTCCCGAAGACGAGGAAGACCCTCTCACACTGTGTTCCGCTCCTTCGAAGCAGAGCTGAGGGACATGGGCATGGTGTGGGAGGAGGTCATAAACATTGCGCAAGATCGAGCGCAATGGAGAGCTCTTGTTGCCTCCCTATGCCCCTGAGTGGGGTGTAAAAGGGAGAATTGATTGATCTTAATCATGATTAGGAGTTTCGGAGACTCAAACATTACCACCTAATGGCGAACGTTGTTAACGTAAAGTGATCACACTAAGCCAGCCTTCAAAACAACAGTAGAAGACGGTCGTAAGCCCGTGGTGGTTTGTTCCATTGAAAAATCGAACATCAGTAATGAATATTTAGAGTCATTAATTACTTCATTAGTTGTTAGATAATGCTTTATCTTAAGTTTCTATTCAATTCAGTTTCACATTTCCCAAAAGATAAAATACAATAAATAACCTTAAACATATTGTTGGAATTATTGGAAAAAAAAAACCTGACACAAAATGCAAATGCAACATGGCATTGACTTACCACTCTGCATGACAGGAAAGATTGAACGTGAACACTCCAATAACAGCAAAGACACATAAGAATTTGAATTACTCCTGTACCCGCGATAACGAGGCACCCTGCTTCATAGTATTCTTCGACCCCATAAACAAAAACCCACGTATACAGTATGACGGAATATAAAATTATAAATGGAAACAAAGTCCCTTGAAAAATGGTCGCCACTGGACGATATAATTTAACATATTGGACCAGTTCATCTACAGTGAGAATTTTATTAACTGAACCGGCCATCCTAACATCACATCCCTGTCCGAAAAACAATAACCCCGCTCCCAATCTTGCAAATGTCAACTGACAAGACAAGGTAGCTAAATGACAAATTCAATTCTTTCTTCGGGCAACCTGCATGATAGACTGTCAAACTAAAAATTTTTTAATATTGTCGTTGGCAACACCCTCCATAGAAGGTGTACCTAAGTGTAAATCTTAGAGCTAGAGATGTAAATCGTTGGCTACTTGCATGTTTAAAAACTTGATTTAAAAGTCTTAAGACTGGATTTATTTGTTAAAATAAATATAACGGTAATAAAAATCTTTACCATGTTAAGTTTTTAAATTAGATTCGTTATTTTGTTAAAAAAAAAAACATTAACAGATAGTTTCAGGCTGGCAATATTTCAGACATCAAAAACTGACAGTTGTTCGTCGTTTCAATTAATTGATGTTTGGATATTTGGAAAGGGTACAAATTTGAGATAAAGGCGAATTGAAATAAAAATGTTATTTAATATGGACACCGATTTTATTGAAATAAACGAAATTGATGGATTCATAACATATATAAAAAGTGTAAGTCATTTTAACAATAACTTTGCATATTCAGTTCGCTTCTTCATCTCTTTGGACATTATATTTTTATTCAAAGATCAGAGGTGATAATACATAATTAGCATATAACAATACCCTAATTAACAATACATTTGTATCGGCATATCTTGTTGCACATAATACATCTCTTTTTATAATCGATAGAGTCAAAACAGCATTTCGAAAATGACATCTGTTATACTTTGCGACATGTTTGGGTTCTACTATCCGGTTTATCGACTTCACCTTGAAATTTTGTAATCATGTTCTCAGCGACTTTTCAATTCAATAAAGTTGTAGAAACGATGCAATGATATTACACAACTGATCATATTTTGTTCTTATGAAATTGCCAAAAAATAATGATGTATGGTTGTTTATGGTATTTTAAGTTGACTTTTCCCATGCCCTTACGATGTATTTCCAAAAAAATAACATGTTTTTTTTTCATTTTAGATTGAATGGAGAGACCCATGGCTTATAGCTTTAATATCTTTTCATATAGCAATTACTCTTATGTGTCTTACAACAAGGAATCATGGAAATTTTCAAATATTACTATTTTTGATTTTGTGTGAGTTTTTTTTTTTTATGTTTCTACTTGTCCCAGACATGAAAGTGTATTTTTTTCAAACACAGCATTCTCAACTTTTATAGATTCTTGTGCCAATTTTATAATTTTCAATAAATTATTCAAACATATTACAATTGATGAAAGTTATTCTCGACACTACATTAAAACATAGATTCCCAATCTTTCCACAGGGTATATACTGATGCCTTTATTTGCATCGCTATTTTTTCTTCATAATAACCTGGATATGTTTATATTCATACTTGCAATAACAGAATTAAATTGTTTTTTTAGGTTTAGCTGTGTAGTATGCTAGCATTTATTGCAATATAATAATAATATAACACTTTATTGGGTAAAAATAAACATAATTAACCAAAATTGGCGGGCTTATTGCCTAGGGCAATGTATGTCTGAGTAAATAATTTTTTGTTATGTTTTCAGTGCTATTGGTATTCTTCTCGGAAAACATCAACGAGTTTGCATCAAAGAATTGGACGTTATTCTCCCGACAGCAATACTTTGATAGCAAAGGTTTATTTATATCCATAGTGTTTTCAGTGCCTCTACTTCTGAACTGCATGATCATGGTGGTATGTTTATATTATTTCATTTAGATTTTCAAATTTAAAGCCAACATTTTGTGAATGTGTATGATTTGGAAGATAGATTGATTGGGCGGGAGGGCTATCTATGCAACAAAAGTCGGTTTTACAATTCAAAATATAATAATACTTGGGTAAGTATGTATGTATGTTAGCAACGCAACTTGAACAAAAAAAGTGAACACATAAAAAATACATGTTCAATACATTATGTTACAAACATCACTACTATTTTAATGTTAACTGTACCATTAGGGCTTGCAACCTTCATCATTGATGACTGGCTTAGTTAGAATCTTTCACTTTTACATATACAACACTCACCATTAGATATTCCCAAAGTGTCTTACTGAGGATTCGAATCTCGACTTTCCGAAGCCTTAGCCGAAGTTAGCTGAGCAGAATTGACACTATCGGTCAGCTAAGGGCCACTTAATCCTCAGTCATAAGTGATGAGGATCACAAGCACTAATGGTTAAACAGCATTAAAATAATAATAAAAGAACAATTTATAGTGCGCTGTTTAGTGACAACAGTAGTCGCCTTGAGGGCGCTTATAGTTTGTGAAAGAAAACTCATGTACACTCATGTACGAAAGAAAAATAGTAGATACTCTTATAAACATGTATTTATTTATTTATTCAAGATTTCTGCGGCTTTAGAGCCTTTTACATTAGATAATTTTTAAACATACAATAGCAACACTTGACAGTTTGTTATGAATAACAAAAACTTAACATAAAATCTATGTGGTTTAAAACTTTCATTGAATCACATCCAGAATATGTGTTCAATATTGATAATATGCACTTAAATTGTCACATAAAAGTGTTACACAAAAAATTCAAATCGCCTCCCATTTTTAAAATCCCTAATTTATTTTTTATTTTACGGCAACTCACCCTAAAAGCGTGATCTGTGCTCCTAATTTATTTACTTTTCAAAATTATTTTGCAGGGAAGTTGGCTCTATCAATCCACTCAGCTGATGGTCAATTTGAAAAAAGCCCAATTGAAACAGGAATTGAAGCGCCAACACAGCAAAAGTCCTAAAAAAAGTTCAAACAAGTTGGATTAATTCCAATGCGTGTGGTCTTTACTGTCCTATCACTGCTTACTAGTGAATTCTTTACTCGTAAAAATTGTATTAATGCCAACACCGTGTAATTTTTTTTTTCAAAAATATTATTAAACACGTCAATTTATCACATATTGGATGTTGTGGAAAAATGTAATACCAAAAAAATGCACTTTCAAATAGTTTTAATTCAATAGAAAACATTTTAGATGCTAGTATAATAAAATAAGAAACACATACTTAGCCACATTTTAAAATTATTTTTTTAAATTGGCAACACGAATTCAGTAGAACCTCTGTATTCGCCATTATTCTTTTTTTGAAAAGTGGGCAAAAACCATTTGTCTTATAAGAAATATGTAACTTCTTTGGGTTGGTTGGCAGCAAATGTTAACTACTCTTTCTCCTCCTCGTTATTCATAACAACCCTTTTAAGGAATAACATAGGAGGAGGAACTGATGTCATGCAAAGCTATCAAGACAAACAATTTTAAATCTAGAGGAAAAAGATATATAAAATTGAAAATATTTCACAAATATGAAAATATTGTATGGGAGCTAGGAAAAATATGTGTATTGAAATGATCTCATAGTAGGCAGTTTAAGGAAAATGTTATTATAAGACAAAACACCTGCTCTGTATCTGCTTTTTTAATTTTTCCTTACGCCAAATTAACATTATCGTTAACTGAATTCATATATTAGTAAAGTAACGATATTTGATGCTGTTGCTAAGCTTTGTTTTGCACTTTGTCCCATTTATGTCATCAGTGCCGGTATGGGTGGGAATAACGAATACAGAGGTTGGCGAGTATAGAGATATCACTGTTCAATTTTACCGTGTGGTGCATTTTGAAACCTTAGTCTGGTCCTGTAAAGTCTGCATGTCCCATAATATTTAATTTACGTAAACTTCCAAAATGGCCTAAGTTCAAGATTTAAAATAAAAAGGATTTTTTGTATTGATGATGAAGTAAACTTAATGGCCTTGGATTCGGTTTACCTTTTCTAAAGGTAAATATCACCGTGTTATTTTGTATTTGCATTTAAAATAATGAAATACAGCTTTTTTATGTACTTAAGTTACAAACATAATTATTATCATAATACATATCTGTACCTTAGAGCATAAAGTGTGGGAGTCCACTTTTTTGCGATTTTGACTTAATGATACAGTTTTATTCGCAATTGAAGGTTCTATAAGTGGTCAAAATATTGAAGTCACCACTTGTTAAAAAAGGTGACTTTTGAAATTAAAAATATGTTTAAGTCCAATTTTTGTTAGAGCATAATCCATTATATTTCTTATTATAAAGAATATTGAAAATTGTATTAATTAAACATAAAACATGGTCTAATTGGTGAAAAAAATAATATTTTCAGATTTAATATTTTTCATATAGAAAAAAAGTTCGCGTTTTGAAATTTCAAGTTTCACTAAATCCTCTCTCCTGCAAAATTACTAAAATGTGACTCCCACACTTTATGCTCTAAGGTACAGATATTATTTTATATCATGATAAATATATTGATAAATACATAATGGAAATTTTCGATTCGAATATGTATATTTTTAAGTTGGCCAGTTTTGAAAATCAAATTACTATTTTATGTGCAATATTTTTTTTTAATTTAATTTATTGGGTATATTTTTTAGTACTTTTATTTTTTTATTTTTTTTTCTTGAAAATAAATTAAAAATTGTCTTAAGCAGACAGATACTCTTGAATAAATTAATATGTAATGCCCTCATTGTTGCCCTTTTCTTACATAATATTTTCAATGCTAAGAAGTCTTTTAAATGTAATAACTCACAATTTCAAGTTATCCAAAAGATTTGAAACAGTGTTCTAAAAATTATTTTTTGCAATTACAGTAGAACCCCTTTAATCTGTCACCCTCGGGACTAGGAGTATGGTCGGAACGCAAAAGAGGTCAGATTATCCAAAAAATGTATTTATTGCACAATATGTATATAAGCATGGAAAAAACGGCTGTATTATTCTCTAAAGTGATATAATAACTAATTATATTGCAATAAAATGCAAGAAAGCTGTGGTTTGTATTAAAAAAAAACGTCAAAAGGTAGTGTAAAAATTAGTAGGACTACTGCACACAGTAGGAGAGATGACAGAGAACTAAACCCATGAAGCGACCGCGCAGCGCGGTCACCAGCTGAGAAGTGAGTCACTGACCAGTTGCGATATGTTTGCGAGCTCGGGGTGGTCGGATCATCTGGGGCGTCGAATTACCCGAGGTCGGACGACAGGGGTTCTACTGTATGATAATGAATTTCAAGCCTAGCGTATGCATACTAGTTGTAACTTTTACCCAAACTAAAATGATTTGATTCTTAATTTAAGAAATTTAAAGAATATGCTACTGGTTTGCTTTGAAAATACTCTATTTAGGTGAAAGTTACAAAAATAGAACTCTGCGTACGAACTTTAAAAGATTTCAAGTAGAAACAATAGAAATAAAATCAATGAATATACAAATTTTTCTTACAAATCAAGCAGAGCTTTGAAATATTTAATTTAGTTCCTTGATGTTCCTGATTCTTTGTAAACAAACGTGAGTATTTGTAATCACTTTTTGAACCACACTTTATATCCTGCAACAAGACCTGAAAATCTCTTGTTTTTTGTTCAACGATATTTTTGTGCCATCAGATTTCCCACATACCCTAGCGTCTTTAAAATTTTCCAATTAATCTCTGATTATTTTATAAATTACGATTGATTTTTTTTTTGCATAGATTATAAGCAAAGAGGAATTAATTTATTTGTATTTTACTTGTGAGCTAGTTTTTGTTTTGTAAATGTAGAATCTCAAATGCGTAAAATTTTCTGTATTAATATCGACGGCCTCCATATTTTGATTATTTATAAATGTTTTGTATGAAAATTTTTGTAATATCGATTGGCTAAATATGCAATTTTTTGTATTGTTATAAAAAGACTGTCATGTAAAAAAAAAATAATAATGAATATTATATATAACCAATACAATATAATGTCATATCATTAAAATAATTTGACGCCTGCATTATATGATTGTAACCATGTGTCCCTTTGACTAATTCCTTGACGTGATACGTGTTTAAGCTTACTAATATTTTCCATTGGCATTCCCTCCACACGTGGCTGTAATAATATGCACCGTCACTTTTATTTTTTTACGTGTTTTTTGATACTCAACGCTGTATTAATTTGTCTAGGCCCTTCTTTTTAATTTTGTGTCATTTATTTTTATGTAATTTTGGTTTTGTAATCTTATAAATTGTTACCATAATATATATTAAGAAGTAGATTAATTTTAAAATGAATAGTTTTAGGTGAAACATCAATATAATAGTTACCCCGATACATTGATTTTCCTTATTTTTTTATGTTAATAATCATTTTGAAATCTTTTAAGTTTTTAACAATGACTTTTTATCAATGTGAATTGACAATATGGTTAACACATCTTTTTTGCAAATTATATTATAATATTATAAATAGTGTTAAAATAATTTCACAATTAGTGCCTTTTGATATCTCATGAGACGAAAATATAAACACATTGTTGTTTGTCGTCATGATGCATTTGTTTAATATTGCAATTTCTAGTGTAAATCTCAAAATTTTCTAGAAATTGTCATTATATTAATTGTCACTGGAGAACAAATTCGATTTTTTTACATGCCAATAATTTTTCTTAAGATGGATTATAAATTTGACAACTTGGGATCTGAATTTTTCGCATTTGCGATAAACCCTACTTTATTCGCAAAATTTGCTATTTATACGCGAATATCATGTTTTGGCCAAATAAAGTCGAAATATGATTATAATATTAAGAAAGAAAGATAACGGAAACCGCAGATAGTGAAAAAATTAATACCATTAACGTTTAAAAAAGGTACCATATTAAAATTAGATGGTAGTTATCTGCGGCTGAAGGTGACATATAGCCGTAGCATGAAATGTTATGAAGTTGCCAGGGAAAGAATTTGCCAAAGATGTTAGCAGCAGAGTATAGATGTCTTCTACTAATTCACAGAATTCTCGTTTTACAGAATAATAACACCACTTTTATAAAAATAACGCGAAAAATAACACCCCTTTTATGGAAAAAATAACACCACTTTTCCATAAAAATAATGCGATAAATTCAGGTCCCTACCCAACTTTGAAACTACAACAACTTTGAAAGTATGTTTATCACCACACTAATGCTATGTTTATATAAACAAGTACAGAGCATTCTATGTTTATCTCTTTCACTGCTGGCAGTAAAATAATGAAAGCACGAAAAGGACAGTGTAAATTGTATCTGTCATGTCATTGCGCGTAGCTTGGATACTGCAGTAAACAAGACACCCACTGAAAGAAAAATGCATGAACTGAGTAAAAAGGTTAAATTCAAAAACCTTAGCAATATTAGTGAGTAATATCTAAAATTGAATTTTTCTACGGACCTATTACGGCCGTTAAATTGATTGCATTTCTAGAAAACCACCATTCAAAACATAATAAAATGATGGTATACTGGTTGTGGTAAATCAAGCTGTTTAAATTTTGTATAAATTGTTTACAATTAAAATTTTCACATTCTCTCAAGTTACCCAATATCTAAATTGTTGGAGAAAAAACTGTAAAAGGCAAGAATAATTATTAACACTATATTAATATTTAAGTTCTGACCAAGAACACCAATAAGGCGAAGGTCAAAAAAAAAAAATTTAAGTTAACTACACATCTTAACTTTTTGTGATTCTTTTTCCACAATTTGGCCAGGTGGCTTGAGATTTTTTACACTTATTCTTGGTGAAAAATGGTGTTTTATTGTGTAAATTGTTCACATCACATGAAGTTTATATTTTAAGTTAAATTTACAATACATCTGCTTATTATTGTCAATTAACTTTTGGAAAATCACCAATCGGGTGAAATGCATAAATAATAAAAATGATTGAAAAATCAAGTAACTATTCTAAGAATGCCATAAAACCTGTTTGTAAAATGAGAATCTGGGATATAAGATAACTTAGTCACATATCCAGTATTCAACGTCAGATCATACATAAAGATAAATAAATAATAATAATCTACTAAGTTTATTAACATGATTGATTGCATACTACATTATATTTTTTTATAAAAATGATTGTATTTGTTGTTTGTACATAAGGAGTTTTAAATATATTATATTAATTGTAACAATGTTTTTTATCACCCCTTATTATTTACGAATTTGTTTCTACGTTCTTGCATCCATATTATTTGTCAATGTGCCTTTATCTTAAATTTCAGATCAACCCATTCTTTTGTGGTTGTTGCGCAAAATATTAGTTAACTATTCTCTCGTCCTTCACAGATTAAACCAGTCTTGTTTGTTTTTTACTTCTCAATTTTTTAAGCTAGTCTAAAGAGCTTTGAGAATTTTAAGCGAGAACATTTAAAGGGAGAATGAATGAAAGAGCTTCGAAAAGAGTACATTACAAACAAAGTTCATACAGAAACGAATGAGAGGTAATGAAAAGTAACAATGAAATGTACCTTTTAGAATATTACCAAATGATACAGCCATTCAAGGTCCAAGAAATGAGTTCTACAAGTTTGCTTACTAAACTGCACCTAGTCATTCCCGAATTGTAAGTGGCCCCCACAACTCACATATTCTTTTTCATTGGATCTATCTGTGATTTTCTTTCTGTTTTTATGAAATTCATGAATCAGATTTTATTAATATTTTTTCAGCTGCTCTGTCTACCTAACTAACTCGAACTATGTAATTTTTTAATAAGGTACCTATTCCACCAACACCACCTATATAAGAAGGCCTTAGTGCTGCGTCACGTCGTGAGGCCCACCATTCGCTTGTCTATATCTGTATGTACTTACTTGTACACTATATATAGGTGGTGTTGATTCCCCCAACATCACCTATATAAGAAGGCCTTAGTGCAGCGTCACATCGGGAGGCCCACTGTTAGCTTGTCTATATCTGTATGTACACTATGATATCTGTCTACGCGCCGGCGGCCGTGACGCGAGAGGCCAAAAATGGCCGCCAGCACTAAGGCCTTTTAATATAGGTGGTGTTGATTCCACCCTCAAAACTATTTAAAATGTGGAAACTAAATTATAAATTTTATTGTTGGCAATTCTTTCTTTTTCTAAATAAATCTATGATATGGAGCTATTATAGAAAAAAGAAAGTTCATAATGTTTGACTTTGACAGTAGGCTTGTGCGTGTGTAGTTTTCGCTGTTGGGTTGGATTATGTACTCCTTTTGCATTGAATATTGTATACATGTTTAATATTTTATTCAAAAACAAAACTCCCCCAAATTGTGATTGATTATGAACTTATTAACTGTGCAAATTTGTGAAAATTATAATTGTTCTATAAAGTGTTAAGATTCGTATAAATAAATGCTTACGTGTTGTGATATATAATACAGCTAATTCATTTTGATCATTTTATAAAATACTCTCACAATAAAATGACCGATCAAGATCCGAAAGACCCCGGACCAATTCCAAATAGATGGTTGGGTTGTCCAAGAAAAGCATCAGGCCTTTTTGTTGAAAAATTTCTGGCTTTCAAAACACCCCTGTCTAACAAGTTTAATGATAAAGTTCCTGAAGAATGTAGGTTTACCCCGCAGATGTTATTTGCTTATATGAAACAATTTAAGGTGAGTGATTTCTAATTTTTAAAATTCGATACACAATTATTTGGTAATTTCACCATTTTCAGGTTAAGCTATTTTATGATCTATAGTTTTAATACTAATGTTCAACTTATGAAATGCAGGAGTTGTGCAGTGATTATAAAATAGTAATAAATTATCTTTTAGGACTCTTATAGGCTGTATAAGGCATTAATATTATAAATATAAAAATTATTTTACTCGATTTAAATGTATAAATAGGCAGTTATTTCGATAGTTTTTTAGGATTCTTCTTCAGTCGGTCCCTCGATACCGAGGATCGGGACTGCCATGCATTCACACCAAGATTTTTAAGATGAATTCCTAAAAAAGTTTAAAATTTAATCTTTCAATGACAAATAGTAAAAATTTTGGTTTGTGATAAAATAAACTGCAAAATGTCAGTTGTCAAGTTTTCATTTCAAGTTAGCTCTCATGCTTTTGAATTTCACCTTTCAATTTTATACATGAAATGATTCATGTTGGTTAAATACTTTTATAACGAAATTCCATGAACCAAAATTCATTTCGTAGTAGTTTTTAAAATTACTTTTTAGATTACTGCTATTATATAGAGCATAATTAAATTCTAGACAAACATAGCACTAATTTTGATACACTATGGTGGCTTATTGTGATAACGCAAACGAATTGTCACTTTTAACCTATTTTAAACGCATTAACTCTGCTTAAAATATCTTCCTTAAGATACATTTATACAACATTAAGTACAGATGTACGTATGTTAGCTCATGACACCCTTGACATATTTGGTAGCAAATTGATTGATCATCGAGTTTTTCTTAGTTAAGAAACTACCGAAATAGTCAGCAATTATTCAATTTTGAATCATAATTTTCATTATTTCTCATATTGATGCACCTACGCAATTCTGATAGATATTTTGTCAAGGACTTGTCCATTGATCACATAATTTTAAATGCAACTTTTTAGGTCATAGTTTTTAAAGTAAATATAAAATTTTATGGTAAAAGAAATATAAAAACGATCAGCTGTGGGTGTATCTCGCTAAAACTGGAGAACTACTGGCCCAATTCCACCAAATTTGGTTTCCAAATATTTGTATAAACTCAGCATATTTTTAAACAGTGCGAAAATAATATAGAAAAATTGGTAGAAAAAACAATTATTGTAATTTCCCGTACGAAATGTTCCTACCTTAAGGCTATGTTCAGATGACAACAGTTTGACGTGCGTTTTCAAATCGCACGTTTCGATATTCTAATATTTTCCTATAACCGTTCACATAAACGCGCGTCAATGTGCGTTAGCGCAGCGCTTAGAGAAAAAGTCTCTAGACTCGCGTCTTGATATTATATGTAACGACGGTTTGGTGTTCAGATGAGCACGCGTTTTTATTGCGATTGCACATACTCTTTTTCAATTTTGTTAATTTTCATTATATACTAGCTGACCATACAGACTTTTTCCTGTCTTAAGTATGAATTTTGAATTCGAATTGGTACAATTAAATTAATATAAGAAAGAAGACTTGGTTCACAGTCACAAAAGAAGAAAAAAATAACATTAATAATTCTTTTAATTTCCTAGGTTAAATTTGGACTCTGGGTTGATTTAACAAACACAACAAGATTTTACGATAAAAAAGAGATAGAAGATCTGGGATGCAAATATATCAAATTGCAATGTCGAGGTCATGGGGAAACCCCATCATTAGAACAGACAAGGTAAGCCCTAAAATATATACCATTAGACCGGCAATCCACCGCGATAGTGTCCCAAATGTATCCCTAATATTTTTTTTATTTCATAATGTGTCCGTAACATCGCTATAATATGCATCGCACTTACACCTGATTGAGAGATTTTGGGTTCGAATTCCTGCTTGCTTACAGATGCTTGCTGCTACGTGTCCGAGATTTGCGGAAGCCTGGGTGGTCCAGTTTGTTGCGATGGCTGCTGCGTCGGTTTCTTCCTAAGCACTGTAATTCACTGTTCGAATTTTCACTTGATGTGAGGCACTCTATGTACTGCGATACCCACTTTTTAGTTTTCCGTGTTAGATCTTTCCTTTCGGCAGGATAGCGCATCGATTCCTACCGAAAGGCACGTCGGAGTTACCACTTTTGGATTTAGTGGTTAGTAGAGTGAGAAAGCACAGATTTTGTATGGTAGATGGTTTTATTGAAGAAGTAACAAGAGGTGAAGAAGATATTTATGCGCGGGCGCCAAGGGAGCGTTCAAGTATTACGTAACGCAATTTGGGGGGGAGGGGGGGTCTTGCAAAACGTTACTGTGTGTTACAAGGGGGGGAGGGGGGGTTCGAACAATGCGTCACGTAACGTTTTTTTTTTCTTAAATAAAAAAAAATTGTGAAATAAATCTTCCAAGTTGGACACCCTTTTCGTTTATGTTTTACGGGAAGTCCCTCAATTGTAATGTACATCATTTTTTGTTCTCCGAAGTTAGCAACCCTTTTGGACAATGTTTTACGGGAAGTCCCTCGATTTTTCGTATATGTAATGCGGGGAGTCCCTCAATTCTACTGTATGTAATTTTATTGCTCTGCGTAAAAAGCAACCTTTTTCGATTACGTCTTATGGGGAGTCCCTCGACTGCATTGTATGTCGAAATTTTCATTTCGCTCTCCTAAGTGAGCAAACCTTTTCTTTTATTTTTTACGGGGAATCCCTCGACTGTATTATACTTATGTCATTTTTATTTTATTTTTGTTGTTAGTATTCGTTAGTGCTTTAAACACGCAGTAAATTAAACACAAATTGCTTGTAGTAAGCGTTGTTAAAGTGAGTTTGTAGATAGGTACTATAATGTCCACAAAAGCGGGGGATTTACATAATCAACTGTTCTTGGCCTATAAAGGCTCTCATGCTAACTTTCCAACGCACCTATGTCAAAAAAATACCAATGAAATTTGAAAAACATATCAAAAGAAAAAATAAAGAAAAATTTATGGAACCTAATAAATAGTATTATACGAGAGTTCAGTAAAAAATAGTCACTTCCGTAACATTTAGGGGGGGGGAGGGGGGGGTACAGAAAAACGTTACGGCGCGTTACATGGGGGGGAGGGGGGGTAAAAAATCTTCAAAAATTGCGTTACGTAATACTTGAACGCCCCCCAAGTGGCGCATCGCGATATGGAAGGTGCGTGTTCAGTGTTGACTCTATGCAGATTTGATGGTAACGCATAGCTGTACGGCTTTGTAGATGTGGCAGGCTGCTACCGGGTGTCGACATCATGGAGAAACGCTATTGGTGGATGATGTCGTCATGCGAAACATGGCCACTATACTGCTATACTAATCAATTTTGTAAAATCTCATTACAGTATTAAATATGTGGGGGACGCTTTGGAACAGTGCCTCCAAAAAATAATTAAAAAAATGAAACAAATATTCGCGACACTGGGTACAGTAGGGAATCAAACCCAATAGATCTCGATCAGTTGTTGGTGTGTTACATTTTATAGAGATAATACAGAGGCACTCCAAAACGTCCCACAGATTTAATACTTATGAGATTTACAAAATTGATTTTTCCATTCAAAATTAGTAAAGTGGGAATTTGAACCTGAGATCTCTCAATCAGTTTTCGGTCAACGCATATTATAGCGATATTACAGATACATGACGAAATTCAAAAAAAATATTAGGCATACATTTGGGACGCTATCGCGGAGGATTAGACCATTAGACCGAACACTGATGCATAATTATTATCCTCTAATGCCAACATTCAAAATTTTGTATAAATTTACTCTCTTTCTTCCTGCTATAAGAGGTTCCATTGTAATGTAAAATGTGTGGTTTATTTTGTAATCATAGTTTCAATTGTAACCTTTTGTTTCAGAATATTCATTGAAATCGTGGACAGATTTATCAAAAATAATCCTTTAGAAGCAGTAGGCGTGCATTGCACTCACGGATTCAATCGTACAGGTTTTTTGTTGACATCTTATATGGTGGAGAAGATGGACTGCAGTGTGGAGGCGTCTCTCAGGGAGTTTGAAAGAGTGAGGTAAATAATATGCATTAAGATGATATAATGGTATATATATTATGATCAACTCTGTGAAGGTCATGCACCCTATCCATAAGGGGCCATCCAACCATTGCAGTGTTGGTCTACCAAAAGATTCTGCTTAGCACTGACTGGCCACTCATTTGTAAATCATGTCCAAACAAATTGAGTCAGAAAATCTTTTTGTTTAAATAATATTCCTTGAATTATTTGATAAGTGTTTTCTGACAGCCAAGTGTCCGTTTACACCAAAAGAACATAGCGCCGAATCTAGAAACAGAGCACACTTTCTTTTATAGTTGATATTGGACACCATGAAAACAACAACAAGCAAGAACTATAATTAGTATTACTCATTAATATGAGCAATGACATATTGTGTGCGCCAGAGTTCTGGTTCTTTCTCTCTGTTCCCTTGGTGTTTGATGTCCACATCAACTATCAAGAAAATATACTATATCTCCAGCTGCGGCTCTATGTTTGTACCATAATATTTCAAGTCCTGTGTGTTGCTTGAAATTTGCATATGCCTGCTTAAGAAAAGGCTCTGCTATATCATGAAACCATCCTGTTAAGAGTGAAAAAAAAAAGAATAGGCTTATCAGAAAGCAACATTTTATTATGATTTTGATAATTATTCCCTTCCTTTCCAGGAGTCCCGGAATATACAAGCAGGATTACATCAATGAACTTTTTTCAAGATATGACGATGCTGAAAACGCACCCGAAGCCCCTACCTTGCCCAATTGGCACACAGGTACTGTCACGATTATCTTTTATACCAATTTTCTCCCTGAATATCTCTCTTTCTTCATCCTGAAAATTCGCCAGTCGCTCTTTATCCCACACCTCTCAGTACTGGTCTCCTTTCATTACTTTTCTTTTCACATCACCTTTTAACACTGCCGTTCACATGGAGACACGTTTTGACGGATCTGATTTTTATCGCACAGACATTATTTGTTGGATCTTAAAATTGAATGCATGTGGTGAACTCATACATTTAAATTAATTACATTGTGAGATAAACCCATCCTACAAAAATCAGATCCGACTCGTCTCCGTGTGAACGCAGCTTAAGTGCTCTCCCTCTGCCTTTTTTGACTATAACAGTTCTATTGGCATAGGCGCCAACTTCGGATCAAGAGGTTCCTGGTTCAATTCCCAGTCGAGTCAGATATTTTCTGTGTAAAATCCAAGGGTTGAATTCCTACCTACAGATTGGACAGGACGGGTTAATTGGCAGAGATTAAGTTCTGTCGTTTATACTGACACCTATGTATAGGGGAGTGTTATGTAGAAAGCAAAATTACATGCATAAAGTTCCATCTCATTTTATGTGAAATACAATTTAATTAAAGAAGTAAATTAAAACATAATATGACATTTAGTGAAATTGCTGTTTCTTTTAATGTCACATTTTGAAAAATATTCTTTGTTTTTATTCACATTCTGTATTATTCTGTCTTTAGAGAGTGACGATGGTGTTGGAGAAGATGATGAACCAAGAGGAAGGTAACATAAATACATACTTATCACAAAATATTTAAGCTAATTCTCTTTAAAAATAATAAGATATAATGTAGCTTCAGTTGTATTGAACATAACATAATTATTCATAAGTGGATCCTACATTTTTTTATAGCAATGCATCCCACAGTAAACGCAACAATAAAAAGAGCAAGGCTGCTAGTTTCGCCGCCAATGTCAAAAATTTGGAACACTTTACGGAACAACCAAAACTCGACCATATACGAAATAAATGTCGAAAGATGTGTCAATGGAACAAAAAGAATGTATTTCCTGGCTCACAACCAGTGTCAATGGACATGCAGAATATATGGAAGCTACATGAGAAACCATACAGGGTATCATGGAAGGCCGATGGAACAAGGTTTGATAATTATTATGTACCTATACTTGCACTGTTGTTTGATTGCTTGAAACAAAAAAAAATTCAAAATATTTCCATGTATTTTGATAATTATTTATTAGTTAACTTTTTTAGAAAAACACGTTTTTGGTATCGTTAGAAAGAGAAAAAAAATCCTCCGTATGCCAGAGAACCGTGTATAAACAATTGATTTACCGGTTTTTTATTTCGCCTCAATAAAAACACAATTTTTGTTACTGAATGAATATTTAATGAAATAAATATGTAATTACGTATCCATAGAATCAGTCATATTCTTGTTTAAGAATAACTCATAACTCCATTTATTTTTAACAAAATGTTTCTAAATCTACATAATAATTCAGTTATGTATTTACGCTTGTATTGAATATTATTCAAAATATTTTCTATCAAATATTGGTTAGCTTACATCAAAACTTATATGGAATTTGCAAAGGTTTAATTAATATGGAGGTTAACACTCTTCACCGATTACAAAATATGAATATAGCTTATATAAAATTATAAATGTTAATTAAAAATTAATTTTTCAGATATCTTATGCTTATTGACAAGGAAAATGAAGTTTATTTCTTTGACAGAGATTACAATGCGTTTAAAGTCACTGGATTCAAATTTCCCTCATATAGCGACCCGAACACACACTTAGTTAACACTTTAATCGATGGTGTAAGCTTATCTTTTCTATCGTTGTCATTTAAAAGAAAAAATAAAATGTCAAAAGCAAAACGCCTTAATTGATATTTTTTACAGGAACTGGTAATTGATAAGGACAAAGGCAAAGAATTCCCAAGATATTTGTGCTACGACATAATTGCCTTCAACGGCCACGAAATATCACAATCGGAATTTTTCCCCGACAGAATATCATGCATAGAAAAAGAAATTATTCGACCAAGGCACAAAGCTATGTATGAAGGTCGGATAATACGCGAACAAGAACCATTTAGCATAAGAATCAAAGACTTTTGGGATTTGACCAAAACTAGGAGTCTACTTAGCGAAAAGTTTGCCAAAACCTTGCTTCACGAGCCTGACGGACTCATCTTCCAACCTTCCAAAGATGTGAGAATCTCAATGTGTTTCTTTACTAGGATTTTATTTTTTAATTCATTATTCTTTACAAATCACTCGCCAAACCGTGGAGTGTATAAATAAAAATATACAGTCGATTTCGCTTATTTGGAACAAATCTCAAAGAACAGAAACCAATTTTAAAATTATATGTTTATTTGGGACAACATTCTGCTTAATTGGGACAGTAAATTTAAGATTCCCACTTTTTTAGACATTTACAATGCTGATGAAACCGGCCTCTTTTATCATGCTACGCCAGATATTTCCTTATGCTATAAACACATTGCACTGTCTGGTTATAAAAAGACAATGGACCTCATAACTGTGTTATGCTGTACAAATATGTTAGGTACTGACAAATGAAAGCTACTGATCATAGGAAAAAGTGCTAGACCTCGATGCTTTAAGTGGTTAAGAATGGAGGGTTTACCAGTGGAGTACCATGCAAACAAAAATGCTTGGATGACGTCTGAAATTTTAGAAATTGGCTTACTAGTTGGGACCAAAATTTACAACTTATACAAAGAAATATGTTGCTGCTCGTTGACAATTGTGCGGCACACCCTCATTTAGACAATCTACAAAATATACCTACGGCTGGAATTTTTCCTCCTAATAACACATCGTTATTGCAACCTCGCAAAAAAAGGTTAAATTCGCTTAATTGGGACAAAATGCGCGAGTCCAGATGTGTCCCTATTAAGCGGAATCGACTGTATAAAAAAAATCATTCCTATCCCTAAGCCTTTTCAAGCACATTGGAGTTGTCAAAGTTTAAACAAAGCAGTGAGCCACGGTACTCCCGCATCCTATAATCTCAAATGCCTATCACAGCTTTCAAATGTTTTTCAATCTACCATGGGTCCACTATATATTAATAATTTGAAAATTTTGTTTTCAGCCATACATTGCTGGGACATGTGATAGCGTCCTCAAATGGAAACCGCTTAGATTAAATAGTATTGATTTTAGGTTAAAAATTGACAAAGAGGAAGGAATGGGGTAAGATTCCAATCAATTCTACTCTATACTTATTTACAAACTGTCGTTAATTCGAAAAAGAACTTTTATCTTGAAAAGAATGCTTCTTTAGTTTATTTTGTATACTTATCTTGATTTTAGAATTGTGCCAAAAAAAATTGGTGAGCTGTACGTTGGACAACACAGTCGGCCGTTTGCCTACATGAAGTATACAAAAGTATTAGAAAATCTCAACAACAAGATAATCGAATGCAAGTATGAAAATGACAAGTGGGTTTTTATGAGGGAGAGGACTGACAAATCATTCCCAAACAGCTTCAACACTGCCCAATGTAAGTTCACACTTTACAAATGAAGAGATAGTTAAAGTCTTGGGGGCTACCCATTTCTTACACTATTTAATTTTACTAAAATTGTTTTTAGAAAATCAGTGGGAATTGATGTTAACACGGTTAAACAAAACAGAAAAAATAGCTTTTATGTGGATACAATATCGGATGTTAATTTAAAAAGTTTTTTTTTCGTATTTATGTTATTTACAACATTTTTGGTGTGATTTCTATAATTTTTTTGCAATATTTTGTATTTTTTTTTTTATCTTGAAACTGCTTTAGGTAATTATATTTATTTACGTCTTAAAATAATTATATTTATTTACGTCTTAAAATTCTATTTTCTGAAGCAATTTTCGGCATAAATCCATTAATATTTTGGAAAAATAAACTATGTGAGTTTGATTGGCTTAGAAATTCCTGATTTAAGCCCTATAGAATATTTATTTACAATATACTAACAAAGCATTCTAAAATTAGAATCTATTAAAATTAAAATGACAATTTTTTTTAATACAAATGTAACATATTCTCTAAAAGCCCTTTTTCTGTTTTATTTACCCATGTTAACATTAATTTGCACACTACTGTAGAAAGAAAATTGTCTGAAATCTTTTCAATTTTTTATTAGTTCTTTAATACAACGTAACTTTCTTTTGTTGCAGCTGTTGCTGAAACTATAAAACACCCAGTGACGGAAGAATATCTATTAGAATTTGTTGACAATCATAGATTCCATGACGACTCTGACCTCATGCCGCCACCCAAAATGAGAAGAATGTAGAGATTCAAATATACTTAGACAAAACAATCATAAATCTAAATGATAGTTTATAAGTTACTAATTAAGGAAACGATTATGTAGAAGTTATGATTTAAAATTGCTTTGAGAAGTTTGTCAATAATTTTCATGGCTTATCTTAACTATATTTTTTTGTTTATTTATTTTGCTTAATGTACAAGAATGTTTAGAACTTTTACACAATATAGTGGTCAAAACCCAAACAATACTTGGCATATTTGAAGGATAATAATTATCCTAAATTATTTAGGACTTGTAAATCATTTTATGTTTGCAAATGTGTAAAATATAAAGGTCTATAACCATACAATAATTGGAAGTGATTAAATTCAATTAAAATCAAATTTAATAGTTAAAATGTCATCCTCAATTTCTGGAATATAAATGTTGTTATGCCGATTAGGTCAGATATAGACTTTATGCACAATTTATATCCTTGTTTCCTAAATAATAAACTCACTCCGCTTGGAAACATACAGAGGCAGCATTATACCTCCCTTACATTCACAACAGTAGTTGTTATCTTTACTTGTAATACAACAAAACCAAATAAAAATCTCGCTTATCAAATTTCATGTATTGTAGATCAAACTTTCCTCCGTGCCTAGAAATTTACACAAAATAGACTTAATCTAAGTTGCATTCTAACAAAAGCAGATCTCTTTCAATATTACTTGTTTCTGTGATTATTAAAATAATTTTTACGCATCACATGTTGTTCTTCAGTAAGTTAGTCAATTGTATCTGTGCTTCTGGCAGAAAGAATATTTCGGTATTATTTTGATTTGACCCACTTCGTGTGTGCAACCATTGAATTTGCGAATGCCATTCATGAATCCCAAAAAGAATTATATAAAAGTCTACAGTCTGTCAAAATAGAGTCGGTTTTCGATTAGGGTGCTTTATTTTGTCATACGGTAACACTGGATATGCAAGTGGCTGTAGGAAAGTGAAATCATGTATGAATAATTATTGACGCATCGTGTCAGTGTTACCAGTATGAAAAATATATAGTTCCAAATTTATCCAAGACCAATTGTATTTTGACACACTGCACTGCATAAGCTAAATCTTATAGTTAAATATGCATGCCCGTGATATTTCAAAGCTGTGTGGGATGTACGAGTACGAGAATATAATAATAGTTATGTATTTTATTTGATAATATTAATGTGAGCCTAGTGGTTTAGTTGCCAACTTTCATCATATCAAGGGACGATAAATAAATAACACTCCTCTATGCCTACAGAGATGTTTGTATAGCCAGTGTAACTTGATGTTTGAAACAATTTCTACCAGTCAACTAGTCCCGTCCAATCTGATACAGAAAAAAATATCTGATCCGATCGAGAATCGAACCCAACCACTAGGCTACCGAGGTCTATTGTGGGTTCGTCCCCCTATGCTGGTTCTTCTCTCAGAAGTTTTTCGGCTTACTAGGAGAGATGACAAAAAGTATTATTGTGTTCACTTGGGGTAATCCCAGATTCGTTATAAACAAATCAACCCACAGGAATTTCGTGATTTGTTACTGTTGTTTGTTGACTGTTATCATTTAAATCATGATGATAAAATTACTTTTTTTATCTTGTGTTATTTTGGAATATAAAATGGTTTTCTATATTCGCATGATCTTATAGTAGGTAAATTTATCTGATATTTTACATTAAATATTAAGTTGTAAATACTCTTGTTATTACAATTTTCTTTTCAGAACACAAATGTTTTATTTAATTACTTAAATAAAAATAAATATTAATTTTGTGTATACCTTGTTTTATTGCTTCAACAACCAACCAACGCCTAACACATTTAAAAACAGCTTTGTGTCCCAGGAAATTTCTATTTAGAGAAGGATCTATGGTAGAGTAAGAAGAAGAACATTGTCTCATTTCAGCCTTGTCACATTATTGCTTATCAACCAAGATGCCGAACCTCAACCAAATTAGCCCTTTGAATATTACATACTTTGGAGTAGTTCTATATTTAAATATTGCTTACTCTGGAGCAGTTCTATATTTAAATATTGCTTACTCTGGAGCAGTTCTATATTTAAATATTGCTTACTCTGGAGCAGTTCTATATTTAAATATTGCTTACTCTGGAGCAGTTCTATATTTAAATATTGCTTACTCTGGAGCAGTTCTATATTTAAATATTGCTTACTCTGGAGCAGTTCAAAAAAAAAAAAAATATTGCTTACTCTGGAGTAGGGTTTTAAATAAAAAACAAATTCTTGCTGGGAAAATTTCATTCTAAAAGAAGTCAAATAGACACATGAAGGGTATTATTTTTCAATAAATCATATAGAAATAAAGTAAATGTTCAGTCATATAAATAGTAATATTATTATGTTTAATTACCTACTGTTTCTATAAAATAAACAGATTATTATGGAGGTAGAAAAGTCAACATTAACTTCTAAATTAAATTAGTTATTAAAGTAAAATAATTTTTCGTTCACAGAATTAAAACAATTTTACATACTGCATTATAAAATTAACAAATTGAACGTGCATTCTTGGTGGAATTATTTAAATAAAATAATTTAAATAAAACAATTGATTTGTTATTCCACAATATTTATTTACCTGACTAGTTTTGCAGGAACAGGTCCTGCATGGTCACAGGTTACTTAGAAACGACCAGTTTCTAAGTCACCTGTGACCATACTGCATTATATTTTTAAAATGCATATGAAAAGATATATTATTAAAATTAAAAAGAATTTGCAAAAAAAAAACTATAATTTCTACTTATTTGAGTTATATTGGTCAAATCATACTATTTATTTAAGTTGATCGATTGTTAAAAAACATATTAACCAATAAGTAGACTAAAATAAATAGAATGCAATTTATCAAAAGAGTCAACAACATTGACAAAAAAATAGACATGAACTATGGGTAATTAACTAAAAACAGTCTATCCACTGTAGTTACCTTTTATAACTTCTATACAGTAAATCTAATCAAATTATAACCCCCTACACAAATTTAACATCAATTTTCCAAAGAAAAATCTCTAATTCACAAACTGGCTTTGTGATTCGTGTACTGCCATTTATTCTCTTCTTCGAGAGAAACCTCCTGAATCTTTCCGTCTTTGACCAACTTGGACAGATGATGATTCACATTCAAAGCAGCAGCCGGCCACAACTTCACATCCGTGTCTTTGTAAACAATGGCAACAATTTCCATTTCGTTCATTGGTCTGGCACATTTCGCGAGGCATTCCAATATCTGATTTTCTCTCTGGTTTCTGTGTGATATGTAATATTCTATTTTGGGTATAGGATCCTGAAACAAAAATTGTAAAATGTTACAGAATGTTGAACAGATGCTGCCTATTTAAAAACTGTGCGAGTTAGAAAAACAGAAAGGCCCGGAGTGTAAAAATGGAATCTGGATCACAAGGGGGCGTTCAAGTATTACGTAACGCAATTTTTGAAGATTTTTGACCCCCCCTCCCCCCCATGTAACGCGCCGTAACGTTTTTATGTACCCCCCCCTCCCCCCCCCCCCTAAATGTTACGTAACACCCAAGAGACTATTTTTTTACTGAACTCTCGTAAAAAAATAAAAGGGTTTCAAAGGGTTCCTTTGCTAACTTCGGAGAAAAAAAAATACTATTTATATGTTCCATAAATTTATCTTTATTTTTTCTTTTGCTGTTTTCCAAATTTTGGCATAGCTGCGTTGGCAAGTCCAGTTGATGATGTAAATCCCCCCTTTTGACCACTAACGAATGCTGACAACGAAAATAAAAATGACGTAAGTATAATACAGTCGAGGGATTCCCCGTAAAAAATAAAAGATTTGCGAACTTGGGAGGGCGAAATAAAAATTACATACAATGCAGTCGAGGGACTCCCCGTAAGACTTAAACGAAAAAGGTTCCATTTTTCGCAGAGCGAAAAATTCTTACGCTTATGGTGAAAACACGTAGAAAGCCGATTCCGACCGGCGCAAAGAATGTTGTCTATGGTTTCAATGCATTTAATGGGCATGCCGGACAGCAGGTTTCTGCTTTTGCTGTGCGTATCCCCATTCAACTGCATAGAAACATTCTTTGCGCCGGTCGGCGCGGGTCGGATTCGGCATTCTATGTGTTTCCACCAAAAGCTTTAACATCGGAGAACAAAATAAAAATGACGTACGGTACAATCGAGGGACTTCCCGTAAAACATTGTCGAAAAGGGTTCCTTTGCTAACTTCGGAGAAAAAAATGATGTACAGTACAATCGAGGGACTTCCCGTAAAACATAAACGAAAAGGGTGCCCAACTTCGGAGAAAAAAAAACAAAAATGACGTACAGTACAATCGAGGGATTCCCCGTAAAACATAAACGAAAAGGATTGCCCAATTTGGAAGATTTATTTCCCAATTTTTTTTATTTAAGAAAAAAATAACGTTACGTAACGAGTTGTTCAAACCCCCCCTCCCGCCCTCGTAACGCACAGTAACGTTTTGCAAGACCCCCCCTCCCCCCCAAATTGCGTTACGTAATACTTGAACGCCCCCCAAGCTGAGTGGAGATAAACACTAGTCCCTCCAGTTGAAAATAATGTTTTTTTTTCACTATGTAGTAGTTACATAAATTCACTGCAATTTATAAGCAGAAAAATGGGAAACCTTATTCTTCGTCATTAATTGCCACTCTTATCAGAGGATGGCGACAATCTGCGAATAAGTCTCTCGATCTTGGGCAAGTCTCACCAACTCTGCAGCCTCTGACACACCAAACCATTGTCGTAGATTCTTCAGCCAAGAGGCTCTTTTACGCCCTATACCTCGCCTGCCCTCTATCTTTCCTACCACAATCGGTTGTAGGAGAGCATATTTGTCATTGCGGAAGATATGGCCAATTCATCACTATCAGGACCTTCTCGTTGGTTATTAAACAATAAGAAGACGTGGGATCAGTGTTCAAAGTCGTCATGCTAATACTGGAAGACCTATTGTTCGTGATCCTAGTAGAGCTGTCTGCAAGATAAGCTGCTCTTTAAAGTGCACTGATTGTTTAATAAGGTTTATTTTCCAAACCTGTATTTAATTAATTGTGGAAGTTTTCTCTGTGGCTTTTACACCAAGTGTATTGCCATTTTTTGGAGCAACTTCGTTAAAAAATCATAAGTAAACATTTATTTCTACGGTTTTTTAATTTTTCTCCTTGATTTTTTTACCTACCTTGGTAGTCTAGTTATACTGGCGTAGACTTCATATCACGAGGTCCCGGGTTCGATTCCCGGTCGGGTCAGAGGTTTTCTTAGTATTTTTTCACTTGAAATTTCTACCCAGGGTTGTCCCATCTCAGATTAGACGGGACTGGTTGACTGAAAAATTGCCTCAGGCAACAAGTTCCGCTGTCTATACTGATGACACCTTTGTATAGAAAAGTCTTATATTTTTTTTTATTTATAACATTTCTTCATTCATCGACTATTAGAAAAAAAATATTTTTAGTTCCCAAAGTGAAGTACTTACCTACTTTTTTCACAATTTTCAGTTTTTGTGGAAAATTGAACGATATCTAAAAAACTAAACCCTTTAAGGGGCGTTCAAGTATTACGTAACGCAATTTGGGGGAAGGGGGGGGTCTTGCAAAACGTTACTGTGTGTTACAGGGGCGGGAGGGGGGGTTCGAACAAAGCGTCACGTAACGACTTTTTTTTCTTAAATAAAAAAAAATTGGGAAATAAATCTTCCAAGTTGGGCAACCCTTTTTGTTTATGTTTTGCGGGAAATCCCTCGATTGTACTGTAGGTACGTAATTTTTTTTTTCTCCGATGTTGTCACCCTTTTCGTTTATGTTTTACGGGAAGTCCTTCAATTGTACCACACATCATTTTTTTTCTCCGAAGTTAGCAAACCCTTTTCGACATGTTTTACGGGAAGTCCCTCGATTGTACCGTACGTCATTTTTATTTTGTTCTCCGGAGTTAAAGCTTTTAGTGGAAACACGTAAAAAGCCGATTCCCACCTGCGCCGACCGGCGCAAATAATGTTTCTATGCATTTGAATGGGGATACGCACAGCAAAAGCAGAAACCTGCTTTCCGGCATATCCATTTAATTGCATTGTATGAGAGTTCAGTAAAAAATAGTCTCTTGAGTGTTACGTAACATTTAGGGGGGGGAGGGGGGGTACAGAAAAACGTTACGGCGCGTTACATGGGGGGGGGAGGGAGGGTAATAAATCTTCAAAAATTGCGTTACGTAATACTTGAACGCCCCCTTGACCACTGGAATTAGACTCCCGGTTAATGGGAACAAAATTATTACAAATTAGCTCTAGTATAACACCTTACAAGGAATTGGTAGAATTACCAGTATAGTTAAAATAAAAAATATATAGAACCTTACCTTTATAACATTGCCATGTCCTGGATAGATAACAGACGGTTTGAGACTAAGTATTTTATTCAAACTCTCCATGTAGCTATGCAGGTCTTCAAAAACAGTGGTGCCTTCTCCCAGAATACAATCACCACTGAACACGGCTGACTCTTCTTCCAGTCCCAACACAACGTGGTCCGTGGTGTGCCCGGGAGTGTGGTGCACCCTCAAAGTAGCTCCCTCCACCTTCATCACTTGACCATCCTGCAGCCAGCTAGTCTCCAAGCTTTTATCTATTTTGGGAATGTGGTCATCTGGGCCGTCACCTCGCTTTCTTTTGTGTTTCCAAATTTTACAATCTTCTATATTTCAACACAAAATAAATAGATATTAAAGACATTCAACACGGCAGAAAAATCTGCATACAAAAATATAGAAGTCAGATCACCGCAATCTTACTTAAGCCACATCAAGACAGTATGTAGACGAATGTTTTTTGTCATTTTTAAGAAATCCAAAAATTTTTACCTGTATGTTACTGTTTTATTTAACAATCAATCAGATTCAATTAAATTATGTTTTTATCTCAAATGTATGGAAATGAATTTTTATTTATTTCTGTGGATTTTTAAATACGTAATTCATAATTGCAAAATAAACATACACAAACACAATGTTGGTAAGGAACTCACTAGGCAAATGCTGGTAGATATCTTTTACTCCTCCAATATGATCGTGATGCCAATGTGTTATTACTACATGTTGCAGGGCTACATTTTCACTTTTAATTACATCCAACAAGGAAGAGACGTACTGAGGAACATCTTCATCACCAGTGTCTACCAATATTCGCCTATGGAAACAACAACTTGTTTAAACTTGTACAGAAAGCTATTGAAAAATATTAGACACATTCTATGATATAAAATTTAAAATAAATAAAACTATGCCAGCGCACCCAGTGTGGGTCCATCACTTCTTCCACATAATTAATATACTTTAAAAATTGTAAACACATAAAAACATCAGTGATTTTTTGAATGTGTATATAGTCTTTGAGCTTCTTATCGAGATATATGAGGTTTGGAAAGATGGTAAAAACGTATAGTTATTAACCTTTGACCAGTTCCGATAATATATGTATTGGTTCCTTGAAGAGTCATGGGACCTGGATTACATCCTAAAACTCTGATCACTCGAGATGATAGTCTTGTAATTACAGGAATTACACTCATTCTTTTTTATTTTCTTGCTAATTATAAAACTAATAAACCTGAATAGTGTGCAGGTAAAGGCGTCTGAAGTTTAAATTCTTATCGCTGAGAGATAACGTAGAAGTTCAAACACATTAGTAACAATAAGTGCAGTAGAATGTAGTGTTATTAAAACATAATTAAAGCTGATAAATCGATATTAACATAATAAACATTGGACGCACTTATCAATATAGATAGAATCTTTATTTACAATAAATATTTGACATCACATCTGCAGATCCGAGTGTGGCAATCTATAAAAATGTAATTTGTATTGCTATATAAAAAATCGTTCACAAAAAAAATTCAAAAGAAAACAAAAAGACACTCCTAAAAAAAGAGCCACAGATATTTTTTTTTAATCCTGGATATTGTTTGCTTTATTTGTTCTTGGGAAAAACTTCTTTGGCCAGTACTGACTTCAATTTAATATTCAGTAAAGTACCTATTGGTAGAAAAATGGTCGCCAGCACTGGGCTATGTATTCTCAAGTAGGGCAGTGATATTTATTAATAAAATATTTACTTTTTTTTTTAGGAAAAGTGTAGTTTCCAGATACCAAATTTTTAAGATGACCTTTCTTTTTTACTTTGTGACCCCCCCCCCCTGGCGGCAAAGCTGGATCCGCCCTTGGCCAGCACTAAGGCCTTCTTATATAGGTGGTGTTGCTTCCCAGACAGCATGAGATATCCCATGGGTGTTCCGAATATCCCGGGAAATTCGCGATGTTCATGGAATATCTGGATGTCCACCAGTATCTTCAGGACATCCAAGGGATTTCCCGCTTAATCCTATGTCTCGGGATATCCTGAATAACCCATGGTCATCCCTGCGACATCTAAAGAATAATCCCTAATATCTCAGGGATGTATGTCCCATGAATATTTGGAATATCCCATGGCAAAGCGTGTATTTTTTTAATGAAAAATCGATCATCAAAAATAAAATATCCCAGCGGCATTACCATGGATGTCTCCAATATCCCGGGACATTCGAGATGTTCATGGAATATCCTAATAACATTTGGGCAGTAAACAGGCGATAATTAATATCCATATCCTCAACCAGCCATGGTTGCAATTTGAAGTTTTTGGTAAGGATCTTTACATTCTTGGTCTTTTTTGACAGCTGTGGGAGTGTTCTTCAATTTCAGCACATATTGAATTGATATAAGTGCCCTTGTCATTTTTGCATGCCTGTTTTACCCTTTTGTTTGCTGCGAAACACGAAAGTTTGCTCAGGGGCACCATTTCCATAGACAAAGGCGACTACAGCAAACTTCTTTAATAGAATCTACAAGTTTGGTAATGCTTTAAAGAAAACAAAGTTTGTGCAACCAACCACTTGACACTTCAAGCTTATTTGTCAAAGATTCGTAATTTTATTTCCTTTTTTATCAAATGAATTCCAAGTTGTTACAAGTTACACTCCAATAAACTTATAAACAATAAATTAACTCTTTATGTAGAATATACTTTAGAAAAAGGTTTTTTCTGCATGTAAAGTATTATCGTAGGTACTTTTCATCCATTCGTATGGCAAAAATTGCTTTGCATAACGAGTAAGAGTCTGGTACAAATCATGCTCGTTATAAGAGGTCCACTGTATAGACAATTTCAAACCGTAACGAGAACTGCATTTGTATTGAGTGACCACGATACAAAATAAAAATCATAGTTATATATCTTTATTGCGTGGCGTACTACTCACAGAGTCGCCCATTTTTATGAAGGATGGTCACCTATAAAAAATGGACGTGCTCTCCCTCCGACGTTCTGAACCAAACTGGCACGCATACAACTTAGAAAATCACAAATCCCGACGCGGCAGGTAGCTACCACTACATATATACAATTGTGTGTATGTATAGGATCAAACCCCACCAATACAAATGTGATTCGCTAACAGTTTTGAAACGAGGTTTACCAGGAATTGAAAACAGGTGACAAAAATTCTTCATAGGGTGACAATAGAACTTCTCAGTATCAGTACATATTATAATGATAGACCTGGTTAATTCAATAAATCAAATACTTTATTTGTAATAACAAAAATATCTTACTTATCAATAATAGGTTGCTATACAATTTATTCAAACTAGGTAACAAATTGTACATTTTAGCCAGGCTTTTACAAAAATTAAAATACCTGAAATCACAATGCATAAAAAAATGGAAACTATCATAATGATTATCAAAATTTTAGAAGAGACGAAAGGGTTTTGAAACATTACATTATTTCTCATAATCAAAAATTATTTATTGTGATGTCTCGATCAGCAGAAATCCCATATTTTTTTCAAAGTTGATGATAATGTCAACTATCTTTGTAACAAAAAATATACACCTACTTTGGCAATGGCCCCAAAATATAAGCTCACTCAATAATATAATCAAATTTAGCTATTTTATAAAATCAGCTACGAAGAATTGAAAAAAAAAATTATATACAAATGATACATACTTTTTTTTTATTATACCATATTATTTGAATCATTTTCTCATTATTAATAGTTTTTGTGAAAAATATTGATACTTTGGCAATTTATTAATAAATGTATATTAAGAAATGAAAATTTTGAAAACTGGAAGAAAATCTTGGTAGGAATTATTCAAAAAACACTTGTTAATATGGCAGCTATTTTTCTTCTCAATACAATACTGTACAATCAGTAAGTAATAAACGTAAGGTGTATTGATATTAAACACTAATTATGAAATAAATATGAAGTTTATATTGATTTTTTGCAATATACTTAAGTTAATGTATTTTAAACACTATCGCGTCCATTTCGCAAGACATGATGTGACAGCATGGGTTACTTTTTGAGATTCCTCATCATACATTGAACTTATTAAATAAACTGATTGGAAACGGTGAAATTATATTATTATTTTTAAATTTCAAAATCGACAACAGAATGGTTTGTAGTAGCTTAACCCATTCCTGCCCACCGTATACACCTGTGTACGAATAAGCATTAATGGGTTAAAATTTACACAGACAAAAAATTTAAACACACAAATATGATACATCCTAAAAGAATAATTACAATAAAATTTAACAAATCACATTTGCGGCAGTTGATCGATTGGCGTAACAAATTTGAAATCTTCCGGAAACAGTTTGGCAGCAAATGGATACATCAACTTGTACGATTGTCTAATTGTTACATCAGCAACACCAGCAATGTCACCAATTTCCTTTTGACTCTTCTTGTCCTCGGACGCCTGAAAAGAAATTGGATATTACAGTAGAAACAAAACATGAAGATTACATGCGTGATTTTGGCTCAATAAATCCAGTCCACCTAAATAATGCCCCATTTACATAATTCTAGTAGGTTTCCAGTCCAGCCATCTTGGCCAACTCTGAAAGCCTACTCGAATAGTGTAAACCGGAACTAAAATGTGGACTGGATCTGGACAGTCTTCTTTTCGTTCCAGCTGGCCAATTCCACCACCTCTGGAATAGTATAGGTGTGGATGTTCCATTCCAGTATCAGTCAGTGCTGGATTGAACTCTGAGTAGTACCCACGCATTGTTGTTTTTTTTTATTTTTCAACAACTATTTTTAAATTATTGTCACTGTTGCCGATTCAACAAGTTTTGAATGGCTGGACTTGATACAATCCATTCCAGTTCTGGAGTAACAGTGGACTGGAATAACGTAAACTGACCATTAAAGTAGGTAATCTAGACAAAGGCCCACGAAAGAAACCAATATTTCTAACTAAGTAGAGAAAGTGAAAAATGAAGGGCGTATAAGAGAAAAAGTCTAGTTCAGAATTTTAACCTTTTCTCCACCATGTGTTATTTGATATGAGAAATGTTTGTGCACCAAATAATATAACGCAGGGTATCACCGGAGCTACGTTGGCAGACAGTTGGTTAACAGAAATGTGAGTTACCTGTGAGGACATATAGATAGCGGCAGCAGCAACAGATATGGGAGACCTTCCTGGCACTATGTCCAGCTCCACAGCCTTGTGTGCAATATGAGAGGCAGCTCTCTGTACCATGTTGGGCAGACCCAGGTTGGAACAGAAACGCGACATGAAGTCCGCCGTTGTTATTAATTCTACAGAGGTCTCCAGCGCCTTTAATATTAGCTTGAAACATCTTCCAATTTCTTTCTTACTAATCTTGCTTACAGCACAAATCTCTTTGAAAGTTCTGGGGACACCTTCCTGTCTACAAGCTATATATAAGCAAGCAGACGCTATAGCATCGTTGGCTCTTCCTTTCAAATTTTTACCATCGTGAACCTAGAAAAAATATTAAAAAGCTATATTATTTACAGACTTACGAATCGAAACCTTTTTCTCTCGTAAACCTATTGTCATGTTTTTCTGTTTTTATTATTTCCTGAAATACTCATTTTGAAAAATTAAATTTCTGACATTTCAATAATATAGTGTGATAAGTTAAAAATATTTTACCATTTTATTCTCATTTTTGAGTTCATGGACCCCTAATTTTTTGTCTATGTCATAGGCTCCTTGCTGACTTTTTGGGGGTCGATAAAGACTACTTGGAGAATCACTAGTTTAAAGCTTATTCGAAAGTGAAATTATCACATTTTCCGAATATGAAATAGCTTGTTTGAAATGATAACAATAGTGCATTAAATGCATGTTCAAGCTAGGTTACTTGGAAATATAGCATAAAATAATTGCTTGACCATAGGCTACCAAATGGTTATCACTTTAACTGAAATTTTACTATGAAGATCATAATAATTATCATCTTAGAAGTTAGCTAAAAACTTTATTTTTATTTTGGATTTATTTGTATCTAACAATTATAATTGCAAGATTTAGTGAAGTGCACCTATGTGTTTTTTTTATTTTTATTTTTTATTTTTCAGATTTTCGCAAACATACAGTTTTTTTTAACAAATAATAACAATATAATGAAAAGTACAGTACATAAACCAGCAAAGTTTGCAGACATTACTTACTTATTTTTTAATATCTTATTTTTTAATATCTGGAGTGATGTGATGCGATGACATAAGAAAATGAGTAGGTACCTAGCTAAATAATTATGATGGTTGAAATATTCAAATAAGGGCAGAAAAAGAAAATAAAAAGGAACTTACTTGTTTGAATAATATATTAGCTCTATCTACAATCGTCTTTGGCAGATTTATTCTATCAGCCATTGTGTTAATTTCTCTAAAAGCGTTGATAAGAGCTCTATCAGAACTACTTATGGTCCGTCTATTTTGGTATTTGGAGACTCCAAAACTGTCAAATGAAGCATCTCCTCTGCCTGGTCCTATCATGGTGGAAAGATCTCCACCTGATAACAGTGGATTTTCAGGACCACCAACACGAGATGGATCTGTGCCACCTTTTTCATTGCTGAATGTTCTCCACTCAGACCCAACATCGATGACTCTAAAAAATTAATCACTTAATATAATATAACTGTTTATACTGTATCATTCAGAACATAATAATAATGTAGTAATATACTAACCTATCCCCAACTACAAGACCACATTCAGAGCAAATCTGATCCCCCGCTCTATAATCTTCGATTAATGGGGCTTCTGGATGAGCGTAGCAGCAAACCTTATTTGTATCTGTTCTGAAATCGATAAATGAAAGAAATTAATTGTCAAAGCTGTATTACAATCTTTATCATGGATGCATTGCGACAGTGTGATACATACGATTTGCATAACAAAGAAGGAAGATAACTTATAAAAAGTGATAAATGCACAAAAAACACACACTTGGAAGAATATTGAAAAGTACAAAAGCTGCTAGCAATAAAGGATAATCACTATTATGCCAAAAACAAGAAACAAAACATAACCCACCATTAAAGTATATTCGCATTAAATATACGGAAATGAATACGAAAAAGTTATCGTGCAAGTATGATAATAAATATATTTGGAAATTATAAATATCAAATCATCAAATTACTGCTCGTTTTTCTCTAAAATATGGTAGAAGTCACTACTTACCTGGAAGAGCTGGCCATTTTCACAAAATATGTACATAAACTTCGACAAAGTGAGAAAACGACAGTTCAAAAGTTACCAGTAGCAGAAAAATATTAAGACAGTCAAAGTTGTTAAATGCCCCAAAATCATCATTTAAATTCAATATAACGAACTAATCTTGCTAAGAATTTAATTTCATGCCGAAGCCATACAAAAAGTAAAGTAAGTAATATAACGAACCATTAGAAGCACACAAATGCTTAAAATTACTGAAAATGATGTTTGAACTCACACTCGTGGCATATTTGAACAAGAGACTGGTCGAATTTCATTTCTTTTATGATTCTGTGCTCACTCGAAGTGAACACAAATAATGCACTTTTGATATATTTCACGCAAGAAAAGGCTTGTGTTGTGAAAGCGGAATGGTCGGCACCGCCGGGATTCGAACCCACTACCTCAAATACTCTGTACGTTCGAAAGCCGCCGATTGATACCACTGGACTACCAACCATCTCACCATCGAACTCAGTGGCCTCGTACTAGCTGTTTTCCACTCAATATTGATTGATTCCACACTTGTTCAAAGCCAATAAAACTAAAGAAATACATCTTCATTTCGGGGGTAATCAAACCTCCTCGATAATAATATAAAATTCCTTAAAAATAACGTAATTTTTTTTAACAGTAATACCATATCTTGGCTTACATTGCTACAATACAAAATTGTTCATATCAGGTTTTCTATTTCTTTCAAACAAATATCATTATCTTTAAAAAGATTTCAGAATATCTAAAAATATTTATCAATGCTTAATTTATTGATATTAGACATTTAAGTTTTGGGATTGTATTTTTAACTACATCTCAAGGCAATTTAACCGAAGGATAATATTTATAATACTGGCAACATTTTGCATTTTTCTACCAATAGCACGACGCAACAGATAAAAAAATGTATTATGAACGCGTAGCTGGCGCCTTGAATTTAAACGTGGCGATGCGTGAGACGATAATAAAATTTATAATTTTAATAATAGGTAATTTGATGATTACTTACTATAATACTGAATTTATATCATTTTAAACTCATTGTCACTATAATATTGGATTTTTTTATGATTGGTTGTCGCTTATTATTAAAAAAAAGTAAAATGTTTAATTTTTCAATTTTTGTACCTGATCTAAAAGCATCAATAGTAAAAGATTTTTAATGTTGTATCCACGGTAGTGAAACTTCCATACAAACCATAGACAATATATTTGACAGATAAGTTTGACACCTCATGGTCCTTGAGCCATAACTTTTTTTGCGGAAATTATTGGAACGACAGCCGCGCAGCCGCAATGCGTGTGCCGCCAACTTCAAGTGTTGAGTTGCTATGAAGTTGTTGATTGTTGCTAAGAAGTTGTTGATTGAGTTGCTAAGAGATTGTTGATTGAGTTGCTAAGAAGTTGTTGATTGTGTTACTAAGAAGTTGTTGATTTTGTTGCGCGAGTTTATATTTTTTTCACCATGTGTCAGTTTCCTTATATTTCGAAGCTTGATATTAAGTTTCGTGATTTCATTTTACATAAATATATATATTTTGTATCGTTGTGTGATATTTGGACGCTTTATTCCCTGTTATCATTGGTGTTGCGATATACGGTCGCTTTGTTTTGTTTTCATCAGTGCAGCGATGTTTGAACGATTTGTCTCGTAATTTAATGCCAAAAATGTGGTTCAATATTGGAAGGTCTAAGTGATGAACAAATCTCAAGAAATAGGAGGATTTGTGATATATTTTTTCTTAAGTAGTCTTCACTCGTCATATAAATTTTATTTAAAAAAATATTATGTCAAAAAAGCATTATAAAAAACAAATAAATGTAGATATATGTATTTTATTGGATTGTTTTATTAATGCATAATAACATCTTAAATTTTAATTCCATTTCATAAATATATAGTGTAAAATATTCATCAAGACACTGACATAATATTCAATTTTGTCCATAACTTATGAATATTTATAGTTTCTTAATGTGACATCCTATTTCTAAAATGGATATATTTTTGTTTTAATTTAACATTTTAATCTTGAATGTGTAAAAACAAGTTTAAAATAAAAATATATTTGCTGATGAAATAGAGTAGGTCATTTATGAAATTATTTATATTATGGGGTATAAGATTTGAAAGCGCGCATGCGCGTAATTTTAGTACGACGAACAAAATATGGCGTTGTAATCGTAAGTATTCCCAGTCTACAAAAAAACCCTCGAGTTGCCACTCTATTTTAAGTAGTATTATTATACTCTATGGTTGTATCACTAATCCCTTCATTTTGAACTACGTGTGTGTAGGGTAACTAGACTTGCTGGTGGAAGTTTATGGAAGCAAAGACGTCGACTCTCTTTTTGCTTTAGATTCTGTAATACTGTGTTTGTTAAACTCTATAGACTCCACACTGATTAGCGATTCATGAAATAGGCAACGTATTACGTTCGATTTTAAAATGCTTCTTATATTTGAATCACCATGGGCTTACAACCTTATTCAACTTTTTTTACGAAGGCTTTCGAAGTGTGATTATTTTCCGTACTAAGGCCTACTTAAATGTCCACGGCGGCGGCGTAGCGTACGCGACGCAGCAAAGTACGCCTTGCCCTTGCAGTATTTGCATTCCGGAAGCGCGGCGTACTGGTCGGCGTATCGAATGCGAGAATCGCATGTAGACGTTTTTCATACAAAATAATATATCACCTAATAGTCACTTTTTTCAAGTGACTATCCTACACTTGCTACAGAATAGGGGTACAGATCGTAAATCACCGTCTTGGGAATCTTCGAGATTTTTAGATTGTCAAAAACTCTTATGCCTAGACCAGTACCCCTATTCCGAATCTCCGTGACATTTACGCTGGCGTGAATTAACAAAATTTTGTTTGGGCTGCGGAGCTTTCCGAAGCATTCTGTAGTGGCGCTATACACATTTCCATACAAAATTTTGTTAATTTACGCCAGCGTAAATGTCACGGAGATTCGGAATTGGGGCTCAGTATAAATAAGTAAAGGTATAATGTAGCGTTCTTATCTTCTATTTTCTGGTTAAGATGCTAGGATCGGTCTGCTCCAATCATGTTTACTCCATTCCTTCACTGCTCTCTTTCACTCGCCAGCGTCTTCAATTCTTGATAGGTCCCACAGTGCATGTCCCTGATCACCCGTTCTAATACGCATTTCTAGGATGGCCTTTATGGTTTTTACCCTCAATCATTCCTTCGACGATGGTAAAGAGCAGGAGCAGACCCGAGTGTCTGATATTATGGCCTGTCTATTTAGCACAGGGCAACTCTCTCTGTGTGTGTGTGAGGGTGTGTGTATGAAAGAAGACATCAAATCTTCTTTCTGTAGAGAGAGATAGCTTATCAGGAGAGTGATGGTCTATGCTTCGCTGTCGTAAAGCAGTAGATCCCAGGCAAGAGTTTTGGAAGTAGGTATAATTTGCTTTGATAACATTTTTCTTTATAGGTAGGTATAAAATATTTGGCATTTCTATTTACAATTTTTGATTTGTTGACTAAAATCATTGTTTAACTTATCATTTTGTTTCTAATGCACGTTGATGCACGCTTACATTAACATTATCAAAGACTAGGTACATTCCTTTTCAGTGATTTATTATAGTACATTCGGAACAATGCATACACAGTCACACAGCTCAAAATGGTTCTGTTCAAGCATTGACTTGTAAAATTTTATCACTATTTCATCATCATGCATAATATGTATACACAATAATGTGCAACAATATTATTACTCATTGCAAACCAAAACCAACATGACATCAATGTTTGTACAATTAACAAATTGAAAATGTAATCTATGGTCTAACAGCTTGTGTTCATCTAACCACCATCCAGTTATCAGCAAAATTATCTGGCTATTTAGGTGAAAGCTTTGATCTATTGTTTGCTAAAGGGTACGATAATACTAGTTATTTCTGGTTATTTCATTGTTTTTTGGAGCAGGTAACCAGGTCTATCGGTAACGAATCCATCAACCTATTATAAAAATAGAAAAATATTTTTTGGCGTAGGTACCTACCTAATATTATATTGAATGTTAATAATATTATTATCTATGGTATTAAAATAGAATATTATTCAAAAAATAAGTAGGTATGTAACCATTTTCGATTTCTATGCAATCTATTTGAACAATAAATTTAAGATCTATTGTGTTGTAGGTAAGAATTCAGTTAGTGCTCTAAAAATATTTTTTTTTCGATATTCCAACAAAGGGAAATATGGTATTGTTGATTAAAAAAAATGGTCTTAAACGAACGAAATAATATTATACAAGTACGTAAGCCATATTAAATGCGTTCATACTAGATCGATTATTTTTTTTGTACGTTTCAATAAACTTACGCTAGACTATCTGTCTGTAAGGTCTAGGTACACCTACATTATTGTCAAAATTAAACCCAATAGTACCTTAGGTAGAAGGTACAGCTCTTCAGGTAGAAATCATGTAGTAAAATACGGTTTATTGTAGTAAAACCTTTCATGGGATGGAAGCATTGTGTAGAATTTCTACCTATGCAAAGAAAGTTTGCATTTTTGTTTTGTTAAGGGAATGAGGTGGAATCGGTCGAAAAGCAAATTAACTGCCTTTCCAAAACTTGTAGCCTGATTGTATCAGTCGACGGCTTTCGTACTTACCTACAGCGTACGGAAGGTAGTGGGTTCGAGTCCTGGTTCCGACCATTTCCACATCACAGGCTTTGTTTCATGTGAAAGATGTTGGAAGTGTACTTACCTACTTGTGTTCACTTAAGGTGAGCCCAGATTCACATAAAAAAAAAGATTTCATCCTTTTTTAATGATGACTTTTTAATGTAAATATTTGAAGGCCAAATTTTGCACATAAATAAACATGTTGGTACAATAATTAAATTATTTTCTTCAAAATCTAAGAGGGCATTTAATTTATTTGACTAAAAAAACAATAGTTCAACTATGTCAATAGACGAATCACGCAAAATATAGATACAAATTTCAATAAATGAAATCCATTAGGTACTGTTACGTATTTTTACAGCAACATTGTGCAATAAAATGATTCATTTTACGCAGTAACTAAGTTTTATTATTCATAACTAGACTACATAGTCGAAACAGGAATTGTTCGCATTTTCTACCCTTAGCCGCGACATCACCCCAATATCACATATCAACCACGTGGCTTCACTCCAGTACGAACACATAGACCAAAACAAATTGTATACTCATCTCTTTCTCGCACGTGCGTATTGGAACACGTGTAAGAGAGTCAGGTATAATTCTAAACGTTCGTGTTCTCTGTTGTACAATTTTTAGTATGCGCATGATATCGTACGCTTTGTGATGAAATTGGCTCTTTGGTTCGCTTCAGTCTTGAAATGGCGTTGAAGATGTATGGTAGTGTGTCGCGTTTGTTGTAATATTAAAACTTGAGCGGAGACCGGCCCAAAATATTGGCCTGTCAAACAACAGATCATTTTTTTTGTATTTTGATCAATTTTCTCTATCATTATTTCCCCGAATGTTATGATAATAGGAAAAACGGTCAAGTTTTGGTACGATATCCACTCAAAAATTAATATTTAGCGAGGTTTGTGGTTTTTTTTTATTTCTATAAATAATATTTTCCACATTTTTGTGTTTTGTCAAAAAAATGTGCACTCAAAGTGTTTTGAAATAAAGCTATTTCGCTGTGCTCCTTACTTTGTCATTAGGTTGCTAGAATGTCGTGCAATACGGTCCATATTTTACAATTTTCTTACGCAATATTGGTCACATAGAATATAATTAAATAAAGTATTTATATTTTGTTACAGGGCCGATCGACCTTCGCAGTACAATAAATTGGAAGTACCTAGTTTTATAAGCAAGAAATACTAGTTCCTAGTGTTAGTGACAGTGTACTAAGTAAACTTTATACTAAGCAATTATCCATATTGTGACTTTGTGCTCAGTGGTTAAAGTGTCTGTGAAACTTGTGTCATAATGGATACAGTGAGCGGGTCGTCTTGGGTGAACTCTGTGGTAGTGCGAATGGGGGGTAGTAAACAGCACGATGTGGAAGAAGGTCCTGGAAGTTTTTGCCCATTGGATCGGGACAGGGCCAGTTCCCCTAGGACGCTGGGACGTCTGAGTCCTGACCACAGCAGATACGAGACCCAACATCAGGCGACGATCGTCGGTGACAAATACCTGCTTTTGGAACAAGTCGAAGGCTCTTCACTTTGCCGATGCGTAGATGTTAGAACCCAAAACGAATATGTCTGTAAGGTATGTGTACTTCTGATTGATTAATAAGCCAAGAACGGAAGTTCTTTGTTAGTTTGGGGCATTATGCCAAATCTTGAAAAACCTTGCTTTAAATTATTGCGAGGGGTTGTTGGGCAATACAGTAGTATCAACAGGTCCTTGAAAATAATTTGTGATTCATTGAAGTATACCTACCCTGTTCTCACAAATATTATTTTATTTAATTCTTTACAAACAGCGGGGTACATTATGTTCGCCTACCGCTGTTTTTAACTTTTCATTTGATTAAAAATCCACCGCGATTCTATGAGTGTTCCTATGGGAAATGAGGGGCATTCTTTCTTCGATATTGTTCGGCTAGCCTTATTAATATTTATAATAGAAATTTCAATAGTAGCTTTGTGGGAGAATTTGACCCTACACCTGGATATTGTGTAACTTTTTTACTTTTCAACTCCGAAGTCCAGCTTTGTCCATTATTTTATTACTTAATTTATTCAAGACGGACTTTTATTTCAAACAGGTTCTGATTCAAAAGTAGGGGTGTTTTTTTCTTTTACTCCACAAACTCTCACATCTCGCGATAGCTACATATGTCACACACTTACAACCATTATTTTTAATACATTACCATGATAATGAAAAACAATGGTTTCAACACATTTTTATGGTCAACAATTTCTAGGATTCCATTCCCATCGTTTTAATCTCTTCTTATAATATTGTTTCATATTTTTAGTTTTAAAATTTGGACTTACTTATTATGTTCTATTTTTGATAGAATTAAAAGCTTATGAACTAAATTGATAGCAGTTTGATAAAGACACGTCAAATTTTGCATGCAGTTTAATTTCATGCAGTTAAATCAAATATTATAAGTATGTAACAACGATGTATTGAATATTTCGTACAATATAATATCATTACACTGTCTATTGGATGTTTTTGATTTCAAGTATAATAATTGATTACAAAAAGAATACTAAAATCCTAGGTACGCTCATTTTTTCCCAGTAGGAATTGTAAGTATGTATGTTTTTAAATATCTACATAATATTTTAGTCTACTAATAAAAGATCTTGAAATCTTTCTACTTATACCTTATACCGCGTAAAATCACACCTTCAATGCCACACGCTAAAATTAATTATTATTTGCGAACATCCTCGCTCTGTCAAAAGCAGTTTTTTTGTTCATTCGCGCGTAAATAATGTGTAGTAGCAAGGGAGATGACCCTGACCCATGAATTATTTTCATACCACATAGCATACCTGTGTATGTTATGTTATTAGCGACACACTTTTTTCCCGTCTCTAAAATAAATATTGACTCGAAAGTAGGACCTTATTATAAATTCCATAAACCAGTATGTTCGCAATGTCGTCGTGTTTATTTGTAAGATCTACGCGAGTTTTCGAACAGTTTCTTTTTGACTCGTTTTCTTATCAAGAATCTTTCGTTTGCTATCATAAAAGTTAATGCATTCGCAAATATTTTCAATAATATGTACATTTAATACAGACAAGATACTGATAAATAATATTGCAGACGAAAACATAATATTATTTTCGTGGTTAAAATGTGAGATAATATTTAAAACTTTATCAGGGTTAGAAAATGCGATTGTCATTTCTGTGTAAACAATATTTCAAAATATCGATAACTTCTTCGTTCTTCAGGAAGTCATAGATAAAAAAAAAGATTACGAAAATTAAAATTTGTGATTAGCTAAATACGTACCTACAAGATTTTTGTTAATGACAACACTGCGGTGTAATTATATGAAGTTATCTGTTTGATAGTCATGCTTGCATTATGCTAACGTAATCATATAATTTAAACACTTATGCATACTTGATAACAAGAATTGACGGTCATTATGTACCTATACGTATGTATGTGTCATGCCAACTTTCGCAATAGGTACGGGGTAAACAGCAATGAGCAGGATTTGTGCAAAGGCTGCATGACACATCTGTAAATGGTTCATCGTGTTATTCAGAATGGGTTGTGCTAAAATTAGAGGATCCTTTGACATTTCGATGTCTGTGTTTAATCCACATAGATCATATGGAAATTACAGAAAGTACTTCAATATATTATAATGAAATTCAGTAAAACGTTATCGTTGTTTTTTCGCCCATCGATTAGGTTTTTTTCATACAAAGAAGCATGCGTGTGGAAGAGGCCTAATCGATGATAATTTTGATAAGGATACATCGGACCATGATAATATGAAAACATTTGTTGGGAGTACAATGTTGCTTTTAGTATTAACAAGATAATTCATCTGTAAGCGCAGTTATAAATAAATAATGACTTTAATGGCGTTTATATTATTTTTGCAACATACTTAAACTCAATAATTTCCAAAGTGTTTTTATGTCATGGCCTTTGCGGTCGACTCGATATTTTACTTAACGTACTACTTGTGTACACTATACGCGCTGCACTTGCAAGTTTACCAGTACACTGCGTACTTAATCTAGGCGACGTTCAACAACTGTTCTTATTTCTTCATTAATGTGAGCTACATTCATGCCGATCGAAACCAGCGCCGTTCTAATTTCGAATTTCAATCGAAACGTGTAAAATTTTGTTGCCATATTAAAAAATGAACCAACACAAAACAATACCTTCGAATTATATAAGTCTTTTAACTTCTATCTAATATTGACAGTCAATACATTGGATATTGCACGCTTTTTATATCAACCCAATATTATAATAATGTTTGTAAGTAAATAAATATGCTTATTTTTATATGCACGGAGGTAATGACTGAGTGCTTCAGTCGACTTCAAGTTATCCATAGAGGTGACCTTTCGCAATCAGAAGTTTATTAATATTTGAATATGTATGCACACTGCTTTATGTACCTACTCAACACGTTACAATATATTCAAGTGTGTGTGGTTCGATTTGCTTTCAAGTTTAATTATTATCATGCCGAATGCACAGGAAAACTATTTCCAATATTAATGCTGTGTTAGAAAAAAAAAACGTTACAGCGAAAAACATATATTTCAAGTTCGATTTTTTATTCCAAACCTTATATTTTTGGTCATGGATATCCAATTTTCTTTTCGTGTAGGTTGGTATCTATTTCGTTTGTTTTTTGAATAATTTGCGTTGTTTTGTTTGGATGTCAAACGACTGACAAGGTCACATTGTTTCGTCAATCACGCCTGCAAATTATTTCTTATTATTAAGTTGGTAGCTATCTTAGTATTATGTTCTATGCTAATTTTAAATATTCACATTAATTACGAAATCGTTTTATTTGACATTTTGTTTATTTTTTCTGCCACAAGTTATTCGATTTAACCGTATCTTTAAAACAAACTATTCGAATGACCCTGATGACATTTCTTCATTTCAAAAATCGAACGACTAAAACACAAATACGATTATAATAATTATTATTGTTTTGTTCATCATAATGATTCGAATTTCAAAAAAATATCGAACGTGCTTTTAAATAATATTCCGGCAATATACTATCGAGTTTCTTTTGTCTATGAGATGTCACGTTTCATACCTGTCATTTGATACTTGTGATCAAGGTGTACACGCACTAGGAATCAATATCGTTCTTGATACAATATAATATTATGAATAATTCTTGGGTTAATCTGAATAAAAAAAGGTGCATCGAACTGGTACATCCTCCAAGCAACATCCAAATACACTTATTGGTATCTGCACGCCATTGCTCACGAAAGAGCTTCACCGAATGCCATATGCTGTGCATTTATTTCTCATTGTTATTCTTCCCTTCGATAGCACATAATATTAAGAATACATCGCATTTGGTATTGGCAGGTGTATCTTGCTACTAAGAAACGACCTCAGTTTAAAATAATTGTTAAAAATATATACGTGGAGTATTTTGAGTTTTTACATTATATCACTTACCTATAAGGCTATACAACATATATTATTATTGTATTATGAAGGGCGCATTTGATTTTTTTTATCGTCCGTTGACCTATTTTTACGATAAGAAATGACAATTCACATACTGTTTAAAATATCAATACTTTTATTTGGGTTCTTCCATCCCTATTTTTAATCCTTTCGTATATCTATAAATAAATAGGTATGTAAATATTTTTGTTATAAATAAATAATCCATGTTTTGAGATAATGCTCTAAAATAGATTCGATAAATACTGAAAGTAATGATATTATACCATATCGTGAAAGAAAGACGATTAAAAGATAATTAATCTATCTCAATAGTTATCTTCATTTTTTTAATTTTGCAAGTCATCTAAATAGTACATTTATCCCGATATGCCTTTTCTAAAACACGTTTTATTTTACAAATACATACATACCTACTTTGAATGTATTATTATAAAATAAAAAGCAGATGAATCAGTCTTAATAGAGAAAATATTTCAAAACAGGTAGAAAGGTGTTCAAATTAAATTGATGGTGTTCATAAATTATGTATGTGATACGCGGTAGCTGGTGTAAATCGAAGATCCAACCCCTATTAGCTACCCCCGGATTCGACCTACGCAGGTCCCTCTAAAGACGGGGAGAGGTGTTTAAATTTATAACCTGAACGAATTATAGTGTAGGTACAGTTATTATATTCAATGTTTTTTTAGAAGTATTAAGATTTTGATTTTTTTCAAACAGTTACTTCTGTTAATAGGTAGGTATATAATATATATTTATATAGCAGCCCATAATACCTACTAAAGCTTTGACGTTATATCATTGTAGTGGTGTGTTATCTGTGTAGTTTGAAGCGGGTGGGTACCCCGATAATAAAAAAAGTGCACAAAATTGAGTTCAGAGGTCTTTATGGTCAAAAAATTCTCACCATGTTTAACTTTATGTATCAACAGTAAAGATTTACGCCTTTAAATGAAAACAATAATTTTCTTTAATTAAAAAACAAAAGACGCACAGCATAACCCATTGTTTTTTACTATCATTGTGCCACTGTAAAAACGGGAAGTAACCCCTACTCTATTAATATTTTTTAATCACCCGACTATCATAATACGTGTCGAATCAATGAAGACCCTTAATACAAGGTTATATGAACACGTCGGCATTTCGTTTAAAAATTTAAAGACGACTCTGTGTACCAAACCCGACGATTTATTTAATAAGTCGAATTATTAGTTTTTTTTTCTTGATAAATAAAATAGTGTGTGCTTTTAGATTCGCTTCTTTGCCCGACATGGCGAAACTAACTTGGATATAATTAATATGTCTGGCGTTCGTCTGCGACCATCATATTGTACCTACCTCAGAGCACTCGATCGTATGTACATTGTACATAGTCTTCTTTGTATTGCATTTTATTAATAGAATTTACACTTCAATTATTTTTCAATGTCTGCTCTACCCACCTAACATAATGTTCTTACTATATTTTCATCTATCAAAATGGCCGTTCTCACAAATCGTACACACGAGTAATCGTTTTTTTTTTGCTGGCAATTCGTGGTCTGTGCTATTATTATTGTTACTATATTATTGGCCAAAGCTAATTGCATTTGGCTTTTTTGTAGAAGAAATGCGGTCTAATCTAATTTAAGCTCTTCGTATAGTAAGAATATAAATAAAAAATATCTATTCGCTATATCTGGAGAGAATTACAAAATATATATACGAATTTGAACTTTTTTTGCGCAGTGGAGGACTTGTCGTTGCACTATCGTCCAATAAAATCGCTTGTCAGTTAGATATTAGATGTCAATGATAGGTGTGATCTACCTTTGCTTGCTCAAAAAGTTTTGCTAAGTAGGTGTGGAAATTGATTCATTTTTTAGTCTGTTGCTCATTACAGATACAAATCTATAGAATTAATTAGTTGCTATAAATTTTAGAGTTATTTTCAAGCAATAAACTCTTTATGAACATGTTTTTACGTCTATAGTTGTATGATTTATGTATTTGACCAATGCTAAAATCGCTATAGATATAATCAATGCTAAAATCGCTAATCTGGAGATCAATGGTAAAATCGGCCATAAAAAAACTGCAAACAAAAAAATCATAGATTGAGTTATAGTTGCATTAAGTAGATCATTGTATTGGGGCATAGCACAAACACCGAACATTATCAAAATTTATCCTCATAAAAATGGCAAATCGGATGCCGACTTGTTAAAAAATTAAAGCAATTATTATGGGTGGTACCATGGATCGAAGGTCTTCTTTTTGTCAAACAAAAACTAATATTTTAAGATACAGTAGCCGTTTGAGCAGCGGGTCGTCTCACAGGACCTAACTAATAACAGGTTTTTAAATTACCATCATCTTCAAAACGATTGTAAGTTAGTATACAAGTAATAATTCCTTTTGTTTAGTTCAATTCGGTAGCCCGTTTCGTTTTATACTTTATTTTTTTGCTACCCACAATTATTATTTTCATTATTATCTAATCGTCTAAGAGATGTTTTATTATTTCGCCGATGGGCCCACCAGCTGTAGATCATCATATTATTATATTGATCCTACTAAGTTAATTTTTTTCTGAAGAAATAGTGCAGACAGTTTTTGATAGAACTATAAAAGACTACTTCATTTTCATTTTGAAATGGACCATCACCAAGCACCATCTGCCCAAAATATCGAAAACCGATAGGATATATTCGTTGGATGTCGTGTCTATAATTTAATTCTGTCTTTGCTTGTGCTTTGGAACTTTAGAGGCTCAAAAAAGACCCAGGTTCTTGACCTTATAATAGCCTCTTTATAACTAAAAATCGTTCCCACAAACGTTTATCGGATTCTCGCCTTCTTCTGGTTCACATCTCGTACGAAACCAAGCAGCGAGACGTATTATAAATGTAATGACTATTCCATGCTATTCACGGCAGAACGCCTTCGTCAAGGCGCAGACCTTGGAAAGAGGCGCGTCGTGCTCGGCAACACACGTGCTCAACTCTCCATATATCACGGTGCTTTCTTCCACAATTATTATTAACCAATTTTTAATTATCATTAATAACATTTAGTACCTGTAGCCTTAATGCCACAATTATTGAAAATCAGTCTTCCGTGTATTTCTTTATTATAAATAATTCACTCAAGTCCTTAAAAGAAAAACTTTTCTCTAATTAACAATATGGAACGATGTTTTTTTTGCATTAATTTACTCATTTGAACACAACAAAATCGTATTTTATTATACTTTTTTTATTAAATACGTCAATTAGATAATGAACATTGCCATAGCTAAAATATGATTTTGGCAATTGTTTTTCATTGCTGTCTCTCTATGATTAACTTAACCTTTTATTTGATACCTTTTTTCGACAATTGACGGCTTGATGAGTTCATGTTTTGTATAATTTTAGGTTTGCTTTCAAATTTTATTACATTTATTTGACCTTTTTTATATAATGAATACCGGTTATTCATACAAATTTGCAATTGACTCATTTTTCGAATATATCTAGGTATATTATAATATAATACAACCAATGCGGAAATTTTTTACAACATTATCTATGACGTGTCGATTTTGAATCATCATAGTATCATGATCTATGGTTGATTTCAAATTTGGAACGAATCTGAAGTTCGGTGGGTTTTTTCGTAATGCTGATAAGTTAGTTCCCTTACCTTGCGTCATTGATAACATTATTGTGTCTACGCGCCATTTTTTTGCCGTATCTGCATAAACGAGTTTGTGTAAACAATCACTTGTTTAATGATGATTATAATAATTATTATCTTGCCTGTTTTATAGTAAGCAGCCACGTCGTGTTCTAAGCTGACGTAGAATATGTGTGTGTGTCTATGGTGTGTCTATGCTCTTACACGTTTGTCTATGGATTCAGGCTGCATTCAATCAGATAATGTTTTTCATCATCGTTTGGGCGTTTACGCAACACGAAGATTTAAGAATTATTATCTTGCCGAATGACAACACAACGTGACCTTTGGAAGGTTACCAGTGTCATCTTTCACTTCAATGTCATCATACTGTTCAATGGCTTACCACGGACATTTTTTGTTATAGCTTCTTATTTTTATGAACCATATTATAAAAATAAAAAAATAAACAAGAAATAATTGATTATCTTTTGTTATCCGATATTAAAAACTATATCAAATACATCCGGCGATAAAAATAGGATCTACATTAACATCCTTTACTTACATTAATAGACAATCAACAATAAAATAACAGGTGTTTAATAAAAAAATAATTCCCACACTGGCAATAATGGCGCTTTCAAATGTCGTTTTTAAAAAAAGAACAACGAACGTTTAAAAGAGATCTTCTTACCATTATTAATTCAATTATTTTTTTGGATAACTTCCGCTTGATTTTTAGAAAGTTTTTCCTATAAGAGCCCAAGTAGGTACCTGATTTCAATGCACGCATCCTTTTGGGGTCGCATCGTATTAACTCGATACTTTATTACCGCTTCATTGTCGTTTGAAAGTCTTGATAGATATCGTTTTAAGATTTTTTTCAATACACGTAAGTCCAAAGTTATAACTCGAAAACCAATTAAATCGTATCCTGCAAATATGACCTTTATCGTTTCGAATATATACAAAGGATTTATACAGATCCGTTCGAAGACGGATGAACGGATCTTGCATAACAGTTTAACGAGTGTTAATAGTTTAAAATTTATTTTATAAAAATACATCGGTGAGCGATAATAGGGTCTCGAAGTGGTTTTCTGCATGCAATATGGAAATCTATATACATTTATGGCATTATGATTCAGAATTAAATTTATCAGTGGCGCGTAATGCTTTCGAACTGCATGGCGGTTAAAAATATTCTTCTGATTTCCTAACCCTTCAGGGCGCCTATTCTCAAAAATTCTAAATAAAACGTACCCGACTAATTTGTAAGCGATTATCCTCCGTTTAGAATAATCTCTGACGTTTCTTGGTAAGGCTGAATTTGAAAATGGAATTAGTCTGGATCGAACACAATTCAAAATCACGCGATCACGTGTCAAAGTGACTGATAGAATAATAATAATTGGTCGATAAAACTCTATGGTTTGAGTTAATTTCCAGAGAGAAGTCAACGCACTCATCTCCGTATCGCTAAGCTACACTAAAATAATAGAATTAATTAGTAAGATATCGATATAATAATAACAACAATATGGAGTGTGTGTAATGATGTTATTATCTCATTAGTTATTATGATTATTTTGTTCCTACGTTCATTTGTTTAATACGATTTAACCATTTAGCGTGCGTATTAATTGACAATAATTGAAGACGTCTAATGATTGACATTTAAGGTGACACAAATTTCAAATTTGGAACGAATCATTGTTGATGAGATCATACATATTATATTTGTTGAAGTATCTATCTTATCGCAATATGTTTTTTTCTTTGCAAAGTTATTGTATAATCGTTCTGCATTGCGGAGGCCTTGCTTTGGTAACATGTCCGGGAAGCATAGAAATAGTGACGCCGGTTTACTAGGTCCCGTCCTGACAACAATCAATCTCCATGTAACTCTAATAGAGTGATATTATCGACATCATAAGTGTGACGCGACCTTAAAAATAATGAAATACTCTGTTGCCATCATCAAATATATGCAACACAATTATGCAGTTTAGAAGTTTTTGACATTCAAAAAATGCGTTCAAATCGCGAGCTACACTAAAACGAAGGCGGTCTTAAAATAATCATTTTGGTTGCAAAACAACGGTGTGAAAAGCCAAAATTTAAAATAATATTTCAAAATGTCTTTTGCGATTGTGAAACATTAATATCAATAGTATCTCATGTCCATGTCTTTCTTACGCTCAATTACAAGCCATGTTTTTACATTGAATTTGTTCTTTCGCCATATTATTTTACTACCATCTCAATTCTCGGCGTGATTAATTCTTTGATTGTATTTTTCGTCTCTCGAATTAGTCAACGGGGGTGGCTAAAGACATCTGTCTATTGGTCAATTGAGTGGGTGTTAGTTTTTGATTATATTTCTTTGATCAAAACAGTGTAGGACTCTCTTTTTATTGCTGTTATTAAAAGATATATTCTTCTAATAACATTATATCTTTTAATTTGCATAAGACTTTGGCTTTGTTAATAGTTTCATTCAAAGACCGGATGTTACATTCGTAAAGTTTCCCACACGATAGACTGTAATATTATGTTTACTGACGGGAACTCATACATGCATGGTTCGTGCCTACGTCGTATTTTTTCATCGAACGTGATTTCGCATAATCCCAGATTGTCCTTCCTCTCGTCATTCGCTGATGTTCCGTGGCTTTTAAAGTTTGTGAAATATTGTAAATTTGTTTGGCAATAAATTGGACCACGTCCAACAATCCATTTCGGAACACTCCTGTCGTAAAATCCGACCGTTATTCATCATTATTTTATTGGCGAACTGTACAATGTACCCCCAGCGTAAATATCATGCACTTACTCCGGCAAAAGGTAAAAGTGGAATCTTTATGAAGACGAAATCGCTTCTAAAGAAGAACACCCACTTTAGAGACCACAGTGTAAACTAATCACTTTACTTCCATCTTTTACCCTAACAATTTACATTTAGTGTGATTACGCGAAGGGCAGTTTTATGTTTTAACAGACGCATCTTATTTATATGTTGTTACCTTTTTATTATTTGATCTCAAGGTGTTTTTCATATCCAGGTTGTCGGGAGGGATTGCAGTTCACTTCTGGCAGCACACTACCGCCTGGATTCACAGCCCCACGTCAACCCAATCCACGAAGTCCTCATCGGAGACAAACACGTTTACCTCGTCTTCCCGAGGGCGCACGGAGACTTACATTCCTACGTGCGCGCCCGGAAAAGACTGAGGGAGTTGGAAGCTAGAAGACTTTTCAGACAGATGGCCGAGACTGTGAGGGCGTGTCACGACCACGGCATCGTACTTAGAGATCTCAAGTTAAGAAAATTCGTCTTCGCGGATTCACAAAGGTGAGTAACTCAACATTATCTTTATTTTCAAGTACAAGGCGGAAGTCATGCGAGGTTCATTATCGATCGAGCAATTTACATAGTGGCACTTATAGGCGGGCCGCGTGGTTAATGTAGTCAACTGTGTTTGCGCAACTCTGCGACTTGACTTGATATCCACACATCATGGACACTGGGTACTGGGCAGACACATACACATTCCCCCGTGTGACGTGCGACCAGGGCCCGCTCATCTATCGGTGATGGCGCAGTACTTCGGCTGGTGTCGCAACGCAACTCTGAAAACGCTGACCTCGCCGTTTCGTGTAAAACACATTACATACAACATTATCATGATCGTGGCTGTAGAGTGGGGACCAAGAATCACATAGCTGGGGACCTTGAAGCTAAGAAACCCGCTGACAGCAGCGCTTACATAACACTTTTTAAGGGTCTTTAAATGTTATCATAACGATCTCTCATTGTTGTATTTTTTTTTGAGTATATAACTTCTTAACACTGTGTAGTATGAGCAAGATACATTTTTGCCCAACATCAACAAGGCTAGTAAGTAGTAGTTGCCGAGTCGCTGTTGCAGAATCAATAATCCGATGTTTCAATTCATCCGTACTTGTTTGTTATTGCGATGTTGTTTGCAATAGCAACAACATTGCGTTCGATGCTCGACGCAATTCGACTCGGCAATTCAAACATCGTCGCTTCGCAAACAACACCATAATATAATATACCTACTTTAAAACACATTATTTTACAAAAGTAAAGTGCTCCAGTCGCCTAAATGTCAGGTGCGACAATATTATTGGTTTATTTCATCCATTGTTCTCGTATTTTAAACGCGATCTTTATAGATTTTCCTGTTCGCACTTTGGTTCCCAGACTGGGTGAAACGTACAAATAATGCATTTACATTAAAATATAATGTTTGTCTCAACAGGATGTCGATATCAGATTCATTTATAAATTATGATAATAAGATCGCTGTTATACCTGCATGGGAATTTCTATCAAACAATCAACAAATTTCTCCAACCCCTTTTTTTCGTATTTATTCATATTTTTTTATTATGTGCGCTCTCCCTCCCGTAGGGTCAAGGGCAGACCTTTTCGGTAGGGATGATGAAGCTGCTAGTATGTATGTAATTGTATTCGGTCTGATAGGAATCTTCGGTAGCAAGTTGTGATGAATGAAAACGAGGTCACGATTTCCGACCTTCTAGCATTGTGTTTGTATACTCGATCGTCGCAATACATGTCATTGTGTAGTATCACATTTTATACACGAGCATAATATGATACCGCATTTGTAATTTTTCGATTTGTACCGCTATAGCTTGCGCATAACACACGTAAATACAAGATCATTATTATTTTTAAAAACCATTTCTAAATGTCATATTAATTTATTTGGCGATATCAAAAAGCATTAATTTTGAAGAGCCATGATCTCACCCGATCAATAATCTTTATTAATATCTACTTTGAGGCAATCGCTAAAAAAACTCGAAGATGAGTCAAAAGCCTCTCGAGTCTAACGGCGTTTTGTGGACAAGAACCGACCTGCTGGGGTCTGCACAATCTTTTTACCTGTTGCACGTTGATACGTGATTTCGTCTGGTTTATTGACTCCGTACATGAAGCTGCATGCTACGATCATTTGCGACAAAACGTTTCGGAGACTTCGGAGATTAGAAATACAACAAAAAAAAACGGGTTGGCTGACGAAGCGATGCGACCTCTTGCAGTGTCAAGGTTCACCGAGTGTTCATTACTCTCTTTGACATGTGGGAGTGCCTTGTGTAATCATCTGCCCCTTCTACGCATCCACACATCCGCATACGTTTAAAATATTAATTATGATAAAATTTACATTTGCGGTTGGCGACAATCGCGCGACAAAATTTAGTCTACTTTAAATCCCGTTTTTACACAAAAAGTTCTATTAATTTTGACGTATTTTTGAGGTAGATTTTTGCCTACGTTCTAAGCGTACCTAGCTACAGTTTTGTCGCCTTATTTTTTTTTTTAATAATAACTTTTGTCGCAAAGATGACCTGACACGTAATTAGACAATTTACAAAGTAAATAGTCGGTGTTCCCCATTTCATTCCATCCTACTTTTACGACCGTCTCCCCACTAGGTATTGATTAAGCTCTTCCATTGACGTCACTACTTCTGTCGCCCACGTGTGCCTCACCCGATCCGCTGTTCTTTGACGTCTGTCCATTCCCGGATTTCTATCCATAAAAATGTTAAAATTTTTATTTCTTAATTTTGCGATATTTTTGTCGCAATTCTGACCGTCATTGAAAAATTTCTCAAGATAATAATTAATTAAATCACTATTCAGTATTATTATTTTGATGTATGTTTAAAATGGTTATTTGGCAATCGGTACATTATTAACTCAAGGTTAATCTGATTATGTGCGTTCTTATTGTTTCGGCCAACACTGTCAAAATTAACGTAGGTTTACGTTCGCTAATCCAAAATGGACAACAACTAATGACTGACAATTGACTTTTGTCAATTGTTTTTTTAATTCTTAATTCCCGCGTGTTCCCACGACGCACGATTGAACAATGCTAATTATAACGCAATGTTTGATTTAAAGATCTGACCTAAAGATGTGGCCGCGAAATTATATCTCGAATATGGGGCGCCAAAGTATTGTCATGTTGAGATAACAAATGTTGCCATAAGATTAATAATTGAAATCGCCATAATTGTTTATTATACAACTGGTTCGGATTTACTCGTTACGGTCCCGTGAACAACCGCCGGACAGCTTTTATGAAAACGTCACGATGAGATCTTGGCCTCCTTACCTAAATCCGAACGAAAAAATATTATTACGATTGTACGAGATACGTAACGCACTGCGGCGGTGTTGCTGCACAATACAGACCTTGCGTATTCGTTTTGTATTTCAATTCACCGATACTAAATAATACTGCCGCTGGAAATGTTACATGCTACAGGTATCTATTCAATTGCCAACCGAGTTCTTTTGTCATTATCCAATTTCGGATTTCATTTGTTTCCAACAATTGCGATACGCGATACGAATGCTTTTGTTTTCGACGCTGCTTTAAATTCCTCATCTGCTACTTTGTTCACTAGTAACTCGAATCCTGTATTTTTAGACGTAAAGAGTTATTTTACAGAAACGCTCTATGAACCTTTTGTGACCATTTATAAAGCTTCTTAAGGCAGTTGCGCTCTTTTGTAGGTCTTTGAAAGAAATTGTAATACAATATGGTAGTGGATGCAAATGGATTTAGTTTCTTTCGCTGGTACTTTTTGTAAACCTTTGTCTTCTTCAATCTTCAAATATTCGCCGTTGTTTTGGAGAATCTTCACCTTTTTTAGTTCCCTTGTTTTCTGTAGCACGGTTCAACATCCCCGTGTCCGATATTGAGAGTGTTGACCTCTCCAGCAGCTGTCTTCCTCTTCCTCCTGTCCTCGCAGCGGGCCTCCGTGAGAAGAGGGCTATTAATAAAACGTCGGTGTCCGAAGTACAAATTTCCCAATTGGCAGATACAGAGGAAACGCTCCACGCGTGCTCAGCATAACCGGAAACGACAGTAAACAATAATTTTACCAATAGGATAATATACTATTTTCTTAATATTGGCTATTTTGCACTGAGGTTGGAAGATCTAACAACACTGTTTTTACAATAAACAAAACCCACTATTGAGCCATGTTGTTGTACCAAACGCTGGTGTTGACGTCAGAAATGTTTTACCGCTTCTGATTAGTTTTATTTCAACTGTTAATATTTGCGCAGCTTATTTTGAACAAACATCGGGTTTTTGTGTCAGTATTTTTCTTGTTTAAACGAAATATTAGTGAGCTCACTGTGTTTTTCCGTACGATATTTTGTAGTTTTTTTCCGTACATTTTCGTGTCCTCTAATCCCTGAGGCGAGAAGTCTGTATGCTACTTATATATTATAATCCATACAACTGGGCGGTAATAAAGTTTTTTCTTTGTTCGAATTGAAGTTCGTCAAAGAGAATCGACTGCTCCTTGTAGTGGTGCATCATCATCAAAGGCTTTTCCCTCCGTTTGATCTCCCGTCGCAAATTTCGTTACAAGTCTCTTTATCAATTTACAAACATCTCTTTTATATCGTCCCCATTTGGTTTTAGTAGGTAAACTTCAATAGAGGATTGTCCTCCGTCTAGTTAATACGATACTTTTCCAACCTTTGAAGTTTGGAGTGATGTTGTTGGAACTGTGTGTGTATGTGAAGTAATAGCAATTAAATTTACTTTTAGGCCAAGTGCGTTATGCGCGACATGGGCAGGATATTGCATCTCCCGCCTCAGATCTGATTCCATTGATTGGCCTCTGCTACTTGCGGATGTGTGGACTCATTGTTCCATTATCAATACACGTATTGTTATTTCCTCACCTATCAACAAATTCTATTTGATCATTCGCTATATTATAATGTGGTACAATACCTATATATTAATGATTTGTTTTGAATAAGTATCATCTATACACATTGCATCTTCCTGTCCGAACAAAATGCATTTCCCCGTCTCTATGTACATGCACTAATGTAATTGTTTACTTCAAACACACCGTGTCCGACTTCCTTTATTTTGATTTATTCCCATTTTATTATGATAAACGTATCTCACATCGCGGTGTCTTTCGTTTTGTTGTGTCGAAGCCGGATGCAACGAGTCCAGTCAGCGATATGCAATTCAACTTCATTGAATAATATTATTGTGGAATCAATGCAATTTGTGAAAAAGCGGATGTAGAATTTGTGACGGAAATAGTAATGCACGCAACGAGACAATGGAAGAGATTTTGGTCATGCATCATGATTGATGGGTTCGTTTATGACGTTAGGGCATTGTAGGAAGCCTCTCTTAGCAGGTAACAGGATTGCAGGACCTTAAAAGGATGAAATCGTAATGAATTGGACGGAACTATAAATATGTCTATTGAATACTCACACAATCCGAGTTTTTTGCCGTCGTAGATAATCCTGTTACAATAATGAGATATAATCGTTTCACGCCTCGCCTGCTCCATAAATATTTAAAGTGTTGCCTTTTGAAAGGATTTTGTAATTTGTTCACATCCCATTATTACTTATAGGCAGTATTATTGTCTTAAGTGTTTAGCATTGCGAGAACTTTTCAATGAATAATTTGCCACATTCTTAAATACCTACTCGAAATATTGACGCAACCACTTCATGTATCTCTCTCGCCACGTGCTCCGGCTTCCATTGTTTGCAGAATAGTTGGTTCGCTAGATTGTTGCGGAATCGCTTTGATCACGTGTCAGATTTTATGCTCAGATAATACGAATTGTTGTGTTTGTCAGAGTTTCGTTGGATGTCGTAACATCTTCCCCCTTGGGTTTAAAAACTTCACCCCACCGAGAGGGTGCTTGCAGGTTCGCTCCACTTGCATCGCCCTACGGCAAGTTCAAGAATTTAACGACTTGACCCCACGTTTCGAAGCGTGTCTCAGCCTATTGTTGGCATTCCCCTTATCAATTCGCGGAGAGTTTCAGGTGGTATTGTCAAAAGTGCATAGGGTGGTTTTATAATTTGTCAACCTGCAATTGCTTAAAACAAAACATCTACACTTGGCACTTACCGAGTAATATTTAGACTCTTCGTCACAGCGATCCGTTAAAGGCCGCATCCTGTGCATTGTCGGATTTTAAACGGAAATGAAGTATGACAAAACTATTCATCGGAAATACAATTAGTATACCTCGCCCATCATGAACTAATTAAAAATAACATTATTTGTCACCAGGTCATCTGTAATATTTCGCCAAGTGTTGTATGTCCTTTTAAGTCCAACCATTCTTTGTCTCACTGGGTGGCACATTGCACAGAGATGCGTCACAGGGTGTCAGTCTTATTGGTTCTCCGTGGCACAACGGAATGCATTCCAGAATGAATAATATTAACTCGATCCCACCCTTGGTCAATATTTGTATATCAACACCTCAGTGTTTACTCACAAATCATAAAATACATTAACGCAAATCATTCAATTACCCGACCCGTATATTTATTTATTTAACATTCATTTATTCTAATTTCTTTTGTTTTCAATAAATCGTCGTTATAGTAATGTACCGCGATGAATGGGGTGGACCGTTGATCATTATTAATGTATCTGGTCACGGAAGTCTTGTTGATTATTTTAAGTTTAATTTCGGTCCCTGAGTGTGAGATTTTGTAAGAGGTTTGTTTGTGGGTCTATTTTGACGAATGACACGGCCCTTGTTCATCTGTGTGTAATAGCGACATATTAAAACGCGTGTTATGTTATTAATAACTGTATGAAAATGGTTGGGAGATGATGAAAGAATGGTCGTTGGTTTAAAAAGAATGTCGCAATGAGCGCACGCCGGACCGCTCTTGTTATTCGGTTGCCCAACCATCGCCGACGCCTCGAGCTCATGTTCTTGTGAGTTCAAAAGCGTTTCGTCACTATTCTTTTTTTCATAACTATTCACCCTGGATCAGTTTAAGTACTCTTTGAAGGACTTCGATTATTTGGTTCTTGCTTCAATTTTTCAAAAATCACGCATTAGGTCAAACGCCGAAAAGAAAGTAACCCTGAATTTCTTGCCAAGCGATCAAAAGTGCGGAGTCTTGACCTCGCGCACACACGTGAGATAATAGGAGTATACGTGCGCATGGAACAATCCCGGATAACTCAGTGATGAATCACCCGGAGGGATTTGTATAACCTGTTGTGTTGGATGATCGTCTGTGTCGAGTCTACTGGGCCTCCCTCGTATGAGTGACGTCACGGCTTCAGCTGATCCGCAGCCTACCTCTCCCTATTTGGTGATGGAACTCGTCCTGTTAAATTCTCGGAAATGCGATCCTCACTTTCTTACACCCTCAAAATATATTTTTTTCAAATTATATAATCATACTAAAATAATATTTAATTGTCGCTATGTGTTATTAGCGTGGGTGCTGCGTATTTCATTTGAACTGTAACATCCTATTGCGCAAGTCCCGTGCCACATACCAATTATCATTGATGCTCAAATAAATTTGCTTATTAACTATTTCGATAAAATTTCCCCATACTCAGTTGTTATTTATGGTGTAATATGTATTATAAACTCAATTCCAAATTGTGGGCTCTAATGCGCGATGTAACTCTAGCAGTGACTCAGTGAGTTCCTAATAGAAGGAAAGTAGTTCAGTATACAGTTGTCCGCAACGAGACCCGTGGTGCGTGCTCTGATGCAATATTTGCCATGTCGCAATTCGGTGGGAGAGTTCACCGAACCTCCCGCCCAACTCGGACATCTTCACCGGATGGATGTGGTTACGCACTCTTCATCTCAGCTCCCGGTATCATAATCGCTCGGATAAAGAGAGATGAACGTACATCGATTGACTTGCCGTTAGATCGTCTAATTACCTGTGCGATCCAGTACTGAATCGTTCCCGGAAGATGATTGCCAGCATTCTAGCAAATGATCCCAAGCAAGATCTTCACATTTTCTTGCACAATCTCATCACAAGCGCTTTAATTGATTGCTTCATTGTCATTTGCGTCAACTATTTTGTCGCTGATGTTGTGAAAACTTTTTGCATGCACCATTGTTGAATAATTTATTAATAATACCTACGACATATCGTTCTATTCATAGATTTATGTATAAAAGTATTGACAAGGTAGGTAGATATATTACATTGTCATGGTTTTTCTTTGTCTATCGAGTATTGAAATATATTTGACCTTAATTATAAATTAAAACCATTACGCAAATGACAACTGAAATATCAATTAACGAAATCTTTTATTGGTATTATTATTGCGATAATCTCTTGCAGTGAGTAGTTGATATTAGATTGTAGTGGGACCCGGGAATGCTCCTTGTTGTAGCACACCCGTCTTTGTTCACGCACGAACATGTTCGCCAAGCACGACGACTAATACTTGTTGTGATTGCGGTTACTCATGCTGATATCATCCATGTTTTCCACGAGCAGTGATTTCTTAAACGATTTTCTCGAGACCGGTTTTCAAAATAGTACCTATTCAATATCACTGTCCCACCTCGAATAATTGATATCCATTGACGTCACCTTTATTTGCGACTAATTTTATCATTTAAATTTGGTTATTCACTGATGAATTGTTTTCTTCATTAACTGTGTGCATTGTGATTTTTTTGTTTGTTTTTCGATGCGTTTCGTAAATACTATTACAAACAGTCTGGCCATGTGGTTCGCTTCGCCATGTCTCAATGGTGTTCGCTAGGGGCTATATTATTATTATGTACGTAGTCGAGATTCGCAATCAAGACTCCATCGACATTCTACATCTACGGTCTACAACGTACGTAATCCCCACCAAAATTTTCTTCACATGCTGACCCCTGCTGACATGTCGATATGCCTTCGTGTGGTGATTGCTAAAAACCTAATTTATCGTCTCTCTTACAGCCTTAGTGGACGATGATTATTTCATTATACACACAAGATCACCGTTCACTATTATTAAATGTGTTTTTAGAGGGCAATCAAGTTTTATTTAATGCAATTGCAACACTTTGTCTGTATATTTTATCAATCGTTTAGAGCAGAATTAATCTTTTTAATATCAAACAAAATACCTTTGTATAAAAGTAGGCAATGAGCCGTTACGAATTGAGTAAAACGATCATTATCGGTTCATTTTAATAGTTAGTACTACCTTTGGTCATTTACATATTATTGAAAATATATGTTACAAGCAATCCAGTTACCTTACACTGGCTCCATTTATTATACCGGCTACCAATGTGCGTCTTGTTAGAGTGTCCCGCTACGAATTATTAAAAGATGCGTTTAGTGTTTTGAGAATTATTATATTATATCCCTATAATAATTTCGGAATGATCGAACTCTAACTAAACATACTTCATATGTGACGTATTTTTTACTATACCGCCATCTCTTGGAAAAATTGTAAAGTTATAAATTCGTGGCTAAACCCGTTGAACTTCGTACGGCCTCAGGTCTTAACTAATTAACCTAATTTAAAATCGTGGGTTGATAAGTTAACATAAATCAACGTCTACTGTCAACGGATAACCGGAACCAGCTAACAATGCCCCGTATTCAACGTTTGACGTTTATCAGAAATGGTATTTTATAGGGATTTATTATTTTCATAATTTCCTTACTAAAGATGTCGGAATACGGATCGGAAGTTCGACGGACTGGTCAGCTAGTACACTGTACGTATTTTAAAGCAGTGAGCAACATTTTTGCGTCATCATTGTTGAACCATCATCTCCCAGTATTTTGATACGGGAACTGAGATAATATTATCAGCATTTTCTAATGAAATGGTTTGTTCAGACTGCGAATGGTTGAGTCATCATCGGGTCTTGGCTAAACGGTACTCCCTTCAGACTCAAGAGTGACCCCGCCAGAGTTACTGTTATCGGCCGGATTGGCCCGCTATACATACTACTGATTGTACTGTATATCGCCAGGTACAACACGCCTCTATCTAAATATTTATATTCTTACAAGTGTGTGGTAAACATTTGATATACTGTCGTATTGATAATGCTAGTACATGAATTATCATGCAAATTAAGTTGCTGGTGAAACCCGGGGATTTCTATGGTAATTTCGATTTCGTGGAAACCAAACTTGATCAATAATATAATGAATCAGAATAATTATATTTCGCGTTTTTTCTTAATCGTGGTTAACGACAAAAACCTTTTAAGTGGTCGTCCACCTTGCCAAGACCCCGGTCCTACAGAGACCGCGCAAGGTTAACAACACCTTGTTCGGTATTAATATAATGTCTGGTGAACCTTGGTTCAAAAATAATATTAACTTCGTTTTTCTTTTGTCATATTCCACCCGACTTTTTTTTTCTTTACCTTGAATAATATTCTTTATTCTAAACTACAATGCATAAATCGTCATACCTTATTATAAATTCATTAATTCGAATGACATACTACACGTTTGCTTCTGATTTTTTTTTGACAAGTTGCGTGCGTAATAATTATTCATGTGGCGTCTTCCATTTCGTTTTTCCTTGAAAGCGATATCTTCCACATTGTGTGTTATTTGGCGTTTAATTATAGTAATGTATGCAGCAAGATGAATTATTATTACGCGCAAAGGTTACAGCGCGTCTCTTGTGTTTGTGTGTGTCCAATTGCTCATACGGCGCTGGACATTGAAGAGAGGCAACCAGTCAGGCAGCCGCATCGGCGCGTTCAACCTTCTCGCTAAAATAATTTTCAAGGTTCGACACGATCGACGTTTCGTCATGCTTCATCGGCTTTTTTATTAGCATCTTCGTCACCATTATCGTTATATGCTTAAATGTTAATGTTTTATCGTTATATGGCTAAATGTTCATATTTCGAATTTGGACCCTCGAAATATGGTATCTTTTGATGGAAAATGATAAAGATTTGATTGACATCCTCCCCTAATATCATTTTCAGTACAAAAACTAACTTTTTAATTCAACAAATTCATAACGTCCAAGTCATTTATAATGCATTCTGATTGTTACAGTATACAGGAAAATCTTTTCTATAAAATTTTTGGCTTTATTTTATTTAGAACAGTTTTGGTTGGGAAATCAATATCTCACATTGAGATTAGATTTTATGAATTGCGTGTTTATCCTTATCTGTATACCTAAATGAGATAAAATGCAAATAGCCAAGTCAATGTGACATTGCGAAATATTGGCTAAACCAACGAGGAAATCGTGCGACAGCCTTTTCCGCTTGTTTGCTGATTGTTCTTTTCAAGGTGCCTCCTCTTAACAATGCACGCCGCTGCGATAATTGTAAGCGCTGAAATTAACATCTGTCTAGAAAAAAATAATAACTACAAAAATTCGTGTTCCGGTTTTTCAATACAAGAGTCGGTTTCCTGTGTGCGAAATAATGCCAGAAATAATATTCAACCCCATACATTAAGTAGATGAAACAGACAATGGATGTGTTCTGATCCGCGATCTGCTTAGCTGCAGTTGAACACCAAGTCTACGAGAAGCCCAGCACTCGTTTGCCAGATGGTTCCGCTATGTTCATGGCTGCTCCACCTATCACAATGCGCTATAATCTTATTTCTGATTCCGTCATCAGTCAGTACATTCATCCCGTTACATCCGGCCTTTTGTTTCTTTTTTTCTCTCTCTTTATTTCTTTCCATCACCCAACTGTGTCGTTTTTTTATCTCATAATTTGTAGCCTCGTGAAATAGCTAGAGCTAGACGATATTAATTATCAGATAATTACCTTGTGTATATTACAGTCGACTATCTTTTTGTTGTTGTTTTCGATTGCTTACCTTTAATGTTTCTCTCTTATAATTGACTTTATCACATTTAATGTGTTCGTGTATGTATTAAATGTTCTAATTGTTTACATGTTTTGAATCATCAAGTGAAACATCTCTTCGAAAAGTATCGAAATATCCGCCACCCTTTGTCAAAAGTTGAAATCACGCCACCCTTTATAATTCGACCATATGTACATAGTTTGTGGTAAATGAAATTCACCGTCTAATTATTTATTACACATTCCTACACATCTAAATGGCATAGTTATACATTCGAGTCTAGTCGATGGTGCCCTTGACTATAGACTATAGTGCTTTACGGAGGGATGGAAGTGTGTACGCGTGTTAGTATAGGCATTCACGGGGTACACCTGGTGGAAGTGTCGTAGGTAAATACCTATTTATTAGACATCATCTGACTAGCGTGGATGTACAAAGTTGACTATTATCAAAGGTTCGGGGATAAAACTCGGCGTCACCTGGTGGACCCTTGTACAACCCAACGAGCACCAACAAAATCTTTTGTCCTCATCCTGGTCCCTGCAACAACTGTCGAATAAATTTTTATATTAAACACCCGAAAAAATATATACTTATACGTATTATCAAGACCCGAGGCAGATGTGCGCGATACGAACAAATGTCGAGTTACTCCTACGCTATTGTGTCATTTTTTTCCTCATTGATCCATTGAGACAATCCGTCTTGTTCCATGTCAAAGAAAAAAAAATCGGATCGGACCTTGCATTTGTGCAAAACACCTTGAGATTCGGCGCAAAAAATACTACACTTAGGTAAACAACCATTGTTATGGATCTTCCAGGTTGCGCAAGGGACCGGTGGTGTACGTGGTTGCATTATTATTACTGATGCACTTCTTCTGAAAAAGATCACTTAGTTAGATCAATTCGTCATTTTAAATTTACTTAATTTTGAACGCGAAACGCGAATTTCATCATCATTTTAATTGAAGCGGATGTCTGACTGTAACAATTAAATCTACAAACTGCGATATCTTATCGTTTGTTTTTTAAGCTACCTTTGGTCCAAAGCGCAACCAATAGAACGAACTCGATTCGGGATCTTTTTTTTGTTATATTATTATGTATTTTATTATTCAATACAATGTTTTCTGTTGTCGCGAAATATATCATAAGGCGATTGTTATACTTTATTGTTGCTGGCTTCTTCGGGTGATGTATTGGATTCGCGACGGTATTGTTGACTTTGTGATATAGTGCGTCCGATGATTACCTGTTGATACTGTCCTTTGTCACGTGAATCTTTGGCGATGTCACGTGTTGTACTAAAATAGTCACTTCATCTATTATCACTCGATTTTTAACTCCCAGATTTTTTTTATGCTTATGTCACCAGTATTGTACAATCGAGCCATTGTTGTCAAAACATCTTGCAAAAATTCCTATGTCTAATATGATTTATCTATCGTTTTTTTTTATTTATAGTCTTTCTTTCATTCAAAAGAGTTTTCACCTGGTGTATAAGCTTCTTGGGTTTATCAAGAAATCATCAACGCTGATGTGAACTTAACCAAAGGTGTCTTTATTTTTTTTACTTTAATAAATATTCAGTAAGTTTTGAATATTTGTTCAGAGCCATCCTAAACAATTATCGTGTAAAATGATACGTCAGCTATCAAAACAATTTAGGATCCTATGACCCCTCCGATTGACATCTGTTTGGATGTGACAACTGCTTCGTTGAGAGTCATTATCTGACTTCCTTCATTGGACATATCCCTTGGATGGGATTCATTAGCAACTGCCCTCGGTGTACAGTTATGTTATTTTAATCTTAATAAAGGATTGGGAAGGCAACAGGGTCAAATGTCGGTCGCTGTCTACCTGAGTTAGAAAAACGGCAAAATGAATACGAACGATATAATATTCGGCTAACATCTGCCTTTATTTCTCTACTCTCGTTTAGTAGGATCCCAATATAATGATTACGACCAGAATATATTTTCTTCCAGTTTTGAGAGTTGAAACCCGCGGTGGGTGCCTGATATTTTCTTTCTCTCTCTCGCATCAGTTTAAAGGTTGTGTTTCACGATTTATAGGCTGGCTGGTATCTTTTTAATATCGCGATTGCTAATGTTTTTTTTTGGTCCTTTTCGCTACCTGCTCCCTCCCTCTCTGTCGATCAGTGCATTAAATCAACACAAGGTGCATCCTTTGGATCAAACAGCTGCCCTTTTTGATTATCTCGAATTTTGGTGGAATATAAAATGCCTTAATTTTTTTTTATATATGTATCATCTAGTCTGTAGAGTGACAGCTTACATATTTGACGAAAGGTTTCCAAGTCGTTCATCAAAAAAATGTTCATTTTTTTTATCTGAGGTTAGGGAATATCGTAGATAAGAACGAATAATTTTGAAATGAGAACACGATCTTTTATTTTAAAAAAATGTATTTTTTTATCCGTTTTCTTGTTGTCTCTGGAAAGTAATATCTAAGCGTAGGCGTGTCTTTGTATAAGTCGACAAGTTGAAATAATAATCTTGTGATTCCCGCAGGACTATATAAGGATAAAACGAGTATAAAATCAACCTACGCGAAAAGATGAAAGACACCTTTTTGCAGAACGTGTTTGTACTATGTTTTCCCTTCCTTTCTGCTAAAATCCAATTCGTTTTTGTCTTTTTGCTGTCGGTTTATTTTGGATACGCGTGGGCTTGAAAGGAGTACCAAGAAGATATAATAATATCTATCTACTCGCTGACTTTTTTACACGTTTAAATCTGGAGTGTTGATTATTTCACAACTTGTCACAATCGGGGATTTAATGATCGCCTTCACGAGTGCGCATGAGCTTGTGCGCAAGATAAATAATAATTATTGTAATGCGTTCGATTCAATTGAATAGAAACGATGCGGATACATTGTTTAAAAATGATTTTTCATTGAACGGGAGACCTTGATGAGGGCGTCCTACGTGTTCGACGCAAGTGCGTCTTGACGCCATTTCAAATAAACCGATCATTATGGGGATATCAGTCATTTTCACGAATTTCGGACTCGTTATTAACAAAAAAACTTGTTCTTACGACCTTGCTCCCGTTTTTTTGTACAAGCATTTTCGATGTACATAACGTTTTTTTTTTGTAAACATTAGCATAATAATTAAGGTACTATTTGAATACGCATAAGCGGGCATTATCATGCATTTGATCACCGTATACATGTGTTTTTTTTCTAATTCAAACGAGCATTCATATTATAGTGTCCAGCCAGATAATCAGACCGGGATTCTAAACCATCATTGGTTTAATAATTTTTTTTATTGAAAACTGTTAGCTTTGAAGGAGAAGTACGCTAACAACAGATCTGCACAGAATAAATATATAGATAAAGATAACCAATTATATTACATAGTATATGTAGGTATATAATGATATGACAGGTGACCATTCGAATACGTTTTATATGAAAGGTCGGACCGCTCGTTGTCTTTTGCATTGAAAAAAATCCTTGGGTAGGCCTTAACCTAGTTGATTAAAATTTATCTGATGCATTGCAATCGCTCGTACAGCATGTGTGTTCACTATCTTATAATGATATCGTAGGTGACAGTCTCTTGAATTTTTATACGGTGTGGGCCGATTAAAAATCTGACAATTAGTATTGTTCTATTCGAATTTTGAAATTGTCACACCTGATTGGCTCATTCCTATTCTTATTTCAAATTATCATTTTGATGACATTTCATCCACTCGATGACGATGCACAATTCAAATTATTGTCAAATTAAATTTATTTTATATTATAGCTTCATAAGGATACTTACCACACTAGGTTTTGTGTCAATAGTTTGTAATCAATAAAAAAATCCTTGAATTTATTGTTAAATCACTGTATTTATGTCACCGGCGTTGGCTTTTTATGTGTCATTTTATTATCGAAACTTATTTGCATATTATTCATATAGTCCCGCACTAACACATTCAAGACATACATACCTATATAAAAAAATCCAAGGTAGCGCATTGTAAGCAGGTAGGTACATATACATTACATATTCAAGTCTATAGTATTGTCATTAGCCTTGGGGTGGCACCGAATCCACCATGATATAATTACAAACATTTGCATTATTATCGAAAAATACTTGAGTTATGCATAAGTACCTACCTATAATATTGCTAAAGTTTTTTTTCGTTACCTACCAAAAAATTCAATCCACAACTCTTCTATAGCCAATCCAATTCGTCACGATTCTCCCATTATTATTTCGACTCTGCCGGGTCTTTTGTCAGCTTTAAAAACGCATTCTTTTTTTAAATTAAATTTCGTTCCGTCCAGCTACTGTGCAGTTTTTAAAGATGGGAAGATAGGTCGAGCAGGTAGCTGCACAAAACAATATTTTAAGAAGTTGGTTGAGGTTTGAACTAATTTGTAAGTTTTCGCACGTTCCATTTTTAAAATGCGCACGAGATCGTACAATTTTTCTTTCGAAATTTCTACTTGATAAAACATTCGATATTTAAAATTGACTGTTTTGACGTTTGGTTTATTTTTCCGGCGAATTCAATTCAATTCGCTATAATATAACGTTCCATTGTTAAAAAAACCATTCGCATCTTTGTGTTGTTGATTTTTGCAGTCAAAATCATTAGCGATCCCAAAAATAATAATTTGCATACACGCCTCATATTAAGTTTGATATTATTACTTAAAATATAAACCATGTTTGACTCCTGTATTGACAAAACATTCGATATTTACAGTTGGAGATGTTTATTTATGCAGTTCACAACCTCGTGAGCGATTTTTTTGCCGTAAGTGTAGTCAAACATTCGTGTTTATTTAGAATTCTAATTAGGTATACTATGTTATCATGACTTTTAAGTGGATTTTTTAAGTTCACATCACTACGGAATTATATCACGATTTTAATTTTCTCATATTGCAGTTCAAGTCTTGTTATAACGTACACCGAAATAACGAAAATCTCAATATAACAATGACATATTTACATTACAAACTTACCTTGTGACTCCACTTAGGGGAATAAGCTGGCTACAAAGAACCCTCTACCGCGTTTGATCTTGCGCAATTTCCTAGACCATGTCCAAATATAACGAAATACAAAAATTAAATTTGAATTTGAAAATAAATTAAACTGACCAGCAGCCCTATTCACGGAAAAGTTTAAGTCTAAGTTTAGTTCGAAGTTCGAACGAAGTTCGATTCAAACTTTTCCGTGAATAGGGCTGCTGGTAATAATAATTGTAGGCGGCGACTATCTACAGTCTATGTACCTATTCACGGAAAAGTTTGAATCGAACTTCGAATTAAACTTAGACTTAAACTTTTCCGTGAATAGGGCTGCAGCGCCGAATTCTTTTTAATATAAAACTTCTATAAAAAAAAAAGTTTTGTAACATTCTTATAACGAATACGCAATGTTTTTATTGTCACGTGAATATCGTTACATCGGGAAATGCTGAGAGGTACACGGTTCAAAACATAATGCATCCGAGATGATGTTTATTTTGTTAATAACCTGGTCATTATTGGTTCTTGTTTAAAAAAAAAACACGACGTAAGCAAGAGGAATGATTGTTATTATTATTGGCTTAGGAGCGCCCACTTGCAGAATAACAATAATAATAATATGAAGATCCATCCCGACTACGGTTGATCGGTCAGTGACATTGCCAAGATAGTCATGACGGTACTACGTGTCCCAACACTCAGATTATAATGACAATTGGGACAACTCACTTTTGATTACGAGTGGCACTGCTGGATAAAAACACTATTGTTTTGTTTTCCTTTTAAAGACTTGCTGTTCCCCTTGAAAAGTTGTCAAAGAAGGAAATCGATATCTAGAAATAACAAACATTTCTTAGCAAAATGATTCTGCTTGCTGGTTCTTAAGCAAATCTAGTGTTTTACCACACATTTGGACCAAGATCCATTCTTTCAAATACACTAAAACATGTCACTGCTGTAAAAAGAGGTTCTCATGCGTCAGAGGTCATTAATTTGTTCAAAGTTGGAACTAGAGTGTGATTTTTTCCACTTTTCTATTACTTAAGCCATCTCTCTGCTGCCTGTTTCAAGCTTTTTCAACCTTTTTCTTCTGCGTCTACTTTCACAATAGGTATTATGTTGATGTCCATCTTTTCGTGGGTCTGCCGATCCATTTTCGCCACATGACAATTTCATTCATATACGCTCCTTGCTGTCTCTCGACTTTTCATTTCAGATTTTTTAGACGAGAATGTGTTTTATTTTTCCAAAAGCGACGTTTTGTTTTATCCGTGTTTGATCATCAAATGGGCAAACATGCAAAACAAGGTAGTTTCTTGATTGAATCATTACTGTTTCCGCTATCTATTCACTCACTGTATTTCATAACGTGACCAAGGTATATCATCATACCCACGTCGCCGGTCGAATGACAGCTCTACGGCTATTTCGCAAGACTTTCTTTTTTTACTGTCTGTCATAGACCCCAGAGACGGATAGAAGAAGTAGTGTGTTTGCATTGCGGAGAAAGGCCTCGCGGTGGGGGATGTGAAAGAGCTCTGGTATTGCGATCGTCGGCCTCCGGGTGAACGACCCGACCTGCAATCAAAGCAACGACGATGTCTCTTACTTTTCGGACGTATTTCGCAACAGTTCGACTGTATATCCTCATTTACGACAGTCTTCGGAGACCACAACATCGTAAAAATGCAAACTCTTTTTTTCTTTATAACAGTTCTTACCCCCGTATTGTCTCGTTTTATTACTTCTGGCAACAATGTCTGTCTGGACCAACGAATGCATGTACCTACTTACATTTTTTTGGGTTTGTTGGTTTAAGCCATCCATTGCCTTTAGCTGTTGTGTATAATTTTATCGAATTAGTCACGTCTTCCATCAACATGTTGTTCTATTTAGACTTGGTTTTGCGTAGGTTTGTGTCTGTCTGGACGCCGTATCACCAGCCTACATAATCCCGGACCATTACAAGTCCAACAGGTCATACTTTATTGCTAAATAATTACAGATAATTTCCTTCATTGTTTCCTAGACGTAATTCCAAACACGAATCGTATATTTTTCGTGCTATTGGTTTTTTGTGTTTTCAAATTATGGAACAGCGTTCAATTGTTTTTTGTTCTATCGAATTTCAAATACTTCACTCGCAATTAAGGGTAAGCACTGATCATTTAAACGCAGAATCTTTCGTACAACAATAATTATTTTTGCGGATAAGTACTTTGTATTAAGTTTTGTTATATGCGAGTGCATGATTACAATTTTGTGTAGAAACTGTTTATTACCTAAAATTTTTAAATGTTGTATTCCATTTTTTTTTCATTCAAATTTGAAATGCTGATAAATCTCGTGATGACTTTTAAATTTAGAATACTTCATACCGTAATTTGTTGTGTATAGGTACTGTGAAGTGTGTATCCTGCTGCATGTTATATTGTCGTGTGCTTGCTGTTTGTTTACTATGGCAATATTATTTTAGTGCCCCGGTACCAATAATAAACATATTATTTAATGCGTCCAGTCCGCGGGTCACTGCGCCCCAGGCGACCTTATGTGTCCTTAGTTCATGTTCACGCTACCTTGTGTATGTGAACACTGTACAGTGCATCCACAACAAGGCGACGCAGTCCACCACTGATGCTACTCGTAATTACACTCCACATCCACTTTATAATGACCATCTATCATCAACTCCACAACTCATGGTGGGGCTTAACTGCCTCCAAGAAGTTCACTGGCAGCCACTTTCCAATCATGCTACTCTAGAGCCTGAAAGTCTGCAATGGCTCCAGCGCTAACGCTTTCGAACAAGGAGATGCATAAAAAATATGCTGAGAAAGTAGCCACTCAAGATCTTTTTATGTCCATTTGTAGATGCATAATGCCTTAAAATATTCAAAATTAGTAAGAAAGTTTTGAGTGTTCCTATCGCATTGATCATGCATTACAAACTCGCGATAAATCACGTATAATCCCGCGAGCTACTGAATTTACGATTTTCTAACAATGCTCGTACGCACACTTCACTGCGTATTGTTCGCAGCAAGTTTTTATTCTTAGAATAACTGCATTTCGTGCAAGTACCTACTTGACGTGAGTTACGCGAATATCAATAAACATGTACTGTACTGCACTAGCGTTCATGAAATCTTCGGGAAAGCGTTTCGATGATGATTTTCGGATAATTTCAAAGTTTTTTTTACTATCCCACATCCAACTTGGGTGGGTGTTTTTGTTTTGTCGATGATTTGCATATTATTATTATGTTAAAACTTGGATTTGTTGTAACATCATTTATTCTTAACACGTATTCAATACGCATCGCTTGCAAGGTACAATGATCTATGCACCACCACGCCTTCAATGACCAGTACGAAGAAATGCAATACGCATTGTTATATCATCAACTTGATATTATATTGATATTCACATTACATTAAAAGCGTGTTATTTTTATGTATTCACAATTCAATACTATTTGAAATAACTTTCTTATAACCAATGATTGGATTCAATTCATAAACTTTCTTTATACGACATTCCTATTGTAGATATACATTGTGAATATTTACATAATCATCATATTTTTGACGTACAATATAATTTTTCATATATTTTTTTTCAAATCATTCACTGACCAGAATTATTTAGACATCAATACAAAGTGTTGAGGAATTTTTTGCTGTTAAAATTTTTCGCAGTCATTTACTTAAAAATTGACCCATTTCTTTATTGCTTTTTAGGATATTTTTGTTCGAAATTCCTTGGTCTTTTTGTTCGCATTGTCCGCCAAATATGATTTGGTCCCGAGACCACAAAATAATGAACTAAATTGTGGGACGGACTCGCCTCAATAGATTTCATTTACCTGATTCCTTTCAAAACTCGAAATTTCGCCATTGTATCGTCTATGAATGAATGTTTTCTTCCTTTCACACTTCTTTATCCATGGCTGACTTTAAAGCTTAAACCCAAAATCCCTTATTCGGGTCGCCAGGTTTTACAACACCCAAACTTTCGAATTACCTTCGAACGAGACAAAATTGAATTTCGAACGTTATTAGAAAGTTGTGCTCTTTTGTTTTGTAGGGATTAGACGAAATTTCCGAAAGGATTAACCGTCGAGTCTAGACGCAATGAAAGTTTTCCCATCCCTCTAAAAAAAAAGCCCAAGGGTGCCTGTCAACGCCATCGATCATTCCGTAACAATCGGTGTTGCCATATCTAGGAAGCGGCTTCTTATTTAATGGAAAAAAAACCGCTCTCTATCTGAAGTACCTACCTGTTTAGGTTACGTGATAGTTGCAACATGGATTGTATTAAACGAGGAAGTATCTAATCGGTCTTACATAGACAAGTCTCTTCCTTGTTCTAATCTATCGTTATTATTATTAGCCATATTTTTTCCTGATTATGAACTCTGTTATATTATTTTTAAACGTGTCAACAGAATAGTTAAAATCAATTTTAAACAAACTGACGTCACTATTGATTGGAACATACATGTAACCAGGAAATAATTTACTGTGTGTACTTGGAGACGCTTACGTTTTATTACTATGAGTTTTAGTCAGTCATGATACCGGCTTCTTCTAATCAGGTAGATCATACTGTAATCTTTTCTTTATAAACTAAACCTTCCCCGAACCACGAATATTTTTCTGTTTTTCTTTTGGCGGTTTGTCTATGTATTGTCAGATGTAAATTTTCAATTGATTTTAGGAACCACAATCATTACTAATATACTTTTCCCTCCCGAAGCACGAGTATATACTCATTTTCGGGAGGTATCTTGTTTGTATATTTTAGTTGTTAATAATTATTATCTGTAAGCATGTTATTTTTATATTTGTATATATTATCAATAAAGGCTTTATATTATTACTGTTCAAATTTTCATTCGATTTTGAGGACTGAGCTTTATGACTTTCTCATATTTTCTCTAAGAAACATACAAAAGCGGTGAAAAAATTATGAAAATGTATGTTTTGAAACTGGTTCTAGCAGCATATAAGTTATATTTCTTGTCTTGGATATAAACAAAATGTTTTTTCTCTCTTACTATGTGTATTTGTTTTGGGCAAAATAAAACAGTTTATAATATACTTAATCAGATTATATTGTCAACTGGGGTCTAACTAAATAGTCTTTATTAAGTATGTACATAATTTTATGTAACTTGTTTATTCTGTATAATAGTTTGTCTTCCGCATATTTCAATGGAAGCTCTTTACTTTAAACACAACATAGGTATAACAGAAGACTTTGTACATTATAGATACAATGTAGCTGTGTTGGGGCAATGGTGTTCTATGTGTTAATAATAATCATTTTCTTTTGTAAAGAACTTGACCACACGAGATTCACGAACCGTGAAGTGCTTTTTGAATCTCGCACCCCTTTTTCTTAACAAAAAAAAACTTCCCCTTATTTTCTTTATTGGGGTGAATTAAAAGTTAAATATCCAATATTGGCCAATATAATTATATATCATCAATGGATTCAATGGTTTTTGCATTTATATTGGGTCTTTTTAAAAATATTTTGAGAATTTTGAGATGTGACTATTTCGTATTCAATGGACGATGATCTATTTTCATACACGCACTTTGGTGTCGGCTACGTAATTACAATTTTACTTGAAAAAAAAATATTCATTTTATGAGTCATGTTCTTTGAATAATATATTTCAGTTTGATTCATGCATATTAAAATAGATGGCGCAATAACCTGGACTCGTGTGCTGGAATTATTTTTTCATTTATATTCACGATATTTTCAACATCGTGGTGCAACTATCGAACGCCTTGCGATAGTCCATCGATATTGTACACAGTATGTATCATATTTTCAAAACGGCTAGGGAGTTTTGAAAATAGACAAAAGTACTACTTATTTCACACAATCTTGGCAAAGCGCTTTCTCACAGCGTCCAGTACATTGCACTCTGTTCTTGTATAATAGTAACATGTCAAATGCACCATATATCTAACACATTTTATCACATACTGTCATGTTTATTGAAGTGCAATTCGCACTGTCTGGATATAAAATCTATACCATTTATTGATTTTGCTGCGAAGAATAATAATATATTTTAATTATGTCTTCGACATCTTCCAGTCTGACCAATAGTGTTTAGTTCTTATATAAATAAAAAATATGCGTAGTTTTATGCACATATAGGTATAATTTAAAGTATAAAGAATTAATTCAGTGTATCTTAAATTTCGGTATGTATCAACTAAATGTTGTCACAGTCACAGAATTTGTTCTTATATTATTTAAAACTTTCTACTGTTATAGAATGTGTTTTTAAATTTGGGTGGTTTTATTGTAGTCAAAAGCCGTTGAGAATTGACATAGCTTTGAAGCACACTGTCTTTAAAATATACACGCCACATTTATGTATGATAACATATTGGAACAAGTGCGAATTTTCATTGTTCCTTATGTCATTGTCGCGTTGTTTTTTTGTTATTGTTGTCCTTTGTCATTGTCAAACTCCCATTGTGTCAAATCTAATGATGGATGCAATAGCCTTCTTTGTGATGTGACAGAATCTCTAGTGGTTAACTGAAGCTGATGCAGCAAACAAACACACGCGGCTGTCTCCCTATGCTTTGGCGGTGATGATCAAGGAGAGATGCCGAAATCCTCAAAAAATCCTTCTCTAAGCACCCTTTGTCGTGACAAGAAATTTCAGACTGTAACAAAATGACAACAACAAAATCAAGGTTCAATTGTTTAGCGTAACCAGTCTTGTCTTTGCTGATGAAGTCTGTCCTCGGTTTAAGCAATAAACGATTAATGGTGTTTTTATTGCTGATGTGTTGATAGCCGCTGTGTACTGTTAAGTGCAGCTATATTGAGTATCTTATGTTGGATTTAGCATTGCAATGTTGCGAAGGAAATGTCTTTGAATAATATTCTTGAGTGTTATTTCAAACATGTTTCGAATTCAGAGAACTTTATTTTTCATTTTCATTGTATATTTGCATCTAAAAATCATCGATATGTTGAATTTCAGTACCATTGGATATTATGCATATGCATTGCATCTAAAAATCATCGATATGTTGAATTTCAGTACCAATATTTGAGACCAACACAATTTTAATGTGATATCACTTTAATTTGAATTCAAATTTAAAGAATTCTGTGATCGTCATAACATTTTCATATTTCAAATTAGAGAACACAATAATTTATGATTGTGATACCAGTCGAATAATATAAATTCAAAATTCAAGAACAGTTTCTGTTTGTCGTTGTATTTGATATTTTAAATTCGAGAATAGAATCTATGATTGTGTTGTGGATACCATTCGATATTTCAATTTAAGAACACGTTCTGTGAGTGTGATTCAATTCGATATTTAAAATCTGTGTGCCCAATTACATACTAAGTTTATTACTTCATACAAATCTTTCTGGACATATTCCGCAATATTCACCGTTATATGCCCGCGTGTATTATCAAAATATAAATTACTTACGGTTCGTAAGTGATAGCTGGTATATTACCAACTGTGTAGGTATAAGTATTATGAGAACGTGGTTTTAACTCACTAAAGCTGCACATTACATTAATATATTGATAATATTGTGTATTAATCACGAACATGCCGTAGAATCTATCATTGTCAGTTTCATAATTTATAATTTTGTAACATTTTTAAGAGTTTTATACTGAAAGGGACAGATATATTGCTTTTGAAATTGTGTCCTTAAAACTTGCGAAATGTAGTTATGAAATCCGATCTAAAATGTTGCAATGTCACTTCAAAGATAGCCTATCGAAACACTCGAGATTAGAATTTATTATAGGTGCGTACAAATTTATTTAGCCATTACAACTTCCAAAAACTATTTCTTTACGTAACAATACATAATATTATTTAAGATCTAGTCCTGAAAAAAGGTCACAAGAATCTATACATACTTAGAACGTTGTGACCCAACAAAGCCAACAGGCAATAAAGATGAGACATTAACAAAAATGGATATAGTCATATCCTAGCGCCAAATACGTGACAGCAGTCGCAGTCCTTAAATTTGGTTGCTCTCTTGTTCTCAATAATTTCCAATTTTATCTCTATATTTCATTTATTATTAAATTTCTACTTGTTGCATACATGGGATTTTTCGACATGTTGAGAATTCTCATGATTAGGAGTTTCGGAGACAAACATTACCACCTAATGGCGAACGTTGTTAACGTAAAGTGATCACACTAAGCCAGTCTTCGAAATAACAGTAGAAGACGGTCGTAAGCCCGTAGTGGTGTGTTCCATTAAAAATCGAACATCAGTAATGAATTGTTAGTCATTGGTTGTTACATATTCTTTTATTATTTCTTTACCGCAGAGACAATCACGATTCACGCGAAATAGACCTTGTATAGTTGTTTGTCAATTCGGCGTAATTAATATTGTCAGCGCGGTCATTCGAATAACTAATAATTACACATTCGCGGTAAATCTACTATTGTTTTACCGTTGCGCTCGAATGTTGTGTTCCCACGCTCGACACAAACAAACAACGACGTCCAATAGAAAAGATTTCAATTTTCGATTAACACGTTCCACCCCTAGTTTCTTTTTTCAAATCCAAAATGACAAGGGTGAGGAATCATTTTGTGTTTTAATTACCGCCAACCCGTATAACGATAAAATGTTTTTAATTGATCGATTCGGATTAAGATTTACGATCTATAAAGTCGGAAGCTGTGTCGCTTCGAGCGGTCGTGATCCGAGTTTTGTTAGTGCTCAGTCTGAAATCATTAATGTTAAAATAAAGCAATGAAATAATAGTATAATAAACATTATGATTATATACAGTTACTGCAACAAAATGATTTTCATAATCTTCCATGTATTTCAATCTTGTTTGAATCGTAACGCATAAGGAAAATTGGCAAAGAAATGGAGTTAATAGTTAGCGATATTAATAATTATCATATTGCATTTTATTTTCCGCGTTGCGCTTCGAATCAACTGCGTTTTTTAGATGTCTAATAGTTACCACGTAAAATTTTTAACTTTAAAAATACATTCACCAAACAATTTATTTTTAAAATTAACATTCACCTCACAAAAAATAAGCTCGTCCTCAACTTTTTTTGTTGCGTTTTTGTATTCAAAAATAGTCGTTCATAATATTATGTAATTATCAAAACGAAAACATAGATTTCAGATGTCTGATTATAGGTATGTTTCCTCATTTTATTAGTCTAAATATCAGTTTTTTGTTGCCACCGGGTTTGATTTTTTTCTAACCGGGTGCATTTAATGAGTCATTTAAATTCATTCCTTTCGTATAAAAATGAATATTTCGCTCTGTCATCGTGTCTATGTATATCATTTTTTATACACTGACATAATAATAATATCAAATCATCACGAATCTCTTTCCTTATATACATTTAATTGGGGTGTCTTTTTCTATGAGATTTCTCCTTTATGCGACGATATTATCAAATGGGTCACATCTCGTCCCGATTCGGTTGATATATTTCTGCGCTGTCGGGCGCCATGTTGGGGCTTAGCAAGAATCTTAACAGCATCATAAACGTCTTTTTAAATACGCACACGTACAGTATAATGTTTTGTTTTTTATCGCACGGGTGGCTAAAGATGAGTAGGATTTTTTTTTGCCAAACCCTTAAATATTTTATGATAGAAATTAGAATTAATGCCTGTTAATATTAGGGTATTGTCGAGAAATTAGTGCTTTATGTTTAATAAAGCAGTAATTTCTTGACATATCTTATATATTTTTTATTAATTTGGTTAATTCCATACTTCTTTTGTTTTTTTTATTTTTTGAATATATTGTTATCATTTATCGTATAGCCATCATTTTAACTGCTTGTAGGGTTTAAGATTAGGAAAAAAACTAAAATTCTTCGATTGACTAGTAATTTCGACACAAAGTCTTCGGTAGTTTATTTTAATTATAATGTTTTAATAGATGACGTAAGAAATAGTAATTTGGTATCCAGAATGACCACTGGGTAGATGCAGTGCTTTGGTGTGACTGGTTCAATAAAACATAACCAATAATAGGTATACAAAATGAGTCGTGCCCTTTCGTCATATCCCGAGATAATGCAGCCCAGCCGTGTTCATTAAAACTGTTCACAGTTAGTTACAACAGATAGAGCGACCGATGGTTGCGCCACCCGATATGTTACTTACTCTTATCGTGGCGTTTCCTAATTTTCTTTCGACATCACGCACGCTCGATATCGACGCCACTGCCGTCCAAATCCTATAGTCCAATTCCGATATGTCATATTATTGTTCAATCCAAAAGTCCAATTCAGAAAAGTTATCCAATATCCAACAAACAAAGTTCATACTTGGACATATTTGATCAAATATATCCAAGTCATCAACTTGCTTCATCACTGCTTTGCCAACTCCGATATGTCAAAATTCGATGACTCAAATAGTATTTTTTGATCGAAGAAAATAGATTGCGAAATATAGCGGCAAAGCCGGAAACAATAAGAAAGCGCGCTACCTCGCCTCGTCATACATTTGAGGGGACATTGCACTTGTTTACGAGTTAGAGAGGAGAATTTCCGATGTCGAAAGAGGGCTACCTGTGTCAATTAGTATTGTTATTGTTAACAATAAGAAGTTATTCGCGCTATCAATAAGAGCCGCGAGATTAACAATAATAGAAAGTGCGGGTGCGTTAACCTCCGCGGCTATCGCGGGGTCAACCGCGATTATTTTGGGATGATGTTGCGTCGTCTCTCTCATGAGACTATTATTGATGATTGTTTGTCCAATAAGAAGAGGTCTGGACGCGCGTATTTTATTACGATCATTCTAGACATCAAATCAAATAGACCGATAATCTGGTTCATTTTGATGATGCGGCTAAAATAGTTGATTAATGGCGATATCCACACAATGTTGCCTATCCGCTACAATATAAAGCACGGGTCTTTCTTGTACAAAACTGGATAGTTGTTGAGGATGGTTTTGTTAAAAGTGTTATACAATTGCGTATTACATCCAAATTAAGAGTGAATAGTCGGGGTGCACCTGGCGCTTCTCTGACAAAACGTCCCTGTTTCGTTTGTTTCGTAATAAACGGACACAATCGCGAGCTGGTCCAAGACCCACCTGCCTCTTTTGTTCAATTCACAAAAAAACTTTGCCACAAAGACACTATCTTTCAGATGTTTGTTTTTTTTGTTTGCTTCTCTCCTTCACCAAACATCGTCATTCGTTGACCATTATAACGCTATTATTGTAATCGTGGTTCTTGTGCAAGCTTGCGTCTTTTTTTGCTTCAAATGGGACCTCCCTTGACGTACGATCAATAATTGCCACGAGTTCTGGTTATTGACTTTTGTATGTTTTCAAATCACCTGGCAGACCAGAGCATTCAGTAACCATAAATATTATTTTAAGTGCGTTTCTTTAGGTGCTAGTTTTACATTCTTTTATGAGGTAATGTAACGGGTATTTTCTATGATTTTTCTACAGGCTTTTGATTGTTGTCTCGATCTTGTAATTTCTCATTGCTCAGGTTTCAGAGTTGTGTATTTTCGATCGTTCTCTCCGACGCGTGCAACTCTCATATTTGCGAAATCAATCGCTCACAACTTTCCACAATTCCCCGTCACGAACGAGCACCGTATAGTTTCGCGCATTTGATCATGCTCGTTGGTATAATCAGCGATTGCGTCGAGCAGAGAGCTGGTGGTAGTGCACTTCGCTGCACACTACTATCACTCAATCCCATTGCACGTTGAATCTTTTTTTCTCTCTTTTCGGTATCGCGAACAATTTACTTTCTAGTTGTTACGAAAGCAATTTTCATCTGATTACCCGCAGTTGTTAGCTGAGCACATTGTTATTATGTTATGTGTATTTATCTAGTTGCTGTTCATTTGTTTTACATTCATTTGTTCACTGGTTGTGTTGCGACTGGCAGTTGTTTTATTTCAAATGCTGATAATATTATTATGTACTTGGTTACAAAGGAATCATTTCGTAACCGGTCTCGACATTTTCTACCTGTATCACTTTACCCTTTTATAATTCATTTTGCCGTTAACCGGTGATATGTACCGAAATATTGCGTGTGTCGTCAGTCGAACATTATCCAATCCGTTTATATAAGTGGTAATCTAGATTCATATTAATTTTTAAAGGACAATTTTAAACATTTTGAAACCTTACTCTTTCATCATCAAGTTAATCAAATATTCTCTTAGCAACGACTTGTTTTGTCAAAGTTTCTTTTTCAATTTTTTTTTTAGAAATATTATCCAACTCTGACGGAAAACTTTGAAAGAAAAATCCCAGTTTTTTATGATGTATACCTAGAATACTTCTTTAAATTTTCATTCTGTTATTTGTCGCCATTTACAAGGATTCTGTCATTTTATGTTTTCCTCCCTTGTTTATATAATTTTGCTTACGTCTCTAACTACCCTTTTGCGCCTTGGGAGTAGCGAATTCCTACTTCTTACACAAACCAATCTTACGTAAACGCCAACTTTTCTGTATCGTTGAATACTCGCATTTACCAACAGCGACTTTATAAAATGTAAGTATAAATACAGATCAATCTATTTCCTGAACTCCGTTTCATTTATTCTACCATAGATACGAAACGCCAATCCTTTCAATATCATTTCCATCCTTTTCCCCTTTTATTAACAAATAACCTGTTGAAATATACTATTAAGTACAATACTAATAACGCCATTTCATAATTCTGGTACTTAAAGGCTCGATCACTGAATAATGCGGGGCTCGCTTGTTCAATTTGTGTGCAAATAACGCGCTAAATAATGCTCAGTATTGTTTCATACATGACAGACACTATGTAAAATAATTCAAATCAACGTTTCATATATGGCAACACCTTTTTTAATTTCTTTCAGAATAACCTCTAATTACTATGATTTTTTTTAGTAATGCATAAATTTTTTTTAAATATCGTTCTATAATTTGACATTTCTTACAATCTGACCTAACCAAATATAACTTTAATTATGTAAATTCGAATAGAGAGACAATACTGATAATTATACTGTTTATGAAGTGTCATGTTTATTGTCATTGCGTAATATTTTAGCGATCTCGTATTTTGCCATAGGACGGTTGTTGCAACCAATGTACAGCCTGTTCAAATAGAGACAACATGCTCATTTAAAATGATAATACACCAAGTGTCGAAATATTGAAATTATAACAATCCAAATGAAAACGATTTAAAAATTATTATTTTCTGTCCTCCTCCGAGAGAGAGAGAGAGAGAGAAAAATATGGTGGGATTCAGTGAGATACATAAATGTGTATGTAATATTATTTCTCTATTCCATTACTCAATAATTTGTTATATCATAATAATATAGCTCCTTATTATTATTTTTTTTTATAATAGCAACACCGATGATACTGCAATATTTCATTTGTGCATTACTATTAACTCTATGGTGACGAAAATATTGCCTGCGGATGTCTATTGACAAAAAGTATGACTCTGATTTTCATAAATCGAACGTTTCAGTTTCATGCAGCGACTTTTTCATTCGAACGCTTGGTAAAATTTGAATATGGAATCATTTTTTGTTGTACTTTTGTAATGAGCGTATCGCGTCTCAATTTATCGACTATAAAGTGTAGTTTTACACGTAATATGTCACAATACAAACATAATATGAAATAATAAATCCATTTTAGTGATGATGAGAGCATGGAGATTACGTACAGACATTTAAGAAGTGGTGTGATTGTGTACATGTTCCACCGCGATCGTCTTGTTTGCAAGAGAGACGACTTGTAAAATGTGGCAATATGGAGATTATTATTATATGGCAACTCTCTGTATGTGTATGAGTGTGCTCAGTGTTGTACGTACAATCGCAATAATGGACATTACTTCACTTCGGGACTGTTTCGATATTATGACGAATTTGGCTGACGAAGGTACTTTACGAGAAATTTTCGACATTTCGCCATTGCGTCACTTTTAGACCCCTAGTTTTACATTCGTTACAAATGATTTTTCGAGGATCCTGAGGAATTAATGCCTTGAATTTCGTTCTGACAGATTATGTTTCTGACCATTCATAAATTCATGCACATTTATCCACTTTTCGATTCTAAATATTTACCTTACTTTTATCATGTTTGATTTTTTGTCCAAGCTCAAGAGGTTGCACTGTGTTTCCCAGGGTGGAGGTTCGCCTTATCGTCGCATATTTGTACACTCACGCGTCATTAATTTGGGGAATGCATTTTGCGGGTAGCCCAAATTATTCGTCACTATTTTCCTGTCTTCCGCGAAAGACCCGATGCTGCGGTACACGATGACTCAGATACGATACGTATAATAATTATATATATTTTTCCTTTTGATCCTCAATCGACAGATTTAACCCATTGTCACCCCCTGTACACGAATGTGTATACTTCAATATTTTTTACTTATTTTAACACTAGATGGCACTAGTGGTACATAAAAAATGGAGTGAAATATCATTTTCATGTCTTCGTTTTTATCACATGGCAACACTGATAATGTCTGGAGATATTCTTGGAGCTCGGAATCCACATTCTTTCATTCGACCGACTTGAATTCAAAAGTCCAAGAACTGAAATAGTTCATGGCGTTTAAAAAGCCTTTATAGCAATAGTAGCGGTGTGTGTAGCATTGCGTATAAATAAATAATTACTATGAACCATGAACGTTGTCGTTCGGCAGATAATGCAGGTACCTCCAGTCGGTCTATAGGTAATGTGTAGTGGAGTTGCGCTAAACCCACTCCGAGTGGCGCAATCTATCCTTCGTACTCTCGCGTTAAATAAACTGCGGCCCGTCAAGGTTGCATTTTGGACCAAATTGTTTTTTTATTAACAAAAGAACTCGGGTTCTTCTGTCACCGCATGGTCACCTTCGTTTGTTTTAAAATTAACCACCATTTTGAGTATAAGTAGGTTCTTTCGTAGTTTTTTAAACCGAATTGTAATTGAAAAATAACCGATTTTTAAGTTCGGTCTTCAAAACCTGCTACTAATTACCAGCATGCACTCCCATATTACAAAAAAACCATCAGGAATCGGATCTTCTTTAGAAACTAATCTTTACATAATATCATAAAGTTGGTTTCTACAAAAATGTTTAAAGATATGAAAGGTTAATATTTATCATCTCTACAATTCTCTACACATCATCGTCTCTCTGTTTCAATGTTAAAATAATGAGTATGTCTACTTTAAATCGAGGTTATTACCTCATGGTCTATGAGGGACATTGCTAGCTTACAGGTGTTTCAAAGTGCTTGCAACAAAATGTAATTAACGAAATAACACTTGTAACATACCTGGAGTGTTTCTCAAATGCTCGTTATAAACAGACATAACTACTATCTATTCATTTTGATTCGTTAAAGATCTTCGCAACATTTCGCAACGATGATTCGTCGGGTTAAATCCGTTCATCCTGTCAACATTGTTCGTCGTCGAATATATTTCCTGTAATCAAAGCGTGTTCCTTGCACTATCTGCATCGTTCGTTCATTTATAATATTATTATCATGGCGCTATGGCACTGTGTTATTATCAGACAGAAAAACTGGATCACCTTCTTACCCGGACTATTAAAAGCATATTACTAGGACCTTCAGCGCAATACTCACTCAAATTATAAAATTAGGGCCTCGTCCGAAACGAGGTCTATTATATTCCGAATGTCAAAGTTAATTCACACCATGTACTTCCACAGTTGCCGTTTATTATTAAGGTTTTTTTTTGTTGCCTACCAATTATGCAACATCTAAAATAATTTATCTGAGTTGTGTGTGTGTATGTTCATGACTCCACGAGCCAAACTAACGCAACACCAGAGAGACACTATAAGCACTACGAAATACGTACACAACCAACAGCATTTATATTTGACCTTTATCATCGATACAGTATTACGAAGTTTTGAAAGCAATTCACACATAATTGTATTTTTGTAGTGTCGAGAGTTCGGTGGTAGGTTGCAAAACTGGCTTTTAAGTTAAAAATTAAAACAAGGTTCAATTCGCTTTTTTTTTAAATCGCACGAACTGGACAAGGATTTATAATGGTGTTGAATTATAGGCAACAAGTCCCTCTTGCCGATTTCTCAATCCTGTGACCGTATCTTTCATTCAAATAACATTAAACTCGATTTATAATTATTACGGATTAATATACTTGTAGACTGTACGTAGGTATTCTGTTTCAATAATAATTATCATCGACTTTTGCCTGTCCGTTTCAAGGATCATTTTTGTTTGCGCAACCGTTTATAGGGCCTTTTTTAGAGGTCCATTGCGTAGCGTTGAACTTGTCCAATCAGATGGCGTTTTTTTTTAAGTTCCAACCGGAAAAAATAGACTTTGGTATTTTATTACATTTTATTTTGTATGTTCTACCTTGAAATTATGTCCTGTAGTGTCATAGTCTAAGCCGTTGTTATACTATGGTTAATATCAGATTGTATTTCGTTACCAAATCTCCCCTGACCTGGTAATAATTATTGTGCATTTCGATCAGCAATCAGCGACAGGCGTACACACCCACAGAGTCTTTCGAAATTATTGTTTATTATTGGTGCTACTATGAATTGACGAAATCTTTGAGGAATGACGAATTGTTTGGTCCCTTCCAGACACGAAATGCCAGGAATGCAGAGAGCGCGCGATATCATTACCTAATCTCAGAACCGTGTGTTTGTTGCATATTATTGAAGTATTGTTTCTGTTCCGATAGCATTGTTAGCAATAGCTACGTCTCTTATTACATGATGTTGTTTATTGCTTCTACAGTGTTTGTAATGCACCGTTGTTGCCCAGAATAGTACCATTAAACAACCAAAGCTCCTAACTGTAAAATACGTATTACGTACATAAAGTCACGTCAAACCATCCGACTTCCCGTTCTGATAGCGATTATGTAATTAGGTATTAATAATAAGCATTCTTCTTTTCCGCCACTTCGTTTCCTGAATATTAAATGCAAACATTTACAAAACGCAATTTTTTCTCAGGTGGCGTCCCACAGGGATGTTTTCTGAGTCCTGAATAAAACGAAATTTTACTTGAATTGAGTATGTTGCAAATTCGCTCTATTTATTTATCATGATTGACCTCCTCCAATCCCACATGCTATATTAATTCACAAGGTGAATTTGTAACTAAGTTTTTAATTTCGATGTTGACAACAATATCATAATATGTTGCAACGATGTTGCTGCCTAACGCACAGCCTGTGTAATGTGTAAGTGAAACATAATACTGTAATATTATAATGACACAGCCATTGTTACACCATTCAACAGCATGTTGGATTTGATTGGCTACGATTCTGTTTCGCCTACGATTCTAGTGGAGAAACCCCTTAGGCGTTGTTGAATAATTGTTCGCAATCGCCGACTTTTCTAGTTCATTTGTCGTAATGTGGGACCCGCAATGTTGACTTTCTTTGTACACATGTTCTGAAATAATATGCTAATCTAAATTTTATTCGTATATTGCACATAACTTGTCACTATCTCGCTTGTATCATATTAATAGATGATTGATACACAATGTTTCGTGAATAATTATTAATGTTAATGGCTTAACATTTTGTTGCATGTTGAAATTTTTGTTTGAATGAAAACCGCAAGGCTGTTTTTGGAATTGGCAATTGTATGCAAACAATTATTTTTATTTCTGGCAGCGCTCATCCTTTTGTTGATGAGTCGTTGTATAATAAACATTGTTCTGTATTTGAGTACCACCTTGTTGCCAGCTGACAAACGAGACTCACCTAAACAATGCGCGTCGCGAGCAATAATTATTATGCTATGCGCAGGTGGTTGTTGATGGATTTGAAGGACGGAATAATTTACTTGCAGATGAGGGTGCTAGGAATACTCGATAAAACATTAGGTATTAATATACACAGTTAACACAGTATTGATATGCTTTATTTTTTTCTTGTTCGCAGGACTCAATTAAAATTGGAATCATTAGAAGATGCCGTCGTTTTAGAGAAAGCTTCAGATGATCTACTTCAAGATAAAAGAGGCTGTCCCGCTTACGTTTCACCAGAAATCCTCAGGGCGCACCAGACATACTCCGGAAAAGCGGCGGATATGTGGTCATTAGGCGTCATCTTATATACAATGCTCGTTGGAAGGTGATTATAATATTTTGATTTTGACAATTTTTAAAACTATTAATGAGTGTTTGTTGAGAAACGTCATGTTGTAATGGCAGGTTGCGTTATTCAATTTACACCTGCTCTTTATGTAAAGTTTGTTACCACGCGCACATACTCGCCTCCGCGGACAGTCCGTGTGGGTTTTTTTATTTCGGACTCCCAAACCTGGTAGTGGCCGGCGATGCGTTATGATGGGTGAGACAGGACACGTGCTGCCAGAGTCTTCCGAGGGCCTCGAGAGGAGGTAGACGCTTAATTAATACCATTATTGTTATTACCTGGAGCATCTGTTTGGGTCTGGGGCAGGACGATGATCTCCTCTATCAGGAAAATAAATTCGTTTATTATCTCCTCTACCTGTTGTGTGTCTAATCTGTTTCTCGTTATGAATTGTCAAATAAGGTCTACAGTTCTTCAAAATTTATGTTAATTTGTGCTATTTTTATACCTGGGGATAGTTTGGCCTATATTATAGAATTACATTTTTATACACATTCGTTTAGGAGTAGTGCCTTCAAATATTTTCTCTCTACTTTTCTTCGTCCTCAGCTTTTTCCATCTACAGCTGCAACCTTCAAGCTTGGCATTTTTACTCTTTTTTTTCTCTGCTGGGTGCCCTTTTTCGATTTTTTGAAAAATAATGTCCTTCATCAGCTATCTCACTGGTAAATCAGCACCGTGGGAAAAAAAACAATAATGATTATTTCCACACCAACGTAATAAAATAATTGTTTTCAATGTTCAGTGAAGCGTTCCTATATAAATACACGTTTTTTTTTTCAAATGGCAAATTTACATTACCCACATTGCTACTGCTCCTCATATTTAAATAACAGTTTAGTAAAATATCTAGGACAGTCGGACAGTCGTGTTTAAATGAACTCTTTTTTTTTATTATTCGTTCATTGTTTTCCACAGCCAAGGTCTTTTTGGCGCTGCACTCGCATAGATAGTCGCGCACGCAAGTCAACGCGCAGGTAGATGCCATCGGACGATCAGAAGGTCGATCTTGCGTTTTTTTATATCTTCGAATAATGATAAAAAAAATAGGGCTGTCTAGTTTTTTTTCCCTTTATTGCATATACCTTTTTTAGTATAGTCTGCAATTATTTTTTTTTATATCTCGCGCCCTCGTCCAATTTAATTACCAGCATCCCTTATTTGGAATTATTCTTTGACAGTTTTTTGAAATTTCAAACGATCTCAACTGTCACATTTTATTCTGCCCAAGGCTGTTTTAACGAGATAATTATCATCGTTATATTTCGCTCAATTTTTAAGTTTTTTTTTTCTAACCATCGACCGACCCAATTCAAAGTTCAAGGATGCATCTAAATTTAACGTCGAGTTTTCAAATGGCCCAATAATTGTTGACTATTGTCGTTTCTCCCACTAAAAACGGAACAAAAGGCGGTTTAAAAAAGATATTAACATTATGATGCAAATGCACCTGTCCCAAGTCCCAACTCACTAAAAAGATCCGGGCCAGGTCAGTCCCTCACTTCCGTCCTCCATGCCCCTCCTTCACTCCCGCAGCGCCCACTGCCACAATTATCCACTTTCCGTTCCATTTGGCCAGTCGAACCTTCAGTTCGGTTTTGACATTTTTATCGGATTCGTTATTCCCGAATTCCTATAATTAATATTAATAATAATCGGAAGGAATTGTCCATTAAACCATCTGAGGTGATTATAAATTATTCCCAGCCACTATTAACCCCTATAAATTCACCTGCTTCTTCGTAAACGTTACGCATGAAAGAGCAGGGCATACGGGCAAGACGTTGGATATTTTGAGGTGTTTGGGACCTGTTGCGTCACAAGGGACTCTTCCAAACAGGATCGTGTTTTTATTTCATAGGGGGAGAAAAGGTTATTAAAATTTGGGCCAACAATAAAAATAATATTAGGCACGATTATGTTTTTACATTGAGATGCGTCAGTTGGCCTTAATTTTTTTTTATAACACCAAGCAATGTGTAAGGTGTGTCTATTATTTAATGTAGCGAAATGTTCTAAATTCAAATCCTACTTCTTGAAAATCAACTATTCTTAAAAAGTTCTAAATTCAAAGATGACTAAAACATCAAAGTGCCTACCTACAAAAGTGCGAGAAATGTTCTAAATTCAAACAAAAATAAACCGATTTATTAAGTTCGATTTTCAAAAAAAAAAATCATTATCGTCTGGTTTTGAGACAAAGAATCTTTTATTTTCTTGATTCGTCCACCCTTTCTCAGTGATCGATTTTAATAAGCATAATGTTGTATTTTTGTACAACAGGTGCACCTGCTACCCCAGGTTATTTATTATATGGAGGTACATACATGTATCCACACGCATCTTGCATATTCTTTTTGAGGTAAACAACCAACATGTGCCAGAGACGTTAACTCAAGAAAATAATCTACCTACATAATATCTCTTATTCAGATCATTAAAAAAAAGTATAAAAAAGTATATGTTATAATAACCCTTTAACACATCTTATATACATACAGTTACTACAATCCTTCAATTATCTACATTAATAAAAGTAGTGTCATTTCGTTTATAGAGGTTTATAATGTCTCTTCTAAGAGCGGTAGTGCAAAAAAAAATATTTTACTAAAATTAACATGAAAGAAAAATTTATTCGTTAAAATTATTTTGTCACTTTGAGAAATCGCCGAAAACGTTTTTCACATTGCGAATCGCGAAAACACAAAATCATTTTCTGATGGCAACACCGTCACGTCATAGAAAAATTAACTCTGATAAAGAATTATGTGGAAAATGTGGGAAAATCTAGGAGGATGAATCTATGGAAAATTCTTCGCAAATGACAGCTAATTGCGCGCTAAACTTTATTAACGCATTTAAGTCGCGAGGGTTTGACAGCTAGTTCGCGATATTCCCGGACGCCTTTTTTTACCCCAACTCAATACGGGCGAAAAAAATAATAATAACATATCGATGCAACTTTGACTTGAAAATAAAATAAAAAAACATTAAGTTTCACCTGCTCCTACGATTTCATTTTGTGTGCGTGTGTATTTTTCTCTCTCTTTCATTCGTTGCCTCCAGGTTCGCTGGAGTTTTTTATATAGTGGTGAATATTAGGGAATCGAATTTTTTTTTACATAATTTATAATTAGGACTTGTGGAATAGTTCGAAAAGGGTTTGCCCTTATTAATAATTAAATTCCAAGCATGAGGAAGTAATCTTATTTTAGGGGTATACTTTACATTATATTTTAAAGGGGTTATAATATTTAAAGTGGATTCACCTGTTTGTTTTACGATTTCATTTGCATTATTTTTCAACCTGTTAGTTTGTAGGTACCTAATTTGATTTGAATTTACTTAGTTGTGGGAATATTTTTTAAAAACTTCGCGTTATTTAGATAAAGGATTGATAATATCTGGGAACAGCTGATAATGGCCTATCTCGTTACAAAAATAATCATTATTATTATGTCTTAAAGAGTTGCGCAGTTAATATTACATATTTTTTATTTATTTTATTATCTTCGAAATACATCTAGCTAATTGCATTTCGTTTTTTTGCGCATCCACAAAATTGTAATTGCATGTTCCCGCCAGACATCTATTTATTATATTTTTTGCACTTGCCATTATTAAATTTTTTTTCTTCTTCTTTTGTCTACAGATACCCGTTCAACGACTCCGAACACGCCACTCTATTTGTCAAGATCTCCCGTGGATTCTTTGTCGTGCCGGAATGTTTGTCGTCCAGAGCAAAGTGCCTCATCAGATCGCTCTTGAGACGAGATCCTTCGGAGCGTCTCGGCGCCGAGGAAGTCCTCCGCCATCCGTGGTTGACACAGCCGGAGCGGCCGGACCCGCCAAGGTCCAGATCGCCAGATCAATGTGTGCCCAGTGTCCAATTACCAGATGACTTTTATCTTTAAATGTGGCGTAATTTGATTTTTACGCCAGCCAAAGTACATATTGTTGTAACTGTGCAAATGTAAATAGTTGAATGTATAGGAAAACAAATAACTACAGTCAAAATATTAAAAAAATGTTAATAATAATTATTTATATTCAAGAGAAAAGATGTTTTATATAATATTATTTTTTTTCTTTGTATCTTTTTTGTTCGTTTTGTATATTTCTGTATAAAAAAAAACTTCTTTATTTTTTATTGATTAGATTTTATTTATTTTTTTGATAGTTAACTTGGAATTATGTTCAATTTATAGTTTTTCTTTGGGGGAAAAATATTTTTTTATATAACTTATCCTATTTTCATTGTATTTTTTTTGTTTGTTTCATCTCTGATTATTATTATGATTTCATTTAGGAACATATTTTGTAATTTTATAAGCAAAAGTTAATTTATTTATGATGTAGCCTTTAAAGTAAATTATGAATAATTAGTTAAAAAAAAAAGTTATATCAAATTTCCCACCAGAATGTCACTTTTCTTAATCTAAGTTTAATATTATTATCTATACAAGCAAATCAAGCAATAATAAACCTACTGTATTCTATTAATATACGATAATATATTAAACTAAACACTTGCTGTGCTGAAAGCAAAATCATTCATACTTATGTATAGCAATTTTTTTTTATTAATTGCATGCGTACCTAAGTGGGTATGTTTTTTGCTAAAAGGACCACATGACATTTTTTTCTTCCTATCATGTCCTCATAAAAATTATCATGAAATATTTTTAAACTAAAAAAATTAATCTTACAAATCTCACATTAGAATCTTTGTCATTTTTCCCATCATGTCAACATATTCCAAATCTGGTTTAATAATAGGTATGTAAAAAAAAGTACAAACGAAATATTTGTAATATTAAAAAAAAAAACAGACTATTTACATACTAATTATTACTGACGTTTTACATTTTTTTTAAGTTGCGTAATGTATTTCTCTGTCTCGGTTGTACATAAACTAAAGATCTAATGAGAGGATGTTCATTGAGTAGCGAGACTGATCATGAAACGGTTTATGGATGGACAGATTTTTTTTTTTTCAAAATAACTTAAAAAACTCAATATTGAATTAATGATTGTTTGATTTTTCTTTCATTTGGATATGAATTCGGTTTGAAACAACCTATGATAAATTTTTTTTTTTCAAAATTTTCAATTGAGGGCGTCGTTGTTTGTCATTAAATGTTAATTGTTAGTTCGATATATTGTGTTATTTGTCATTATTTGATGTAACAAGTCAAATCTCCTTATAACGAATTTAGCTTTAGTAAAAAAATCCGAGTTATATTTCCATATAACGAAATCATATCTCGGTCAGAATAACAAAATTTATATTCTATGAATTCAGAACATTAAATTTAATATTTTTCGATGCAATAAAATAAGTGTAATGAATTTTAATTTATTTTTTGGTTCTGCGAAGATTCGTTATATAGTTTTTTGACTTCTATGCTTTGTTATATTTGGAGCTATTCTTGATGTATTTATTGCGATGTTATATTATAACCTATTATGAAAGTGAATACAATAATATATTAAAATGATTGATCTCTCCACCATATGTGACAAGTTTTACGATTAGATAAAATCTTGTTGTTCTCATAATTTATATTAGAATTGAACATAGATATATTATTATTTATAATAATTGAATAAAAACATACTGCCATCCTAATATTCGTTTAGTCATAGTTAAAAACACATAAAATAATAGGCATTATTAAATAAAGTGATAAGAAAACGATTAACAGCTATTTCCACTATAATTACTACAATTTTTTTTTTTTACTATTTTTATACTCAAATCCGTTACTTTAAAGTTGAACTATCAACTCGAACCAGTGCTATATTGTCATAACTAATTATTGAAATAATATACATTTTGTTTTCGACAGAAAAGATGGTTAATATTTTAGAGTTGACGGAAAAAAATTACGGTACAACTATTTTTTTATGTAGATCATTTCGAAAAGAACCATATCAGTCATTAATGAAATATACGTCTCATTCAGTTTGAAACGAAAATGAGGTTTATTTTTTTTCCGTCCACTCTATATCTTAAAGCAGTATGTATTTTCTAACCAAAATACAATAGTATAAACTCCGTCTTTTGAATTTCTTTATGAAATTAGTTAATTTTTTATTTACCTACTTTTTAACACAAACACAACAGGCAGGTTGCTATTATGATGAGCATTTGAAACATTTTTGCGTGATGCATTATGTTTTAGTTAATTTATATTAAAATGTTAAAACGTAATAATAAATATTGGCTGTTAAATGTTTTAAGGATTAATAATGATATTTCCTATGTCCTGTATGTACATGTTGTGTATCATTTCTATGTAAGATGTTTTTATATTGATAAGTTCAAAAGAAAAAAGTGATTTGAGCACTACTACCACATAATAATTTCTGTATCCAATGAAAAAGAAATAGGCTGAGGTGAAGATGTTTGTAAATAAATAGCACACAACATACTATATTATGTTTCTTGTGAGAATTTTTTATTCCAAACATGTTATTAATATTATTATTGTTTAAAAAAAACCAATGAAAATATAATTGATTTAAAACTATTTAAAGGATTTTCTACTTGTATCCAAACTTTTCCTTTTACTCTGTGATGACATGAAAGCTCTTAATTCTGTTTCCTCATAGGGTGAGAACAAAAAGAACGCTGATTCTGATCAGCGCAAAGAATGTTTCTATGCGTTTGAATGGGGATACGCACAACAAAAGCAGGAACCTCGCTTTCCGGCATGCATTGAAACCATAGACAACATTCTTTGCGGCAACTGGGTCAGAATCGGCGTTCTTTGTGTTTTCACAAAGTTTATGTATGAACAGTTAAGAGGCCTAGTGGTTCCATCTCTGGCTTTCCTACCAAGTACTAGAGGATTCAGTATATCTGTACAGGCCATCTTTTTTCATTATTATGCAAAGATTATTAATTGCAAACAAACTTGCATGGATTTTCTCTGAAATGTCATATTCACATTCACCAACATAATACATTTTATACTTTGAACCATTTTCAATAGATGGCTCTCTCTCTCCTCTTTGTTTCCTCATTACTGAGGATCGTGACTAGAGATGAAACGGATATCCGGCGGCGTAAATGCTATCCGGCCGAATACCGGATAACTAGCACCTATCCGGCCGGATACTGGATAGTAAAAAAAGATATGTTTGGATAACTAATTGATTTATTTAGTAAGGAAATACACCTTGTAATCACAATAAAAATTCTACAACTTAGAAAATTGATCAGCAAACATACTGCAATAAGGGTTAATTATGGAGAATGAATACTTATTTTTTTTATATAGAGGTAGCAAGCGGCTTCGCTTGTCTCCATAAATAAGGAAAGTTTAATAAAAATACGTTTCGTCATAATAATATATCATCCTGCTGGAAGATGCAGATAATTCCGCAATTTTAGGAACAATAACGTTCCGGCAACGGAGTCAGCCCAATTGTCATATTATTATGCCGCCTACGTAAGCGTAATTCATGTGCTGTACCCACGCACTGCCCGGGCTCTAATAAAAACTTCTTGAGCATTCAGCGAATTTTAATATTGAAAAAAAAAACCACTGATATTTTAAGGGGAGCACTGTTCTTCCTCCCATCAGGGTACCGAAGACAAGGAAGACACTCCCATACCGAGAGGGTCAGAGCTGAGGAATCTGGACATGGTGTGTGAGGAGGTCATAAAAATAGCGCAATGGAGAGGTCTTGTTGCCTCTCTATGCCCCTAAGTGGAGCGTAAAGGGAGTTTGGATTGGATATTAAGGGAGCCGTAAACCTAAACAGATTGGGAACCTCTCCACTAATGCTATCCTAGCTACGACCTTGGTTCCGAGGGTAAAAGTTAAAAATCTAAACGCTCTAATCACAGGAAAAAAATATTATCACACCACACTAATCCAGACTAACTAATGCGGTTGATGGTTTTTTTCACAATGATCCCATATGGATGCATCAACCAACCAGAAACATACGCCGGATATCCGGCGGCCGGTTATCCGGTATTCGGCTGCTTAGATGGCCGAATATCCGCCATCCGGCTAAACTGCTATCCGTTTCATCTCTAGTCGTGACCCATCGAACTACTGGGTGCCTGTTGTGAGCACCAAACGCCTCCAATCCTCTCAGTCCTCCGCCGCCCGCATCGCCGAGTACAAGTCTCCTAGATGCCTCTCATTTCAATAAAATTAAAATAGAAACAGGGTGTATAATAACCATAAACACACCCATTTTTTCTTGAAATCCATCGTTTTAAAGGAGTTTGATACAACGGATCTGTACACAAGAAATATATAGGGAAAGATAGATAAAATCAGCCCCTGTACCCCTATTCTAAGCACAGACTACTTATAGTTTCCGTGACATTTACGCTGGCGTGAAGTAACAAAATGTTGTGTGGAAACATGTATAGCGCCCCTACAGAATAATCTGTAAAGCACCGCAGCCCATACAAAATTAATAATGGGGGGGGGGGAGTACAATATTTTCAACAGCCATCTGAAATATCCAACAATATAAAGGGAAATTGACAATTTAAAGCGGAAAAGGATAGATAAACAGGTAAATCGCATGAAAGCTGAAGACAGATGGTAAGCCATAAGATCAGAAGCTATTCACACTGAACTGCCACTAAGGCATGTAACCTAATGACAATCTTGATACCTATACCTACATCAATTCAAAGGTAGATGGTGCAGCAGTGACGCTACACCGCCGTTGGTAGTAGGCCTTAGTTTACATGTGAATCGTATGTTGTAGCTCACCAATAATGCCGTGCCGACCATTTCCGCTTTCACGACACAACCCTTTGGTTAGTGTGAAAGATGTTGAAAGTGTATTTGTGTATATTTCGGGTGAGCACAAAGGGACCGTTCAAGTATTACGTAACGCATATTTTTTACATTATTGACCCCCCCCGAGATGCATCGTAACGCTCTTTGTTACCCCTCTTCCCATTCTCTAAACGTTGCCTAACGCACATATTACAACTATGTATGCCTCAAATCACAATTATTACTGGAAATTCACTAAATACCTTTGTTGCGGTGCTGGTAATACAATAGTAAAGTTTTACAAGAAAATCCCCCCTCCCCCCCCATATTGCGTTACGTAATACTTGAACGCTCCCTAATTCATTTTTAAAAAAAAAATAATATTAATAATTGACCAATGAATATAAGCTTCCGTGTGTGCCTAGACTAATCGCATGTTGTTAGTTTTTGATTTCATTCTGTTGCTTCCGTTGTAAATTATTATTCCAAAAATTTTTGAATGTTTATCCTTCTTCACAGATTTTTCTGTTATCAGTTTGACAATTTTATCTTCATGAGAAATGACGAGCATTCGTTTTCGTCATATTTAAACGAAGGTTATTACTTTTGAACCATGTGTTAATATTTTGTAAAAATATTTTCAAGTTGTGAAGATATGTTATTCATAGTCATTTGGCATGATTAAGGTTTTTAATTAATGTATCATCAGAAACAATTTCATTTGATGAAAATATTACAAATATGGTTATTATAACAAATGTATTTCCATATTCAATGAAAATCATTCCAAAAAATTGTTTTTTTTTTTAAATTATTAATAATTATTGTCTGCAGATTTTTATTATTACCAAAGATAGCGGTTTATTTTTATTCAGTTGTTACACAATATGGTGTAAATATTATTTCATAAAATAAATAACAAGACGGAGTTATAAGAACAAAACTATGAATGCACTTACCATTTGAACAATAATAAAAAACTAAAGGAAAAGGGTTTAAGCTAATAGAAACAATAAAGTTTTGTAAATAACATTATATTTAAAGTTTCTACAAAACAAAGATTTATAATTTAATAAATTTTGCATAATATATTTATTGTAGGTAATGCATTATCACATAACTTCATACATTATACACATATTTCCATTTTTATGTACACAAATTAAAGCAAGGAATATAAGATCGGAAAGAACAGAAGATATTAATTTAAAAATCAAATCGTATTGTACCTGATATTCTTTTGAAATTAATAAAAAAAAATGTAACTAAAGTGATAGTTTAAAATTTGCTAATATATTATCTGGTTGGATTTAGTGTGATGAAGCCTGGTTGACTTGCTGGGTCTGTGATTGGTTTTGCTCTTCGAAAACTTTCATACGACGTTCAATTTCGGGCCTGAAATGTCTGATGAGTCCCTGAACTGGCCAAGCCGCACCATCACCCAAGGCGCAGATTGTGTGACCTGTAAAGAAAACATATAAGATAAGAAGTACTTAGAAGAAGAAGAGAGGCTTCACATAGCGGGCTTCAGGTTAAAGAGGCTACACTTGGGAGGCCCTGCAATTGTACGGCTGGTTGGAATGGTGGGAGAATGGTGGCTTCCGAAGATCTCTTTAAAAAATATGGCTTTTGTCACTTAACCCTTTAAAATTTAACCCATTGAAATCACAATCGGTAACACATACCAACTGTAAAAAAAAATGTCAAAAATCACAATCATACCGACTAGCTAATAGCTGAAAGTCAAATTTTTTTATTTTTGTATTCCGTTTGTTTAGTGTGGAGAAGAAATTAGATCATAACTGTAGGTAAAGTACTTTATTGTTCCGCGTCATACAAATGTCAACGGTCCGCCATTACTGATTTTTAGTACCGCGCTTGGGCATTTCTATCCAGTGAATTGTATGTTTTTGAAAATATTACTTGTTAATATGCTAGATTTGACAAAAAATTATTAAATATTATGTTTGGATTGTTGTTTTTATGTTTTATAACTTCTTCTTCTCGACAAACTATGATCCGAGCAGCTCGAGATAAAGAGGGACACAGTTAGGAGTTCATAAGAGAGAAAATGAAACAAAAATCTCATTGTTACCTTCAATTTGCTTAGAAAGTTCCCATAACATGTCTATTTCTGCAGGCTTAGCATTACCATCAACCATTCTGAAATAAAATATTTATTTCATCAGCAATGTGTTCACATAATCAATAATTACATAAATAAACCTTATTTTTTGTATAAAAGTATGATTAGAGTAAAATTTTTTGACTACACTGAGTGAATACAAAATTTTCCCTTTGTTTTGAAACAAAATTGTTTCAAAATTTATAAGTTGCTTCTAGGTATACTGAAATGATTAATAAATTTAAAAATTTTAGTAATGGCCGCCAAATTAGCTTTTTCTCAAACAAATTTATCTTGATCAAGAAATATAAGACTATGAACATATCTTTTAGGATGAAAACAAAAGCACAATAATATTCTTACTGAAAATAAAAAAATATTTTGTTTTGATTTTAGGAGAGGTACCAATATGAGAAAAAAAAATGACACGATCTGTATTGACATAAAAGCAATTCTTATGGGATCGGGGTGTATATCTGTCAAATGACTAAAGGCGAAGTTACCTATAAATAATTTTATTCATCCAGTTGATTCCCTCCCTGCAGGGTGTGCACTGCCCGCACGACTCGTGCTTGTAGAACATGATGAGGCGAGCTATGGCCTTTATGACGTCCGTCTGGTTATTCATTACGATAACGGCCGCTGTGCCAAGAGAGGTCTGCGCTGCCACTAAGCCATCAAAGTCCATTAACACATCTGTGCACACACTGAAATTATACAAAACAGGGCATATTATGATATATCTATGGTCGTAGGGTAAAACAGTATAACTCGATAAAACCACGTTTTGAGATAATCGATGTTGGAGATTCAAAAAATTTACACGAATCTACTTCACATGTTACATATAGGTAGGTACCTACTTATATTGTTAGTTATTACGAAAAAACATGAGAAGAAGTAAACTTCTCTTTATGTACTTGTCTAATTTCTTTTCTTAAATCAGTTGTAGTCTCTAAACTGCTAGTGACAATGAGCATCGGTAAAATTTCATCGTAAACTATGTAAATTGATGTTCAAGACAGAAAAGTTTAATATGTACATGGGAATAATTATTGTTATGTATATATTATATTAAATAAAAATGTAATTACTCTCTGGGAATGAGCGGAGTAGAGGAGCCACCAGGGATGACGCAGAGGAGATTATCCCAACCACCAATGACGCCTCCAGCATGCCTCTCAATCAGCTCCTTCAGGGGGATACTCATCTCTTCCTCCACTGTGCACGGTGTGTTCACATGGCCAGAGATGTTGAATAGCTTGGTGCCAGAGTTACGGGTGCGTCCAAAGGATGCGAACCATGTGCCTCCTCTACGACAGATTGTCTGCAATAGAAAAGATTTATTATCAATCAATCAAAACTGCCTTTAAGAACCACTTAGGGGCATACGGGACAACAAGAGCTCTTTACTGCGCTTGTTCTTGCACAACTGCGATGGCCTCCACTCCTTTCTATTCAAGCACACTTCTATTACTTCTTCCACTGACATACCATTTCTCATACAACTTCTCCTATTTCTCTTACATCTGACCTGGCCTTCCTTGAGGACGGAATCCATGTGTTCGATCCACTTCATTCTAGGTCAGACATTCCTTTTAGCTTTATAAATTCTCTTTGTCATTCTGTTTGCATCCATTCTTTCTATGTGGATAACATCTATCTTCAGTTTTAAGTTTTGTCTGATGATGGCTGGTAGCCGAAACCGGTAACCAAAGAAATAAATATATAAATAAAAAACAGTTAAGAAATAGTTAATTTTTCCAAAACATAAAAAAAATACCAATTTGAATTCAATATTCATGATAAAGACAGGTCGCTGTCGGAAATGCTGAATTTTAAAAAGAAACCCAACATAATTAAATCTAAGAATGTAATGATAAATTAACTCACGGGACTAACAGCTACTGTTTCTACATTGGTGACAGTTGTGGGGCAGCCAAACACGCCAATGTCAGCCGGGAATGGAGGCTTCAACCTTGGCTTTCCCTGTTTGCCCTCAATGGACTCAATAAGAGCCGTTTCTTCCCCACAAATATAGGCTCCCGCACCACGATGCATGAACACATCAAAGTCATACCCTGAGCCGCAAGCATTTTTACCTAGTAAGCCTGCTTGGTACGCCTGGAAAAAAAACATAAATGTAAAGAAATAAAGAATGTGGAAATTATCTTAACCTTTAATTAGGCGCATTAAGAAAATCACACAAATGGTCTCATGGGGTCACTACTGACCCCAAATTGTAGGAATCATTTTTATTATATACTAAATTAATATGTAAATAAAACTATGTTATTATTAAAATGGTTTATTTATATAATAATATTTTCAAGAAACAACATGAATTAATATATATTTAGAGATAAAACAAACTGAAGTAAACTAACTAGCAAAAAATAACTTTTTTTACTCATGGAGACATAAATATTAAAAATTTAAATAAATTTAGGAACTCTAAAAATAAAATATATCACAATGCTTTCAATATATGTGTGAGTGGTCATTGCACACAAAATTTGCGCATTTTTTATACCTTGTTGCCACTTTGCCATAGCTTTTCCGAAGTTACGTAACTACTTGCATGGGGTCACTGCGCAAGAGAGCAGATAGGCCTTCTTTCACTCCCGAGACTTGATTGCTACTAAAATGCAAACTTTGATAGGAGTTAGGAAGCTAGCGGGGGCATGGGGAAATTCGGAACACAGGAAGTACTTTTTTTTTAAACACAAAAGTGCGTTGACCCCATGCGCCTAATTAAGGGTTAATGACAAGTCTGTCTGTATACTAATGTAATCCAGACTAAGATATATTATGGAATATAGAAGTAATTTCTTCACACAAACACCTTTCTGAAAATGTATACATTCTAACACCTTTCTGAAAATGTATCAATTTGTTTCCAGCTAAAAAAAAAGCAATAAAAAATGTTTGATTCTTTCAACTTGTATCTGTATGTAAAAAGTATAAAATTTGATTATAAGAGCAGTTTTTAACTATGTTAAAACAGTTCATTGTGCATGAGTATTTTTGAAATCTGCCCATGAGGTCTGTTATGTCAATGATTTTTAGCAACTGTTTGAAACAAGAATTTGTTTAGATAAACTTTTGTAACTCGAAATGCATTTACTGTTTGGTCAATTATTTCAACACTCTTTTATAAGGAGCTTGATAAAAGATATCTTACCTCAGCAATTGCAACCTGCATGTTGCTGGCCTCATTGTAGAACTCCCCTCTGATATAAATGTAGGCAGCTTTGGCTCCCATGGCCTTGCCAGCGATAAGACATCCTTCAACCAATTTATGAGGGTCGTGTCTCATAATCTCGCGGTCCTTGCATGTGCCAGGTTCTCCTTCATCAGCGTTGACAACCAGAAATTTGGGACGACCATCAGAGGGTTTGTTCATGAATGACCATTTCATACCGGATGGGAAACCGGCGCCTCCCCTTCCACGCAGACCGGAGACTTTGACTTCATCTGAAAAAGAAGATAGATATTGCAACTCAATTAATGAATAAATTGATGAGTTTCACAAGGCTTAAACAAAAATACACTTAAACTCTTTTATTAATTATTGGTAAATACATAAGAAGTATTTTAAACTTTTTGAAAATTTTCACCACCTAAATGGCGAATGTCGTTAAAATGAAGAGATCACAGTAAGCCAACCTTTGAAACAACAGTAGGAGACTGTCATAAGCCCGCAGTGCTTCTAATTTACGTCTGAAAATCGAAAATTAATTGATTGAATGATGCCATCAAACAGTTGGTTCTATATTTTTTTGAGTAGGTACTCAAATGACAATGTGATTTATTTTTATTTTTTTTATTTATTCATACTTTACTGTACATTGGTAGAGCACATAAAAACTTAACATAACAAAGAAATCACAGAATCAACATACAGAGGGCGAGCTTACCACAACGAAGTTGTGGTTTGTAACAACTAACCCCAATATAAGGAATAAAGCAAAGAATTACAATAAAAAAGAAAACAACCTCAAACCAAAAAAATAAAGGAAAAGGAAAGGGAGGTGGATGGGGTGGGAAAGAGGGAAGATAGATGGGATTTTAGGAAACAGAGACTGTATTTGAGGAGATCATCATTTCTTTAACTGCTCGCTTGAACGACGTCAGTCTTTGGGTAAGTCTAAGGTTTAATTACGCGATTGTACCTATTGTATGAAACCGTCATTTTGAATCAGGACTTAGGGGGCGTCCATTAATCACGTGAGCTCAAAAGAGGAGGGGGGTGGAAAATATCACAAAAGATCACCTAGGGAGAGGGGGGGGGGGTATAGTAAGAAAATCACATTCATTTATATTTTATGATGAATTTAGAGAAACACAGTTGCATGTGCATGCAAAAAATGAGGAAAAAAAGCCAACTTAAAAAAGTATACGTGATTTCAGAGGGGAGGGGGGGGGTATTCTGAAACATTATCAAATATCACCAGGGGGGAGGGGGGGTCTAAAAATGTGGAAAAAAACATCATGTGATTAATGGACGGCCTCTTAAGACTTTTGATTTTATAAACCAGCTGATTCTATTAACTAGTGATCACAATAATTGGCGTCTTGTCTTCTAAATGTTTAAAAATGGAATAGGGTCATTGGCTTCATCATTCTTTTTGGATATAAAGCCATTAAAAAAAAATGTTTAAATAGAAAATAATGGAGGTCTCCCTTTCTAACATGTAATAAGGAAGTTTAAAAATCTTACTGATAATCCAGTCAGCTCCTTTGAGTAAAATTTCTTTAGTTTTGTACCAATCCCCTCTCTTGACAGCACCCTTGAGTGTCCAGTCATGTCGACCATACAGATTGGTAAAGATTCTATCTTCATCCGACAGTGGGCCGAATTTCGTTTTTGTTTGATTGTGTCTCACACATGTCATCAGACATGCTGGATTACCTGGAATAAAAATGTTAAAATAATTATGATTTCTAAATAAAGAAATGTATACTTTGAAACGTCAGGTAAAACAGAATGTGGTATGTTTTACAGGAAATAGATACTAAAGTGTCAACTAAATCTGTGAGATTTTACTTTAATATGTTTTATAATTTCACTGGCAATAATTTAATTGGCGAAGCACTTAAATTTGATTTAAAATATTTCATGTGGTGCTTATATTGTTCTAAAGTTACTAGTCATTGGTATGGTATGTAAAGCTATGTCAATTATATTTTTTTAATTAATGAATTGTAGCCAAGAATATATCTACACTATTATGACACGGCGCATTATATGGAAGAATTTTTAATAAGATATAAACGTCACAACAAATCACAAAAATAAATATAACAAGGTATTAACTGCTGCCAAACATTCGCAAATTATGTAAGAGGTTAATCGGCATTAAGAGGCCTTTATTTACACACTACCATCAAAAACAGAAAGAGCCGATGTATAAATTTTATTAAAGGTACATTATTTTAGTCTTATACAATTATAAATGAACAATTTTACCGATATTTCGAGGGACTTGATTAAACCTAGTCAAAACACCTGCCATCTTGGACTGACTGACAGTTAAAGAAAGAGCTGCCACAAGAAAAAAATATTGATAAAAAATCCTCGATATATCTAATATTATTATTTTAATAAAATTAAATAATACATTTAAAATGAATAAATAAGATAATATTTCTTTATACATATAACATCATTTTTTATTTTAAATAACAAAGTTTATAAACTTTATAAATATAATCTTGTCTCTTTAATAAATAGTTATGTACAGAACCAATTTTAATAATATTATCGCTACTCTTCCATAGATGTCTATATAACGCGTTTGTGAGAGAAACGAAATCAAACTTTTGCATACCACCATAAACACTGAGAAACATACGCTTTTCTTTAATAATTCGGAAAATAGAAATAAGTATTAAGCGGAATCATTATTGATTTTATCACGTAGATATCCCATTTTGCTGAAACGTGTTGGTCATACTCTGAAAGAAATCTGGACCTTTTCAGCAAATATACCTAAATAAGTAGGTAGGTATTATGTAGTCATAGGTATTTAATGATCGACTATCAGTGGGGCTAGTACGAGTTTAATCGAATGCTATTTGCACGCTAATAAGCGCTTATTAACGTGCAAATAGTGTTCGAAAATCAAACGATCGAATCGTTCGATCATTTTTGTATGGAAATTTTTTATTTAATTTCGATGATCGTTTCGATATTCGATCATCGAAAACTTATACTAGTGGTACTGTTCTTGGTGGAAAATTTTGTATTTAGCTAGGTAACTATTGCTTTTTCTTTGGGTCTTCTAAATATCTTATGTTCTTTAGTAACATTAATTTGGTCCACCATAATTTATAGAAGTGCAGAGTGGCGCAGAATGGATGCTGTTGTTTAAATTCTTTTATATTGGTATATTGAATATAAGTACCTACCTAATTAACAGCTCTTATTTTTAATATGGTATATTAATGGGAAATATTTTTTAGTTAGTTATGAAAAACGATATCTGGCAATGGGTGAAAATTTTTGGCTTCGCATATCCGGACTCATTCCAAAACATTTTACATAATCTTTCATTAAACTTCGGGTCTTATGCCGGCGATTTCAACGCGAATATTGTATTTTTTTTCATTTTAAATTCCCCAAGTCTTCTTTACAAAATAGGCACTGAAGTGGTTGGTAGACTAGCGGTTACGAAGCCGGCTTCCGTACTGTTTCGTGCGGAGGTGGTAGGTTCTATCCCAGGTGCAGACAATCTTCCTCTTTCACGACACAAGCTTTAAGTATCTTACTGTGAAAGAATCAAAGAGTGTATTCGTGTTCACTTTGAGTGAGCTAGCCCAATCGATGTGGGTATTGTCAGAGGATTAGTAAGTAGCTGACTGTGAAAGAGTCAAAGAGTGTATTTGTGTTCACTTTGAGTGAGCAAAGATTCATTAAAAAAACTAGCTGCCTACTCTCTCTTTTGACTCACAGATCTTAAATGGTTTAAACAGTTTAATAATACAGGCTTAAGCTCAATTTGGAGGTTTTACCAATCAAATTGAACCTTTAACGAATGCAATTAAACGTTTTACCTACTAAATAAAATAGTTATTAATTGGGTAGGTACTTACCAAGTATATGAATATGATTAACCAATTTTAAATTCAAAACTTTTTTTGTAAAACATAGGTACCTGTTGTTCTTTCGGATTTCTCAAACCATAGATTGCAGCTATATTCACGTCGTTCGATTTCAGAGTATCGCTCGGGATGATTGAAGTTGAGATCGCTACTTAACATAACCCGCAAAATTCATGCTATATTTCAGCGGAATTCATTTATACAGAATTGAGCAGTACGTTTGTGTAGGTACCCACCGATGCTAATGGGAAGTTTTCTGGGGAGCTTCCGACAATACACACTAGGTGGCAGAACTTCTAATCAGTTCTATTGTCAAATTCAGTGCTGCCAACGTAGAGATGTTTTTTTCAGTGATGCCAACGTTGGGAAGTTTGTTTTCCATTGCGTTGCTAAGAAGTTGTTGATTGAGTTGCTAAGAAGTTGTTGATTTTGTTGCGCATAAATTTGAGAATAAATATCAGGGGTGCTGTTCTGTATTTTTCAATTTGTATTTAGGTAGGTATATAAAAAAAGATGAACAATTTTACTTGTAATAGTATGTAAAAAATGTACAATGATTACTCTAAACCTATTGTAAGTTATCATGTATAATAATATATAAGTTGTTTAATTTGAAATAAACTAGAATGATATTTTGGAGGTTAGATTGTGAGCGACCATAAGAAGAAGAAGAAGTAAATCGCCCCCGTTGGCAACACTGAATTTGACAATAGACCGGATTAGCAAGGGCGCCTCTAGCGGCACAAATAGGAAAAAAAACATCCCATTATTCTAACACACAATATTCATCCAATTACTAACTAAAAGGGATCAAATTTCACACTTAGGTAACATAAATTGAGACTTTTTTCTTGCTTTTTATCTCAACCAACTTTGGCACCCGACCAAATAACTTTTGAACGCAAGATGAAAAATTATTTTTATTACAAATGTCGAGTACTTACTTAGCTGATTATTATTCCTAGGGTGTAATTTTATGTATCAATCAGGCAGTCGGTATTTTAGTCAATAGTTAGAACACTTCCGGAGAATTTGCAGTATTAATACTTGTTGACTGAATGAAATTTATTGTGACTTTCAGTTTGATTGAATAAACATTTATTGTAACATTCAGTTTGATTGAATAACATTTATTGTAATTTTCAGTTTGATTGAATATAATTTAGGTAGGTACGGTTACTTTCAGTTTAACGTAGGTAATAAAAATTATCGTATCTTTCAGTTTGATTGAATAACATTTATCGTATCTTTCAGTTTGATTGAATAACATTTATTGTAACTTTCAGTTTGATTGAATAACATTTATTGTAATTTTCAGTTTGATTGAATATAATTTAGGTAGCTACCGTTACTTTCAGTTTAACGTAATAAAAATTATTGTATCTTTCAGTTTGATTGAAAAACATTTATTGTAACTTTCAATTTAATGTAGGTAATAAAATTAATTGTAACTTTTTTAAAAGTGTTGGAAGTGAATTCTACAACAGGTTTCGAGAGCATCTATCTATCATCTACGTAAAAAAATCAATCAATAAATTAGAAAACATTAGATAAAATTTTACTAAAAAAAAACTAATAAATACACTAACAATAAAAGCCGGAAAAATGGCAATAATTTAGTACGATGAAATTTTGATTTGTCACAAACGCTAAAATCAAATGGTCTAGAAATGTTTGTCGAAGAATTAGTTTCAATGGTTGCATAGCTTCGAGTGAAGTATCAGTTAACCTACCTAAACTCAAACCTCGCCAAAGCTACGCGTATGTATGTTTAGTAATGTTTCCGAATTGATGGTGCGAGGGTGGATGTCGCGCTGTTCGCTTCTTTATCAAAATATTTTCGCGCACGTAATATATTTCGCGTAAATAAATTAATACGCTTCTTAAACTATACAAGTGTTGTTGTTTTTTTAATACTGAATAAGCATGCTTTCTGAAGCGTAAACTAATACTGTAATTTACACTAATGTTGATTGGTAATGTGATATTATAAAGATACAGTTAAAACTCGTATTAACTGAAGTTTAAGAGGATTACTTTTAACGAATTAACTGCGTTACATTATTTTGATAGTTATCGCCCCAGGATTTAGAAGGTTTCTTTTTAGTAGAAGGACGCCTTTAAAACATTATTTCTTTCTTGTCTTTCAAATCTGCTACAATGTAAGAAGTGTCAACAATTTCGAACAGTTTTAAATATTGTTTTGTGTTGCCAGTGTTAATAAATGTATGCACTTGTGTTTAGTTTGAATAATAATGTTATTTTAATTTTTTTATAAAAATAAGAATGAGTTGAATAATGGTTGTTGAGACAATATGTCAAAAGAGGAAGTCAATGGATGTCGCGAGTTGGTCGAAAACATGGAAATTCCGTGATCTGCCATGCTCGATGAAGGTTCTTGTGGTCTGGTGTACCCTTCTTCAGATATGCAGTATCGTCCTGTGCGGCTATATAGGTAAGATTTTTTTAAATTTCTTTGAAATAACACTAGAATTAAAAGATTGCTTTGTTTGTATTTTATGTAGATTCATTATGTAACAATTTTGGATCTTATGATCTGAAACAATAGTTGCGTTTTTGGATGACTCCTTGTCACGGATTATGTAGGTTTATTTATTTACTACCTGACCTAACCCAGAATAAAAAATGGACTTAGGTATTTGAATAAATTGTAATTTACGACATAAACACTTAATTAAATTTAGCTAATAATTTATTGCACTATGTAATAATTATCGTTGATTCGGATGCGTGATGAATTTCGACGGGTCATAAGTTTGTAATCAAAACAATTTCTCTATAATTGCGTAACTTTTAAAAAATCCAAGAGATGGCGGTGTAGTAGGAAATAAACCACATGTGAAACCTGTTACCTTATTGTATAAATTGTTGAAAGACTACACCCATTTAAACCAAATTTTACTGAATTATGATGGTATGATCAAATCTCATTACAGATTCATTGTGCACTATCCATACTTACATTTTAACATTTTTTTTCAAACAATTCTTGGAGCTCACCTGCACTCTCTCCTAAACATTTTTCGTTAAATAAGGAGCATCTTCAAGCATAAGATTTTTGATGATGTGTGTTACTATCAGAAGGGTAATTCATGAAAAAGTTTATGTTTAGAACTATGCAAATATTTGAAACATAAGGGTACGTACTTTGCACCAAAATGAATGTAGGTAGATACAATTTTAATTAAACAGTTTATCTGGCTTAGGATACTTTGCGAGTATTTTTTTTTCTGGAATGTTTGTCAATTTTTTCTCGATCCATAAATGTGAAAATGTGTCCGATAATGTAAAGATTAACCCTAATAATCATTTGTCTTATTTACTTAAAAAAACATTTCTTTTCAGCGTCTTTTTACCCTTAAGTAAATACATAAGTTTTGTACGAACTAAACTCTTTCGTGAATACCCCTGCTGTATTGTGTTATGATGAGAAATCAGCTGTAAAAAATAACGGAATTAGCCACTAAAAAAAATCAAAAAAAGGAAAAAAAAGACAAATTACCACCGAACGGTGTTCATGAGTCTGAAAAATACTGAAGTAAACAGTATGTACTGGAAATAATGCAGAAATACTTGCCGAGAGTTGGGATCAATCAATATATTAATCAATCAAGTTCTCTTTGAGTCTTTGGGATGAGGGAGAAGGGAAAATAAACAGAGTGCTTGAATACTGAAGAAATGTTTTTTTTTAAATCAACACACCCTTTCCGTTAAGGAGTAGGCAGAGAGAACGGACCTCCACTCTTTTGAATTTAACACACCGATCCTACATTCGCCAGTTCTGATTGCGGACCCCCATTTTTTGAAACGACATGGTGGCTGGCGAGCCATACCGTTGAGAAAAAATGTAAAATCAAAAACAGTTATACCTAAGTAATAAAACATTGAAATTTCTCTCATAAAATGAAAAACCTTATGAAAATCGATACTTAAGTGAAAGCACTTTAAAAGGTTCCAAATCAGTATTCAAAACATTTTTGAATTATTGATCAATAGTACCTCTTTGTGAAATTTATTTAAGAAAATTCCAAACAAAACTAGATATTTTCACATAGGAGATTTTGGGTTCTTCTAAGTGAGCGGAGAGAAAAGTCAAACACTAGAAGCTAATCGTAAATCCTTAGAATTTTTCAATAAATTTGGGTGTTTACTTTGAAAGGCGACCACTAAACTGTCCTTTATTATCTTCCACACAAAAACACACTTTTCTTACACCGTCTCCTTTCATTTCCCTTCCTTTTGTACCTACTCACGGTATAGAGTAAACAATTTTATGCTCCTTCCGCTGTCAAAATACGTGATTTTTCTCGATAAGAATTTATTTTTTGTTTCTTCACAAAATGTTCCATAGGCATTTTGCTCTTATTTATTCCGATAGAAACATCTATTTATATTATATTTAAATAATATTTAGTTAACGTTTTTGTTTTGCTATGCAATGATTGTGTATTTACATTATTCTTCTTTTTTTATGATCACCCAAAATCCGAACTCTAACCAACGAAGCCGTTGAATCGCCATGTCCGCCAGTAAATACTTGCAAATGCAAATCCTTTTTGAAATGTTTACATAGGAATTGCGTATGATGGCGATCCATTCATCCCCATTTGTTTTCAATTCACCGTTTCTTCATTACATCTATGATTGACACCATGTCTTTCTGGTTTTCGAAGAGTCTGAATATTCTCCCTGATTTTTTAATTCCTTACCTACATTATGACTTTTTCCTACGACTCGGATTTATCATCTGATTTACGAAAGGCATTTGATAGTATGTATCACGACTTTGTATCTTTTTACTGCGTTTGAATTTATCTTTCCAATTTTTTTTTGCCTTATTGTCAATGCGAGATTGCTTTAAGTAGCTTACTGTGAAAGAGTCAAAGAGTGAATTTGTGTTCACTTTGAGTGTGCATAGATTCATTTAAAAAAAAATATTGAGAACAAGTAGAGCTACCAAATTTTAAGACTGCAACTGCTGTCATGTATTTGGCGCCAGGATATGAAATAATCCATTTTTGTTAATGTCTCATCTTTATTGCCTATTGGATTTATTGGTGCACAAGAATTTAAACTGAATCTTCTAGATTTGATCTATAATGCGATTTCCATCTTGTCGCAGATGAAATAACGTTGATTAATGAATATAATACCAAAAGGAATATTCGAAAACAATGTTGCTAGAATATTGCGACTCATAATGTTGATTTGTTTGCCAATAAATCTATTTCGGATATAGTGGTAATCGGGAATTAAAACGGAAATGAAATAGCTGTGTTTTCTATAAATCAGATCGACATAAACCGTTTTCTGGTATCTTTATGGACAACATTAGTCGAACAAAACAATGGTATACAATATAAACTATACAAAATAGTTAATGATATACGGAACAGCCAAAATGAGGTCATAAGTATACTAACCGGTGACCTTCCATAGATGTATTATGTGTGTATATAGGGTTATATAATATAGCACATGTGTGTTAATAGTGATTCGTTTTGTTCTCACAACCCCCAAGGAATCGCCAGATTAAATAAAATGTAGGTGGACTCTAATGGAATACAAATAAATTTTACGAACAATGTCGGCTTCAATATACCGTTGTAAGTGAGTTCGCAAATGCCCATATCCAATTTGTTCCGCACACTGTGATGTTAGCAAAATCACAATGACTAATACTTAATTGTTTTTCTTTTGATTACCTATAAGATAATTAACAATTATTTTTATGAATGTTCGCTGTTTTGTCGTCTTCAAAATTTGACGATCTTAAGACCCCGCCCGCACTGCGATATTTCACCGCACGGTTAATTTTCGCATAATCGCAATGCGGACAGGGCCTAAGAGTTCTTTTTTTCCATCATACTTTTTTTGCCATTTTGTTCAAATCTCTAAGCCATGACTAGAATTTTGACGTCTCTATTATGGTGCCAAAATTACTCGTACACCTAGTGATTATTTCCAGTTTTTGTTTGATAGTTATATGGTGTCTCAATGATTTATACTGCCAATTCGAAGACTGGCTTTATGTTATTACTTTAAAGTTAACCAAGTTCAAATGAGGTGGTCAAATTGTCATGCCCCCGGTAGAAGTCGAATCCGCATCACAAGCAATCACATGAAGAGAAATTAGCCACTTAGCTAAACGCTGCGCTATGTATTTTTTTGGAAAGTAAAATACCTTAATTTGGATAGGTTTTTTGAATAAAATATCAATAGAAATGAATTTGGTATGGATTCGTGAATGCTATCGAATATTAATAAAATTAATTCTTTAGAATATAACAAATTTTTGTAAGATATGTCTAAAAAATGAACAATACAAAATTCTTCTAAACCTATACAGAACATGCGGGCTATTGAAAGTTCTTTTCGAAAACTGAAATTTCAAAACGCTTTGCTAAAATTGAAAGCCTTTGAGAAGTTTAGGTACGGATTAGATTTTATAAAAGTAAAATATAATTAACAAAATACATTAGGATTTTGAAATGCATAAAATCGTGTTTGAAATAGACAGACATCTCAATTTGGAAAATTAGATGCGTTTGTAAAATGAAATGCAAACAAGTTGAACCAGGAGCTTTCAGAGATTAAGCACTCCAGCAGAGACCATGGAGTTTTGTATAGGACAGGTACATTTTGTTTTTATCAAAATGTCCGTTTTATCCGGCATGTATATTAGACTGTAGTTATGGCAACAAGGGATATTCGTTGCGAGGGTGGAATTAACCCCCTACCAAAGTTACAAACGTCATTTTGAAAGGGAGAAGAGAGTACCCCCTGTGTTGCCGAAATATCAGAATCAGACGCACTGCCAGAACAGCTCTGCAGATATACAAGTACCTATCCCTAGGTAAGTACATACATTTGGAAGAATGTGTGCTAGCATTGAAGAAACCTCAAGCTCTGTCTGTGAAACGCACACATGATAATAAAGGTTTTTCAACTCAGACGGATCTCATATAACTTTTATCACGCTTTCAACACATTATGTCTTGTCTATTTTTGTCAGTGTGAATTCTTGAAACCGAATCTTCATCCCTGCTTCATCGACAAAATATTCCTACAGTGTGAAATAAAAAAACGAAAAAAATCTTATGTATTTATTTATGTGTTTTTATAGGCAATATGTCGTTGTGTCCTTTACCGATTTATAAAATTACATATACCTATAGCAGTTTTTAATAGTCGTTATTATTCGTTATCTTCTGATATATAAAAATGGAGAGCTATTTTCCGTGGTCACAGCATCACGCCCAAACGGCTGGACCGATTTCGCTAATTATTTTTTTTGTCGTGTTGCTTTTTATCAGGAGAAGGTTCTTATGAAAGAATAAATTAAGAAAAATACGTGAAAATTTAGAAATATAAGAAAACTCTACGAAGGCAACCTTATTAGTACTTTGTTCATATAAGTTTTATTCCAATTTTGAAATTTTGATAGAAACTGTCAAGTGTTTGATAGTTTGTGCTATTGACAGAATGCGGATGGAATATACCTATATGGTTTAAAACAGATGCATTATATAATTAATTCATCACCATACAAATTCGAATTCAATATTCATAGTTAGAAACACAGGACAATGTCTGTCGGGAAAGCTAGTAGTAAGATTATAAAAAGACAACTCAGATATGGAAAATGAAAAAAACCTTGTAATCTTTATAGACAGAATTAAATGGTGAGACAATAATTCTTTTCTCAGTCAAATGAGGAGTTTATTTCTCTTATAACTTTACTCCAGGTTCCTTCACAGAATTCTAAACAATGCCGGAATCTCACAGTTTAAAATGCCGCTGAAGTGGATCTTTCACTGGAATTTTACTATCCCATCACTTTAGAAATACATTAAATAAATTCGACAAAACTGAATGATTTGTAGGTATGATTTGTAAATCGAATGTAAAGTCTATGATTTATGAGTGATTATTCATAAGTATTATGCAGATAGAAATACCTAATTATTATGTATTAAGTTTCAAATGTGCCTTCATAAATATATTTTTCTTTTTTTTAATATATCTATGCTCACTCAAAGTGAACACAAATACACTCTTTGACTCTTTCACAGTAAGCTACTTAAAGCTTGTGTCGTGTAAGAGGAAGATGGTCGGCACCTGGGATCGAAACCATGCACGACCTCCGATACGAAACAGTACGAGAGCCGGCGTTGTAACCGCTAGTCTACCAACTACTTCAATATTCCAATACTTACATTATTTGGATCGAATTTTTTCATCTTTTTTGTTTGATTTGTATACAATACTTGTGCGTGTACGGCCAATAATTATTGATTAGCGATATTATGTAGGTACTTTATTGGACCTAGTTGATTGATCTGACTGTTGTGAATGATGTGTAGAGCGAAAATACAATAGGTACCCACCCAGTAGGTACCATCGACAATCCGTCTTTTTGTATAAAACGGTCTACTGAACACCTACTGTACCGGGGCTAACAAATGATGACGGATATAATACAATTACTACGTAAGACTGAAATTCTAAGCGATGAGTGAACAAGAATTGTTTATAAAATATTGTCTAAAATTCTTTCAAGAAACAACAATGCAACGTGGGATATTGAGCTAAAATCTGAATGCTCAAGGTGAATATGATGAAATGAAAACGTTTGAGTTGTGGATTCATCTGACAATGTTGCTTGACAGATAGATGGGGTCAACAATAATTATTTATGAAGTGGTTGGTGGCCCAGCGGTTCAGTCGACGGCTTTCGTAAGTACAGCGTATTAGAGATCGTGGGCTCTAGATGCCGACCATTTTCAATTAAAAAACAAAAGCTTTGCTTTTTATGTGAAAGTTTTTTTTTTCTAATGAATCTGCTCACTCAAAGTGAACACAAATACACTCTTTGAATCTTTCACAGTAAGCTACTTAAAGCTTGAAAGTTGTCGAAAGCTTATTGTTATGTTCATTTTGGGTGAGCCCATCACATTCATAAAAAGGGGTAGTTACATTATAATAATAAATAATTATGAATGTGCTATGTAATTGTGGGATTATTTGCTCAGTAAGTCGAACGAATAGGTAATGTTTAAATATCTGCAAAATACTGCTGACGAACATCTGTGAAAAGAAAACAGCCTAGGTCCAGGAAGATTAGATATTTTTAACCCGGCAGTTTGCACAATGTTTAAGAATTTACAAAAGTGATGGACTGGGGAAAAACCCAAAGAGTTACAGTAGCTGTGTACTTTTTGACTTTTGGATTGAAAAATGTTATAAAAATGTTATAGTTATACTTTAGTCTGAAAGACACGAAGCGAAATTAATGGATTAGAAAAAGGACCAAAGTTAACGATGTAACAAATAAAATAAGAGTCATATTTTGAAAACAACGGATGGGCCGGCCATATTTTGAAAACAACGGATGGTAGAGGGACAAAGAAAACCCTGGATTTGAGGCTAAGAATTGATCATAGAAACCCAGATAAGCCGCAGATTATTAGCTAGTTTGATGATACTAAGAGTGGCTGGAAATTATTGGCACAAAATGACAAGAGACGGTTGATATTATAAAGCTGATGAAGATTCAAAGAACCGAGTCAAAAAAAGTTGGCAGCCCTTAACCCTTAATAATTGTCGATATCATTTCTTTGGTTTAATAACTTAACCAGTTCAATGGTAAACAAAAATAACTTTCATTTTGAATTTTTGGTCAACCATTGGTTTTCAGGCGTTTCAAGGTTCAAGACTTGGAAACTGCCCAACACTGTAAAAATCTTCCACATAATATAGAACAACTTAAATTAACTTTAGTTCTTGAGCATACATATTAGGTATTACAGATATAACCTAACATCAGCCATTTTAAAAAGCATAAGTCACTTTAGAAAAATGCTAATTCAAGCGTTACCCTAGGAAGAAAATTACAATTTATGGATTCTATTACCTCGGGCTAGAGAAAGAAACCATCTTTATATTATAAGGTTATATTTTAATGTAATTTTTCATCAATTACCGAGAATTTACCGCTACTTAATGTACCGAACAACCTGTTTTGGTCTAAGGAAGAATCCGGGAATGAAGTTAGGGTGGGTAACGCGAATCACCCTAAGGGGTGTAAGTATTATTATTTTGCGATTCTATTTTGTAGTACCCATATGTACTTGAACTAGGCGTCCGTTTATTTTCAACCAGATTAAACTAGATCACGCTTCTTTCATAATATTATGTAGTCTATTCGGAAAATCTTGGTCCACGAAATATACATAATTTTGGCTAACAATAAAATATTGTTCGTATCTGAGCGGGAAGTATATAAATCATAAAAATAACCACCTATTAACCCAAATCCATGTAAGTTTGTTTTTTCCAAAATCACTCGAGATCGGGTGGAGGTCATTAAACAAAAAAAATAATGTAATTTTTTTATTGATAATTTGACAAGCATTAACTAAAACGCTCCGTTGGCACTGATGACCTGGGTTTCTGTGTACCTACATATTATAATATACATAAAACATTATCCTTGATTGACCTCACTAGCTTCTAATATATACGAAAATGTAACAACTAATGACTCTAACAATTCATTACTCATGTTCGATTTTTACTGGAACAAACCACTACGGGTTCTAATATATACCTTGAAAGAACAGATTAAAATATCCTATGGTTTTTGGTCAAAACTGTCGGATGTCGGGCGAGTGTGAGATCCTACCTAAAATCAGGAAAATCCTTTGAAATAGTGCACTCATCAAGAAACTAACGTCATACATGGATCAATAATGTGTCATATTTCTCTCAATAATTCTTAATTCAAATTTGTAAAATAAATTAGTGTAAGATTTCATTGGTTCGGCGAACAGAGTGTAATTAATCTAAAATCATTTCCAAATCATGGGTATGCGGTTCACATTCCTACATTTTCTTCCCCTTTCTTATCGATCGTTTCCATCTTAATGCAGTATTCGAACCGGAGACTGCGAGAGACGTCTAACTCTAAACGACTATTGTTTTATTTACATTTCTGAGATCTTCTGAGATGAGAAAACGTCAGGTGGCGATGAAGGGTTATAAGATTGACAGCTCGTTTTACATAAAATTCGAGCGAAGGATACTTATTTATTTGAATTCAATATTTTTATCCCATTTAATTTTCTTTTCACTTATTATAGTTCATCGGCATTGATTTATCATTTTTGATATTTTACCTATGGTTGGTTAGTCTAGAACTATATGGAATAGGAATACATGTAAAATAATTCTTTTTTTTTTAAGCTACTTAAAGGTTGTGTCGTGAAATAGGAAGATGATCAGCACCTGGGATCGAACCAACGACCTCCAGTACCAAAGTAGGCGACGCAATTGCTAACCTTTTATGGGAACAATATCCGAATTCCGAATTACATAATCTATGTACCTACTCTTTATTTAAATTCAGCAAAGTAGAACCTTATATATGAAATTTGTATTATATTATGAAAATTCTCTTTACAATTAAGTACCTACATTTCCATTTCAATTTCCTATTTGTAGTTAAGTACTAAAGCATTGAAAACTGAAAAATTATCAAAATTCGTAATCTGAATAATTTGTCGAAATATCAAATATCTATTGAAAAAGTAAACAAAATATTGACAGCAAATAAACCAACTGCATCACGCATAAGAAAAAAAATGAAATAACAAATAAAAAAAGTAAATATAAGATATTTATCTACCTGCGACATAAAATAAACGAAGAACTAGATAAAATAAATTTAAATAAGAGAACATTATGTAGGTAGGTACCGTCATGAGCAGTTAATATCTTGCTTCTTTACTACCCCGATGCAGTAGTATTTTTTTTGCTGTGTCAACTTTACCCAAAATTTTCATTTTGGCAAAGTGCAATAAATGTAGGTAGGTAGGTATATTACCGTTTAGGTAACATACCTACTGAAGAGGTATTACTCATACTATATGGCATATACACGAGTCTTGTGATCGGATTTCAAAAAAAAAATAGATTTCGCTGAAAATAATTTTCTCGACGTCTTCGAGGGTGTAGATTTCAAAAATGCAAAAAAAAAATTTTTTTTTTAAATTTACGCGTATGCCAAAAAGGTGTGCGCACCCATACTTAACTCATAGTACCTAATTCTTATCCGATTTCATTGAAATTTGGTAGAACGGTTAGCCCCTCGATGTATGTAGATGAGTCAGTAAAATGTTGAGATCTGTACCTTCAGGGGAACCCTCTTAAAGTATCCAAAGAAAATTTCACTTGTTCTAGAAAAAGGGCTAAAAAAGAAAACAAAATTTCTTCGGTTTTCATAAAATTTGGTATACGGGTTGGTCTTATGCTCCTACACAAGCACCTAAAATTTGAAGTCCGTAACTTCAGGGGGTCCCCCTTAAAGTACCGATTAATATTGAATGGTCTTAGGTCTTTATTTGTTAAGTAAATTATCTCACGCCAATAGAAAATTCAATAAAGAAACTGCGGCAGCGTCTTTATTAAAAAGTATATTTCATCGTGGATAATTTAAGCTAGGTACATCATCTCGTAGCTCCGCCGGTATGAATGTAAGCTACTAGCCTCATTAGAGATAGTAGTTCCGCTTAAGATTAATACTTAAAATAACATTCCAGCTCAGCTTGGACTACTTACAGTCTCCACTGCAGCTCGCTCATTACAGAATTATTTACACAGAGCTCCGCTGTGAGCATTTTTATAATCTCCCTTTATTCTCGTCATAAAACACCCCCTGCATTATTTTTACTGCTTTGTAAGCTGCACGTGAGGTAACTACCGAATCATTCTTGTTAATTCTATCTTCTTTTGGGATAATACAATCAAATAAACTTATTCTCTACTTTTTTTACAGAATGCACAAATGTAAGGTTATCTTTATAGAATTCTAAAAGAATTTAAAAATATGGTATCATCTTGGCGTTGTCTAGAAAAGAGGTGACTATAGCAGTTTTATTGATTTTAAATAACGTTATTTTTAAAAGCTTATTTATTTCACAAACCTAAATTAAAAGTATCCCGAAAATTAGGTATGCGGAAAATAGAAGATTTCATAAAAAAGGTCATTTCCAAAATTTGGTATAGGTATATAATATTTTAATTTCACTAATATTTTTGTTTGTTCCGCTAATATTTACAATTATCGTTTAATATGAATAACATTAGAGAGGTTATTTTTATTTAAGTAACTAATATTTTTATCAGCTTTCGTTATAACGCCCACCTCTAGTTCTGTTGTAAACGTAGAAAGAATCACTTTATAGCCATAGCAGGCCTTCGAAGTGTTAGTAGAAGAACATGATAGTTTAAATATGATAAATATTTGAGTTTAGAGTTAGAATTCTTGTTACTTTTTCACACATTCCTTTTTCTTTATTATACGTATGAAGAAGCTTTTATCATAAAAGCGAGATCTTTACTTAATAAAGAAAGTGAGTTTTTTCTTATTAAAAACTCCGATTGTTGTTAGAGTTTTATGTAAAAGAGAAACACTGTTCTTAAAGTTTCACTATATGTTTTTATTTTAAACTACTGTATGTAAGTATATCTAAGTTAGTATCATTATCATCACATCATCTTTTAGTATTTAGGGTAGCCAGCGAGATATGAGAAACTGCAGAATTATAACTTCTACACTTTCGTGATTGCACTACACTGTGTACAGGATTCAAAATCTTACATACCTACATAAAATTTTTGTATCTGATATTTTGAATAACACACCATAATAATGATTTTTTTCCACTAAAAATACAATAAACAGTTCAAATAAAAACAAAAAAAAGAGCATTGTTAACCTTTCTAAACGAATATATACCTATCATGATGATGGCAATACACAACATCACTAGGCAAAGGTCTGTTTTGAAAAGTGTGCCTTATAGGCACATATTGACTATTATTCTGAAATGAAAAAAAAACGATTGAGTTGCGTCGTATCCAATTTTTATTGAGACTTTTGACATTTCTGTTTTCTGTAAATATTTTATCTAATACATTAGTTACATAACTACTGGCAACCGATTAAGTTCTAAGCAAGAGCTTCTTGCGTTGAGTTGGAACGTGAATTTGATAATACCAGTCAATGTAGTAATTCGTTATTTGTGAGAAATATAGGAAAATATCAAATACCAGCTTTCCCGACCGACTTTTCTGTGGTCCTAACTATGAATATTGATTTCGAAATTTTTTGATAAATAAATAAGGTACCTTTTAAACTATCTAGTTCTTTAAACTGACAGTTTCTGCTAAAAGCCAATTTGATTTCAAAATAAAAAAAACCAAATTATATTGCAAAAAGCATTAAGAAGGTTACCTACTCAAAGTTTTCTTAAATTTTCTAATGTTTATTATTTTTTTCTTTCATAAGATCCTTCTCTTGACGATGAAAACACAAAAAAAAACAGAATTAGCGGAATTAGTCCAGCCATTCAAGCGTGATGCAGTGACCATGGATAAAAGGGATCCATTTTATATACAGAAACCATTTGTTGTATTTCTTGTACGAATTTTTAAATTGATTTTCTTCGTTTTTTTTTGTAAATAATAAGGAGGTAGGTATCTAACCAATCACCCCTTGAGTTTTATTAGTTGGTTTCTTGGGACTCTTTTAACTCACCCTCTTTGACATTTAAAAGGAAGTGAATTTTGACAAGTACGTGCATAGAAAATTTGAACGCAGTTACCGGGAGCCCACATTGGGGTCTTCCATTCATAGATCAAGTCTATTATTTTAAATTCAAGTTTATTTGTTCGAGGACATTGCCCTCCTATACCAATGTACCTAGCCTTTTTTTGTCTATGAATTTAAGTGTGTGCCTACTCAATGTTGAAGTTCTAAATCTTTATATTAATATGCGAAGGAAAAACTTTGTGACTATTTTTAAGAAAATTGCTCGGACGGAGGAGTATGAAATTTCTCACACTTATTTATTTATTCTACGCAACTAAGTTGCTTTTACAGTAAATATTATATTGAACAAAAAAAAATAAGTACAGTGTAACAGTAATAATAGAATAACAAATTTGACAACACAATAATAATAGAATATAATATGAGATACAACAATATCAAATCGCAATATCTTATAGTTTATATAGAGAAGGAATGCGAATGTTTTTTTTAGATTATGCATAAAAATAGATTAAATCAATAAAAACAACATTACAAACGCTACTATAATAATGTATGTATTTGACACTCACACACACTTCCACAGACTACTTATAAAGATCATCAACTTCGTAGAAACAAAATTTAATGTAAAATGAAAAGCCCCTCATAATGGGCGCAGAAAGCTTTTTGAAGGCGGTATATTCAAATGGAAGGTGGAGCTGGAAATGGCGGGATATAAATTGAGAATAGATTAATATTGTGTGTCTTTAAGAATAATAGAAAAAAACTTTGTACATATTGACATTTAAAGTTTGACATATCCACATCATTGTTTTTGAATGAATTTTGAAATAGCGCTTGCTCAGCCTTTGACAATTGAACCTTGATAAAGTTCAAACTCATAATTTAAATAACTTATGGTCGAATTTCGAGCACTGGTCGACCACTAGTTACCTAGGAAAAGCGCCGAATATTTACATGTCCCCTCTTTTGATAAAACTGCGTCCTTTCTTTTCTCAGATTCTGTTGCTTTATCTTCTTAGTGGTTCCTGTGGGTGTTGCAGCAATATTCACCACATAATGTATCCAGAATTTCTATTTCTAATACCACCGCTTTTCATCAAAGATCTTTGTAATTTAGTTCGTTTAAGGTGCGTAGTATCGTTTGTGCAATTAAACAGAGAGTCTTCATCTCTTCTGTGCGTAAGATGTTTTCTGTCCCAAGTGTGCAGACTTTTAAGATCCCTTACTGGTTCAATTTTGTATAAAATAAAAAAAAAACCTTTCTTAAGAACCTTCTCTTGACAATAGCAAACACAATAAAAAATAATAAGCAATACCTATTAGTTCAGCCATTCACGCGTGGCGTGATAATATGATGACCAATGGAAAAGGGCACGAATTTTATATAATAATATAGAGATTGCTATTACCATCTGTTAAAATTTGAATGAGTTCAGCAACGAAAATAATATTTGAAAAAAATCGTTTAAAAGTATGAGATCATAATATGATGATTATTTACAATAACGAGATGTTAAAAAAATCTAATTCTAATATGACTTCTTTATAAAAAAAACCCATCATTGTATTTCTTATTGTTAACTTTTGACTACTCCTTTTGTCACATTGTAAATTTTCATTCTTAAATAGACAAGACTATTTTATAAAAGTCACGTTCATACCCTTTCATCGTATGGTAATGACATTTTGTCTATGGAATAGATTTAAAAAAAATAATTTGTCTATGGAATATAAATAATAAACAATTTTCTATGAATGAAAAATTGGTCTATTCATAAGGACCGTTTGTATTATAATATCATTAAAAAAACAGTAGGTAACACAATAAAAAACTTTTGAATAAAAATTCAATTTTTTATTTTCGTGAATGGTTTTGTAGGTAGACGAATTTACGTGGTCACAGGTAGGGATTGATTATACCGAACAGAGTTATTGACAGATCTGTCAAACTGACGGTTTCGAAAAAAGTTGAAGGACTGCTCGATTTAAAAGTTGTTTATGGAATATATTTTTTTTTAAATTTCATAAATCGAATTCGTACCTTTTTTCAAATATTTGAGTGATTTAAAATTGAAATAAGTTTGAAGTTTTAATACAGCCATTTTTAACTTTTAATGCCTATATTTTGTGCGGCCATTTCACTGATTCTGATTTTTTTTTTTAAATCAAGTAACAAGTACCTACAACTTATATCTACCCGTTGTGTAAAATCATCAACATCGTCGTTTATTCTCATTACTAGGGTTGGAGCCATTAGCCAAGCCATTCAATAGGCTTCCTATGGGTTTAGGTCTTAGGAGACATGCGTAGGACATGGCCGAGCCAACGATTTTCATTGTCACTGGAGGTTGCAATGTTCGCTATCGGACGGTTTCATTTTTCACAAAGTCGAAACACCTTATCTCCAGAATTCGTCTAAGAAATTAGTTTTCAATGCTTAGAAGTTTATTTTTTTGATGTGAGTTTTTGTTAAAAGTTTTTTTTTCTGTTTTTGTAACCATACTTATTAGTAAAAAGTTATATTTTCCGTGTTTTCATATACTTGATAACATGATGTCTTTTCGCACGGCACAAAATGCTCCCGGTTACAGAAGGAAGCAATATCGCAGGATAATCCACAGGTTAAATTTGTATCCTAATATTAACGGAATATATGAGTAGAGAGAGAGTAAGCGAAAATACCATCACCCACCCACCTATTCAAGCGGTTTCATTTTTATTTGAGCTAAAACAGCTTATTTGGGATGGTATGCGTATTCTGTAAAAAGCTTTTTAGAAATATGATACGAGGGAGCTAAGCTAAATCCCAGATTAGACCAGATTTCGTTTCTTTTTTGTTTATTATATTTTTTGCGATATCCTGTAGGTGTATTCTGTTTATATTTATAAAAAATAAGCTTTTAGTTTATATGCATATTATTCATAAATGCATGGCGTTTTTCTGATTACCTCAATAAGAGTTTTTTACTGTACACTGTTAATAGTATTTAGATACCTACAATGATCTACATATTCTATATAGAGCTGTCTATACACTCAGAAATTATTGTATCAAATTTCAACATACGTAAATCACAAATCAAAAAATAATAGATAATTAATTAGATAAATAATAGAGCAGAAAATTAAGCGTTTACCTACTCTGCGGCTATTAACAATTTCGTTGCTACACTCTTACATTGTGCGAGCAAGATGGATAATAGTGCACGCTCTGCAGTGATCAGAAATTTCGGGTCCACAAATTGGACTTTTTAAAATAAGAATAAAATAATTATTTGCAATAAGTGTCGTTCATAACAGACCCGCCGTAAAACGATCTTATGATTAGTATAGGAGCAAAAGATTGAAAAAAATTTGGAACCCCAACAGATTATATTTCCATTATTCCAATAACAGGCGATTTCTTGTATGTTGACCATTTTTTGTGCAGTGTCTAGACGATGGACTCCAGTAATCTGGCTATTGGCTCGTCTTCCACATGTATTGCTCTCGTACCAACACCTCTTAAATGCTTAAGTATCACTGCAGATGCTGCCTCCACTAAGTGCCTTGTTTTTCAGGCGATCTATGGCAATCTGACTCTTCCTCCGAAAGGATGTTGGTTTCTTGGACCGAAGGTTCATCTATTCTGTCTGGTGGGTCATCCCGTGTTGAGCCAGGAAAATTCATGTAAACTGATGTACAGGTACAATATATTTACACCATATTTTGGACACTTTACTTGATCAATATCAAGTGAGGCATTTCCATCATCAATGAGCCATGTTTTAACAATGAAAATTCAATATAAGAAGGCAAAAACATGAAATTTATCTATCGAGAAATAGCAATTTTCTCCGTCGAATATTTTTTTGTTAAAACTTCTCTACCCCGTGGGATTTGGAAAAGAATGAAGAATAAAAATGTGATATCTATATAGGTTGTAGCCAAAGTAAAAAGATATTAAACTCAAAAGTTGAGAGGGCGAAAATAAGATTCTGAAAGGAAAGGTGTAGTCAACAATGAATGATCTAGCCTAGATCAAGCACAACGATTCCATCCTTAAACAGAAGGCTAGGCCAGAAGAAAAAAATAATAATACAAAATGAAAAGTCTTTTTCGTTCGTTTTGCCTAACCCCTTAGGAACAAGGTGTGATGGGTTGAAAAATATTTAGGTACCTACAATTTTTTTTCTTCGTCTTTTGAATCTCTTTGTATTTAAAAAAAAATGTACTTGGCGAAAGTATTATATTATGTTCATACCTAAATACTCTCAAAATGTAATTTTGTTTTTAATGATATCTAAAGTATGAGTATGAAAAAGAATATTTTTATATCAAGTCGTCACGCAAGAGTAGGCAGAGAGGAATTCTTTCTACATCTCACGCGTACCTGCTCAATCCTTTGGGACTTTAGTGATACGTTTACTTGCTTCTTGAATTATTAAGAGGGATGAAATTTAGTTAATATTTAAACACAACCCCTGATATTTCGGGACTTATGATTCTTTCTTGCTCTCGAATTCGGAAAGATTATTTATTTACACGTTAAGTAACGCTAATAATAATTGTCAACGATTTTTTATATTTTCTTTTTTTAAAAATTCTGTCAATGTTACAAATAATGTCTGACATTTTTAATATCATCTTTAAGAAAAGATATCTCTATTTTTTTATGAAGATGGAAAATGCCCGATTAAAATGCGTAAAAAATATTTTTATAGCTTTCACATTAACAGTGAGTCTTCTAAGGTGAATGATAAATTGTGGGTTACCCGAGTTCGAACCATCGACCATCGTTATGATAGTACGAAAGCTATCAATCAATCAATCAATCAATAAAGTATTATCTAATCCAGCAGTTCGTGCCTTGTACGGTGTAGATAGAATATAATAGGTATATTCTAAACTGACCACCAATTCTTCAAATTTAAACAAAATTGTTTCCTTTTTTGTTGAGTGACATAGCGTTTCATCTATTTCCTTTATTTTTCATTTGGCATTGTTTAAGTATAAAACAAAATCAATATTTGCGATACATTGAGCATTAATATGATTATTTCTTAGGAAATATTAAAAAATAAACTAGCAGTAATACCCGTCGAACGATGGAAAAAAAAATTGGTCATTATAACATATCACAGGTACCAACTATTTTTTATTTAAATTTTATATTTATTTTCGCTAAGTAGGTTCCTAAATCTAACCGAATTATTGAGTATTGTTTTTTTGTAATCTGATTTTGTAATTTTTCTTTGTGTAAATTTGTAATTTAAAATTTAAAAGCATTTGCCGTATACTCTAAAAAATAAATTTGTTTCTATATCGTATAAATCAGGTGTCCGTGAAACATTGTTAATTTTATTGACATTAATGAAGTCGTAATATTACCTACATTAATGACATTAAAGTAGGTAATATTACGACTAAGGTTATTTTATGTCTAAAGTATGAATTATATTTTATATCTCAGATGCTTTTTTGAATTAAGTACATACGAACTTACCAATTATTATATAGGGTAGTTCAATATATCCGTGAGTTATTGGAAATGAAAGCTAAGAATGTACCTACATAGGTGATACGACGTCTATGTACCGATTCATCTAAAATATAGGTGGGTACATACTACTTATGTATGTGAATTATATACCTACAAAGACAGTTTTGGTATGTAGTATGTAGTGTATAATCCACACAAAAGGCAGTGGCTTTGTCTCCATGTCGGCATGTCAACAACATTCCTTTCTTTGTAAATCAGAATTAGAATTCACTTTAGTTTTTAATGGAACTTTGATATATATGTACGAGTAGACTTAGCTGATCCGACAAACGTTGTTCTGCTATATAGGTAGGTATGCATTGTGTATAATACCATTTAATTTTTATTTATTCCCGTGAGCTTGAATAATAATATAGCAACACATGAAAATATTAAAGACGCGCATGTCTCGACACTCTTTGGCCCTAAACGTCAGTGACAGAGAAGGAATTGTGCGTTGTTTAGTTTTTAAAGTCAACCAGCTAACACTACGAACGCAGTATTATTTGAGACCAGTATACAAAGCATTACTTATTATGTTTGTCTCTCACTCTTTGCAGTAAAATGATGAGAGCGCGAAAGAGACAGTGAATGCTTGAGGTTTAGTGTTATTAAGCGTAGCTTGGATACCATAATAAACAAGACGCACACTGTAATAAAATATACGAAACAACATAATATAGTATACAATTAGGTACACTTTAAAATGTTGGGTAAACTGGTTGCTGGTATTTATTTAAAACAAATATTTCGATTTTAGGACTGTATATTAAGATTTGATAATGTTTTACAAATGAATTTTTACATGACGTAAAAATTGGTTCACACCTTGCTGAGACGGTATTCTAGTAGCTTCTATGTTGTTATTTAATTGGTTAATTGAAACATTGGCATATACTTTCCTTGCTTGTTGAGTGTTTGCAGCGTGCTGTGGAATACTTCCTGCGAGTATCCAGCCCAACCTTGTCTCTTGAAGAACTGGTTGAAAGTCACCTTGTGCGATTCTTCCATGACCCAATATCTTCCAAAACTGGCCAACTCCTAGCATGATGTCCACTGTTGCGGATACATTGAACTTAGGGTCTGCTAATGTGATTCCTGATGGAACTAAAAAAAACAACAAAACGACATTATTTAAAAGTTCATATTTTTTCGTGGCGCTTTCTCTGTCACAAAGATAAACATTTTGTATGCGGTGACACTGTGGACAAAAATGACTAAAATAGGGCGGAAAACAGCAAAACGGGAAGAATATTATTGTTTACAGATTTCGTTTGCTAATTCATAAACCATAATAATAAATTAACACAAAAAACCGGCACTTTGATGCTCTATTATGAGAAATGAAAATGACAGATCAACAGAAATTCCGCGAAAATATTTGTAAACAACCTATGTTTTTCATAGATTTCCATGGTAACACTACCAACTGCTACCAACTTTAAAATATTTTTTTGACATTTCAAATTTTAGCTGGAATATTTTTTATGAAACGCGTCAGCTTAAAGGAGTCTTTAAATTTTAAAAGGAACTTTAATTAAAGTGTTCTTTTGAAGCTTTTTATGAAACCGGCTGTTACATAAGTAAGTAAGTACCTACATTGGATTCTTTATGGAACATATTTTCGACACATATAAGTGGGTCATCAGTTAGAACTTATTATTAAAATGGCTTTCTTCTAAATGCGTCCATTATATTCTGAATAATGTATTTTATTATCTTCAAACAAAGAAGAAAAGACTCTGCGAGAGAATTGAGAGAGATGTGTACTGAAATGGGGGAAAATAACTAATTACGTCATACGAAGTGTATGTCGTTGAAATGTGGTTCTCTTCTCTATTCTTACTCATGTTCATTTAATAATATTATGTCCGCTTAACGTTCCTAAAGTATTTGGGTCAAATTTATAGGTATTTAAGGTATGTGATTTTAGATAATTTATCTTTTCGACCGTGGCTACTTGGTGGAACATACTTCGAACTTATTTTAAAGAAACAAAATATTTAGTTTTTTCCACAATTTTATTCAGCTAACCGGTTTTCGAAGACCGTACGTCTTCTTCGTCAGGCTAGTAGATGTTAACAGTTAACATCTACTAGCCTGACGAAGAAGACGTACGGTCTTCGAAAACCGGTTAGCTGAATAAAATTGTGGAAAAAACTAAATATTTTGTTTCTTTAAAATATGTGATTTTAAGTATTTTAATGCTTATTTTAGTATCATTAATGTGTAAATGTTATCTTTGATGCATTAAACAAATCATAATTTTAGCCACTATTGGTGTACCTACCTTTCAAAAGTGATTGATAATATTTAATTTATAGTAAAAGGTAGGTACTATCTATAATATAAAAGAATGTCGGGTTAGTGCGAACACTTATAACTCGAGATCGCTGACAAGATTTTTATGATGCTTGGTTTATTGGACTCTTCTCCGCTCCGGATAACAGAATAACTAATAAAAAATGGATAGCAAATAATATAAAATATAATATTAAAGTTAGTATGGAACGAAATTCCTTACAACAACGGCATCTGCGAAAACTCTATAGAAACACAATTTTTATTTACCCGACAACCATTGACATTAAAAATATTGGCACGCAGATTTTTGATGTATTTTTCAAGCTTCTTCCTAATTTGTTAAAATAGAAGCGCATTTTTTATAAATTAAAACGCGAAAAGTGAATTTTGATATCAAAATGTCGTTTGACACAAACTGTCAGTTGTTTGATAGTTGGTGCGATTGACATGACACGATTCAGATGAAAAATATGTGGTTTAAAACAGATAAATCGGTCAGAATGATATTGGTTAAAACATTTTTTATCATTATTTTAAATTCGAATTCAATATTCATAGGCAAAGATCACAGGAAAATGTCTGTCGGGAAAGTTAGTTTAATAATATTTTTTACTTCGAATATTTGGTCTGTCGTTTATAAAAACGGCCATTAATGAACCTGTGTTGTTCAATAAATTTTGCCGTGTTTGCTCGAGTTCAATTGATAAATTACCAAAAATGATCCGTCATATAAATTTGAACGAATAATTTTCCGAGTCGATAAATAGATCCATATTGGCGATGTATGGCACACATTGAGTTCATTGTGTGGTTGTGATTCTCGTATTGTGAATGAAACTGACACCAAGACTCTATTATATGTATTATATTGTCACCTATTATTATGAGGACAGAGACATGGATTACATAATATGTCCGCAATCCAGAGCGCCTAGCAAAGGTTTACTTTGTACCATTTTCAACTAACATAAATACATACATACTCTATTAAAACTTCTCATAGGGGCAAAAGAAGGCAGCAAGAGTTCTCAATTGCGCAATGTATATCACATCCTCCCACACCATGTCCAAATCCCTCAGCTTTGCTTCGAAGGAGCGGTGTGAGAGGATCTTCCATGTCTTCGAGACCCTGATGGGAGGAATAATAGCGCTCTCCTTGGTCAACTGTCATTCGGCATCCTTCACTCATGTCCTCTCCAGAATGGTTTAAATGACTGGCCTGCACTGGGTGTGCCGGCGTATAGCGTCGTTCCTGAAACGGTAGTGCCATTGTAACCCCAAGATTCTCCTGAGATACTTCGTTTAAAATGCTGATACTTTTTGTTCCTAAACCTTGCTCAAATTCCAGGACTCACACCCATACAAGAGGATGGGCAACACACAAGCATCAAACAGTTTACATTTCAACAAAATTTGTATAATGTTTATTACTAGTTTTCAAAGCAGATCATTATATTAATAGTGGAATACACAACATAGTGCTTAAGATGAAAACACAGTTGCAGTTTCAGAAAATGTTATCATATCTCGAGCGCTTTCGTCGAACCAAGGCAGACATTATAAACAGACCTATGCCTGCGTGAGCCTCGGGTTTCGTGGCAAAATAAAATCGGGAAACTCTGGTCTACGTAACCGAGAACCTTCTTGCATTAATTGGCTTTCTACGGTATCCTATATCATGCGGCTCATGTGTTCTTTGTTGCAGTGTCTCCTTTTGCACTCCAATTTTACAGTGTCCTTTTATCACAGATTTTTCGGACCTCAGTAATCTGATTGTATCACAAAGACTTTTGTCAGTTTCATGTTGCAAGAATTTCATCTCTTTTCTTGTTGTCATTTTTCGTCAGCTCAGAGTTATTAACTATTACCAACTTATTACTGCTACCAACCACTTCCACATTGATTTAAATTTCCTTGTCTTATATATAAAAATGGAGAGCTATTCCCCGATGTCATCGCATCACGCCTAAACGGCTAGACCGATTTCGCTCATTTTTTTTGTCGTGTAGGCTTTTATCAGGAAAATGTCCTTTTAGAAGAAAAAAAATTAAGAAAAATGCATGGAAAATTAGAAAATTAAAGAAAACTCTACGTAGACAACCTTATTAGTATTTTTACCTTATAATTTTTATTCCAATTTTGAAATTTTGACAGGAATTGTCAATTAGTGCGATTGACAGTATGCGGATGGAATATACATGGTTTAAAACAGACGCATCGTTCGGAATCACCCTGGTCAAAAATGATAATCAATTCATCACTATACAAATCCGAATTCAATATTGATATTTAGGAACACAGGACAACGTCTGTCGGGGAAGCTAGTATTTAAATAAAAATGTTCTTTTTTCAAACAAGGAACACTCTCATAACTGTCATTTTGTATGAATATAATACAATACAAAGTGTTTCTTCTATGGACGATATAAGGTTCAATCTCTGTAACCACAGACTTTGTAGGTATGGGTTACATCTACCAAACGTCTGACGTAAAGTCTTATTGTTTCTTTGACACTTCTAATAGACAATAATCGATATTATTTTATTGTACAAGTGTGTATTTTATGAACTGTCTCGCGACATTCGATATCTTGACTTATCGTTAGTTTATTTGTTATTTTTTTATCGACAGTCACGCTAGGTTTGTTTTTGTGAGAAGTTTTTATTTAATATTAAGTTTTAAAAATAGATTTGACGCCAATAGTTTTTTTAATCTATATTATAGTATTGATATAGCTTTTTGAATGTACCTAATTAATTTATTTTGCTTAATCTTCTTCTGCTTCTTCAGCCCTCTCTGGTCCACTGCTGGACATAGGCCTCTTCGATTCTCTTCCACTCTTTCCTGTCTCATCCACTGTTTTCCACCCACAGCTGCAATGTCATCAGCCCATCTCTTCTGAGGCCTGCCGACACTTCTCCGATTCTCCCATGGTCTCCATTTTAGCACTCTTTGAGTCCATCTGTCATCGTCCTGTCTTGCCACATGACCCGCCCATTGCCACTTAAGGCTAGGAACCCGATCCATGACGTCAGTTAATTTTGTTCGGCGTCTTAGTTCTTCATTTCTTAATATTGCTATTTTGCTTAATATTGAACACAAAAACACCTACAAATATTTTTCTGAGATATCCTTATGTGATTCGCAAGTTCTGCAATCTGCAAGACATTCTCCTGGCGAATAACAAAGCGATGACTGTCGCTATTAATTGATGTGGCACAGTAAAAGTATAAACTGGACATTTAAAGTAAATATGTTGGAAGAATAGTATTTCTGGCATGAATTGAACCCTGAACCTTTTTTCGGAAATTGGCGACGTGTTCTAAAGAAACACCTTTCACAGATACGCTGAAATCCACCGGGGACCCTCACTACAGCGGCTATAGAAAACTTCATATTAAAATTTTTGATTTGCTTGATGAAAAGCTCGCAAAAGTGAATGCAGATCCCCTTGCAGAGAATTTTACAGCGTCGTCTCCATAACAAACAATATCGATGGCCTATAGTCTCCCAGCCTGTATCCTTTTCCAATTGATGTCATCTTCACAGTGTCATTCCTGATTAGGTTGAATAGAAAAATGAACTCAGGCTGTCCCCGTCTCTGATGCTGGTATTGACTCTGATTCGGGTGTTAGTTTCAGAGTTAAATTGTCCGATGATGTTGATAATTTCTGGGGTTGCTCCTCTGGCAGTCAGTAGATATAATATTATGATAACAGTCAATTTGGCTCGATCGAAAGCTTTAGTTCTATATCTTTAGTTAGGACTTTTCATTTATCTGTTGTGGGTTGTGGTAGGATTTAATGATGGAGAATCTTTGTTGCTCCTCGGTGTTACTAATAATTTAATTATTGTCGACTCAAATTATTTTTTAATTTCAGTTCTTTAATAAGTATTGTGAGATTTTTACATAGGTAAGAAAGAAAATTTGGATATTATGAAATTATTAAAAAGGGCATCATAATTTCTCTGTGGTGAAGGCAGCGAGATAGCAATAAAAACGCCCTCTGCACGATGCTTAATACACATTATTACGGTAGATGTGAATTTCATTAAATGCTTCATTTTCTTTCCACCGGTTGGTTCCGAACAAACCTAAAAAATTTGGCAGTTAAATAAAATTACGAACGAAAGAAGGATAGCGTCAAAATTGTAATTTGATGCTTGTGTTACCCGTTCTTCTATACAGGTCTGAGTCATTCTAGTACCCTTTTTCTTAGTTTTATTAGTAGGTAGCCAGGGAAGTAAAGTGAGTAACACGATACATTTTCTATGGAAAACGTGTATTCGTATCGAACGCGAGAATCGCTTTTGTTTTCCATAGAAAATATAATAATATCGTGTAATGTTCACTTTACTTCCGTGACTACCTTTCCATAAAACTTAGAATGCGGGTACTGTTGAGCTAGTACGAGCTTTATCGAAAGCTATTTGCACGCAAATAAGCGCCTATTTAGCGTACAAATAGTGTTCTTAAATCAAACGATCGAATCGTTCGATCATTTTAGTATGAAAATTTTTCGAAACTCTTTCGATGACCATTTCGATATTCGATCATCGAAAACTTATACTAGGGCTACTGGTCTAAAACCAACACAAAAATGCAAAACCAATTGTCTCTTCAGAACTATTGCCATCTTACACACAAACAAATACAACACTGGGCGATGTTTGATGAATGAGAGTTTTGACATTCTGAACCGGTTTTTGGATTACCACCGAAACAGGAACAACACATTTGTGGAGTCTTGATGCCTTGGTGCTCAGAATAATCACCTGTACTATAAATTGGTGAACATGGCAATTCGTTGAGAAAAACGGCGTACTTCGTCATCGACATTTCCCAAGATGAAGCCCAATAGAGTGCCCTTTTTCGATTTGTACCCCCCTAATGGATTCCAAAAGTTTTAGTGGATAGAAATACGTTGCAAAAACAGTTAAAATGTACGAAAATTCAGTCGGAAACAGCGTCTTTATAAATTTGTCTTATAGAAATCTAAACAACCAAGGCCGGTAGAATATTTGCATTGAGTTGCAAAAATAAATTGAAGTTTGTCTAAAACCCTCAATACAAGTTCTGGGCATTTCGCCTTTATTATTTGCTTTCAGTCTGTTTTGTTTTGCATCAACGTTAAATGTCGAAGAGACTTGGTAACCACGGTGTGGTTGATTTACTTCCGAAAACAAAGGGACGGTTTGTTAGTAGTTATGAAGATTTGTTCTCGGCCCGAAACATTTCTGTAATTAAAGAATACTAAAAATAGCGGTAAGGATCCGCAAGTAAGCCCTTCTAGTATATTCACTACCAATATTCTTTCATTTTATAAAAGGTCTTTTTTTATCACCATATTTTTGACGTCGGTATCCTAGTCGTCTACTGATTATTAAGTTCCAAAGGTTAGATTTCTGGTTAGAGACCGGGAACAGTTGTATTTATGCTGTTGAATATTTTGAAAATTATCAAATTGATAAGTTCGTCCGTTATCGGTATTTTTATTGAAACACTCTTAAGTTCACGCGAAATATTTTTAATATAAATATATGACGAAATCAATCCAACTACGGAAAAACATTTTTTATATTAGGGCTTACCTGGGTTATCCATCTTTAAGTCGATATTCGTTGCAATGACAGTAAAAACAGTAAAAACAGCCATCCGCGGGAAAATATTATATCGACGAAATACTTACTTACTTTACTTTTCGAGTCCGGACTTCAGACTTTGACACTCCAGTATGCAGTGTCAAAGTCTGAAGTCCGGACTCGAAATGTCCCTATATGTTTATATCTGTTAGCTATTAATATACCCTGTTGCACAGGTTTCAGAGAATGTATGTGGTTGGTGCTTACACTGCTAACAGTTCCCTAAGGACCACTTCAAATTACATAAGCACATATTTCTATGACATATCCTCCTAAATGGGCCCAACTTTGTGTCAATTCACTTCATGTTAGTCAGTTATTTTGTCCATTATTAGTTTCTCTAAGCGGTGTAATTTCTAATGGAAACCTGCTATTTAATTCAGCGGTTCTACAATAGTCTGGTGGCAATTGCGTCTAATTTTGTATATTTTATTCTTCTTTGAAATTTACATATTTTGTGTACAGCGTATTTTTTAACCCTTTTTAATCCCAATATTTATTAAGTATAAGGATGGAAAGACCAGAGATAGAAAGTTCAGAGATCATGTACCTACTGAAGTGCTATAGGAGACAAATGTTGTATGCCATTCATCCACGATATGGTTAACGGAGCACTCCGCCACAGGGGCCGTTGGGGTTGTTCAGCTTGGCTCATCTATGGAGGAGAATACCACACTTTTCGTCTCCAGTTCTGATTCGGTTAAGATTGCACCAAAGGTGACGTCGTAAATGGCTACCGCTACCATATTATGGTTTGTTGTAGGGTCTTTTATGAGTCCAAGAATGTAAATTTTAGAATCTTCTTTGGTATTACTATTGTTAGCATAATATATGCTAGGAATTTCATAAATTCCTTTATATCTAGACATTTTAACGAAATTTATCCTACGAGTAGGTGCAACTTTTGTTAATATTTTTTTTTCTTGTTTTACAGAAATTGTGGAACAACAAGGGTGCCATGACAATGAATACCGGCTGACTTGCCCGTCTCTGGACACGCATTTAGCCATCCTAGAGGCTGTCTATATCCCTTTAAACGCTTCCGTGCTTTCAAAAGCGGGAGAACAGTTGTCCAACTCCTCTTCCTGTGGAATCAGACCATTCCTATTCAGCTATCCTCATACGTCTTCCCACAAATACAATGTGACTAGGAGAGTGTTTGCAGAGAACAGGACCTTGGAGAAAAGTATTTGGGCGCCATTGGTTTCCAGGTATGTTGGTTTATTTATATATAGTAAAGATTAAGATTTTGAGTACTAATGTGATACCACGATCCCAGGATCGAGTGGATCGTAGATTTTGGGTCGCTATTTGGAAAAAAAGTAAAGTGGTTGCGCAAATAACGCCATTACTAAAACACGGATAAGAGGTAAATACGCCCAAACCAACGGAAAGGTCTTTGGTATATCACCGGATATAAGGTTGTGTTGAGAGAGCATCCACTTTCAAAGCGCCTAGCGGGTTTTCATACTGGGTTTGCGCCAAAATACTCCGGTCTCTATACTGCTCTTTTAAGAGTAGGACGGAGAAATCTTGGATAAATCGTAAGGGAAAGCCTGTTAAAGTCTATTCTGTTACTCGTTGCCCCAATAAACGAAAGTACTTACTGATAAGACGATTCCATAATATATACTAAAACATTGACTGAGAATTTATTTTATTCCATCGATTCAATTAACCAATTAATTAGACCGCTTGTTTTGTCCTTAATTACCAACGTTATTACATCATTAATCAGGAGAGCGGTCCAGGGATATAATAAGGGGCCCAATATATTATATTAGGTATCTATTCTACATCGGGGCCCAATTGTCAAACAATTGGATAATTGCTTTTACAATGACTGTCTAGAGTAAAAAAAATATTTATGTTAATAAGTTGTTAATTCCAATCCAAATCCAAACTCCCTTTAGACCCCACTTAGGGGCATAGGGAGGCAACAAGAGCTCTCCATTGCGCTCGATCCTGCGCAACGTTAATGACCTCCTCCCACACCATGTCCAGATTCCTCAGCTCTGCCTCGAAGGAGCGGAACACAGTATGAGAGGGTCTTCCTCGTCTCCGGGACCCTGATGGGAGGAAAAACAGCGCTCTCCTCGGCCAACTGTCATTCGGCATCCTTAACACATGTCCCAGCCAAGTCCATCTCCTCCACATAATAGTAGAGGTGATGGGCTCACGCTGGGTGCGTCGGCGTATAGCGTCGTTCGTGATGCGGTGGTACCATCTTATACCCAAAATTCTCCTGAGGCACTTCGTTTCGAATGCAGATACTTTTTGTGCCTGGGCCAGAGTCAGGTGCCAGGACTCACACCCATACAGGAGAATGGGCAACACACACACATCAAACAGTTTACATTTCGTCTCGACACTAAACGCCGACGCCTTCCATATCTTGGTCATGTTGTTGAAGGCGCCACTTGCCATACCGATACGTATCGGGAGCTCAGCCCCGAGGTCACCAGTGGTGGTAATGGTTGCTCCCAGGTACTTAAATTTATCCACCCGGGAGACCTGGTGACCATCGATGGTTATCGGTAGCTGTTTATCGGGGCAGGCATTATTTGCCATGAGCTCCGTTTTACTGGCATTGACTCGAAGGCCGAGGCGTGCTGTTTCGTCGCAGAGTCTTGAAACACTGCGCTGTAATTCCTCCACTGTCGTACTGAACAACGCATTTCTCCACTGTCGTACTGAACAACGCATTCCTCCACTGTCGTACTGAACAACGCAACGAACAACGCAAGTTGTTAATTAAATGAGAAAAAGATAAAATTAAAGAAAAAGGAATTATTAAAAATGACCTTAAGAATTTATCTACACCTTCTCCCTCTAAGACCCTAATGAGGGTCATAGGGAGGCCACAAGACCTTTCCATTGCGCTTGATCTTGTTCAATGTTAATGAACTCATCGCACACATTTCCAAATCCTTCAGCTCTGCTTCGAAGGAGCGGAACACGGTATGTGAGAGTATTACTGGTCTTCGGGACCCTTATGGGTGGAAGAAGAGCGCTCTTCTCGACCAAATGTAATTCCGCAATCGTTACCATCTCCAGATATCTCCTCTTCATAATGCTCGAAGTGATGGGCCTACGCCAGATGCTCTAGCGTATAGGGACGTTCAAAATGCTGTATCATGATACAGCCAATATTATTCTAAGGAGCTTTGTTTCAAAGGCGGTGACTTTTTGTGCTAGCCTTTGGTCAAGTGTTCACCCCATAAAGTAGAATGGGCAACACAAACGCATTTACAAGTTAATAGTCGACACTAAACGCCGACGCATTTGCTTGTGTTTCAAAGGTATAGATATACTTTAATACCTGGTGGTATTGATCTTTATTTTTTTCCGCTTGTAAAAACAGTTTCGAAATATAAATATTTATCAATTCACAGAAGGATATATTTCATTTGTCAAATTTGTTGTTCTATTATTACTATTACACTGTACTTGTTTGTTTTTTGTTTCAATTTAATATGTTCTGTAAAAGCAACTTAGTTGCGTAGAATAAATAAATAAATAAATTTTTCAGAAGAAACTGTTTGATCAAAACACGATAAAATTTGTTTTTTTTTTCGATGTCAGAAAACATTTTCAATATATTTCTTTTACGGATAAACAAAAACAAACAAGTTTCAACCATCACCATTCGAAACAAAGAAATGGCGACATTTCAACTGTAATTTGTTTTTATTAAATAAACAATTTTAAACATACATAAATATATTGTACTTGTTTAATAAAATCGAATGTTTTCGTTAGGGGCCATTTGGTTTCGACAGTTTGTAAACAAAAGTACAAAAATAAAGGCAAAATCTAATAAAAATCGCGTAGCAAGACAATAAAATCTATTAAAAAAGTCTCCGTGACGCAAATATCAAAATAAATATTTCCAATTCCTTTGAAGAGATTTAGTTTAACAAAGATGTACCTACATGATTATCTATTTTGTTTACTTTTATTAAGAGTATTAAGTTTTATCTTAAACTAGTTAATACGGCCAACGTTACTCTGCCATTTATTCCCGTGAGCGTGAAAAAACAAACAAAATTTAATATAATTAGTTTTTCTTATATAAGTATAGAAAAGTCAATATGAAATATTATAAAACAATGAAGTTGAACCTTTATTATTATGAATATTTCAATTTCAAGTGAAAAACACATTGATTCGTGTTACAGCCCCCGTAGACAAATTTAAATTGGCGTTCGACTTCAAACGAAGATTTCGCCAATGTATAGTGCGAAAAAATTAAATGTCCACTGGAACATATAAACAATTATTTAAACGAAACAATGACACTTATCAATCAATCAATCAAATCTCCCTTTGAACTCCACTTAGGAGCATAGGGAGGCAACAAGAGCTCTCCATTGCACTCGATCTTGCGCAATGCTTATGACCTCCTCCCACACCAAGTCCATTTCCCTCAGCTCTGCCTCGAAGGAACGGAACACGGTATGAGAGGGTCTTCCACGTCTTCGAGACCCTGATGATGACACTTATATAAACATATAAAAAGTGGACGGTTTTTTTTTCTTCCTACTCTACATTGTCGAAGAATACGTTTGTAATCGATCACCAATTTGAATTTGTCTAGACCTACAGTAGTTATAAAAGAGATGAGTTGACATACACAATTTTGACATTAAATATAATTATTTGTAACGAAACACAAAACTCTATCATCGCCCACCTACCGAAATATCATTTGATTGAATCAACAGAAATTATACTTGTATCAATACAGAGTAAACGTAATTATTATGTCAGATGGGTGTTCTTCATAAAAATACTAAAGGAATGTTACGCTTAGAATATACTCATACGACAAAATTTTTAGTGATCATATTGAAATACTGATCTAGTGTCATTATTTCACAATTATTGTGGTATATTACGAATGATTTTCTATTTCCGCAGAGCTGGGTAATTTAAATTTATTAAAAAACATTCAGGAAGTGTATTTGTATCGCCAACATTCCAGTAACAGCCCGTACCCATTTGTAGTGGCTCGGGTCCGATTTTTAATCGGGTGCTCTGGTGGCGGTTCATTTTGTATGGCACGACACGTTGCCGGTTGCCGGGTAGATGGAACAGCGCCTAGTGTTAAGAACGGATAATAACTTTTTTGGATTTAACTCTTTATAAGGTACGTGTACAGTGTACACTATTGTACGGCTTTGGTAAAATCTACATAGATCTGAAAAATAATGGTTTATCGATGTGTCATATTTTATAAGATTATTTGTGAGTAAATGCACCAGCCATTGACATCTCTTCTAAATTATCAAAAGTTTTATTCGAGGGATAATAGAAATTCAAAGTTTTTATGGTACACAATGCTACTACTGACCACTCAGAGGACACGTATTTTTCTTGGTTTTACGGTTATCCAAATTTTGTGGAATTGTGTGAATTTAGATTAAAAAACGGTATGTAACATGTTTACATTTGAAAGCTCAGGAGATATTGATTGTGCCTATCTAAGTATGCACAATAGCTATGCGGGAGATGCCTGTTATTGCAGCACTAGAGCACTAGTTATGGAGAAGTTTTCGTTTCGTGACTTTTGATTGTTTATGTTTATCAGTGTTCTGTTGGTGTTTCTGATGAATAAATAAATAAGACTTTTCAGTATGTTCAAGACAAACGAAAAACAATCTGTAAGCTATTCTCCATGCCTACCACAAAGGAGATGCAGTGGGATGTGTAAAGAATTTCGTTGTATGAAAATATAGTTGATTTATTTAAATTGGGTTTCGGGTTAATTAGACCATTTTTAATAGGTATGTGCTCTACTACATACATAGGTACATATTCACAAACCTTGTGATATAAAGGTTGAGGACGAAGTTACGCCAATGTGTCAGGCAGTGGCGGAAAGATAAGAATTTGGGTCATGAGTTTGTAACGTTAAACCCGCACTAAATAAGTTCGTAACCGCTGGACTTGAAACTAAAGTTAATTTTTCCCATTTCCCGTTTCATTTTTAATTCATTGTTTGAGTTTGGAACCAATTTCATCATTTTCATGTGTAAAAATAAAACAATGCTGATCTTTGAAGGTTATAAATTTATTACTTAAAATGAATCTGGGCTCACTCAAAGTGAACACATTAACCGTGTGTCCTAACTGGAAAACCTTCGTGCGTCCCCGCGTCGATTTTCATATTATATTCAAACGCGGACGGATCGTTCAAATTGAGAACATTGTATGTTCGCATGGTCGCGTGATCACTTTTTAGTTAGGACAGGGCCACACTTTGACATCTTTATAGAAAGTAAAACTTGGTTATGTTCAGTTCTGGGGATAGAACCTAGTACGAAAGTCGACGTCTGACCCGCTAGGCTACCGACTACTTCTGATGAATGGTTGGTAATCAAAATAATAATAACTTTATTTAATAAAAACAACACAATGATTAAAAAATACAATTTGGTGACTCCCTCCACTAGGGCAAATACACGCGTTCCGCTCGAGTTCGATTTTCAAATCTACTCATTTAAACTTTTGATTAAATTGGTGTAACGTTACACGTTCGCGGCGCAAGTGAGTACCGGGCCTAATAATTCTTCAATAGAACATTTCATTCGCTTAAATAGTTAGGCAACTATCGATCTATTTGGTATTTATTATCTATTTTGAATATGTCTACTGGTATGGGATATGGGACACATATTGATATTCTATCATACTTAAGTTACCTCTCCAAAACACGAGTTCTTACTCACATTGGAGAGCAATCATTTAATGATTTGTATTGCCTTATTTTTTTTTGTAAATTGTATATAGCCATATATTTGTAAACTTTTTTTCTGTGAAATAAATAATTTTTATTATTATTAATTGAATTTCTTTAGTTGTTGTTATATTGTATGTATTTCTTTAGACAGTGTGCTGTCCGCGTGACTCTACAAATCAGCCTATTAGCCGATACCATTGTCAAAAATCGTTAATATTTTAATGGTTTCTTTTTGACATTTGTTCGCGTTCACGTTGAAACGTCGACATAGCAGCCAGTTTTTTACATCTGCCTAAAATCCCTGACCACACTATTCAGATTGCGCCCCATCACTTCGCCTCATAACTCCTTTAAATATTTCAAATTTTGTATCCCTTAAAAAATAGTTCCTGATGTTCAATTAATATTGTTTAGTGTAAGAGGAGAAAATTTCCAAAATTCAACAATCATCGGTAATGAATTTAAAAAAAATCGAGGACACAATGTAATGATTGTCCTCACTATTTTGAAAAGTCAATGTAGTCTTCTGATAGTAGAAGCGATGCTCAATAGACGCCAGGCTCTATCAGAACTACTGGAGGCTCCACGGGGAACCAGGGAGGCGTCTCTGTGCCGCCGTTGCGACGCCTAACCTGTCTCCCCACACCGCCACAATGATTCGTTACTTCTTGCACCACTGCGCAACTTTATTTCACTCACAACCTTAAATAGCCTTCTCTTTAAATTTTTGATTTGCTTTCGTTTATGCAAAACAACGTTTAAAATTTTAATAGATTCTTATGCCGTTATATAGAAACTGCTAGTATTTCAAACACTTTAATGGTTGTTTTTTTTAAGTGGTTTTATAATGAAGTGGATCTCTGATATTGTATTTTTTGTTGATATTATAAAAAAATACAAGATAATTTCCCCAAAAGCTTGATTTGAGTTAATAATATCATTTTGTTTTTTTTTTAAAGTAAATAATGACAATAATAATAAGGTAAGCTCCGATAAAAAAAGACGTAGGTATGCGTTATTTTCCGTAAAATCATTTTATTCTTCCGTTTTCCTCGAGTAGTTAAGTTCCATATTTTTGTTTTTCCATCTAATAATTATTTTTATGAAAAAAGGATTTATTGATTTTTTAAATAAATTTATATATTCGACAAAATTGCGAAGTTATAAAAATCTTAAGGTGTAATTTCATGACTTCGTACATAACCGATATCATTTCCACTAAAAATATATTTACTATAGTGGTCAAACACCAAATGGCAAATAGGACACTGCAGCTTGACTCTTATACCAGAAAAAATCTGATTGGGACATGCCTTGTGTTACTTATATGATATTTAATGTAATGTACTAATCTGTGTGTATATATTATATTTGTATTCAATAAACTTCAATTATTTTATGTTAGATAATAATATATTGATTTGCTTCTAGTTGTCAAATATGCTCCGTGAGACTTAAGCATGGTATGTAAGAAGTTCCAAACAGTCTCGATATTTTATTAAGCTAAGCTTAGAACTTATCAGATCTTTGGACAACGCTAGTAGATTGATGGTAGAAAGTCAAGATAATCTGAAGAATCGGTTACTTTAAACTAATTACTTTTTTTTAATCATTCATGACTTTTACTAATGTTTTCCCTTTCTTTTGGAATATCTTTGCAAATTTCCACACGCGATCTAGAAACACATTAAAGCAACTCAAGGAACGCGGGTTTGCGTGAGGAACTTTATATACTTACGTGTTATTACCATTAAGTTTTATTGGCACTGAAGTTTTTTTCCATCATAATCCACACCTAAAAAAGAATTTTCAAAGCTTATGACAGAGGTTCCCAAAGTGTGAGCCGCGGCGCCCTGGTGCGCCGTATAAAGTGAAGAGGGGCGCTGTGAGTCGATCCTCTTCCATTATCCGAAGCAACCGATCACTATTCGAAACCAAAAATATTCGCTTGTACCTATAAAGCAACAATTAATATTTTGGGATCGAATTACACGAAGAAATTCGCACTTTTACTAAATAGTTTATTAAACCACTGTAAATGGGATATTTTTAATTTTTCTTTACAAGTCAACAACACGCACATTCTGAAACTATCGGAGGGAATTGCGGCATTTAGAAAGAAACTGCAGTTTGAATAAAGAAACTGAATCAAGGCAGTGGTCGATTGCTTCCCGCAATTTGTATAAAATATGGATAAAGTGTATCTATAGCTTACTAAAGTAGGGCGCCGTGACAAAATACTAAACTTGCAAGTGCGTCGTGGGCTGAAATAGATTGGGAACCCCTGGCTTATGACATTAGTGTGTAGTTTTTCTTAAAGCCTCTATGACAACTCTCTAATTAGGCTTAGGTTGAAACACCTTAAAATTTAAGTTTAGAAGGCTACAAAAATCATGGTCACAGAAGAGAAAAGTTAAAGCCAAACTTATTTTTTTCTCATCACGAGGGGTAGGCAGGTAACCAGAGAGAACTTTTTCTATTCTGATATACTTACTTGCTTCATTTTTGCAGAAGCATACTTCTTGTCTGTGGTCTGGCATTCCATAACGATTGGAATAATTAATTGTCACTATTTTTGTTACACTATATAATCCCTCAGTAGTTTCTTTTCAGCCTTATAGTAAAAATCTTTTCCTTTTTTTAATCTACTTTTCAGTGTTGCCACTTCTTTGAACTTTCATAATCTATTTAAACTTGTCACTCTCATCTTTGTTTAAACGTTTACTTATAAATTACACTCATTCATTTGTTATGTCCTGGACCTGTTTCGAAGGATCTTTCCACACATTTCACGCAAAGGTCATGGTTCTTCTGCTTCTTATTTCTAGCTTCCTTCGTCTACAGCTGAACAATAAGGATATATCAACTGATGACTGACTAATACTAAAGAAAGAAAGAAATACTAACTGTTTACTCTCTTTTGTCTTTTCAAAATGTTAAATAAACAGGATCTTAATGATAATTGGGTTTAAATCAAAATATTAAACCCATTCTATTGATAAACGAGAGATCTACGGCTTAAATTTCTTTTTCAAATAGCTTTTCAAATTTCTGCAATTCCACTCACCATTGAGTGATTTATTCAGGATTTATTTATACAGTCAATTTAGGTACTTTACCATAAAAGTAAATTAAAACTTTTTATTACTCAGTTGGAATACTTTTGCAATAAATGAGTTGAATTAAATAGAATTCTGGGATAGGAGAAACGAAGTATTAATAATAATTGGGAAAGTAATTTTGATTTTTTTTTAAAACAGTCAATAAGGTGAAATAGTTTTCTGATATGGAATTTTCCTCTGAAATAAATTGATAAAAGTCAAATAGTAAGTAGATATGTAAGTAATTATAAAGCGTAGGAACCTTTGGTAATACTTTTAAGTCCCTATTAGTGAAGTATTATATTAATTATTCGATTTTTATTACTGGGCTTGGATAAGGTTACTCTAATGGTCGAATACTAGGGGCCCGGGCGTTAAGAAGCCATACACACACATGTTCCTTTTCATACACCAACTTACTGCGAGTCCATCCATACATAGGTACCTCAATAATGTGTCGCTGATAAATTAATAATTCGACTATATTAGATAAAACTTTATGTACCTAAATAATGACAGTGGAGGAATTATAGCGCAATGTTTCAAGACTTGGCGACGAAACAGCTCGCCTTGACCTTAACACGGAGCTCATAGCGAATAACTACTGCCCGATAACTATTAAAAACGAGGTCCGTTCTATCTGCTTGCACCTTAAGGAACATGGCATGAAAAGTTAAAAAAGTATTAGTAGTTGTAAGATGAGAATAAAAGCTTTTTAATTCAAATATATTGCAGCAACTTTTGCCTTCCTTCATAGCTTCTCTAAGATAGTATCACTCTAAGTATGTCTAGATTCTTGTGTCAATTTTTAAGGAATAGATCTTAAAGAATATAATATATCAACAACTAATGACTCTGACAATTCGGTAATATTGTTCGATTTTTAAATAGAGTGGGTTATTCATACCATTTAAAAATCGAACATTTTTAGTGAATTGACCGAGTCATTACCTAGTTGTTGATATCAGTATCACACTTTTCCGGAATCGTAAGACACCTCCTATAGAAATGTTTTTACTGCAATTATCGTGAATAAAGTCGCGATTTTAATGCATTCAGGCACAAGTATTGCTAAAAAAACTACAGTTTTAAATAAAATTGATATTAAACAGTGCGAGATTTTTTTTGTATTTTAAAATCATGTACTTTTTAATAACAGTATCGGCACAAGTGAGATCTAAGCGAGACAAGTGCATGGCATTGCTTTCCCACACACATGCTATAGTTTTTCAGACAATGATATAATATAAATTAACTGCTGTACAAAACGCAAGAAATCTGATATTCTAGCTAGGGGTTGTTTAAAACCATAGAATATATAAGTACCTACCTATCTAATAATAATTTATCTTTTTCTAGAGGGAGGTTTTGTAATACAATTATTATCATGACCACATGTCTTCATAATATTATGTTTGTACAGTTGAAAATTAAAATCATACAAATTTAAGAGAGTATACAAAAAGGAATGTGCAAAATTCATATTGTATGCATACCAGAAAAGTCGTACAAATTTGTCATATACATTTGTACATGCCTTCACTACAAGGCGTGTGCAAGTTGTATACGTCTTGACTTTGTTTTACTTAAAACTTCAAGTTTCGATGTATTTTTTTTTTGTTCTTCCATCACCAAGTTATTCTAATTCTGACCAATTGACGACATCAGCTGCCCATCTTTAAATGCAGAATTTCGTTAACTTTTTGTATACAATGAACACTTACGAAATCTAGGAAATTATGAGAAAATGGATGAAAAAAAAGAAAAAAAAAAAACATACATTTCTTGTCACTCGCCAGTGTTTTAGTTCTTGCTAAGTGCTACAACCCATGAGTGTCCTATCATCTTGTAGTCCTGGTGCGGCCTCTGTGGTTTTTGTCCTTTTGTTTTGTCAAGCATTCCTTCTACGATAGCTTAGAGCGGACCGGGCGGTTGCCTGATGCTATGGCCTATCCAATTAGAAACGGTGTTGGAAAATTATTTTTAGGAGTTGCTCTACTCAGTACCTCGTCATTTTTAAAACGTCCCGATCATTGAATCCCTAGGATGTAGTACCACAAAAGCTGTGCTCCAGACAAGAGTCTCGATCAAACTCTTCCGAGTCTTTTTGTTGCTCGGGGCCTTCATTAAAGTAAACGGGGACTCCATTATAATATACTCGTACATAATAAAATTGTCGATATGAGTGTAATTTTCACAACAAAAGTTTATCGATTGCTATGAAACGTTTTTCATATTTTTTTGGTTTGGTTCTCTGAACATTAATCCTAATTTACGTTGATATTAATCCGGAGATCATGGCATTAAAAGTTAACCTTCTGATAAAGCCTATTATGGGGTGACATGCGGAAGCCTGTGTAATAACGCTCCACGTATAGATCCTTTATATACTTACTAGCCTAATTCGATAGAGTATCTATCTGTTCATTGTAGTAGGCAGTGATTGGATGTTTATACCTGTGAGAAGGCAATACTTCTGCTATATTATAAGCAAATCGATATCTACTTTAGTAAACGCGAGATGATAGTGTATTATTAAAAGAAATTCAGTTGACATTCGTATGTGCTTGAAAAAAAGTTTACGCTAATTCTGTTTAGATATATATTCTTCCATTCTTCTTTATACATGTCCGCTCCCTATTTGGAGCATATGGACTCCACAAGTCCTCACCACGCGGTCCTGTCTCCAGAGATTCTAGCAGCCGCACTCCAGTCATCCCTGTAGGTCAGCTTCGAAGATGCTTTTAATGTTTGGAGGGGCCTACCGCGTCTCCGATTTCCTTCTGGATGGTAGTTGAGACTAAGACGGGTTTTGTCCTCTGTAGGCTTCCTGAGTTCGTGGCCCAGTCAGGTCAGTCGGCGGAATCTTATAGTGGTAGTGACCAGTGGTTGGCCTCTTAGGTCTCTGACAACTGTGTTCGGCACAAAATCGTTCCAACATAATATATGCCCAGCATTCTTCTGAGGCACTTGCTCTTCAATCCTGCTTTGTAAGTGTTTCCACAAAATAGCCATAAAAAGATTAAACGAGAGAATTTAAAAAAGAAAATAATACAAGATTTTTTCCATTTTTTTGGTTAAATTTTTAATACGGATATGAATTACAAACAAAGGTTCAAATCGGAAGGAACCGCTTATTTAAAATCCTCTATTTATACAAATAAAACATGTTGCTGGACCCAAAATTTCAATCAACCAATCAATCTCTCTTTGAACCCCACTTGGGGGCATAGGGAGGCAACAAGAGTTCTCCATTGCGCTCGATCTTGCGCAACATTTCAGCTATCTAAATTGGATCCTCAATTATTTTCTATATCTGGACGTTTATTCTTAATCTTTATTCAAAACCAAATCCCATTTGATAACTGTCCACATTTGCCACGCTAGATTTTTTCTCCACTTCCATAATATTTAGGATTTTTATCGGGTGAGTATTTTCGTTTTATCTAATATAAAATATATATAAAAATGTACTGTATTATTCGTTACCATCAAATAAATTCGTATCCAAAATAAAATTCCCCGTGTTATTTTTTTCAACGAAAAGCGTTGATGAATTCAAACAAATTTTAACATTGTTGCTAGCAACAGACTTTTATTAAATTTGTAGAGTGATCGATGAAGCGTGAACAACAATTATTTTTCAGTCCATCTGGCCCTTTTTACGTTCCTGATTGTATGGCCGATGCCATGCATGCTTCTCCATGCTGTCAGCAATTAAGTAGAGTTTGATAGCGTATAAACATGTCTAATCAAACTTCAATCAAACATCCGATCTATTCTGCATAACAACTAACAGTGGTATTTCAGTTCAACATTTGAGCCCCTAACATACATAATATACTAGCTTTCCCGACAGACGTTGTCCTGTGGTCCTAACTATGAATATTGAGTTCGAATTTGTATGGTGATTCCGACCGATACGATTGTTTTAAACCATGTATATTCCATCCGCATTCTGTCGATCGCACCAACTATCTAATAATTGACAGTCCCTGACAAAATAAAAAATTATATGGTAAAAAGTACTAAGAAGGTTACCTACTTAGAGTTTTCTTTAATTTTCTAATTTTCCACGCAACTTTCTTAATTTTTTCTTTCATAAGAACCTTCTCCTGATAACACGACAAAAAAAGAGTTAGCGAAATCGGTTCAGCCGTTTCGGCGTGATGCGATGACATCGGGAAATAGCTCTCCATAGAAGATAATAGCGATCAATATTTAAATGCATGATCGTTGCTTATTATATAATTTTGATTTGATAATATAAATAAATTTAATGAAATAAGGAAAAAAATGGGTTTTTAAAAAACAGCTGAACGCATGATTTATGCGAAAAAAATAACAATAGAAAAATGTATCTACTTAAAAATATTTTTTTTATAAACGAGACGCCTATCCATTCGTGTTCACCGCGGCACCGGGTTCAGTTTTTATTCACGACATTTAAATATTTAAAAATATCCTACATACAAATAAAAATATCCACTTGATGTTTTTCAAAATGGGTTTACTTTTTTCAACACAAATATTAATTTTTGAGTTTTTTGGGAACCAACGACACTAGTTCTACGGTGCCGAAGTACTAAGTGTAGGGCTGGATACACGAAAATACCATGTTATAAGATAATTAATAATTGGTTAGTGAAATAATGAGGATGTGTTAAGGATGCCGAATGACAGTTGGCCGAGGAGAGCGCTGTTCTTCCTCCCATCAGGGTCCCGAAGACAAGGAAGATCTTCTCATACTGTGTTTCGCTCCTTCGAAGCAGAGCTGAGGAATCTGGACATGGTGTGGGAGGAGGTCATAAACGTTGCGCAAGATTGATCGCAATGGAGAACTCTTGTTGCCTCCCTATGCCCCTAAGTGGGGTCTTAAGGGAGTTTGGATTGGATTTGGATTGGAAATAATGAGACATCTGTCGGTAGACCAGTGGTATCAGTTGAAGGCTTTCGTACGTACAGCATATTGAAGGTAACACTTTCCACCTGTTTTATGTGAAAGATGTCGAAAGTGTATTTGTGTTCACTTTGGGTGATCCCAGATTCATTTATTAAATGAAAAAAAAAATGAAAACATCAACATTTAACCATGCACATTTTTGATTAATATTTTAATGACGAATTCAATGATGTTATCAATTAAATACCCAGGATTCTTGCATTCATTACAAAACAAATATTTGACGGGATTTACTCCAATATTGCATTATGTATCGAATGTCCGCTTTGGTCCAATTAATCGCATATGTTTCAGGAATTTCGAATTCTATAGAGGGTCATGAACAATAATTGTACCACAAGTTGATGTTGAAAATCGATTGATAGTCTAAATTTAAAATACGAAGGTTGAAATCTTACATAAGTAATAATTGGTTAGTTCGTCCTAACACTAAACGAAACGCGAAACATTATTGTGCCGTACAACTAGGTGCGGGAAATACTTTTTTATACCGCATTCATCTGTTAGTCGAAAGTTGCTATGATAATCAATAATAACTGGTAACCGCGGGAGATTTGATATCGAAGAAATAGGTATGTGACAAGTACTTGGTTAGAGGTTCCTACTATATCAAATATACCACAGCTTTCAACGTGGTAATGTAAAATTGGGATCCTTTATTTACTGCTTAATTGAACAATCAAACAATAAATTACCCTTTTTGTGCCTGTCGTCTGACAGGGTTTGCTGCTAGTGTATAAATAAATAATTTGAAACTGGAAAAGTAAGATGAATGCGTCGAAAAATAAATCTGTAAAAAGATAACACTTTTGTGTGGAAAACTTAGCATTCATCTTGGAGACGTTACCCTGTGAAATGTGAAAATATCCATTTTTCACAGCAACTCCTGGGATCCTGTGATGTACAGGTCATCATCAGTCAACACACATAAGGAACCCCGTAATGTAGAGTGATACTGTAATGGTTGTTCAGTTGGGACACTCGTGCGAAACCTTTGGTGCATGGGCCTACTTTAAGTTTTATTAAATTCTTCAATCAATGCTCACCTAATAAAAAATAATAGGTTTTGTATTTTTATTCTCATTTCCCGGTTTTTAAATTGTTAGATAATGACAATATTTTCAAAATTTCCGTTTGCTAACAATAAAACTGATATGAATTTACAAAGGGAGAGACAAATAATTGCAAGTTCTCATTACCCTTTTTTGCGTCGATATCAAACTTATTTGTTGCCATATCTGATCGACCTTGATTTACGGATTTTGTTAAAGGTCGTTTGTCTGTGATGACTTTTTCTTTTACAACATCCGGTATAATGTAGTCAAAACTCAAATCAACTGATCCTTAGTATATATCTTTAGCATTAAAACATAGGTATCTAGATGTTTCCGTTCTGCATATTTTTTCCATGGTGGTAATAAAGATGCTCGTGGCTGTCTTGTACCATATAAAAAATACTTTTTTTTCAAAAGAGATTGATATATATTTTTTACTAGCTTTTTTTACCCGTCCACAAAAAAAGTTGTAGAATAATGGGAGTTAGATCCTGATCTATGGAAGTTTACATACAGAGCTTTATAAAAGTGTGGTGTACCTACATAATGTATAATATACTTATAATTAATTGGACTTAATTTTTTTGTCACACCTCATCAGCAATAAGAAAGCGCTGCAAGTCATAATCATAGACTGCTGACTTATTCTCTATGCTTGCCCCATAGTTAATAAGACAGAGTGCTCGATTTATATGTGGTGAGCTATGGGCTCTCACCACAATATTGATTTTATTATTCTGCAATTAAGTATGTACCAACACAGCTTTTTGTTCCTTATATTTAACAAATTGTGAAGGTGGATTCATACTTATTTGAAAATCATAATTTTTTTAGAATAAAATAAAAATATATAACTGTATTAATAAAAGTTTTGACTTTTTAGTACAGATTTTTATCATTTTTTTTAAGAAAATGAATCTTGGCTTACCTAAAGTACACAAATACACATTTGACATCTTTCACACTAACCAAAGGTTTGTGTTGTGAAAGTGCAAATGGCCCCACCAGGACTTGAACTCACGGCCTTCAGTGCGCTGTGCAAACGAAAGCCATCGACTGATACCACCGGGCTTCCAACAACCTCTTTGTGCATAAACTTTATAAAAAATTGTTCAAGTAAAGTCTCTCACTATGGAATATATCTATAAATATAAGTAAACTAAGAAGTCGGCACCTAATCATCAAAACTTAACACAACAGTTGAAGAATTTACGGCCCACACCAAGTTTCAAACCTGCGTTTAGCTTTTTCATTAACAGATCTATTGCGTTTAAGTGTAGTAACAACACATTGAGGTGTGACTACTTTTACATTAAAAAAGTTCTCACAAACTGATATGCTGCTCTTGACTTCATAAGTCATTGTTAGGTAAGTTATAGGTAACACAATGCTTTTATAACTGGCAAACTTCAATAGTTAGAAATATGAACCATTTTAGGGGAGTATTTGCTTCTGTTTATGGGACACATTATTATAAGAACTTTAAATGAAATGACTTGCTAGTACGACCACTACTAATAATATAGAGGGTTGTTTTAAAATATCACATTATTTGATAATTTTAACACAGAAACCTCATTTGAGAATAATTACTTACCAAATTCCATGAATTCTCATCCTTTATATTAATTTGTCGTGGAGGCATTATTTAACCAAGAATCATTATAAAACATCTATTGTTTGGAAATAGTTCAGGAGAATATATTAAATTAAAACATAATGTGTATTTTTTTTTCAGTTTATTTCTGGTTATAAATAAATTAAAACATTCTGTTTATTTAATTTCAATTAATAAAACACAAAACTACCATTTTGTAAAATAAAATAACATTATTTGTTACATCTAGCAGATTAAAAATAGAAAAAAAAATAAAAACAGAATAAAAAATCATATTATGAACACCTTCTTTATACCAAAAGCTGGAACTTTTTTTTTAAAAAAATCCCTAACTAAAAATAAAATTCACATTCAAATCTTACAGTAGAAACAGACGTGTTGTAAACAATTATGTTGTGTTAAGCCAAAAGCATATTTTTTCATAAAAAATACAATGCTCAACGATAATGTGTCTCTAATCATACTAAATGTATGAAACCGATGTTGCTTCTAGCGTGTCATAGCTCATCAAAACACATTTTTTTTATACAAATGAATCTGGACTCACCCAAAGTGAACACATTTACACTTTTGACATCTTTCACACAAAACGATGCTTGTGTTGTAAAAGTTGAAAATGGTCGGCACCAGAAGTCAAACGCACAAAAACCGTACAATGTACGTACGAAAGCCGTCATTTGATACCACCGGGCTACCAACCTCCTGTTTCTAGCTTTAGATACTGTTACCGATAGTTATTTATTTATCAAATTTCGTCTAGCGCTTTCGTAACAGTGTATCCATATGGCACAATTCTTGAGAGCATTGCCTGCCAGTTCAATTAAAGTTCAATCTGTAACAAAACATTATGGAATTTATATACACAAACATATGAAAGGAGGTACAATTATCAAATAATAATACGGGACTTGCCGCTTTGCTTATTCCAGTAATAAAATGCATACTTGTACATTTTAGAAATTCACTCTTGATATTGTTGTAAATATCTTGTAATCTATCCTGTAAAAAAAATAAATTAATGTAATTGGCTAGCTGCATTGTAATTATGCGATTATTTTGAAATAATATTTACTCAATTAACTTTGCTTACCTGTTTTATTAATCCCAAAAATTGATTTTATATCTAAAGCCGTACAAAAACTCAATGTTTACATTTTATAGTTTGACAACAAAATAAGACATATCCATAGATTTTTTATGACGTATCAAATGAACCATAGAACACACTAAAAAATATTACTTAGTTAGTGTTAAATTATTATCGTAATTTATTAAAAAGGCTATCTATTAAGAAAAGTATCAACAAAATGAATTCATATAAAATGTTTATAATTCAAAAATCCTAAACCTGAAAATTAAAAAAAACATTCAATAAAAATATATATAATGATTTAATTTTCAGTCACAAAAAAATACCGCAAATAATTTATGGGTAATCTATGGTACTGGCGTACTGATATCTATGGCGTACTGGCTGTCATGTCATCGGCTGTCATCGATATTTTGACAAACAAAACATTTTCAAAATTCGAATATTTTTTTAATTGATAGCTGCTGTTAATATATTTCTAAGTAAGTACCTGATAATATTTATTTATTTAGATTACCCTATATACCTACCTACTTGAAGTGGTTGGTGACCCAGCGGTTACAACGCCGGCTTTCGTACTGCGGACGTCGTGGTTCGATCCCTGGTGCCGACCATCTTCCTCTTTCACGACACAAGCTTTCAGTAGCTTACTGTGAAAGAGTCAAGGAGTGTATTTGTGTTCACTTTGAGTGAGCACAGATTCATTTTATAAAAAAAAAAATTTACTAAATTATGTAGAATAAACACTTTTTAATAAAAATCCTTGTCTTCCAGCATCAACCAAAAATTATATTACATATTATACAACCCAATGGATGTGATAAATGGATCTTGTCCTGGAGGCTATGAGCAGTCATACTTTGAGAATGGATGTATAATGGCGATATATCTACAGGTATAGATTCAAGTTTTCATATTTTATAATGGTGGCCATGTAATAACTATAGTTATCAATTATCTACCATAATTCATTGTTTTTATTCTAGGATGGGATGACCAATGACCATAGTCTTTTTGATTTTCTTTTGGATTGAAAGAACCTTGGAGGTTCCGTCAAGAATATGTCTCCAAACATACTGATCACTGCATTTTGCTGTCTTTCAAGAATATTTCATTCAACACGATGATCGTCCTACGTCTATTAAGATTTTTTACCACAACAATAGGTATGATCTATTCTTGTATTTTGTTTGAAGAATATAACATATGATAAATAAGTTACCATAGCTTTGCGTTTATTTACATAACGATTTATATTCAATATAACATTTACCACCATTGTCTGTGACAAAATTCAATACAAATATTAACGTAAATACATCAAAGTGTATTTAAGAACGCTCTCCGGCATTTTGCATTACAAAAATATAAACGGACTAAAATATTATGTAGATGACTTTAATTTACATATTAATGTGTACCTAGCCCAAAAAATTCATGAAATGATATTATCCGTCATTATAGGTACTTTTGTGTTTGTTCTAGGATGAATGATTTGTCACAAACCTTGGACAGTTTTAAGAAAAGCTTCAAGTACCTCTCACTGATTGCTTTCTTCAAGAATACTTCTTTTGACACGACGAAACTCTATGCATATTGTTTTTTTAAACAAATTTTCACGGCAACAATACCACCAGTCTTTTATTTAAATGAGAACCTTGTATATTATTGTTTTTGCATATAATATAAGATATGTATGATAAATAAGCTAACATAGTTTTGAGTTTATTTACTATTTCATTTCTAAATTATTTTGTGGATAAAACAAACGTTTTACTACACTGATTATAATCCTGTATTCCTGAATGCCATTTAAAGGTTCTCAATTATTGTCGATATTATTTCTTTTCTCCCAACAATTCTGTCAAGTTCACTGTACCTAATGATCTAATTTATCGGTCACTGTTTTACCAGCCAGTTTGTTTATGGAATGTTCATACCAATTTCAATGTTTATTATTTTACTTGCAAATCTTTATCAACGATAATTTTAAGATTTAAACTTTATTTATATTTCAGGAATATAAAATGATTAAAAAATTATTGACAAATTATTTTATACCTATCTACATTTGAATAATATGATTTTATCAGGTAGCTACATAATTATTACTCATCTAATGGCTACGACGGTTTTACACAAAATGTGGCCATAAATTTTTTAAAATGTGTCAATTTTCAAAATGGAGGATTTTTTTTTCCAAAATTTTTCATTAAATCTTTATTTATTGAGAATAATAAGATTTGAATAACTTTTATATGTATAACGAATCAATCTCCAATTATTTTATTACATTTTCATACCGTAATACCAAGATTCCATTCAACGTTTACATGAGTAATTTTGTTTCCAAAAGATGGCTTTCTGTCTTTTTTGAAAATTTGTATGAAGATCCTAAAAAAATAAAGTTTTTTAAATAGCTCTTAATATATTAAAGTTAACGTTGCCAATTGTATCTTAGAACGTTCTCGAGCAAATTTCACCGCTCTGCGCAGATTCATATCTGACGTAGCATTTGTATTTTGAGCGTGATGCTCGGACATAACGGAAAGTATTGTCAAAGGCAAATAAAAAAACATTTCTGAATTATTATGTAGATTTGGGATGCATTATCTGACTAGGCAAAAGACAATGGGACTTGCTAGGATTGCATTTGATGCATGTGATCATGCATATATTTTAATTAGTGAAATCATAGCTGTTCTTTCTAAAAACTTCTAAACAAATGGTGGCTTCAAATGGCCATCATATTCAAAAGGCTATCGCTGTCAGATTGTGCAGTCCCGGGGAGACAGGGAGGGAGCCGTTATTAGTCTGGCACTTATATCCTTTGAGGACTCCTCTTCATATAAGAAGAATAGGCCATCATTGTGAACTATCATGGGTGCCAACACTGCCAACGCCAACGGTATATGATATATGATAGTCAGTGACCAAGGAATATATTGGTTCGCAATAGGCATGAATCGCTGTTGTGTAGGAATTCGTCCATTACTCCATTTATCACCGTCCGGTAACTCCCCTTATGTTGATGTATGCAATAATTACTTAAAGGTGCTTCGTCTGAAAGGATTCACCATTGCGGGATTCCGATTTTCATATATTATCTTACCTAGGACATTTTAGTACTGTAAATCATTTGTATTTTTTTTTCCAAATAAAAAGGTTTTGCATCACTGGCTACTAGTAACCCTTTTGGGTATGTCCTATGTTTGTGTTCAATGAACCAGGTAGGTGCACTCCAGTGTCAGGTAGCTGCCATACAGGGGTAACCAACTACCCTGCCAGCTGAACAGGAAGGGGTTTTGAACTGACCATTCGCGTGTCATAAATTAAAGTCTATACATCTAAAACCAATATCCGGTTCTAAAATAAGGGGGTATTATAGTTGAAATGAAATAAAATACACACTTCATATATGGAAGTACCTATTTTTAGATTGATTGGTATATATTATGTAATAATTACATATCTATTTATTTATTCACACACGCTCTTCACAAACAGACTAATGTTAATTATAAAAAAAAAAAAACATCATAACATTAGATGCATTAATTATCGTTAGTGTAATTGACCAGGGCCTCTTTCACCCTTTTTAATAAACCATCTGTATTTAGCGTTCTCTCCTTCCAAATCTTAACGACAAGAAATGTATGCACAATTAAGAAGTTCATAAATATAAAAAAAAATCGTTCAATAACGTGAATCTTGTGTGTTTTTCCACAAATTTTTGAATTTTGACTGATTTTGTTTTTTTTGGAACAAGGCCTGCGTGGTTTCATGTTTCCAGTCTTAGGGTCACAACTGAACACGCGCGGTAACGCGTACTATGGAAATTTGATAAGTTGCATGCTACGTTACATTGGTTACGTTACCGCGCGTGCGCTCAGATGTGTACAGCCCATTAGTCTCCAACTCGGAAGAAAGAAGATGCTATGATGGTCACGCTAAAAAAATGGAAGCAACCAGTTAAGACAAGTAGCCAAATGGGACTCAGCCACTGCAAGGCTTTCCAAAAGGTGAAAAAGAAGTTAATGATATAGTTTACTCAAAGAAAGAAGAAGAATAATAGTATACAAAAAATAGGAAGTTTCTAACTCTCATTTGAGGTTAGAGAAGAAAAGAAACAAAAGAAGAGATACATTCCGATGTTATCAGGAAGCTCGCAAATCAACTTGTACTTCAATCAAACATCATGCAAGTGTGTTGGTTTGTTGGAATATTAAGGTTCAATAACAGTGTTTGTGAATCTCCCCTCGCAGGATATTCCGTCTTCCAATTGCGCGCTCAAATCTAAAAAATCGAGAGGGGCTGATCCCCCGAAAAAGATGCGTTTGTTCATAAATTGATGGTATAAAAATTGTATTCAAAAATAAAAAAAATAGGAGGTCATTGAAATTGTGCAAGCTCAAGCACAGTTTGTTGTGGTCTCTTGTTGCTTCCCTATGGATCTAACTGGGTGGTTCATAAGGAAACACTGATTGATTGATTTGGGAATGTATTGAAGATGATCCTTCTTAGATAGCCTCCCTACCATCAGCTGCCCTGAACAAACCTCTTACAGTTTTCAGTCCAGTAGCATCCTTCCGACTCCTTTGCGGCACGTTATTTTCCCTTTAATGACGAGTTGAGTTGTTTTGCGATGGATCCCATTTTTCAAATGCTTCGATATACCTATAATATTGACTTTGAGGGTTCATACCTCTACCTACACCGTACAGGGATCTGAGTCTAAATAAAAATAGAGGTCGGTAGACTTGCTGTTACGACGCCGGCTTTCGTACTGTTTCGTTCGGGGGTCGTGGGTTCGATCCCAGGTGCCGACCATTTAAGTAGCTTACTGTGAATAAGTCAAAGAGTGTATTTGAGTTCACTTTGAATCAGCAAGTATCATTTTATAAAAAAAAAATACTTTAAACGTGAAAACTGTTAACGCTCCAAACGTTAACCAAATTGAAAATGGTTTCCAAACCAAAAAAAATGTGTTTCGACTTCGATATAATAGCACCAGCGGAATGTTTCCATAGATTTCGAGGTAATGTTTAAAGTTATTTTTTTAACGTTACTAACAAAATTGTTTAACGCACGTTATCAACAGTTTTTACGTTATCTCTATCGAAATAACAACAAATTGTCAACGTTGGAGGCTGTCGTTAATATTTCGACATGGCCTCCAGTTAGACTAACCACATGTAACAATTATTATTGATCACCCGTCTGAATTCTTATTTAAAATTATTATAGCAGCCTTTACATCCTTGTTAGTTTTTGTTGAATTTCAGCCGCTTTGGGTTTATTTTTATAAATAATTTTTATTTCGAAGGCAGATTTTTTCGAATACATATTCTAAATGTAAAAAAAAAACTATGCCACTGGCAGGATTTAAACATGTAGGTAAGTATCAAAATAAATAAATAAAAAAAATCATTACATTATGATCGCACCCAATATTTCATAATATCAGTAGGTACTGGCACTAGACAAATAATACCACCCTAAAAAAATATCGACCCATTTTTTTTAATTCGTATCATCTCAGTTGCACGTGCGATAAAAAAATTTAAGACTCGCCAGTGGGTCAAATCGAAATACATATAGTATATTATTCTTTGTTCGGAGCCTTGCGAGTATACAATTGGGATTTGAGGGAGAGCTTTTGCATTATGGGGTGGGAATGGCCATAGACTTATTCCAATTCTTTCTGAAAGCATAAATCAAAAATATGGTACATGACAGATGCCCTGTTTGAGAGTAATATTTCGAAGATTTGAAAGTTTAATGTAGCATGATAGCAGGTTGCTTTCATCTTTGAATAGAGAATTTATCGAAGTATTCGGGTATCTACCTACACAATTGCAAAATCTTGAAGTATAGATAATGTTTTGTCCAAAGTAAATAATGTGTAAATTTTTAGAATAGGTACATTTTCCTTATTATTAATATATTTTTAAATCATAGACACCCTGCATAATAATTTGATAAGTTCGTCCGTAAATCAGTTTTTTCGTTGAAACACTCTAAAGTGAGTGCAACGTCTTTAACACCACGTAAAATTTTATCGTTCCTTTTACCACTACGGAAAATATTTATCATACATAAAATTTACAATTCAAAATTCCATGTCGATGGTTTTTATTACAATAAATTAATAAGTGTTGCGTTTATTATTTATGAATTGTAATTTTTGTGTTTAATAAATTCTAATTTGAATCGACAAAAAAAAAACTCACTTCCAATTCGTTGGACTGATTAAATTTCTATCGTTGATGTCATATCTAAACAAAAGATAATAACCAATATGATGTCATAGTCTTAATAACTAATCGATATATTGGCGAATTGACCGCATTTTCAAATCAGCCCTCTTCGTCATTTCAATATTGACATTCATCTGTCGATTGATTGATGCGATAATGTAATTTCGAAAATCGAACGTTGTGCATGTGCGTCGACCATAAATAACAATTTGTCACGGTTTTAAATGTGATGTTCCCCCTTTTTGTGAAAAATTAGTCATTTATTTGCCACAATATACGGGGTAGCAACACTGACACGCACGTCGTTGCGAAATAAAAATTTAGGTTTAGGTACCTAATTTAAAATTATTCGATAGGTCATAACACTTAGTAGATATTTTTTTTTGATTAACAAACATAATAATGTTAGGAATTTCAAAAAATATTCTTTTAAATATGTTCCTTTTATCATTTTGACAGTTCACGAATCAATGCTCCCTTGTGACCCAACTTATGGGCATTAGGAGGCAAAAAGAGCCCTCTAATTCGATCGATTTTGTGTAATGTCTTCATACACCATGTCAAACTCTAACAACTCTGAAAGAATAGCGCCTTTTTCGAGCAATTGTTATTCAGTATTATTAAGAACTGAAATCTATATAGAAACACTATATTATATTGTCGTGGTGTGTTTTGGCGTGCCAGAAGTAGATCAGTTTCATATAGAGCTACAACACAAAGTTTTACGAATAATGTGTCTCTAACCTACAGACCATACTAAATATATGAAACCGATAATGCGTCTGGCTTGCCACAAAACAACATAATATTGTGTTTCTAGCTTTAGACAGAGGTACAACACAAAATTCGATAATTGTATCAGATTCATTTTCGAAAGAACTGCTCGTTGCTTTTATTTCCAACTGTTAATGATTCAGTACAAAATACTAACAATATAAAGTGTCAAGCTGTCATTTCATAAGTTAATCCATTTTCTATTACGCTCAGATACGAGTAGGTATTCTTTGAAATAGTCTAGTAGAAAATTTAATACAAAAAAAAACAAAATAGATTTTTAATAAAACATCGAACTATCACTATGACTTGCAACATTGTTTTGATAAGATGTATGTGCTGAAATCAATAATACAGATTTGAATCATCGGGTTAGATAATATGACAACCGGGCGCACATCGGAGTTACTGGAAGAGGATATTATGTATGTAAATACGTCAAGCAATTATGATCGATACGGTTATGCTTTCCAGAGCAAATATAGGTTATTTGTCTGAATGCAGCTGTATTGAAACTCATTACCATACAGTTTGATCAAGACATGTTATGTTATGCGATCAATAGTAGTTATCGAGAGTTGATCCAATTTATTAATTAATTGATCCCGTTTCTGCTGAATGACGCGAATGTACGCCATAATTATTACAGTACGTCCCGGACTTCTGAAATCTTCGAAATTTTTTTAACCTATTGTGAAAGGAACGTATATCAACAATTATTATTGGTGACAGGCTAATAATACTGTTCGAATTTTAAATGGTATGAAGAAACCACCGAAAACGTAGTGTTGTGTTCATACCATTTAAAATTCGAACAGTATAAGTCAGTCATCACCCAAATCATTCGACGACGAGTGCAAAGGGGTAATAAAAAAGTCATCCATCAGTTGTCGATATATATATTCGTTAAGATTTAGTTCTTAAAATGGACCAAAGAATCTAGACAAACATAGAACGTTGTGTATTGTGAAAGATTTCCATTTTCTAAAGTATCAAGTGCAGGTTTAAAGTGATAAGTATAGTACACACTTGTGGACAAAAATTGAGATTTACGAGTGTCAAGTACTCAAGTGTAGGTGTTAATAATGTTAGAAGCGGGTTCTATTTTTTGGAATTAGTCTCTTCCTGCGCAATGACTTATCACTTCACACCTAGTAAGCGGACTTTGCATTTGACACTTCTTAACAAAGTATAATCGAATGATTTACTTATTTTTCTTTATGAAAGCTTTCGCCTTTGCAATGAGTAATGACATGATGGTTTTTCTCATAGAATATTAATCAAAAATGTTTTAATGCATATATTTTTCTACATATTATTTTAGTCCGTTTATATTTTTGAAGGCGCATCAAATGTAGAAAACAGACGTTAAGGTCAGATATTAATATGCCCAGAGCCGTACAAAATGCTGGAGAAGGTTCTTAAATACAATTTGCTGCATTAACTTTAATATATTTAGAGCTATTTAAAAAACTAAATTTTTTTAGGATCTTCATACAAATTTCTCAAAAAGATAGTAAGCCATCTTTTGGAAACAAAATTTCTCATGTAAACGTTAAATGGAATCTTGGTATTACGGTATGAAAATGTAATAAAATAATTGTAGATTGATTTGTTGCTGTGGGGTTGCCGGCTAAGAATAGCACCTCTGCTCTTTTTACTGGTTTTCCGAGCATCCTGTAAGAGGCAGGAAATCGAATCGGGACCGTGAGGTTGACCACCTCACGTCCTTAAACCTCAACCGGTCAGAAAAGGCACCATAAGCCTCGGACGCCTTTGAGCGCAATGGAGAGCTCTTGGTGCCTCCCTATGCCCCTAAGTGGGGTTTAGGCCTCCTGCGTTGCGGGTTGGTTTGGGGGGGGGGGGATCTGCGGCGGGCTTGATTTGTGTGGGATCGGCTTTTTGGTTTGATTGCTTCGATCGAACTAGAGGGCTGGTTTTGTGCGGGTTTGGCTTTGCTGCGGATTTGTCTCCTCCGGGCTGGCTTGCGGTGTGCTGGGGACCTTAAAGGGAGAATGTATGTATGTATATGTAGATTGATTTGTTATACATATAAATGTTATTAAAATCTTATTATTCTCAATAAATAAAGATTTAATGAAAAAATTTGCAAAATAATTCCTCCATTTTGAAGTTTGACAGCTGCCTTTATCACACATAATCACCCTCTATGGGTGGAATGCCTAATTAATTATCACACATTAGAGGGTGTAGGAAATGTAGCTAAGATTCAAACAATAGAGAGAGTAAAACTTGCAAATTATGTCGGTAGGTTCGTATAATATTATGAGGTCGGTAAAACAAAAATTGTAAAAGTGTCATTCCTCTTTTTCTGTGCTTATGTCAGTTATAGAGGTCTGTTAAGCAATGGGAAGCTAGACTAGAACCTGTTTAATTACCTACCGATCAAGCCTGACAATCGGAATCAAAAACGTAAAGCAAGACGGGTATAAGCTAGTGCCAAATATTTTCTTTATCAGCTATGATTTGTAATATAAAATTGAACAGACTACTTTTTTGTGTTCTAAATGTGCGGCAAGTCCGACATATAAAAATCTCAATTATGAAATTACACTAGAATTTCCTTGTTTTCTTATTACTATTATTATTGTAAAAAAATGATTAACATCAAACAAATGAAACTAAACATGTTTTAAATTCACTTAAGTGAGTCAATCTCTTCCAAAATCCTTACCATATTAAGATATACAAAATAGACATGGGTAAAGTTGCGTTTATAATGGCGATGATCGGGGTATCACTGTGTTTATGCAATACTCCCATATGGGTTATATTTAATTAGAATTTTCCCTAGAAATCGTGTAAATAGTACAATATTCTTTACATATCCAGGCTCAACTTTGAAAATATTAATTATACATGCAATTAACAAAATATTTGTTTTCACGAACTAAAATTCACGTTGGGACTTGCTACGAACAGCTATTTCTATTTTGATACTCATGAGGTTACTTTGAAAATCTATACATCTACACTTCTACACTCCCTTCAAAAACCAAATTAGGGGCATAGTAAGTAAGGCAAAAAGAGCTCCCCACTACGCTCTATCCTGCATAGTTGCGACGACCTCCTTCCACTCCATATCCAATTTCTCTGCTTCTAAGGAACAGAATACGGTGAAATTACATGGCACCTGACCAAAGCCGATGCACAAAAAGTCGTGTTTGAAACGAATTGCTTCAGCAGAATTTTGGGTATAAAATGGTACCACCGCATCGCGAACGATGCTATTAGCTGGTGCACCCAGCGGAAGCCCATCACTTTCACCGTTATCGAGAGGAGGTGGACATGGCTGAATCATGTGTTAAGGATACCGTATGACAGTTTCCCGAAGAAAGCGCTGTTCTTCCTCCCATCAGAGTCCCGAAGACGAGGAAGACCCTCTCACACTTGTATTGTTTTCGTAGCACACTGAATTCTATGTTTTTTTTCTATCTTCTTATTCTTTCTGTGTCGTGTCAGGTCGCCCCAACGTTGAGAATCACTCTGGAGAATGCAATGTTCGGTAAAAAAAATCTATGCAAGTATAATTATTTTGATTTGTTTATAGAGTTGAGCTTCTATACATGCATTTTCCTATAATTTTGATTTCTTCTTACAAAAATTACCTACTTTTTCACGTGCGATAATCTAGGCATGTCATTTTAATACACACCGCAAAGCTTGGGGAAATATTATTGGATGTCGTAAACAAATTCTAAATTTAAAAAAAAATATATCGAGTTTAGACTACCAATGACGTTTAAAGGCTTGACGAGGTTTGGCGAATGGTGTTACGATGTGACCCGAACACAGAGACAAAATAAAAGTTCTTAATAGGTTAAGCAAATAGAACAGAATATTTTTAAATTTAAATTGAGTTGAAGATTCTGTCATTGCTATAAATTAGAAACAAAAGTGATATTTGTTCGGCTTTAAATAACTTCAAATAGCGTTCAAACTTTCTAATGAAATTTAGCGTTTATATGGTTCAAGATTTGAATGTTTTTAAAGTGAATTTGTGTGTTGAGTAACACATATTTGCTTTATTTATATTCATAAAATAAGTAACTTCAGTTAGGTGTACATTTATATATATATTTTTTAATTAACTTAAGATCACTCGTAGGTAATGAATACAAATACACGTTGACATCTTTCAATGAGAGCAAATTTTTCTAATTCTGAAAGAGGAAGATGGTAGGCAGCGGGAATCGAGATCGATCCTAGAACCTCCACTACGTAAGTCAGCGACTGAAGCGCTAAACTACCAACCACTTTAACCAGTAAAACCGCAAAATGATTTTTTTAGATTAAGATTTTAGATTTTTAATCGTTTCGTTAGTAAGAAATAGAATATTGGTGCACCAACACGGGAGACTTTTTTGACTTTTTACTATTAAAATTATTGACTTAAATATGACTTAAGTTTTGCTAAAAAAATGATATTACATTTTTAGATATGAAACAATGAAGGCGATTTTCCCAATAAAATAACACTTTAGAAATCATATAAGGTAGAACTCAAGGTTACCCTATAGGCACCCTGAATAAGATGGTTTTACAACAATAATAATTAATTGATGTTTGGGTTTTATAGCTAGTTCGTTGTAAAATTGAAATTTCCTCCTTGGTAGGAAATTGCGGCGTAAACTCTCTATACACGCGGAAGAACTTGAATTTCCTAAATTTATTGACCGTTCTCCCAGAACTTCCTTAAGCGATTCCCATAAAACTTTGTTCCGTGTGAATCCAACTTTACGACTTTAACATTTAAAGTAGAAAAATGCTGGAATTTACACAGTCTTATTTTCTACTGTTTTGTTTTACGAAACTGTTACATTCCGACTGATCGGAATTCAATATAAACGTTAAAACTTTTCACTTTTTTTTTGCAATTGATCTTTGTTTAAAGTAAAATGTTTACGAGAAAAACAAATGGCTATCTTTGTTCATGCTTCAGCCTTGTCGTTTTTGTTGTTGTACATAGACCTCCTGCGCCAATTGCATCATCAGAGGACTTCGTCTTAGGGCTTCCGATGCTTTCCCGATCTGTTCTCGGGTGCCAATCGAATACTCTTTTCGTTTATCTGGTGTCAGCAAAACCATAGTGCCTCGTCTTAACTTACCATTACTGTCCAATGTCCACAGAGGCAGAAAATAGATGATTTGATAAATATCTTGCGGAAATAAGGGCTATGGTTTGATTTTTTTTGTATGACGAAGCTCCTGAAAGCATTACTTAAGTGATTTTAGGTACTTTTTTTTATGAATCTGTGCTCACCCAAAGTGAACACAAAACACCATATTTCACATAAAGCAAAGCTTATGGTGGTAAAGAGGAAATAGTCGCCACTCGGATTCAAACCTTTTCCAACCAAAATTCAAATCTTCAGTACGCTGCACGTACGAAAGCCGATGACTTATTAACTATGTACTGAAAATTATTACTGAAATTTAATTTGAGAGTTTTTTTTTTATAAAAAAGCCACAAGATTTTTTGTATAAGTATTAAGATGATCGAATATCGAAACGATCATCGAAAGAGTTTTGAAAATTTTCCATACAAAAATGATCGAACGATTCGATCGTTTGATTTTAGAACACTATTTGCACGCTAATAATCGCTTATTAGCGTGCAAGAAGCTTTCGATAAAACTCGTATTAACCCCACAGGCCTGGCCAACTTCACATTTCACCGCATTTTGTAGACCACATGTTCAGCAAGAAGTAGCTCACATATACACCATGGACTCTCCAAACTCTCCAAAACAATGCTGAAACCACAAAACGTCCTTTTTTTTCATTAGATTAATAGACTTGTTTCGTGGAGAGTGACTTTCTGGTCACGTTTTTAAGAAATTAAATAAAACTTAACAGTTCCCGTAGGAATACTTCCAATATCGTAATGCATACAATAAAATGCAATTTTTTATCCAACATACCTATAATATGCAGTTGCCGGTACCAGGGACAGGCCGGTGGCAATTGTAGATTGTAAATTATCGATATGCCACAATAAAAAAATTACAAAAGGGGACCGCAATAGTACCAACAATGCAATAAAATGATTTGCCAATTATTGTACAAGGCAGGAAAAAATAAAATATATTATAACAATCATTATATCTCTTGACGCATCGCTGATTTTAAGGGGACATGCGATATTTATTTTATATTTTTGGAAATGCGATAGAGTAAAAAATACAAAAAGCAAAAATGGTACATATTGACAAATTGGGAACATACATACATATTATATATTACGAGATGCTGTGTTATAATATGTAAGCCAACCGGCATTTTTTGCCTATGTTTCGATTTTATTAGTTGGATGTAAGAGATTGCTACGGCAATTTAGTCCCGGCTATGTATTGTAAATTGTTACACACAATCTTTAATATAAAGGGAAATCGGGTAAGTGCGAACACTTATAACTCAAGATCTGCTGAACAGATTCTTCCGATGTTTGATTAATTGGATTTTTCCCCTCTCCGGATAACAAAATTATTATTAAAAAGTTGAAAAATGCATAAAAAATAATATAAAATATAATATTTAAGTTAATATGAAACGGATTACCACCAACGCCATCTATGAAAAATTCTATAACAATAAAATTATTGTTCTCCTGACAACCATTGACATTAAAACTATTGGTACGCAGATTATTGTTGGAATTTTTATGGAGCTTTCAGAAATATTTCTTTAATATTCAAACATATTTTAAACGTATTTTTGTATAAAATTTGAAATCAACAATAATAGTAAGGGCTACAGGACAACCGTCTGTTAGGAAAGCTAGTATCGAAAAAAATATTGTGATACTTGATAATAGGTTCCTACATACAACTATTGCTGCTGAACATACTGATACATTGAGCGACATAAAAAAAGTATATTTACTTTATTAATCTAAACATCAACCAAATGCTCTGATCTTAGCTGATACAAAAAATGCATGTGACGAACAATAAGTTTTTTCACCATAAATGCCTGTCATGGTGGATTAAAACCCATTATTGATACAGATCTATGACCGTATATTTTAAACCATGGATAATTTTGTGTCAAAATACTTTTTTTGTACATTTTAGGGGCTAACATAACTATAGATAGGTGTTGAATTCCATCTGATATGACTTAAACGCTTTTTTATTCAATGTCACGTTGTTACTAATACTGTATTTATTCACAAAAAATCACGTATTTTGAAGAAAAGACAATCATAAAATATATACTTATGTATATAGGTTTTATACGCTTTTTCAATATTGAATAATGGGTACAACATAACATGTTCAAGAAACACAAAATCGTATGTTAACATTATACGATTATTAAGTCATATAAGGATCGGACGCCAAATTGAATAAAGGTCAAATAAACACAGTATATATATGACGTTTTAAATTATTCGACTAGTAGGTTGTTGGTTAAGTAAATCATAATAAAAAACGGAATGACGTTTTTATAACTATTTCTCGATTTTTATACGATATTCAATAAAATATCGTATACAATGGTTGAAAAGATCCTGGCCGAAGGCAAACACCTTGGATGCGCAACGTGAGAGCTTAGACCGGAAAAGGAACGATGGAGGATCTGATAGAAATGGCTTCGCAGAAGTGGTTGCTGACGTCGGGGAAACCTGATACGTCACACGCAGAAGATGAATAGTAAGTCTAATAAACATTTATATGACATTTTTACTTTATAAGGTGTTATAAAAGGTTTCAGATGATGCATTTATATGACTACTTTATAAGATTAGTACAAATGTGTCAAGACAACAAATTGAAACAAAGAGGTCCCTGGTGCGATAACTAATTTGGTTCAGAATAATTCAATCAATCAATACTCCCTGTCTGACCCAAATCAGGGGCAAAGGGAGGCAAGAAGAGTCAGAATGGTTAGTCCATATTTTTTTAATCCATTCACAATTCAGACTTAGATGGAAAGAAAGTGTCATAGGTATTTCTATTAAACATAAATATTAATAACACCTAATGTACATTCGAGCGCATCAGTGCATATCCCAATCAATGTGGTTGTCCCTGCAGACTGTTGCCTTGATCATGTTCTACATCTCCTATATGACTTCTGGAGGGTTATTCATGAAACGTGATAATAAAGATCCAGTTGCGATCTTACAGATCTGTTTGTGTTTTTTTTTATCCAAGGGTTTGTTTTGCGTTTGGAATATGTTAACCGATGATATTCCACAAAATAAACGTGGAAACTGTAGCATTTATTCCGTGAGGTTTGCACGTTTATGAATAATGAGATAAACCTCGGTGTTATGAGAATTCTACAAACGCCTTAATCCCGTGCTCGGCATTCGTAACATTTATTTTATTCTATTATGAATGTTTAATGTATGGGACATAGTGCCGCAGAAAAAACTTCGCAATAAAGAAAAAATAACAATTAAGGACTCTAATAATTCACTAGTAATGTTCAATTTTTAAATGGAACAAACCACTACAGGCTAACGACCGTCTTCTACTGTTATTTCGAAGGCTGGCTTAGTGTGATCACTTTACGTTAACAACGTTCGTCATTAGGTGGTAATGTCTCCGAAACTCCTAATCATGAGAATTCTCCACATGTTCAAAATGTCGAAAAATCTCATGCATGCAACAAGTAGATATTTAATAATTAAAGAAAAATAGAGATAAAAGTTGGAAATTATTCAGAACAAGAGAGCAACCAAATTTAAAGTCTGCGACTGCTGTCATGTATTTGGCGCCAGGATATGACTACATATATCCATTTTTGTAACTGTCTCATATTTATTGCCTATTGGCTTTGTTGGTTCACAACGTTCCAATTATGTCTAGATTCTTGTGACCTTTTTCAGGACTAGATCTTAAAGAAAAAATAACAACTAAGGACTCTAACTACTAATGTTCGATTATTCGATTATCCAAAGGGATAGATTAGAGAAGTCGGTAATCACAGAATTTTTGCGTAGTTTTGGAAGATTAACGTGTCGTATCTGTGATTCCTTTCAGGTTATCGTTTCAAGAGACCGGTACGAGTATCTGGAATTCTGACATTTCACGTCTATGCCGGATGCAGATCAATCAACATAGACTGAACTCGCATCTGTTCAGGTCCAATAGGCTTTATTCGCCATATTGTGAGTGTGGTTTAGATCTAGAGGCACTGGAACGTTTTCCTTTATTGTCTTCTGTGAGATATCTATGACCTTTGGTCGACTCTCCCTAAAATTCCGCTTCCAAAGAGTGTGGAACGTCTTCTCTCCATGAATTATACAATGGTGGGATAAGTGCTACTCAAATTCACAAGGTACACAATAGCATCAGAAATTTTAAGAAAATAAATTTGTTTTATATTATATTATTATTTATTTTGTAAATAAACAGATGATAAAGCAATAAAAACTAAGGATAATTTTAAAATCAGGTCAAAGATATGTATCTCTTAATCAGATCCGGTAATTTTAGATCAGTTTGTTCTGAATAAGGTAAGGACATTTGGTGACAGAAGTTTCAAAGCGAATTTGTTCGATACTTTTTTTCGCGACATTTCAATCACTAGATTAGGTTTCGGGATTTATTTATATTTAAAAATAAACTGGCCTAGACTATCGTTGATACGAATCGTCGAGGTGACCCAATTGCCTATGGCTTCTCAGTTCTCAGCAAACAAAGAAATCACGCAATCCAATGATGTTAAACAATCGGATTGGAATAATAGTAATGCATTTCAAAATTGCCGTAAATTCTCACCAACCCACCTTACCGACCCTAACATTAAATACTATATCTAATTAACTCGGACATAAAATTTTGTGGTTTACAATAAGCTTTTCAAAGCAACTAGTTATGAATGCTTTTATATAATCATTAATATTTTCAATTTTCAACATGCACTAGAAATGCACCACCCATTTCTACATTCCATACTGAACATTGATGTGAAACTATACAATCCGTTTTGATTGCAACGACCAGATACGGACAATCGATAAAATTACACACGGAACAGGTATGTTATAGAATAACACATATTACTGCGTTCGACAATATAATACATGACAATGTTGATTTGTCGGACGTGTCTAGTAATTTATCACGAATATAGAGACTCGACAACAGTATAATAGCGCGTGAACCCACCTTCTATAGGGCAGGATCATAGTTTGTTTGATTGCGTGATTCACCTCACTAATGCACGGACATCATCGAGTTTTATTTAATAAATAAAAACATACCCAACTATGGACCGGATGCATTAGTATAGCAATAATAGTGATGGGCAACGCATTATTCATAACAATATATTGGGTTAGTCGTATTTCATATTGTTGTATGATTTATAGAATTTATGTTGTTCTATTTTTGAATACTTCCTACGTGAGGTAAAAATTTATTCCGATATATTCACATCGATTGTTTAACCTCATTTGAATTTTATTTTTGCATTTCCATTCAGGATGTACCTACGGGAAAAATGCCTAATCGATGGCGCTTATCTATACGTTGTCTTCCTTTGAATAGTTGTATTACATCCTGTAACTTTCAAAGGTTCATTAAGGTACTTATAGAATGTAAAATTTACTATATTTCTCAATTTCAAAATATCACATTTTAACTAACTTCTTTGCGACCTCGACTTGGGAGTCTTCTGTTTTCATTGCCACTTTTACCAAGTGTTCACAACTCTTCAACCGTTGTCTTCTTCTGCACTTTTTACGGCGTCTTCGTTTTCGAGCAAAGTGTTCTGGACTCATAAAATTGTAATTTGTTAAAACAGTAGTTAGCTAAAAACCTATCTCAGGGTCTAGTATATTCTAAATGATGTTCAAGATTGGGAATACACAATACTATCATCAGCCTGCTTCTGTCCCTTCCCGACATCCATAGTTCCCTATCGGCATTCCGCAACCACACTGTCCCCTGAAGTGTATATTATATCAACGGACAACATTTTTCGTCGTGGGTTCCTTGGGTTTCTGATACCGATTCCTGGTCACCACCCAAGGGTATTTTAGAACTCCGTTCATCGGCTGTTCCGATAACTAATTAAGCCCAGCTTCATTATGATGATGCCAATATTTGGACCACATCTGTTACCTTTGTCCTTTTTCTAATAGATACATTTATTGCGATTTCTGTCTCTTATTTAACGTCCTTTCCTCCATTTCTGGTTGAGTTACTGACTCGCGGAGATTCTTTTTGTGAAATGAAGGAAGTAGTTTCGAAACCATAGCTAATTAAAGTGCAATAAAATGGCTGCCAACGGAATCGACCATTCTGTTTTCCAATGTACAAACGACAGCTTTTTACTTTTGAAGGCTTTCACAAGCTTTTCTTCTCCATATAAAGACATTAGCTTCTCAGTCGAATCCTTTCTCACTATCAGGAGGTAGTAAATATTGCCAATATCCAGTTGCGTTTTTGTTACGATTAATTCGATTAAATCCGACCCTCTGATAAAATCAAAATCTTTTCGTAGCCTGTTTTAATAGAGATTTGTTTCAATAGCCTAAAATTTACATTACATGATTATATTATTTGACCTTCCCTTGGAAAAAAGTAAACACACAGCAGGCAAAATATTCGCTCATATGAAGTTTGCTCATTTGAATATCTTTTTTAAAGCACAGTAGGTACCTACTTATATTTCTACATAAAGTTTCGGGGTTAAGTAGATGTAGCAAGCCTTCAAGCTTATCACTTATCAGAAATCTAAACAGTCTCGTGCCGACAGGGTATAAAAAATGTACGGCAATAAAATCAAAGTACCAATATCATTATTGAGTCGTTTCGTCGGAGTTTCCATTCCTGCTTGTAAATGGCGCTCGAAACGACATTTTTGCTCCAGACTACTAATAACTGTTGTGCTCTTTATTTGAGCTATTTTTGTTTTTTTTTTTTTAAATTGACTAGTACAGCTTTATCTTCAGATCAATCGAAGCCTAAAATTAAATTAAATTGCGGAAATTTTGAGATTAATTTGAATTTTAACAACCGTTAATGATTCTTCCCAATAACTACACCACAACCAATCCCCGCTAAAAACAAGACATTCTTTCATTAACACTTAAATAAAATTCGTTTGGAAAGATATGTTTTTCCCTTTTTTGGCGCATCACACGGCAGATGAAGTCCTCCCGACTTTTATCTGAAACCTTGTCCTTTTTGTGTACTTTTTAAACTTTTCTATTTTTTAGGTTTATAAAGTCTGGATGAAACAAGAACTAAAGATCCTGAAACATCCAGGGTATTGGGGTGCAACCCTTAATGATTATGATGATAGTAGAGGTTTATCGTTTGCTATGCAGACGACGCCGTTCTCGTAGAAGATGACTGACTTTCGATCAATTCTGCAGAACAACTGAAAATGAAAACCTCAATAGATAAAAAAAGAGTAGGGTAACTTAATAGCCTTTAAGATAGTAGTAGATATTAAGACAATAGAATAAGTTATGTGATTCAAGTACCAAAGCCTTGAAGTAGTAAAGCAGTAGTGCCTTAAGTGTCAGGGAACAAGCAAATGAAGAAAGCACAATGAAAGAAAGCAAATGACAATTTGTAAGACCTGCGTACGACCAACCATGACATACGGTGTGGAAACCAGAGCTGACAACCCGAGAACGAATAGTCTCTTGAGAACCACCGAAATGAAGACTCTTCGCCCCACCGTGACATCATCCGAGACAGAGTAATAAACCCCAAAATTCGGAGAATCTGCGTTGTCGAGGATGTAGTAAGATCGGGAAGAAAGAGAATACATCAGGGAAATCACTCCATAAAAAAAAAGATCGGGTGAGAGTAGTGAAAAGACGGAGGGACATTTGAACATCCGCGTCCCAGGAATGACAAATCCCGAACAAACAGGACTCAAGAAGAAAAAGATGAGAGTGACCGTAACTTCAAATCAACACAAAAAGTAAATTTGAATAGAATAAAAAGAATACGACATGCAAGATTGGTCAACACAGCTAGTGTAACAAAAATAATAACACGAATTCATACCTACCTACATACATTCATGATGTTAGTCTATGGCACGTTTGTGATTGTCTATTACTATTTATTTGACAATATCTTCTCTCCTTAAATGGTTTTAGACACACTTATTTAAAACTCAAGGAGTGCCTCGCTGTCATATATATAAATTGAATATTGTATTCTTAATTTGAAAATTATTCAAACGTTCGAACTGTTTCATAAGACCTTTAGGAATGTAAACCAGGCGCTTAAAAAACATGTGTATTTTTTTGAAATGGTATCATATTCACCAATTCTTACCTACATAAAAAGTGAAAGCGGATATACGTGTCTACTTTCATCTGTTTTGCTTAATTTTTATTTTCCTAGTTAATCAACAATATTTACATTGATTTTTCTTCTTTACGAGTATAAACCTACGAGTAGATTGCTATTCACGAACTAAAGTTCGAGCTAAACTTAATTATTTACTTGAAGTGTCGTTTCCTTTTAAAAACATTTGAATGAATCTAATTCCAATCGTTAAAGATTTATTTTCACATTTTTCAGCAACTAATCTAGCTAAACTTTTTAATTAATGTACATTCTACAATAAAATGTATATTTCAGTTTCGTATGTTAAGGAATCACTAAGTACTAGTGGTCGCCCAGCGGTCGAAATTCGACCACAACTATTTATAATCTATGTGGAGACATAATAAAAGTTGAAAATGTTTATTCAGATTACTGCTACATAACTTTCTTTTTATATTGAGATTATCTTTTCACAATTTTCTTTCAAAAACAATGACATGGATACGTCAAATTTGAAATATTGATATGTAGTTACAATATTAATCTATGCACAATTTGACAACAGATAAACAAGAGAATATAGCTATGCGCATGTCTAAACTTTTCCGTGATTTACCCTGCTGCTTTAAAGTATGCGAGTTTTTTATGAATACAACTTTTTTTTCATCTTTATTTGGTTATGTTATTAATATTAAAATATTCCCCTTTCAACAAGTAATCTTGTTAATTTAGCCATTCCGTGTCACATATTATTCATTATTATAATGATATGCGAAGTGTCGAAACCATAGATAACAAATGATTATTTCTATACTTGCGGGAAGTGTTCTTCTCATCCCCGATGGAACTCGGCCAAATGGCGAGGTATTATAATATACAGCGTGTTGTTTATTTTATAAAATAATCCCCCTATTCTAAAATCATCCCCTAAGCTCCCTCCCTACTGCGAGTTTGTTTGGATCTATTGTTCATGTCACCTCTAGGTAATAATGGCAATACTGCATAAATTGTTTGGAGTTCAACATTTTGTTGCCATATATCGAAAACAATTGGTCAATGATTTGAATGTTATTTAAAATTAAAATTCAATTACATGATAAAATAATGTGTCCTTTTGTGCCTCGCTTTGAACTTCCTCATTTAATGCTAGTTTATTGTCAACGAATGCGATATTAACAATAAAATGGATTCATAAATTCTCACGAAAATTGAAATAGAAAAAGCAATCGAGTTAAAAAATATGCAATGATATTGCACACTTAAATATTTGAGCTTATAATTTGACTTGAGCAGGTAAACAAAATACCGAAAATAAAAGGGTGTTTTTTTTCCATTTTTTTTTCAATAGTTTCCTTGCTATGAATCTCAACAGGGATACTTACATAGGAAGGTACATAAAAATATTATTTTTAAGTTTATTCTGCTATTTATTTTATTAACAATTATTTAACGTTTAAAATATGTACATTTCATATTTCAACTGTTTATATAGGTATGGTATGATATGGTTTATATTAATAATGTGGGTATATCATTGATTTTGTATGAGTTCATATTCTGCCACAGAATACTTAAGTAAACCCTTCACTCTATAAGAAATTCTGGCTAAAGTGCCAGCGGAAAAATAAGCTATTTTGAGAATAGAGGTATATTAGGCGTGGATATCTTTACTTTCCCCATTTCATTCGGCACTCGTTTTCAAATGTTGCCAATCTCTTCCTGTTTAAACTGTAACAATGCGCATGACTCGCATAATTTTTATATATGGCAACAAAATACTTATAACACCACGGTGTCATTGACAGGCACACAACGTCACGTGCATGTTGTGTGTATGAATTGTACTAACAGTTCAACATAATCTACGCTGCTGATTAACGATGGGTAATTAGGGATGATTTAAGGGTAGTTTTACACTTTAAACTTTTAAAGGAAATACAGCAACACGACGCCGGATGTAGATAATTATGGTAGGTCAGGGTTGAGCTGTCTAACGTCGTTTGTGGACCGCACCGAATCGATTAAAAAAACCCATTAAAAACACTACTGTAATGTTATGTATTTGATACTCAAACACACTTCGATGTATTTGACATTGACACATACGCATATATTCTTTTGTTTATCTGTGATTAAATTGAGAATACATTACTTAATATTGTTTGTCTTTAATAATAATGGAAAAAACTTTGTGCAAATCAACATTTCAAATTTGACGTATCCAATCCATGTGATTGTTTTGGAAAGAAAATTGTGAAATGGCGCTCACTTAGTCTTTGACAATGGAACCTTAATAATGTCAAACTTATAATTTAAATAAGTTATGGTCGAATTTCGAGCACTGGTCGACCACTTACATATTAAACCCGCTTGTATGTACGCGTAAATTAATCGACATTTATTTACAAAAAGTTGCTTTTTGATTGCTTAACTTATTTGATTTACTTTATTTGTTGCAGATGCTCTGGAATAAACCACTGCAGTTTCATTTTGAATCTGGACTATGAGGAATCCGAAGACTGGGGTCCAGGAATTGTATATATCAAATATGTCTGCATGGACGGTAAGAATATTTTTGAGTGTCACCTAGGAGCGTTACATAATATGAACAACTAAATCTGAACTGGAAACTTTAATGTTAGATTGAGCATAGGGTCAAAATCGATCATAGATTAAGATTGATTTCATGCATCTCATACAAACGATAAATTTGGAGGTCCTATAATAATCTATATATTAATACGTGAAGGAAAAACTTTGTGACTAATTTTACGGAAAATTTGCGGACGGAGGGGTATGAAATTTCGCACACTTACAGTTTATATAGAGGAAGGTGGTAAACACTAATTATTTTTTTAATTATTCGAAAAAATAGATAATTCAATAAAAAATTGTAAAAAATTTCAATGTATATGATACTCACACACACTTCTACAAACTACTTATAAAGAAGATCAATTTCATAGAAAAAAAAGTAAAGCGCCTCATAATGGGCGCAGAAGCTATTTGAAGGCGGTTTATTTAAATGGAAGGTGGAGCTGAAAATAGCGGGATATTCAATTGAAATTGAGAATATTTTAATATTGTTTTTTATTTAATAATAATAGAAAAAAATATCAACATTTAAAATATGACGTGGAAAATAACACTCGCTCAATCTAATGTTCAAACTTATAATCTACTAGCAGTCTGTCCCTGCTTCGCACGGGTAGGTATATAGGTATTTAAAAAAATAATTCAGTTTTCTTATGATCTTTATAGATCCCTAACTTTATCAAAATATTCTATAATCTGAATAATGTAGCATTCTAATGGTCCCCTCCCGTCCGGCTCGTACCCCAGTGACGCCTATATCTCTGCCGAAATCTCTCAATTTTTTTTTTAATAAATCAACCCTTATTGTGTCATTATTATAATAGTTAGACGTATGCTGTCGCGACACTTTTTGTAGATAATTATGTCTTCTACAAAGTTGTAGTACATTATTTTATTCTATCATCAATAGTTTTCACAGTTCATGTAAAGAATATTTTAGGTAATTTTTTACACCTTATGTTACATTATTGGAGTTTTAGTAAGGATCCCAAATATTTTTGAAAATTCAATATTGCCACCGGGGATAGTGTAGCTTCCCAAAAGTGAAAGAATTTTTCAAATCGGTTCAGTAGTTATAAATAATTAAAAATATAATATTTTTAAGCATGCAAAAAATCAGGAACCCAACTATCTAGAAATAGTTCCCAGGCGAGGGAATCAAAAATACGCCGAAATGAAGAATCTTCATCTATGCTTCTATCTTAAAATATTCCTCGACAACCAACGGTTAGAATTTAAAAATATTCACTAAGCGTTTTTAACATTGAAACGCTTCTTTAGAAAAATTGATACTTATTCGGCAAATAATATCAAAAACTTCTACGTCTCTTTGGCTATATTCATTACATGACAATCGAAGAATATTTTTTGAAATTTGAAATAAAATAATATGTTTTTTCTTGTAAGATACAGTTAAGTACTCAAATTATGAAATGGCGTTTCAATTATTTTTTTAAAATAAACAAACACTTATTGTGGCATAACTATAATAGTTAGACATATGCTGTCGCGACATTTTTTGTAAATAATGATCTCATCTACAAAATCGTATTACATTATTTTACTCTATCTTCAATAGTTTTCGCAGCGTACGCGATGTAAAGAATATTTTAGGTAATTTTTGCACCTTATTGGAGTTTAAGTATGGATCAAAGGCTATATGAAAATAAAATATAGCCTATGTTCAGCGGGGAGAGTGTAGCTTCCCAACAGTGAAAGAATTTTTCAAATCGGTTCAGTAGTTTCGGAGCCTATTCCCGTCAAACAAATTCAATTCAATTCAATTCAATTTATTCAACAAAACATAAAGTACAAAATTAAATAAAACAACACTACAAACACAAATTCACACATAATTGTGATTAAATGCCCCCAGACAGCATGTACCGCTGGTATGAGGGGGTCAATTATTTAGTAACTATAGTTCATTAGAACAGTCTCGTATATAAACATATCACAAAAATGAGAGAAAAAAAAACAGTTCATCCGTCAATACACCATTCACTTCGCTGGACAACACACTTAATTTTTTTTTTTTTTTTCATTTCCGCTTATTCAATGTCACTGTCTTCACGGCTCTGGCAAAGGGCTTTATAGGCTGTATCTGCTTGATATCGTCCGGCAGCGCATTATATAACAATGCCGTCGAATACAGAAAACCATACCTGAGCCTATCAGTTCTAGGGCACTCAGCCCTGATTTGGTTTTTCTGCCGTGTGTCACGGGAATGTATACGACTGTTTGTAACTAGATTTGTGGTTGACTTTATTTGTCCATTGTTCATCCGGTGTAGCATCTTTATTTTCTCAGTGTTAATTAACTCATCTAGGTTCAAGGACTCAGTTATGTTTATAGGTCTTCTGTTCTTGTGTATTTTTTTAGATTATGAACTGCCTTCAATGCCTTGTTCATGGCTCTGATTACTACATTTCTTAGGCCCTTAGTACATTGGGACCAAACAATTAAGCCATACGTTATATGGGGCAGGATAAACGCGTTATAAATCATTCTTTTCGTGGCAATGTCACTTAAATCAATTCTTTTTAACACTCCAATCAAGGGTCCCAGCTTATTCAATAAAGAATCGACGTGTTCGGACCAAGACAATCCATCATCCATCACTACACCTAAATATTTAATGTAGTCTGCTTGCTCAATTTCGCATTCATTTATAACTATTTTGAGACTGATTTTGGTTTTATTTTTTTGCTGCAATATCATATACCTTGTTTTATCTGCATTGATGGTAAGTAACTTGTCATACAGCCATGAAACATAAGCACTAAGATCTTCATTGATCATCCTCTGCAATGAGACGTGAGAGCTGTCGCTATAAATAATAACAGTGTCGTCTGCATAAACAAAGTATTCTCCCTTCACGCCACAGAAACGTAGATCATCTATGTACAATAGATACAATAGAGGGCCAAGGATTGAACCTTGTGGGACTCCAATTTCAATAGGGTACTCTCCGCTCAAATAATCATCATTCTTAAATGAAGCTCTTCTATCTTTAAGATAACTCTCAATCAGCCTCAACACACTGCCCCTAAATCCCAAGTTATACAATGCCCGCAACAGTGTGGGATGATGAACCGTATCAAAGGCCTTGGACAAGTCGATAAAAACCGGCACCACGTACCTACCCTTATCCAGCTCACTGTTAATATAGTACTGTTCATAACATCAATCAGAGCTATGGATGTATTGCTCCCACTCTGAAAACCATACTGTTTTGGGTCATATCCTCCATTTTTAGTAATATAACTAGTAAATCGCTTGTGCAAGACTTTTTCAAAGATTTTACTAAATGAGCTTAGGAGGCTTATAGGTCTGTAGTTACCCGGTTCTCTCTTATCTCCTCCCTTATAAATAGGAATAATTTTAGCAGCTTTAAGACAATTGGGGAATTCACCAATTTCAATATAGTGATTTATAAGCGATGCAATAGGTTTTGACACAACATTACAAAGAATCTTAAGGTCGATGGATGAAACGTCATCACATCCACATGATGTGCTGTTCTTCATAGAATTAATTATTGATGGGATGACATCGGAAAAAAGCTCTCCATTTTTATATATAAGATATAAGTTTATGGTCGACTTTCGAGCACTGGCCGACCATGCACTAGTTTTATAAATTGATCGTGATCATTTTGTACTGATCTTCAATAAAATATAACAAATGAAAAGGAAAAACATATTTGCTATAGGTACACTTGAATGCTATTTATTGTTTTTAGTTAAATTGATTCTAATCACTTGTCAATTTTGAAAGGCAATTATTTTTTCGTATTTTTTTATAAACTGACAAATCGCTAGAAGGAAAAGATGAAATAATAATTCAACTTAACAACCATGTCATGCCAGAAGAGATTTTTTCATCCGATTGTCATCGGTTCATTTATAATAATTACGTATATTGGAATTTTCTATAAGCTTCAGCGAATTGTTCATTTTCTATTTAAGACAAATACCTATCCATAAATAAATCTTCTACTTTCACAATGAATTTAGGTTTACATGGAGCATAATATAAAGAATTTATTAAGGATCCCATAATGGAAGAATGAAAGATATGATAAAAATTATATCCTTCATTCTTCCATTATGGGATCAAAGATACTGATATTCAAATGAATTCAAAATTTGATCACATTTTCTTGCCAAGCCCATGCCACTAGGGACATGTTAAAACGAATTTACAATTTTAATCAGTAAAGTAAAGTTTGGATGACAAATTGTCCATGCTTAAAATATCAACCCCAGTAATTTCGCTCTGCGGAGGGTTAATTAAAATCTTCATGTTATGAATTAACAAGACAATAAAATTTAATAGAACCTCATGTTTCCCAAAATTCCTTATAGATTCTAATGCTTGGGTAAACAAAATAGCACTATACATTGAAATATTACACACAACATCCCAGAGCCTTGCAGTCTGCAACAACATCATCGCAGCTTTGGCCTTCCAACGGTTCTTCTTCCAACTGGATCATTAAATAACACTCTTTTTGGAAACTCCTGGTCATCCATAATACGGAACAATTGTCCTATAGTCAGCATAGTCTGTTAATTTTGATGAACTTGACTATGCTGAAATCCTGATATGGCCCATAGAGTTCGGCTTTGTATCGTTTCGCCATTCTTAGAGCCATCTCTAATATTCGACGAAAAATTTACTATTGAAGGCGTCCAGTCTTTTGCATCCTGTTTGCTCAAAAAATTTAAAGATTACCTACATATTTTTTCGCTGTCCAGTTTTCGTCTATAATCATCTTTTAGCAGCCATGTTTCGTATGACGACATCATCTACCAATAGCGTTTCTTCATGATGCCGACACCCGGTATCAGCCTGCCACATCCTACAATGCGGCACAACTATCGGTCACCAACAAGTTTCCATAGATTCAACCACAGAACACGCACAATCCGTCTTTGTAATGTTACTTATACAATAAACCGACCCACTCTATAAAACCTGTGCACACTTCCCCTAACAACCATAAACACCCACAATCTTTCCATTAAATACCTCCAATTCCTTTCTTTATTTCAACGACTAATCATTTCCATAATTCAGCCTCCCAGTTTTTCAATGCTTCTGACCTTGTCTTTCACGGAGACTTCCTCATGAGCTCTTTATGATTATTGATATTATATATTTATATACCGATTTGAGGGGTTAAATAAAACTTTGCAGTATTACGATATATACTGCAAAGTTTTATTTAACCCCTCAAATCGGTATAATGGCTAAGTATTACAAAGTTTCAAGTAACGTTTTTGAAGAATATATTTATAAGTTAGCATAAGTTGTTTTACTGCTCCATGGTAAATGATGACTTAAATTATATCATTTACACTAAACACCACGGTACCGTATGAAGGCCCGTCACTTCTACTTTAATAGGTGGACATATTTTATCTGAAACACTGTGTTAAAGGTGCCGAAAAACAGTTGATCAACAGTTGAGCGTAGTTCTCTCTACCAACAAATTTCAAAAGATAAGACCATCTCGTACTATGTTCCGTTTATTCAAAACTGAGCTGTAGAATTGTGAAATAAAAAAGCTAGGAATATGACATTGATACCTATTACGGAAAATTTTATGTATTGGGAGCGTCTTTTCGCCTACCTTGATCTCACAAAGGAAGACATTCATCCTTCAGGATCAGGTTTCTAATTTTTTGTTCTTCAGATCCTAACTTTTTGTATTATTTGGCCTCACCGTGGGGATAACATTTGATGATTGAACGGGATAGAAATGGTAGGAGGGTGTTAGAAAATATACACGATGAAAAATGTTGAAAAACACACCCTAACTGACAAAATATTTTCTACAATGATTAATTAAGGTTTTTTTATATTAAATTTTCTCATAACACTGAAAAATAAAACAGATCGTTCTTTTACGTGGTTATGTTAATAAAGATGCCTGGAAATATGGGTAGCTGCTAAGCTAAGCTTATCGAAGGAAAATCCGTTCTGCGGAAAATCACAATTAAAAATTATTAATGATGTCGTTATTATTCAAATTATATTATGATAAAACTCTGACAGAAAATAATATACCTAGTATAAGTATCTTTAGGTTTTTTACTAGTTTTCTGTATGTCATGAACATTCATGAAAAAAATTTGAAGTGGTTCGTGGCCTAGCGGTTACGACGCCGGCTTTCGTACTGTAGGTCGTGGGTTTGATCCCAGGTGCCGACCATCTTCCTCTTTCACGACACAAGCTTTACGTAGTTTACTGTGAAAGAGTCAAAGAGTGTATTTGTTTTCACTTTGAGTGAGCACAGATTCATTTTTATAAAAAAAAAGGTTTAGTTCGAACTGAACTCTTTCTTTTTTTACTTAAGGGTCAATATAACGCTGAAAAGAAATATGTTTAGGTAAGTATGTAAACGAGACAAATTTCAAATACTTATTATAAAGGTAAATATTTTTTTGAGTTATGAATCGATAAAATTATTGAGAATTTCAGAAAAAAAAATACTGAAAAAGCATGTCTCAAATATTTGACTAGTTCTAAACTTAAACTTTTACATGAATAGCTCTGCAAAAAAGATAAAAACTTTAAAAAATATTGAAAATTTTGTCAAAAAACTTTTCTTAAAAATATTTTTCTGTGTTATTTAAAGTACGCCATGAAAATATCTGTGTCATTTAATGTTTTTGCATCTACTATCTTCTAATTATCTGGGTTTTTGTCGTATTTGACCTATTGAGGGAGAGAGGGATTTGTCCTTCTATTAAGGAATTAAACATTAAAAAAAATACTAATTTTCTGTTCTATGGCTACGTTTTATAATAGAAAAAGAGATCTTTGTAACTTGTTAAGTAAATAAGGTAGAAGAAAGAATGAGTTTGGCGATGTTGAAAAAATGGTAACAAATAGAATGTCTAAAACAATGCCTACATAAAACTAAAAGGAAAGGTGTGGTTGATGGAGAATGCTTACATCGATTGTTTTTCAAGTCTAGGACAGAACGAAACTGTTTTTTGAACTGAATATAAATAGAAAGAAATAGAACGCTAATTGAAGAGTTGAAAGAAGTTTGTGTTGATATAAAAGTTAAAAATTATCCATGTCTAGTAATTCACGATCACAGCATGATTAATAAATAAAAAAAAAAATACTCCGTTAGTTAAAATTGTCTTTGTGAAAAATGTCGTGCAACTTTTCCAGCAGTGTATCTTAGGGTAGTTGTGTTTGACTTTTTACTTAATGAAAACAATATTATTAATGTCGTGTCTGATTTTACACCTTTTTAATGAGATAAGGCATCACTTGGGTTAATAAAAAGCAGCAAAGAGGCACCACCCATGGAGTGATGAACTATTTGACCGCCACTGACTACCGACTGATATTTTTAATAATGAGACATAGAAAAATTACTGTGATTCTACACTAATTAGCCCTCATTTAAAGAAAGCCCCCAGAACTTAATTAAAGTCGGGGCTTAAGTTTTGATTTTTTGGCTGGTTGTTATTCTTGTAATTTGGGTTTCAGAAACTCAGTTAAATATAGGGTTGATTACATTTAACGTCAGCTACCAACTAACCTACCAATTTATTAACGAGACCCTTTTAAAACTCCGATCGCAACAAAAATCCTCAATACCGTCGTTTTTTTTTCACAATATCAATGTAATTTTTCACCACTTTTGACACGCCATTCGTCTTTAACCTTTGGCACTCCTGTGACTTCTTCTTTATTAGCCTGTTTCTGTCCATTGCTGAACATCGGTCATCTTCGTCTCCTTACAGTAATTCCAGTCCTGAGCCCCCGTCATGGCCTGGGGACTGCCGACATTTCTTCTCCCTTGTCTAGGCTGCCACTCCACCACTCTTCGTACATCTGTGTTGACCAAGGATGGATTTGAAAAGGAAGGTGGATGTGACTTCTAATCTATCGAATCCGTTTTATTGCTCTCTATTTTTGATGTCTGATTTTAGAGTTTAGTCTTGCATTTTAATATGAACTTTGAAAGAACCTTGAAATATTTGTTCTCATATTAAACCTATCATATCATATCTCATTACATTCCACTAGTCTCATTGGTATTCTTCCACACAATTCACAAACACCTCACACCCAACTTTATAGCACTCTAACCACCCTATACACGGCTAAAGGCAATTTTCTTTTGCACCCCTTATTAGGTATGATTGGAAAGGCTTCGCGCAAATGAGAAGGGGGTGATTAGACGGCCAACAGCTGGCCTCGTTGTATTGAGAATCTTGAAAAACAATTTTTTTTTCTTTCGCGAGCTTAAAAACATTTCAAACTCTCCGAGAATCTATTTAATTTATGGCATGACATAAAAGAATTCATTTTGACTAAAAACAAATTATCTGATGGCAGTGCCTACCTAAATAGTTGTCCTGTGCTTGGAATTTAAAAAAGTAAATTATTTTTTCAATCCTTTTTAGTAAGAAAATGATTAGACTCCTGACATTTCTTAGCAAAGGTGTATTATTTTCATTTCAGTGTCCAACTATCACATTATTGCTTGATCGTATTAATATTAAGCTAGGATATTATGTATTAATATTAAGCTATATGTAGCTTCTATTACCTACTATTATTCTGTATTTAACCTCATCATTAATATAAGAGTAAAAAGTGAACCAACACGTGTAAATTTACTCTTTCCAACTCTAAGTTCCCGATGGACAGACCGTCATGAGATGTAATTCAGCCTGCCGGAATTGACATGACATAGGAATTCAGTCTTCTGCCCATTCATTTCGAGTTCCACAAGCATTTTTTCTGCAAGCGACGTGATGGCATGTCAATATCGTCAGCATAAGCTAGTAAATTTATGAAAGTAACATATTGGATATTAAACGCATTTTGCAAGATGTCAATATACTCACTTTATACATCCAGTTATAAACCATTAGTATCATGCAGTGACTTATTGATATTTGTTATGGCAAATTTGAAAATAAGGGATGAATGACACAACTTTCTGTGTTGTTTCAACCCCGAACTATCTGAATCCTAACAGCATGTCCCGAAATCGATAAATGATTTGATAATACTTAGAAGAGGGGTGAGAACAGTACTCAATATCTGTCACATTTTCATGCAAAATGCGCATTTACTTAATAATAGTGTAGGTGTGTTCGTAATATCCGCTTTATTCTGTACTTTAGAGCAGTGTTCCTCAAAATTATATTTATATCATGTTATGAAAATGTGTAACTAGGCCTATATAACAACATTACCAAAATTTGGAAAGCGTCGGCGTTTAGTGTCGGGACGAAACGTAAACTGTTTGATGCGTGTGTGTTGCCCATTCTTCTGTATGGGTGTGAGTCCTGGCACCAGACCAAAGCCCAAGCACAAAAAGTACGCGTTCTAAATTAATTGCCTCAGGAGAATTTTGGGTGTAAGATGCTACCATCGCATCACGGAGGCCCATTACTTCTACCATTATGGAGAGGAGATGGGGTTAGCCAAATGAAAGTTGGCTGAGGAGAGCGCTGTTCTTCCTCCCATCAGGGTCCCGAAGACAAGGAAAAGGAGGGAGACATTGTATGCGGAACATTTGTTGTTGGATGAAGAGTTTTGTCTAGAATCTAGATAGGAAAGAATGAAAGGCCGTAATCTCTGCCTACCCTTCTGGGTAACGGCGAGAAGGGTTAAAAAATCCTTCGTTCGACATCACATCTTTCCAGATTTAAACCCTTCGTCCATGGATGTGTATGGATGGATGTATGTCCATGAAAATATTATGTTTTGAGTTAAATCGTGTGTTTTCTATTTTTAAATTTTCGTGACTTATCCTCGTCAGCGAGAAACATAATTAATTTTAACGATTCCGTAACATTCCATTTCTTAAATTTATGCAAATCCTTGACTTTGTGATACTAAAAAGGCTTTTTTGATAAGTACTTCAATAGAATGACAGGGAAAGATTAAGTCAAAAAATGATTCGTTCTTTTTTTGAAAAAAAAAAAAAGATTTCCTTTTCCGTCTCTTACGAGTATGCCATAGATATATAGACACATTCCATAGATTAAAGGAATATCTTTTACGACAATGTTCGCAATAACTATCAGATAAAAGATAAAAATTTCCTATCGTAAAACGTAATTCAGTTTTTTATCCATGTAAATTCAATTTAAGAATAACATAGAAAAAAGATATTGTTTTGGGATGGTGTCAATAATGTTCAAGATTATTTTTTATGATCGAAATATGTTAATTAGGGAAACATTCCGAATAATAAAAATACTTTTGTTCCCTTTTCAGCTTCTTTTGTAAGTATAAAATTTTCCAACATAATATAGGTAGTTTAGTTAAATAATATCAATAGATTTATTACAGTTATGAAGTTATTAATAGGTACGATTTTTATTTCTTTGTTTTTCTCGTTAAGTCAAATTATGTACGATGTACTGTGGAAATTCGGCGTCTCAGTTTTTTTTTTATTATAAAGGTCATTTTTTATTTTTTAAAAATCTTCATAGGTTAACTGATGTAACTATAAATAAACTTTAGACATTTTTCACCAAAAACAAACCTTGCGGCCGTGGTAGAAACAAAATATCTCTATCGGATAAGAAACAATCGACTTCAAATTAGTTCAAATCAAACATTTTACTACTCCGATATTATGATGACAATCAAAATGTACCCTTTGGTTATTGTGAAAGACGTCAAAAGTGTATTTGTTTTTACTTTGAATCAGCCCAGATTCTTTAAAAAAATCGACCAATACTTTCAAAATGGTGCTAATTAGGAGTATTCAGTGATTAAATACATTAATGATAACATCTAAATGCTTAATTGATTCTACAATAATAATAAGCATTCGATGAGACGTAATATGTAACGAACCTACACATTAGGCTTTAATTAAGGTTTTTATCGTCTTCGCGACATTATTGGGATGAAAATAGTACCTACCGTTCTCGGCCAACTGTCACTTTACGACATTCTTAACACTTGTCGTAGCAACAGCAACGTTCAAATCCTCTCAACTCATCCTACTTTAAGGTACCATCAACAGGACTAACAAACTTAAAAAAATAGGGGCTGTTGGCATAGTTTTGGAATCTGTGATAGTTGATGTTTATCAGCTGATCGGAAGGCGACGTGGGCCACGTGGCTTGCAGCGCCGCACAATCACAACTCCGCGTTAGGCTCCTTCCCTCCCTTACTGATGTTGGTCGCAAACGGGAATGTTGTATGTCTCCTTGGCGCATTGCAATTTAACTAGCTTTTGACACCCGTTTGAAGAATGATTTTCTAAAGAGATAAAAATAATTAAGACTAACTGATTCGTTCCAATTCGCAAACTACATTTTTAGAATCCCTACGAGCAAGACTGTATGTCTCAAAATCTAATATTAGACGTATGAGGAGTTTGCCAAAGCCTCTCAAAATTGTTATCCTCTCTCAATCCCTTTGGTTAATACGAAATATGTCAAAAGTATATTAACGTTCACTTTGAATGAGCCCAGATTCATTTAAAATATAAAGAGAAAAGAAAATTTCTTTAAATAGAGATCCATCATTATTATATCAAAATAAGTAGATATATTTTGAAACTTACGGCTTGTGTCGTGAAAGAGGAAGACTTTCGGCACCGGGGATCGAACTCACGACCTTCGGAATGAAAGTTGGCGACTGAGCCGTAAGGCTACTAACCACTTGTAAAACATATTTCTACCACAAAGGTCAAGGTCTGATATTAGGATTGGACGTAGAGACTTAAAAACGATTTGATTTAAGAAAAAAAGTCAACAGCAGATATATTGGCTTCGAAATATTCGTGAAAGACAGAGTGCGTGAGAATGGGAAATTTACCTTCTCAAGTGACCTTACGTCTTGTAAGCATATAATTAGTGTTTTTAGATACACGGGTATTTCATTGTGATGCTGTAAATTGAGAAATTGATAGTTAATAGGGCTTTTACAAATTGACTTTGTTGACTACCTCTTACATACATTCGAACATTTAAGAAGCTGTTACAATATATTATGTAGATGTCGAGAATACACGCGGAAAACATTAACATGAAATGGATGTATTTTGGAAAGGGGCTGGAATTCGCGATACAGACGTAAATGGTGAGATGGCGATAGCACCACACCACGCTGGCGCTGGCTATAGGGGTTGACTTCATTCACACAACAATAGAATACACTTGCTACCCTCCAAATTGTACTATCACATTTGAAATGTATGTATATTCAGTGAATGCAATAATGCTTGATGCTTGTAATAAAAACCACTGACCATCGGGAAGGATAACAAATGCATATTTGTTGGAGCACTTCCGGATATCATACATTTTGACACACAAACACTGGGAGAACAAAGAAAAATCAAATCCGTATCGGAAAAAAATTAACATAAAAAAATGAGTGACATATTGGCATCAAAAGAAAAAGCATTCTTAGTCTATGTCCTAATAACATTGAATGTACAATGTACGTACATGTCCTAATTGGGTTAGCGAGACGGATAGGGCCTTTAAATCGTAATATATACGGGATGTGAGTACCTCAAAAACACGTCAGGAATAAAATGAAATTGAAATTGTTGTAAACTTCTTTATTCAAATCACTTTCCACCAATAAGATAATGCACGTTCTGCAACATTATAGGTACAATTGTACCTATAAGTATTTGCACATCGCACAGTCACTAACAACTAACCTTCAGTTAATTTTTCAGTTAATAAATAACTTATGACGAACTTACTCTATTCATTCCTGGATTTCAATACACATTCACCTATGGGTCAACAATACCTCTCTACTGATGTACCTATTATTTATAGCATAATTTTCAGGAGAGAATAATGTCGATGGAGATTTTGAAAATTAAGTACCTACCTATTTGTTTAATACGATGTACCTAATCAGGGCCGTCGCGTGGTTTTTAGGCGCCCAAGGCGAGGATTAAATCACCCCCCCCCCCCCCCCCATATCACATGTAATTTTGTTCATTCCAGTTTTGTTTCAGGAGGATCGTTAAAGAAACTTGCACCTTGTAAGTTATGTCTGGAGTACAATCAAGGATAACGGAAAAATATCTGGCTTCCTTTACTTTTGTGAAGATACTTTTCTTTACAGAGTCACCTAGAATAGTTATTAGCTCATTTTGTATTGACACATTTAATACATGAAATTGTGTTTCTTTGTCAGTTATACGTCTTAAGTGTTCCATTATTACACTATCAAATTTTCCTAAAAGATGCACAAGTTCAAGAAAGTTTCCATTATTTTTTGTAAAAACTTTGGAGGATGACCCACGATAAGCCATATTGTGCTCTGCTAGATATAAAGTAATTTCCACCAACCGGCGCAATACTTCTTCTGAACGCTGAGCCTCAGTTTCAATTTGCTTCATGATGTGCTGGTTTATTGATGTGCCTCCTGTAATTTTTTTTCTGCTTATATCTCTTTTCCATATTATTTTTGAAATGGTCTGGTGACAACTCATGGGAATTTAAACGGTTTAACATTTTTTTCCGGTTGTTAAAACCCTTTGGTTGACCAAAATGTGACTTTGATGAGGGAACAAACAATCTACAACAGAAACAAAAGATAGAATCTGAGTTTTCAGAATAAATCAACCAACGCCTTGATATTTTTTCTCCATTTTCCAAAAACCGGTACCGAAATTGGAGTGAAAGTGCCGATTTTCGCTGTAATCATGGTCTTTTTAGAATATTCAGTCGGCCCTTTCAAAACAAGCTCATCACGCTGAATTCATATAAGAAACGCTGGCCACGTTACAACATCTGAAGAAATCACCGGCACCTGCTCTGAAATTTGGAAATAAATTCCCTTTCTGCTGACAGTCCCATCACTCTTTCATTGTTATTATCACGATCGCTAGTAACGGTATCATCAGTAGGGGTAAGTACAGGTACAAATTCAGTGTCTTTGGCCCCCTGACTGCTACTTTGTGAGGAGGAACTACAGCTATATGCAGACGCACAGGATTCAGCTGCGGTAGCATTTTGTGTTGTATAAGTTTAAAAAAAATTGGTTAGTTTTAGCACTTTTAAAGCCTCATTCGCTAACTCACCTTCTTGACAACTTTTGCGAAATAATGCTTGAGTTTTACACCAATCACTTAATCTCAATTCAACATTTATTTCATTTCTGTTTTTTTATAAAGAGTACAGAAATTTAATAATGCTCCTTGCTAACTAACTTAAACCTAACATTCTTTTCGTTACCTTTATCTTTACAAAATAGAATTTGTTTTACCTACGGCGGCGCCCCTCGTATCGCGGCGCCCAAGGCGACCGCCTCGGTCGCCCCACCCACGCGACGGCCCTGTACCTAATCTACCAATATTTTGATTAAAAAATTCATTTTAAATTTGAAAATCAAAATTCTATTCTAAATTCGAATTTAAAAAAAAAATTAAATGTTGTTTAATTTCCGTTTTTTACAGTTTCTCACCTGACCAGATTTTGCAATGACGAAATCATAGCAGGCGAGGGTTTCATCCACACTCCGGGCTACCCTTTGTACTACGTCGGAGATGGAATCTGCCGATGGCTCATCAGGGCACCCAAAGGGCAAACTGTTCGAATATCATTGTTAGATCTATCGCTTAGAAGTAAGTTATTCAATTTAAAAAGTTTTATCAAAAGAATAACCATTAAAGTGTATCGAAATAACTATTATAATATTGATAAAAATGCGTGAACTTATTCTCAATTCGTTCCTCGATTGTGTTGTCTTGAATTTGTAAAGGGCTTGGCCCTAGGGCCAAGGTGCAAGCTTATACTTTTCGTCAATAGATGGCGGCGAACAAAGCTTTCCCTATTCTTCTATAGGTGGTGACACTTAAACATATATGAACGTTCCCACTATGGCAATATTTTCTAGGAGCTTTAAAAATTCGTTAGATGGCGGTGATGAACACTATTTTTAATTCCACTTATTATCAACATTTATTTTTTAATATTAAAATTTTGTTTATTTTTTTTTTATGTACCTAATGCCATTTTTGAGTTCCACGCAAATAAGTTCCAATATAAAATTCCACCTTTTTTTTGTATATATATTTTTTAATATTAATAATTTTATATTTCATACCTACATTTTTTTATATTTTCAGGCATAGGTCCTTTCGAAAGAAATTGTTTAGACTACGTGAACGTATTCGATACGTGGTCTGAACAAATGTTATTATCTTCCTGCGATCAAGTGGAACAACCAGCCACATTCGATTCTACGGGAGAAACCATAGATATATTAGTTAGAATGAAATCTAAAAATGTCTACCCTAAAAGGGGACTTTTATTGCATTATAAAGGTATGTTTATATTTTGTTACATAATAATTATTATGTAGTTGTGTTGTGTGCTTGATATTCATATTATAAGGCTAAAATAAGAGAACCATTTTCATACATTCACACCCATAGAATAATGGTAGTTCATTTCAGGTCACATGTTTACAAGGTTTCCCACCCCCAACGATTTCCCTCGTCTGACGCCGTTTTTCCAACTATATCTACATATTTATACTAAAATACAGTACCTAGACGTCTGGATAGTCCCAAACGTCACTGCCCGAAACATTACAGCTATATTTGCTGTACATAAAACTATATTACTATAATGGTCGCCAAAGTATACCGCCAAAATGACGAGTAATTTGAAATATTTGTGGATGTGACAAAAACGCCTTAAGCAACGATTTTTATGAGCTAATAATTCAACAATATTCAACCGAATCTTACGTCCGGAAAATCGAAATAAAAAAGACTGCTATTCTTATGTCCCTTTCTGGTTATCAATAAAATGCATGTTTGTGAGTTCTATCTTAAAACTAACATAATTAAACTTAAAACTATAAAGTTTATACTGTCTTATCATTTCACTACTTAATTAAAGAACTTTACCCAAGTAGGTACTAGTCAGTTTTGTAAACCCAGGTTAACGCCTCGGCACTGCATAACTATAGTCGTTGGTTCGAAACCTTGCAGGGGCAAGGGAGGTCAAACATGTTTAAAACACTCATGTTGGGTTTTTTAAATTAAAATTCGACCACATGAGGGCGAGCATTCGAAACAACGATCGTCAGCATGTAGTGGTCTAAATTTAGCAACATTATTACTGTGTGGTTAGCACCAATAAATTGGTTAAAAGTGTCGTTGGTTAACATTTTTCTCCATTTTAATACAATTTACTACAATAAAACGGTTGTTGTGTGATCGATAAGATCTAGTCCAGGCATGGCGAACCTAGGGCACGCTTGCTCAAGGTGGCACGTTTGATAATTTAGAATTTAGATGGTACGCAAGCGATTTCCAAGTTTAAAAAAAAAAGATAAAAATTACACATTACATTACAATTACACAAAAGAAATTTTCATCAAAAATATCGACAATAGCAAAAATCTCATTGAGAAATATTCATATTTTTTTCTGCGAATGATTTAATCCGTTATCCCTTTGCGATACCGCTTAGGGGCGAGGCCTAAGCGATTGGTTGACCCTTTTGCTATGTCTAGCGAACGAGAGACAGCCTATCGCGGAGGCCTCGTTAGGGGCATGGGGAGGAAAAAGTTTTTAGATTTTAAAATTAAATTCAGATTTTTTTCCTTTTTTGTGTCTTTTATTGATTAGGCACGCCACACAATGTAGTATAAATGCAGTAGAGATGAAATCTCTACGAAGAATATGTGGAAAAACTTTATGGGATATGGAAAGGAATGAAAATATTAGGAAAGAATGTGGTATGGAAGTAAATGTTGTGACAAAGATAATAAGTTGAGATGGTTTAGGCATGTGGAAAGAATGGATGCAAACAGAATGACAAAGATAATTCATAAGGCTGAAAGGAAAGGTGTAAGAAAGCGTGGCCGACCGAGAATGACGTGGATCGAACACATCGATTCCGTCCTCAAGGAAGGCCAGGTAAGAAGTAAGAGAAATAGGAGAAGCTGTATGAGAAATAGTATGTCGGTGGAAGAAGCGAAAGAAGTATGCTTGGATAGAAAAGAGTGGAGGTCCGTTCTCTCTGCCTACCCCTTACGGGACACGGTGTGATGGGTAAAAAAAAAAAAACAATCGAGAAATTATATTTGAGATTTTTTGGCACGCGGTCCCAAAAAGGTTCGCCACACCTGATCTAGTCAATGGGCACAGGAATCTAGATATAACTTTGTTTTATATAAACTATTAGTAAAATAAAAAAAATAGCTGGACATTCAGTAAAATATGTGAATTGATAATAATACTTTATGTTAAAATATATACGTTAGCCGCGCTAGCGTATTTTCCCTTCAAGCTGACAGTTTTGTAATTTTGTTTGTGTGTGTTGGCAGCCATGGGGTGTGTAACGCCGGCAGCGCCACAGGACGGATATTTCGTGTACCGCGATGGCGCGCGGGCTCACTTCATGTGTTGTGTAGGACACGCGTTCCCCGACACAAGACAGAGGGAGAGGACGCTACATTGTCTCAGGGATAATACTTGGAGTAGCACGTTGCCAGACTGCATCAGTAAGTACCACAGCATTTTAGTTTGTTATTATTTTTTACACACTTCATTATTTCATTTATTTATTACCTGAACTATCCGCAATTTTCACACATAATATTTACCAATCTTTCAAATCAAATAGTTGTTATTTTGGAATCTAAATCGCACGTTGTTTTGATAACCTCTGACTATCTATTTATGAATTACTATAACAACTAAAATATGAAATTTATTTTAAAAATACATTTTCAAATTACATTCAAGTCATAATCATACAGTTACGTAGTAATTTCATTTAGGTAAATTTTGATATTCTAAATTTGTGTTACGTGCTCGGTACTTAGTTTTTGATAACCGTTATCAATCAAAATGACTTAATATTTTTGTTTATTTTAATAATATTATGTAAATCTTTTGATTTTAATCACAACTCAAATTAAAAATTCGATTGTAAATCGTAGTAAGATTGCTGATTAATTTTCATTTATCGATTAAGTAAAATTATTGCTCAATTTGATAAAATCAATTTAATTAGTAAATTACCTACTGTATTTTGTGTTTGTAGGTATCAAAAATAAATATTATATTCATATGCGTTTAGCTCATCTAATTTTATACATAATTAAGTAGGTTGCAGATGTACAAGTACATACATAAAAATGATATTATTGTAATAATTACTGACATATTAAATACTGGTTATTTGGTTTACTTTCCATACTCTGTGACATTCGACAAAATAAATGGTTCATTTATTTCTGTCGAATGTCATTACGAGTAAATAATTTTGTCTTTGAATTTTACCTTGCAACTTGCGATACCATAGCATTTGTGAATTTTGAATATCGTAAAATTGACCATATTTTCTTTTAGTATTAAAAATGATATCAATAGTTATCCACATAATATATATGTAATTCAAATTGGTGAATTCAGTGTTTAAATAATTGAAATATTTCTGTATTTTTGGATTCAAACTTTCACTCCCTATTAAAAGGACGAGACTGATTGACCGGTAGTATCTTTATCATTTATTTCTCAATTGATCTTACAGGTAGGCACTTAAAATATTTCAAGTATTAAATTTTCTCGAAACGTCCGTGCTGAAGGTACATATTTCCGACTCGTTATTATGAATTGTAATTTTCGAGAGTTCACTTGAGAGAGTTTCGAAGATGTATCCGTTCATTTTGACGAAGGTTTTACAAATTACAATTATTATGATTGACTTTGATTAGTATTTTTATTACAAAAGCCATCTTGATTTTAATAAAATATTGCTATATCGGGACCAGTAGCGGGGCTTTCGTTGCCTCCCTATCAACCGCTCGTGAGAATAATTGATTGATTGATTGATTTAGAAAATCTAGCATCGCGTCAAACCACCAGACTCAGGTTCGAATTTTGTATGATAAGCTTTTTCAACGCATTCTTCGCATTTTTAAGATCATGATTCATAGCCGAGAAAATGGCATGTCTTAGATAAACCATCTTTTATGGTGATAATACTAAAGTGATCACACTTTGCCGAGTATCACAACAGCCCTTTTTACAACCTGGATTGGTTCAAGTTAGTCCTTAAAAAAAACATTGTGTGTACAATAGTGTGATATCACAGTTATGCTGGTGATAATAACGCTGATGTTCCTCCAAAATGGTAGAAGATGAAGACCCTTTCATACTGTGCCCTGCAGCCCGATTCACGGAAAAGTTTAAGTCTAAGTTTAGTTCGAACGAAGTTCGATTCAAACTTTTGTGAATAGGGCTGCTGGTAATAATAATTATTGTAGGCGGCGACTATCTACAGTCTATGTACCTATTCACGGAGGGTTTGAATCGAACTTCAAACTAAACTTAGACTTAAACTTTTCCGTGAATCGGGCTGCTGTTCCTTCGAGCGAAGAGGAACAAAGCACAGTATGAAGAGCTCGTTTAGCCCATATTTGCCCTTGGGGTCACAAAAAGAGAATAGATAGAAAGCGTTTGATCAAAGAGTCTTAGAATTTTTTTCTTACGTCTAAGGTCTTTCTGGAATACATTTCACACGTCACCTGGCAAAAGTTAAGCTCGACAGATAGTCAAAATCTATTACTTATATGATGTACGTTCTATTGAGATTTTCTTTCCTGTTTTGTTTCTTTTCTGGGGGCAATGAATTGCTGATTCTGAACCACCTTCTCAGTCATGAACTTCTACAAAACGAAGAGTGGACATTGTCCATAGTTCGCGACAAGGAAACATGAGCATGCCTTATCATTATCAATAATATAATTATTGCTGACCCAGGTGGGCAAAACAACAAGGTATTTTATGATTGTACGTGTTTCTTTATCTCTTGATCGAATGATTTTCTTGAATGTATTTTTCAATGACTGCGAAAATAAGTGATCGGTAAAATAACATGGTAAATTACCAATCGTTACAGCCACGAGTGTGACAAAATGAGTGATCGCAAAACCGCAGTAATGAGTGATAGTTAAAATTACACGGTATGTTACCAATTGCAGCAGTGAGTGATCGGTAAAATAACACGGTCAGAACTTTTAAAAAGTTTTTGTTTATTATTTTTTTTAACCGGAGCTGGTATCCTGCCTCGCAACTGGTTGACTAGACGAAACTGATTAAGTTATTCATCCACAACATTTTAAGAGAAATTAACCGGCGAGTCGGTTTAATTATGTATTTCCATTCCAGGCCATTGTCACATATTATGTATTATTGCAATGATGTGTGTAAGTAGTTATATTTTTACCCATGGGGGTAAATGTTGCTTCGTGCTACTCCACTTACATGTTAAGTGTGGCAAAACGAGTTATATGTGTTGTTTAATAACATATTTAATGTCGTCGTCTTTGCATATAAAATATGATTCATGTGTACTATTGTGTGTACACGCAGAGCTAGACTCAAGTTCAAAATGAACAAAATGTGTGTCATACTAAATAGTTCGAAATAGATAGATACCCTTTTTCAATCGCCGATCGTCGATGAAGGTTGTGGGTTCGATCTCTGAGATCAACCTTTTCGTTTTCCCAACGCAAGTAAACTTAGGGCCAAAATTACAATTTGTAGCTTATCCTGGAGCTTTATTGAGGAAGCTTACAAGTTAAGTGGAGCTTACCGCTCACACGAGAATATCAATCAAAATTCGACTGCGGCTTGGCTAAGCTGTATATCTGGTTAAGTTGGTAGTCCTACTTGTCTTTTATCGTGGTTTTATCTATGCATTACGCTCCACATCTGTCATGTTCACCGGGACGCGCGCCATTGTTTGTGTTTTGGTTTTATGGATGCTCGCTCTTGGATTCTGAGTTAAGCGAGCTTTACGCTGTTGAGGACACCCCAGGGTATCCCTTAACTTAATGAGTAGGATATGCCCCAAATTTGTGCTAAGGAGACTTTGTAATTTGCATAATTTTGTTAAGCGAAGCTTAATGTGCTCCTCACCGTTAAGGTGGACCTTAATCCTGTATTGTAATTTTGTAAGTTGTCGGAATGTTAAAAGTGTATGTATTTTTTTGTTAACTCCCGAGTAAGTGAAGAGAATTCAAAGGATGATTGTTTTAGAAAAAAATCTAAAATTTTTCGGTTAATAGAACAATTCTTAGTGCTTTGGAGTGAACATATTTTTATTTTGTTTTCATTTCGAGTAGGTAAATTTATATCTTAACTAGCTTTCCCGACAGAGGTTATTCTGTGTTCCTTAATATGAATATTGAATTCGAATGTGTATAATAATACATTAATTACCTTTTTAATCAATGTAATTTCCACCGATGCACCCGTTTTAAACCATATATTTTGGATTCACATTCTATTACTAGCGCCAAGTATCAAGCAAATGGCAGTTACTGTCAAACGCCAATTTAATTTCAAAATTAGAATTAAATTATATTATAAAAACACTAAGAATGTTAGCTATTTTAAGTTTTCTTACATTTTCTAATTTCCCGCGCAACTTTCATGCTTTTTTCTTTCATAAGAACCTTCTGACAAAAAAAACACAAGAATTAGTTAAATTGATCCAGACGTTCACACATGATGCAAAGCAAATTAAGGCTCCATTTTTATATAGAGATAAAACCTGAATTTGATATCGTGCCTAAATAAATCAAAATATCTACTGATTTGAATTTTTAACTATTATAATTTTTATTATTATAAGAATACCAAGAATGTGTTTTGCCTCAATGGTGTGACATATCTCTATAAACACACAATGCATTGTATTACTACTTATCTTGCCATTGGTTTATGTATGTGAATGAGTATTACTCACAGATCACTTGGCAGGAAATTCAACTTTGACACAATTGATAAAGCATAGACTAATATAGCTAACACATGGTGATTTGAAATCACTGAATATTAAGTCAAACTTAATTTCAACTGGGGGACAACTGAAGTGAACGGAGTTCCACAAGGATGTGTACTCGTACCACTTCTATCCAATTTGTATACAAACCAGTTGGAACTTAATTTAACATCTTGAATTGATAACGCATAGACTAGGAGCTAACACACGGTGTTTTGGATAATTATAAAATCAAAGTTAATTTCAACGGGAGATAACTGAAGAGAGTATTTTCCTGTACGGAGTTCCACAAGGATCTGTCCTCCGACCAATTCTATTCAATTCGTATACAAACCAGTGGGAGCAAAGTTCAACATCTTGGCTTCAAAACATACGCGAATGACCAAAAGCCAAAACACTATTTTAAATGTATCTTGCCAAATTTATATATGGATGAGCTTAAATATATTAAAAATGAATCCTACAAATACTGAATTCCTGCGGCTAGACTCGCGCCGCAAATCACCTCATAAATAGGGTCAATATATCAAGAAGCTGTAATAATTCCGTCAAAGAATGTTCTTGGTATTCATATAATGAACTCTATAAACGGACGCACATCTTTCATCGATGTCAAGATCTTATTTCTTCTTCCTTAGACAAATGAAACCTATTTGGCGCTGTCTCTCGAGTGACACGGCCATAACTTCAGTGAGCGCTCATAGATATCTCGAGTAGCTGATAGTGATACAATGCAATACGTCTTGTGAGTCCCCCAGATACCAACTCAAAGAATCACAGAGGCACAGTTTTCTAAAAAAAAGTATATTATTAATTTCAATTTTGCTTATTGCAAAACTAATCAACCTGTATGTCTGTTGAACGATTCATTTGATCTCGACTCAGATGAATCAGTTAACATGCTATGAATGAAGCTAGTTAGTGGCTATTGGCATTGTGTTTGAATTACTCGTTTGTATGATATCCTAGTACGTGGTGGCACGTAAGTCCGTTTACAATGGAAACGATGATAAACTTTTACTAGTTTTGTGACTTTGCGAGATAACTACTTTAAAGTATACCGAATGGATTTTATTTATTTTTAATTACTTCATCCATATATATATTTTTAATTCTTCAATCTGGAGGTGTAATTTTCAATTCTGAAATGTGAAATGTTTTTCAACTACAGTCTGAAATGTGAAATCCGTGTATGTTGCTTTTATTCGTCGAGAATTCTCTTGTTGCTGTTGAAAAGTTTGAAACAAAAACCCGTTGTGTTTACTTTGCAAAAAAAACAGTATTTTTTTTCACTCACTTAACTGGTGTTTTTTTTTATCATCCTGTCAAATTAATAAATGGACTTTCGGTCCACCGTTTACATCTCCACTTGTCGTATGTTGCTATATTATTTTACTGATCTTCATTTAAAGCAAGAAGTAACAACCATTACAAATTTTATTTCCATCTACAGCACTCGTACAGCGAATAAAATACAAATTTATAGTTTCCTTCACCGTAAACAATATGACGGTCTATGATATACAATATAAAATGCCCGACATTTCGCGTGTGAACGTAGTTTTGTTAATTATTTGCGCCTACTCTCAATCTATCAATTAGTGATTAAATTCGTTAATGGTGGCCCTGGGGATCTAATAAATGCGATCAATCAAACGTTGTTCTTTTGTTTTGTAGATTAGACGACGGCGTGATTGATGACATTCATTTGTTTGATTTTTTGTAGATTGATCACTCTTTCTCAACATGGAAAATAGTTTATTGTATATTGTTTAGGGTTTACTTTCCATTTGCTCTATTATATAGTCTTACAAATTGAGGTTACTTTGTAGGTATTGTGTACACCCAATAATTAGAAATATTCGTGCATAAAAAAATGAAAATACCTATATAGATATGCAAAGGATTCGTTTTTCGATGCGATGACATAAGAAAATAAGTACATAACAGAATGTTTGTGTAGATATTGCCCTGCTTGAGCGTGGATAATGATATTTTAAATGGATGGGGGGTAAAAGTCTGTCCCACCACCGATATACGAGATGTATTGTAAGTTTGTACAGTACTAATATGTTTATAAATTTACCTTCGGATTAGCCTGGCTGTGCTCGATTGCGTTAAAAACATTAAACTCGGATGAACAAGTACAATGGGTTGCAGAAAGGTTCCATTCAGAGACCAGATTAAGGGGTGGTTTTATTGTTTCAGAAAGGAAACCCCCTACGGTGGTGATGGGGAAGTATCCTGAGATTTCCCTTCCGCTAAGGTTTTTTTTACACCTTTAGAATTGAATTAAATGTTTTGTTAATGTGGATTCTTACACTTATCCGTTTACCTAACGGGCATGTTAAACATGCAGTCGCGTTCGTAGAAAAAGTAATCTTGTAGATTCTTACATGACTTATCTATTTGTTTACATTATCAGCCAGTATTAACAGTTTTCCTCGGCTCTGCTTAGAAGGAACGAAACTCGCATTTTCATCAATCATAATTTTAGTCATAATTTTGTAGGGAAGATATGTGTGTATATAATTTTGAAAAACGACATTACATTTAATGAATGTGAAAACATCTTTTAATCTCGTCAAAATGAACTTTCACACCGTGAAAACTCAAACCTTTGAAAAAATGCCTTTTTTCCAGTTATTTTCAACAATTTTTTTCTGATTATTTTGAGGTTCGATTTTTGCATCATTTGTGGCTTGATAAAATGGAAAAAGGTAATAATATGCGATTTTCCATCTCACGATCACACTAGGGTAGCCTAGTTTGTTGTTACGTTACATTCCCAAATAATGCAATTTGATTCCTTTCTTTTGGATAGTGTTCAACAAAATGACGGTCTTGCGGTGTTATTTGTTATTGGAATAACTTTAACATTTCGTACTTCTTGAAAAGGAGAACATCTTAAATTTTAGTTTCGTCCTGATGAAACTTGTATGAGTTTTACAAAAATAAAAAATACCTTGTCATTTCAGATATATCTCGATTCAAACGAAATTCCCAAAGGTGGGGGGAAAAGTACGCGAGCTGAAAGATAGAAAACATCCCTCAATATATTATTTATTTTGTTTCCCCTTGACTCGTCTGATTTTCGAAAGTATTGTGTATTATTCGTCGTTGACTTGTGACGCTTGGCCACTGGGGAACCCCGGTGAGTCATAGACGATATTCCCACTGCCAATATGGAGGGTTTTCTACGTATCGTACGATTTTCGGTTGCGATTTATGGCTCTTTCACACGAAGCGACACAATCTAGCTACTATTTCTTATTCACTCGTACTATTAATACCCTCCTTACACATTGGAACATTAATTTAATGTACCTATGGAGTGTAATGATGAGGTTCTATTTATTTTCTTCAAGCCGAATTTGCTTGGTGGAGGTTATATAAATAATACTCTACTGAACATATTTTACATAATATGTAGGTGTAGCAAAGCTATATGCCAGTCAACAAACCCGTCCAATCTGAAACAGAATTTCTACTCGAATAAAAATTCAACGTGGAAAGGGACGTAGAAAATTTTGATCTGACTGGTTATTCAATTCCGATATTAATGTCAGCCGATCCTGTTTGAAATTTTTTCAAGCTGTCAGAATACTCAATCACAAACTTTTTCGTGCTGAAAATGATACCGTCTTTAGAAAAAAATCCAAAGATATTTGAATATTTTCAAATATTGCTGTCGGAAAAAAAAAATAAATAACACTTTTCTATACAAAGGTGTCAGTATAGCCGGCGGAACTTATTGCCTGAGGCAATTTTTTCCAGTCAACCGGTCCCGTCCAATCTGAGACAGGCCAACCCCTGGTAGTAATTTCAAGTGAAAAAACACTTAGAAAAACTCTGACCCGACCGGGAATCGAACCCGGGACCTCGGATCTGAAGTCCACGCTAGTACAACTAGGCTACCGAGGTCGGTTACGATACAACACGATAATATTATCATTTAGGTACAATGTGTTATTTCGACACTTGGAACGTTCTTAATAAGAACGTTCCAAAATCCGAATAGGGGGTATTATGTTAGTTAGTTTTTTGTTTTCTTGTATGGGGAGTGGCAGTAGATAACCCTTGTATACCTTCAAACGTAGAAGGATGTAATAAACCTTACGATATACTAAACAGAAAAGGCTTTGAGTGGATGATGGACTATAGTCTGTTCCAGAATAAAAATATCCCTCCGATTATTCTGTATGGAATAGAGAAGACGCTTTTATAAGGCTTCCACAGTTCAATCACTCTGTTATATAAAACGTTATGCAAGTTTTACATTAGATGTCATTTTAAAAGATGTTTAATAAATAAAAAAGATAGAAAAGCAGCAAGCAGACTTATGTCCTTATTATTACAGAATAATTAGAATGTAAGGTAGGGAGGAAAGGGCAAGGAACAGGAGAAAGCTAGGAAGCTCGTAAAACAAAAATCAAAATCGAAAAATCATACTGGGTAAGTCCAGTATTTTGGGATTAAAAGAGCTGATATGTTAAATATTCACATCATAAAATGTAGAATTTGGTGTTATTTTTGGTTAGTTAAGTAAGTCACAATTCCATTGATTACAAGTGAAATCTTCTTAATTAAAAGTCAAAGAAGCCAATAAAATAAAAATCAAAATGTTTTGGGCAGTTAAGTTAGGGGATGAATCCTAGTGGTGTATAACGATCATATCGAATTTCATTCAAGTCTCTTTCTATCTTGATGTATTCAAAGTCCCGTCTATATATCTTTGATAATATACTTTTATTTGAGACAGTATTCAGGGTTCTATTTCTTCTATGGATTGAGGAACATGAAAAGCTTCGAATAGAAAATAATATATTTTAATATTATGGAGATCTGTTATGAATGCCCGGGGTTAAAAGGAGATGAATACTTTCAGTACAAGCATTGATCTATTTGAATATATTTCTTAGTTATTAAAATGTATGTATCAATACTATATTCTTTCTTATTTGTTACTTCTTCTCTATCCCCTTTTTTGTATTATTTGATTCGGCATTCCAGTCTCAGAGAATGATTTGTGACTTTTTTATAATAAGTATGAATTTTATACCGACATTTTTTTCATTAAATGAACCTGTGATAACTCAAAGTGAACACAAATATACTCTTTGACTCTTTCACAATAAGCTACTTAAAGCTTTTCCCGTGAAAGAGCAAGATGGTCGGCACCTGGGATCGAACCCTTGACTTCCTCACGAAACAGTTCGTAAATCGTAACCGCTACGCAACCAACCACTTCCAACCTTATAAATATGATAAGATGTGCGTGTGTCCCGCTGAAATTTCGGTTTTCATATATTCTGATAAGATCATGGTATTTTTAATCTATGAGAGAATATAGAATAATTGCGAGCAAAATAGGAAAAAAATCATCAATTTATTTTTCCGTACTAAGTTTTCCCACCTGTCATATAGGTCACAACAGAGAATCGTTTTTTCATTATTGTGAAGAAGTTTACAAGATCGCCTAGTATGGCGTCGTATGGCGTAGAAGGTAATAGTCTTAGTACAATCTGCAAAAATTCCTGAATTAAAATCATACATGGAATTTGCCTAATATTCTTATTATCTGATACTTCGCGTTTGTTTTTGTGTCAAACTTTTTGTCGCCCATGTTTGCTTTTATGATTATCAAAACATTTATTTTATTTAGCCTGAAACCCTACTTGTAGGTATGTATGGGTTTGTTTAGATGAAAGTACAAACATGCTTTTTCTCTATAAAAAAATAGTGATTCCAAATATTCAGCGATTACGATGGAAGTAAATCATTCGATGATATCGTAGTATGTTTAGTATTCTCACATCATTATTTGAATAAAAAACAAGAACGTCTAACTAATGTGAGGAAACTAGTGCATAACTCAACCCTGTTACTATCAATAATGGAAGAAAAAAGGAAATTGTGGTACCTATAAATGCAGTAGATAAGAAATATGTACGAAGAATATGTGGAAAAACTTTGTTGGATATGAAAAGGAATGAATATTAGGAAGGCATGTGGTATGAAAGTAAATGTTGAGTCAAAGATGAAAGTCAGTAAGTTTAGATGCTTTGAGCATTGAATACAAACAGAATGACAAAGAGAATTCATAAGGCTAAAAGGAAAGGTGTGAGAAAGCGTGGCTTACCCAGAATGAAGTGGATCGAACACATCGATTCCGTCCTCAAGGAAGGCCAGGTCAAGAGTAAGAGAAATAGGAGAGGTTTTCTGAGAAATGGTATGTTGGTGAAAGAAGCGTTAGAAGAAAAGAGTGGAGGTTCGTTTTTTCTGCCTATACCCCGTACGGGATACAGCGTGATGGCAAAAAAATCATTAATTCCTGCAATTGTTTGCCATGTATGTATGTAAAAGTCTTCTCTAATATCTGTTGTTAAGGACTTTTGCTGTCTTTTAGCCAGAGGGAATACTTGTAGCAATCTTCATTATAGCTGATCGAAACCCAGGCCATCAGCGCTAACTTTCAAGGCATCGAGACATTGTTACTGCCCGTTCCCACCTGTTGGTTTGTGCATTGGTGGCGGAACATTTTATATGGAACTGTTCTGTTTTTTTTTGTCGTCTGAACAAGTTTAGTATTGTTCGCAAACAGCCCAGTGGGAAACATTTTTAAATCGTGCGATTTATATGTTAGGTAAAGTTTAATATTCGATGCTTTTACGAGAGCTTTAACAACCCTACTACGGAGATGTTGGATCGTGTCTATATTCCATCGGACATTTGAATTAGTCCTCTCGGGAAATACCTTGCCTCGTCCAATGTTGTTTCCTGCTTCAATAAAGAATTAAACCGGACTGAAATCGCGCCCTGTGGGACTCTCGGACCTAATTTGAGCTACTGTATTGGAACTTTTTAATCTTGTGTTGTATCCGTGTTCTGAAAAGGTAGGCTTGAACTGAAAATATTTTCTGTTTTTTTAGGCACTGGTTTCTTATTATCTTTTTACTTTAAGTAAAAGTACCTTTTCGATTTTTGATTCATTTTAGAGTTACCTACCTTCCAAAACTATAAAACGTGCGATGTTTTCAGGAAATGATCCTACTATGAATATTGATTTCAAATGTGTAATTTATGCAAAAATACGTTTGAAATAATATGTTTCAATGTTAAAAAATATTTCTGAATGATCGAAAAATTTCATAAAAAATCTGGTTACTAATATTTTTAAAGTCAATTGTTGTCAGGTAACCAATAATTTTGTTGCTATAGAATTTTTCACTGATGGCGTTGGCGTCATCATTTCTTATGCATTTTTCACTTTTTTAATAGTTATTCTGTTATCCGGAGCGGAAAAGTATCCAATAAATCAAACATCTGAAGAATCTGTTTAGCCGATCACGAGTTACAAATATTCGCACGAACTCGACTTTTATTTTATATTATAGATTTTCGTACATACAACTGTTATTACGAGAGCCTTTGAGTGATTGGAGAATTAAAAAACCATGAATTATTGAAGTAAGTGGAACAAAATGAAAGTTACCGCCGAAGCGCCCCTATAATCACTCCCAAACACGTTACTCACTTTGACAATCTATGGTTAAGTAGGTTTATTTACTACTATACAAAAGTCAAAGAGAGACGTCCCTACACATTTTTTTCGTCTGCTTTCTGTTGAGATATCCTTTATGTCGTTGTCGTGTTTTTTCTTTTATCTCTGATTTTTATCTCGGAAATAAGTTCGAAATTGCAAAGGCGATTTCTTTGTTTGTTTGTTTTTTATTTGTCTTTGTTTTGTTTATCTGTTGTACCGGAATTTTTGAAAATAAAAAAAAAGGAATGCTATTAGTAAAACGTCTGGAGAAAAAAGATAAAATCAAAATTATAAAATTAACGGTGAAAAGATTTTAGTATTTGGTGACATTTGATTTTAATAATAATTTGAAACGAAATATCAATTTTCTGGATAAATACGACGCGTAGCATTTCAGCTGTCAATAATAATTCACGGTATTGTATTATTGTTTTTATAGATATTTTTTTTGTTTTTTCAAAAATAAGAAATCTTGCGTTCGATTGCCGATTCAAATAACAAAAATTCTATGAGATTTTGAATTTATATTATTCAGATCAGCTGAAAATGGTCAATATTCGAATAATATTTTACCATAGAGAAAATAATACCTTATCACTTCTAGGATATAATTTGAATCCACTAATAGAACATAATTGACATTTGAACAAAATAAAAGGACCACACTAAAATGTTCGATATTTAAATTTCTATAATTTTCATGTTGCCATGCTAAAGATTTCGATGAAATCGATCTTGTCATTATTATAATATTAATAATGTAATCTGTATTCTAACGACGATGGCTAAATGGATAATATCTGTGTAATAGATTAGGAGAGGGAAGGGAAAGGAAGTTGTAGGAAGCGTTCTGTTTAGGCAAACTTTATTAATTACGGAAGTTTCTTCAATAGGGATCACCCATAGGTGCTTACCTTCGTCATTAATATTAATAGTACTGTCGTATTACCTTACTGACAAGTTGCTCTTATTCATGTAATACACACCCATTCCTATTGTATTTATTCTTTTGTATTCATTAAAACTACTCGATTTTGAGCCGGTAATCAGTGCTGCAGCATCCAGTATACCAACAGCAAATCACAGCTTTTCGGCCGTGAATCTCTTTAAAGGCATTTATACTCCGCCTGTATTGAATAAGTATTACACCACTGTTTTGTATTGATGTTTCGAAGGCTGGCTATGAAAATTTTGTCCCAAGTCAACAGAGATAGGCCAACTAAGAGATAGGATACATATTAAGGATGCCAGAAATTTTAAGACTACCTTAAAATTCAATTTTAAATATATTCCGTAAATGTATTATACGGTTAAAAACCAATACGCTTACATTAACAAGCACAAATGCACACTTAACCACTATTATGCCGACAGCATAAATCGCTGTTATCAGACGAATATGGTATCTACGGGTGTAACTGTCTACTAGATTTAATTATGGTACAAAAGAAAAGGATTATAAGTAATAATAAGATAGAAAGGTTAAAAATTTCAGTTCATAAAATTGGCATCTAATCTGCTGAACTTTCGAACTGTTTATCTTATAATAACGGCGTTTGCAATAATGTTTCTTCAAATGTTTGAGAACATTTACTATGCTAATCTTATCCGAAATAGTCGGTGTAATCAATATTTACATCAAACAAAATTATCACTGAATGCGTTAGTGATTACGTTAACATTTCTTCATAGTCGTAAATCATTCCAAATGTTTGAAGTGGACTGCACATTTGAATGCATATCTTTACTTGTTAATTAGTTTTATTAGAGAATGGAAAATGCTGAAAAGCATGTTTTGGTTCTCTTCAATTTTTCCTTTTATATATTTTTCTCCAATGATTTTGCTTTTCTGTTAGTTACAGTAAGCAGGGCAAATATACGATTTAAAAAAATGAATGTTTTTTTTTTTTACCATTTTCGACTTTAAAATTTCTAATATGGGTTCTGAAAGCCGACATTAAAAAATATACACGATGTAACAGCGTTAGTGGATAACCCGAAGCAGGGAGGTAGAGGCTTCAATACCCATCGATTTAACGTTTAAACCCCCATCATGCATGTTCAGCGATATTGGGTGGATTAAAAGTTATTTACGCTTTTATGAACTGTGAAAAAATTCCGGATTTCAGACTTAAATACATAACTGTGGCTACAAACCATTGATTTTTCCACAAACATTGATCATGTTTTTTTTTCTGGGAATAGTCCGATAGTGGTCCTAATGATATCTTATAAAAGAAGTGGTTGGTAGACTAGCGGTTACAGCGCCGGCTTTCGTACTGTTTCGTGCGGACGTCGTGGTTCGATCCCATCAGGTGCCGACCATCTTCCTCTTTCACGACACAATCTTTAGCTTACTGTGAAAGAGTCAAGGAGTGTATTTGTGTTCACTTTGAGTGAGCACAGATTCATTAAAAAAAATAGTAGGTACCCGATAGCTTTTTGTTCAAATAATATGTGACATATTTTATGTATATCGTATATGTTATTAAGCCTAACTATAGGAGTTGTCTTATAAATAAGTCGTACCTATAGGTACGTATTAATATGATCAATTTTGACGACATATTGGTCGAATAAGGTAAAAGGTCAAGTTTGCATCACTTATTCGTCTGTTGGAAAATTATCATCCTTTTTTAGATTTTTATACGATAAAAAAACATATAATTTTAGCTTACACGACTTTTGTGCTTGTTGGGTGGAAACTTTCTATGGGTGAACATAATAATTTCATTTGCCGGGAAAATATCAAAAGTTGTATAACGCTTTTTAATCAACTCTTATGTAACTTGTTTTAATAACAAATCTGTTCGTTACTTTAATATTAAATCATTATATTATTTTTTCGCCGATGTTTTACTTATAAATGTACTTTCCTACATAAGTAGAGTTGTGGTGGTGCCTTGCGAGACAGCACAACGCCCCGACAACTCTCCACTTTGGTCTTGTCGTTGATAACTTTTAATTAAGAATTCATTATGGGGATAGGAAATTAACGAGTTCCAATTAATTAAAAATGTCCTCAACGTCGCGACCAAACACAAAACGTACTCTGTGCCTACCCACTAGGGGGTTTATGTTTTTTCTGAACACATATTTTTTTCATCTGGCAATGTTTTTTATTATCATGATGCTTGTTCTCAAAACTGCTTTCTTATTCACCAACTATTATTAATTTTCATGGAGAGTTTTTTTTTAAATATGAATGAGACTAGGCTAGGTTTTCAAGTGGTCCTGTGGCTACTTTCAATCTTTCTAACGCCTTATGCAACCTACTGCTTGGGCAGATATAAAAGTGCGTAAAAAACGCGTTCTCTTTCTTGGTAAGTTGGTTCCAAAAAATATGACTATCTGGGGAACGCACAGTTATCTAGAGATAATGACAGAGATAATGTTTGTGGATTATTTGATGAAAAAGGCTTGCAAACACAAGAAATGAAAATAGTAAAAATTACCACAAATTGCAAAGCGGTTGGACGTTCTAATGCACCTACATACTTAATTATTTGCTCTGTTTGGGGAAAGCTTTTTATACATTCCATTAGAAGCTTAAAGCAACTTGACCATAAAAGGGTTGATAATTTTCCTTGCCTGTGACAGATAGATGTATCAGCAATTAATCAGTTACTTCCTTTCGCTAGCCCTTATATCGCTCACGACTCGACGCAAACTTGCACTCCATCAAGACTTTCTAAAAGATAGCGAGATTCATTTATGTAGCTCTGAGTCTCATAAAACAAGATTTTGACAATGTCTACTGTTTGTCATACTTTATTATTTCATTTTTTTGTACGGTCAAGAGTAGGTACCTAGGTACAATCTTTCGCATCCTATACAAAATCAGTTGGAGGTAACACATTTTCTTTATTAATAGTTGAACTCTTTTTGATTTGCGTTGTTGATTCGGTCATTTAGAAATTCATAAAAAATTGTTTTAGGCGTAGGTAATGGAACAACTTGTATCCAACGTTACCACAATTATATCCGCAAGAAACTGCGAGGAATAAAATCGAACGTAAAGTTTACGGTTTTTGCGTGGTGTCTTAACATACGAAAATATTATTATGTAGATATTCAAGTTGGACATAGCAGACGATGAGTGGTTGGTGAGAGGCTTCCGTTAAAATGGCCTCAGCCCACAGGTGGTTCGGCTGGCTGTATGCTCTAATCCATAATACACTCCTGTTTGTACGTAGTTTGTGCCGAATAAAATATTCATCACAGAAATACGTTTTCAGCTTCGACCACCCCCTCCCCCCTCTAGCTGCTACCTTTTTAGGGCCTCCCTCTATACACCCCCACCCTAGTACTCTTCTCTGATACGGCCTCATGGCCCATTCGTCTACAGAATTACTCTTCTGTTTTTCGAAGTGGTGGAAAACGATTGCGGAGTATAAAAAAAAACATAATTTTTAGGTATTGATATCGATTTTAATATTATATACTAGAGGCCTGAAAGTTTTATAAAGGCCATTAGTAAGTATGCTAATATGAAAGTCAAAAATACTATCAGTCCGTTAGAACGTCAATATTGAAGTCGGCTTAACCAATCAGTAATTACGTCAATATGACTAACCGTTCATTCGGCAATCACATTGAAAATAATTATAAAGTCTAGTTCAGTCAAAGTCATCCTCCAAGTTTAGTGTTCTGTAGTTTTCCTTTTATTCTCTTTTCCTTTTACTTAATTCTGTTGCTAATTTAGAAATTTTTATACTTTTGAATATGGGCTTCTTTCAAGCTTTTACAAATATCTTTATTTAAGGCCTTCTGAAATCATTTCGAAATTTTAAATCAATTATTCCATAAGATGGCAGATTTCTATAAGTTACTAGCCTTCCCGACAGATGTTGTTTTGTGATCCTTAATACTAATTGAATTCGAATTTATATAGGTAGGTATTAATAAATTCATTACTGTTTAACCTATGTAATTCAGATCGATGCATCTTTTTTAAGCCATATAATTTCAATCCGCATTCCGTCATTCGCACCTATCAAACTATCAAACAGCTGTCAATTAAATTTCAAACTTAGAATCGAATTAACTGTAAAAAGCACTAAGATGGTTACCTACTATAAATTTTTGTAAATTTTCTAATGCTACGTGCAATTTTCGATTCGATAGAGACTCGGCGCTCTTTTCTTATATTTTGTTTCTCGGTGCAATGATAACTTGTCGCTGATGACGATCTTTTTTAATAATATTTATTTAGATTACTTAATTTGTTTAGGCTGTTTCCCAATAAATTGTTAATAATCACGTGAATACGTACAACTTATATCGATTTATATAAAAAAGCATCGAAACAAGTGTTACACATCCCTGAGCCTCGCTAGTAGTTCCGTTACAATATGCAAGAGACTCGATTGTTGCGCATTCCTTGAAACTGAAATATTTAAAAGTCGCAGTGTTACTACGGCTCAGACCGGAGCTGAAAATTACTGTCTGGAGTTGAAACAGCAAACGCGCATAAAATTCTCTTATTTTCTCTTTGATACCCCGCACATATGGTGTATACAAAGTTACATTTGTAAAACTGCGGGTCACCGACCTATCTTTTACGCTATTCGAATAAAATATTTCAGGAGAGTGCAGTAAATCGAATGACCAAAAAGATATTTTCGGAAGATTCAGTGAGTGAACGTTGATTAATCTAACAACATTAATTAATCAGCGTTGGCCATAGTTAATGCATTACTTTCATCATATTGCACATGATAAATTATAAGTTTGAAAATTTGCCATTTCGAAAGACCCAAATTTGTTTTTGAACATCTTTTCATATTACTTTGGGTTAGTTAGAAGAGATCCTTCGGGATAAGTTCGCCTTTTGATTCTTTTGTATGTTCGTTTCAAATTTGTATATTAAATTCAATAAATTGTTATTTATTTATTACTTAATCTTTTTGTATTGATTTTTTTTTATTAAGTCCTCCACCAGGACATGATCATCACATCACGCGTGAGCGAATGGACAAATTTCGCTAGTTCTTTTTTGGTTGTGTTTGCTTCTGTCAGGAGAATTTTCGTGTGAAAGAAAAATTACGAAAATTGCGCTGAACATATTAAGAAAAATGACAGTTGGTATCCTTCTTGTGCTATTAATTCTGATTATACTGTTTATAAAAACTGTCAGTTGTTTGATAGTTGGTGCAACTGACAAAATGTGGATGGAAAATATATGGTTTAAAACAGATGCATCGGCCTGAATCGCATTGGTTAAAATGTAATTAATTTATCATTATACGGATTCGAATTCAATATTCATAGTGTGGACCAGAGAACGTTTGCCGGGAAAGGTATTAATACATAATTAAAAAAACAAAAAGTTTGCGAAGAACTGCTTTAGATCAATATTTCCCAACATCAATAAAATAATAATTGATTTAATCATATTTAGGGACATAAATTTCCATGACCAACTACAGTAACAGATGCGAATCATGATTTATGCCTTGAATGAATACACCCGTTCCTATTTGACCTCGCAACGATTGGTTTTTGTGAGCTGGGTCCCTATTGATTGTGTATTTCGAAATATCTCGATTTGAGGTCCATTTTCGGGTCAGTGGTTGGTGACCCGTCTGATATTTTGAATCATGTTTGTTTGTCAAAGAGTCAGATGGTTTATATTTGACGGAAACTGTCCTCCTTCAACCAACTTGTTTTTATTTCTGTTCCACACCAAATCCTTCAGCTCTGCTTCTATATAACGGACAATAGTTTCCGAGTGTCGTATATGTTTTTGGATTCTTGATTTAACATAATATTATAGGTACCTGCATTTTATGCAACCGCTACAACTACAACAGTATCAAGTTTATATCGAATTTTGATAAGTGATCAATACAAAAAATAACTACCTACCCTGCGATTCAATTCAATTTTTGCTAGATTATTAAAAGCCTACGTTATCAATGTGTTATGAGTGTTGGAAATGTCTTTCCCGATGTTCGAAATGTCTTTCCCGATGTTCGAAATGTCTTTTATCACATTACACCGCGCTTTAAGGAGTAGACAGAGAGAACGGACCTCCGCTCTTTTGTATTCGAACACACTTTATTAGCTTCATCCACCAACATACCAATTTTGATACAACTTCTCCTATTTGTTCCTTGAGGACGGAATCGATGTGTTTGTTCCAAATCAGCTTTCTTACACCTTTTCTTTCAGCCTTATTAATTATTCCTAAAATATTCTTATTCCTTTCCACGTCCCAGTGAGTTTTTCCACACGTTTTTCGCAGAGCTCTCATTTCTGCTGCATTTACATATAATAAATTCTTCTTTTTTGTTTATGTCTACATTTCATAACTTAACATCATTGATAGTAGCAAGTTTGCTGTATGCACATGTTTTCGTAGAGCTCTCATTTCTACTGCATTTATAATAAATTCTTCTTTTTTGTTTATGTCTACATTTCATAACTTAACATCATTGATAGTAGCAAGTTTGCTGTATGCACATGTTTTCGTAGACTCTCATTTCTACTGCATTTATAATAAATTCTTCTTTTTTGTTTATGTCTACATTTCATAACTTAACATCATTGATAGTAGCAAGTTTGCTGTATGCACATGTTTTCGTAGACTCTCATTTCTACTGCATTTATAATAAATTCTTCTTTTTTGTTTATGTCTACATTTCATAACTTAACATCATTGATAGTAGCAAGTTTGCTGTATGCACATGTTTTCGTAGACTCTCATTTCTACTGCATTTATAATAAATTCTTCTTTTTTGTTTATGTCTACATTTCATAACTTAACATCATTGATAGTAGCAAGTTTGCTGTATGCACATGTTTTCGTAGACTCTCATTTCTACTGCATTTATAATAAATTCTTCTTTTTTGTTTATGTCTACATTTCATAACTTAACATCATTGATAGTAGCAAGTTTGCTGTATGCACATGTTTTCGTAGACTCTCATTTCTACTGCATTTATAATAAATTCTTCTTTTTTGTTTATGTCTACATTTCATAACTTAACATCATTGATAGTAGCAAGTTTGCTGTATGCACATGTTTTTCGTAGACTCTCATTTCTACTGCATTTATAATAAATTCTTCTTTTTTGTTTATGTCTACATTTCATAACTTAACATCATTGATAGTTGCAAGTTTGCTGTATGCACATGTTTTTCGTAGACTCTCATTTCTACTGCATTTATAATAAATTCTTCTTTTTTGTTTATGTCTACATTTCATAACTTAACATCATTGATAGTAGCAAGTTTGCTGTATGCACATGTTTTTCGTAGACTCTCATTTCTACTGCATTTATAATAAATTCTTCTTTTTTGTTTATGTCTACATTTCATAACTTAACATCATTGATAGTAGCAAGTTTGCTGTATGCACATGTTTTTTTAGCTTGCCGTGAGATGTTGTTGTTTTAAAGTGTTTCGCCCACCCTACATACCAGCCATTTTCTTACATTCGATTATTTTTTCACACTTTCCATCCTACTAAACATATTATTTTCTATCATAAACTAAACAATCATACTCGTTCACTTTCTGAAAGGAGTTTTATTTTGTTATTTTACAATTCGTTCCTACCTTTCAAGGCCTATATTTCGTCGTTCCGTATGTTGTGAAAACTTTGTACGGTCTAATTTCAAAAATAAAATATACAAGTATAATAATTATGACGATAAAAAAGAAATTAACTCGAGGGTTAACTAACCCCTAGGGATCTCTTACAACCAACCCCATAATATGTTTTGCAAAATTTATCTTTTCACATTTTTCTTTTAATATTTAGGTGTGTAAAACCACAAAATATTCTTAGAAATAAGGTTTCCCTATTGTTCTTCGCAATGGCAGGACAATACGCTCAAACCCTTATAAAATTAAATAAAACCACACACACACAATAATCTGTATATTAATACGCGAAGGAAAAACTTTGTGACCATTTTTACGAAAATTGCGCGGACGGAGGAGTATGAAATTGCCCACATTTTATACTTTATGTAAAGAAGGAGTGGCGAATGGTAATCTTTTTTTTAATTTTGCCAAAAAATATAGATTAAATCAATAAAATAAAACATTACAACCCCTACTGTAATGTTGTGTATTTGATACACACACACTTCGATGTATTTGACATTGACACAGACGCGTATATTTTTTATTTATCTGTGGTCAAATTGAGAATAGATTAATGTTGTTTGTTTTCTTACCATAATAACTCGGTAAAATTTGATTTTGATGGACTTCTTACACCAACATATAGAAAATCGTAACTTGTATCACGTGTGATTTACTTCCTACTACACCGCCATCTATTAGATTTTTTTAAAGCTGCGCATCTATAGAGTAATTTATTCTTTTTATTACAAACTTATGACCCGTCGAACTTCATCCCGCATCCGAGTCAACAATAAAATATTACATACATAATAAAATAAATAGTTAGCTAAATTTAATTCTGTTTTTATGTCATAAACTGTATTTAATTCATGTAATAAGTCAACATTATTTTTTTTATTCTGGATTAGGTCGAAGTTCGACGGGCAGGTCAGCTAGTTAATAATAAGAGAAAAAACTTTGTAAGTACATATTATCAACATTCCATATTTGACGTATCCATCCATGTCATTGTTTTTGAAAGCAAATTCGCTCGCTCAATCTTTGATAATGGAACCATATTAATGTTCAAACTTATAATTTAAATAAGTTATGGTTGAATTTCGAGCACTGGTCGACCACTAGTATTATTAATCCAGCGTTTCACAGTATGACACATTAATGTCATATTCTGACAATACAATGTGTATACATATTATTATCATACAATCATATACATTAATGAAATTCATCCTCGTGACATTTTGGAGTTGTATGAATTTCACCCTAACTTCCCTCCTCATATTTGATTATTTTACTCTGACAGGTACGGTTGTATGTAGGTACTTACCTTCTTGCTAAGTTGCGTGTGTTTTATTTTTGGTACATGCCAGGGAGATTACAGTGCTTGGTCACAAAATTGTGACAATTCCTGAACGCGTACAATATAAATTCTTTGAAATAAAAAGTTAATTTTGTTTTATTTAAAACATCATTTTGAAAATAATAATAAAGGCAGTTTTTTTTGCGTGCCGCTCAGTGATAACGCATATGCGTGTATATCTTTTTACCGAATAAAGATACCTGTGTATAGGTACCTACAAAAATGATTGAATTGGGATTTTCAAAATGAAAAAAATAATTAACGTTAAGTATTAAAAAAATTACCTCCACAAGAAAGAAAGAAAACTCTCAAATCGAAACAGTAGATGCACAATGCAATCCTGATTCCATCCATGATGTATGGGAGTGAAACTTGGACATGGACGAAAAATCTAAAAGTCGGAATAAATGAAATGAAATGATTTTTATTCCAAAAAATAAATATACACACTATAATCATCAATACATCACACAATAACTATAGGCATACATTAATATAATAAACATAATCAAAGTTATTTATATGGAATTTACTGCCTAAATCCTGTGGAAATAAGATCACTGCGTAGGATATGCGGTAAGAGGCTGATTGATAAGGTGAGGAATGATAATATTAGAAAGGAATGTGGAGTGGATGTTAGCGTAGTGACTAGAATGAAAGGGAATAAATTAAGGTGGTTAGGGCATGTAGAGAGAATGAACGAAGAGATAATGACTAAAAGGATATATAGACCAGGCCGACCTCAAATGACATGGTCCGACCATATCGGTGTCGTCTTAGAGAAGGACCAAGTCAGGAGCAAAAGGAATAAAAGAGCATGTATGCGGAATGGTATTCGTTTGAAAGAAGCGAAAGAGGTTTGTTTGGATAGGAAAGAATGGAAGTCCGTACTCTCTGCCAACCCCTTCGGGAAACGGCGTGATGGGTAAAAAAAAATGAATATAATACCTACAACAAATTTAGATGAACATGGTTTTAGAAAACATTTATTCCACATTTTGGATTGAGTTTGTATACTAAACCTCGATCATCGATCTTATTCATGCAAGTTCAGATTGTTTTAAATCGAGAATTCTGTTACAAATGTCAGACCAAGGAATATTTCATCACTTAACAAAATGTGAACGGGTTTTCGTGAAACAAAAATTGTCATTCAAACATAATATCTCATAATCTCTTGTGCCACCTCGAATTTACCGACAAAATAATAAATCACATTTTGTACACTGAAAAACTTGTAGTTGGGGTTATTATTCTGGAAAATTCTGGTGATGGGGCAATATAAAACCCCAGTACACCGTAGCGGCTGTTCTGACATAATAATGCCTTGTTAATATCAACAAATGAATATCAAATTGTCAGTAATTTATCAGCATTTACTGTAATGGCAATAATTTATTGTCGCCAGGCATTATACAGAGCTCACAAACACACCCGCACGACTGACGTCGATACAGGGCCACGGGTCATTGATTCCTCATTCTTAACGTCTGCCTTAGGTATAATAATAATATCAATTTTACGTTTCTATTCTTCTACCTTAGGATATATTCTATGTTATGTAATAGCACAACTCTAACTTCACCCTGAAAGGGTGATTCAAAAAGTCTGTGTTCTAATTTTTAATTTTCTGTCCAGAGAGTTTCTCTTAAAATTATCTTGTTCTCGTCTCTTTCAATAACTTAAGAATAATTTATGGTATCTAGAAAGAAAGAAATTTGAGCTGGATATCTATTAAGTAGGAAAAGAGTTGCATTTTGTCATGCTTTGTTAATTTTTTTTATACCTATAATAAAAATGAATCTGTCCTCGCTCAATGTGAATACAAATACTCCCTTCGACTAATTCACAGCTACATAAAACTTGTGTCGAAAATATCACATTTTCTACACATTTTTATGTGTGTAGAAAATGTGACATTCTCGAATATACTAATATATTCTTCTTTACTCATCTAATTTGTGATGCATTAATCTTTATTGGTTCTTGGAATACCATTAGGCTTTTGATGTACCTAGTAGTTTCTCTACTAAGTTTTCTCTCGTTTTTTGGCCGTTAGATAATAAGGGTTTTACCGTTTGTTTTATTTATCAACCTTTTCTGGTCCACTGTTGTACAAGTCCCAGTGTCGACCATTTCCACTTTCACGACACAATCCTATGGTTAGTGTCAAAAGTGTATGTATTCAGTTTGAATGAACCCGGTTCATTAAAAAAAAAATCGGCGTAAATATTTCGTACATACGTATAATTATTATGATAAATAATAGATATAATAAGTGCAGAACCTTACGTCCACCCCTGACAATTATAATACACAACATATAAGGTAAAATAGTTTATTACAGAATATATGTATGTAGGTGGTATTACCATAAGAAAGTATACTCTTAATGGGCTTTATTATGTCTGTGAAGTACATTTCAAGCGTGGGGTAATGTCTCAAGTTTGTACTCTTCTATCTCGCTGGGACGGTATAAAAAATATTTTGTTCCTCCCTTACGTGACTTCTGCCCGTGAAGAAGAAAAACATAGAAAGTGTTTTCAGAATGGGAGGACCATTTTTTCGCAATATTCTTGTTTGTCTCGTGGACGAATGTTGCCATATGAGAATATTATTATGATGCGCGTGTTTTTGTATTAATAAGGGGGTGAAATATTAGGTTTTTTTTTTACTCAATTTGGTAGTCTTTCCCCGTTTTCATGATAATTTTTTTGAACCAAATGGATCGCTTCATGTCTGTATTGTTGAAAAGAATAATTACGACAAGGGTAGCTACATACCCCTTAAAACCAAATAGAGCTCACGATGTCACAATGAGACTTTTAGTTGCAAAATTAAAAAAAAACATATGCAACCATATTTTGGAGAAAATATACTTTTTTAAAACTATCTGCAAAAATTTTAATCAAATGGTATAACATTACCAAATTTGAGCCATAAAGACTCACTAGATGTTCAGGTTTAAAAGCGAATGGAATTACGATAAGTATTATTATTGTTTTGAATTTAACTCTTTTTGTGTGCACGATCCTACAGAATCCGTAGTCTGGCACAGAATCAATAATTCGAGTCAAAAGAAAAAAGAGTTTGTATGGGATTTGATTTAAAAAAAAAACTATTTTCTTGAGGAAATTTTTTTCAGAGTGTTGCGTTTTTTTTCGCGATTTATTGAATTATCTAACATAGTGTATTGATCGAGTCCTTGTTTTCATCGTTTCACAAAAAAAGTCCCCGTGGAGCCCGAGTATTGCTAATAATCAATATTTTGCTATTGGTAATTTGAACACTACCATCATCAACCATCACTCGTCTAGTATTGGACATAGGCATCCCTTCCCGACTTCATGATTTAGTACCTCTTGCCGTTATTTTTCAGCTACTGACACAGAATGGCCGATTTCTTGCAACACTGGAATGAGTTCATTTTGAGTATCAAAACCCTGTAAGAAGAAAAGCCCACACATGGCCCCTAGACAATTTGAATTTTGCGAACGAATTTTTCGTCAATGTAGAGTAGAAAGAAATTAGAAATATACTAGAAAAACCTTTGTTGTTTAATTTGCTACTTTAATTTGTTGAAATTAAAAAACGCATTGTTTTTTTTCTTCAAGCAACCAGCTATTTTCATTCCGGAATTGTAGGATTAGACGAGCATGGATGGTATATGAGGGTTTTAAAAAAGGTATAAAGATGTGCAGGATATTTTTGCATATTGGACAGCCATTCAAGGCATCCCGTTTTGTCGATAAGCATCATTTTTGTACTACGGGTTCAGCCGGGGTCGACATAACTATGGCTAAAGAGGCATTCAACGCTCAAAAATTTCACCCCTAAATAACCTAGAGTAACAAAAAAAATAGATTAATTGAACCATAAATATGAAGCACTCGATTGTAAACAAGGCATAAAGTCCGTAAATAATAATTGAGTGTTTAACATCGATATAAAAAGGCCATAAAAGATAGCACTATCTGTAATAAAGTCTTAATAGATGGAGCAATAACTGTTTCTCTATTCTTCTAGATGTGTTTTTTGTCCGTTTAGGGGTAGGCAAAGAGTATATATTTCTCATGAATCTCTTTTTTATTATTTTTTGTCTTGGTTTTCTTGAGGACTGGTGTGCTCGATACACGTCATTTTTTTTATCTTATGCCTTCTTATTTCTTTCAGTCTGTTTCTATTTGGATTCATTCTCACACGTAAAAAATATTTTAACCGCCAATAGATATGTCCATTCTCAACCTTTCCTTCCAAAATATTCTACAAAGATTTCTCATCTCATCCGCATTTCTCCTATATTCTTTTATTTTCTGTGACCATGTTTCACTTCCACAGGACTACGTTATATACACAACTTTAGTTTTTGCTTGTAAACTTTATTGGTATGTTAAAGTTTACACCAAATTGTTATGTTAAAGTGTTCACTTGAGTCTTATTTTCCGTTCACTTAAATGTCCACTTGTCTCATATTTTGTGTGCGAAGTGTTATTAAAGCAGGCGCCAAGAAAAATATCAAATTACATTCCTTTTCACACAGCAGAGAGTCGTTTAAAAGGAATAAGATACGTAATATGACAACACAGAGGATCCGTTTTCCGCTCTCAACTAAAATAGTTTTAGAATTTCAATAATAGAACACTTCTGTCGAGGGAGGTATCTACTTTTCAATATTTGAATTTTCGAACAAAATACATTCGATAAGAATAGCACCTCTGTCCTTTGCTGGATTTTCGAGCATTCTGTAAGAGGCAGGAAATCGAAAAATCAGATCGGGACCGTGAGGTTGACCACCTCACGTCCTTAAACCTCAACCGGTCAGAAAAAGCACAATGAGCCTCGGACGCCTTCGAGCGGAATGGAGAGCTCTTGATGCCTCCCTGTGCTCCTGCTTGGGGCTTAGGCCTCCCGCATTGATTTGTGTGGGGCCGGCTTTTTGTTTCGATTGCTTTGATCGAGCTGGGGGGTCGGTTCCGTGCGGGTCGGGTTTGCTGTGGATTGGTCTTCTCCGGGCTGGCTTGCGTTGTGTGGGGGCCATGAAGGGAGTATGTATGTATATTATTTACTAAACGAGCTGTCAAACGTTGTGGGCTGTCAATATGTCAGCCATCTTGTTAAGGTGCATATTATAATCTGAGAACTGATGGCGTCGATGATGTTTAGGTATATATTTCGGTCTCTCTCCACCTTTACTTAAACTTTACGATTGCAGTAAATTAAATAATATTACATATCTTTAGAAAACAAATTAATTGGCTAATTAATTTAAAACATTTTAGAATAATAAATCCATTGTCTATTCTTTTGAGTAATGTCAAAATTTAAAGTAGGTGCCTACGTTAATTCAATCATATTATTTGAGTCAAATGCTTACGTGTTAGATTAGAACACAAACTGAACACGCAATGGATTTTTTTCAATGACTTGTGAATGCTAGACGAAAAAAAATGTTCATTGATGTCCAAACAATGCTATAAACATCGCCTACTTACGCGCATAAAAATTTGGCGCCCATCCAAACGATTCGGAGCACTAAACTTGTACCTATTATTATTTATGGTCACCAAAGACAAATTACTTTATTAAAATAAATTCGTGTCTTACCCATTTGACTAATGGAGAAAGTGGGCATTGTTTCGATTTTATTTCATTCCTGGCCCGTAACCATATTAAGGACGAATATTGTCAGAAAAAACTTAACGCATGCATTTTAATGAAATTTAAAATTTAATAACTCTGTTAATAATAATCGGTCTTATAAAATTAAAATGACTTAGGGGAGGAGCTTAATTAATTTAATTATATAGCAGGGGTGAGGGGTGCTAAATTTTGCTTAAGGCGCACAATTACCTGGCTACAACTCTTAGGAGCAAACATATCCTTTGTACTTGATGAATTTTAGGGTAAATGCTGTCTTTCGTTTAACTAGTATCAAAAATTCACTTTATACATACATATAACTACATACATTTTCCAATGAATTTTTAAGGCTTGACTACCAATAAAACTCCAGGGTAAGTTACAAGATTAAGAAATAAGTTAGAGAAAGTTTTTTATGATATTTAAATGGGGTCGTAAGATTGAAACTAATGTAACTGAATTTGCAATCGAGATCCCCTCCGGACAATTTCACTTTAGAGCTTAAACGAATTTATTTATTTCGTCTGTAAATTGGAATTCCCCTAAATTTATTTAGGACTAGGTTTCCCGACAGACTTTTTTCCGTCTACTATGATTATTTGATTTCGACCGATGCATCTGTTTTAAACGATGTTTTCAGGTCACATTCTGACAATTGAACCAACTATCAAATAACTGACAGATGTCAAACGCCAATTAAAATTAAAAAAAATATAAAAGTTTATATTTATTTTTCTATTGAAGAAATAACTTTTAATTCCATGGGTTATGGGTTTCATATGGGTACCTACTTATTACATCATATAGATTCATACACCACAATCCAAATGGGAAAACACCGCGATAGATTTTATCAATCTATATCTATAAAAATTCAAGATAAGTCTTAAACATTTGAGAAGAGAATTTACAGACAGTAGTCCCCGAAAACCGCTTGTTGTTTGAATATTAAATTTGTGACAGAACCATTATACAAGACTTTCATTTTTATTTTGTTGTGTTTGCTCTTGTCAGGGGAAGTTTCTAATGAAAGAAAAAATAAGAAAATTGCGCGAAGCACTAAAAAAATACGAAAACTTACCGCAGGTAACCATCTTGGTGCATTCTAACAATTAAAACTCTTCTATTTATTTTTTATTTTTATTTGCTTTTGACAGCTGACAGCTATCATTTTCATTTAATAGTTGGCGTGATGTCAAAAGTTGACTTGAAAACATAGTTTAAAACATATGCATCAGTCGGAATTGTATTGGTTAAATAGGTAGAGAGGTATTTAATTATGTAATATATCATAACATAATACAAATTCGATTTCATTATTCATAATAAAGACAGGATAACGTCTGCTGGGGAATCCAGTTTAATCATAATTGTGGTTAGTTTAATCATAATTGTAGTTAGTTTAATCATAATTGTAGTTAGTTTAATTTCGAACAATAATCTGATAAATGTTTAGTCCAATTTCCTGCCTTGTCAAACTCTATTTTAAAAAATCGTCCTCAAAGTTGGATCTTTTCTCGATTTATATTTCTTAACCTCAAACTTGTTAATTTACTGAAAAAAAAAGTTCTTACATCATCCCTCATTTTCTCACCATTTTTCTTCTCTCTGAAATATTTATTGCCTTAGTAAAACTTTTTGTAATAAAAATGCCTTCTTTAAAGTTGTAATAGAAACCTATCAATCACAGCAGTACTTATCTGGTTAACTATACAATTAAAAGTGTTTTGAATTTTTTTTACCCATCATGCCGTATCCCAAAGGGAGTAGGCAGAGAAGCCTTCCATTAATTCCTATCCAGACAAATCTCTTTCGTTTTTGGGCTCTTGGGCATTAATCACGTGAGCCCAAAAGGCGGAGGGGGGGGGGCTAGTGAGAAAATCACGTGCAGTTATTTTTTCTGATGAATTTAAAGGAACACAGTTGAGCTATAATAAATTTAAAAAATTGTCTAAAATAAAATCATAAGTTCCATAATTCTTTGTACTAAAAAAGTGCAAGCGATTTTCGGGGGGAGGGGTATTCTGAAACATCCATTGATGGAGGGGGGTCTTGAAAGTTGGAAAAAAAACATTACGTGATTAATGGACGTCCCCTGATTGGTATTCAGGTATGAGCAACTGAAATGACCGTGTGTTTTTACATAACGTCCAATGGTATAAGCAGTGAGATAATTTTACCAAGTGGTACCTATAGGCGCTAAGCTTCTTATTAAGTCCCGGGTTCTATTCCCGGCCAACTTTTCGTTTTTCATTTCAATTCTCTACCCTTTTTGACCCCATCTCAAATTGCTTCAGGAATAGGTTAAGTTATAGGGATGAATTTTTGTAAATAGCTCTATTTTATTTTGTTCAAGTATTAATAATTTCCCTTTTTTTGTTGTTGCAGAAATAACGACCAACATTTTGAACAGTACTGGGACCTTTGTGGTGGACCAAACACCCCAAAACCCCGATAGCAATTCTGCCTCCAGCAAAATGATCGTCGGTAAGGAATTTACAATATATTTTGCATCATCATTTGATTTTAGCTATAAGTGATTAAATTTAAACAAAGCTCAATCATATCTTGTAATAAAACTCTCAGTACAACAAACCTAACCCCGAAAATACTGTAATAAATTATACTATTTCTACCTATTGTCTAAAGCAAGGAATTATTAAAGAAATAGCGAAGTGGCCCAGTTGTTGGCCCAGTGGCTGGCGTGTCTACTTGGGACGACTAGGGTAGTGGGTTTGCAGTATTTTGAACATGTTGAAGATTCCCATGATTTGGAATTCGTGGGTTTCGACCACACTTACCAGCTTTCGAAATAACAGTAGAAGACGGTCTTAAGCCCGTAGTGGTTCAAATTTGAAAAAATTAAACATTTAAAAATGGAACATCCATTGATTTCATATAGCATCAAAGTAGTTAGTTTAGTAGTTAAAATACTTAGTTATGTATGTGAATTTAGTTAGTTTTTCTGACATGTGAAGATTTTATAGGCAACAATTTTTTCATCCACCTCTTTGATCAGTGTTGCTAAATGTCTGGGTTTCTCACAATTTACCTTAGATTAAGAAAGAGAGGGGATACGTAACTATGCCCGGTGGCGTGTGATCGATTTTATGCCTGTTTGCCACCAGCCTGTCACTTTTCGGATCTTCCGTGGCGCTTAAAAGTTTCCTTCCTTCCAGTACCTACCTGTTGTTTGACATCGCATGCATGTTCCTTAGAGTTTATAATTTGCTGTTCTGGCAAATTATTTATATTTAGTACAAAAAATGTATTTGTACCTGCCAATGTCTGCCACCAAAAAATGTCGAAATGATCACAGATTCTTAGTAAGGCAATGCATTGAAGTTACGCCTCTCTTTCCTAATCTAATCAATGGACCTTGTTTTAGTGTTTTTCACCATTCCGGATACTAAAGTTTTGGAATGATTTTTTTTAAAGTTTGTTTACGGATCAAAAATTTTTCCAAGGTGGCAACACTGCTCTTGATACTTCTAATAAATGATAATTACATCTCATGACTGATTCATGCTCTAATAATGTACTTTTTCTTCCAGATGTAGTCATCCCATCTATCATAATAGCAGCCTTATTTATAGGCAATGCCTTCATAGTCTTCATCATCTTCAAATACAGGAAAAGGTATTCAATCTATTTTGTTTACTTATAATAATTGTTAAATGAACAATCATGCATAATGCTACATAAATCCTAAGGAGTCAGCAATGCCATATTACTTTAAATGAATAATATTAAATTAACATTTCTATATAGCCTTAAAATTAAAAGTCTGTATGTATGATAACTGGTCAGAAAAGGCACAATGAGCCTTGGACGCCTTTGAGCACAATGGAGAGCTCTTGATGCCTCCCTATGCTCCCGAGTGGGGCTTATGCCCCCCGCATTGCTGGTTGGTTTGGGGGTGATTCGCTGCGGGCTTGATTTGTCCGGGGCCGGCCTTTTGGTTTGATTGCTTCGATTGAGCTAGGGGGTCGGTTTCGTGCGGTTCGGGTTTACTGTGGATTGTTCTCCTCCGGTGCTGCGGTGTGCAGGGGGCCTCAAAGGGAGAATTTATGTATGTATGATAATATAAACTTTATTCCATTTTTAATGCTACCTGTAGCAAACACTCAAATAGCCGACCTTTTGCGACTCAAGGATTATGAACTGTCAAAATGATAAACATTTTGAAATTTGAATTACAACAAAATAATATAAATCATAAAGCAGATTACAAAAGCATTTGACATTTTATGATAGCTAATTGGTAGTGACCGACCGAAGGTTTGGTTTCGGCAAAAAATCTAGTTTCGGCATCAGTTTCGGTTTCGGTATAAAATCTGCCGAACCTCCGGCCAAACCGAAACTCTGCGTTCGTGAATTATCACGCGTCGTTCTGCTGACTTCGGGTGAGTTTGTGGCTGTTTGTGTTGGATCGTAGAATGTTCTATAAGATTCCAGAACTTTCTAGAAGGGTCTATTTGAATCGAAAATGTTCTATAAGACATATATTATTGTTATTGGAACAGCAGTCCATATCCTATCCTGGGAAAAGCGATCTTAAAGTATCTTTCTGCCCACTAGTGTTCCAAGCGAGCAGCTTTTTAGTGCCGCTGGACAAATATACGCAGATCGTCGGAGCAACCTGCTTGGTTAAAATGTAGAGATAGTTACAATATTAGACTTTTTGATTACAAATACTACAGTTAATTCTTAATAATAACATGTTATTGATAATTTTTTTTTGTAGTAGGAAAAAAAAATCACTTTCTTCAATTGTTGTTTTTTTTTTTTTTTTATTTCGTTTAATATTTCTTAACTGTCTGTACCTATAGGTGTAAAAATAATAAGCCAACTTCAGTAAACAATAGATTTTTAACATGTCTAAAAAGTTTCGATTTCGGCCGAAACTGAGACTAATAGGTACCGAAGATTCGGTTTCGGTCGGACACTACTAATTGGTATACACATAACTTCTATAAAATGGATTCCTAGGGAGCAACCACGACAAGAGTGACAAGACGGCTGTCTGAAAATTGCGTCAATTTTTTGAACTGCTAAATTGCATTACCGCTTTCTTAGGAAAACTTACCATTACTGATTTGGTTCTAGCTAGGAAAATCCGAATTTTTCAAATTTTTACTCAGGGTTTTGATAGCATTTTTTAACAAAGAATGACTAAAAAATTTTGAAAATTCTTATGACTAATGAAGTTTTGAATTTTGTTTATTTCAGGAAAGACCTGGAATTGGCTGAAAACGATGAATTCAACATACTTAGAGAGGATGTAGCACTTAGCAACGGGGGAACGTCACGGGAAAAAACGGAAGACGGCCTCACCACAGACGCCGTATAACCAAAGATTATTTTATTTTGTGATTTTTTTTATTGAACTACACGTACTGAATATTTTTATGGAAAATATGGTTTTGTCCAGAATGGGAGGCGTCCTCATGTTAACATGGTCAATTGTAACTTTCGTAAATATTTACAATAATATAAAAAAAAATTATACTGTTGAGAAACTGCACTGTTTTTACAAAATATAATACATACGAAGAATAATATATTTTAATTCTATATTTCTTAAGAATGTTATTGGTCTATCATGTTTCAAATATATACCAAATTCTCATGCCATTTGCTAAGTTCACAGTAAATATGTACCAAATTCTCATAGCATTTTTTGCTAACTATACGTTTAATATGCAACAAATTCTCATACCATTTGCTACGTATACATTTAATATGCAACAAATTCTCATACCATTTGATACGTATACATTTAATATGCAACAAATTCTCATGCCGTTTACTACTTTACAATAAATATGTAACAAATTCTCATTCCATATACTCATTTAATGTGAATAAGTAAGAAATTCTAATACAATTTGCTAAGTTCACAGTAAATATGCAACAAATTCTCATAGCATTTGCTACATTCACAGTAAATATAGAACAAATTCTCATACCATTTGCATTCTTTCATCAGATTCCTTTATTGGTAAGTTAACAGAGTTAGAAAACATTTAAAACAAAATCGTCAACTAGTATTATAAAATAAGATTTAATTACTTAATAGTTAAACCAAAAAATTACGTACATCGTTTGCAAGGTATTTTATAATCGATTTTGGCCTAAATCCTCATTCTCTATCTGTTGTACTTAGTTTTATAAGTAACAAAATTGATGAGTACACTGTGTTTTTCTTTTTACAAGAGTATTAAAATCATATTTATAGGTAACCTCAAAATTGTCTATAGAGTAGAATTTTCTTCTAAAAATAATATACTCGAGTTTTGATTTTACCCTCGTCTCTCTATTAAAGTTATATTAAAATGTAGAATATGTAATGGTACTAAGCTACATCGAAATAATCAGATTGAGATTAAATTTATTAATGTTTTTTACATATTAAATGTTTTTACATTACATTTTTATGGCACTACTTTGAATTTGTTTAAAGATTGACATTATTAGTTTAATTTCACATATTTGCAATATCGTTTTGTCACTACATAATTTTTTGTACTGATTAAGGTGTCTATTATTAAGAATGTGTACTTGCGTTTTTTTTTTATTGTTTGAGTTCTTATTTTGTTGATATGAATGCACTGTCTGAATCATGTTAATTTATTTGTTTGTCATCATTTTAATGAATGACACGTAAACATCTTAGGTGTAAATATTAATAATTACTGGATTCTGAAATTATTACAAAAATATTTTTATTAATAAATACCTATTCAATAATTACATCTTTGTTTTTTTTTTTACTTAATTTTTTTGCTACTTAATGCACATTTTTCTTTCGTTGAAAAATTGAATCTCGAGGGAATATTTTGCTATTTTATGAGATTAACATGGTTTAATAAAACCAAAGAATAGCTCTATATGAATGGGAGGGGGTGTGCCGATCAGATCTACGCTCTGCGGATGATTACGGAGAAGCTTTTGAGTAAACATCAGAAGCTTTTCTGTGCATTCGTAGATTTGGAAAAGGCATATGATAGGGTAGACAGGGGTAAATTATGGGAAGTTCTATCAATGTATGGAGTGAATAACCGGTTGATTCGTGCCATTGCTTCGCTATATTCGGAAAGTACTGCGTGTGTGAAGGTGAACAGTCACCTTTCACCGGAGTTCTATCTTACGAAAGGTGTGAAGCAAGGGTGCGTCATGTCACCCTGGTTGTTCAATTTGTTCTTTGATTTTTGCGTCAGTGGGTTAAAAGATATAAATATAGGGGTTGAATTGAATGGTATAAAGGTATGTGCGCTTATGTATGCAGATGATTTAGTACTTATGGCTGAGTGTGAAAATGATTTGCAAGAACTTGTGTCAAGTGTGTTTGAAAATTGTGTAAAAAATGGTCTAAAAATGAATGTAAGCAAAACAAAGGTGTTGGTATTTGAAAGGGATGAAGCAAGAACGAATTGCAAAGTAACCGTAGAAAATGAATGTCTTGAGCAAGTGAATGAGTATGTGTATTTAGGAAGCATGTTTAGTCGTGATGGAAAGTGTGAAAAAGAAATCGAACGTAGGAAAGTTGCTGGTCGCAGGGTGGGCGGTGCATTAAGACCTATAATGAGAAACAACAACGTCTCACTACAAGCAAAGAAACTAGTGCATAACGCAATCCTGCTACCATCGATGATGTATGGTTGTGAAACGTGGACATGGACGAAAAAAGAAGAATGTAGTATAAATGCAGTAGAGATGAAATCTCTACGAAGAATATGTGGAAAAACTTTATGGGATATGGAAAGGAATGAAAATATTAGGAAAGAATGTGGTATGGAAGTAAGTGTTGTGACAAAGATGAAAGTTAATAAGTTGAGATGGTTTGGGCATGTGGAAAGAATGGATGCAAACAGAATGACAAAGAAAATTCATAAGGCTGAAAGGAATGGTGTAAGAAAGCGTGGGCGACCGAGAATGACGTGGATCGAACACATCGATTCCGTCCTCAAGGAAGGCCAGGTAAGAAGTAAGAGAAATAGGAGAAGCTGTATGAGAAGTGGTATGTCGGTGGAAGAAGCGAAAGAAGTATGCTTGGATAGAAAAGAGTGGAGGTCCGTTCTCTCTGCCTACCCCTACGGGACACGGCGTGATGGGTAAAAAAAAAAAAAAAAAATAGCTCTATATAAAGAATCGATCATGTTGAACCATTAGCCTTGCAGCCATTTTGTTAAAACTTGACTTAGGTCTTGTTCGGACAGTGGTTAGATAGGGTAAACCTGATTTTTTCGTTTCTAAGGCTGATCAAGACCAATCTATCTGTCTATTCTATTAATAATGTAAAAAGTGATTTGAAATCTTTATTGTAGTGTATAACATATAAATGAATTGATAAAATTATAAAAAAAACGAAATATTTTTTTTTTTTTAAATTAATCTGTGCTCACTCGAAGTGAACACAAATACACTTTTTGACATTTTTCACACTAACCAAAGGGTTGTGCCGTGAAAGCGGAAATGGTCGTCACGGCCGGGATTCGAACCTACGACCTCCAATACGCTGTGCGCATGAAAGCCGGTGATTGATACCACTGGACTACCAACCACTTCCGTATGCCGTTAGATTTCTTTAGTAGTAAGTTAAAGAGATGGTTTTGGGTTTAATATTCAATGTGAATACTGCAAAAAAAATGAGTTTTTTTTTTATTAATTAGGCATTCCACACTCAAAGAGTAATTTGTGAAATTGAGAGTTAACGTATTGAAAGGCAGCATACCCCCAAATTATACGACTTCCCCTTCAGTATCAAAGTAAAAAGTTGTAAAGACAAAATATACAAACAATATTTAATTAAGAAAAATATAATTCATAGTTATATTACAAAAAAAACTATATTAAAAGTACAATATTATATTATTATTTTAAAAGTATTTTTGTAAAGGTTCTCCTAAGACTGCCTCCAATGTCTGTACTGCCTTTTGGGTTGCTGTTTCGACTTCTTTAACTTCATCTTCGAGGAGTTCAGCTAAGAACGGTATACTTTCTGGAAGAAGAGGTAACCAACTCTCTCCCAATTTGGTAGCCATTTCACAAACACATTCTAATCCGAGTAACCTGAAAATATGAAGAAAAATACTATTGTAAAATTTTCAGAGTCATTTCATGATGAAATCTGAATTGTCTGATGAGGATCAAGTTTGATAACCTGATGAAGGTAGGCCAGCTTTTGAAATAGTACTAGAAGACTGTCACAAACAAACCTTGGTATTCCAAATGTAACAATAAAAAATTCACAACATTTCGAATATTGATTGATTTTTATACCCTTTTACAACAAGGCTAGATCTTAAAATATAGAAACAACTTTTTGAGGTTATCTTTAAATCAATGGATGTTTGATTTTTAAATTAAATTTTCCCAAGATTTGGAATAACAAGAATTCAAAATAGAAATCCATTGAAGTGGATCGAACACATCAATTCCGTTCTTAAGGAAAGCCAGGTCAGAAGTAAGAAAAATAGGAAAGGTTGTGTGAGAAATTTTATGTCGGTGGAAGAAGCAAAAGAAGAGTGCTTGGATATTTATATAAAATTGTAAACAATCTTTTTGACAGCCCTGAGCTGGTGCAGCATTATTATGTTTAGGGTACCTACTCGATGTACAAGAAATCAAGAGTCTTTCTACATAGTAAACCATAATACAAACTACATAAGACACACAGTGGTGCCTCGTATACATTATATGGGAAACAAATATCTAACTAATATAGATATATTCTGTGTGGCTTTTGATGAATTCAAATCCATTCTTAAAGAGATGTTCACACATAGAATCTAGACCCTTTTATTGTCTTGCACTTTGTTTGTCCATTAACCTCTGAGTTTAAGCTTTGATACTTATGATTAACATTTTATAATTTTTTGTTTTTTTTTTTTTTTTTGTAATTTTTTATATTGTATCATGATGAGAAGTATATGTGCATATGTTTTTTTAGCAACTATTGTACTCCTTTATATTAATTGTATACACTCACATTTAATCTATAATAATGTAAAAGGCATAATGCCGTAAATTGTTGAAATAAATAAATAAATAAATAAAATAAATAGAAAAGAGCGGAGGTCCACTCTCTCTGCTAACCCCTTACGGGAACGGTATGTTGGATAAAAAAAAAATTATTTAATGATATTTTCTAAATAGTTGGTTCAATATAAATTCAAACATTATGATTAAAAGAAAGTGAATAAATTAAGGTGGTTTGGGCAGGTAGAGAGAATGACTAAAAGGATATATAAATCTGAAAGAATGGGTGCACGCAGACGAGGTCCACCTCAAATGACATGGTCCGACCATATCGGTGCCGTCTTACAGGAGGGTCAAGTCAGGAGCAAAAGGAATAGAAGAACATGTATGCGGAATGTTATACGTTTGGAAGAAGCGAAAGAGGTTTGTTTGGATAGGAAAGAATGGAAGTCCGTACTCTCTGCCTACCCCCTTCGGGAAACGGCGTGATGATTAAAAAAAGAGAGAAAGGTATGTTAAATTATGAATACCAACAGATGATAACATTATTATGTTTTTTACTTTCTTGATTAAGTAAAAACTATAAAGATTTAAAAAAAAATATGCCACATCTTAGGCTGGTGAATATTTTTTTTTGTGAAAATGAATCTGTGCTCACTCAAAGTGAACACAAATACACTTTCTGACACAGTAAGCTACTAAACTACTTGTGCCGTGAGATAGAAAGATGGTCGGCACCTAGGATCGCACCCACAACCTCCAGTAGGAAACCGTCAGCTTGCCAACCACTTTGTTCAATCTGAGATCATATTGAAAAATAACAAAATTTCTTACCTTATGTTAGGATCGTTGTGTCTGGTTTTCAGAAGAATTTGATAATTTAACGGTTTCCAAAGTGAATCATCCGCAGTGGCGATTCCAAATTGTGCGATGCATGGTATTAAAAGAGTTCTAGATCTAGATTTCAGGGACTCCATACCTCCAACCTCATTATCCAATTGATCCACTAAAGGTTGCATGATAGTTTCGAATCTTTCTTTGTTGACAAAGTTTTGGCTATCATAGAGGAATATGAAACGAAGCGTCTTCACAATGCTCTCAACCAATAAACAGTTTTTATCGTCTGTTTCAAAGAAAGGTGCACTGTTCTTGCTCTTGTTACATTGATCTAAGAGATCGGCGGCGTTCTTTATAAAATGCCCAGCAAACAACACAAATAGGCCTTTGAGATTTTCAGCAATGACACTGCTTAATCTGAAATGAAAATTTCAATTTGTAAACATAATTTAAAATCAACATAAAAATTCACTCAACTTTTCTCCGCTGCACGATATTTGAACAGCTTAGTAATGAGTTGTGAAGAGTATTGACTGTTTTTCTAACAAGATTTGATTTATTTATAATTTTTTTTTTAAATTAAACTAGTTATTACCTGTAAAAAGTTATTGTTCTATCCTTATTTTCTTCATCATTAAGTCTTACAGCCCAGTCGTATATTTTGAAGTATAGAGGTCTAAAGGATGATTCAGAAAGTTTCAAAACGAGTGAAACTAAAGCTTTGATTACATGATCTTCAATATTTTCAATCTCTTCACCGGACAGACTGTTTTCGTAATCGTTTCTGAATTGTAAAGCTGACAAGAAAAATGCTGTAAGTTCTTGCTGAAGAGAGGTGAATTCGGGACTTGTGATTCCAGTAAAACTTTCAGCTAACACTAACATGGCAGGACCGATAGCGGTCAACTTTCCTTTGCGGATTAACTGGCTGTAGCACTGGCTGACAACCGGAATAAGAACTCTCGGAGCTATTGTACTGGATATTTTATTCCTAATCATTCCCAATTTTGCGGACACTGCAACATTCTTTTTCTGCATACTATCATCCCATTTGGCCGTCAGTATAGACAATTCATACAATAATTTTTCCAGGTACGGACTAAAGAACTGAGGTAGGATATCAATTATTTTGTAGATGGCTGTTATGATACTAAGCAAAACCAATTCAGAAGATGTTGAGCTGTTCTGAGCTTTCAGTAATTTCAAGAGCGGAGGCATAAACTTAGGCAGATATGCTATGGCATAAGCTTTAAGATTACTGCATAATTCTGCAAGGCACAACACCACCGAAGCCATTAAGTTGCTGGAGATGTCAGATTTTACTAAATTAGTTATTACGTCCAGGATAGGTTGGAATTTTTCAGGGTTCTCTTGCGCCAAAAGCCTTACAAGAAGTTTCAGAGTTAGAAGTGCAGTTTGCTGAATAAGTTCTGTTTCTTGTTTATTGATTCCATCAGTTATATCTTCCTTCTCCACCTCACTGATTATGCCCATCAATGGATCTAGCAGGGAATAAATCAAATCCACATCGCAATCGGCAAAGAATGAAGGGTGATGTTGCAATTTGGTGTTGAGAATTTCCATGGACTTTCTTTTTACAGTTGACAAGTTGTGTGTCATCAAGCCCCGCACAACCATCACAAACATATGTGTGGGTAACTGGGCGTTGACATTATCCAGTATTTCATAGCTGTGATGCAGCATAACTTTCCAATATTTCGCTTGAGGTTTGCCGACGTTTTGATCCGCAGCTTTGGAAACACTTTGGATATGAGTTAGAATATTCACAATAAGTCCTTTGTAAAGGTTTTCTAATGCTTCATCATTAGAGAATGAGGTAAGTTGTTGGACGAACATCGGTGACGAGAGTAAGCTATTGAGATAAGTCACTATTGAATATTTAAAATGCCTCAGCTCTTTGGCTGTGTGCGAAGAAATAGAAAATATAACTGAAGGATTTGAGTTGGCTTTCACAGTTTCCTCTTCTGGTTTATCTACCGGCAGAGATTTCAAATATGAAATAAGCTTAATGCAACTCTTTAAAATGACGACAACAGAAAATTCATGAGTGACCGACATGGCAAAGTCCAATCGTCCAGTGGGTTGTTCCTTGCTGAGTTTTTTCTCGTTTGATGCAACATTCTTGTCCTCATGACTGTGTAAGATATGACTTTCAAACAACAAAGACAAAAATGTCCATAAAAAGTATTCTGGATTCAAAGTTTGTAATAATTTTTTGAATAAAGGCAATCTTCGATGTTCCGGAATATCCATTGCTACATCTACAAATATACGCAAAACCGGAACTACTCTGTTCTCTAGTTCTTTTAATGCCTTTTCATCCAAGTCTTTGTTATCTGACTGCACCAAAATGGGTATAACAGAATCTATAATTTTAGTAATAATTTGGAAACTATAAGCATCATCATGTCGCACAACTGAAGAACCGATAAATGTAAAGATGGCCATGATATGGTGGAGAACCTTGTTTGGAATCATATGGGCGGCATGAGAGAGAAGCATCAAAGCGTGGTGATGTGTCTGAGGATTCTGACTGCCTCTAATGCACATCACTATTAATTCTACATCAAGTGAACCAGCCGGCACTGATTTTGGTTTGTGCCCATCCATGGGATATAATTGTTGACAGCAGTGAAGAATACTACCCAGTACCAATTGCTTACTATATTCTACAAGAGATTGCTCTTCAAATTCCAAACATTTTTTAAGGACTTTGAAGAGTATAGGTAGAAGTCGATCATAACCAGATAATTTCTTTTTATTTTGCACAGATTCCAGCATGGTGTTGCCACACTTCCATCCATCCGTTTCCAGTGCGTTTATCGAAGGAATAAAAGATTTGCGTCTGCGTGTTTCAACATTTGAATCTTCAGCGACTTTAATCATATTTTGTAAAATGGGTGTTATGAATTTATCGTTTAGTTCCAGCCTTTTGAGGAGTTTATTTGAAGCAGTTATGACGGTAGTGTGTTTGCTGAAGGTGGCAGCTTCCACCACGCGTAATATGAAAGATTGAGCGTGCTGGTGAGGCAGAGCATCAAAAACTTCCTGATCAAACTGTTGCATCATTAAAACGCTAATAGGAGTCATTTCACCTTCAGAAAGATGTATCAAGTAATCTTTTTCTTTAAGACATTTATCTATGAAGTTCCAGACATTTTCATTTTCGATTGAACTCTTCAATGTTTTCGAATTTATTCTTGAAACAACATTCAATAAAAACGATGCTTCGTGAATGTCGCGGTTACTGCAGTCCAAATTTCCTAGCGCGATGTTAGTTAAGGATGTCAATATACTGCCAGAGTTCACATTTTGCATTAGAGAACATATTTTAGATTTCACATAAAATGGCGTATCGTCCCTAGTCACCATATTGATGATATAATCCAATGATTTTTTCATTGGGGCTTTCAATGTTTTGAGCAACATTTTGTTCGCAGACTGGTCAGGTGACAGCAAGTTGTATAAAATAACAGGAACTTGTTCGTGATCTAAAATGATTTCTTGTTTTCTTGATATCAGTTCATTGAAAAAGGCGTTCATAAAATGCTTTTTATTACATTTGTTGTGAATAATCAACAAAATGGATACAGCGCTTTCTCGTATCATTTGTATTTCAGAATTAAGGGCAAGTAGAACTGTTGATAGGACCACGTCCGACTCCAGAATACCGTGGTTATCATCACCTTCGGGCACCAAATTCATAAGATGATGGAGTAATTTAAGAGAACGGGCTTGAATCATAATATTTTCATCAAATAGTTTCGATGCTCCGTTATGTGTAAGCGAAGCCACAATGAAATTAGCGATGAATTCTATTTTTTGACTGGAACTATCCGCTCTCCAAATAATGTTCATTAGTAGTTCAATTAGGGGCGAATATAGGTGAGACAACCTATCGCTACAGCCTTTTAGTAAAATTTCATACATATTAAATATGTATTTGAAATCTGGTAAGAGATACGTATTCAAAATCCAAGGTTTGGACACTGCTACAATATCCACGGATCTGATGAATTTGTCCAAAAAGAATATGTAAACTTGTATTGGGAATTTTCCCTTTCCGGCCGTTTCAAGAACTTTGGAAATGCTACTTGAGTTCACTTCTCTATATGACCCTTTATGTGTGACTTGAGCATTTTCAATAAACTCATTTACTTCCGTTAAAATTTTCAAAGATTCTTCAATATCAAGCGATTCTTCACCCAACGAAATGCTTAACACTATAAGAGCCATAGCTTTACGTTTGTAATCACCATCAGCTGAAACATCGCATGCAATATCTGCCAAAATATTTTTAGGTTTCGGTAAATAGCGAGACTTTATCAAATTTTCAAATATAGTTTTCGATATGAACTTCGTATCCTTAGTATTCAAGCATTCTCGTGTAACATCGGTAGAAAAGAGTTCGGCCATGAAGCAGGATTGTAAAACAGCTCGAGTGTAGATGAGAGAATCTTCTGAATTTGGAAACAAGTAGGGTAAAACGGTCAATATCAATGAGAGGTCCGATGCATGAGCTTCCAATAAGCAAATGTAGTTCAGGGACATAGATACTGCCTTGCGCCACGCTACATCCTTTGATCCTTTAGATAGGATTTTTTTGAAAATCTCAATAACATCCTTTCCTAATAAATCAAACAGTGATTCTATCTCGATGGACAGCATAGTGGAAACAATTTCAGGATCTTCATCAAGAAGTCTATCGGTCACGGATTCTCTTAGAAAAACTATGTTTTTCTTAGATAGCTTTGTGTAATTTTTTATTAAATATTTGGATGCTTCCAATCGTACAGATTGATTATTATGGTATAACTTTTCAAACAAAAATGTATCTCCCAGTTTGTCAACAAGTTTTGGAGCAAACCCAATAAGTTCGGATAGATTTTTCTTGGCGTTGTCGTCTCCTTGTTTCAGCTCATTTTTTATTACCTTGTCAAACTCGCTTGGATATTTTGATTCAAATGACTTCAAGAAGTTGGAATACCAGAAGGATATTTTTTCTGTATCCGGTTCTTCGATGACTTCCATATCAGAATCATCACCGTTTTCCTGTGTAGAATGTTTAGTTAATGTGTACGAGTCAATGGCACACCTGAAAGAAAAAAGATTTTTTTAAAACAGGAGAATTGTTGTTGTAAATATAAATTAAACAATTTTTTTGCGACGTAAACAGTTCGAGTGTTTAATGGCTGCTTGAACCATTAGCAACATTCTAAAATTGGTTTTTTCAACCACCCATCCTGCAACATGTCAAAAGAAAGCGGTAAATTAGGTAACAGATTGATTTATGCAAATCACTCTCTCTCTCTCAAATGTATTGCCACATTTAAAAAAGAAGAAAGAAAAAATAATTTTAGAATATTTTGCGTGTATGTACCTAAGTCCGTTCCAAGCATAAGTTTAATCTCTAATGTTTGTTTTAATTAATGTTGTAAATGCGAGAAAGCCTCAAGATATATAAAAAAAAAAAAATATTAAATAAGAAAAAAGGTAACTGAATCAATTATTGCTTCTGATGTTTATAAACTTTATTTGTTCACTTACAGTATTTTACCTACTTCAACATTTTTATGTTTGTAAATGACTGTTTGTTTATATTAATAAATAAAGTAAAATAAAAATGTCTATGGATGAAATTCAACTCACTTGATCAGTAATTCTGCAGTCCTAGGTGGAACATTCACTTCCGAGACCAACATTTCCAACAGGGTACTGAACCTCTTTAGATTCTCCACATTGACTTGTACTAACTCCAGACCTCCGGTAACAAAAGCAACTATGAATTTGGTTACGTCAATATTTTCAGCTGTCAACAAACTCAAATTGAAACACAGGTTTTTCATGCTGGGTATGGTGACATTTGACAAGAATACTTCGGAGATTTTAGTTAGATTGTGTTGAGTGTGATACATTAAATGTAAAATGAGTACCGTCTCATACTCAATATTAATATCACTCGATAAAATTGACGAAATAAGACATTTCAAAATTTTTGATTTTAATTGTATTTTAGTGCATTGCAGTGCTAATATCATATAACCAGCTGATCTTAAATCATCAACGGGAGAACTTAGATTGTGAATGAGTCCAGGAAGGATGTTTATGATGTGAGCTTCACTAATATTAGTTGAATGTTCCAAAGCACCAACAGTGGTTGAACAGTAAAAGGAATACAAAGTTGTCAATGATTCGGGAGAATCGCTAAATTCCGCTAGAGACTTCACTACAATGCGCCATATGAATTTTAAGAATGCCGGATTAGATGCGCAATGATTGAACAGCGCAGTCTTGGGCAAATTCACTCCTGGTTTCTGTAAAGGCTCCAACCAATTCCATCTGTCGGAAGGATCGTTAATTTTAAGTATTTGCAAACATCTCACGAATATTTTTGTTTCGTGGTAAGGTAATATCAGAGACATGAAATCATTTTTGTTGTAAAGATGAATATGGTATCTATTGATTACCCATTCCAGAGCTTTGTGGCTTGCTTGTAGAAGAAAATACGGTGACAGAGACAGTAAAAAACTTCTTATAGTTTCGTTGATTTTCTCGTTTGCGTCTGCGGAATGAACAGATCTCTCAAAGTTCTTTGATGAAATATTAAATAGATTCTTTTCAAATGAAGCAAATCGTTTGTCAATAGCTTTAAGTTCTAGCAGACCACTCAATCCTATTTCATAAAACGTTTCTCTATCAATTGATGCAGCTTCTTTGGGGTCGAATAGAATCGACGTTTTCTTTCTATCCTGTTTAAATGCATTCGTCTCAGGGACAGCTAACTTTTTCAGCTGTTGCGCCAAAGATGTTGTCATCGCGAATTATTATTTTTTTATTTAAAGAGAACTTAATTTAACACCACTTATCTAGTATGAGCACTTTCAAAACAATGTGACATAACCTAACTTAACCTATTATGAACCAGCTGTCAGGCTGTCACACTTTCGAATTGACATTAATCGCGTTTGTCTTTGAATTTAACTATAATCCAAAGATTTTAACAAAAATGTATACCAGTGGCCAAAAAGAATATACATATCTACGGATCCAGTGGCGTTCGCTGGAATGATGCACAAAAATATTGATTTAAAAATGCGAGATTATTTTGTCATAATTTGTTAAAGCTATGAAAAAATACAACCATTTTGACTATACGACAGAAACATAGCTAAAAAAACTTATTGTAATACTGTAATAACATTCGATTACTGTAATCTTAGAGTAAGAGAATACTAACTGTAATAATATGATTATGCGCCGGTAAAAAATTTCATACAAGCAACAGAACCTATAGCTTCCAAGAGCAATGCTTTGGGAAGATTCTAATACAGACTGCGAAACATAAAACGAAGGAAAATAAAATTCGAATGATGACAGAATCATTTAAAAAATTATATTTATTCATGTTAATGTTGCATCGAATCATATTACGATTAAGAAAAAGTAAAAAAAAACGATTAAAGATTGATGAGAATGAAAAAACATACACTGTATTTTGTTTTCTAGTGACATTCATCTTCTTATTCTGTGGGTATAACAGTTACATAGATTACTGTTTAAGCCTTTTCATCTTAGTCTGTTAGTAATGGGAAGCTAGACTGGAACCTATTCAATTCTACTTCCCATTCAAGTCTGACTATTCAAATCAACAACGTAAAGCAAGATGGATGTTAGCTCATCATCATTGTTGGCACTACAGCCCATTGTGAGCCCCTTGTCCATCGCCTGCCTCCTCCAGTTAGTCACCTCTATTGTCCCAAGGACCTCCTCCACGCCATCCATATACCTCAGCCTTGGTCTTCCCACACTACGTCTCTTTTACTTTTCTTTCGAAGACCAGTAGGACATTTTCATCCCTCCTGCTTAGCACCCAGCAATCAGCACTGCACAGAAGTACTGGCGGCAAAAATGTTTTATATAATAATAACTTGGTGTTTCTTGGCAAGACAGTGCATCACCCTGTCCTAGGCCATTACAGCAAGACTTAATATAATATGTAATAATTATGTTACATAATATTTTTTTTTGTGGAAACATCATGTTGAATAAATTAATATACCTATGTGATTTTGATCTCATACTTAAGCCCCTGGTTTAATTATGTATCCACTGTAGTATTGAAGGTCATTAAGTTTTTTGTATTTACTAAGAAATTGTATCCATAAATTATTTAGGATAATTAGTGAATTTGTAAACAATTTAAGCCATCAAGTATTTACATAATAATAATTTTAATACATTTTTAATGGACATTGGATTATTTTTTCGTGCTAATTGTATTGTGTTTAATTTAGTTTGTTAAAAAAACATTGCTAATTTACTCTGTTTCAAAGGTAATGATGATCTGCCTATACAGAGTGCAAGTTTTTCTATACAAACAGGTAGTGTATAATAATTAATTACCGATGCGTAATACGGTAATAATTATTAACTAATTTGGTTTTATGCATTTAAGGCAATCGTACTCAACCTGTGGCCTGCGGGCCGGCACACTATGCTTTTCAGTAGGGTTTTTGCACCCATTCACCCTGTAGGAGCCTATGGATCTAGGTGAGTACTATTGATTTAAGGTTTCAATAATTGTTGTAATTTTATCATATTCCAACAACGTTATGAATAGTTTAAAGATAAAACAAATTTGAAAATAGAATAAGCTATTTATAAATTTGGAATCAAACAATAATCCAGATGTTTTTGTTTTTGTTTTTCTTTTTTGTAAAGTTATGGTGTGATTATGACATATTATGGCTTGGTGGGAACTTTTAGCAAAAAGCATATGATATTTTGAGTTCAATGTTGCCAGTTTTGAAAACCAGCATTTTTTTCAAATTTTAATGGCCTCACTTAATGACATCCTCTCGTTAGAGAGTATATGTGTTCTGTGATGACATCACAACTATGCTTGGACATCTTTCACATAATATAGCCAGCGCATCTTAATGCTTAAATCATTCTCTACAGTGCTAAAAAAAAGTAGGAATCTTTTTAGAATTTATTGAAATTAATGTGTCCTCTTGTTAGTTAATATTGTTATTTGTACAGATAAGCATAATAAATGAAAATAATCAGGTTAAAAAAACAAAGAAATATACTTGCAAGGAGAGTTTATTAAAAAAATGTACTATCTACACACTAACAGTAATTATTTATTAGGTAGTCTTTTTACATGGATCAAACATATTAAAATAATATTATGCACACAATAAGGATAATGATAAAAAAATGGTACATAATTAAATTATATAATTACAACCTTCAATCTTTAGTTCTTAAATTTTTTAATGAAGGATTTGAAATAAGTAAGTATTTCACTTTATATTACAACTATTTTATTTTTTGATTTTAGAATGATTATTGAGTTTATTTTGATTCTAATTGAATTATCCTAATGGTATTTCTAAGGTCGGTTTTGTCAGATCACAAATACAACAGCTTTGTAAATTTTATCACATTTAAGATTTTAAATAGGTACTTAAACCATTTAGGCCCAACGCATCAATATGTAGATAAACGTTCTTGGTAGCCATCTATAAGATAAATTTATGTAGATGACAAAGTGATGGAAAGAATCTGAGAGCCGCATCAATTGAAAATTATCCAATAGATGGATATCTAGAAGATAACAGTGTTGCTATGTTGAAATATATGGATTTCTATGGATTTGCTTTTTCGCGCCAGATTTGATGTCAGATGAAGTCTTGTTTTGACAATTAATGCTAATTGAATCAAATTTTTAGGTTAGGTTCTATTGTTGTTTGTTTCGCATATTATAATTTTGTAAAATTATTTCTAAAACTTGTAACTGTACAATGATTTAACAGAAAGTTTAAGAATATAACAACATTTCGATCACAATTTAGATTTTTTATTTCAGATCGTTTGTTTGAAAACTGGCAAATTGGTGTCTTTTGTCGATCGAAATTGAAGAAAAATATTTGTTCGAAGCTTCAAAATGATAATTCTTAATAATATGTATATTTTCTCGTTATGTTTAATGATGATGTATATAATTATCATTTTGGTTTATGGAAAAACGAGTCAAAAGTTCATCACATTCACGGCGTTATGGGAGTTTATAAACGTCAGTGAAGGCTATTTTGACAGCCATCCTAGAGATAAATCCTTATCCAACAGAAGGTACCGCATATTAAAAATGGCGTCAGATATCCTAAACATAAGCGATATCTACACATTGATGTTGCAAATATCTCAAGGAAAGCCTTTTCTGTAAGATATATTTATCTATCTACTGATTGATGCGTTGGGCCTTAAAATAAAAATTGCAAACAGTCTTTAAATTAAGTTGCTCAGATAAACTAGTATTAGGTATAATATTATGTAAGCATGCGAAAAAATATAATAATAATTAATCTATATATTATATATATATCAAAATTGAGTTCTATTTCACTTGGTCATCGTATCATGTATGAATGACTGGACCAATTATTTTGCTAATTCTTTTTTTGAATCTGCTATTCTCAGGAGATGATTCTTATGAATGAAAAAAAAAAAATAAGAAAGTTGCGTGGAACATTTAAAAAATTTACCAAATGTAATTTTTAGCACTTTTGACACTAAAAAATGTTCTATTTTTGAATTTTAATTGACGTTTGACATCTGTCAGTTGATTGATAGCTGGTGCGATTTACAGAATGTGCCCTACATTGTATAAAACAGATGCATCATTGGTTGCTTTGTTGTTCTCAATAATTTCCAACTTTTATCTCTATATTTCATTTATTATTAAATTTCTACTTGTTGCATACATGAGATTTTTCGACATGTTGAGCATGTCGAGAATTCTCATCATTAGGAGTTTCGGAGACAAACATTACCACCTAATGGCGAACGTTGTGAACGTAACGCGATCACACTAAGCCAGCCTTCGAAATAACAGTAGAAAATATTAAAATATTTAAAAATTGAGTATCAGTAATGAATTGTTAGAGTCGTTAGTTGTTACATATTCTTTAAGATGCATCATAATTAATTAAATAGGTGATTTATTTAAAGCAATTACTGGACCACAACAGTTTCAACAAGCTTGTTCAATATACTTATTAATAGTTGGCCACTTGAGATTACATTTCAGATCAACATTTATGACTAATAGAACTGGTTTTTAGTCCAGTGGAAAAGGCATCATGTTTAAGGTCTGTGTCTAATGTTTAATTTCAGTCTGATAATTAAACAATTTAATGTTTTTAAACTGTGTCATCCTAAAAAAAATAGAAGTTGATTTTTATGCGCCAGTTTAAAAATTTGTAATTATTGGTTTGACATAGTGTTCATAGATTATAATGGATTTGGAATTAAGTGTAGGTCACCAGTGACTTCATAATGTAAAAATACTATCGAGTGGACTGGATATTTCAAGTTTTAGTAACAACAAAATTTTTTAATTTTTCGATATGTTTGATTGTACAATTATTATCTTGTAAATAAACTTATTAAGTAAGTTTAATTATTATTTCGGTAGGTAACTATGAAATTTTTTTAATGTTAAGTATAAAATATGCAAAAACGTGAATGAATAATAAAAGGAAATGAACTTGTACATAATCTTAATATGCGAAACAAGCAAACACTAGTTTTAATAAAATGAAAAGAAAAAATGACCTCGTTGTGAGGATATATGGTAATCGTAATTTCCGTGATAAAGGTTTTGGCGGTCTCCAATGACGACAACACTTTTAATACAAAAAAATTCAACTTTTTCATGATGAAAGTTCACATGTTAATTAAAAATACAAGCAGAAAAAAAGAGAATTCTGAACTAGTTATTCATTGACTAGAGTCCAGATGAAACTTGAATGTGCTCACATATGCATAAAAATTAATTGAAAATAGAACAAACTATTTTTTTTCGATAATATGAGACAAACTGGTATAGATACTTAGTTCAAATTTTATGGTTTAAAGTTCATAAAGAAACAATTTTTTATACTTAAAAGCTAACATACTGGAAATACCTCTTACCCATATAAAATTATACATTTTCTAAGATGTCACAATAATTTGGACAGCTTATATTTTACCATTACCTCAAGGGCGCACAAAAAAGTAATAATTAATAATCACCAATTAATGGGCTTGTCAATAATTAAAAATAATAACAATGCCACAAAGGTGCCTCATGTTATAAAATATTATAATAGTAGTAGGCAAATAAAGTCATTACAGATAAAATACATATAGGTGGTGTCACTGAAAAATTGTCATTTTTCATATTTGATTGCTTGAAAAATAAACCAATCAATAAATATTTAAAATTCCAAAGTTGATCTTAGTCAACTAATAATGTCATAAAAGAATAAAACCATTGGTAAAATGGAGTAATCAAGAACAAAGTTAACATTTTGAAGAATATATTTTATGTATTTATATTAAACACTGGAGATGGAATGGAGAGCTCTTGTTGCCTCCCTATGCCCCTAAGTGAGGTGTAAAGGGAGATTTCATTTGATTCATTCACATTAAATGACAAATTACGACAATCCAAAACATTGATACAAAAATAATTATTTGAAAAATATACATAAAAGATGAGAAACAATGATTTTGGTTTAGGAATTCTTCCATTTCATTCATGAAACAATAAGTGTGGAGATTCATTTTACTGTTGTCCGTCCCAAACCAGCGATTCCCTTTTAAAGATGTTCGATACTGAATATCTATGCAAGAAAAATATTTAATATCAATATTTGTTGAAAATAATATGGCCGTATTATTCTAAAATATTATTTACTTATATCCGAAGAAATCTGTAAAATGCTATCTGACAATTAACCACTCTACCGTTTCCAGTGTTTCAACAAAGAAAGATAGCCACTCTAAAGATAGGAACATACAATTTCAATCATGAAACCTCAAGAGGTTTGGCTTGAGTTGACCATAGAAATTGTGTATTTTGGACCAATATACATCAGACATTTATGATCTCCTTTCATTTATGAAAAATTTTGGTATTATTTCCATCAACAAATTATTTAAGGCTATTTTGTTATCCGATAACTGTAGGTAAATAAACTAAATATTTGTTTGAAAGTGTAGAAATATAATTAATAAGTGAATATTCTATCCGAAGAAGTCGTCATCAAAAAATTCTTAATCACTAATCGCAATTTAAAAACCTATTTTTTTTTTCAGAAAACAGTTTTAAATGGTCCCATAAAAAAACACAAAAGTTAGACAAAACCATCATAATCGAAGAGTAGCAAAACCATAGAAATCGTACAGATAAATGTCATAAACTACTAGAGACAGGTTGATAACTAAATAGATACCTACCTACAAAATTCGAAGAGAAATTCTATCTTATCTTTGCTTATTGAAACACCAAAACGGAAACATAGATAGATTATTGAAACAGGCAGTAAATAAATTAAAGTAGGTAAATAGTTTTTTTTTTATTTATCACTTTATTATCAACCCTTTAAACTGGTAAATTTTCCTGTCATATGGCATAGGTACACATGCAACATGGGCACAAGAAATTTTTTAATTTCATTTTATTGGTTATTGTTAAAATTTAAAAAAAATTAATTCATATAAAAAAAAATCCAAGTATGTATTAAATAAATAAATTTTCTTTGATATATTATGTAGGTACATCAATGTCAATTTAAACTATTTTATATAATATAGGTAAATGTCATTTTTTCAACTTACAAGTTTGCGTTAAATTCACAATAAAAATAATTGATAATGAAATTGTTTCAATCAATAACTACAAACAAATGACAGCTCAGTTGAAAATTTTCTGAAACAATGTCTATACCTAATGAGAATTATATGCTGAGTATCACATTTTTTTAATCTAAGTCAATGTTAAAAAAACATGTAAAAAGAGCAAGGTGAAAATTGACGGATTATTTTGAGATAATTACTAAATACGACAAGGAGGAAAAATATTTACATAACAGAAAATAAATTGGCATTTTTTTAGTTATATAATATGTACAAAAAATATTTATTTAGACTATACAATCTGATAATTCAGTCTAAATATGGTAAAATATAATTATCTACAATACTCTCGTTTCTGTGCCACATAAAGTGGTCTACTCCAGGAACTGTGATAATCTTCAATCTGCCCTTTTCGTCCAGGGTCTTCAGTCCGATACGATCCTTGATATATATATCTTGAGATTTCATCTCTATCACAGTTTCGTTGAGATCATAATAACCAAAATGACTGCAACAATATTAATATAATTAATAACAACTTAAATCATACCCCCTATTCTGCTTTTGGTTCGAACTAAAATAAGAACGTCCCAAAATTCTGAACGTCAGAGGTCAGGTGTGTTAAGTCCAAAATTTTCAAAAATGAGTTTATAATGTTTTAATTTTTGAAAATTTTTGACTTAACACACCTCACCTCTGACGTACAGAATTTTGGAACGTTCTTATTTAAGTTCGAACCAAAAGCAGAATAGGGGGTAATATGATTAAGAAATGAAAAACACATAATTACATTTTTTAATACACGGTATTCATGAAAGTGGCGAGTCTCTTGTGGGTACTATTATCGCCATCTGTGTTTGTAAAATAAAAGTAATTTGTGACTTTTTTTGGTATGGCCTTACCAGTTTGTTCTTATCAACGCCATCTGTTTAAAAACCAAGTAATTATTGTATTTTGTCTATGTCTGTTTTTGTTTAGGGCAGGACATTCACAATAACTCCATACATCCAAATGGAGCGATGTCACTCCGAAAAATGACTGTTAGTGGGGAAAACCAAATGGATGATGTTGATTTAGGGGGAGTCGGATATTCATCAGTCCAAAAACCCAATCGCGTCAAGCCATTCGTACATCACTCCAAACAGATCGTCAATGGGGAAACTTGAGTGGACGTGGTCCAAGTTGTGAAGTGGTTGGTGGCTACGGCGCCGGCTGTCATACCATTACATATGGAGGTCGTGGGTTCTATCCCAGGTGATGACCATCTTCCTCTTTCACGACACAAGCTTTTAGTAGTTTACTGTGAAAGAGTGTATTTGTGTTCACTTTGAGTGAGCAGATTCATTTAAAAAAGAAAAAAAGTCATCACGTCACTTGATTGCCAGTGTTAAAAACATGGTTCAAATTTGTCTCTTTTTGTCATCACCCTTCCACCAAGGTACATGTGTTGCTGTTTTAAATTTAATAATAGTAAAATCTATTAACATAGTGAAATATCGTTATAATGATTGAAAAAAAAGTTAAGTTTCACATCTGTCACAATGGATGACAATCATTTGGAGTGATCGTGAATGGGGGGCTTTAGAAATTGATTATATTTAAAAATGGTAAAAGTTAATAAAATAATGCATTGTCATCTAGTCAGGAAGCTAGTTATAAATCGTATGCATGATTTACCTGGTAACAAGCAAAAAAATAACAAGAATAATATGGTAAAAAAGAGTACACAGTGATTTGCTTATTGAACATAGTATGTAGGTTGTAATTTGTAAATAAATTAATAGAAGTGAATAAATTAACTTAACTTGACCTCATACTTATTATGTAAGTATAATTCATTCAGTAAATAATTATGCTGATAATTTGACAAACAGCTGAATATACAAAATATGACTGATGTAAGAATGAAAATACGTAAATATAACTTTATATTGATTTGAAACAGAAATCATTGAAGAGACAACTTTTTCCATTGGAATAATTTAACATACAAAATAAATCAGATTCACTATTTTTCTTAGGGTTAAAACATTTGTCATTCTGTGTTTTTTTAAAAGGGTATCACAGATAATTTTACTCTTTTTCTATTCAGACTTTCTATTTTTATTTCTTCCAAGTTCAATTCAATTCAATTTATTCAACAAATATAAAATACAAAATTAAATAAAACAAACACTACAAACACAAATTCACACATAATTGTCATTCAATGCCCCCAGACAGCATGTACCGCTGGTATGAGGGGGTTCATCTCTTTTATCTATGGTATCACCGGGATTGATTCACATTGATGTTGGCCAACATGTCTTCTCACACCATTCCTTTCCTTAGAATTTAGTTTAAAATCACGGAATCTTTAATTAAGCTTGAGCAATGAAACATGTTCGTTGTTAAGTCGACAGCTTTACTATTCCATTCCATTTATTGTATAAAACTTAATGGTATTAGAAAAGACATTACACCCCTCTCACATTCTCTCCAGCTTTTATTTAAAACTCAAATGCCACGTTTATTCTGACGGCTGGTTTGCTTAGAGTCTTGTATTACAGGCTTTGCCAACAAGTCGATCGCCAGTAAAAAACTGTTCGATCACAACATGATCTCACTACATTTTTATCAGAATCTGTGCTATATTTTTTTACGTATTTACCAAAGGAGTCATTTTTTTAATCGTTAAAATATCCATTCAACTCACATTCGAAATTAACTTTTTCCCATTCAAAAAAGTACAGCAAGGATAATCCAGCCACTCAATTTAAGGAAATATTCCAAATTAACAAAACTACTAGGAAGATGAAATGTGATGAAGACTATGCCAGAAAAGGAATGTCCCAATGGGAATATTCATTAAGGTTGGATGTTCGTTGTTTTGGGCAGAAGTTGCTTGGTGATAGTCCATTTCAAATAAAAATTAAATAGTTTTAAATCGTTCGTTCTACCACAAAGTTAATTATTTAAACATGGACCAGTTTTTCGAGACCACCGTCTCCATTATCAAATGTTTAAGGGAAACATTTAAGAATGTTCATTTTAGTAAGCTACTCGCTAGAATCTAGGCGCTAAGCAAGTTGTTAGAAAAGAATTAATACCACCAAGCACCTTCGGCCCAAACAATTGAATATTTGCTAAGCAAGACAGAGCGGATATGGTCTAATACAATGATTTAATAAGTGCAAGTATACCTGCTTTGCCAAGGCGTAATAACTTGATCATCAGGACCACCAATCAAAATCATTTGATTCAATTTCAGTAGTCCTTGTTTGAAATCCGATGATTGTTTAGATCTGTAAATTTTTTAAATAATTACTAATGTAAATTTTAGAATTGTATAGATGAAAATTTGACTTGAAAAATAATTCATAGATAATTACACTATTGCGTTGTTTATGTACGGAAGAAATACGCTGTACTTGTAAAATAGTTCTTGATGTTTAGGATCATTCCAATAGTTGCCAATAGAGGTGTGCTGCCCAACACGAGAATAGAAAAGTTCAAAGGCAGTTTCACGAACCAAACCAGGGAATAGAAGGTGCAAAAAGCCAGCTGAAACAAAGTCACAACATTTACACGGCGTAACAGTGATTGTCAAAGTTAACAGCCCTGTTTGTAGGAATCTCAGTTGTTGACTTCAAACAATTTTGTTGATTTTATGCACTGGCATACCACTCACTAACAAAACTTTGATGAGTTATTACCTGCTCTTGAGAGAAGGTTATGGGCATGATTAATCCACTAACACCAATAAATAAGTAAATCATTGTTTGCGCTATATTAATATTTAGGTATGTCATTGTCCAAAATGAATGAATTCAATTTGAAATTGTGTTCAAATATTGGTCTACAGTAAAACCTTGATATAATGGACCAAGTGGGGGGCGGAATATCTGTTAAAGCTGAAAGTTTGAATAAGTTCAAAATAGTGTAATGAGGGTCGAGGGTTCAAATCCCAGTGCCGTACATTTCCAGTTTCACAACACAAGCTTTGCTTTATGTGAATGATGTTGAAAGAGTATTTGTGTTCACTTTGGGTGAGCTCAGATTCATTTTTAAAAGAAACAATTTATGTATAAATCTAAAATCAGGTCTTTAAATTAAAAAAAAATTTTTCAGATAAATTGAAGGTGTTAACTCTTGGCTTGTTTATTTATTGATGGTACAGTAATAAGGTGGTCAGCCTTACAGTAAAATACCTTTTTGCTAAGTGCTGTGAACAGTGGCGGATCTAACGGTACGCGGACTAAGCGGCCGCGGGGGGCCCCGAGCTTGTGAGAGGCCCCGAAATAAAATGAGATAAAAAATCGGGGCCCGAAATTAAATGAGAAAAAAACTCAGGGCCCCGAGTTTGTGAAGGGAAAATATATGAGAAAAAAATCAGGACCCCGAGTTTGTGAAGGGAAAATATATGAAAAAAAAAACTAAAATTCTTAAAATTGATAAAATAAAGATTTTTTCCTTTTAACCTGTCTCAGCGTAAGCTAGTACAAAAAAGTGTACACCGGAGTGAGTTAATTAAAGTTCCTTTTTTTTTCTTCTTTATGATTTGCCTTCAGGTCACTCCGACGTTGGCGATCACAAAGCTTCCCTTGTCTTCGCCATCCGAAGCAAAAAACAATTTTGTCATTTCATATCTATTCCTGTATTTTAAACCATTGTTACAGTCAATAATATTACTTTATTTCTAGTATGTAAAATAATTATTTAAAATGAATAAAATCTATCATCACCTTCTATTATTATTATTATTTTATTTTGATTTTTGCTTTTGATTGTAACATACAAAACATATTTTTTTCATACAAAACTGCAATTTCATAGGTAAAGATCTATGTATATTTTTTTCGGAGGTAATAATAAAATTTAAAAATAAACTTTTTAGAACATTTCCATAGTTTTTAATCAGGTGTTTCCTGAGGTCCCGACCTACATGATCACAGGATTTTTAAATTTTTAGGCTGTGTAACTAAAAAAAACGCTTAACGAAATTTTTAATTCAAAATAAGCAAAAAAAGTCATTGTGTTAGAAGCGAAATCACTTCGGTATAAAATGAACAAGTAATATTATGGAACACGCAATTTTGCAAAGGATTAATGCTTCGAACAATTCACTACAATCAAAGGAATGTGATTTAAAGAAAGGATCCAAATGGTTAAGTCTTTGGAAGCTTTTATCGAAAACCTCAGGCAAGATTTGTAGGAATTTGAAAAAGAAGCAAATGAATAATTATTATCAGGTCATTAATTCAATATCAAAGAGGACCAATAATGCAGAAACAAAAAAGGTAACTATATTTAATGTTATTTGCGATAAACTATCACTAATGGCCTGTACACATCTAAACATGCACGGTAACGTAACCAACGTCGCGTTGCATACAACGTATCAAAACTCCATAGTACGAGATTCGCGGTGGTTCGTAAGAGCTCAATCATATGAAGTGATTCTAGAGCTTTTCAGTAGGCATTGTTTTGTTTAGAAATATAAAAAAAATAAAAACAGAAATCAATAAAAATACATCTTAATATAAAAAGGAAAGTGTCCTGACTTACTGACATACTCACTCATCAACGCACAACCCAAACGGCTAATTTTAGAGATGTGAAATTAGGAAAGCAGGTAGGTTTTAATACAAAACCTTCCACTAACAAAGGATTTTTTGAAAATGTTTTTAAGGTATACGAATATCTCGGAAACTAGATATGGTACGAACTTGAGATTTGGCATATGAATTCTCCCATAGAAATAAGTAGTAGGGTGTCCGGCCATTTTTCAAAAATTTTACTAAAAGAGATGAAAAAAGGATGATTTTTAAGTTGCTTCTAATAAGTTTAAAATTGATAATATCGAAATTTCAAAAAAAAAATGGTTTCTTCATAAATAGTAATCGAATTGTATTATTCTGTTTTCAAAAGACAAAATTATTGAAGGGTGAAGGGGTGAGGGGTTATTTTTATTGAACAATCAAATCTCTTAGATAAATGAAGTTAGACAGCTGTAAATTAATATATAGATTCTTCCTTTAAAATAAAAACATATGTGTTTCATTGTTTTGTCAAAAATTCAGTTTAATGGATGATAAAGCTTAATATTTTTTTTCTTTTTGCATCAATCGTAAGAGCATGAGTATATAGAATAAAGGCATACTGTCCACGGCGGCTAGTACGCCAGACTTTTGCAGCCAGACGTGTGTCCACGACGCTTACTACATCCGTACATTTTCAATCATTTGTGATACTGTCATCGAGCGATGAAGACGTTTTTGGCACATTACTTATATATAGAAAAAAATCATAATTAAAAGCATTCTTGTTAATGTTTATTTTTCAGGGATTACATTGACGTAGTTATATGCGAAGATGAGTTTTAACACTGTTCGTTGTTTGCAGAATAAAATGGAGAAAAAAAACTATTTAAGAAACAATATGGGTGAAGATGGATTAAAATGATATGGCAATATTATCTATTGAAAGAGACATTCTAAATCAAATTAATAGGTACGGAAAATTTTGGGGCCCCTTATTTCTACCGCTTAGGGCCTCCACTTGTCAGGATCCGCCACTGGCTGTGAAACAAAGTAAGTAGGTACACTATAATCAATAAACATTAAAAATCATCAATTCAATGTCGTCACCACGTCAAGTAAACCTACTGGACAAATGTGTGCATACATATTTTAATTTGCATAGATAGTATATACGACATCGTAAAATCAAAAGAATAGTTAATAGTTTAGGGAGCGGAATTATAGTGAATATTATAATATGATGAAAAAATATTGAATAAAATAATTTAGTATCTTACCTCCATATTGTCCACCTTGAGGTGAACTTAAAGATATAAAGTTGTGGACTGTGTGGTTAAGGAATGTTTCCAGAATCACCCGGCAAACCAGCCCGCCTTGAGAATATCCTGCAACAGTTTCATTTAATTTAACATTTGCATTTACAAGACTTGTGTTAGACCAATCATAATATACGCAATAGAAACAAGAACCGACGCTTCATGGGCCAGGCAGGTGGATGATCTTCTGGATGCATAACATAAGGGATTGGACTGACATCACAACCATGGAAGAACTATTTCAAACAGCGCAGAACAAAGAGCTTGATAAAGTGTTCGCCAAAGCGATGGTTTGTGGGTTTCACAAAAAAACACTATAGAAGTTATCCTCATCATCAAAGAATTGTAATTGCAGTGAGATGTAAAATCTTCTTCTGCCGTCTCAATTTTACGGATTGGTTTGCAGCAAAGATCTTAACTAATTTTCCATTTCGTCCGGTAGACCTCTTCAGCACTATGTAGGATGTTCAGCCCATGTCCTCATATAATTGTTCGAGGTACTCTCATCGCGGACACCATCTAGCATTCGTACCCAAGTCATGCCCTCTATTATTAGATGTATAATAAACATACCTAATAAATGTATTCCATCAGGATGTTGAGATGATATATTTGCTATATCTTTTCCAATTTCTTGAACCTGATGCCACATTGGCTGGAGACTTGACCAACCTCCAAATCTATCAATGTTGTATACAATAGTACCAGGGTGAATCTGCAATTAAAAACATTTGCATGCTTACAATTTGTTCTTAAAACAAAGAGGTAATATTTGAACTATTACACTTTTGATAGACTCGTAATAACAAAGAAAATGGATAAAAAGAGAATACTTAGTAAACGATAAATTATTGCTTACTCACTTCTTGTATTCTATTTGATATAAGATTCATGCTTTCTGCACCAGTAATTACTCCATGAAAAACAACCACAGGCTTGTAGGAGTAGCTCAATTGGTTGAAAAACACGATACATATGAGAAAAGAAATAAAAAACATTTTTAACTGTTTAATTTTGTTTGAAAATAATCCGTATTTTAATGTTTAGTCATCACAGACTGATAAGTAAGGGCATATTATGTTCTATATACACAGTTCAGTGGAGTACAGCGTAATTTATCACTTCTAATTGAGTTCAATAAACAGTATTCATTCTTTTATCACTTATTCATTGTTGTTTTGTTATTGACTAGTCTGTGGTGGGTAGACCGTACACCAAAGTCTATTGTCTTCGACAAATTTTGAAAACGTCAGATAAACGTCAAACAATTGTTGCCAGAAAAAAAATATTGTAGTAGGTAATATTATTAACCGAATCACTCAAAAAACGTGATAAAAAAAATAGTTTTATAAATTTTTGATAAAAAATATTTTTATTGCATATTTCTTTGTAGATAAAGTTATTAATAATATAATTTTAAATCCAACAAACTGATGAAAACTCTCTTGATCTCTTAAATTTCCAACATATATCTCTATATTTCATTTATTATTAAATTTCTACTTGTTGCATACATGGGATTTTTCGACATGTTGAACATGTTGAGAATTCTCATGATTAGGAGTTTCGGAAACAAACATTACCACCTAATGGCGAACGTTGTTAACGTATAGTGATCACACTGAGCAAGCCTTCGAAATATCAGTAGAAGACGGTCGTAAGCCCGTAGTGGTTTGTTCCATTTAAAAATCGAACATTAGTAATGAATTGTTGGAGTCATTAGTTGTTATTTTTTCTTTGAAAAATTTAATTTATTTCTTACAACAGTAAGTATGTCATATTGAGTGAGCTCACAAAATAAAACTGCAGGATCATACCATCATAAGTAGAGTAGGTATATTTTTTTTAATGGATAAGAGATAAATCAACATTTATTTATGAGTTCAGTGTAAAGCCTTAACTCATGTTTTCAATACATTGAATGTGGGCTTTCACCTTAGATTGAGTTATTTTGACCATTGATCCTTAATCTGGTATTATAATATTTATTTATACTGGGTACTTTAAAGAAGGAGACCAATTAGAACATCTTATCATTATATTATAGGGTTTTTAAAAATCAGAAATCCTTAAATTTTACCCATTAGCCTCTACTATATTTATCTTTTTTATTTATCAATCAATCAGATCTAATTAATTTTGTTTTTATCTCATATGTAGGTGCCCCGATAAACAGCTACCGATAACCATCGATGGTCACCAGGTCTCCCGGGTGGATAAATTCAAGTACCTGGGAGCAACCATTACCACCACTGGTGACCTCGGGGCTGTGCTCCCGATACGTATCGGTATGGCAAGTGGCGCCTTCAACAACATGACCAAGATATGGAAGGCGTCGGCGTTTAGTGTCGAGACGAAATGTAAACTGTTTGATGCGTGTGTGTTGCCCATTCTCCTGTATGGGTGTGAGTCCTGGCACCTGACTTTGGCCCAGGCACAAAAAGTATCTGCATTCGAAACGAAGTGCCTCAGGAGAATTTTGGGTATAAGATGGTACCACCGCATCACGAACGACGTTATACGCCGGCGCACCCAGCGTGAGCCCATTACCTCTACTATATTATGTGGAGGAGATGGACATGGCTGGGACATGTGTTAAGGATGCCGAATGACAGTTGGCCGAGGAGAGCGTTGTTCTTCCTCCCATCAGGGTCCCGGAGACGAGGAAGACCCTCTCATACTGTGTTCCGCTCCTTCGAAGCAGAGCTGTTGGACATGGACATGGTGTGGGAGGAGGTCATTAACGTTACGCAAGATCGAGCGCAATGGAGAGCTCTTGTTGCCTCCCTATGCCCCTAAGTGGGTTCTAAAGGGAGATTGGATTTGGATTGGAGGTAGGTATAGGTACGTATATCTATTCAGAAGCTATGGATAGGTACCATTTATCAGTTTGTCGTTCCACTATAAACGCTCTGTATATACAGTTAAGTAGGTGTGCATTGATTTTATGTAGCGGTCTAAATGCAAAATTGTACATTTAAAAATCGAACATAAAAATTGGTGTGATGTTGAAATCTAACAGATAGCTTAGCTTTTGCATGGTCATGAAAAGGAGTAAAGTTCGCATTATCTATATATTAATACGTGATGGAAAAAAATGTGACTATTTTTTACGAAACTTTCGTGGACGGAGGAGTATGAAATTTCCCACAGTTATAGTTTATATAGAGAAAGGGTGGCGATTGCTGATATATTTTTTTAAATTTTGCTTAAAAATAGATTTAATCAATAAAAATAAACATTACAACTACTACTGTAATGTTGTGTACCTACCTATTTGATACTCACGCACACTTCGATGTATTTGACATTGACACAGACGCAAACAATATTTTGTTTATCCGTGGTCAAATTGAGAATAGATTAATATTGTTTGCCTTTAATAATAATAATAGAAAAAACTTTGTACATATCAACATTTAAAATTTGACGTATCCATGTCATTGTTTTTTAAAGAAAATTTTGAAAAAGCGCTCGCTCAGTTTTTGATAGATAATGGAACCTTAATAATGTTACTATTTTAATTTATTGGCTTTAAAGTTTAAAGCCAATAGGCAATAAAGATGAGACATAAACAAAAATGGATATATTCATATCCTGGCGCCAAATACATGACAGCAGTCGCAGTCTTTAAATTTGGTTGCTCTCTTGTTCTCAATAATTTCCAACTTTAATCTCTATATATTTCATTAATTATTAATTATCTACTTGTTGCACACATGAGATTTCTCATGATTACGAGTTTCGGAGACTTAAACATTACCACCTAAAAGCGAACGTTGTTAACGTAAAGTGATCATACTAAGCCAGCCTTCGAATAATAACAGTATAGGTGACGGTCGTTCCATTTAAAAACGAATATCAGTAATGAATTGTTAGTCATTAGTTGTTACATATTCGTAGTTTAATTTAATTTAAGTAAGTTTTGGTCTAATTTCGAGCACTGGTCGACAACTAGTAATATTTTAAGGTACCTATGTATACCAGTGCCAATGTGCGGCAGGTACCTAGGTATATGTATATTGTAAAGTGTGTCATCATTTCCCACCCTCTAATATAATAATTTAAGTAAGTTTTGGTCTAATTTCGAGCACTGGTCGACAACTAGTAATATTTTAAGGTACCTATACCAGTGCCAATGTGCGGCAGGTACCTAGGTATATGTATATTGTAAAGTGTGTCATCATTTCCCACCCTCTAATATGGTAAATAATGATGGTGTAAGAATAATTACCTAATTAATCAGGATGACGATAAGTCCACTGGGAATCTTCGCTAACATACTTTGATAAGCAACCCTTTTAGTTAACTAAGGAGGTTTGGGACGGTGTGCACTGTGCAGGTAGGTACATTGGGTCACGACATCCATAATCAGCGAAATGTGATTAACCGGTCGATAGCTTAATTTGAGAGCTTGCTAAGTTGCGACATCATTTTAAATTGTGAAAACCTGTAATGTTACAACTCGTCCTCAAGTAGTGGCGTATAGCTCATCATCTGTCTTAGTAGGTAGGTACGTTGCTTTTTTCGGAGTTCAATAGTGGTCCTCCGATAGCATGTCTTCTTTTGTAAGCGAGTCCATCGCAGTTATAGGGTCTTATGTAAGCGAGTCCATCGCAGTTATAGGGTCTTATGTAAGCGAGTCCATCGAAGTTATAGGGTCTTATGTAAGCGAGTCCATCGCAGTTATAGGGTCTTATGTAAGCGAGTCCATCGAAGTTATAGGGTCTTTTATATAAGTGCTTTGCTGTACTCACGGGGACAGCGCAAGAGATGCAAAGACAACTCACACACTGCATTATGAGTTTCAGTAAGCAGTCAGATTTGAAAAGAGTTGTAAAAGACAGATCGGAGCGGCAAGATGTTAGGGGACAGATAATATAAGAAGAAATGGTCCAAGTATCGGGGTTGAACATCTGATGTGTCCAGAGTGTGGCAGGTACACTTTACGTTAACAACGTTCGGTATTAGGTGGTAATGTTTGTCTCCGAAACTCCTAATCATGAGAATTCTCAACATGTTCAACATGTCAATATATGTACAACCTACTATGTATACAACAATTAGATAATTAATGAGATGTAGAGATAAAAGTTGGAAAGTATTGAGAACAAGAGAGTAACCAAATTTAAAGACTGCGACTGCTGTCATGTGTTTGGCGCCAGGATATGAATATATATCAATTTTTGATAATAATAATAATATCTCATCTTTATTGCCTACTAGCTTTCCCGACAGATGTTGTCCTGTTATGTCTAGTTCTTGTGACCATTTTTCAGGACTAGATCTTAGCGAAAATGTAACAACTAATGACTCTAGCGATTCATTAGGTACTGATGTTCGATTTTTAAATAGAACAAACCACTACAAGAACCATGTTGGGTTCCTTATATGTTTTTTCGAAAGCTTGAGTGCTTCAATATAGAACCTCTGCGATTACCTACCCTTATCCAATGAGTTCCTTTGCATGTTCCAACCCTGTACCTACTGTTTGTGCAAATACTGGGTCTTATATTGTACAAATAAAATTAACAACAAAACTCGTTGCAACAAAATAAGTACTAAGGAGAATGGGTAAGAACACGTAGATAGCCGATTCCGACCCGCGCCTACCGGCTCAAAGATTATTGTCTACGGTTTCAATGCATTTAAGTGGGCATGCCGGAAAGCGGGTTCCTGCTTCTTCTGTGGGTATCCCCATTTAAACGCATTAATGTTAACATTCTTTGCGCCGGTCGGCGCGGGTCGGAATCGGCTTTCTACGTGGTCAACCCAATGACTGTAGTCCAGTGTTTATTTAGCCCACAATAACCCGTTAGAGTTCTCACCATGATGCGTAGTTTTATTCTGCTAAGTGCTAAGAGCTCCTTTACGATTTTTTGTCATAGCCAAGTACTTATTCAATTATTTCACATAACAGGATTTGGAAGAACACGCCCTGGATGTAAATGTTGATCACAGACACATAGGTATAATATTCCTGCTTTGTGTATATGATAATTATTGATATGTTAATATTGGAATATACGCGAGGATTCCCTGACAGGTGGCAGAGCGGCTTCCAGGAACCGTGCGCGCTCATAATTTTATGAATTGGTAATGTTTTATGTCCATGAACGAGCGCTGGTTCGTGAAGAATACTCCAGAGAAAATAAAATGATCGTTTAAGAAACCTCGAGTGCAGGGCCGTACAAAGTAATAATTCAAATATATTTTTGAATTGATATGTCCTGTTATTATTGATTGGACTGAGAAATATAACATAACACTAACATTTCTTTCAGGGATCCTATTTTCGAATGACGATCGATTGGTTTTCTAATAGATTTATTTTTTGTATAACTTTCGTACGATTTCTTTAAGAAAACATTCGAAAGTCATAAAACGTTTACTGGAAAATCCATCAAGTTCCAGATTAGAGATAAAATTATTACCGAGGACGGGATAGCACAAAACGGATAGAATCAATGCATGGGATGGATTCAGCCTTGGTAGACACTACCATAATATGTTGAGTTGGAAGTCGAAGGGTCGTTGTCATGGCGGCCGATTTTGGTATCCATGACGGATTTTTTAAACAAAAAGAAGAGAGTTTCGAAAGGTCAATAGCTTATAGCGACAGTGTATTGACGTACTGTATGTTAGTTTGGTATGTGCAGACACTTGATAATATTTTTCAAAGCATTCTAGGTAGATATCGTTCTCTAACAGCTAAGCTAGAGAAGAACGGCTCTCGCGGTGTTTTTTACAGTTCTAGACCAGTCTAGGTATGTACAGTGCCTACTCTAGCTAGAAAACTCTGCCCAGAGTATAAACGCGTTAACTTAAAGTACCTACGAAGAAAATGGTAAGTATTTTTGGAAACTATAAAAGAATTTTTAATAGGAGACTAATACTGCCACCAATATTTCAATTTAGTTAATCTCAGATTCTCCGACAGATATCACCTCTTCATTCTCATCCTTGAAACGTAGTCATGTGATATTGAAATCCGAGATAAATATATTGAATTTATCAAATGTAAAGATTATATTGTATTTCATTTCCCCTAGATACGCCCCTGGCCGGAGGATGTGGCCTGAAGTAGAATGCCACGTTGACACCAGAGAGGCCTTGAGGAGAGGAGACCACCGAAACATTACCCACCTTCATATTATAATATCTTACGGACCGTACGTGTTTTTTGAAAACCTTTTAAAGTTATTGAATATCTAATGGCCACGCCATTTTATCTATGTGGATATGACAGGGTTGCCAACAAGAAACGGAAACGGCAAAGGGGTAAGTTAAATATTCCAATCGCACTTTAATAACGTCATGCATATTTGTCCTAAGTAATGCAAATCCTCAATTTAAACATGGAGCACAATCAATTCAATGATGCATGATGTAATTGAAATGGAATTTACAGAGTACATAGTTTGATAAATTTACCCAGAATGTTTGTACGTCTAAAATTGGTGTCTCTGTAACAATTTATAATCCTGTAAGTTAGGGTTCGACAAAAAAGTAATAAAATAATTATAACTCAAAAACTATAATAAAGGCTTAACATATTGAGGTATTTGGATAGCCCTAAAGGTGTTCCATCTCTTGACTTCCATTAGTGGTACTTTCTGGGACATCCTGTGAATATATTAGAACTAGTGGTCGGCCAGTGCTCGAAATTCGACAAAAAATAATTTAGATTATAAGTTTGAACATTATTAAGGTTCTTTTGTCAAAGACTGGGCGAGCGCTATTCACAATTTTCTTTCAAAAATAAAGACATGGATATGAAATTTGAAATGCTGATATTTCAAAGTTTATTCTGTGATTATTTAATTAAAAAAATATTAATTTATTCTCAATTTGATCACAGATGAAGAAAAGATTTGTGTCAAATAATGTCGAATACATCAAAGTGTGTGTGAGTATGAAATACATGATTTTTTTATTGATTTAATCAATTTTTATGCATAATTTAAAAAAATATCAGCATTCGCCACTCCTTCTCTATATATAAACTATAAGTGTGTGAAATTTCATACACCTCCGTCCGCGCAATATTCGTAAAAATGGTCACGTATTAATAAATATATAGATAAATCATGCTCAAACTATACTATGTAAAAGTGTAAGTTTCACACAAATCAATCAGACAGGGTATTTTCTATGCAAAACTTACTTACTTTCCGAGTTCGGTTCTTGGTCTCTCCGGTGGTGGAAGGATTGGCCGACATGATGTCGTTTCCAGGACGCCCGATCGCTCTATTACAATATAGTTCAATCTACGTGGAGGCTCCTTCCGTGTCCCCTTTCTATGCAATAACCTAACCCAAATGGAGGGCATTGTTAGCGTGCGATTGGAATACAAGTAAGATAAATTCACAATAGGAATATTCACGGTGTTATCTTTGTTTCTTAGTTCGTTATGGACTATTCATATATTTATTTACAATTCACACATCGCTGTCCAAAATAATAACAGAGTATCGTGTTTTCTTGTGGTGGATATTCGAACGATTTTGAAGGTTTTAAATGCTTCAAAGAGATTGTCAAACTTTCTTGATGAAAATTCAATGTTTTTTTCCGTCAATCTTACTTGTGCTCTATTAGGAAGTTCAAACGTTGGCTTTGAGTCCATCGGCTATACTGACTGACTGATACTTTTTGGTTTCTTCATTTTTTTTGTATATGCGTCCATTGGAGCCTAGTTTGTTTATATAAATATTATACTAGGAGTCACTGTGTGATGCAATTATAATTTCGATTCGAGACGTAAACTATGGATGAAGGTACTTTAATTCTTTACACAAATATGGTGAGAATTTATTGTAAAGAACTCGTACTATACTCGAATACCAAATCACTCGATAACGAGTGCAAAATTCCCGTTCGAAATTCAAATTTCCCGTATTGGTTAATTTTTTTTAAACAAAACAGGGGCGTTAGTTTTTTTATATAGCATGCTTTGACGTAGTATTCTCTCGTTGCGAGGGTGGTTGTTAGCAACTCCATCGACGACTAACTGACGCAGGTAGATGAACCCTCAGTTTTAATCTTCTGCACGAAACGAGATTATTTTTGACAGATGCTAAGTTTTAAGGTACAAAAATCAATTTTTATCTTTATATATATAAAAAGTACAGTAATTTAAATAAAAAAAATCAATAAAACAGTTCGTTCGTGACCATGCAGGACCCGTGCCTACGAAACTATAGTCAGGTTATTAAGTTTGTGGAATAACAAATCAATTATTGATTTATTTAAATAATTCCACCAATAATGCACGTTCAATTCGTTAACGTAAAAGTATCCCGTGTGCAAGTGGGGTAAATATCTGTGAAGCAAAGTTTCAGTAAAAATAAAAAAAGGTCCAAAAAAATCTTATATTTAAACTGATTCCATCAAATAATGTATCATTTTCCGTCAAGAAGAAGATGAATATTCAACAGCTATTACATCTTCCTTCTTCTTCTCAGCCTATTCCCGTCCACTGCTGGACAAAGGCCTCCACCATCTCCTTCCACACCGCTCTGTTTTGGGCTTTTTGGACCCAGTTGACCCCAGCGTATTTGACGAGGTCGTCTCTCCAACGTAGTGGTGGTCTCCCGACGCTCCTGGCGGTCGTTCTGGGTCTCCAAGTTTCGACCCTCTTCGACCATTTCTCTGCCTGGTCTCCTGCCAAGTGACCTGCCCATCGCCATTTGAGGGAAGCGATACGTTGGGCAATATCTGCAACCATGGTTCTTTGTCATTTGTCTTACTTACATAATATTATATGTATCATTAAAAGCAGCTATAGGGAAGATACTAAGGTTTTTTTTATAAAATAAGCTTAAAAAAATACAATTTTGCAGTATGAACTTATAGGTACCCCTACCAAATTAACTTGAATTACAAAAATGTATAGCACACAGTTTTGGAAGCTTTTGTTTGTATCGGTAAGAATATCAGATCAAATATTATGAAAATACTAAAACGGATATAAACGTGACGTCTTGTGTTCCCGCGTCTAACATCGGGGAGAATATACCTTGATGCTCTCCACCGTGGAGAATCTCCTGCTAGTCTACATACATCCTCAGGGAATGCAGGGACCATCAATATATTATCAATGGTGCAGATATAAGATCGGGTTACGGAAACAGTCCTCTTTTTAACGTCCTCATTTGCAATTAGTATAGATAGTATAGGTACGCGACAACCTCTTATATTCAGCTAAACATTCTTATACCCCAATATCCTATCAGATCCGCCAAAATTTTGCATCAACAACTAAAATTTTGAATTTTGCGGGCAATGTCAAGTGATCAAGTGATTTCAACCAATCCGAATGATATTATTTAAGAAATCGATCGAAGTGAATACAGCTTCAAGCTTCAACTGATTTCAAACGAATAATTTCCCCATATCAAAATTTTCATCATGGCCGCCATATTTCCTTTTTACTCAAACAAATTCATCTTGATCAAGAAATATAACCACTAAAACGTATTTTTTTATGAAAACAAGAGTAAAATAATATTTTCACTGAAAATTATTGATTATTTTGTTGATTGTTGTTTAAAAATTGAGGTATCTGAGAAAACATGGACATGGTGTGGGAGGAGGTCATAAACATTGCGCAAGATCGAGCGCAATCGAGAGCTCTTGTTGCCTCCCTATGCCCCTGAGTGGGGTGTAAAGGCAGAATTGATTGATTGATCTGAGAAAAAAATGATAAAAGCGGTTCCTCCAAAATTTTGGCGGGTCTTTCTAAGGTGCCGCTTAAATAAATCGTATGGTCGGTCATTTTAGAGGAATTATGAAAATTTTAATGGAACATTCAGTCAAAATTTCCTTTTTTTTTCATTAATTTTTTTGGCAGATTTTAACTTTTATTTACCTATATTCATGTGTTATGAATTACCTCTAAACATCTCAATAGTTTTATTTTTCTGTACAGATTCTTTTTCTCAATAATTTCCAACTTTTATCTTGTGGCAGTGAACTTTCAGCAACATTTTATTTTTCTATTTGATGACACAAATGTATAGCGCCACCTATAGAGAGCCCTCCAAGATAAAGAGCCATCTAGCGAAATACGCCGAATACAACTCGTACTTATCAACAACGTAGATTCACCACCGTTTTTACCAAGTTAACTAACTTAGAATATTTCGCACCAGAGGGAGAATACATCACTTTTTGGACAAATTATTTTGCGCGAATAATTTAACTATAAATGCTTTTTCACTATGCAATTTTTCTCACTCTTTCCTTCAGAACCTACAGTGCATAACATTGTAATTAGTTTTTAAGTTAAAACATATTTTTTCTGTGATACTTTATTTGAATTCACTAATATAGTGCTTGTGTATTTTATAATATAAAATTGAGTTTCATTTCGGTAGTTAGTCGAATTCCTTTTTAACTATTTAGACTTGTTCATAAAGAAATAGTGAAAGTTGGTGAGTACTCCAGATACTTCTTAATCTTACCAAACTCATAAGAGAGTTTCTTATCTTCTAATAAAGATCATTTTTCCCACTATCATTCTACCTTGAGAAAAGAAATCAGCACTCCTGCTTCATCTCGATCTCCTCTCTTCTTATGGATCAGATCCAGCCAATCTGAACACCATAAATTGGTGACCCCACGACGTTCGAACCATCAATTATCGACGTTCAATTATCTACTTAATCCATCATTTTCCAATAATCTCCAACAATCCATTAACATTCTCAAACAAATTTTTCTCAACAATCTTAACAAAATTGTCACATGAACACCTTCGTCCACTAATCATCTCGAATATTTAACACTCTATACATTCATTCCAAATTATTTCTTTCACAAAGCCATCTAAATAATATTGTCCCACAATTTGAAATTTTCATATCACATACTACATTCAAAATTAAGCGCGTCCAACATCCACTTACCATTCGGCGCAACTTCACTCCTCTGCGAGTACAAATGTCAAAATAGCGTTACCAGCCGCTTTTGTTCGCGATAAATATATGCAAATTTTCGACAAAAAAATATAAAATATAGGGTAAAATCATGTGCAAACTCTAAAATTCAACTGGTTCTGAAGGGATGAGTCATCCGATAGGTTACAGGCAAGTAAAATCTTTTAAAATACCATTGTAAAACGGCATTCAGCGCATAAATTTTTCCAAACAATTATTTTCAACCTGTCGGATTATTAAAAGCCTCTTGTTTTTCTGCCTTCTATTTATTGTTACAGACAGTTAATCAATAATGCCTAAATGTCGTAAAATTGATATTAAAATCTTTAAAAAAAGAAAAAAACTTAAAAATATGTGAACAATAAATTGTAGGTTAAATTTTTTCTTAAGGGTTAAAACAATCTCTATAAGTATTTCATTAATTATTAAATATCTTCTTGTTGTATACATGAGATATTGTCTTGTTGTATACATGTTGAATATGTCGAAAATTCTCATGATCAGGAGTTATTACTTATCACCTAATTGCGAACGTTGTTAACGTAAAGTGATCACACTTAGCCAGCCTTCGAAATAACAGTAGAAGACGGTCGTAAGCCCGTAGTGGTTTGTTCCATTTAAAAATCATTAGTACCTAATGAATTGTTATGGTCATTAGTTGTTACATATTTGTTAAGTTTCTTTTTTACCAAGTTTCTTTTTAACGGCTGGTATAGTATTGTTATTTAAGTTTTTGTATGGTGTATCAAGGATGGTTTTGTTTTACTGTATTTTATTTTTACGTTTTTTTTTATGTTTGATAGATGTAAAGGCTTGATACACCTTCGTTTTCTGAGCCCCTTTGCTGCAGAAAATCGAGAGGGCGCGAGGGACTTTTCATCATCCGGCTAGCTCACCGATGTCGGTATAGTCCGCTCGCTGCATCAACAAACAATATAATCTCTCTCTCTTTCTATGGCTCCTCGGCTTTGTGACTTTCATGGGAAGGAACATGCATGATTTTTTTTTAAACCCAAATTTAGAAAATAATAAATTTTATTCATTTGAAACATAATTTAGGGCAAATTCAAATAATGGCAAGGACGACGTTAAAATCAGTAAAAATCATACAAAAAAAAATGAAATTAATTAATTGGCATGTCGTGTACGGATATGGTGAAATTTAATTAATCTACATTACAAAACAACACATCAAAAGGCATAAATGTTAAAATAAAAATAAAAATACCTATAACTTTGGGATGGCGGATGGCACTAAACACTGTATCTTTTATTAGGCACTCACAGTCCATAAAGTTCATACACTAATTATATTGTCATTTTCTGTTCACTTTGTCCTCACTTTGTTCTCGTTCGAAGTCCTATCATCCGCATCCACTTCCTGAGTATCTCCACTTGCCGCGGCCGCGCAGGCAAGGAGTCCTCTCGTCCATTCTTCCCGGAGACCCTCTGTCCGGTTATGTATGCGGTCCCCATCTCTGCATTCGCAGCTTTGTCGGTGCCCTCAAGACCTCTGGCGAGACGCCCTCTCATTGATCCCCAGGCCGACTCCAACCTCACATCCATCGTCTGGCCTTCCGGCACTGTCAGATGTGTGGGCAGCACGCCGAGACGCTGCCCTTTAGACGAACGCGTCACTTGACCGTTACATTGTACGATGTTTTCGAAACACTTAGATTCTGACAATCTTCTCTTTTTTTTCTCGTGACACCTCTCTCTTCTTTGTTTTTTTTTTCCTCTCTTTGCTTTGTTTTTCTCTCCTCTCTCGCGCTGGCTGTCGAGTACCTGCTTTTATAGCAGGGTCTCTTGACCACTTCTCCGTCGTGCTAGGGCGGACCGTTCACATCCCTTACTGGTCCCCATCCCTTCGTTGGGCCACGCCTCCTTCCTTCGACTTATGTACCTACCATCCCACCATCGCCAAGTAATAATATTACAATAATTATTGTTTAAATCCTGTACCTACTAAACTAAACAATCATCCTTAATGAATCCACCATTGTTTAATCCGTACACGTTGCCTTTTACATAATTTACTAACAATTAATTTGTCAATATTTTTATAGACAATATGGTATGGTTCACCTTAAATCAATCCGTACACGCTTGTAGGTACATGCCTTTACAAAAATCTTTTTTTGAGGATTACAGAAATTTATAGTTTGAAAATAATAATTAATTACATCAATGTTACATAGGTACCTGTTATCATAATTTGCAAATGTCATTTTAATTCGATTGTCCAATATTTATTTAAATCATAATTCTGAAAGTCTCTACATTATGACATACCTACATTTTAAATTGAACAGCAAGAACCACGATTATTTTTCTTTTGCAATTAGGTACATACATTTGTCAAAGAATATATACCTACCTATATTTACTGCTTGGAAAAAAAAATCATGTTCGACGTCTCAAAGTGAGAGCCGCTTTCTAAACATCTATATTTTTATTTGACTTCTTTAGTTAACAATAGGTACAATATTTTTTTTTTCACGAGGATACGCTACACAGCCAAATTTACACATGTTGATATTTGGACGCACGTGTCAAATATCTGCGCCAAGATTCCTTCCCGTTATTTTATTTTTTTATAACCCCGGTCCTTTTGAAGAAAGGACTCTATTCAAAATAATATTCGTTTCCTTCATTTACTTATTTTCTTACAGAAAACAAAGAGTCGTCCCTTGCCATTATTCGTAAAACATAATTTTTCAAGGCCCACTATAAGTCAAAGCATCCAAATACTCTTAACTTAACAAAAAATCGAACAATAAGCACTTTGGAGTTTTGCCGCCTACATACCGACTATATCAATCCACCCCAGGAACTTCGGCAAAACTCCAAACCTCATAACATTATCCTCAATACATCCCAATTACTAATCAATATGCAATTTCTTTTTCCCCTATTTTAATCAATTTACCCTCATTATCTACCTCGCCTTGATTCTGAGATAACCAGCTATCCGATAGGTATTGACAATCGAGATAATTTTCGCAGTGCCCGGCGCCAATCCATCTGTCCAAATTGTTTCTCAGTTATACTCCAAATGGATAAAAACTATAACTGGTGTCCACAAGGTGTTAACTATTGTGTGGTTTATATGCAAATAATATTATCAGATTGTCAATCTACCCAGCTGCACACATCACTCGATTACTAATTATTTTACACTTTGCCGTCCTATACCCGGGAATTTAAGATACTACATAATAGCCTACATGAAGTGCCCCAAATTATCTTCCTAACTATTATAGATACCTATTTGCTATTTTATTAAAGAAAAATACAATTTTAACACTAAACAAAGCCATACTACGAAGTCTGTCCAAAGGGTGAACTACGGAGCCTCCGGTGTGCCCCCCAAATATCTGTCCATCTACTTTATATGTTTCTTCCCGAGAACGTCTTCGCTAACTCTTTCGCTTCTATCCTCTCAAACTCTCTTCTCTTTTTCGCGATAGCCGACTCGTTACCTCAGGCGCGTCAAATCCACCCTTAGATAAGACAGGAAGAGCGAGTCATTCCCTTGCCCTTGGCCACTGCCTCCGTCCTACTCTATACGTCTCTTCCCGAGAACGTATTCTCTAACTTTCCCTTCTACCCTCTTAACTCTCATCTCGATCTCTCTTCTAAATGCCTCCCTACCCTCAATCTCAACCAGCTACGTTCCACCGCGTTAGCTGACTAGTTACCACGGGCGTGTCAAATCCACACTTAGAAAAGACAGGAAGAGCGAGTCATTCCTTTGCCCTCTGCAACCTAGCACTCGCCCAGTGAACGGCTCTCAAGCACCTCTCTGTGCCGTTACCGATCCTAAACTCTCGCACATTCCTCAGCACAACTGTGCTTCCATACCCTCTCTCGCAATTTATCTCTTCGAAACAACACTTCGCTACCCTCTCAACTCTCACCTATAATATCTCTATTCAAAGCTTTCCATCCGAAGAACACTCCCGGCATACCCCCAGCTCTCCCCCCAGACGTATTCACAGATGGCTGATACATTTAAAACTACGACCTATATATCTACATACTTAACTATCGAAATCTTCTACATATATACCTTCTGACTCCTTATATTTAAACATTTAATCCTACCTAAACTTCGGTGCTCGTCAGCACACTGTTGGTTTTTCGAATTTCTGCCTTCTACAGAACACTCGAAATTCAACTAAAAGAGTGGAGGTTATATTCTAAGGCCGTAATCCTCTCGGCTCGCAATAACCTATCTACATAAGTTTCCTACAAAACAACTACACACTATAATCAATCACCTACCTAATTTCAATTTCACACTCTTGAGTACATAACCCATAGGTACTATATTAGTTAGAACTATACCTAAGTTATTATTAAAAAAAAAACAATCGTAAAACGCTAAAATCGGTGCACACTAGCACACTGTGTTGGTTTTTCGAATATCTGCCTTCTACAGAACACTCGAAATTCAACTAAAAGAGTGGAGGTTATATTCTAGGGCCGTAATCCTCTCGGCTCACAATATGCATACCTACACAGCTACCCTATGCATACCTGGCTAAGCATATTCCTAATCTACGAGTTATAAATTTAAAAATTCATGAGTCTATTATGTACCTAAATTTATTTCAAAATATCTATAGGTATACCTAACCAATAAACATAAAAACACGTAAACTACTTAATACACACGTAATTCCCACCCGAACAATATTAAAATACCCCGGCTTGTCATCACGAAATCATAATCATCACAATGCCCAATCGAAATCATTACATTGGCAGCATCAACCCTCGGCGTTCATACATAACCACAACCTGACCTGAGACAATTAACTTCTAATTGAAGCATCGGTATTAACAGCACAACATTTCACCTGATTTTTTTTTAAAACAATTAAGTGGCATAAGTGCATACTCTCGGGTCGTACTGGAACCTCATATCGCAGATGGTGATACGCGAGTCGCATCCTTAGCGCTCGCTGAATAAATGTTAAAAAAAAATAATCCCCTGTTATCAGTTTAAACTGGTGTTCTCTAAACAAAACCCGACCGAACTTTTTTTTTATTGTCCCCCACATAAGACAGTCCCTCAAATTACCACTATAAAATTATCCGCGAATTCTCAACTCAAAACACTACGTGGAACTTAACGAAATATAAATTCACACTCGTACCTCTATCGACGTACAAGTACCTGATATGATATACGACCGATGTCTCAAATACAAAAAATCAACTGAAAATGTAAACCGTATCAAATCTGAATTAAAACAATCTAAAAATGATTCGTACCATATCGATAACTCCATTGAATAAAATTTTCCTAACTCATCTACATTTCTTAAAAGAATCAAGGCAAAGGCATATTAAAAATCAAAACTTGAAAGCCAATAAACAAAAGAAATTTCCCGTTGCATTCCTTCCCTGTCACATTTACGATGCCGGCCGAGAGAGAGAGATTTCAAAACACGCATACAAGATGTACGCAACTGGGTTCGTGCTTGAACTAATATTACAAGCTAATGGGCTCGCGCATTTAAGCGAACTTGAGCTTGCTAGCTCAAGCAGATGCCCCACACGTTCGGCGCCACTTTGATACACCTTCGTTTTCTGAGCCCCTTTGCTGCAGAAAATCGAGAGGGCGCGAGGGACTTTTCATCATCCGGCTAGCTCACCGATGTCGGTATAGTCCGCTCGCTGCATCAACAAACAATATAATCTCTCTCTCTTTCTATGGCTCCTCGGCTTTGTGACTTTCATGGGAAGGAACATGCATGATTTTTTTTTAAACCCAAATTTAGAAAATAATAAATTTTATTCATTTGAAACATAATTTAGGGCAAATTCAAATAATGGCAAGGACGACGTTAAAATCAGTAAAAATCATACAAAAAAAAATGAAATTAATTAATTGGCATGTCGTGTACGGATATGGTGAAATTTAATTAATCTACATTACAAAACAACACATCAAAAGGCATAAATGTTAAAATAAAAATAAAAATACCTATAACTTTGGGATGGCGGATGGCACTAAACACTGTATCTTTTATTAGGCACTCACAGTCCATAAAGTTCATACACTAATTATATTGTCATTTTCTGTTCACTTTGTCCTCACTTTGTTCTCGTTCGAAGTCCTATCATCCGCATCCACTTCCTGAGTATCTCCACTTGCCGCGGCCGCGCAGGCAAGGAGTCCTCTCGTCCATTCTTCCCGGAGACCCTCTGTCCGGTTATGTATGCGGTCCCCATCTCTGCATTCGCAGCTTTGTCGGTGCCCTCAAGACCTCTGGCGAGACGCCCTCTCATTGATCCCCAGGCCGACTCCAACCTCACATCCATCGTCTGGCCTTCCGGCACTGTCAGATGTGTGGGCAGCACGCCGAGACGCTGCCCTTTAGACGAACGCGTCACTTGACCGTTACATTGTACGATGTTTTCGAAACACTTAGATTCTGACAATCTTCTCTTTTTTTTCTCGTGACACCTCTCTCTTCTTTGTTTTTTTTTTCCTCTCTTTGCTTTGTTTTTCTCTCCTCTCTCGCGCTGGCTGTCGAGTACCTGCTTTTATAGCAGGGTCTCTTGACCACTTCTCCGTCGTGCTAGGGCGGACCGTTCACATCCCTTACTGGTCCCCATCCCTTCGTTGGGCCACGCCTCCTTCCTTCGACTTATGTACCTACCATCCCACCATCGCCAAGTAATAATATTACAATAATTATTGTTTAAATCCTGTACCTACTAAACTAAACAATCATCCTTAATGAATCCACCATTGTTTAATCCGTACACGTTGCCTTTTACATAATTTACTAACAATTAATTTGTCAATATTTTTATAGACAATATGGTATGGTTCACCTTAAATCAATCCGTACACGCTTGTAGGTACATGCCTTTACAAAAATCTTTTTTTGAGGATTACAGAAATTTATAGTTTGAAAATAATAATTAATTACATCAATGTTACATAGGTACCTGTTATCATAATTTGCAAATGTCATTTTAATTCGATTGTCCAATATTTATTTAAATCATAATTCTGAAAGTCTCTACATTATGACATACCTACATTTTAAATTGAACAGCAAGAACCACGATTATTTTTCTTTTGCAATTAGGTACATACATTTGTCAAAGAATATATACCTACCTATATTTACTGCTTGGAAAAAAAAATCATGTTCGACGTCTCAAAGTGAGAGCCGCTTTCTAAACATCTATATTTTTATTTGACTTCTTTAGTTAACAATAGGTACAATATTTTTTTTTTCACGAGGATACGCTACACAGCCAAATTTACACATGTTGATATTTGGACGCACGTGTCAAATATCTGCGCCAAGATTCCTTCCCGTTATTTTATTTTTTTATAACCCCGGTCCTTTTGAAGAAAGGACTCTATTCAAAATAATATTCGTTTCCTTCATTTACTTATTTTCTTACAGAAAACAAAGAGTCGTCCCTTGCCATTATTCGTAAAACATAATTTTTCAAGGCCCACTATAAGTCAAAGCATCCAAATACTCTTAACTTAACAAAAAATCGAACAATAAGCACTTTGGAGTTTTGCCGCCTACATACCGACTATATCAGGCTTTTTGGAGCTGTTAAGTCTTTTAACTGATCTTTAAATAATACATAATATGTAAAAAAAAAACAAACTAAATACTGGCTGCGTTTCATATAACAATGTGTACCTACCTACTACCTATTTGTACTCGCTTTTTGCATTATTAGAAGATATTATTATGTAGGACGGATGGACAATTTTTATCTGTTGTCTTAAGATGCAATATTTTTCGTAATAACAATAAAAATACCAAGTTGCCCGTAATAAAATAAAAAAAAAAAAATAAAATCTATATCTCGGGATATTCAATTTCTTATTCAATAAACAAAAAAGTTTTTTTCTTTAAATAGGGGACCAACGCCAAATATGTCCCCAGCGAAATGTAGTCAATTTCACCACCAGTATCCGAAACATATTTGTAGATGTCAATATTTAATATATCACACAAGGAGGGCGCCTCCCTCGTCCTTAACTCGTGGAAGGGTTGTTCTACCTACCCCACACAGGGATACTGATTAAGGGATGTACACAAACACGCTATCACTGTTCTTTTTGTTAACTATAATTATACGTTTTATTCAAGCTATCTCAATTCTCAATCATATGCTTAAGTGCAGTGTTCACGTCCATAATCTGTGACCAATTCGAACGGGCAAACCTTAAGATTCGGCGACTCATGTGCATGTTTGATTAGTTTTAATGTGATTGATGTGCATGGATTCAATTTTTCCGTGCAAGAATAATTTACAGATTATTCAAGTTATGAACATTTAGACAAAATTAAGCTAAATTGCGTTGGTTTTTACCAGTACCTATACAATTTTCTATAGGTACTTTATTTTCATAAATAAATAAATGTCACTTTACTAGATATACATAGATGTCAAGATATCCGGTCCCATCCAATCTTAGACAAGACTCCAACCTCGATTACAAATTTCAAATGATAAAACTCCACTAGGCTATCGATGTCGAGTTTTTTAATGTTTGATTGTAGAAATGATAAATTTTGAACTTAGTAGGTACTTTTAAATCAAATCCAAGGAATTAAATCCTGCTTATATTTTTCCGGTTATTTTTTTTTTTTAGTTAGATTAAAACTATCGTTAACAATGAATGACTACTTTTAAATTGAGAACCATATTTTTACGAAGGTATTTAAAAATCACAGTAGAATTTTCTTGATGCGATAAAGAAGTTCTGTTATACTTGACCATAATAACTGTTCTTGCGATTTTCATTCCACGCGTCTTGTAACAGAAAGATATTTAGATATCCAATGGTCTTATTAGCATAATGCCATTTAAATAATGTGTCCGTACGATCCATTCCCATTGGTTGAAAAACAATAAAATTCCCATAAAATGGCAAATTGAATCATGGTGGTAGCTGGTGGATCCACTTCTCAGGACCTTTATCTGATATTGAAGGAACTAACACACATGTGTAATTTTATTCATGGAGTTGGCCCGTAAAAAAGCTCAATGCGATAGATGATTTCTTACGATCTGAATTGAATATTTTGGCCAGAGTATAATATAAACATACTGTCGTGCATTACAATATTACAGAACATATTTTTTTTTACATACATATAATATTGAAGGAACAAGAGATGTGGAGATATGTAGTACCCTGAACCAATAATAGGTACCTAATTAGATTCTGTCTTTATGTTGAGGTTGCTTCATCGGTAGGTATGTTCCAGATGTTCAAGAAACAAGTGAATCTGACATTAATATGTCATCCACCTGCTACCACGATTTTGTCCAAAACAGGATGGGATGCTTTTTCATCCGAACCTATATAGAGTAGGGTGCTTCTTAAAATTTGAATTTTAAAATGTCAACTGGTCACCCTGTCATTTTGTTCTACTATGTAAAAAATGGAACACCGATTTTTTTCAGAATTTTAAAACATAGTTTAGGGGTTGCTACCGGCTGTTGAAAGTTTGTATAGAAAATGTATGGAGACGGAATCTAAATTGGAAAATTTCCTTACAGTTATTGTTATAATAGCTATGTATCTATTATATCAATATTTTTTTATTTTAATATTTTTGTAGGATTTAATTCTTTAATAAAAAAAAATAAATATATATATATTTTTTAATTTTTTATATCGACTTATGACATTTTCTTCGAGAGGTCGCGACCCCTAAAAGTTGTTTAAAAATTCTAAAAAAAAATCTGTAGCAATAAATTATTATAGCATAGAATAAAATACAGGGATGACCCCTAAAAAATTAGAAAGAAATTTTTTTTCGACCATATAAGAAGCACCCTAATATAGAGGTTGCATATCTTGAGGATTTTAATACTCCTAAAAATGATTTGAAATGGACGTTCACATCTACTATTTTCGAGAGAAAATGGACATTGCTGGGATAAATGACAAGGATTCCGAGTGACAGTTGGTCGAGGAGAACTATTCTTTCACCCGTCAAGCTCACTAAGACGAGAAAGATCCCTTCACGCTGTATTCCGTTCCTTCGAAGCAAAGCTGAGGCATTAAGTGCGAGAGTAAGCTATTGACACTGCGCAAGATCGAATGCTTTAGAAAGTTTTTTGCCTCCTTTTCTTTCTAGAACGCCGGCTACCCGAAATAATACCCATGGGCCATACATAAACGCACATACACATCTACGCTTTCTATGTAGTAGTGCGTTATTTATATTGTTTGTAACTGTTGAATACACAGATACCCCATACATGACAAAAACATAAAGCTATTGTTAACCATTCAAACTTAATTAATTGACTATTCAAACTTAAAAACGTCACATCGTGACTCCTTGTTTATAATGATGTAGGCATTGTGAGAAAAATTTTAAACAATATTTTGAGATGGATACCTACTACAGGGCTTCGTAAGAATCTTCAATATAAGGGCGCTGTGTGAGAGGAAGAAAGGGTGGCGTTTTTTTTAATAAATGTGAAATGGACGCTGGTATCTCAGGGACGTGATAACCCGACAGACTATTTATTCACAAACAAAAAACATCAGCGGGAGTATGTCTTAAAACGATTTATTTATCTGTCAAGAGAGAACGCACTTTGTAGCCATCCTAACGTTACTTTTTGCAGATATTTTTATTTCTATGGATGAAAAGAATGTGTAGATCGTTAGCGTCAATAAATAATTAAAATGTAAATTGTATGATTCTTACCTACTCCAATGTGCTGCCCAATATCCAGCAGCAAAACCTGTCGGACGACAGATATAAAAGTGTCGTTATTTTTTTCATTTTCATATAAATAATTATATTGTATACCTACACGCATAAATCTTGACTCAAAGTGTTGCCTTTATACATAAGTGAAATATCCATTACTTATTGAAATTCTGTATTTTGAAAAAGAAAATCAAGAATATTTCTAAACATTACACAAAATTAATAACCTCGAACATTCTAAGCACTTGTTATGAAATACTTAGTATATTCAAAGCAACAACATCTAATGCCGAAAGATACTTTGCTTTGAATGTACATACATTTATTTTGTGTTCGTATTGAGTGAGTCCGATAACGAAGTGGCGCCTTCAACAACACGACCAAGATATGGAAGGCGTCGGCGTTTAGTGTCGAGACGAAATGTAAACTGTTTGATGCGTGTGTGTTGCTGCCCATTCTTCTGTATGAAGATGGTACCACCGCATCACGAACTACGCTATACGTCGGCGCACCCAGCGCAAGCCCATCCCTTCCACCATTACGGAGAGGAGATGGGCATGGCTGGGACATGTGTTGAGGATTCCGAATGACAGTTGGCCGAGGAGAGCGCTGTTTTTCCTCCCATCAGGGTCTCGAAGACGTGGAAGACCCTCTCATACCGTGTTCCGTTCCTTCGAGACAGAGCTGAGGGAAATGGACTTGGTGTGGGAGGAGGTCATAAGCATTGCGCAAGATCGAGCGCAATGGAGGGCTCTTGTTGCCTCCCTATGCTCCTAAGTGGAGTTCAAAGGGAGATTTGATTTGATTGATTGATTGAGTGAGTCATGTGATCTATCATTTTTACGTTTTTCCTTATTTGAAAACTGGTGAAAAAGACCGACAAAGTGTATTGAAAAGCAAAAAAACACGGAAAAATGAGAGTTGCGAGGTTTGCCAATTAGACTCCCCTTTTAAAACCAAATGTCACCACATCGGATGCAACGGTCCATCACCGGAGCAATATTAAACTTTATATATTGAGGAACGGAGCACTTGGTCTTTCCACCGCCAACACCACTCTTCAACTGTCACATTTTTCTTCCTGTAAGAAGTTTCTGTAATCACCTATTTTTTTTAAATGTAGCAACACTTAATATATCGTTTTGTGCCACCGAAAGAACATTACTGTTCGAACGTGTTGAGAATAAATATAATTTATCTATTATTTTAATAAAATAATTTTTAACAGTCTTTGGAGCGATTCCGTAATGAATCCTCTAAAAATCTATGAAGTGCGATTTAACTTACAGTTGCCCTAAAATTATTATTCTTCAAGTACGATCCGGTATTCGACCAATTCTTGCGGCACCTGTAAAGTTTCCGCCAAAATTTTAGAGATATTTAATTTTTTTTCAATATCTTTTAAACAATAATACGATCATATAAGTTTATTTTCTTCAGAAAGAATGTTGAAGTGGTTGGTAGCCCAGTGGTATCAGTCGACGGCTTTCAAACGTACAGCGCAGTCGTGGGTTTGAATCCCGGTGCCGACAATTTTACGCTAATTAGGTACCTAACCTTCTTAGTACTTTTTACCATATAGTTATTCCAATTTTTTCACGACACAAGCTTTAAGTAGCTTACTGTGAAAGAGTCAAGGAGTGTATTTGTGTTCACTTTGAGTGAGCACAGATTCATTTAAAAAAAAAAAAAAAAAAATTTGAAATTTTGACAGGAACTGTCAGTTGTTTGATAGTTGGTGCGATTGACAGAATGCGGATGGAAAATAAATGGCTTAAAACAAATGCATCGGTCGGAATTACATTGTTCAAAAGATAATTATTGATTAATTAATTTTACTCAAGGAACTCTAGACCCAAAGAGTTACGGGCTTGACAAACCCGAGTTGCCCTAGTCCACGGCTGTCTTTTCCCTCTATTTCCACTCCTCGACAGCCTAGTCCATAAACCCACATTTCCTTTTCCATCCATAAATTTTCCTACCACTCACCTTTCCCTTTTCCTATCTCTATGGCGTCAACACTTTTCTGTACTCCAATCGTCTCACTTTGGTGTGCCATTGAATACGGTCCAGGAAAGTGGCCAGGTGTATCTATTGTTGTGCGGCAATTTATATACTTTAAACTGACTCACTGCACAGCTTCACTCACCACCTTGAAGTAAAGTATGATGAAGTAAAGACAAAGACTCGCAGCGATGAACTGTCGGCGGTGGGGGCAGGCTTGGCTGGCTGGAAGTCCTTAGTTGACAGTTTGCATGTGTAGCGGCTTGTGCACGATGGTCGTTTTCTGGTGGGAAAGGTGCGGCACCAGAATCCGGCAGCGGCATGGGCGACGAAGCAGTCCTATTTAGGAACCGTTCTGCTTCCCCTCAATCGAGGGAGGGAGCTAGAAAAGGTGCTCCAAAAATAACCTGCGCCATTTTTTCGTCTGCTTGGGCAGCCACACCCAAGAGATGCCCATAATGTGGTCGAAACAATAATAAAAAGAATCCATTGAGGATATGATGGTGGAAATTCGGCTGCGATGGGTGGGGCACGTTATTAGGATGGAAGACCACAGACTGCCTAAGAGACTTCTATATGGTGAAGTCAATGGAAGGCGACACGTGGGAGGTCAACCAAAACGTTACAAGGACAATCTCCGCGAATCCCTTAAGCTCTGTGGGGCCCCCGATGATTGGGAACGGTTGGCTCATGACAGGCCTGCCTGGCGTGATGTTTGTTTGCAATCCCGGGGATTCTCAGAGGCAAGGAACCTTGCTGCAAAACCGCCACAGAGCGGATGCCCAACGGCAGAGAGAGAGGGATCGCGGAGAGATCTTCGCGTGTCCGGAGTGCGGTCGGGTCTGCGCATCCAGGTTAGGTCTTTACGCACATTCAAGAATACACCAAAGGCGGTGAGTGTTATGGGATCCTCGAACTCGAGGCCCGGCAAAGAAGAAAGAAGGATTGATTAATCATCATACAAATTCAAATTCAATATTCATACTTAGGAACACAGGACAACGTCTGTCGGGAAAGCTAGTAGGTACCGGTATTGTTATATTTTTTGATCAAGATTTTGTTTGCGTAGAGCATAATATTATTATTTGGCGCCTATTAAAAGAATTTTGATAGTTGGATATCATACACTTGCAACTTTATTTACATTGATATTTTTTTTATGAAATATCGCTAATATTATATATTTTTTTGTTGAAATCACTCGAGAATCAAATTTTTTAGTTCATGGTAAGTTTTAAAAGAATTATTACACGATCGACCTCGTATAATAATATTTCCAGTGAAAAGTATAAGAGTATATTTAAAAAAAGTTTGAAAAATTTATCTACATAAATAATTATTATCATTCTATCAATACATTTGTGAATTCAGAATATGCGAAATATATTGGTAAGTGAATACATAATATGCTCACATATGTAACTATGTAATATATAAATAATTTATTTAATTAGTTACTGTAACGCAATAATTATTTCACGATGAAATGGGATCTATATTGCGCTGAAACTAATGGGTAATGATTATAATTTCTGGTTCCTAATTAGAAATAATGTTCAGGGCTGGTTATAAAATATTAAAGAGGTTGTCTGTAGTATCGATATTCGTGATCTGTCTCCATATAGCGTTCAAGGCAGACTCGCATTTCGAAATGATTACTCTCCTGGGCATACTGTACCAGCTATATAATATGAACTAGCTCGGGGACTCAATGCTTAACTTCCCTTGTATCGTAGTGGGTTTGAAGAGGTCACCAACCATTGGTTTATGGCATTTTAATTTTTTTTTTTTTACCAAAACATTGGGTATCAGTCTCCGGATCTCACTGATCGGTTTACAACCTCCTTATCAAATCTAAGTTGCAATAATATTCAGTTTTCCCCTTTACTGCAACGTTTCTTTTTTTTAAGTTTTAATTTTATATATTATATACAATATAACAGATTTTTTTCATAACCCTCAACCATGCTGTCCGAAGTCTGACAATTTTTTTGTCGCGAATTTTTTGATATCTGTGACTAGGAAAAATTCATCAAAACATATAATTTGAAATTATTAATGTAATATTTGCGCATGTTATCAACTTTAGACCACTTATTGCGGACGCGATTCAATGAATACACGTTTTTAAGCCAACCATCAATGATGAAGGTCGCAAGCCCTAATGGTACAACTATTAACATTAAAATAGTACTCATGTAAATTGTGACGTCTAATACATTGTATTGAACGTGTATTTATTAATGTAAATTTTTTTGAAATAACAATCTAATGATTACATATCGTATACATTTGCTTCATAAACTTTTATTTTAAAAAGTACTTTTCATGAACTGCTGTTTAAATTATTTTTTGATATTTTTTGTTTAATATTATTATGTATTTATTATTTTTTGCCATCCATTTTTGTGAACAATATCAAAATTCATATAGAATATTGTCCTGCGGATGTATTATATAAAGATTTCAACGCATATTTTCATTACAATATAAAACTACAGTATGTTGTAGTAATTATGAGAAAGGTATACGAAAAAAACAGGGAATGTCCATGTATGTTGCATTTGAGAAAACTGTAATCAAAGTTTGAACATTCCTCGTTATTGACCTGTATGTTATGTTGTAATACTGGAATGACGGGGACATAACTTGTTTTAACGCAGTTTTTTTTTAAGTTTTCTGAACAAATAATATGATAAGGAACATTATCTATGCTCCTATCAAAAAGTCAATTTATGAAAAAATGTGGTATTCCTTATTTTTTTCGTGTACCCTTTTGTCAATTCAATTATTTACCATATTTTATTATTTGTACTGGGCAGGCAGCTCAAGCTGATAGGCTCACATTATTGTCTCTCAAATAAACATCTAGTCCGTTCTTAAACAGATTGACACTAGAGTAGACAGAACACTCTCAGGCAATTTATTCCACACGTCAACCACTCTGTTACTAAGTGCATGCTTTCTTAGATTGCATTTAAAACGTGATTTGCTCAACTTTAGGTGGTGTTCTCTAAGATTTTCATTGATATTCTATTTAAATATAGGTATATTTATTGGTGGTTGATATCCTATCGATTCGGTCGCCGACTTTGTAATAACATGCTGATGTTTCGATCAATAGTGCTGTCAATCTTCCTCTAGTTTAAAACGAGGTAGACAAACTTTTTGGTGAAAAATGTTGACGATGTATGAACGAGCGGTTATCTGACGTGGCCATCTCCACCGAGCCATATTATAGCGTGAACCAACCCTCTCCACACAAACCAGGCCGCACTCTGTTCTGACTGATGCCTTATTCATTCAACAAGTTACCACCAGCTACCAACTTCTGCCATCACCACTTGCGGTTTACTTACCTATAATAGACCACCACGACTTAACGCTTGTTCTTCCCTTATGTTCTCACTAATCTCTCCAAGATGAACAAAGGGATGTATTATAACTGTGGTTTAAGAAACTCCTCAAATTATTATGCAATTTTACCTCTAGTATAGAAATAATCTTTGCAGAAATCATAAGTGGGACTAGCGACCTCAGTTGGATTTAAAGTTTCATATACAGAAACAATATTCCCCGTTTTCCTACGGTTGATGGCATCCCTATTATCAGTACCCGTATTCTAAATTTTATCGGGAGATAGTCAAGGAAGTAAAGTGAGTAACAAGGTACATTTTGTATGGAAACAAGTATGTCTGCGTATCGAATGCGAGAATCACTTTTGTTTCTAGAAATGTCTTTATGGCGACGTTTTCCACACAAAATGTATCGTGTAATACTCACTTTACTTCCGTGAATATCTTCCGATAAAAGTAAGAATAGCGGTAGAGAAGAGCTACGAATATAAAACACTAGCTGACCCGTCGAACTTGGTATCTAAATAAATAATATTTTAGGTTTTATGTCACATATCTGAAATTCGGTTTTTAGTTATACAACACGGATAACCATTTACTGGCATTAAAAAAACCTGCATCATACCACGCTATACATTCATTGTGTCTGAGTTAATTTTTAAATAAAAAATCTTAACCTATGTAAAAAAAAAGAATTTATGTCATTATTTTCGATATTTTAAAAGTTATTCTGCTCAGTTAAAATGATATTGATTGATCAAATATAGTTGAAATAATAAAAAAAAGCTTACTTAAAGTAGTACCTATCATTTTTTCATACATATCTTCTATTTTAACCTTGTCAGACGTGTTTCAATTTGTTTTTTTTTTAATTAAGTAAATTATGGTAGATCATAAGCAAATTATATCCAGCTTCTTTAATATATATCAACGATGCGCATGATAGATATGTTATGGCTTAATGGGGCCCATTTCACTTGCTGCAATTGTTGTTCTCTATGTATAGTTGTATATTTCTTTATTTTGTGTGTATTATGTATCTTATTGTTTATTATGTTTTATTATTATTTTTTTAAATAAATAAAAAAAATAAAAGAATGAAATTATGTTCCTAAGCACATTTTGAAATCAATCTTTGTTAATATGTTACTAAGTAAATTAAGTTCTTATCTAACGCCAATTTGATAAATTCACATTTGTTGCGTTCTCTTCAAGTCAGAGATAAATTAAATGCACTAAGAAATAAATATCCGCATGATAATTCACTTCAATCTCGTTATAGGAAATATCGTAATGTTTGCAACAAATTGATACGGGATACTAAGTACTCTTTTTATAGGAATAAAATTGAATCTTCTAGGAATAAACCAAGAGAGATGTGGAGGACTATTACTGATGCTTCTAATATAACGAAGAGGAGTCGTCCTATTGAAAAGATTAAATTGGGTGATAGAATATATCTGACAACTGACAATATTCATCATATAGTAGAAGGATTTGCTGATCATTTTTCGGGAGTCGGCTCTTCTTTGGCGAGTAGTATCTTGAATGGCATGGGTACAACTGAGGAACTTTTGGCACAGGCTCATACTGAAAGGGTTAATACATCGCATAATGAATTTAAATGTTCACCTTTCTCCGAACAGGAAATAAAGGTGGCGATTGAAAAATTGGTCAGTACAAAATCGAAATCAAGTGATGGGCTTTCAGTTTGTACTTTAAAATTGATAGGTGATCTCATATTGAGGCCGCTTCAATATATATTTAATTTATGCATAAAAGAGGGTTTATTCCCGGATTGTCTTAAGATGGCTACATTGGTTCCGTTACATAAGGGTGGTGACACTATGAGTGTGAATAATTATAGGCCTATATCATTGTTGCCACATTTATCCAAGCTCCTGGAAAGACTCGTCAAATCGAGGCTAGTTGATTATTTGGAGAGAAATAGCTTAATATCAGATTTTCAGTTTGGATTTAGAAAACGAAAGGGTACTGAGGATGCGATTGCAGAACTTACGACTTACTTGTCTGAGAGTCTGGATGTTGGAATGAAATGCATTGCGGTGTTTCTCGACTTGGCTAAAGCTTTTGACACGGTCTCGTATAAAATTCTTTTGGTTAGACTTCGGAGGATGGGTATCATAGGTCAAGAGCTAAAATTCTTCAATAGTTATCTCTCGGGACGCAGGCAATCAGTCTTGATAAATGGAACAAGGTCTTCTTCGAGATTGTTAACATTTGGTGTTCCTCAAGGAAGTGTTCTGGGACCAATATTATTCTCAATTTATGTCAATGAACTACTTAGATTACCTATTGAGGGAAGAGTGTTGTGTTTTGCTGATGATACAGCGCTTGTGTTTGTGGGAGAGGATTGGAAAACTGTATATGACAGATGTCAAAGAGGTATGAACTGTGTTAAGTCTTGGCTGGATGATTCATTGCTTTCTCTGAATGTTGAAAAGACCAAATATTTGAAATTTAAAATAACAAAGAGAACTGGTCCTGATGATAATTTTGAGTTAAGAGTGCATTCTTGTGGCGGTGTGAATGGTTGTGATTGTCCTAGGTTAATTAGAGATTCATGTATCAAGTACCTCGGTATTCTGATAGATGATACATTATCATGGAAGTATCATGTGGAGGCACTCAACAATAAGATCAGAAGAGCATCATATATTCTGAGATGTGCTAGAGGTTTTCTAAATAAAACAACGCTTAGATCTGTGTACTATGCGATTATCCAATCTCTGCTATGTTATGGCATTGTAGGTTGGGGAGCGTGCTACAGTAGTACTCTCAGGGTCTTACACATCTCACATAAATGGGTTATAAAGATAATGTTCAGGTTGCATGGACGTTTTCCGACCTCTCAACTGTTCAATGATTTGAAATTTTTGTCTGTGAGACATTTGTACATAAGTAGGGTGTTGCTGCAATTCTATAAGGTTAAGCTGGATTGGAGGAGGTCGCAACAGGGTAGAGTCACTAGACAAATGTTTTCTTTGAATTATGATGTTCCCTTTAAGAACACAATATTTGGCCAGCGACAGTTCGTATACACTGCGCCCAAACTTTTTAATAAATTGCCTGTAGAGATTAAGCAAATCTTGTGCTTCTATAAATATAAACGTGCCTGCTCTAGTTGGGTCTCATCTATTCAGTTGGAGGTTTTGCAGGGCATCTTGGGTTTTGTCCCATAAAGTATTTTGTTTAGTCTTTGTCTTTTTTTTCTCTCTCTTCTTTCTTCTTTGTACTGTTGATTTGATTGATGTTTGTTGGACCAAAGAGTGTTGTGACTGTTGGGTTAGGCTTTGTTTGTGGACTGTACGTATTTGAGTTGGTGGTTGTGCTGTTGTTCGTGTTTGTATGTTCCTTTTAATATTCTTTTTTTGTGAACTGTATATAATGTTTGCCCTAGTACAGGCTTGGCCTATTTGGGCAGCAGTTAAATTTGTTATCCATTATCATTGTATTATTATGTTTGAATAAATAAATAAATAAAAAATAAAAATTAAATTTCAAAGTAGTAAAAAGGTTATCTACTTAGAGTTTTCTTTAATTTTCTAATTTTCCATATTAGACATGTGTAGGTACCTTTTATATGTATAAAAATGTAAGATACATTCCATTCGGTCTTTATTGGCCGTGTTGGCTCGCGAGCCATTGCTTCGCCCGGCGTGGCTCGGGCTGCCTCAGGGATACGTTGCCTCGGCCGAGCGCCGTCCGATGTCGGTTTTTGCCAATTATCAAAGGCGCCTCAGTCTGAGCTGCTCGAGTGGTGTGGACGGATCGATCGATACTCGCAAGCCACTGCAACATAATGGATAGAGAAGCTTGTATTCGTTTGATACAACTATGGAAGTTTCAAAATGCTATGGGATTCTAAAGATCCAGACCATTTGAATAAAAACAATCGAGAAGATTGCTGGAGAAAGATCGCGGGAGGGAAAGGAAAGGAAAGATCGTATACGAAGGGAAACTTAATACTAACTGGTTCACCGTGGCTCACGAGGCCCGCTCGCAATCTTTAAAATTTGCCTCGGGTGCCACAGCTCGCGAGCAGGAAGACTGAGCGTGGCTCGCGAGCCGTGCATGCTCGGTCTGTCTGGACACGACTACTGATTAGTTGTGTTTTGATTAAGAATCGTTTTACGTATATTACGAATATTTATTTTTAGCAATGTAGGGATGAAAATAGTATTAAGAAAATGTTACACTCAATAATTTTTGTACAAAGGTTAGATGTGGTATTTTATTCAATATATAATTAAATAAATAAATGTATGATTGTTTTATGAATTAATTTTACCTATATAAGTTTTTAGTGTTGTGTTTGTTTTTATTTTAATTTTAATATGTACCTGTTTTCTTCTCAACCTCAAAATGTTCCAATTCTGATGATTTTGTTCTTGTTGTGATACTGTTTTATGCCGACGTTGAGTTTTGAATTTACAAAAAAATATCAAATAGCAGACGGGCATAGTACGGGCAGCAGGACTGTGTAGAGTAATAAAAGATCAAATAGCAGACGGGCATAGTACGGGCAGCAGGACTGTGTAGAGTAATAAAAGATCAAATAGCAGACGGGCATAGTACGTATAGGCAGCAGGCAGCAGGACTGGGTAGAGTAATAATGTTGTCCACTGCAAGTGAGTCCCAAGACGGGTGTCGTTAAATTTAAAATAATTAAAAGTCAGTAAATAACAGTTAATCATATTAATTAATCATCGGATGCAGAGCCTAACTGTCTCGTGTTAACTAATCAGATCACACACCTTATACACTACACACTCACTTTATACGGACTACTTACCTACATACAATTAATCGAATGAAAATCATCTTCATCCATTACTACAAGGTACTGTTTTCTTCCTTTGAAGCCGACGGATGCCGTGTTTTTTTATTTTGTAATAATTATATGTCCTTCAAGATGACAGGCGAAACACTGACGGTCCTCCTATGCTATCCTCCCACTGAGGATGGGGATGCGGCTGCCAAGGACTGTTTTTATGACAGTCTGGATGCAGTTGTGTCCCATTTCCCAAGGCGCCACCGCTTAATAGTACTGGGGGATTTTAATGCCGAGGTTGGCAGTGACGCCCAGTATGGACCAGGCGTCATGGGTAGGCTTGGCATGGGAGTGATAAATGATAATGGAAGCCATCTGATTGGTTTCGCTACACTCCATGGACTTTTAATTATTATTTTAGGGGTATGGGTATAGTAGTTGGTAGAGTGAGAATGCACAGGTATTGTATGGTGAATCGGTTTATTGTAGAAGTAACATATAAATATTTAATATAGTACCGATTATAATTGAGCGGGCCATCATCTGTCTCGCGACCGCGATGCGCGTCGCGAGACAGATGATGGTGCGTGTTGACTCTATGCGGATTTGGTGAAGACTGATGGTTGGTGTGCTGCCTTGTACGATGTGGCAGGCTGCTACTGGATGACGACATCTTGGAGGAACGCTATTGGTTAATGATGTCGTCATGAACAGGGTCGAACGTTATTGGTTGATGATGTCGTCATGAACAGGGTCGCCACAGGGGGAACTCTGTTCCCCCACAAGGACATCCATAAATATACTTGGACCTCGCTTGACAGGAGAACAAAAAAAAACAGTTTGACCATCTTCTGGTAAGGGCCAGCAACCGAACTGACCTGCGTGATGTCCCCACCTACCGAGGGGCAGCCATGGATACTGATCACGAACTCCTTGTGGGTTCGTTGAGATTCAGATTTACCCATTTCCAGCAGGGGCCGTCTGCCTCTCGCCCGCTGGACATACGCAGGTTAGAGAGTGCTCAGTATCGTCATACGTACGAGGCTGAGTTACGCACCAGGTTTGCCCCCTTGCAGGATTCACACGGAGCTGTTCCGATTGAGATAGCTTGGAATACCTTCCGTGACGCCGTTATGGAATCCGCACGTTCTTCTGTCGGCTATAAGAGCAAAAAGAGGCCAATATGGATGTCCGATGGGTCCTGGAGCCTCATCGAAGATCGCCAGAAGGCTAAGACTTCCTGTTGAGGAAGTCCATGCAAGGAGCAAGAGGTATACCGATAACACAGAGAGATCGTCTAACCGACCTAGTGTTGTTCAGTACGACAGTGGAGGAATTACAGCGCAGTGTTTCAAGACTCTGCGACGAAACAGCACGCCTCGGCCTTCGAGTCAATGCCAGTAAAACGGAGTTCATGGCGAATAATGCCTGCCCCGATAAGCAGCTACTGATAACCATCGATGGTCACCAGGTCTCCCGGGTGGATAAATTCAAGTACCTGGGAGCAACCATTACCACCATTGGTGACCTCGGGGCTGAGCTCAGATACGTATCGGTATGGCAAGTGGCGCCTTCAACAACATGACCAAGATATGGAAGGTGTCGGCGTTTAGTGTCGAGACGAAATGTAAACTATTTGATGCGTGTGTGTAGCCCATTCTCCTGTATGGGTGTGAGTCCTGGCACCTGACTTTGGCCCAGGCACAAAAAGTATCTGCATTCGAAACGAAGTGCCTCAGGAGAATTTTGGGTATAAGATGGTACCACCGCATCACGAACGACGCTATACGCCGGCGCATCCTGCGTGAGCCCATCTCTACTATTATGTGGAGGAGATGGACTTGGCTGGGACATGTGTTAAGGATGCCGAATGACAGTTGGCCGAGGAGAGCGCTGTTCTTCCTCCCATCAGGGTCCTGGAGACGAGGAAGACCCTCTCATACTGTGTTCCGCTCCTTCGAAGCAGACCTGAGGGACATGGACATGGTGTGGGAGGAGGTCATTAACGTTACGCAAGATCGAGCGCAATGGAGAGCTCTTGTTGCCTCCCTATGCCCTAAGTGGGGTCTAAAGGGAGTTTAGATTGGAATAATTATACGGCAGTTGTATGGTGAAATCATTTTCCTAGGAAACCAGAGCTAAAGAAATTAATAAAAAAGTCATCTGAATTAATTTGAGTGAGCTAATGTTTAGGATGGTTACTGTATATGAAACATTCCATATGACAACACCGAATAATAAATTATATCCAACGGAGTAGAGTTTGCCTCGAGGGGCTTCCACCCTCAGCCATATACCAACACCATAAATACCATACACGTACCATACCATACCATACCTATCCGCCATTCCTCTAAACTCCAATCAGCCCCCGTAGACTCAATGACAAATATGCGAAAACACTATACATTAATATTGTCGTCTTCCTGATGTAGCTCATGTATTGTGTCATTCATGACATGTAATAATTGTCATATTCTTAAATATACATTAGAATAAAAAATAAATGAAAACTAGTATAGGTATATGAAATAACCAAATAAATAAAAATAGCCGGAACTAAATACTTACCAGAGGCAATAATGTCAAGTCAACCAGATCCGTCTATTATGTGATAGTATTTTTATGGGAAATTTTAGACCCCCCATTCACATATGATATTCTAAAATCTCCCCCCCCCCAACTCACTGCGATATCACGAAATTTATGAACCCCACCCCCCTTTGGCTCTATTTGAGATAGAATAGGTACACAGAAGAAATTAGACTCTATTTAAATTCTAACCCACCCGGAAATGAGTCCAGAATCTCATCAATCAGAACAAAATAAATTATCTTGAAATATCATTCAAACTGACATTGTTTGAGAATACGTTGAGTAATATATTGATTTTTACAGCTTGAAAAGTTGACCGTTTGATTGTGAACATTTAATTGTGGAAGGTCATTACTTATATTTTAAATTCTTATTGTTTTACATATCAGTATAGATATGGTCTAATTATTTGTATATAATTAATGCTAAATAGTTGCCCGTTAATTAAATAATTACCAGAGGAAGGGGTGGAATATAAAAAACCTGACGTAAAAGGTGGGATTTTCAACCTAGGAAACACACCCTCTTAACTTTTTATAAAGTTATCTACTTAAAACAAAAATTTAAACCTTGAATCTCTTATTGAGAAAATTGTCGTCTATTCTACTATATCAAAGGCGGCTTAGCAATAACATTTTTTATTTATTTACTAGCTTTCCCGACAGACGTTGTCCTGTGTTCCTAAATATGAATACCTATTGAATTCGAATTTGTATGGTGATGAATTAATTATCATTTGACCAATGTGATTCCGAACGATGCGTCAGTTTTAAACCTTGTATATTGCATGGGTAACCTAGTATGTACGGGGAACCAGATTCGCACCAATAGAATCCTTGCATAAAGTGCGCATGCGTGACACAAACAGTAGATATTAAAGTTTTTCGGCATTGCTAGCAAGTTCACAATGGTCCTACGGTTATAGTCGCCGCCGTTGGTATTGATGGTTGTTGGTTCGAATCCCAGTGGGGGCGGACCTTTTTTTTCGTTTTTTTTTCTATTTATCCGTTTTTTTCTGTGAAAGATGTCTAAAGTGTATTTGTGTTCACTTTGGCTGAGCCAAATTCATAAAAAAATAGGTTCGTTAGCCTATTTTCATGACTAACAGTCATGAAAATAGGTTAGGTTAGGTTAGAACATAATTATTTAGGGGGGTTTGGGGGGCAGAGCCCCCCATACATCTTCGCACACACCCCCGAATCCATTTTACCCTCTGCAAACCGAATATATTTGAATTTTAGGCGCATTTGAATTGTTGACGCCATTTGAATTTTTAGCGCGAATCTGGTTCCCTGTACATACTAGGCTACCCATATTGCATCCGCGTTCTGACAATCGCACCAATTGACAATTTCTGTCAAAATTTCTAAGTTGGAATAAAAATTATAAGGTAAAAAGTACTAATAAGGTTGTCTACGTAGAGTTTTCTTTAATTTTCTAATTTTCCATGCATTTTTCTTAATTTTTTTCTTCTAAAAGGACATTCTCCTAATAAAGGCCTACACGACAAAAAAAGAATTAGCGAAATCGGTCCAGCCGTTTAGGCATGATGCGATGAGATCGGGAAATAGCTCTCCATTTTTATATTATATAAGATTTAGCGTATGGTCTAAGAACATCTTACAAAAGGATAAAGTAGATTAAAAAAAATAAAGTCTATGGATTGGAGCAGGGAAATAATTTTCCTGCTTGTCAAATAGTCTATGCACATAAAACCTAAAAACCCCTACTCGCAATCGAAAGTGAAGCCTATAAGTTGACGTTTGACAATTTGGTTGGCAAAAGTGGTTATGTTTCTTTGTGGGTATGTATACCTACCTACTTTAAATATGTTATTATTTATATTTTTTTAAGTAATTTGAACTTAATGTAGGTATCCCCTTTTCTATAATTAAAAATCAATCAAATTATTAACGAATCTCTATACAACACAACAACATTCATTTTTGCCAACCAATCTGTCAAAAATGGCAATCAATGAGGCTTTTTTGCTTTGCTATCTAGGTAATTAAAATAACGGATCCTCGCTACGCTGCGCTGGTCAATGTGATGTTTTTTTTTCAAAATAAAATAACGCATGAAGAATACAAATTCAATTTTCGGGTAAAATAGTATTTTGTAAGTTGTTATTACTTAATTAAAAAATGCGCAATCCATTACGTTTTAAACTAATGATATTTAAAATTTATACGAGTTTTTAATTAGAGGGTAGTAAAATTAACAAGGGGTTGTAAACATAGACTTGTTTATGTGTTGATAGTAGCAGATAAAAAAGATACATTTTTATGAGTTAGCGGGGTGTCAATTGTTGATAAGAATCCTACCCGAAATTAGCCCCCGAACTTATTTTATCACAGATAATTAAAATATTATCTCTTTTTCGCTCATATAATATCACGTCAGGTTTCTACCCTAGCTTGATGACCACTCAGAAGGAAGGTTTATATAGTTTATATAGTTTAAACAGTCCCACAATTCAACATTTTTTTTTGGTTATTTATTTATCGTATGGTAAAGGTACAGTACATCACATCATAAGTTATTCAAAATAATAGTCATTTAGTAAAATAATAAAAATGTTTGGATGAGCGTAAGCAACAGGCTTGCTTGTCAATTTTTTTTAGTTTTTAAACCAGCGGTCGCCAAACTTTTTGACCTCATGGACCAGTTAATTCTTCCCGCGGACCACTTAAATATAGGTATTTACTTATAAAAAAAATTGTGATCAAAGAACACATAAAATGTACCTAGTTAATAAAATGAAACTATCAATAGTAACCAAGTTATGAAAGCTTTATTAATAAACCATAATAAAATACTTAACATGATGAGTAAGTATATTCCACATTTTTCTGAAATTTTCTTTTCTAAAAAATCACATACCTACCTAATGTAAATTTTTACGAATCATTTTTATTCCATGATTATCATACTTCATTAAAAGCTGAAAAACAAAATAAAAAAAATGGTTGAAAGTAACGATCTTATTAAAACCTACATTAAATCAATCTTGTTGGATTTTTAATTGTTAATTTAGATAATTTAGTCTAGTGTCCATCTTTTACTGTATTTCAAAGGCTTGCTTTGTCTAAGCCATTTACGTCACCAACATTCGCCTTTTCAAATCCTTGAACCAGCATGCCTTCAACATGACATTGGGGTTTGAGCCCCTAACTCCTCCCCTGGCTACGGCCCTGCAACAACTTTCTACATTTCGAATACATATTTACTAACCGTTGCATCTTTCGCTGGTATTTTACATTGTATGCAATATCGACTGCATTGATAAATAAATCGAAACCCATTTAATTGGCACGGTATAATTACATTATACCCGTCTAACACAAATTGGTTAAAATATCGCAGTTGATATAAATCGATAGTAGAGTGCAGAAATGTGCAGCGTTAAACTGAAGCGCTCCCCTACAATACCCCAGTGAAATAATGTGATAACATAAATAACTCGGCTTAATTAATATTGGAATAGTTTAATAATTAATTCACACATACTCACAGTAAACCGATAAATTAAATTTACTATTCCAATATTGAATTTTACACAAATGGTTATCATACGTTTCATAATATTTGCGCGATGAGATTCTAAAAATATATATTTAACGTGTCAGTATATAGCTTCCGTGGGGTTGCCGGCTAAGAATAGCACCTCTGCTCTTTTTGCTGGTTTTTCGAGCATCCTGTAAGAGGCAGGAAATCGAAAAATCAGATCGGGACCGTGAGGTTGACCACCTCACGTCCTTACACTTCAACCGGTCACAATGAGCCTCGAACGCCTTTAAGCGCAATGGAGAGCTCTTGATGCCTCCCTATGCTCCTGAGTGGGGGTTAGGCCTCCCGCATTGTTGGTTTGGAGGGGATCCGCTTTGGGCTTGATTTGTGTGGGGCCGGCTTTTCGGTTTGATTTCTTCGATCGAGCTAGGAGGTCGGTTTCATGCGGGTCGGGTTTGCTGCGGATTGGTCTCCTCCGGGCTGGTTGTGCGGGGGGTCATAAAGGGAGTATGTATGTATGTATATAGCTATCGAAACTATTGCCTGAGACATTTTTTTCTAGTAAACCTACACATATTTCGCAACACCAAATACAATGAGTGGAAGAAATATTCCGAATAGACTATAATATAATATAGAAGACTACGCCATAGTGGTAGCCGACGTCGGGGGACAGCCGCCCTAGACATTATGAAATTGGCGTTCGACTACAAACGAAGATGTCAATGGAGAGTGCGAAAAAGTAAATTGTCCATTGGAACACAAACAATTACCAAACAAAGACTTATATAATAATATAAAAAGTAGACAGTTAATTTTCTTCCTACTCTATATTGTCTTAAAATTCGTTTGTGGTAGTTCGCCGTATGCAAATAATTGTCTAGGGCTGACATCGCACTGGAAGAAGAAGATATAGGATGTCAACCCTGGGGTAGAAATTACGTACGAAGAAAAAACAGCAAATTCTGATCATTCCGGGAATCGAATCTAGGATATCTTGATAGGAAGACTTGTACTTTAGATGAAAAAAGCTACCAAGGTCGGTCATAGATCGTTTGTAAACACTGGTTCTTTTGCATATTAAAATTACATGGGTATAGATTACTACAGAAACATCAAGCATTGAATCGCATCAAAAACGATTTCGTGAAAGTCTTGTGAAAGAAATGAAGAGAAGAATTCTGGATTGACGTCGTGGAAGAACCTACAAAATAGAGAATCCACTAAGGCGATTACGTTCCATTGCTGTGAAAGATTGGGATTTTATACTCAGTTTTGTAGAAAAATTCAGTTAAATCAAATTTTGCGTGCTCTAAAGTTTAGGTACATATAAGACTTATTTTGTGTGCGATGACGTACGTTATGGAGAGCTATTCACATGCCTAGCTGCTACCCTTCGGGGGTTGGGAGAGAGGCCACCCCGCCCCGGTCTGGTATGCCGGAATATTTATGTATATTCACTGAGCTATGTAATAATCTCAGGACGGATTTAATTTGGAGGACTGATTTCATAGAGACGAGCCGCTGCAGAGAGGGAAGGCACGCGTCAAAGCTGTGGGTTAGAGAAAGACAACAAGATTTTGTCAGTGACGGGTGTCTGTTTTAATATATCACAGTAATGACCCGCTCTAAACGAAATATGTCGAGTTTCAGCACTGCCTGTGAATCTGGGAGACGCGTATATACGTATATGAACGTTATGGGGAATGCCATTAGTTCCCTTCTCGTTATGGCGTAGGATTTTGTTGGTTTTTAATTTCATCAAAATTATCTCACAGAGACTTTTCATACTTACCATAAATGTGTTAATCAGATATTCAAGAAAACGATTCTTGTGTTGTTCCGTTTAGGTAAATATGAAAAATCCTTTCCATTTGTTTTTATTTTGATTTTTATTTTACAATCAGTGGATCAAGTTTTTTTCTCCTGTCCAATCTTTGATTCTGAAATGTTCCTCTTTAACATTAAACGTGTACCCTTTTAACCTACCCACTGTCCAAGTTTCTTATTCGCCCACGGTTGTGGTATAATCAATTCAGCATTAATGAGATGTGATAAGTTGGTCAAGGAGAGCGCCGTTCTTTCTCCCATCAGACCCCGAAGTCTCACGAGGAAGACCCTCTCATACTGTGTTCCGTTCCTTCGAAGCAGAGCTGAGGAATCTGGACATGGTGTGGTAGGAGGTCATAAACATTGCGCAAGATCGAGGGCAATGGAGAGCTCTTGTTGCCTCCCTATGGGGCGTTAAGGGAGATTGTATTGGATTGGATTAGTTTAATGACAGAATTTTCGAATAAATTAATATCCTTGCTTTTCCATTTAAATATTATGTGAGAATGCATGATATTGTGGTATTTTTTACATGTATTTATTATTGTATAAGCTGTATGAGTACTGATAATGTAACACACTCTTTTTTTGACCCATGCACTTTCTTCCTTGTGCTTCAGATAGACAGTTTCCTTTTTGAAAAAGAGGGAAAATGCTGTGGAGTGAGATAACGATTTATAGAAAGAATATTAAGACAAAAGATAGAACCACCAGTGGTAGGCCCTAACTATAGAAAGAAGCTCTGTTGAGTTTGGAGTTGAGGGCTTTAGCCGGTTTGAGTCCGGCACTACAAACACTACCCCGCGATACGGCCTGGGTGTGTTCATGATGGATTTCCCCTCTGGATGTCTCTTTTCGTTAGCGTTTTTGAAAATCTTATGCTTACCTACCATGTTAAATTATACAAAATTGTCTAGCATACACTTCGTGTACACTGTAGCAAATTAGAAACTCTTCTATAATTTTCTCTAGAAACTGTTTCAATATTGTCACTTCCGCATTACGATTATGGAAGTTAGTGTGAACAACAATATCAAGTAAACGAATAATTAAAAAATAGTAAAAGTCGCGTAATGAGAGATTAAAGTGTGATTATTATTTTCTGAATGAAACTCTACAAACCTCTAAAAAACATTAGGAGGACATAAAAGACTCGTTTTAAGTTAAATGTTTCATCATTTTAGGGTAGACTATACAGTGTGTTACATCACACATATGCTCTTTAAACATTTTGTTTGTTCAAAACGGGAAAATAACTTGGTCCTTTCCCATTTTTTCTTGAAAGAGTGTATGTCGTATTGTTTTTTTGAAAAGTATGATGAGTTTCAACAGTTTTTCAACCATTGAATGGTTTTAGTTTGGGTATTTGTATCTTGCCTTGGGGTTACCGGCCTAGAATAGCACCTCGCTGCTCTTTTTGCTGGTTTTTCAAGCAACTTGTCTTTACAAATTGGGAAACCGGAAAATCAGATCAAGACCGTGAGGTTGATCACCTCACGTCCTTAAGCCCTAAAAGGTCAGAAAAAGAGAAAGAAATATGCCTTGGACGCCTGAACCCTACAAGGGGGGGGGGGGGTGTCCCCCCTTTAACACGGAAAATCGAACGTAATGGAGAGATCTTTTTGTCTCTTTATGCCCCTAAGTAGGGTTAGGGAGAATAAATGAATCTCTGTATCCGTAATTTTCAAGTATTTATGCCCTCTGTGAAATAAACTATCACAATAAAGTGTTTATTATTACACTTTTCCATATTCAAACACTAAGGATATTGAGTAGATTTTGACAATTTTACGATTCCGATTTAGATCAACCCTTCTCGTTTTACGGCACCTAATATGGCATATGGAGGCAACAAATACCTTTCTTTAAATTCAATCTCTCGCTATGGTAGTGACCTTCTCTCGGACGTTTGCTTCAAATAAATAGAACACAGAACGATAATATTTTTTATCTCGTTTTTGGAACTGTGATGGGAATAAGAGCAGCGCTCGTTTTGATCGATAGATTTTGTTATCCTTCACATATCCCAAATATTCTCCTTTCTCCATCCACTTTTAGAGTAAAGAAAAAGAGCTTGCACTACGAGTACTGACTAGCACCTACGAGTTTTTTCGAAAGTTTATTGCACGCTAAAAAGCGCTTATAAGCGTGCAAATAGTGTTCTAAAATCAAACGATCGAATCGTTCGATCATTTTTGTATGGATAATTTTCGAAACTCTTTAGATGATCGTTACGATATTCGATCATCGAAAACTTATACTAGGGCTACTGTTTCGATAGTACCTATATTCTTCTTAGGCAAATAATTATCGTCGAGTGGTTAACCCATGACGTTACACCCTGTATATTATGTCATACTATCTCCTAACACAATACAATAGGTACTTTTAATAACACCTAACGACTGTCCCAGTGAAACAATCTAAACTTTCAAATTGTCCTCTTTTTGCCCTCTTCATAACAATTTGCATATTTTGTCCTCATATCGCAGAGATGTCTTCAGGTTTGATAAAGATCAAGGGAACAAAAATCTCAATAATTATTATTATAATTTTTTTTTTACTCATCACGCCGTGTCCCGTAAGGGGTATATAGGCAGAGATAACGGACCTCCACTCTTTTCTATCCAAGCATACTTCTTTCGCTCCTTCCACCGACATACCATTTCTCATACAGCTTCTCCTATTTCTCTTACTTCTTACCTGGCCTTCCTTGAGGACCGAATCGATATGTTCAATCCACGTCATTCTCGGTAGCCCACGCTTTCTTACACCTTTCCTTTCAGCCTTATGAATTCTCTTTGTCATTCTGTTTGCATCTATTCTTTCCACATGCCCAAACCATCTCAACTTATTAACTTTCATCTTTGTCACAACACTTACTTCCATACCACACAGTTAATTAATATTCATTTAGATAGTTTTAGGCTGTTATACTACTAGATATTTAATGTAAATCAATAAATAAATATAATAATAAACCCCTTGATGCAACGATATTAAGAAGAATCAAAATATGGAATAAACTCACCAATGAATCGTTCATCATATTTTATCAATTTTTATTTATAAGAACACTGGGTTACTTATTAGATCAGGCATCAAAGACAGTTGATTTGCCTTACGGCAATTAGAAAAAAGATCAAAAAAGTTCACAGTTGATAATTCTGCATGCAAATGGATTAGAGAAAATTTTAATGTAGGTACTAACGGTTTTCTTGAAAAAAAAAATGAAAAAAAAAATATTAAGAGTTAAGCAGTTAACTTTATATGTTTAAAAAAGTCTTTTTAATACAGGTTAAAATGAACAAGTATAATCTATATTATAAAAATGGAGAGCGATTTTGTCATCGCGTCACGCCTAAACTGCTAGTAGGTAACCTTCTTAGTGCTTTTTAGAATATGATAATTACTATTCGAATTTAAGACCGATGATCGATTTTAAGACAGATGAACAAAAAAACTAATAAAATATCGAGACGAGGTTCGACGGGTCAGCTAGTTTGTTATAAATAGTGTATTAACTACCTACATGTCGTCAACTTCATGTCGTGGCTTGATGATTTAGATGTAGTTTTGGTGCAACAGCATCAATAGCGTTCACAACTTGATACCGGCCCTGCTGTTTGGTAATTCTTTAACACGACTTAAATTTGAAAAGTTTTCAAAGCGACATGCGTTATAAAAAAAAGCATCGGGTCCTCTGAGCGATTTGAATTTTAAAAAGAAGATACAACGAGATACTATTCTGAGTTCTGATGGAATGAGGACCATCTTAGCATACTTTGTTTTGGAGAAAAGACTTTTTTCTTCCTTCAAAAGTTCAAAGATCCTAGCATACATTGCTACCTTGGAGGATTTAAAGATCGAACGTGTGTAGGGCTTTTAGTCTTCTTAAGCTCATAAGAGAGGTCATGAGTATTGAATGGAAATTTATTAGACTTAGGTACTATCAGAATGCCTAGCTAGTTATTCTGTTGCTGATTTTCGTATTTAAGTACTAAAGGTCGTGGGTTCTTACCCCGGAGCCGACTATCTCCTCTTTCATGATGCATGTTTGCTTATGTGAAGGCTGCAGAATGTGATTTTTTCTTTCTCTTTAAATTGGAAAAATGTGCGGACGGAGGAGTATGATTTTTCGCACATTCATAGTTTATATAGAGAAAGAGTGGCGAACGCTACTAACTTTTTTTAAAATTATTCATAAAATATACATCAAATAAAAAAAAAACATTACGCACACTACTGAAGGTAATGTTTCGTATTTGACACTCACACACACTCCGATGTATTTGACATTGAATCAGACACATATTATATTCTATTGTTTATCTGTGGTCAAATTGAGAATATATTAATATTGTTTTCTTTAATGATATACAAAACTTTGTACATTATTATATCAACATTTCAAAATTGACGTATCCATGTCATTGTTTTGGAAAGAAAATTGTGAAATAGCGCTCGCTCAGTTTTTGACAATGGAACCTCAACAATGTTTATACTTATAATCTAAATTAGTTACGGTCGAATTTAGAGAACTGGTCGACCACTTGTAATATTTAAAAAAATGGGAAAGCTGTTTGCAAGGGACAAAATTCCAATACAAGAGGATCCTCAGGAAAATCTCCAAATCGATGGAAAGATAGTTGACAATCGAGATTACAGCGCCGACAGCACAAACAGGTTCACAAGAAAGAGGATGAAAATAAAATCAAAATATAACCTCGCTTACCTGTTGTACTAAACTCGTAGAATCTCTTACCATTATTTGAATGCAGTTGACCATAATATAATTTTATTAATTTTAATGGTGTTTTTCACATTGCGGAACTATAGGTACAGGTAATTCAAGTCGTTTCGTTTTGAAAAATTTCTCAATGCGGATTAAAATCTACATCTACCTACCTACCTACATTCTTTTTAATTTTTTAAATTTAGAAGATCATTTTTTTTTTCATCAAACGCTACATTTTTTTAGTAGACAAATATTTTTTTGGTGTTTTTGTACAAGATTGATTGAATTTGTCAATTTCCATAAACACATACAAGCAATCAACTCCATGCAGGGGGGTATGTATGGCTGAAAGCGATACATTGATCAGTTTCTGTTTCCGTCAATGACAGGACAGGGCTGAAAGAGAATTGAAGAGCGTTGATATTGGACGTTGTTTGGTTTTGTAGTGATATATAACATGCGAGGACCTAATTGTTGCGGATAATGTCGCCAAGTTGCTTAGTTGTGAAACGACTTGTGACCAAATCGTGAAATATTATGCAGGATCGAGGTCGAACCTTTTTATCCTGCTGGTTGCAGATTTTTTAAGCCTGAATTTAATGAGCGTTTTGTGATTTTGAAGAAATGTCACATGTCGCGATTATTTGCAATATAATATATTCGGCTCCATAAGAAATCAAGCGCGAAGGGGTTCATAAAAAAATCGGTAAACAAGTTCTCATGGACTCGGGTAGGTATATTAAAAAGTTTTATTTTCGGATACTTTCGGGTATTTTGGGTGATACTATTTTTAGATATTTGTTTCTCTATTATTTATTTATTTATTTTAATTCACAAACCAAATATTTTACAGTAAAGCACTATACTATTATAGGTACTTACAAACTAAATAATATACCTAAGTAAATAAATTATTAATTTGACAAAGTGAAATAGCATATTATGTAATTCATGTGACCAAATAGTTTATTGTTAACACTACTAAGTAGTCTTGTTGATTTCTAAGATTTTGTGTCATCAGAACGGCATTAACCGGCATTGTATGTATATCCTAGAAAACAGGAGACGAAGAACCTTATTACCTACTTGTGACCTATGTATGTGTAGAAATGTTTAATTCATAGGTAGGTGGGTGCCTACTCAATAGGATAAAAATGTCAGTGTATTTAATTATTATTAGTTATTGTTCTAAATTTGAATTAATTTTTCATTGTAAGGTATTTTTGTTTTGTTCTAGAAGTACCTATTATTGTATTCGCTCTTCATGGTGATGGAGTTGTGTTGTTACATTATTTAAAAAAAGTATTAAAACATTTTATAACCCGACACGACCATTTTGTTCTCATTTTATTATTTAACAAGAAGACCAAATTGTTTAACACAATTTGACCAAGTTTTTTAAAGGCACTCGTGGCGCCTACTTCTGGCTTTTTCTTGCAAACTTTTCTTTTGTATTGCTGAATTCGTATGTAAGTCTTTAAAGCACTTGGTTGATTGAACATTTTATTACAAACCTGAATTCGAATGGCTTTTGCATTTATTTGATTGATTAAACTTTTTTATTACAAATATTGCATTCGTTTGGCTTTTTTCAGCTATGAATTTGCATATTGTGTAACCCGAGTATGTAAATGTTTTTTCTCCACATCAATACCTTAAAAAAGTGCTCTAACACAAGTAGAACAAAATTTCTCTTTCGTTGCGAGTGGCGCCATCTTGTGGTAAACTCAGAAACTAAAAGCGTTAATGACATCAGTCAGTGAGGACAATTATATTATTACTAGTTTTTTAAAGGCGCCCGTGGCGCCCCTGGCCGGAGAGGTGAAAGTTCACCAAAAAAAGGGCATTTTGTCGTCGCCAATTCTCGTTCCGAGTAGCCCAAATGGCGATAAATCGCCCACGTTGGCAACACTTAATAATATTAGTTAGTATACCTGTATGTTCAACGCGCGTGCGCATAACGACAAAACGCTATTGGTTGCTCAGAAGCATCCCCGATCCGCTGGATCAAAACTTGTTTGAGGGTGCGAGTGGCGCGCCATCTAGCGGCGTTAATGACATCAGTCAGTCAGTCAGTCAGGCAGTCAGTCAGTCAGTCAGTCAGTGAGTCAGTGTTCAAGACAAATATTATATAGATTATAGATTCTGAAATTTCACTTATGTCTGCTCGGTCTTATGTATGTGCAACGACATAGTTAGTAAATTGTGAAACTAAGAAACTTGGTATATTGCCACGAACATGATATATTTGAGTGACGGTGTGAGAAGTCACGCTCGAGAGAGAGCATAGTGTGCTTGTAATTACAGAGTGACCCATGGTTACGGCTCTCCAGGGATAGGGGCACGCCGCTGGGTACCTACCGACGCACTAGTCGTACCCCATTCAATGGGGTAGTCCCCCAATAGTAAAGGGTTGCAGGATATTGCATAGGAAATATCAATCTCGCTAAGTGTCGGAAGATTTTTTATTAGTATTCATCAGGTATTCAATTTGAATAGGGTTTTTTAACTTTCATGCCGTGTCCAAAAAAGGATATGCAGAAACGTGCATGCATACCTACATTATTTTTTATCAAGTACTAGCTTTCCCAACAGACGTTGTCCTGTGCACTGCGTATTCATAATGTGCACTGCGCCTCCTTAAAAAATACATAATTAATTCGATTGAGTTAAGCTAATAAAATTTGAACATTAAAATATTTCCAAAACATTCATATTTCATTCGTATTCAAAACTCAGGCGGGAACAACGCGAGAATATAATATGCGCGCGCAGACATTCTACCTCTGTGCCCGATGGTGATTTTGTATGAAAATTGGAGTAAGAGGGATGGGCGGCAATTACGTTTGCAAGAATGAGAGGAAACTACCCGCGATGGCGTTGGCGCGTCACAGGTGATCCGTTCCATACTAACTGAAATATTGTATTTTATACAATTTTTTACCCATTTTTTTTCAACTTTTTATTAGTTATTCTGTTATCCGGAGCGGATAAGAATCCAATAAATCAAACATAAGAATTTGTTCAGCTGATCTCGAGTTATTCCTATTCGCACTAACCCGACTTTCATTTATATTAGAGATATTCCTTGTCATCTTTTTAGTGGCTGAGGAGAGCGCACTTCTTTTTCTCATCCATGTCCCAAATAAGAGGAAGAACTTCCGATAGTGTATTTGAAGCAATTCGTATAACGAAGGGGTTTAGAAGGCAATGGAGGTCTTATTGCTTCCCAATGCCCCTTGGTGTGATCTCAAAGGGAGAATAAATGAGAAATAATATGGCTGACACTGAGAAATAATTTGATAGAAGTCTGAGGTTTGGAGGTTTCTATGCTATGTTTATACCTACAATTGATTTAAGTATTAAAAAGTAAAAAAAATAAAGGCCAGCCGACAGTCGCAAGAAGTCTGAAGTAAAAGCCGCTAACCTGCGACTGCAATACGAAGAGCGAAGTGTTTGGTAGCCTAGAGATTTCGACGCCGGCTTTCGTATTCATAAGACTTTCAGGGAGCATACGGATAACATTGTCAAGCCAGCTCATCTGCAATTCTGGATTACAGAGGTGATAGGCTCTTGTGCTGTTCTAGCGGGTACGGTTTCTTTTGAGTCATAGTTTTACCGCCTAATCCCCAAAATCTGTCGCAAAAATCTTATCTCAACAGTAAGGATCATCTTCTGTTGAGCTTTCGTATATTTATTTTTTATTCAAAATAACATCTACCTCGGTCATTCTACCTAATAAATTTTTGTCAAAACAGTACAAAGCAATTTATGACGACTTTATTGCAGATAGAGTAGGTACATGTCATTTTTACGTTTTAACTCCAAAACATTTATGACACAAATGAAATAAAACTTTGCCACTTAATCGTAAATAATCGGCAAATTCGTGTGTGAGACGTTCAGTTCGTTTTAGAGTTTTGATGAACCTTCCGTTTCAGTGGGTCGAAGTTATAAAGTATGTGAAGGGTAATACGGCAAAACTTTACCTTCACTATATAAACAACTTAAATTTTAGAAAAAAATACAAAGCAAACAATATGGTAGGTACAGAAGAAGAACAATTTGAATACATAGGTCAATGATTTATGTCCTGAAAACATCATTAGAATCGATTTTGAATACAGTTGTATGGATTTTTTCAGCCTGTTGAAACATTTTTAACAACAGTTTTCTCTTCATTTTTTTCTGTGTTTTTTAATGTTTTATTAAAAGGTATATTTTTTTCTTTATGAGATTTTCTTTTTTAAGATTATTAGACTGATCAATATTTTGCTATTTTAACAGGATGATTTTGGATATTGATTCGTGACACAATGTTCTAAGTTTGTCTAGATTCTTGTGTCCATTTTTTTCATTTAACGATATCAACAACTGACGACTAATACTGTTCGATTTTTAAATGGTATGAACAAACCATTTAAAAATCGAACAGTATTAGTCAGTCATCAGTTGTTGATATTATATCATTGATTCGTGACTTTTATGTGTTTATTTTTACAATTTTTAAGAGGTCAAACGATTTTATACATGTACAAGGAGTATGAGTATGTGTTTATGTTGGGTATTAAATTGTATATGTAGTATTCTTTTTTTTTTTAAACACATACTCATATTTCTTCTGGTCAATCGTAGTGGTATTGAAAAATAGTTTGGTAAAACTAGGACCACTTTTCATTTTGTCGGCTCTATGTTAGTCGCAGAGTCTGTTTCGACTGAATCGGAGCATTTAAAATTGACGTTCTCAGGGCATTCTGTTAAATATTCATAGGAACCATAAACAGTTAACCAATTTGATAAAGTTTTATATTGAAAGAAGCTCACGATGTCAGTTAACTTATCATGGCTGTTAACCGTCGAACCATAACTGTCCGATTGGACCTGTGTCATAAATAATTAAGAAGAATAATTACCTATACTTTATTAATTTTATGTTTTGTTTCTGGAAGTATCCACTGCATTAAGACTCTAATAGGGGGCAACAAAGGCTCTAATTTGTACAGAATCTTTTGCAATGCGTTTTCTGAAAAAAAAAGGAAGTAGTACGAAGAGTTGGTACGATAGTATAGGACAGTAGGGCTATTCTCGTAATCAATCGCTTTTAAAAATCACTTAACGATAAGATTAAGACACGATCGCAAGCAGTCGTATCACAAAACTATCGGAATCTAATCTTAAATCCTATCTTGAACTGGATCATTTTCATACTGATATTTCAAACATAACGAATTTTTAAGATATCTTGTTTTGTGAATACCAATCCGCCATTTTATGATTGCCAATTAAGATAAGAGCGTATTAAGACCGCTACGAGAATAAGGGCACAGAATAGGACAAAAATTTGTAATATTTTTATTAATTACGTATAATTAATCTGCGCTCGCTCAAAGTGAACACAAATACACACATTAGCTGGGTACACACGTAACGATTTATCTTTAAGATTTGAACGATAATCGCTCATTTTTCAATTGTTTTCTTCGCGAAGATTTGAAAAATGAGCGATTATCGTTCAAATCTTAAAGATAAATCGTTACGTGTGTACCCAGCTTTTGAGCTTGTGTCGAGAAAGAGGAAGATTGTCGGCACCTGGGATCGAATCCACAATCTCCAGTACGGAAGTCGTCAACGGAACTGCTAGGAATTTGATCACTTCAATCCCATTCCACAGTTGACGGGCATCGGAAGTAAAGTACCTACCTCAGCGTTAAAAGAAGAATACTTAATGTTCACACAAAAACTTTGCATAACCAAGAATTCGCTTTAACTCACAATCATGAAAGTCACGGTGCGGATTGAAGGCGAGAAGCACAAAGACGGAGGCCAGAGAGAATAAGAACTAGGTATTATGGAAACACAGAAGGTGGAAGTACACACACGATAAAGTCTGTTAGGCGACATTTATTACTATTCTAATATTTTAATAAAGATAAACACTCACTCGCTGTACGCCCAGACGTATAACATGTAATACGATAGGCATACGCGTGTAAAATGTGACATCGTGACAGCTTTGCGCACTCAGCTCTTCCATACATTTTGTATGGAATCAGTTCCAGAAAGTAAAATGTTTCTTATAGAAACAAAAAAAAAAATAGGATAACCTATTGCTAATCATTAGTCCTGAAAACAAATAGGGGCAAAAAACATCTTAAAAACGTCGTTTATGGTTAAACAAAATTAAACGCAAAACCCAATTTCATTAGTAGGTATGGGAATTTGTATGGGATTTGAAATGTCAGATAGCTTCGTGGAGCGCAGCTGTAGATGTCTCTGCTGTCTGACTTTACTTACACCCGTATACGGATGCATACATCCTACACAACGCGACGATAGCGCGGCGCTGCTGCACCGTGGACACAGTCTCATTGTGTTGTATATATGCATTGTGCAGCTGCACGCAATCGTATACTGTACCCCGTATTCTTTAGCAAGTGTAGGGTAGTCACTTGAAAAAAGTGACTATTAGGCGATACATTTTGTATACTTACTTACTTTCCGTTTCCGGTAAATCAAATCTGAAACCCCCAGTTATTTTGGTTTCCTTGTGATTTTGATGACTTGATGTTCCGGTGGCGAAAGGATTAGCCGGCATTCAGCCGTTTCCAGGGGGCGCCCGACTGTTTTTTGAAAATTCCAAAACCCAATCTGCGTGGAGGCTCCTTTCGTGCCCAAAACATTTTTCCAAACATTTTGTATGAAAAACATCTATACGTATCGAATGCGGGAATCGCATATAGACGTTTTTCATACAAAATGTATCGCCTAATAGTCACTTTTTTTCAAGTGACTACCCTACACTTGCTACAGAATAGGGGTCCTGCGCAGCAAAATACGAGTACGCGCTGCATACGATACGCTGCCGTGGACAGTCGGCCTTTATTAGCTGGCTACACACGTAACGATTTATCTTTACGATTTGAACGTTAATCGCTCATTTTTCAAATCTTCGCGAAGAAAACAATTGAAAAATGAGCGATTATCGTTCAAATCTTAAAGATAAATCGTTACGTGTGTACCCAGCTAATGTCAGAATTTTCAGTCCAAAAAACTCCCCGCTGAAGATGGTTGCATAGTCGGCCGAAAATATAATCTATATACCTAGCAATATTACAATATTTGTTTTGTTTATAAATTGGTTTTAAAAACATTAAATTTTGAGTATTTTTGTAGCAGAAATCATTATTTTAAGACGAGAGGGTTTACAGCTGTCGTATAAAAAATAATCTTCGAAAAATACTGAACGAATCGTGGTCCATTTTATTAATCTTGTAAATTCATAACTGGAATAAAATAACAGTTTATAGCGATAAATAAAATCAAAAAATGTTTTTTTGACGGAATAAGATGAACCTTGAGTGATTGGTCCAACTCGTGATAACCCTTTAGATTAAAATCTTTCTTGTCAGTAAAATATATATTTTTTTAATATTATCCTACCTACCAATTGAAGAAATAGCGGTGTGGTTGTAAAATTTTGTACAGATAATTTTCCACCTGAATGTATTTTGATGTATCTTCACAAAAACTTTATGTGCTTATTCACAATATTCGTGTATTCTATGTTTACTTGAGGGTGTATGGGCCTTAAAGTGTACAGGATGTTTTGAAAATGACGAGAAAAAATAGAATTTTAATGTCCCGATGTAAATGAATATGGTAAAATGTAAAATTTTTCAAAGAAAAAATAACAACTAATGACTAACAATTCATTGCTAATGTTCGATTTTTAAATGGAACAAACCACTACGGGCTTACGACCGTCTTCTACTGTTATCTAGAAGGCTGGCTTAGTGTGATCACCTTACGTTAACAACGTTCTCCATTAGGTGGTAATGTTTGTCTCCGAAACTCTTAATCATGAGAATTCTCAACATGTTCAACATGTCGAAAAACCCCATGTATGCAACAAGTAGAAATATAATAATAAATTAAATATATAGGAGATATGTAAGAAATAAAACATTTAAAAAAAAAATTAATGTTAAATTTTTCAATAATTTCAAAAAATATCAATCAATCAATCAATTCTCCCTTTTCCACCCCACTCAGGGGCATAGGGAGGCAACAAGAGCTCTCCATTGCACTCGATCTTGCGCAATGTTTATGACCTCCTCCCACACAGTGTCCATGTCCCTCAGCTCTGCTTCGAAGGAACGGAACACAGTGTGAGAGGGAAAAAATATATTTCAATAAATTTAAATTAGGGATGTGTTTGGAGCTCTAAATAATTTGAAAAACCTTAACCATCTAGTTTTACTTTTTGAATAAAATAATAGTTTAGATAAATACATATATGTATACCTACCCATAGTCGGCATTCTCAAGCCGAGCGTACAGACTCTGTTGACGAATTTTCCGTTAAATATTGAACTATCCACCATACTATCGTAGTTTGCATCTTATGAAATACTAGCTGACCCGCCCGGCGCGCCCGTCAAAAGAAAGCGTGCTCTTAAAAAGATTTGTTTGTTATTCCATAATATGTTTTGTTGGTAGGTAGATAAATATCATACTGGATATCATTTTGAATAGTAATAAAACTTTCAATATTTTAAGATGATTGATTTTTTTTAAGTTGCAATTTTATAACATCCTGTGTTTTAAGTATCTGTATTCTTTATACATACTTCGATTAGGTACCTATACGTAAAAACATTGACGTTTTAATCGTTTTAGAAAGAAACGTCAATTTTATTGCAAAAAATATTTATATACCTATCGGTAAATTTTTTATACTTACCGATATTCGAATGTTATAGGAGTGGCATCGGCAAACGTCAGTCAAAGCATTAAAATTATTTCTTTTTTTTGGCATTCCGATATGTAAGAAACATGTATTTATTGCATTAAAATTATTTATCGTATCACAAAACGGAATATCTCCAAAAAACATTTTTTTGATCAAATATTTTGTTTTAATTAGGTAGGTACCTACATATTGACCCAATCATTATTATATTATCTAGATTAAAATAATAAGAATAATAATATAACACTTTTCTATACAAAGGTGTCAGTATAGCCGGCGGTACTTATTGCCTGAGGCAATTTTTTCAATCAACCGGTCCCGTCAAATCTTAGACAGGCCAACCCCGGGTAGAAATTTCAAGTGAAAAAACACTTAGAAAAACTCTGACTCGACCGGGAATCGAACCCGGGACCTCGGATCTGAGGTCCACGCTAGTACAACTACAACTAGGCTACCGAGGTCGGTAAAACTTAGTGTGTTTAATCGGTGCTGTAGGAATACAATGTAAAAGCGTTTGTTATATTATATCTTATGAACACTAAACAACACAAACAAAAAAGTCATGAAAAAAAAACATAGAATCTCCAGTTTTCCAATAAGAGGTAAAGAGTTATGTGGGTACAATCAACTTCTCCTACGCAAATTTAAACCGGCAACATGACGTCTACCTTGGCAAATGACAAATTAGGACCATTTTTTTGGCATCGAACTGTCAAAAAACGTGACGGCTTAAAAAAAAAACGTCCACTAATTATGCATTGGGTTCCTAGGGAACGGTCCGTCATCTGACAAGACGGCGTATTTCAAAATTATATGACAATGTTTTTCGTTACTATGGAAACAATATTGACAACGTTATCAACTGACATATTCACCGCTTTTAAAAGTAGCGGCGAATCCGCAGGAAAACAAGCCATTACCCATTGGCCATTGACAATCCGTTAAGAGTGATGGACGAATAGCTTGACGCGATTGATTTTTGAACTAATGGATATACGACTCACCTTAAATATCCAGAGAATGGCCCATATAATTTCTATATACCTACCTATGTACCTAGTATTTATTGCTGATGTTATAATATCTTATATTTTATACAAAAACAAACATTATTCAACATGAATTTGATTGGTTCTAACCCAGAAATTGGTTTAAAATTGAATTGCAATATTTCATATCGACAAACAAGCAAGAATACGACCTAATAGAAACGTGGTTTAACAAAAGGACTTATAGTAACATTTCATAACTATAGATTTTTTCATCAAACCAATATTTAAAGATAAATAAATAACACACAAAAGTTAAATAAATTACACGTAAAATTTGTCGGGGGGTTGCCGGCTAAGAATAGCACCTCTGCTCTTTTTACTGGTTTTTCAATTAACCTGTGAGAGGCAGGAAATCGAAAAATCAGATCGGGATGGTTAACCTTAAAACCCAATTTTCATCCTTGGAATGACCTTTTTTAGTGAATTTTCAACTTTCTAGATACCAAATTTAGAGAATGACCTATATTTTGGTAAACTTTTATCTTTTCGGACACCAAGTGGAAACACTGGTTCGGTATTTTTTTGGAAAAGACCTGGCAACCATGTTAAAATGCACATCGAAAATTTCTAACCTGACTGGGTTTTGTCTGAAGTCGGCGCTTGTACCTACTACAAGACTACCGCGGTCGGCACAGACATCAGAATCAACTTTTTTTAGATAAAAATCTCATTTGAACAAAATATATTTAAGTGAACATAATTTTTCACAGTTATCGTTTTGATGCGACAGACTCCCGATACTCTTTGTGCGTGCTACAGGGGGTACCTAGTTACTAAGTCAGAATGAATATTTTATATAAGCAATATTGGATCCAACGGGTTTCAATAAAGAGAGATATTATGGCTCGTTAAATTTTGATAGCTCCATATAATATAAACATTTATTTTGGCCCCCAACCAAAAAAAAAGTAATTCGTTTGACAAAATTTTATATTATGCAAGCATAAAAAATTTGGTTGGTGTTGTCTACTACATACATCTTTCTCGTTACATAATATTACGAGGTTGCGACCATTGGAATTCGAGATTGTAACAAATATTCATTACTGATGTTCGATTTTTAAATGGCACAAACCACTACGGGCTTACGACCGTCTTCTATTGTTATTTCGAAGGCTGGCTAAGTGTGATCACTTTACGTTAACAACGGTAATGTTTAAATCTTCGAAATTCCTAAACATGAGAATTGTCGACGTGTTTAACATGTCGAAAAATTCTAAAACAAGTAGATATTTAATAATTAATGAGATATAGAGATAAAAGTTGGAAATGGTTAAGAACAAGAGCGCAACCAAATTTAAGGTTTGCGACTGCTGTCATGTATTTGGCGCCAGGATATGACTATATCCATTTTTGTTAATGTCTCATCGTTATTGTCTTTATTGCCATTCGGGGTTGTCCTAAGGATTTAATATTTGAGTTGTTGTTATCTTAGTTACTTAAGACAATTAATACTGATCTTATATTGCACAATATGCGTGGGGTGGCAGAAAAATATGTCACGATGCTCTAAAATTCCTGTTATAATTGAATCATTCAAAATTGTACTTATTTACATAAATAAATTTGCATTTTTTTTAAATAACTAGCATTCCCGACAGACGTTGTCCTGTGTTCTAACTATGGATATTGAATTCGAATTTGTATAATGGTAAACATTCAAATTGAAATATTTTTATTAAGAATATAAAAAAAACATTAAAAATACATATATATTCAATATATATATTGAATTGATCTGACTATTTCGTATATTTTTATTATTATTATTGCATTATTACACTGTTTTGTTAAACATTGATTTTATTATTCTGTTGTCATTGTTTCATGTATTTGATATTTTTATTGTAAATTAACAGTATTTTTTGTTAAATTCTGATAAAGGCAAAGTGTTGCCGTATATTCTCTAATAAATAAATAAATAAATATACACAATAATAAAATTTATAATTTTTTTTATATATATTTTACCTCCAAAATTGAGCAGAGCTCGTGTTATTACCTTTTAAGCAATGTAATTTAGATCGATGCATCTGTTTCGAACCATATTATATTATTTTCTATCGATATTCTGTCAATCTCACCAACCATCAAACAACTGACAGTTCCTGTCAAACTTTAATTTAATTTCAATTTTTCAAATTTGGAATAAAAATTATATTGTCAAAAGTACTAAGAAGCAGGTTACTCTCTATGATTTTCTAATTATACACGCAAGTTTATTTATTTTTTCTTTCACAATAACCTTCTCCTGATAAAAGCAAACACGCAAAAAAAAGGATTAGCGAAATCGGTCTAGCCGTTTAGGTGTGATGCGATGATCATATATTTATAATATAGAAGATAAGTGGTACAGATATCCTTTTGTAAGGGATACTTTAAGGCTCCCGGTAAGAGCCAGATAATCAAATCTTAAAAAAAGTATCGCTTACATCACCTAATGGTGATTGGGAAGTGTAAGGAGTTCTTCTTCTTTAACTTGATTTAAGAGAGGATGGCGTGACGTTTTTCTTTACTCTGTTAAAACATGCTAATACCACCCTCCAAAAGCCAGAGCGGTTCTTTTCTTTTTACCCTTCTTTCCGTGAAGGGGAAGTCCCCCTCTTTCCAAAGATCATCCATTTTTACAAGGACTCCCTCAAGGGATGGAGGACTCAAATGAGAAAAACAATATTCTTACAAACTGAAAAGCATTGTTAGAAATCATTGTTTCAGCAGTCAGTTTTCCTCGGATATTTTTCAAATCAAAAGTGTAGATATTATTTGTGTTCACTTCAAGTAAGCATAATTTTATTAAAAAAAAATAATTTGTTAATTTGTTCACTTTGGGCGAATCAAAAAAAATATGTAGGTAAATACATTTTCAAGATAGCTGAACTCTAAAGGTACATACTCACTTGCGCCGCGAACGTGTGACATTGCATCAATTTAATCGAAAGGTTAAGTGTATTCGTGATTCGAAAAGCGAACGCGAGCGGAACACATGTATCCTTTTGATAAAATTGATGCAACGATACACGTTCGCGGCGCAAGTGAGTACCGAGCCTAACAAAACGTTATGACATAATCTTAATTTGGATGGAATTTTTCTTAAGAAATCTAGTATCTTTATTGATGGATCAATAACAGGTTAAAAATATGTGTATAGCCTAAATCATTAAATCATTTTGAGACTTGGTACAGAGGATATTATTTCTGAACAAAGTTTTCTATAAATTTGGGCACTTATTTTTTTTTGAGTGAACACAAATTGATTTAAAAAAAGCACATAACCAATGGTATTGAAATGTATGGCGTCTTGTGATCTCTCTAGATAGGTATAATAAGATAATAGTTATAATTTATTGACTCATATTATAAACATTGACGCTATCATCAATGATACCGATCGACTTTAGTTGCTTAAATGTCCAGCTACCGACTTTTATACAAGATGAACCAGATTCGTAAAAGGTCAGAAGAACTAGCCAATGCACAAAATAAAAAGCAGAAAATTTTGAAATTAAAGGTCTCTTAGAATATTATCATAGCAAACTTCTCACGAAATCATAATTTTGTTACGAGTATATCCATTTCAATCCTATGACGTATTAAATTATTCACATCAACGAAATGGTTCAACTTTTTTTATCCGAGAAAAGAGAGACAAGCAAATGAAATTTTCTTTCTTAGATTTGCACCTTCTGGCTCTTTCTGAAGTGATGGACGAGGTCCTTGAAACTTGATGGTTGTTTCTGTTTTGTTTCTTTGATAACATCCCCCGAACGAGATATGTCATTCTGAAAGTTTACATGCTGGAAATTATATTAAGGGTATATGTAAATACTAGTCACATCACGATTATAAAGGCTTCATAAATTTGATTTTCTATTCGTTTTTATTTTTTGAAAATAAGTATCAATAGTTTTGGTTGAGTGGTTTTGAACTCAGTGTTACTGTAAATAAGTAAATAAAGTAATGAAAAAAATAAGATGAGTCCAAATTAAGTACACACTTGAGCCTTTCTCTGTGTGTTCTTCACGAATCCGATCCCATTACAATCATAACGATGTCATTATGACATTTTGATTGCTAAGCATAAGTTTCCGCTTTCCAAACGAAGTGCTTCAGGAGAATTTATGGTATAAGATGGTTTCACGAAAGACGCTATTCCCCATCGGACACAGGTATGCCCATCACTTCTACCATTATGTAGAGGAGATGGACTTGGCTGGAACATGTCGACAGTTGACGGAGGAGAGCGCTGTTCTTCCTTCCATCAGATTCCCGAAGACGAGGAAGACCCTCTTACACCGAGTTACACTCCTTCGAGCTGAGGGATCTGGACATGGTGAGGGAAGAAGTCATAAACACTGCCCAATGGACAGTTCTTGTTGTTTCTCTATGCCCCTGAGTTGGGTTCAAAGGGAGTATGTACCTACCTATGTAAGTAATTGAAAAACACATTTTTTTAAAATAAGTATATAATTGATAACTGTATTTTAGAATTGTAGTGTACGGAGTGTATATCAGGGTTTTATGAGTGATTGATCTTTAGAGTATTGAATTTAGTGAAAAATCAATTTGTTTATTGGATCCGTACCGGTTATTAAATTTCAACATCTAACGCCGTACTGCGGAGCACAGCACTATGATCGATGACAAAAGATTACTGACAGATAACCAGTCTCTCACTAATATTATCTACTGCTCGTATCATAATAAACGTGTGTTTATTAAATTTGTATTTCGAACGCAATATGTGGGGGTTTTTTCACCCCGCACCATGCACAGATGTTTGCTGAATATTATCACCTACTTCTGTTGTAGTAACTAAGAAAACAACTGTTACCTTTCAATTAAACTCTACATTGACGAAAAAATCGTTCGAAATTCAAATTTACTACTGGGGCTAATATTGATTTCCGGTTATTCCATTTTCCTATTAGAGCCCACTCATAGAGATTGTAGCAATAGATAAAAGGAAGCAGTTGAAACCTTCCTCGCAGTCTCTGTCCGGCTCAACATAGGACATTGAAGGTGTGGTCTTCTCTTCCACAGATAAGGTATGCGTAACTACCCATACTGTGATTGCGAAGAGATAGACTCTAGGAACCACACCGTCTAGTACCCCTATTTTGAATTTTACTCACTAACGTAAGCGACAAATTTTGTATGGGTTCCGAAACTTTGCGAAGTATTCTGTAGGGGCGTTATAAACGTTTTCATACAAAAAAATTACGTTTTAACCTTATATATTCAAAATAAAAAGTAGAACATACAAAGTTTTTCTTTTTTAAAATTACAAAAAAAATATTTCACGCCAGCGTAAATGTCACAGAACTGGGTGAGAGGAATGTCAAATAACCAATATAGATGATGAAAACAAGTGCAGTGTTATAAAAAATATGAATATTCACAGCTTGTCACTCTGAGGTGATTCAATAAATGAGCTCTTTCTCTCCCTCTTGAATATTATAAAACATCATATCAAATTAAATTGCGCATTTATCAAATTAACAAAAAAAATTAAATTTAAATTTGTAATAATCAATGTTGTTATGTACCACGATTTTTTGTAATCTAATAATACAACAATATAAGTACAACAAATTCATCAGTTGCCTATTTTTTACCATATTATATAGTGGTAAAGAGGTATGTTTATTTTTTCGTGGAAAATATTTTAGAGAACATTCTCAATATTTCGTAACATTCAGATATCGAACAAGAGGAAGTATAAATTACATACAAGCAAAAAAACAACGCTACAGAATGACATTTTATAGGTTTCATACATATTATCCAGTGCTCGATCATTCGCATGTGTAACCCTTTGGGATTAGGAATTATTGTGAACATATATGCAGGTACATGTGTGGAATGTCATAGATATAATAATATGTATGGGGAATTTTTACCTTTCGCAAAAAATGCCCATGAAGGTTACCATGAGAAGACAACGAGTTTAATGACATCGAGTCACAATGACATAGGCCCGATCTTATAAACATCAGTTAGTCAAATTTCGGTTACTTTTTACTAGTGAAAATTACCAACCTCCTGAATGTCAGTTGTTCATTCGTGAACTGCTAGTTTGTTTGACAGTTTTCTGTTTCGTACTTATTTAAACTTATTATGCAATCTATTTTTCTAGTGATTGGAAATTTTTATATTGTTATTTTTTGTTCATTAACCCTCATTTACGTACTCAGACTCGTCAATACAGTAATAAAATAATAGTAGGATTTACTATTACTAATTTCTGGAGAGATAGAACCAAAATTATACTAATTTGAAACTTTTTAATGCAAAATTAAATGCAGGTTGTTGTGCTTTCGTCCAATAAAAACACTTGCCGAGTAGATTTCAATGATAAGCGAGTGTGAATCACCTTTAATTGCTACTGTGAAAGAATGCATGAAATAATTTTGACCAACTTTTCAAGATATTTTACTCCACAGTGCGGCGTGCTATTCAAATCTATAGTTACTGTTTGGAACCATTGTACCCAACAAAACAAAAAACGAAATTTTTAATTTACTGATAATAATTATTGATCTGTTATTTTATAAAACCGGTTCTCAGTTATTCAAACCAAAGACCTGGTTGAATTTGTTAGAGCATTTTATTGATGTTCTGTCTCTATGTTTTCTGCCCGATATCTTTTTATTTCCATACTACAGTATAAAGTTTAACGCATTGTCGCACTGCCTCTTCATCTGTGAAATCTTCTATATGTTAGTTTGTGAAGTTTATTTGTATCTCGATAGGTATATGAATCAAATGGGTGTTTTGAAATTGTCTAAAGGTGCATTTATACCAAACGGATAAAGACCCAGACGTACTTTTTCCTAATCGTTGATATGGTCACCGACAAAATAATAACCAGAAATTAAGAAATGTCATCGCCTACTAAAAAGTTGTTGTTTCCATGGTGTCCCAGTATCAACGATTAGGAATATATACTTTATTTTCAAGCTCTGGGTCTTTGTTCATTTGGTATAAATACACCTTAAAAAGATGGAATTTATAAAAAAAAAATACTATACCTATATAATAAAATAATACAGAATGTCTAACAGAATTAGCAGTTTTTTTAGGGTTTCATATTTGATGTACCGTAAGGGGAAAGTAAGCAGTGGGGCTAGTACGAGTTTAATCGAAACCCAATTGCACGCCAATAAGCGCTTATTAGCGTGCAAATAGTCAAACGATCATTTCGATCATTTTTGTATGGAAATTTTTCGATGCGCTTTCGGATGATCGTTTCGATATTCGATCATCGAAAACTTATGCTAGGGCCACTGACAGTATTGAATGCCAAATAGGAACGATTCTCTACAAGATAACGAAATTCACCAAAATTGGCGATTAACTTCTCAAGAAACATTGGGATGATCACATTATGAAAGTCGTTCAAGAAAAAGGATAAAGATGGTTTGTAGTTATTCTGTACTTTTTTATGTGTGTATAGTTTTGAAGATTCTCACTAAAAATGATAACAAAATAATAATATTTTATTCTATACGTAGATATTGTCGTATATAGGGTTTCCGGTATTGATATATGATATACGGTACAGGGATTGTCACTAAACAGAAGCGGTGGGGAAGACTGGGTGGAAACGAGAGAAGTTTTTAAGAAGTGAAAAGAATATGGATGAAGATAATATCTTGGATATTGAGGGAATTGCGTGGAAAGAATGATTTTAAGCAATCTCTAACTAGAATACTGTAAGCACAGTTTGATATTTGACAAATACTTGCATTTTTTTTAGTTTTTCTCTTTAATCAATGCATCTTCTGTGAATATATTTTTATCATGAGTTGTGTTATATTTTTATTAAGGCTCGATATAAAGTAATCATTTAAATTTCGGTTACATTTTATCGACGGAATTAATTAACGACCGCCTAAAAGTAAACTTGCCGGGCAGTTCTCTGTTTTCGCACCAACTTTAAATTATTGAGCAATTTTTTTGTCAATACAAGCACAACAATAAGCAAATATACCTACATATAATTTTTGGAATTTACTGCCCCACAAGACAACGTCTGTTCTGGGGCAGTACTACTTTAGATTAAATCATGCAACCCTTCAATTAATCTTCTTATATTAGCAGCAATTACAGAATCATTATTAATATCTACTAGTAGAGTCATTGATAAACCCGTAAAAAGTTATAAACATTCGAAAATATGCATACAATAATTTTGACTTTCGACCGATCTTACTCCACAGTGCATGCTATCTCAATTCATTTAGAATCATAGTAGCCAACAATAAAATAAAAATGTTGGCTTAACATATTCGGATAATGGTTTAAACCGGCCGGCCCTTAGACAACGAATATGCGAAAAGAACTTCTTCTTCTTCTTCTTATTCTAGGCCTGAAGACCTGTTATTAAGAGGTGGGGTTTGCGAGGTCGACTCCCAGCTGTCTATCCACCTCTTTGGTGGTCTGCCTGGGAGTCGTCTTCCGTGGGGTTGGCCGTGCAATGTCATGTGAGGGAGTCTGGATGAGTCCATTCTCTAAGGAAATAGCGCGGAAATAGCGCGGATCGCGAAAAGAACGATCTGGGAAAACTTCTAAGGAAAGAAATTTACGAAATTAAAAAAAGACGAGCATGCATTATCTTTTCCTAAGACTTATTTTTCTGTCAAGCTCAAAAAAAAAACTATATACATGACTTCAAAAGTCACAGGAAATGATAATTTGTAGGTAAATTTAATCTCCTGACGATCCAGTAACCATTGTCAATCTAGAGTTATATAAGTTCAGGTAATAATATAGGTTCAAAATTGTGATAGTGTTTTTTTATTAAAAAAATGTCGCTTTCGTTAGATTGGCAATTTAGAAAAAAAGCATTTGACGTGATCCTACTGTCAATATAATAATATCTATGACGAACAATACAATTTGAATAAATTTGATCTGTTTTCTGCTGCTTCGTAGAACAGATGTGACGTGATCGCGCAGTTCCTACCTATATATATTTCGTATATTATATTATATTTATATAGGTACTTTGTTGGGATCGGAAGGGAGAAATATTTCACCTGTATTGTGTATATAGACTATATACGAAAAGTCATCATGAAAGTAGATTTCGTTCTACAAGAAGCAATTAAAAATAAATGAGGCCCTGTCCTAGCTGGTCGCATGATCGCACGTTCGTCCGATTGCGATGATCGCATGAACGCAGACGCCCTGATCAAACATATTATAATTCGTCAAAGAAGATAACTCTTGTATGTATCGTGAGTAAACTAACGAAGAGGCGGTTCGTTGATATATCTGCATAATGTGCACTGTGCTCCCTGCTAAAAATACATTATTAATTCGTCTTATTTAAACTAATAAATTAAAACCATCATTAAAATATTTCGGAAACAACATCCATATTTTATTTTATTCGTATCCCAGGTGGGAACAAATAGGCGAGAAAATATACCTCGCCTATGAAATATTACTACAGTAGGTACTGTGAGTTAACATTTGAACGTGCCCGAGAATTCGGTAGATTTTGTATGAAAATTTCTAAAACGGCGTAAACGGTGGAGTTTGTTAAAAGAAAACAATCACGAAACAAAACCAGGGAAGAGGGGCGCCTTTTGGGAAAATCACGTGCATTTATTCTTTTTTTTTTTCAATGTAGGTACCTACCATCAATATAGGCAAACTTATAGCACACCAATAACAGCCGTATGTAAATTACCTACAGTTTGGGAAAAAGTCGGACCTATTCATAAAAATAATTTAATGACGTTAATGGTAGGTAGGTACCTACCTACCCAGCCAACTCCCGATTACACATAGGGTTGCCAGATGTGTTGAAAAAAAAAAACCGGACAGGACTGGGGGTGGAGGTTTGGTATCTTGAAACATAACTTTTCCTAAAAAAAAGGTCATTTCTAAAATTTGGTATCTAGGAACATGACTTTTTCCTAAAAAAAGGTCATTTCTAAAATTTGGTATCTGGAAACATAACTTTTTCCTTAAAAAAAGGTCATTTCTAAAATTTGGTATCTGGAAACGTGAATTTCTCCTAAAAAAAACCGGACATCTGGCAACCCTAATTACACAACAGAACAGTGTCCTTGTTGGCTTTCACGGCCATGAGGCGTGCTCGTGTTGCTATAAAAATAACACCGAGGTACGTATGTAGGTACCTACATAAGGATTTGTATGAACGACGAACGTGTCCTAACTGGGCAGACGGATAGACGTAAATTCGATCGTTCGATCGGTGCCTTGTTTGAAATGATCGCGCGTTGCTTGTATTGCTCTGTTGTATCGATAATTAATACGACACCTACTTACCAAAAGTTCTTACTTACTAACATTCATATTATTATTTGTTTGCGTTGTCGCGGAGGAAAGTAGACGCGCGATCATGCGATGGGGTGATCACAAAGAAGAGCAAAAACATGGTGTTATTGAATTCGCAGACTATGAGAGCAGTAAGTTTAACCAAATATTCATGGACTTAGCTAAGGCTTTTGACACGGTGTTTCATGTGAGGCTCAATTTTGCAATCATTTTTGTCACAGATTAAAGCTTGATTATGAGACAAGAACATAAAGTTATTTAGAATTTTTTTTTTATACATTTCAACAGTAAATTTGAAAAGTAGCACGTATGGGGTATGTTTAGTGTCGCTCGTGTCTGATCTCTTCACTTAAAACTTAATGACACTTAAATATCAATCAATTTACCGTGGATCTAAATGGATGTGTACCTACTTGAAATGTAATTGATGCCGAGTGCTAGGAATTTGCAGTAGAATAATATATTTATAAGGCTTTTTTAATGTGGGCAAGAGTCCTTAAAACATTATGTTGGGTTGATAAAGCAGGGAGGTGTGCGCCAAGCTAGAAAAGTCTGGGATGGAATTCGCTTTCGATTAAATTGACATAATTCAGTGCGAATAGAGGAGAATTCCTCAAGGAGGTTCTGGGCTCCATTGGGAGGTGCCGAGTCCTATAGGAGGCTGAGGAGATATGTTATTTATCGTTGACAGTTGCAGGAGTGGCAAACCTTACAGTTCTCCAACTCCTAGACAAATAATACATCTCGAACCTAAAATATGTTTTGTGCAATACAATTTTGATTAGTTTTTTTTTTTTGGATTATTTAATACCTATTCACTTTTTTATAGTAGATACTATTCGTTGCTCAGTCAATCAAATCAAAGCTCCATCGAAGAGCATAGGGAGGCAACAAATGCTCTTCATTGCGCTCGACCCTCGTTGCTACATCTATAAAACAACCAACCTTCGCTGGAGTTTTGTTAATGCGTTAATGCGGAAAGTTCAAGATATCTCTAAAGTCTAATAATAATAAACATAGGGTTAGTGCGAACACTCACTTAAAGATTTTGATTTATTGGATTTATCTACGCTCTAAAAAGTTGAAAATGCATAAGACATAATTTGAAATAGGTACCTATGTATAATATTAGAAATATGGAACGTTTTTCCTGCGACGCCATCGCCATTCATGAAAAATCTTATAACAAAAAAATTATCTTTTGCCTGACAATCATTGACATTAAAAATATTGGTACTTGCGCACATATTTGATGGCTTTTTTTCGAACTTTCAGAAATATTTTTTTAACATTCAAACATAATATTTTTTATTGTACTTTTGTATAAATTACAAATTCGAAATCAATATTCATAGTAAGGACTACAGGACAACGTCTGACGGGAAAGCTAGTATTTTAATATAAAAACATTGAGATGTGGACGCTACCAGAAAAGTAAAAGAAATAAATGTTTTTTTATATATTTTCACTCTTTTTTCCTATTATACTTAAATATAATTTGGGATGATTGGAAGAAATCCTTTGGGTTAAGTCTACCTTTTGACAAATCCTTTGAGGTATATGTTTTTTTTACAAATTGTTATTTTACATTCAATAAAGTCTTATTTAGATATTTATTATTTAATTTTGAAAACTAATGTCATTTCAAAAATAAGTTTTGAATGCATTTCAATCTATTTAGTTTCAAACATAATTTCATACTAGCTGCAATCCGTCTAAATCTTCAAAATATTATTTCTTTTCAATAGTTTATTCCTATCCAACATTACTACAAACTCTTTTGCAAGGTTCAACGACGATTAACTTATTTGACTTCCCAACATGTGACGATCACAGTTGGTAACTCCTATCTAAGTTGATGATTTGACTTTTTGAATATGCAAGACGTGATCTGTACGGGTGTGAGTCTCCGAAAGGAGAATGGAGTTGCTTTCGGAGGGGGATGAGAGTAAGAAGAAGAAAGTGGCGTAGGGGATGGAAAGAGGCTGCTGGGGGTTGGGTAGCTCTAATACACTCACACCCACCAATAACTCACTTTGTAGAGGGTACAGGATCTGAATATATATGTAAGAGATCCTGCCTACAGGGTGATTAAAAAATCCATTGTTATAGTTCCTTAGAAAGGATGATATAAACATATTCTTGGAATAATTTGTGGTAGAGTAAGTATTTCAAATACCTTAGCGCACGCACATCTTTCTACACATTTGGCTTTAGCTGAAGCGGCTTTTAGGAATCTTGAGAAGATTTGGAAATCTAGTAGTGTTACCATATATTTGGACGTATCCGCGCGTCACAACAGGTATATTTGGTACGAGAACAAAGGCCCGACATGTTATAATGAGATCGTTATCGAGATTATAATTGGATGGGAATCGTAATCTAAATGCAGGTGAGAAGCATGAAAATTAGGAAAAGTTGTATGAGAAATGTGGAAGAAGCGAAAGAAGTGAGCTGCGAATGAAAATAGCGATGGTCGGTTCTTGCAGCCTACCCCTTACGGGACAACGCGTGATGGGTAAAAAATATTTATAGAGAAATTAATTAGATATATAATTGGAGAGAAAATTCGATTATCAATTATTATAAGCTAGGTTTTAATTATATGTTTTATTATCAGGAGTATCTATTGTTTATAGAGGATTCTCTTATTGTTTCGTCAATTTTTACTTTTTTGATATATTATTTTTGTTTTTACTGGGTTGGCTGGCAGAGATCCTTCGGGATAAGTCCGCCCTTTCTACTGTCCAAATGTTTTTTATCGCCACATTGTACTTATAAGTAAGTAATAAAGTTTTATTTATTTATATTGATCAAGAGTCATCTATTGGAATTTGTGAGAACTTTTGTTGATGAAAATTGGAACACGCTGTGTGTTTGAGCCGACACCCCCTGTTGTCTTATCTGCCAAGTTTATAAGTGAGTTAAGGTGCTTACACTAAATCAATTTGATGCGATACTCCACTTTATTCAATTCTTTACTGTTGTTCCTCTTCTCGGTACCACTTGTCCCCGTCCCCCGAACACTTCGTGAAAAAATCCTCGGGTTCATGGAAATGAGCGAATGCGATGACTCAATTATCCCCGACTTTTGATATTTGAGGATTGTGTTAGTGGTTCACAATTTAGTCGCGTACTCACGTGTGCTTTTTAACAAATTCCTTTTTCTTTTTTTTGTTAAACTCAATATGAAATTCTCACTTTTTCCATAATTCGATTGCTGCGAGATTACCATACTATGGTCACGTGAACGTGTCTTGAATGTGAGAAAGAAAAGGTTTTTGAAATTACCTGCACATACAACCTGTACGGTATCAACACAACAGTACGAAAATCATTGTTGAGCAGTGGTGCTAGTGGAAGCATAAGCGCTTATTAGCGTGCAAATAGTGTTCATAAACTTATACTTATACTAGTGGTACAGTTAGCTTAGAAACACAGTAAAGCATACATACATTTGCGAAGAGATACCAACTTTTGCAGATGCGAAGATGTAAAGGTACAGAAGACCACGTTAGTATTGAAGACCGAGGCACATATGAGAATCCAAATCGACACAACCCGTGCTCTTATTCTCGTAGCGGTCTTAATACGCTCTTATCTTGATTGACAATCATAAAATGGCGGATTGGTATTTACAAAACAAGATATCTTAAAAATTCGTTATGTTTGAAATATCAGTATGAAAATGATCCAGTTGAAGATAGGATTTAAGATTAGATTCCGATAGTTTTGTGAATACGACTGCTTGCGATCGTGTCTTAATCTTATCGTTAAGTGATTTTTAAAAGCGATTGATTACGAGAATAGCCCTACAGAATGGTTAAATAAATTCATATTCTGGCACCAAATACAATATGACAGTCTTTAAATTTGGTTGCTCTCTGGTTCTCCATAATTTCCAACTTTTATCTCTATATTTCATTAATTATTAATTATTAACGCAAAATGAGTATGCAACTATAGGCCGCCAGACAATCATTGATCTCCTGGCAGATATATTCATCACAACATCCAAGTACAAAGCGATACAAGTCAAGATAATGGAATTTTCGAATTGACTATTTAACAAGAAAAACAAAAATATACTTATTAATTGAATTATATATAAATTGTGATGAAATGGCCATACGCTAAATAAATAAATTAATTATTAAATATCTAGGTACTTGTTGTATACATGAGATTTTCGACATGTTGAGAATTCTTATGATTAGGAGTTTCGGAGACTTAAACATAACCACCTAATGGCGAACCTTGTTAACGTAAAGTGATCATACTAAGCCAGCCTTAGAGATAACAGTAGAAGACGGTCGTAAGCCCGCAGTGTTTTTTCCATTTGAAAATCGAACATTAGTAATGAATTGTTAGTCATTAGTTGTTACATATTGGCTAGAAAGCCGTCCTCATTCGATACAGATTTTTTTATGTTCCCACTTGTCTGTCCACTTGATGTCTCGTGTGTCGGGTCCGATTAATTTGATTATTAATTAATTCAATTTGATCTTACGGTTTTTCGGGATGTTCCGTCTTTTAGGAATATTTGTGCTTGTTTGTTAACAATTCAAACATACGAGAAAGACACAAAGATTGAGTAAAAACCATAACCTGGTATTTTACTAAGAAACTATAGTTGATCGGTGTGTACAAATGGGTATATACATAAATAAGACATACTAAGAAAGAGTAGGTAAAAATAATACCAAAGCCTGGGGAGAAAAATAAATTCAAGTCGGACGATTGCAGGTAGAATGTTGCTTGTGCGGTATTAGGCCACACGTCCCTCTAAACAAGGGCACAAATCTTAATTTTTCATCCACTCACCTTTCAACGTTGCTTTGTTGTGCCCTGCACGTCCTCCCAGTGCGGACCGGGAGCTTTCCCGTGTCCAGACCGACCGGGAGATGAGACAATAACTGTCAGCAATTGTAAAGAATTGATGTGATCTTGTAAATCTCATGTCCGAAAACAATAACGACTCTCACCCTACTTTAGCTCTCATGTTTCGGACATACGCCTGCTGATGCATCACCAAATCTCTTACAGCCGGTTTCATAAAAAGTAAAGGAGACTTTAAGTTTCCTTTAAAAAATTATGCGTTTCATAACAATAAAATGACAGTCAAGGCCGACTTTATGGTAAATCCTTGTTATTGGCACTAAAGTCGACAGTCGACTAAAGTTCAATCTTTAAACACCGGAGTTCATAGAAAATATCGTGTCGCTTTAACTGACACAAATGATGAATATTTGTATACGGTGATACTGTGGACAAAAATGACCAAATTAGGGTGAAAAACATGCCAAAAAGGGAAGAATATTATTAACTAGCTAATACCCGTCTTGCTTTACGTTTTTAATTCCGAATGTCAAGCTTGATTGGTAGGTAATTAAACAGGTTCTATTGTTCTAGTCTAGCTTCCCATTGCTTAACTGACCTCTATAACTGACATAAGCACAGAAAAAGAAGAATTACACTTTCACAATTCATAAAAAGAGAGAAGAATGACAGTTTTAATGTTTATAAAAAAGAAAGAAGAAAAATTATAGTCTGCCACATACCTAGGTACATGGAAAAAACTGCATGTATCATAATATGTTACATCTTACACTTGATTCAATTCCACTGCTCAATAGAAGGGTAAAAAATTCCTTTAATAGTAATATAATACAAACCTACCTAAATAATATGAAAGTTTTACTCTCAATATGGTTTGAGTCTTGACTACATTCCCTACAACCTCTATGTGTGGAATGGTACAAATTTTATGCGATTGGCTAATGATAAAGGCAGCTGTTTTACCGACCTCAAACGTTAGTCGAAAAGTAATCTGAAAATGTACTTTCATTTTAATGTTGATAAAATGTGTTTTATATGGTTTGAATTACATTTATTTTTACTTCAAAACAACCTTGAATCTTTTAAATACATTTTTATTCTGTCAAACTTTGGTTCCATGCAACATTTACATGAGTAATTTTGTTTTCAAAAGATGGCCATCTGTGTTTACGCAGATTTTACTATGAAAATTTTGTAATTTTAGAAATTTATTAATCACATTAAATATATATGAGAAATTGTAAAAATTTGTATCTATGATTACCATAAATTTCTTTTCCATGTCTGGATACATCAAACTCAAAATAATCGCCACAAATTGTTGAAGAGTTTTGCATCTAACTTGACATCAATGGTTGATGTGTTATAACTTCAAGATGCAAGTAACAACATCTGGTAGATTATTACTGAGCGAATAAAAATCAACTTGATTATGCAAATAAACTCACCTACATAGATTAACAATACTCTCTATTTTGGTGGTTCAACTTATAAATCTGCAATCCCCAGACTCGTCACAGGAAATTGAAGAATTAATTGCCCATAGTAGGATTCGAAACCTACCGAGATGCTCACTTGACGTCAATAGATGTTGTATTATTATTATGTGAAAAATTAGGTGAAAAATTCTATGGCAATTAGGCAAAACTATTTAATGTCATTTTGAGAAAGGCATTGGAATCAAAACAAAACTACACCACTACAATATAATTTAAAAAAATATGTGAAGTTACCTATAAGGAAATTTTCAATGAATCAATGCAGGTATATCAATATCCAATTTAGGTATTTCTTCTTCTCCTTATTGATAAATGCCATTATCTATTAAAATTAAACAAAATTTGAACCAAAATGTACATAGGAAACAAATTCAAATTTAAGTTATTGGCTTCTGAAAAATGTCAAGTTTTTCAAGGTAGAACCATTTTAGTAGTAGTATTATTTATGAGTATGAATGAATGAATGAAAGAATTTTTATTTATTTTTTGTCCAATCATTATTTAATTCATAAAACATAAAATCAACAATTGAAAAGCTATATAAAAAAAATAAAATATGTATAATCTCAAAGTTTTATTGTTAAATCAGCAGAGTAAAAAAAAATATTCTCCCAAACAAATGGAAACCAGAAAAGATATTCCGACCCACCGTTATAAAAAAAACTATTAGTTATTCACTTCTTAACCCAAAAGTATTAGGTATATCATTTTTATTCCATAACCGAAATAAAAAAATTAAAGTTTAATTAAATCTGATGCTAGAACACAGAAATCCATACAATAACCTAGAATCCCGACTCGCGTTCAAAAGTGAAGCCTAAATATTGCAACTTTTGACAGTTTGGTTCCCAAAAGAATGTGGTACAGCGTATATTTATTCAGTAGTTTTCTCGTGTTTTTTACAATAAAACATATTTTTACATTGAAATAAGTGAAATTAGATCATTTTTAAGTTTCTTTATAAATGTACTGTCAAAATTGCTGGCCAAATCGGCTTCACTTTTTTACTACGAAGAATATATGAAAATCTATGTGCTAGAAACACACTATTGTGTCAGCTTGTGTTGTGTCGAGCCAGAAGCATTATCATTTTTATATTTATTTATTTTCTGTCAAAATTAAGCATTGCTCACCATTACAGAGTAATCCTTTGCGGTAATAGTGGTTAATAATATGGTTTAAGATACATTTAGGCTCTATATGAAGCTGATATGCTTCTAACGGGTTGAGAACTTATTTATAGTGATATGTGGTAAAATTGATAAAATCGCTGGCATCCGCAAGACACTGTTATTGATTATGGTCAATCTTCTTTACATCCCATAAGCAGCCATTGAATATTTTTTCAATATAATTGTTTCCCTTCTCAAATGGGAAATTTAAATGAGCTCTCTAACATGGATCTGCAATATAAAGTTTCTGATTTTAAAATACACATAAAGAAATCCAAGAAACATAATTAATGAAATTCTTACATAGGTAGCTTACCATTTTGGTATATTTACAATATTATTATATTGTCTTGCAAAAATTAAACCTTTGAATTTCTTTGTTAGAAATGCACTTTTATCAATCAATTTGATCCTTAGAAGTATGTACTTAATTGCTATGTCAAAAAGGTGGGATGAAAGCAATTAGTCTCGTTGAAAACACGTTTGCCTCAGGAACCTGAAAAAAATATCAACAAAATAAATTAATTTTGTGATTTCGGTAACACACTAATTCCCGCCTTATAACATTATAACCTTATAATTGTTTTAGCAACGCATAAATGTTTTAAGTTACGGCATAGGCTTACAGATATTTTAATCAATTTGACTTACCAGTTTTATTTTCATTAAACTCAATTGAAAATAAGGTAATTATATTTTTCATAATCGACGATATCAATCCGAACCTTTTGTTTGACAACAAAATATGACGTATGGTGAAGTATTAACCATCCATGGATAACCAAAGATAATAATATAATTCAACACAGTTAGGTACTATTAAATTATTTTATGATGTATATTTTTGATTTACTTATATAATGGTCTCTTAAAATATGTAGACGTATTAAAAAAAAAAAATTTCACACAAAAAACCACTTTAAATGTGAAGAAGAATTATTAAAAAAATCATTCTTATTTTGTTTTCATATTATGAAGCTAAGACAAAAAATTACATATTAAAAAGTTCGTCTATGGTAACCTACTGTCAATTATTGTTATTCTGACAGCCAAACAAAAACAACAGGAATTCTATTTTCAAAAATTTTGTAAGTTTTTTAATATATTGAAATATTTTTGTAAGTAGGTACCTAAGCTATATTTAATTATTAAGATTTTTACCTATCATAAAATTTTTAATTTTGAATTTTAAAAATATGGGTATATAAAATATGATACTTTGAAATTGTTGTCCCTCCTGTAACTAAACTTTAGACAGATTTTGATGTTTGTTTTGTAATATTGTTTTCTAGGCATGGAGTTGCAGTCTATCTGAAATAATAATACCTGATACATTATGCAGTCTAAATGGATTTAATGAAGATCTTAAAAAGGTATAAAAGCTACACTTTTAAACAAATAATACTATGAAAGATTCCAAATGAAGGTTTTATGCAGAGCATATCATATCAATATGTATCTAGCAGTTGATTGTTTTATTCTAATTTGAAGTTCATAAGTAGTTTGATATACTTTCTAAATCCTTAATATTGATTCTAATCAAATTCTCATAACATGTATTTTTAAAACAAATCCCTGAAAAAGCAAAATTTTCTAATGTCGTCTTATATATTTGCAACCATGGCCATGTAATCACTGTATTTTGCTTTCATATATTAATAGAATTGGTTTTTTTTAGGTCAGAACACTCAGAACCTTGCAGGGATTTTGGATATATCAAGAAATATTTACCGAATGCTTCAACATACAACATGCTGTGTTTTTTAAAATATTACCCACCTTGTTTTGTGATGAATATAACATTAAATAAAATAAATTAAAGGTAAGAGAACATAAGTTTGCATTTATCTACATAAGAAATTTGAGTTCGATACAGTTTTGTGAATACATATTGTGGATAAATCAAGTGAATTTTACTTTACCAAAATACCTACATATCTGATTCTTTTCCAAAATAAACAGGAAGTATTACTTAATTATTATGATGTGTGTAAAACCAAATATATTTTTTGACTATAAACATACACACATACCTGACAAATCCATTATAATCTTGTAAAATAGGAACGTCATCACTTCCTGTCAGATTGGCTTTCTTTCAACGTTCTGTTTTACCGACCAAATCTACTAAAGAATATTCATACTCATTTCAATTTTCAAATATCATTTTTTCTCTAAAATCTTTATGAAAGAACAATTTTTAGATTGAAATGTATTATGAATTTAATTTAATGTATCTTTATTATTTTTTACCAACATTTAATATGATTTTATCAGGTATGTAGCTACATAATTACTCATCTATCTGGCTACGACAGTTTGACACAAAATGTGGCCATAAATTTTTTAAAATGTGTCAAATAACAAAATGGAGGAAATATTTTTCCAAAATCTTTCTTTAAATCTTTATTTATTGAGAATAATAAGATTTGAATAACATTTATATGTATAACATATCAATCTCCAATTATTTTATTACATTTTCATACCGTAATACCAAGATTCCATTCAACGTTTACATGAGTAATTTTGTTTCCAAAAGATGGCATCTGTCTTTTTTGAAAACGTTGTATGAAGATCCTAAAAAAATAAGAGTTTTTTAAATAGCTTTAAATATATCAAAGCTCATGTGGTTAAATATATTTAAGAACGCTCTCTGGAATTTTGCGCGGCTTTTCGCATATTAATATCTGACCTTAAGGTCTGTTTTCTACGATTGATGATGATTCAAAAATATAAATAAACGGACTAAAATATTATGTAGATAAGCTAATAAAATCAATTCATGAAACAATTCAAATAACAATAGGTTCAAAGGTGGAAACAAACAATTCAAATAACAATAGGCAACTGGAAGTCGATATTCGATATTTAAAACTTTAAAACCAACATAAAACAGTCATAAAAAATCGAACTTAAACATATCGATAAAATTTTATATCGATGTTTTTATTTCCGATAGATATGAATTAGATGTGGATGAAATATGTTAGCAGGGGGTCACGTGGCAGAGCGCATCGCACCAAGGGTGGACAGAGAGATGGAAAGGTACATAAATTATTCAAGTTAGTGATTGCGTTTCAGACAACATATTGTTACAGAATATGTGCACATTACCTGAATTATATATGAAGACTTTAGTCATCTCATAATCGATTGGTACGAATTGGACGGAAAAAATATTACTTTATCCATTTTTATTTTTTAACCAACATTCCCTGTCCCTCAGGGGATATGCAGAGAGAACAGACCTCCACTCTTTTGTATCCTAAAAGTTGTTATCTGGTCTATTTGCCTACCCTTTAAGAAGTTTTTTTTAAAACATTTTAGTTTCGGTAAAACAATAGGTACATATTCAATAAAAAAACATATTCATATCTGATAGAAATTGAATTGTTCGAAGAAACAAAATTAAACTGAAAAAAAAAATCTTTTGAGAATATACGTAAAGATCAAGTAAATAAAAATAAGCATTAATAAAAACAAAATAGGCGAGTTAATCATAGATTAATTTGAATCAACAAGAATTTATAATTGGTTGTAGAGTAGCAAATATGTTTTTTTTTAAATTTATTTATTTGAATTAGTTGTTCAACACTTGTGTGTGAACACTTCTCCTAGTGCGTCCTAATAATTTAATATTATCTCCCGAGATCCCCCAAGAGTGCGTGCAAAAAGGCGTTTAGTTCCATCCCCTATCTAACAGGACACTAATACTTAAGTCTTGGATTCGTATCCTTCTCATCCCCTCAAAGTTCTACTAAGCTGTACGCTTTTCCTCCCTTTGGTCAGCAAATCTTCGGACAATTGAATCTAAATAAGATGAAAAAATATTGTTGCGTGCTTTCTTTTTCAGCTTCTACCTTTTGAACTTTTGGCAATTGGGTAGATTTTACGACTTTTGATAAAATAAAATGGAAAAAACCGAACAAATCTTAGCCTGCTAATAAATTCTCAGCCAATATTTTTTTAGATTTCCTGTTTTTGTCTACTTAAACAATTTGTCGAACACTAAACAATAAATTAATTCTCAGTTTGGAACTGCTTCATGTCGGAGACCATTTTCATCTAGTGGTTGCTTTTCATCTGCCTCTAGATGCTTCAACACCATCAAGGACTACAGATTTTTCCAGGCTCTCTTCAACTTGCCTGGCAATGGTCCGAAGAACTGGCGAATCCGCTTCAATCAGAAACATAAGGAAAGTTCTCTTTACTTCTTTATCGTTTTGAGGGTCTTGATTTTTAGCATTAACCGCCAACTGACATGCCCCAGTCACTTTCTGATAAGGTCATTCCATTTAATAGCTGAGCGCCTTCTAGCTCTGCTATATGTTGATGATAAGGAAGGTGAGAAAGGTGAAAATGAAGGTGAAAAAAGCATTATTCAATTTTTAAGTTCATGACCTCAAAAAATTCAAGTACCTACTCTAGAATAATAATTACGGTGGAAAAAAAACTGGATAGTAGGGAAGAAGGTACATTGTAATTGTCTGATATAGTTAGAGTTCCTAATGTAGCCTTGATTGATTTGTAAGCAATGCCATTATGTACTGAAATTAATAGCGGTGAAACACAAGCAAGTTCCTAGATCCTGGAAGGTTTTCTTGTGCAAACATGTCTGAATGTGGGAGCATGAGCTAATTACTACTAAAAGCCTTGTTCTGTACACCACCAGGGAGCAATTTCAACCCTCTTTTGATTGTTAAATTGAAATATTTTTTTGTCTACCTACATGGTTTTTATTGGAGGACATTGTTTCGAAATCCGTCCTCAACCATTGTTATTCTTTTACGATACGAGCTTTATCTCGTGTTAAAGAGATTCTTTTTTTTATTAAAGTTGAATAAAATAATGAAACTTTGATGAATGATCTGGCTTTTCGAACCGAACAATCCTGTGCAGCATATGATTTGGTCCAGTTTCTGAATGCCTCCAAATTTTCCAAATGCTTTTACGAGTTTGCAATCAGGTTTAGTTTTTTCAGTTTTTTGGGTTCGTTCGATTGATTGTAAGAGAATTCTATAAAGATACTGTCTGCTACACTAATACTTACAAGCATTTATTTTTTGTTGCTATAAAATATTAGGCTACAATATTTTTAGATATCTTCTTTTGAAATCGTGTATAAGTATATCGTCTTCTTTTAGTGATAGGTACTTTGTATTGTTTTGCATCTTGGTGCCTGTATCTGTTCAAAAGTAGTCAAGGAATTAGTCTAGATTCTTGTGACCATTTTTCAGGACTAGATAGATCTTAACAAATATAATATAACAACTTATGACTCTAAAAATTCATTACTGATGGTCACAAGAATCTAGACATAATTAGAACGTAATAGGCAATAAATATGAGACATTAACAAAAATGGATAAATTCATATCCTGGTGCCAAATACACGACAGCAGTCGCAGTCTTTAAATTTGGTTGCTCTCTTGTTCTCAAACATTTCCAACTTTTATCTCTATATTTCATTAATAATTATTAAATATCTACTTGTTGTATGCATGAGATTTTTCGACATGTTGAACGTGTCGAGAATTCTCATGATGAGGAGTTTCGGAGAATTGAACATTAGCACCTAATGGCTAACGTTGTTAACGTAAAGTGATCACACAAAGCCAGCCTTCGAAACAACAGTAGAAGACGGTCGTAAGCCCGTAGTGGTTTGATCCATTTAAAAATCGAACACCAGTAATGAATTGTTAGAGTCATTAGTTGTTACATATTCATTTAGATTTTGGTTGCTTAGGATAAAAATATAGTTCCACGTAGGTTTTAAATCTAGTATTGCTTTTCGAAAAAAATGGTATTAGTAAGGGTTTATACAAGTATGGATGGTCGACATTGAAAATCGGGAGAAATCGGGATAAAAAATTGTTGATGCAGTAAGTAGAGTGTTAATAATTTAACCTGCCAATGTATGTAAGATATCAGAAGGTAGCAAGAAATCTATACGTTGTTTGTTCCATTAATCTCTTTAAATCTCTGGCGCACCTTCTGTTTACATAATTAACTCTGAACTAAATAGGAACAGGTAAAATGTACCTACTAGCCTACATAAATATCATTACACGTTATATACACAGTGAAAACTATACATACCTACTTAGTAATGAAGAGTGATTTGGTTTCAAATATCAAATTTGGGGTCTTATGTATGAATAAATATAATAGAGCTAATTCTAATTTTGCTTTGATTTTCCTCGTCTTTTAAATACTTGTGTTTGAGTTTAGTACAAAATTGACAACAGATTTTTTACTTATTTCAACTAGAAAGACATTCGGACATCAATAAAAAACAGCTTAAAACATCGAGAAAGATATTCCAAACATCGGGAAAGACATTTCAAACGTTGATAAACATATTTCAAAAACCAGGAAGATCAATCAATCAATTACCTTTGAACCCCACTCAGGGGCATAGGGAGACAACAAGAGCTCTCCATAGTGATAAATCTTGCCCAATGTTTATGATCTCCTTCCACTTCTTGTCCAAATCCTTCACCTCTGCTTCGAAGGAGCGGTATGAGAAGATCCATTAGATAAGATATCATCGAGAAATAATTTCGAAAACGATTAAAATACATCATTTCAATACTGTAGCAATATTGAATTGAATTACGGAAGATTGATCCTTTATTCATTCCTATGAATTTCCATATTAATATTATTTTTTTAAATTAAGAATGAATCTGTGTTCACTTAAAGTGAACACAAAAATACATTCTTTGACTCTTTCAAAGTAAGCTACTTAAAGCTTGTGTCATGAAAAAGCAAGATGAAAGAGTGCGAAAGCCTGCGTCGTAACCGCTAGTCTACCAACCATTTCGATAAACAGTTAGTAGCTCTAGTTACGTTATAGCGGTTGCATACATGTAGGAGTGTATAAATGTCAAATATATCATAATCGGTAGTCGAAGCAAGGCAAAAACATACAAATGTTTAGGTACTATTTGACACTTCTTCTCATAGCAACAGTAATATGAAAGAAACTCTAATCAAGTATCACATATGTCGTCAATATATCTAATACTTACCGCAATCGCCTATGACTTTAATCAATGTCGTAGCAATGAATATCGTGATAATAAAACAAATTTCTAAGGAGGTATTTTTAGGAGCTGTTGAGGAAAATCGTCAAACTGCTTGTGACAGAAATACTATCTTCTAGTAATAGTTAAAGTTTGGAAGAACTTCTGTGAAGTCTGTGGAGCAAGTTTATTTCTCAGAAAGAGATTTGATATGATGAAGAATCCTGGGAAGAATAAGAAAGATAATCTCTCACGAGTAATCTGATAAATAAAAAAAGTAAAAAAAGCGAGAGAAACTTAAAAAGTAAGTAGGTACTTAGGTACTTTACTCTCCACTCCACGACGCGGTAAAGAATTGAGTTACTCTGCTTAGGACTTATTGAAAATTAAATTAATGTCATCACGTTCTACGCTAACTGACAACCTTGTAGTATAAGTAGTCCAATAAGCATACATCCAACTCTTTCGAACATATTTAGAAACCTTCAATGTGAAAAAGGGACGTCTATATTTTAGTAATGATACCTACTATAAGACGTAGCATCCACATAATAATTCAGTTATGTACGTATTTTTATATGTTGCCACATCAAACATACAGGCGTTATATCAGATATTATTCTGTGTAGAGTCGTGCAAAACTCATGGAAGCGTTCTTAAAACAGCTTAATAAATTTACACGAACTTACATTTTTTGTACATAATTCTTCTCATAAACCAAATTACTCATGTAAATGTTGCATGTAATTAAATTTTTCGTTAATTTATTTTTAGAAAATGTACGGCAAATACCTTTAAAAAACAGTAACTAAAACATAATATATGAAATAAATAAAATGAAATCCGGAAAAAATAATCAGCAAAAACAACCAGACAACAAAACATAAATTATCATCATACTCTATAAAACATAATTAAAATAAAACATATCTATTCAATTAAAATAAATAATTCAGAAATATAATTAAAATTAAAAAAATAGATAAATGAATAAAAATTAAACTAATAAATTAACGGAATGAAAATTAATAAAATAGATTGACGTTTGATTTAAAATACAAATAAACGTATCTATTTAAATCTCATAATCCATATAATGACAAAAAAATGAAGAGAAAAACTGATAATATTTCAAAATTTGACATATTCTATGACTAAAAGTTAGTCGACTAAGAAGAGACGTAAGACTCAAATCGTGAGAGAGAAATTATTAATAGGCTACATAACTTTAAATAAATAGTTCAATAAAAATTTATAGGTATTGTAGGTAGGACATGGACAATTTTTTATCTTTGTGAGTGGCAAACCATATCAACTTTTTATAAATATTGAAGATGCCACTTTTTCTGTATACAATCCTTTTCATTTTGTTTTTTTTAGCAACGGGAAGGTAGACTTTTAATAACTTTGTGATGACAAAAACGGGTGTCAGCTGGTTGATAATAAGTCAACATGAAAACAATGCGTTATTCTTTTTTTTTTACTTAAGATGGTGACACGTTTTTCCCTCCCTTGTCTTGTCATTTCCATAGACAAAGCACGGAGTTTATTTTGTGAAAGCATTAATTTTAATAAGTCGGGATATTTGATGAGATTCAATTAATTTTATTAATTGCGTTGACAAGGGGTCGTTTAATATTACTGTTTGCGCGACAGACATGTTTCAATGTACCTACAGCTACGTGAGTACTTTGACTATGGAGGGTAACACTGGCGCTACTCAATGGGATTTTGTACAAAACTTGTTAATTTATTCATTAAAATATGATGGATAATGTCATTCTAGATAAGAGTCAGATTTTTTTCATGCTGGTAACACTGTCGCAATATACCTACCTACTCAACTGTTTCATAGATTTTTTTTCAATTATTAAAGAACTCATTTTGTCAGATAAAACTTTGACGTGAGTTCATTGATAAATACTAATCTTTGCCAACATTATCAAATATAAATAATTATACGTAAAGGAAAAACTTTGTGACCATTTTCACGAAAATTGCGCGGAACGAGGAGTATGAAACTTCGCACACTTATAGTTTATATAGAGGGAGTGACGAATTCTAATATTTTTTTAAAAAGTGCATAATGAAAAGATTGAATCAATAAAAAAAAAATTACAAACACTACTGAACTGTTATGTATTTGATACTCACTCACACTTCGATGTATTTGACACCATAGATTTTTATACAAAACTACTAAGATGGAGTACCTACTTACTCCTAAATCTTTTCATAGTTAAAAAGAAGTTTTGACAGTACCTACGGTAGTCAAAACGGAATGTAAAAAATGATGCTAACATTTATAGAGAAACTTAAAAATGATCAAATTTCACTTATTTCAACGTTTTGTTATAAAAAACACGAGAAAAAAGTTAATAAATATAAGCCGTATTAATTTCTTTTGGGAACCAAACTGCCAAAAGTTGCGATATTTCGGCTTCACTTTTGAACGCGAGTTGGGATTCTAGGTTATTGTATAGAATTCTGCGTTTGACACAGATCTTTTGATTATCTGTGGTCAAGTTGAGAATAGATTAATATTGTTTGTCTTTATAGTGTCGATCGTATCCATGTCATTGTTTTTGAAAGAAAATTTTGAAATAACGCCCGCCCGGTCTTTGACAATACAACCTTAAACCTGGATTTTCTCGTAGGTACGTTTATTTACAAAAGTTGAAAAAATATTTAAAAAATTACGAGGTACATAGAAAAAAAAAGTCTTCCAACCTACCTATGTCAAAATAGAGGATCATTGTGGAATGTTATTGAGTCATAATATAGTCGTTAATCAATATTTTGACAAAAGGAGATTTAATTTTAATAAATATTTAAAACTGGGCCTATGGAAATAAAGTCTCATTTCATTTCAATAAATATTTTGACTTATTATAGTCGTTAATAAATATTTTGACAATTAAAATATCTGAGCCATTGGCGTTCTTTTTTCCATAAACTTCGTAAGATGTAAGGTATCTCCAACTCGTATCCATTGTTAGAGATACCTTATCCAACTCGTATCCATTGTTGGAGATACCTTATCCAACTCGTATCCATTGTTGGAGATACCTTATCCAACTCGTATCCATTGTTGGAGATACCTTATCCAACTCGTATCCATTGTTGGAGATACCTTATCCAACTCGTATCCATTGTTGGAGATACCTTACATCTTCACTGTATCTTTTTCTGCCCCAGAATACTAACTTTTCTCCTAGTTCGTTGTCCCCATTTGAGAATTTCATTTTATTTCTATGGACACAGCTCTATCGACTCTAAACAATCGGGGAACGTACTTTTCAAGAAATTGCTTCGGGCTTATCAAGTACTGCATATATTTTTAAAATTAATCTGGGCTCACCCAAAGTAAACGCTTAAACACATTTTGACATGTTTCATATAAAGCAAACCTTGTGTTCCGAAAGAGGAAATGCTCATCACCGGCATCGAACTGATGATCTTCATTATATAAGTCGGCGACTAAACCGCTAGACTGCTGAATACTTTGTTTCATTTTTTAGCTCTTTCTTTAGGTTCATATTCTGTTTGGAAAGGCTTTAGTGTCAAAAAAAACGAGTCATTTTTCATTAATGACATATTTACTTACCTCGGTAGCCTAGTTGTACTTACTTTTTAGTGCTGACTTCTTATCGAGAGGTTTTAGGTTCGACTTCAAATACTTTTGAAAAAAGCTTCCTTTTTCATTTTCTGTCTCACTGTATATTTTTCAACCAGCACAATTTCACCCCTCTTTCTATGTTTGGAGTTCTAAAAGTTCTATCAGCTTACAATTCCATCAGATACCAACTTCATTGAATCCACTTGATCAGCTCATTTATGTTTTAGAAGATATTCCACTAGTTCTATATGATACGGTAACATAATGAACCGTGTGGAAATGAATTGAGCTATATCTAGTTACCAGGCAAATAAATCAAGCTAGGAGTTACTGATCGAATTTGGTTGCACAAAAGCTCTTACCACCCTTGTTGGTTATAATTTTATGGTCATTTTCTATATAAATTATCAGTTTTAATTTTTTCCCTTGTTTATTTTAGAATCATTTAAATATTCAAAAGATTCTTTTGCCAGGTATCTATTTCAATCAAGTCGGTATGGTGGTTCTAAAATTTTCATGTAGTTTTGATACTTAAAAAAGTAGGTACCTAAATAATGGATTTTAGCTATTACAACATTATTTGTTGCCTGCAAAAAAAAACTGTTTTTATTGTCAATTGAAACTGATAAAATGCAGATCTACTTAGCATCCTAGCTACATGGTACCTTTTTGAAGTGCAGAGTTTTAGACCCTTTAAATTCCTAACAGTTTTGAAATAAATCAATTTCCAAAACAATGCATCACCAAGGGTTACATGGGATTTTTCAATTTTGGTCAATTGAATAAAATAAATAATTAGACTGATAATTTTATTTCATTTTGAGTATTCGTGACGAAGAAGTTTTACAACAATTTTTGGTACAATTTAATACAACAAATATATTATTATTCTATTTAAATATTTATACTTAACTAGTTATTTTAAAATTGGTAAATAGATACATAGTCTTAGGTAGAAGGTGTTTTATTTAAAAAAAACGCGGTGATTCGATCACAAAAAATGTATAATACACTTAAATTATTAATTTAAAAATAGTGCGTTTTAAACTTATTAAATAAAAATTTGAATTGCATAAACAAAAGTGCATTTATTTTATCTATTCACCTAATTTGACTTGAAACTCTTTGGTTTGTAAATTGTTAATTAAATGAAGAGGTTGTGTTCTAAGGATTTTGAAGGGTTGTGTTTATGTCCACAACTTTTATTCGGCGATCCCGGGTTCAAAACCCTTCCCGAAATCACGATGCAGTTTTAAAACGGCTTGAAAAGTAAGTGTGTTCACTTCTGGTGGTAAGGTACAAACACATTAAAAACTTGAAGCTTTCAAATATTATTAGGATCAGAGGACATACTATATAAATATATTAAATAATGTCAGATCAAAAGGTTTGTTAATACCAAGTTAGATGTAAACTGAAATTGTCAAAGGTTTGATATACCTAGTTTAAACCTGAAAAGCCTTCTAGATTTTATTGTTTTGGTTTTCTTAAGCTATAAGACTTAAAAGAATCGAAAACATTGAACGAAAATAAACTGTTTGAAAATTTAGGAATGTTTGTAAACAATTATATTGAATTAATAAGAAAATAAACTTCTAATAATTTATCTACATTCAAAACACATTTTTTTAACCATAATCACACACATTTTATCAGTAGATTGCACATATTTTTATAGAACATTGAATTAGATTTTTTATTTACTTATGTACAATCAATAATTATTTAAAAAGTTTTGGTTTACCAAAATATTATATACAAATAATTACACTTTATTAAAAATAATAATGTTTCGTAAATAGTTATCTTATAAGTACAAAATATAACTAGGTATAACAGATTGCACAGATTAGAAAGTTTACATAATGTACTTATGAAATTCATCTTTATATATTTGGTTCACGAGTAGGTACATGTTTTGATATCTTATCAATTGTTGATTGCACAAAAAATATTTCACAAAAATAATTGTAAATTAGGACCTATTATTATTATTTCGTAAGTGAAAAAAAATGCACTCGCAGTTTTTAATTAACTTCTCTGACGAATAAAGATAATTTTAAAATTGTAACTAAAAATGAGTTAACTTTAGTGATAGGGGTCAGAAACTGAAAATTGATTGATTGAGTGATATATATTTATCTTTATAAAGCGAAAAATAGGATTTTTAAAAATGGTGGAATGTTGTTTGAGCGTTCAAGGAATAATTTGAAATCCATTTAGGTATTAAAATTGTTATACCTAAATGCGTAAATACCTTTATTAGAAAAAATAATGAAATACTTATTAGGTATGCTTATAAAATATACTAGTGAGTTCGTTTATTTACTTTCTGTACCTCGTTTCTAAAGAATGCGTTGATTTTTTCTGTAGGAATGTGTGGATTTTTTCACGGAAAATATAAAATAGGTTCATTTTCACATACGACAACCATAAAAAAAAATTTATAAATGCAACAAAAATTATTGAAAAAAAACACAAAATAAAAAAAAAACAGGTAAATAAAGAAATATTTTGTTTTTGGTTAATAATTTGGTTGCTTTTTCTTTAAAATAATAAAAAAAAACATACTTATCTATTTTCATAAAATTATTATTTACATCGTTAGCAAAATCTTTGATTTAATTTTGACTAGAAGACAAAACTTAACAAAACCATAATAATTAATAGATAAAACAAATAAAAAATATTTTAGCTAAAATAATTCATTTTAACAATCTCTGGATAAATCTTTGGCAACGTGAAGGGTAAATTCACAATAATTTTTTTTAAATATATTCCACCCATCAAATTACATAAGTAAAACTTCTTATTCTTATATACACAATTTACAGTCAAAATATAAATAATTAAATTATATGGAAAAAATATTTATCTATTTTTATAAACATTTATGAGATTCATCATTATACGCGTAGTAAGGTCAACAATAATTAATTATTAGATATTTATTTTGTAAATGCAAAGTTTAATAATATTCTTAGATTATAAAAAATTGTACAAATAATAATTACATTTATAAATATATGTGTTAAATTTATTCATTATTACATTCATATTCTCGACAGCCTCTTACAAAAATTTGTTTATGAGAAGAAATATTTCAACCAAATTTTCCATGTCTGGAGAAAGTGACCAAAATTTATACGATTTTTTTTCACAATAAACGGTTTGTCGTTGTACTTTCGTCCAATAAAAATGCTTTTTAGTCAGATATCAATGATGATTTTTTGGTCACTCTCTCCAGATTTATTTCTGGGTCTCATTTTACTATCGGACAAATTTGAAATTTTTTAGCTTAATATTTGGCGGTTGCAAAATATAAGAGACTGAACTGAAAAGAAAATAGTTAACGAACCTATTCCAAAGATGTCACAGTACAGGGGCATGAGTCAGATGTTACAAAATGGCTGCCACCGTCAATATATTGATAGTATCTCTATGAGGATATGAGTAAAATTGTTTCAAATTCTTAAGGTTTTAACTTGAGAATTGGTCATGTTAATGGTCATGCCAACCATTTTCAGACATCTGACGTATTACTCAGATACACGCTAGAGTGATTGCATACGTCAAGGAGAATTGACAGATCACGTTGATAAGTAGAATTAACAAAACATTTGAAATAAAAAATCTATCTTTTGAAATACTGCACAATTCCACAAAAAAATTGGGGTATAAATTATTAGTAAGTCGTTGAGTTTTTTTTCAATGAGTTTTTCACGTAGGTACCTACTCGATAAGCATTATGTTGAATTTATTCAAGTCTGATTTTTCAGTATTCCTTTTTTTTATTTCATTAGTCTCTATAACAAGAAATTTAGATATAAGGTTGTCATCACATATGGGGTTGGTTGATGTAGTTTGGATATTCGGTTGAGGCACACCCTCAGAGAGGCTGAGTCTGTCCCAGGGCCCCGAGGGGCCTCAGTTCTGTGTGCTGCGTCTCCTTGTGACGTCTCAAGTCCACTTTTCTTTGGAATGCCCTGCCACATAGGTCACAAGCGAACGGCTTAAATCCGGTGTGTTTGCGGGAGTGAGTGATCAAGTTCGAACTCTGGCTAAAGGCTTTTCCGCATACCGTGCATTTGTGCGGCTTCTCACCTGAAAGAAAAGATAATTTCATTATTAGACAAAGATTTTGAAAATTATATCCTTACAAAGGAGATGTCATTAGGGAGTTATTATGAAAAAAAAAAAACGTCAGGAGGATGTTAGCCGGTACCTAATTATGAAGGACGTAAAGTACTAAAACAATCCTACGCAAGTTATCGAATAACTTAACCTCAAAAAATGAATTGTTACTTATTTTGTTCCAACATTCAAAAGTTGAACGTAGGGCGTTTGTTAATTTAGAATTAGTAAAGATATCGGTTAAACATTTTATTCTCTCTCTTTTTATATCTGCTGGTAGAAAATACCTAAATAACTTAGGAGTGTTGGAAAGTATATATATATTTAGGTACATTTACAAACAGTCATAAACTATTATCGTACGTTAACCAGCAATTTTTCTGTATATGCACATAGAAAATTCTTAATAAAAATCTAGACCAAGTAAAATTGGAAAAAATAACTTAACAATAACTAATAATAAAAATGCCGACTCTCCTCTTTCACGACACGAGATTTTGGTAGATAAAATAGTGTAAGTATTTGTGTTCACTTGAAGTTAATACAGATGTAATCCATCGTCTGCCGTGGGCTTGAATGGTGGATGAGCTTGTATTGCTTTATAAAAAATAGCCTAAATATGTAGGTACCTACAGATAAATCACATTACTTACTGCTAAATTTGACGATTTTTTGAAAAATTAATGAACTAAATTAAAATAGCAAAATCACTATTGAACTAGGTGGGTACTAAACTCAAAAGTGATTTCTATTACTTCCAATTTGATTTTTATTTTTTTATTTTTATTGAATAATATATACAAGTACAAAACATATAGGTACATTAACAAATATATCAAATGACAAAGTGAATTTTATATGCCCCATTTGAAGTTAGAAACTTGTGTATGGGACATTTAAAAAAAAACTTAAATAGTTAGAGCAATTATTTACAAACAAATCTACAGTAAATTAGAATAAAATAGGTGAAATCAAATATAAGCAATTTACAAGTATTCCCTACACACATACCGATAATAAGTAAAAGATTTTTTTTATTTTTTTTTTCAATATGTTAATTTTTTTATATTATTTATATATATCCTTTACCACTCGGAAAACCTATTTTTTTAGTAGGTATATCATGTTTGTCTCTTGCATAAGATATTCAAAACAGTCTAAAAACTTTTTTTTGAAAAAGGTTCACGTGTAGGGTAAGTAGATTTAGAGTCTTCTTTTCTTTCAATTTGTTTTTAAATTTCTTGAAACATTTTTCTTTCTTTATATCCCTCGACAGACTATTAAAATACTTGGTACCAAGATAAACATAGGTAATGGTGTTGTGCAATTGTTTTTTTGCACAGTGGTACCATCAAGTTCCCACTCATGCAGGATCGTTGGCTCCGTACCACTTCACCAGTCTGATATTTGACGGTCTCTTTGTGTACTTGTAGCGTAGCAATATTTTTGTATATTTCATCTATACTAGGTACCTACCCTAAAAACATCAAATAGTTCATCAGTAGGGAATGATCTTTTTTAATAGGCTTTTTCTCTTTTATCCACTATAGAAAACATTTATTCAGGGGGTTGGTTATTTTAGTTTTACTTAGTTATAATCGATTTCCTAACCCCAGATATCTCATACAAAAATCAATTATCTAACATTATATTGATTTCTACGTGAGAAAGAAACTCGACTATTTACCTACGCATCTTAGATTCATATAGATTTTTAACAAGACATTAACCTCTAGGTAAAGCCAGACGTAACTGAAAAGTAAAAAAAAATGTACCTATGTGGAGAAATATCTGCCTTTATACCTATATCGTTTGATTTTTATTAAAAATCACTGTCCTGCTATATCAATATTGCCGTCTCTTTCTTGTGTTACGTTTGTTTTCTCTTTCATGGGTATACATAGTCCTAGAGGGCTTCTCGCTCTGGGCTTAATTTCGTTTCATATTATCTTTTACTTCCAGAGTGTCGAGTGGGTATAGTGATATAATGGTCTGTTGGACGCGGATGTGTTTACCTACAGAAGGGATCTAACAAACTTGCACAAATGTTGCAATCCCGCAACTATTTGTAATCCAGGTAGGTACTTTATCTTAAATACAAGAATGTTTGGAAGACTAATGCGATTAAGAATGATATTCAGTTAAGTTATGTAGTTTTATAACCCCCGTTTTAGACAATCCCTCCCGCTGGTAGAAAAGCTCGCCACCCACCATGTCGCCCGAAGAAGAGGGGAGGGGGGAATGTTCAATAGGAGGTCAAAACTGTTGTGTTAAATATAATAATTATTGTGGTAGAACGACATAAGACTCTTTTCATTTTATTTTAACATTATTTAATTGGTAGGCACTTGTTGGAACTGTAGCGGCTATATTTCATATGACGACATCATCCACCAATAGCGTTTCTCCATGATATCGTCACCCGCTAGCAACCTACAACATCGTACAAAGACGCCCCAAGTCTTCACGGAGTCGACACAGAAGACGAATCAACCGTCTCGCGACGCAATAAAGCCGTACATACAAAACTTTTTATCCATTCAAATCGTATTCACATAACCATGATGTGATAATTGAATAATCGAATAATTTTTGGTTGTAGACATTTGATAATGAGGACTGTTGTCTCCGAACACGTTCATGTGAAATAGAATAATTGTGGTAGAATGATATAAGACTCTTTTTTATTTTATTGGTGGGCACCTTTTTTTTAAATCACGATGTAATCAAAATGAAAATTTAAATCTGATGACTGTCTTTCGAAAATTTGGATAAAGAGTAATAAAACATAAGGCCCTGTTCTAACTGAAAAGCGATTGCGCGACTATGCGATGAGCGATCATACAATGTTCTTGATCCTTCCACGTTTGCATACTTATGAAACTCGACGCGCCGAAGCGGGAACGCTTTCCAGTTTTATTTTAAACAATCCTAGGCGCCCTCTACTAGTTCTTGAGTTCAGTGAACAACATGGCTACACTGTTCCAAAATTCGAAACTCGTACGACGATTCCCCAAAGAGACATAAAATTTATGGCTGATTTGACATTTCTTAACTTTTAGCCAGCACTGATATTAAAGATGGGCCCGTGATTATTATACAGCGGCTATATCTGCGCCAGACACAAAATTACTAAAAATAATTAAATTTTGTTTACTTTTTCTACATTCTGCGCGTGCAACTATACCTAACGAACGACCAGATGGTTTATTTTGAGTCAGTATTAAAATAGGAAGTTTATTCGCTAAATATCGATTTTCCCAGTCTAATACCCCTATTCGCTACCAGATTCGCTAAAATTAAGATTCCGCCAAAAAAAAAAGAATGAAAAAAGTAAAATTTAACTGACTGTTCCAATTAAATTATCACAATTCCTCTAAAATAACCCACTATTCGATCAATTTAAGCGGCACCTTAGAAAGATCTGCCAAAAATTTAGAGGAACCGCTTAGGTATATTATGTCAAAAACGTACCTATCATTTTTTTTCAGACACCTCTCTGAAAAACAACAATCAAAATAAAATAAGTTATTATAATCAGCAAATATATCATTTTGCTCATGTTTTCATCACAAAAGATACGTTAATAGTAGTTTTATTTCTTAATCAAGATGAATTTGTTAGGAAAAAAAAAGAAATTTGGCGGCTATTGTGATAATTTCGACATGGGGAAATTATTCGTTTGAAATCACTTGCAGCTATGTATAATCACTTCGATCGATTTCTTGAGCAATATTCCTCGAATTGGTTGAAATCATAGAAATTGCCCGCGAAATTCAAAATTTTATTTGATACTAAATTTTAGCGGATCTGATAGGGAATTGGGGTATAAGTGTCTCTTTACATCAAACAAACTTAGAGTCAAAGTCAGAAATAGAGTATATCTCCTGATGGATGACATTAGGTATCGCCAAGCAAACAACAACGCAGCAAGAACCAACACCAAGAATCAATTAATAGACGATGGCAGAGTACGCGCGCCCGATTTTTATAGTTCTTTCTCGTCATTGTTTCGTTGGTGTCAATATTAATCATAAAGAAAGAATGCACTATTTCTAGCTCTGGTTCTATGTTCGTCTAGTGTAAACGCACCCTTACAAAGCACGTGAAAACTGTAGGTACTTTTTGTGGTGACATTGAGTTAGCATAGATTCGTTTGAAAAATATATAGTTATCTAGTACGATTAAAATATCTGATCTATTTTTTCAAGCTGAGTATAAGAACAGTCGATGTAGGTAGGTAGAGCGGTCCATTTGGAGTGTTGAAGTAGATACATCAGTAATTATCAAGCTCTCTGTATAACAAGAAGTCTAATATTGTACAATGTTGCACAATGCGTTGTTTAGAGTGCTCTATTAGATATTTACATAAACACTCTAACTAGATAACTTTTGACAATGTATCGGCACCTTTAGACCTGTGGGGCTAGTACGAGTATTATCGAAAGCTTATTGCATGCTGAGAAGCGCTTATAAACGTGCAAATAATGTTCTAAAATCAAACGATAGAATCATTCGATCATTTTTGTATGGAAAATTTTCGAAACTCTTTCGATGATCGTTTCAATATTCGATCATCGAAAACTTATACTAGGGGTAGTGTACCCCTATTCCGAATATTACTCGCGCAACGTATGTGAGAAATTCATGGGAATTTGGTATTGGCTGTAAGTATTCTGTAGGAGCACTATACCTACACGTTTCCATACGAAATTTTGTTAGCTAGGTACTTCACGCAAGTGTTGTAAACGTCACAGAGACTTATTAGATTTCAATATTTTTTTAAACAAACATGTTTAAATTTGTAATTTCTGTCCATGCCCAAATTCAAGATTCATATTGTTTATTAGGTATGTACCTAAGAATGAAAATATCGGTAGGTAATTATTGTTATAAGAAAAAAAATGTAATGAAAAATGGCGTAAGTGTTATATTCTCCGCTGTATCGCAACACCAATCCGCTGCTATGTAGAATCCCTGAAGAGCAGTCCATTACAGCGCCGACCTACAATCTGGACGATCGCTGTCAAATCTGGAAACACGTACCGGACTTTATTACTTCTCCGCTCCTCATCATAACTGGATATCGGCTGCTCCATTGTGTCGCACACCTGCCTACCCTTCATCTTCCACCTACCCTCACAATACAGAACCGAACTTAATCAATAGCTTCCGACGGTTGATGATTCATCCTGGAATTTTTGCTTAGATAATTTTCATTTTCTATAAATTGGAGGTTTTATTATTTACTCTGTCTTTTTACTTTTAGATTGGGACTATGAAAAACTTTTACATTCTATTCTAATTCTTAATGAGTACCTAGTTATGAAAAGACGTTAGTACTTTGAGCCCATCAGTGTTGCTACGTTTGTAAATTTTTTGACCAGGACACAGCCTTAAAAAAGGGTCATTCCAAAAATTTGGTATACAGAAAGTGGAAAATCGCAAAAAAGGTCGTTAAAAAAACTTATGACCCGGAGATTTTTAGTTTCACCCGGACCCACGTCACGAAACCTGCCTGACAGGTGGCAACACTGGTTGAGCCTCACTTTTAAAGAAATGTGATTTTCTATAAAACAAAAGTAGAAAAACATTTTGAGATCGTTAATGACTAATTGGGAAATTTCTTTTTTTTTTGATAAATATTAATCTGTGCTCATTCCACTAGACTACCAAACCCCTTCAGAAACTAACATTAACTTACTTAAGAAACTAGTAAGATAAATTGATGACCTTTCCCGTTATAAATTGGTGTAAAAACACATTACTAACCGAATCGCGAGTCGAGAACCCGAGGGTTTTCTTCAGAAGTCGGTGATTTGGGCACAATAGACTACCGTGATGTGAGGGATTTATTCATATCTTGTTATTCAAAATATTGTTAAGTCATTATTTGAAAGTTTGGGAGCGCGATGGTAAACAGTTTGAAAAACAGTGGCTTGTTTGTTTATGCCGGATTAGACAGTTCGGAATTTTTACGCACTGAAGGTATGTCCAGGAAACCATTAAAAATTTGATTGTTTACAGCGATTAGTATAGAAGGCAAATTTCCCCTGTTTTGAGATGAATGCTTTGATTTTTTTTGACTTCAGTTCAATATTAGATCTCGTTCAGAAAACATCTCTCCATAGTTTATTGCAATTTTGTTTCCTTGTTAATCAATTTATAATTTTCGTCGCGTTTTATAGTTTCTGTAGTAATTTGCGAGTGCTTGACGATTGAGCTATGGTGTGTCACATATCTAGAATTTTGTTTAGAGTCCCGCGATTGTTTATTAAACCTTCCGTTTAATTGTGATCATTACTCTGGAAGATTCCCGATCTGAGCGGGGTGGCGTGGCGTGGTTGGAAAGGGACAAGTGACAGACCATACCTCATATGTGTGAATGTGACGTGTTTATTTGCTTTTGTGCTGTGTGCTTTTATTTTGAAGGTATGCTGAATTTCGGGTGAGTGGCCATATTTTTATTAGAGTGTTTTTGTTTCGTCGCTGGCAGCTACCCCCAGGACGATGATAGGGCACAGAGATATATTTTTATGTTGTATTTTGTTTGTTGCTTGGTTGCCCCCCGCCAAGCATGCTTATGAGCAAATTGATCGATGTGGTTTTAGATGAGAGATATATGGCCGACGCGATACGGCATATTTATGAATATTTGTGATCTCTGTGTGCCATTCGGCTTATTGTATTGCAGCATGTACCTCCCTGTATTGTTTTCACACGTCACATGTCAAACACACGTCGCAAATTGTTATCTGTCATTCGCGGGTTACCCCATTTTCCGATACCAGTGGTGTGACCTATCTTTAATGTTTATTTTTGAATCCGGTTAAGAATTTCATATTTAGAACCTTCTAGTAAGCTTAGTGTAGAATTTTCATTTGTAAAAGTAGGTACATTGGTGTGTTTGTTCCCCGTGAGAGTAATTTTATTCAGTCGAGCTATGAATGAGTTTACTAATAGTTCGCGTCTGTCCGCGCACAGATAGAGTTTGTATTTTAGTTTTCGCCGCCGTGATAAACGTAAAGTTATAAAACCGGTATGTGTAGGAGGGCTGTTGGCGCAAGCTGAAGACCTTCCCCACATGACTGTCTATGAGAATGGGCTGTTGCTGATTTGGACGCTTTTCAGCTCAGTTCATGAGGTTCACTGGCGAAAAGGTCGCGCGCTAAGACCGAAGCAGTTGAGCGATTTGGAATTCCAATGAGGAAGAACTTGCGGTTTAAATGACAGCCCGTACGTAATGTGACTAGAAGGTTGATTGATTTGTTCGTTTATAAAGTAATTGAACGTTTATTTTGATATTGAGCTCGATAATAATTAAATGCACGCGAGATAGACATTAAAATTGTTAATAGGCAGGATCGTTTTGACTGCAGCTAGTCGTGGCATAATTTTCGCGAAGTAAAATCCTGTCCTATTTAGAGTCTCTGCTGGAAGTAAGTTTAGGCATTTAGAGTCAAGAGTCAGATAGTTAAAAGATAGCTTCCAGCCCCTGTAGTCTGTACACCATCAGGAACCTTTTCCGTTTGTCTATATACACTATATCTGATAGCCGAATTTCGGCCCCCTTTTTGGTACCTGTTCGAGGCGTGAGGTCGCATCGAAATTGGGCCAGTCTCGGACCTTCGGAGTTTTATTTTTGCCTGAATTTTGGCAAGAAGGTTCGTTTGACATGGAAGGCCTTCTTTCGGTGGCTAATTCCTCCCATAGACCTCGATCAGGCTTATCAAATGGCGCCCAACGATAGTTCTGTTATATCACAGAGCATATTTAAAGAACCGTAAGACCCTGATAAATTTTAATTTTTTTAAATGTTTGTGTTTGAAAAAAAATTTTTTTTTAGAAATTTTGTTTTGTTGAAAATTCCTGAGCTAGTTAGTCTGATGTGAAAGTGTATTTTTTTTTATTAAGAATAATATGTTTTGAGTAGTGTTATAGAATTCAAGCAATTTTTGTAGATATGAGGAATAATTATTAGTTATCGAGCTCTCGATGTTAAACGTGGTTGAGAAGAGAAATTGTATGTAAATATTTGAATATTTTGTAATGTTAGAGTTTGCGATAGCTTATGTTAAGCCGATACTATAAATATGGTAGATAAATAATTATTATAAGGCCAATGATAGAGAGTTTAAGTTATAGGTATAATTTTTAATATACATGATAAGCTAATATGAGTAATTATTATAAAGAAATTAATTTTTAAGGTATGAATAGCGATGTATTAAGAAATAGACGTAGGATATTAATGGATTTTAAATAATTAAGTTAAGTGTGACCAGGAAAGATAAGACTTGTAGAGATATTATAATTTATAAGTAGATTATTTACGCAGTTGGCATTTCAATAGATAATTAGAATTATTAATGTTATTAAATTTGTGACAATGTCTATAATCAATTAGGTGGCTTCAAAGTTTATGAACCGTCTGAAATATTTTTGTGGAATCACTTCAATTAGGTATGTAGTTTAAAAAAAAAGGCATTGTTTTATAATAGACATAAATTACAGGATTTGTTGTAGCGCATAATATCTGGTTGTAAATAATAATAATAATATTTTTATGATTTTAAAGTTGATAATAACGAATGGTGGTTTACCCTCATAATAATTGACAAATCCGAGAATTTTGGACATACCTAGTTACAATAATAATATCATATTGTGTACATTAACGATGTTTCTTAAAATGTTTTAGCAAAAATATTATTTTAGTAGCAGAGAATTTTTTGGGATTTACTTATAAAAATGTCAAGGAAATGAATGGATTAGAATTTACAGTAGTTTTGGATTATGAATATTGAAATATTTGGCAACCTTTTTTATATTTAATATCTGTTGTGTAAGTTGATTTTTTATAAATTATTTGATTTTGAGTGTTTTGATTAGAGCCTAGGAATATTATGGTGAAGGTTAGATAAGAACTGTAAATATCTGAGGATTTTAGCATAATAATAGTGTTTTAAGTGTCAATCAGCCAATTTGCGCATAGATTTTTGATATGCTTATCGGCGTAGCAATTTAAATAATTATTATAATAAATACTAACAGCACGGATTATGGGTGGATAGAAAAAAATATTGTACAATCGTTAAAGAGAGGGTGGAATTGTTTTATTTTTTTTTGTAATGATCGATTGGTACAATGTATTTTTTTATGTTGAAATTAAAGAAACAATATTTTGAATAAAAAAAGGATTGGCGAATTGATGTGAGGGATTTATTCATATCTTGTTATTCAAAATATTGTTAAGTCATTATTTGAAAGTTTGGGAGCGCGATGGTAAACAGTTTGAAAAACAGTGGCTTGTTTGTTTATGCCGGATTAGACAGTTCGGAATTTTTACGCACTGAAGGTATGTCCAGGAAACCATTAAAAATTTGATTGTTTACAGCGATTAGTATAGAAGGCAAATTTCCCCTGTTTTGAGATGAATGCTTTGATTTTTTTTGACTTCAGTTCAATATTAGATCTCGTTCAGAAAACATCTCTCCATAGTTTATTGCAATTTTGTTTCCTTGTTAATCAATTTATAATTTTCGTCGCGTTTTATAGTTTCTGTAGTAATTTGCGAGTGCTTGACGATTGAGCTATGGTGTGTCACATATCTAGAATTTTGTTTAGAGTCCCGCGATTGTTTATTAAACCTTCCGTTTAATTGTGATCATTACTCTGGAAGATTCCCGATCTGAGCGGGGTGGCGTGGCGTGGTTGGAAAGGGACAAGTGACAGACCATACCTCATATGTGTGAATGTGACGTGTTTATTTGCTTTTGTGCTGTGTGCTTTTATTTTGAAGGTATGCTGAATTTCGGGTGAGTGGCCATATTTTTATTAGAGTGTTTTTGTTTCGTCGCTGGCAGCTACCCCCAGGACGATGATAGGGCACAGAGATATATTTTTATGTTGTATTTTGTTTGTTGCTTGGTTGCCCCCCGCCAAGCATGCTTATGAGCAAATTGATCGATGTGGTTTTAGATGAGAGATATATGGCCGACGCGATACGGCATATTTATGAATATTTGTGATCTCTGTGTGCCATTCGGCTTATTGTATTGCAGCATGTACCTCCCTGTATTGTTTTCACACGTCACATGTCAAACACACGTCGCAAATTGTTATCTGTCATTCGCGGGTTACCCCATTTTCCGATACCAGTGGTGTGACCTATCTTTAATGTTTATTTTTGAATCCGGTTAAGAATTTCATATTTAGAACCTTCTAGTAAGCTTAGTGTAGAATTTTCATTTGTAAAAGTAGGTACATTGGTGTGTTTGTTCCCCGTGAGAGTAATTTTATTCAGTCGAGCTATGAATGAGTTTACTAATAGTTCGCGTCTGTCCGCGCACAGATAGAGTTTGTATTTTAGTTTTCGCCGCCGTGATAAACGTAAAGTTATAAAACCGGTATGTGTAGGAGGGCTGTTGGCGCAAGCTGAAGACCTTCCCCACATGACTGTCTATGAGAATGGGCTGTTGCTGATTTGGACGCTTTTCAGCTCAGTTCATGAGGTTCACTGGCGAAAAGGTCGCGCGCTAAGACCGAAGCAGTTGAGCGATTTGGAATTCCAATGAGGAAGAACTTGCGGTTTAAATGACAGCCCGTACGTAATGTGACTAGAAGGTTGATTGATTTGTTCGTTTATAAAGTAATTGAACGTTTATTTTGATATTGAGCTCGATAATAATTAAATGCACGCGAGATAGACATTAAAATTGTTAATAGGCAGGATCGTTTTGACTGCAGCTAGTCGTGGCATAATTTTCGCGAAGTAAAATCCTGTCCTATTTAGAGTCTCTGCTGGAAGTAAGTTTAGGCATTTAGAGTCAAGAGTCAGATAGTTAAAAGATAGCTTCCAGCCCCTGTAGTCTGTACACCATCAGGAACCTTTTCCGTTTGTCTATATACACTATATCTGATAGCCGAATTTCGGCCCCCTTTTTGGTACCTGTTCGAGGCGTGAGGTCGCATCGAAATTGGGCCAGTCTCGGACCTTCGGAGTTTTATTTTTGCCTGAATTTTGGCAAGAAGGTTCGTTTGACATGGAAGGCCTTCTTTCGGTGGCTAATTCCTCCCATAGACCTCGATCAGGCTTATCAAATGGCGCCCAACGATAGTTCTGTTATATCACAGAGCATATTTAAAGAACCGTAAGACCCTGATAAATTTTAATTTTTTTAAATGTTTGTGTTTGAAAAAAAATTTTTTTTTAGAAATTTTGTTTTGTTGAAAATTCCTGAGCTAGTTAGTCTGATGTGAAAGTGTATTTTTTTTTATTAAGAATAATATGTTTTGAGTAGTGTTATAGAATTCAAGCAATTTTTGTAGATATGAGGAATAATTATTAGTTATCGAGCTCTCGATGTTAAACGTGGTTGAGAAGAGAAATTGTATGTAAATATTTGAATATTTTGTAATGTTAGAGTTTGCGATAGCTTATGTTAAGCCGATACTATAAATATGGTAGATAAATAATTATTATAAGGCCAATGATAGAGAGTTTAAGTTATAGGTATAATTTTTAATATACATGATAAGCTAATATGAGTAATTATTATAAAGAAATTAATTTTTAAGGTATGAATAGCGATGTATTAAGAAATAGACGTAGGATATTAATGGATTTTAAATAATTAAGTTAAGTGTGACCAGGAAAGATAAGACTTGTAGAGATATTATAATTTATAAGTAGATTATTTACGCAGTTGGCATTTCAATAGATAATTAGAATTATTAATGTTATTAAATTTGTGACAATGTCTATAATCAATTAGGTGGCTTCAAAGTTTATGAACCGTCTGAAATATTTTTGTGGAATCACTTCAATTAGGTATGTAGTTTAAAAAAAAAGGCATTGTTTTATAATAGACATAAATTACAGGATTTGTTGTAGCGCATAATATCTGGTTGTAAATAATAATAATAATATTTTTATGATTTTAAAGTTGATAATAACGAATGGTGGTTTACCCTCATAATAATTGACAAATCCGAGAATTTTGGACATACCTAGTTACAATAATAATATCATATTGTGTACATTAACGATGTTTCTTAAAATGTTTTAGCAAAAATATTATTTTAGTAGCAGAGAATTTTTTGGGATTTACTTATAAAAATGTCAAGGAAATGAATGGATTAGAATTTACAGTAGTTTTGGATTATGAATATTGAAATATTTGGCAACCTTTTTTATATTTAATATCTGTTGTGTAAGTTGATTTTTTATAAATTATTTGATTTTGAGTGTTTTGATTAGAGCCTAGGAATATTATGGTGAAGGTTAGATAAGAACTGTAAATATCTGAGGATTTTAGCATAATAATAGTGTTTTAAGTGTCAATCAGCCAATTTGCGCATAGATTTTTGATATGCTTATCGGCGTAGCAATTTAAATAATTATTATAATAAATACTAACAGCACGGATTATGGGTGGATAGAAAAAAATATTGTACAATCGTTAAAGAGAGGGTGGAATTGTTTTATTTTTTTTTGTAATGATCGATTGGTACAATGTATTTTTTTATGTTGAAATTAAAGAAACAATATTTTGAATAAAAAAAGGATTGGCGAATTGATGTGAGGGATTTATTCATATCTTGTTATTCAAAATATTGTTAAGTCATTATTTGAAAGTTTGGGAGCGCGATGGTAAACAGTTTGAAAAACAGTGGCTTGTTTGTTTATGCCGGATTAGACAGTTCGGAATTTTTACGCACTGAAGGTATGTCCAGGAAACCATTAAAAATTTGATTGTTTACAGCGATTAGTATAGAAGGCAAATTTCCCCTGTTTTGAGATGAATGCTTTGATTTTTTTTGACTTCAGTTCAATATTAGATCTCGTTCAGAAAACATCTCTCCATAGTTTATTGCAATTTTGTTTCCTTGTTAATCAATTTATAATTTTCGTCGCGTTTTATAGTTTCTGTAGTAATTTGCGAGTGCTTGACGATTGAGCTATGGTGTGTCACATATCTAGAATTTTGTTTAGAGTCCCGCGATTGTTTATTAAACCTTCCGTTTAATTGTGATCATTACTCTGGAAGATTCCCGATCTGAGCGGGGTGGCGTGGCGTGGTTGGAAAGGGACAAGTGACAGACCATACCTCATATGTGTGAATGTGACGTGTTTATTTGCTTTTGTGCTGTGTGCTTTTATTTTGAAGGTATGCTGAATTTCGGGTGAGTGGCCATATTTTTATTAGAGTGTTTTTGTTTCGTCGCTGGCAGCTACCCCCAGGACGATGATAGGGCACAGAGATATATTTTTATGTTGTATTTTGTTTGTTGCTTGGTTGCCCCCCGCCAAGCATGCTTATGAGCAAATTGATCGATGTGGTTTTAGATGAGAGATATATGGCCGACGCGATACGGCATATTTATGAATATTTGTGATCTCTGTGTGCCATTCGGCTTATTGTATTGCAGCATGTACCTCCCTGTATTGTTTTCACACGTCACATGTCAAACACACGTCGCAAATTGTTATCTGTCATTCGCGGGTTACCCCATTTTCCGATACCAGTGGTGTGACCTATCTTTAATGTTTATTTTTGAATCCGGTTAAGAATTTCATATTTAGAACCTTCTAGTAAGCTTAGTGTAGAATTTTCATTTGTAAAAGTAGGTACATTGGTGTGTTTGTTCCCCGTGAGAGTAATTTTATTCAGTCGAGCTATGAATGAGTTTACTAATAGTTCGCGTCTGTCCGCGCACAGATAGAGTTTGTATTTTAGTTTTCGCCGCCGTGATAAACGTAAAGTTATAAAACCGGTATGTGTAGGAGGGCTGTTGGCGCAAGCTGAAGACCTTCCCCACATGACTGTCTATGAGAATGGGCTGTTGCTGATTTGGACGCTTTTCAGCTCAGTTCATGAGGTTCACTGGCGAAAAGGTCGCGCGCTAAGACCGAAGCAGTTGAGCGATTTGGAATTCCAATGAGGAAGAACTTGCGGTTTAAATGACAGCCCGTACGTAATGTGACTAGAAGGTTGATTGATTTGTTCGTTTATAAAGTAATTGAACGTTTATTTTGATATTGAGCTCGATAATAATTAAATGCACGCGAGATAGACATTAAAATTGTTAATAGGCAGGATCGTTTTGACTGCAGCTAGTCGTGGCATAATTTTCGCGAAGTAAAATCCTGTCCTATTTAGAGTCTCTGCTGGAAGTAAGTTTAGGCATTTAGAGTCAAGAGTCAGATAGTTAAAAGATAGCTTCCAGCCCCTGTAGTCTGTACACCATCAGGAACCTTTTCCGTTTGTCTATATACACTATATCTGATAGCCGAATTTCGGCCCCCTTTTTGGTACCTGTTCGAGGCGTGAGGTCGCATCGAAATTGGGCCAGTCTCGGACCTTCGGAGTTTTATTTTTGCCTGAATTTTGGCAAGAAGGTTCGTTTGACATGGAAGGCCTTCTTTCGGTGGCTAATTCCTCCCATAGACCTCGATCAGGCTTATCAAATGGCGCCCAACGATAGTTCTGTTATATCACAGAGCATATTTAAAGAACCGTAAGACCCTGATAAATTTTAATTTTTTTAAATGTTTGTGTTTGAAAAAAAATTTTTTTTTAGAAATTTTGTTTTGTTGAAAATTCCTGAGCTAGTTAGTCTGATGTGAAAGTGTATTTTTTTTTATTAAGAATAATATGTTTTGAGTAGTGTTATAGAATTCAAGCAATTTTTGTAGATATGAGGAATAATTATTAGTTATCGAGCTCTCGATGTTAAACGTGGTTGAGAAGAGAAATTGTATGTAAATATTTGAATATTTTGTAATGTTAGAGTTTGCGATAGCTTATGTTAAGCCGATACTATAAATATGGTAGATAAATAATTATTATAAGGCCAATGATAGAGAGTTTAAGTTATAGGTATAATTTTTAATATACATGATAAGCTAATATGAGTAATTATTATAAAGAAATTAATTTTTAAGGTATGAATAGCGATGTATTAAGAAATAGACGTAGGATATTAATGGATTTTAAATAATTAAGTTAAGTGTGACCAGGAAAGATAAGACTTGTAGAGATATTATAATTTATAAGTAGATTATTTACGCAGTTGGCATTTCAATAGATAATTAGAATTATTAATGTTATTAAATTTGTGACAATGTCTATAATCAATTAGGTGGCTTCAAAGTTTATGAACCGTCTGAAATATTTTTGTGGAATCACTTCAATTAGGTATGTAGTTTAAAAAAAAAGGCATTGTTTTATAATAGACATAAATTACAGGATTTGTTGTAGCGCATAATATCTGGTTGTAAATAATAATAATAATATTTTTATGATTTTAAAGTTGATAATAACGAATGGTGGTTTACCCTCATAATAATTGACAAATCCGAGAATTTTGGACATACCTAGTTACAATAATAATATCATATTGTGTACATTAACGATGTTTCTTAAAATGTTTTAGCAAAAATATTATTTTAGTAGCAGAGAATTTTTTGGGATTTACTTATAAAAATGTCAAGGAAATGAATGGATTAGAATTTACAGTAGTTTTGGATTATGAATATTGAAATATTTGGCAACCTTTTTTATATTTAATATCTGTTGTGTAAGTTGATTTTTTATAAATTATTTGATTTTGAGTGTTTTGATTAGAGCCTAGGAATATTATGGTGAAGGTTAGATAAGAACTGTAAATATCTGAGGATTTTAGCATAATAATAGTGTTTTAAGTGTCAATCAGCCAATTTGCGCATAGATTTTTGATATGCTTATCGGCGTAGCAATTTAAATAATTATTATAATAAATACTAACAGCACGGATTATGGGTGGATAGAAAAAAATATTGTACAATCGTTAAAGAGAGGGTGGAATTGTTTTATTTTTTTTTGTAATGATCGATTGGTACAATGTATTTTTTTATGTTGAAATTAAAGAAACAATATTTTGAATAAAAAAAGGATTGGCGAATTGATGTGAGGGATTTATTCATATCTTGTTATTCAAAATATTGTTAAGTCATTATTTGAAAGTTTGGGAGCGCGATGGTAAACAGTTTGAAAAACAGTGGCTTGTTTGTTTATGCCGGATTAGACAGTTCGGAATTTTTACGCACTGAAGGTATGTCCAGGAAACCATTAAAAATTTGATTGTTTACAGCGATTAGTATAGAAGGCAAATTTCCCCTGTTTTGAGATGAATGCTTTGATTTTTTTTGACTTCAGTTCAATATTAGATCTCGTTCAGAAAACATCTCTCCATAGTTTATTGCAATTTTGTTTCCTTGTTAATCAATTTATAATTTTCGTCGCGTTTTATAGTTTCTGTAGTAATTTGCGAGTGCTTGACGATTGAGCTATGGTGTGTCACATATCTAGAATTTTGTTTAGAGTCCCGCGATTGTTTATTAAACCTTCCGTTTAATTGTGATCATTACTCTGGAAGATTCCCGATCTGAGCGGGGTGGCGTGGCGTGGTTGGAAAGGGACAAGTGACAGACCATACCTCATATGTGTGAATGTGACGTGTTTATTTGCTTTTGTGCTGTGTGCTTTTATTTTGAAGGTATGCTGAATTTCGGGTGAGTGGCCATATTTTTATTAGAGTGTTTTTGTTTCGTCGCTGGCAGCTACCCCCAGGACGATGATAGGGCACAGAGATATATTTTTATGTTGTATTTTGTTTGTTGCTTGGTTGCCCCCCGCCAAGCATGCTTATGAGCAAATTGATCGATGTGGTTTTAGATGAGAGATATATGGCCGACGCGATACGGCATATTTATGAATATTTGTGATCTCTGTGTGCCATTCGGCTTATTGTATTGCAGCATGTACCTCCCTGTATTGTTTTCACACGTCACATGTCAAACACACGTCGCAAATTGTTATCTGTCATTCGCGGGTTACCCCATTTTCCGATACCAGTGGTGTGACCTATCTTTAATGTTTATTTTTGAATCCGGTTAAGAATTTCATATTTAGAACCTTCTAGTAAGCTTAGTGTAGAATTTTCATTTGTAAAAGTAGGTACATTGGTGTGTTTGTTCCCCGTGAGAGTAATTTTATTCAGTCGAGCTATGAATGAGTTTACTAATAGTTCGCGTCTGTCCGCGCACAGATAGAGTTTGTATTTTAGTTTTCGCCGCCGTGATAAACGTAAAGTTATAAAACCGGTATGTGTAGGAGGGCTGTTGGCGCAAGCTGAAGACCTTCCCCACATGACTGTCTATGAGAATGGGCTGTTGCTGATTTGGACGCTTTTCAGCTCAGTTCATGAGGTTCACTGGCGAAAAGGTCGCGCGCTAAGACCGAAGCAGTTGAGCGATTTGGAATTCCAATGAGGAAGAACTTGCGGTTTAAATGACAGCCCGTACGTAATGTGACTAGAAGGTTGATTGATTTGTTCGTTTATAAAGTAATTGAACGTTTATTTTGATATTGAGCTCGATAATAATTAAATGCACGCGAGATAGACATTAAAATTGTTAATAGGCAGGATCGTTTTGACTGCAGCTAGTCGTGGCATAATTTTCGCGAAGTAAAATCCTGTCCTATTTAGAGTCTCTGCTGGAAGTAAGTTTAGGCATTTAGAGTCAAGAGTCAGATAGTTAAAAGATAGCTTCCAGCCCCTGTAGTCTGTACACCATCAGGAACCTTTTCCGTTTGTCTATATACACTATATCTGATAGCCGAATTTCGGCCCCCTTTTTGGTACCTGTTCGAGGCGTGAGGTCGCATCGAAATTGGGCCAGTCTCGGACCTTCGGAGTTTTATTTTTGCCTGAATTTTGGCAAGAAGGTTCGTTTGACATGGAAGGCCTTCTTTCGGTGGCTAATTCCTCCCATAGACCTCGATCAGGCTTATCAAATGGCGCCCAACGATAGTTCTGTTATATCACAGAGCATATTTAAAGAACCGTAAGACCCTGATAAATTTTAATTTTTTTAAATGTTTGTGTTTGAAAAAAAATTTTTTTTTAGAAATTTTGTTTTGTTGAAAATTCCTGAGCTAGTTAGTCTGATGTGAAAGTGTATTTTTTTTTATTAAGAATAATATGTTTTGAGTAGTGTTATAGAATTCAAGCAATTTTTGTAGATATGAGGAATAATTATTAGTTATCGAGCTCTCGATGTTAAACGTGGTTGAGAAGAGAAATTGTATGTAAATATTTGAATATTTTGTAATGTTAGAGTTTGCGATAGCTTATGTTAAGCCGATACTATAAATATGGTAGATAAATAATTATTATAAGGCCAATGATAGAGAGTTTAAGTTATAGGTATAATTTTTAATATACATGATAAGCTAATATGAGTAATTATTATAAAGAAATTAATTTTTAAGGTATGAATAGCGATGTATTAAGAAATAGACGTAGGATATTAATGGATTTTAAATAATTAAGTTAAGTGTGACCAGGAAAGATAAGACTTGTAGAGATATTATAATTTATAAGTAGATTATTTACGCAGTTGGCATTTCAATAGATAATTAGAATTATTAATGTTATTAAATTTGTGACAATGTCTATAATCAATTAGGTGGCTTCAAAGTTTATGAACCGTCTGAAATATTTTTGTGGAATCACTTCAATTAGGTATGTAGTTTAAAAAAAAAGGCATTGTTTTATAATAGACATAAATTACAGGATTTGTTGTAGCGCATAATATCTGGTTGTAAATAATAATAATAATATTTTTATGATTTTAAAGTTGATAATAACGAATGGTGGTTTACCCTCATAATAATTGACAAATCCGAGAATTTTGGACATACCTAGTTACAATAATAATATCATATTGTGTACATTAACGATGTTTCTTAAAATGTTTTAGCAAAAATATTATTTTAGTAGCAGAGAATTTTTTGGGATTTACTTATAAAAATGTCAAGGAAATGAATGGATTAGAATTTACAGTAGTTTTGGATTATGAATATTGAAATATTTGGCAACCTTTTTTATATTTAATATCTGTTGTGTAAGTTGATTTTTTATAAATTATTTGATTTTGAGTGTTTTGATTAGAGCCTAGGAATATTATGGTGAAGGTTAGATAAGAACTGTAAATATCTGAGGATTTTAGCATAATAATAGTGTTTTAAGTGTCAATCAGCCAATTTGCGCATAGATTTTTGATATGCTTATCGGCGTAGCAATTTAAATAATTATTATAATAAATACTAACAGCACGGATTATGGGTGGATAGAAAAAAATATTGTACAATCGTTAAAGAGAGGGTGGAATTGTTTTATTTTTTTTTGTAATGATCGATTGGTACAATGTATTTTTTTATGTTGAAATTAAAGAAACAATATTTTGAATAAAAAAAGGATTGGCGAATTGATGTGAGGGATTTATTCATATCTTGTTATTCAAAATATTGTTAAGTCATTATTTGAAAGTTTGGGAGCGCGATGGTAAACAGTTTGAAAAACAGTGGCTTGTTTGTTTATGCCGGATTAGACAGTTCGGAATTTTTACGCACTGAAGGTATGTCCAGGAAACCATTAAAAATTTGATTGTTTACAGCGATTAGTATAGAAGGCAAATTTCCCCTGTTTTGAGATGAATGCTTTGATTTTTTTTGACTTCAGTTCAATATTAGATCTCGTTCAGAAAACATCTCTCCATAGTTTATTGCAATTTTGTTTCCTTGTTAATCAATTTATAATTTTCGTCGCGTTTTATAGTTTCTGTAGTAATTTGCGAGTGCTTGACGATTGAGCTATGGTGTGTCACATATCTAGAATTTTGTTTAGAGTCCCGCGATTGTTTATTAAACCTTCCGTTTAATTGTGATCATTACTCTGGAAGATTCCCGATCTGAGCGGGGTGGCGTGGCGTGGTTGGAAAGGGACAAGTGACAGACCATACCTCATATGTGTGAATGTGACGTGTTTATTTGCTTTTGTGCTGTGTGCTTTTATTTTGAAGGTATGCTGAATTTCGGGTGAGTGGCCATATTTTTATTAGAGTGTTTTTGTTTCGTCGCTGGCAGCTACCCCCAGGACGATGATAGGGCACAGAGATATATTTTTATGTTGTATTTTGTTTGTTGCTTGGTTGCCCCCCGCCAAGCATGCTTATGAGCAAATTGATCGATGTGGTTTTAGATGAGAGATATATGGCCGACGCGATACGGCATATTTATGAATATTTGTGATCTCTGTGTGCCATTCGGCTTATTGTATTGCAGCATGTACCTCCCTGTATTGTTTTCACACGTCACATGTCAAACACACGTCGCAAATTGTTATCTGTCATTCGCGGGTTACCCCATTTTCCGATACCAGTGGTGTGACCTATCTTTAATGTTTATTTTTGAATCCGGTTAAGAATTTCATATTTAGAACCTTCTAGTAAGCTTAGTGTAGAATTTTCATTTGTAAAAGTAGGTACATTGGTGTGTTTGTTCCCCGTGAGAGTAATTTTATTCAGTCGAGCTATGAATGAGTTTACTAATAGTTCGCGTCTGTCCGCGCACAGATAGAGTTTGTATTTTAGTTTTCGCCGCCGTGATAAACGTAAAGTTATAAAACCGGTATGTGTAGGAGGGCTGTTGGCGCAAGCTGAAGACCTTCCCCACATGACTGTCTATGAGAATGGGCTGTTGCTGATTTGGACGCTTTTCAGCTCAGTTCATGAGGTTCACTGGCGAAAAGGTCGCGCGCTAAGACCGAAGCAGTTGAGCGATTTGGAATTCCAATGAGGAAGAACTTGCGGTTTAAATGACAGCCCGTACGTAATGTGACTAGAAGGTTGATTGATTTGTTCGTTTATAAAGTAATTGAACGTTTATTTTGATATTGAGCTCGATAATAATTAAATGCACGCGAGATAGACATTAAAATTGTTAATAGGCAGGATCGTTTTGACTGCAGCTAGTCGTGGCATAATTTTCGCGAAGTAAAATCCTGTCCTATTTAGAGTCTCTGCTGGAAGTAAGTTTAGGCATTTAGAGTCAAGAGTCAGATAGTTAAAAGATAGCTTCCAGCCCCTGTAGTCTGTACACCATCAGGAACCTTTTCCGTTTGTCTATATACACTATATCTGATAGCCGAATTTCGGCCCCCTTTTTGGTACCTGTTCGAGGCGTGAGGTCGCATCGAAATTGGGCCAGTCTCGGACCTTCGGAGTTTTATTTTTGCCTGAATTTTGGCAAGAAGGTTCGTTTGACATGGAAGGCCTTCTTTCGGTGGCTAATTCCTCCCATAGACCTCGATCAGGCTTATCAAATGGCGCCCAACGATAGTTCTGTTATATCACAGAGCATATTTAAAGAACCGTAAGACCCTGATAAATTTTAATTTTTTTAAATGTTTGTGTTTGAAAAAAAATTTTTTTTTAGAAATTTTGTTTTGTTGAAAATTCCTGAGCTAGTTAGTCTGATGTGAAAGTGTATTTTTTTTTATTAAGAATAATATGTTTTGAGTAGTGTTATAGAATTCAAGCAATTTTTGTAGATATGAGGAATAATTATTAGTTATCGAGCTCTCGATGTTAAACGTGGTTGAGAAGAGAAATTGTATGTAAATATTTGAATATTTTGTAATGTTAGAGTTTGCGATAGCTTATGTTAAGCCGATACTATAAATATGGTAGATAAATAATTATTATAAGGCCAATGATAGAGAGTTTAAGTTATAGGTATAATTTTTAATATACATGATAAGCTAATATGAGTAATTATTATAAAGAAATTAATTTTTAAGGTATGAATAGCGATGTATTAAGAAATAGACGTAGGATATTAATGGATTTTAAATAATTAAGTTAAGTGTGACCAGGAAAGATAAGACTTGTAGAGATATTATAATTTATAAGTAGATTATTTACGCAGTTGGCATTTCAATAGATAATTAGAATTATTAATGTTATTAAATTTGTGACAATGTCTATAATCAATTAGGTGGCTTCAAAGTTTATGAACCGTCTGAAATATTTTTGTGGAATCACTTCAATTAGGTATGTAGTTTTAAAAAAAAGGCATTGTTTTATAATAGACATAAATTACAGGATTTGTTGTAGCGCATAATATCTGGTTGTAAATAATAATAATAATATTTTTATGATTTTAAAGTTGATAATAACGAATGGTGGTTTACCCTCATAATAATTGACAAATCCGAGAATTTTGGACATACCTAGTTACAATAATAATATCATATTGTGTACATTAACGATGTTTCTTAAAATGTTTTAGCAAAAATATTATTTTAGTAGCAGAGAATTTTTTGGGATTTACTTATAAAAATGTCAAGGAAATGAATGGATTAGAATTTACAGTAGTTTTGGATTATGAATATTGAAATATTTGGCAACCTTTTTTATATTTAATATCTGTTGTGTAAGTTGATTTTTTATAAATTATTTGATTTTGAGTGTTTTGATTAGAGCCTAGGAATATTATGGTGAAGGTTAGATAAGAACTGTAAATATCTGAGGATTTTAGCATAATAATAGTGTTTTAAGTGTCAATCAGCCAATTTGCGCATAGATTTTTGATATGCTTATCGGCGTAGCAATTTAAATAATTATTATAATAAATACTAACAGCACGGATTATGGGTGGATAGAAAAAAATATTGTACAATCGTTAAAGAGAGGGTGGAATTGTTTTATTTTTTTTTGTAATGATCGATTGGTACAATGTATTTTTTTATGTTGAAATTAAAGAAACAATATTTTGAATAAAAAAAGGATTGGCGAATTGATGTGAGGGATTTATTCATATCTTGTTATTCAAAATATTGTTAAGTCATTATTTGAAAGTTTGGGAGCGCGATGGTAAACAGTTTGAAAAACAGTGGCTTGTTTGTTTATGCCGGATTAGACAGTTCGGAATTTTTACGCACTGAAGGTATGTCCAGGAAACCATTAAAAATTTGAT